>JAKWBJ010000179.1:1421250-2842500 GCA_023159175.1 Wohlfahrtia magnifica
TTTTGTCTAAACACCATTATATCCATAGAAAGTTACTGTTTGGTGCGCTTTATTTGCTGGCGACATCAGTCCATATGTCTTCAGCATGTTACTCTTTCAATGGTGAATGGTATAGGGACATGATTAGAAATTTTTACGGACGGAGCTACATGCCACACAGCGCGCACTATAATTGATTTACTCACAGAAATTTTTGATGAAAGAGTAATTTTACGTAAAGGTCCATTTAATTGGCCACCATTTAACCCCAGTAAATTATTTTCTTTGAGGTTATGTAAAGTCAGTTGTCTCCGTCGATAAACCGGAGACAATGGTACATTTGGAAATCAACATTCGAGGAGTTATTTGCTAGCATATAGAGTGGCGGGGGATCAACAAGAAGCGATGGAACTACACTTATTCTGTGCCCTCCCTCGGAAAAAACTGCAGATTTTCCCTCCGACGATAAAAGAGCAGATGTCTAACTTGGAGATGATACCACATCCATCGAGGCCTCCCTAACATTATCATCATTTTACTAGGCAGTATTGTAGGACACTGCGACCTATGGAATCTATTGTGTCCCTTCCGGCTTATAGTTTTTCAGTAGATCTGCTGACTTTCTAATAAACACCAATAAGACTTTATGTCTCCCTAAACATTTCCATCCATAGGGGTGGCGTAGTGTAGTGGTTAGAGCGCATAACAACACAAACGACGCAAGTTCGAGCCACAGCAGAGGACATGACGAAGATGAATTTAATTGTGGTTTTCAATGTTTAATACAAACGCTTCAACCTCCCTGCGGACAACATCATCTAAAAAATAAAGAAATAGCCCCCTGACTTTCCCGCATACCTTTGGCGATGATGACAAACATCAAACGAATGATCAGGAAAACATGTCAGCTACTGGGAAAAAATTACAATTCTAAAGTAAAGATCATCACCAATTAGCAAGGATCTTCACCACTACGAAAATGCATATGGAAAAAGCTACAGTGGATTAATCATCTACATAGCTTGAAAGATCAAATTGATTAAAGAAACGGAAACATAGCAATCAATCTTTATTTCAACAAAGTGATACTGAGTCGTTCCATTTAAATAGTCAGATAATGTAGAACTTTTTACCACTTGCATAGACCTGTATTACAGCTACTCCCAGGATATAAAACAGATCTCATCATATGAGATGATATTTCAATGGTACCAAAACGTACACTAATCGTTGTCGATTGCCTTTTAAAGGACATTATGTATAATCTAACTTCTCTTATGGAGTAAAAATTTGTATTTCGTGGAGATATTAGCCAGGTGTTACCCGTTGTGAAAATTTCAAGTAAATAAAGTCCATCCGGCTTACCAACTCACAAATTGATTTTAAAGAATAATGCAATTATAATGTCCATTTGAAATCTTAATGATCGGCTAAACCTAAAGCATTCGGGTGAATACATCATCACTACAAAAATTATTTATTCCAATAAAACTGTATAGTGTACACCTTTTGAACCAACTGTATTGTTTCAGATGATAAAAAAATGCTATTAAAAAAATATATGGTCAAGCTCTTCAAAAGGCAACATTTTAATTATTATAACTCGTTTTTTCTAATGGATAGTTATACGAAGTTTATTACGAGTAAGTGCATTTAAAAGACATTTCTATTTCTGATACCGATTCGTACTTTGTTACTATTTCTTATATGAATAACATGGGAAATTTCTATTCCCATGAAATTTTCATTCCCCATAAAGGAAAAATTGCTATAATGAATTTCCCATAATAAAATTTTTGTTCCCTTTTTACAAACTATCATTTTACGTTGAATGTTAACAAAAATAAATAAAGAAAAAATGTGTGAATTTTTATTAAAAAGTAAAATGTTTACACATAAATAATCATTATTAAAAAAGAATAAAAAAAAAAACAGAAAAAACAAAGCAAACTTTTCTTCAGCAAGATAGGCGGAAAGAAATTGGTAACAATTTAAAAATGGCTTAAACGTGAAAAAGAATTGAAATATAAAACTAAAAGAGTCTATTTATCCCGATGATATATCCATCGATTAACTTCTATCACATAAAACAATGAACTAAGTGGAACCGATGAAGAGCAAGGTGTGGATGGATTTATTACCATATTCGTTAGTGGCGAAGAATCTGATGACTCGGAGGAGGTCGTCGATTCCGTTGTTATCGATATAATTTTTCTTTTTTTTACTTTTAAAATTCAGCCAACACGTCTCTTAAATTACAGGAAATAAATCGTTTACTCTGTTTTTATAGTGGATTATATTGTTTTGCACTTTATAAACACTTCTAGTCCTAAAATAAGTTAATAACAACTTTAATTAGCCAATAAAAGGAATAAATACTTAAATGATAAATGCAACTCCCCAGCAAAAATGATGTAAACAAATCAATGGGAAAAGCGAACAAATTTCGAGGGAAAATACTAATCACGATCAGAGGAATTCTTACAGGACTATCATTCTCCATTGAAAAATCAGAAAACATTTCATGGGAAAATTATTTATGATTGCAATTGTGGGAAATGGAAAAACATTTCGAGGGAAAAATTATTCATGATAGGGGTGAATATGTATTGAAGTCCCAATAATTCCAACTTTGTATTTTGTTACTTTCTTAAGTTACAAAATTACCACTTGGGGTGCGCAATATTCGCACGGGTCATCTAGTCTTACAGAATTTTAATTGGCCTTGTTATCAGAGCTAAATATTTTCTAGGTAAATAATAAAATAATTCAATTTAAAAATAAAAAATTGAACTATTTTTTATTTACACACTTTCAAAAAAATAACAATAATAAGTTATGTCTTGCATTATGAAATTATTTAAATTTCTCTTAATACCACACAGATTTTCCCAAACTAATAAACATAATTCAACTTCACCGACGTTGTACCCCTCTACGGTATGCATTCATAACATAAGAGTAGGCGTTAAAAAGCCACTTCTTCCACACAAAAAAATAAATGAAATCTTTTGTAACTTTTATTAACTATTTCTCTGTAGCAGACGCAACGAAACTTGGAAAGTGTGTGTGTCCCCTTACTGATTGTAAAAATTACTCTTGAATGAAAGTGAATTTTTATTTACGTTGTCACTTGATGATAATGCAGGTTTGTTGTTGTTATTTTAGTGAAAAAAAAAATTTACAACAATCAAGAAAAATCCATAATAATCTTGTTGTACGCAAAAATATTTGTTTCTGAAATAAACCACAAACGATGACAACAGTTATGGCAAGAAGGGAGATAGACAGACAGACAGATACACAGCAAACTTGTGTAATGCAGATGCGACTGCATGTTTCAATGTATCAATACATAGACCACATGGATGGAGATGACAAGTTTTTTTTATTGATGGCTTTATATGGAATACACAATAGAAGACCATTTAAAAGCTGGTTGTGTGTGGGTTTCATTTATGGATAATAATTATGTTTTGATATAAATGGTGTTTTTAATCCATATTCATGAATGACAATAACAGCAGCAACTACGTCTGTTCATAAAAAACTATAACAACAGCTAAAGGGGTTGCCATTTATAAGAAAATTACCAGTAAATGGGAAAAGATATAGAAAACCCTTTGGAACAAATTGTTCTTGATTTTTTTAAGACATCAATAAATAATTAAATATTTATGCTTAAGCAAACTTTAAATTTCAGTTACTTCCTTTTGTTTAGCTATGTTAATACTGTCATTGTAAGATTTTACTTCGTATTGTAAAAAAAAAAACGAAAACAAAATGTTAAGAAATTCATTTTAAATTTTTTCACAGACAGGTGTCATGATTGCGGAGTATCAGTCTGTGATATCGCAGTTTTCTCACAACTAAACAGATACAAATTTATATAAAAGAAATCATCAGTAATGTTAGTTATGATTCAGATCTTAACTATGATATGAAAGCTAAAGTGACAGAACTGAATAAATAGCATATGGAATGAAAAGTCCCGGGCCTAACACATAAATGGCGCTAGTTTTATTGCATTCACCTCTTTTTCAGTTGGTGCTAACCTTCAAAAAACAGCTGTTTAATTTTTTCTATATGATACTTTATAAATTAGTTTGTAAGTTATTGTGCTACTTTTATTATTATAAGAACAATGGATCAAAACCGATTTTGTGTTTTAATTCTACACTACATCTTGATGGAGAAAAATACCTTTCAAGCGAAACAATGGCCTTAAAAGAGTTATGGGGACTCCGCTCCATTGAAAACAACAATAAAACGTTGGCTTGCTGACTTCAAAAAAAAAAATCAAAATCATTTTGAATGATAGAAAAGTGCAGTTGCATGAGTTAGCTGACATCGTAGAGATATCAAAAGAATGTATTGGCTTTATATTGCATGAGTGTTGCCAACTTTTTACAATCAAAAAGCGCAGACCTTATACTCAAACGGCGCTAAAATGCGATAATGTATTGGCTTTTTACGATCAAAAAGCGCAGACCTTATACTCAAAAGGCGCTAAAATGCGCTAAGTTATGTTTTATGTAACTATTTGTAACCAAAACGTGCTGTAAAAAGCGTTAAACATATTTAAAAACTGAAAATTTTATTAAAATTAGAAACAAATTTCGATTTTTTAAGATTTTTTAATAAACAAAAATAAAAACGATTTACATAAATCAAAACAGCAACTTGAAAACATTCTCCATTTTTGGGTTCAGAAGTAACATTAGAAAATTACCTATCAAAGGTTTTATGCAAGGTTATGTTCTTTTTGCAGTGCTGTTTAAAGTTGTTCTCGATTGTGTGCAACGTAGTATAAACTTAGCATAAAGTTGGAAGACATGTATTACGCAGACGACATCTAACTCGAAGCTTAAAGACATTACGAGATGCAATAAAAGCTGAATTCTTTCCAGGCGGGATAAACGTTTTGCTTTCGGATAAACATCTTCAAAACCTAAATTATACGAATCAACGCTATTAGCACAATGATCTTTCGGATTGCTAACAGAAATGTGGAAGATACACCGTGTTTTTGCTATCTCGGAGTATGCCGTGTGAAGTCTATTTATGTATGGTTGCGGGTTATGAAATGCGGCTGTGATTGAAGGAACCGGAAATGTATTAGGCACACTCTGAGAAATCAAAACTAAGACTTAGAGGAATTGGCTACTGAATGAAATTCACAGGAAAGCAGAATAATCGAAAGGCCAACCCATTTCTAGAGAAGATAGATTGAAAGATAAGCTGCTTCCCACAGAATGACTTGGAGCCATTCTTAGATCGGCGTAGATGGAAGGAATTTGTTATGGCCCTACGATCACCTTAGTATCTTTAAAGGATCTAATAATAACAACCATAAGTTTAGTATTGTAATTACTAAATACATTTTCTAGCTTTCTTCTCCAAAATAAGGTATTTAGTTTTATATATTTTACGTAAAATAAGTAAATAAGTCTTGAAAAATGGACCCTAAGAAAGTTTTTATCTAGAATAACGTTATTTTCACAGTGTGAAGCATTTTAAGTTTATAGTTTATATGAATTAATAAATTTATTCAATTTAGAGGCTTTTAATCTCTTATAAAAATTGCAAATAGAAAAGCGCTAACCTAGTGCGTTTTTTTAAAAAAGCGCTAAAGAAAAAAATTCGACTTTTTGGTAGTTGAAATATAAATATAGCACGAAAGGCACTAAATTGGCAGCACTGTAAGGAAGCTCTTTTCAAAATGGGGTTGCCGCATTCGCTCACCAGGGTTGGCAAAAACCCAGCCCACTGGGTTTTATTGGATTTTTTGATGATTTTTTTGGGTTTTGTAACTGCTTGCAAATTTCGTTTAATTCGACAATATTTTTTGTTTGTTTTTGCACTCTTGGTGGGATCAAGGCGTCATTGTGTACTATGAGCTGCTAAAACTCGGTAAGCAAATTGAAAGTAATTCAGTTGAACCGTACATTATGAGACAGAGAGACATATAAAGTTTTCCTTTTCCAAGACAACGCTCGGTCTCCCAAGTTACCAGACAATTTTCAGAAAAGATCAAATTCTCCAAACATAGCTGCTTCTGAATATTTGCTTTCAATGGATGAAATATGTATTAGTATGTCACCGAATCACTTCTTTTGAAAAAATATAAAATCGGCTTCAAAGGGGATCGCCTTTAAAAACGATAAGTTTCTCTAAGACACGGTTCAAATATTAACACAAAGATGGGAAAGATGTAAGCCAGTGAGTTGATAATTTTTTTATCATAAAATTGTTAATTTTAATTTTAAAGCTAAAAAAAGAGACCGAATTAATTTGTACTCGCAACACGTAATTTTTTATTTTTTTGTAAATAAACAACAAAAACCTTTAAATAAAAAACCCACCTGGGTTTTTTAAATATAAAAACCAATAAAACGCGAGTGGAGTTGCCAAACCTGTTGCTGACTGTTGACCAAAAATAAGAACGTGTTGATGAATCTGACATTATGGCACAACTACATGAATTTAACTTCGAATTGCCCCCACATCCACCGCTTATGTCAGATTTTTCTCCCAGCCGCAGCTGGCTGTTAGCAGCCCTCAAAAAATACTCTCTGGTAAGAAATTGGGCACTAATGATGAGGTCATCGCTGAAAATTAAGCTATTTTGAAGCAAAAGAAATATCGTTCCACAAGTGGTATTGATATGTTAGAGCGGTGCTGGTTGATTGCATTGCTCTTGATGCTCTTGATTACACTGATGAAAAAAGCTAATTTTCAACAACAAAAAAACTGTTTTCTTTGTTAAGCTAAGGACTCTCAGCCTATGTGTTAAATTATAGATCGTTTTGGGTATGTTTGTAATATTTCAGGTTAACACACTTCGGACGCGTCCTGCTAACGAACATGAAATGTTCTCAATTGATTTGAGAAACCCTAAGCAAATAAGTTGCATAGGCTGACTTTTTAAGCAATTAACGAGTATGTATCGCAGTTTTTTATTAAAAATTCTTCTAGTTAATCCACAGAATAGTAGCACAGAATAAACCTATCCTACAACTTAGTTCACAATGCCCAATCAGAATCCCTAGAATATCAAGCCTCGGCCTTATTGTCTTGCGAGAACCTGCAGCTCTTTCATAACCATTCCACTCTACGATGAAACCATAGGTCCTCCAAGCCAATCAAGTAACTCAATAAAGTCTTACAGACTCGTCCTGCAGATTCACACTCTTTGTCACACCCTCTCTCTCATCAACAGTTCCACTGCCCACAATGCCGCGGAACTCAACTCAGTTTGTCACTGTATTTGTCCAGAAGTGAAGCTACGATCTTCCTTTTTGATGCAACTAGCCTTCAGCTTTCTCGTTTCCAAATATAGAGAATTCAATGGGCGATAAAAAGTCATCATTGAAACAAAGGCCAAATGTGAAAGCCGTCACCCACAATCCAATAAGCCATTTTTGATTGATTTTTATTTAATTAGCCTAAATACGTCGAGATCGCAGTTTTTGCAGTTTTGAACAGTGACAAACAATATGGTTGACCGTTTGCCCAATGGCAATCTTAAGTATTTTGCTACTTTGTCCCAGAAGTAATTCAAATTTTGTTTCGTCTAGTTTGGCCATAGGGCCAAGGATATCTTGTAGACTTTCCTATGACTCCATAAGCTAAGAATTTATCTATGATTTATACCTTTCCCGTCTAAAAGAGATAGATTATCGGCAGTTTCATCAATTGTATGTTGCCAGAATCCTGTCTAGCCAGATCGTCGTTAATACCGACGACCATAATCTAATAATACAATGGACCTTCAGTCCCCTAAAGACCTACTTGACCCTTATAGCTTTTATTGCTACCTGACTCTTGACATAAATCGCTACTTCCTCTCATACTGCAAATATTCCAATCAATAATTTTAATTTTTCGGAAGACCTGCTCAGCCAGAAGTTCAACCTGGCAAAAGCTACAGTTGTCAGGCAATCCATATGAAAGTCGTAGATATCTTTTTCGGTGCTCTTATCCATTTTGGACCCGTCAGTGAAAATTGCATAACTATCGAAAGGCTTAGCTGATACTATTCGCTTGTTCCATTCAGATATTATCGACTTATTCGTTTATTGATTTCAAAACCGCCGGTCAGTCAAAGTTGTCAGCTGTTATATATATGTCATCTGAAATGTAATGTATTTAATGAGAGGTTTGCATTTACGAATATGGGTTGTGTAACAACGGAAGAAGGCGAAAAAATAAAAAATAAAGTATTACAAAAGTGGTGATACAAACGTGGATGTGATTTTTCAAACAAAATTTTCTTCAGCGATTACGCTTATTTCTCACTCGGTGGTTACTTCAACAAGCAAGATTGTCTGATAACGATTGTGAAAAAGAAATTACATCCAAAAAAATTACTGAGAGATGCGCTTTATGGTCTAAAAGTGTCATTGCTCCGTATTTTCTCGAAAATGGCGCTGGAAGAACCTTTACCGTTCAACACGCTTCTGCCTTATGATAACCGACTTTTTTGGCCTGCAGTTGAAGATTATATAGAAGACTGTGCCATGAATCACACAATACGATCAATTTTGGCTTTATTGCATGAGAAATTTCTTGGTCGAGTCATTACTTGATTTGGTGACATCAATTGGCCATCAAGATCATGCGATTTGACTCTATTCGATCTTTTATGGGGCCAAAACAAATACCATGTCTACGCGGATTATTCTATAGCGTTGGAGCATTTGAATACCAACATTCGTTAAGTTATCGCCGAGTGTGCTACAAACAAACCAAAGACGATCATTGAAATAATAATAGAATTCCATACGTAATGGCTACGGCCATGCATTATAATGAAATAAGTTTTATCGAAATCATAAATTTATGTCTGTTTTATTTAATTTTACCTTTTCAAATCAAAACGCGTGTCCTTAAAATCCGACAACGACCTAAGGCACCCTGAAAATTCAACATATGTATTTATTTACCCCAGAATGCTTATCTGACCGCTAGAATCTGGCTGATTCGCTAAGAGTAATTTAAATCCTTGCCATTTTACCAAATACAATATCCTCATTTGGCAGTAAGTGAAGAATATCTGCTTGTGGGATACTTCTGACAGAGTTTAGAACCGTTTTACATAAAATTTTTACAGATGTTACTTCAATTAACAGTTAAGCTTTGTTTTCAAACCAATTCCCTTAAGGTATTCCTAAGATTTTTTCCAATTAATTGCTTTTAAAACCACACTTTTTTCGAATTCAACTGAAATTCAAATTTTGACACATTTTATTATTCTTGTAAGTTTTGAGAGAGGCAGGGTTATTTTCATCTGAACTGACCAACATCGTCAACATCACTTGAAATTATCATCATAACGAAACGATAAGGGTAAGAATTGAGGTCACAAATATTCAAATATTGCCACACTTATCATAGAAAAACATAGACGCCGTAATTATGAACGAAAATGAGAAAAATACAAACACATGTTGTGTTGTGGGGACCCCCTGAGATTGCCAAAAATAATCTGAAGAAAATCGTGTAATAAACAAATAAGGAAACTCACACATACTCTCATAAACACCCACACACACACACTCAAGCAAACAAAATATACTCAAAACAAAACCCGAAAAATTGCAACATATGCATGTGAAATGGGAAGAATAAAAAGACGACGTAAACATAAAAAACAAGTGCAGATGTGCAAATGATTAATACTCAGTTAAGAGACTGAGATGAAAATAAGAAAAATACAACAAACATATATAATAAGAAAAAAGGGATTTTTGGCAAAAGATTTTTAACAAAAGTACTTACCTTTTCAAAAAGACTGAAAGAGAGAAAAGATGCAGAGCAACACAACAACAGCAGTCAGTTAGTGTAACAGCTGTCACACTACCCCCACCAACAACAACAGCAGCTGATATTTGAGAGGAGTAGCAGCAGCACGAAATTGGAAATAAAACAACAACACAAACTGGTATGGTGAATATGCAATGAGGAGTGTGTACGTTGTTGCAGTTGTTTTTGTTGCTATTGTCGTCGTTGTTTATTTTTGTTTACGGGAGGGGGCAGCTGTTTTTCTTGTTGCTATTATTATTCTTGTTGTTGTTGTATGTAAAAAATAAAAAGCAAAAACCGAAAATCCAATAACAAGATTGCAAAAGTATTTGTTTTAGCTTTTTGAGAATCCAAAGAAAAACAGATTAAAAACAAAATGAGGCAACGTTGTATGGGATGATTTAAAGCTTTTTAGACGGCTATTGTTTGACGCTAACGCGATGGCGGTAGCGGCGTCAATAACATTGAACACTTGTAGGCCAAAGGCAACTGGTTTTCTGGGGAACTGCTTTCCTTTAACTGGTAGCCAGACGACTTTTTTCTATTTCCTTCCGTAAGGCTAAGAAATATATTTTTATTATTTGTTTGTTATAGTTGTTGTTTTGTAATTTTCACTTATTTTTCCATTTTATACTTTGTTGTCATATTTTGTTGTTTTTTTTTTGCTTTTGTTTAATTAACACTATTGCCAACATTAGTAATCATAAAAAAAAAACTATAAAAATAACAACACAGTAGAAAAAAATGCTAAATGTTGCAATTAACAATATAATGCAATTTTTTAAGTAATTTTCTTACTTCCGTGAAAAGGAGAGAAAAAGCGAAAAAACAGGCGCAATTAATTACTGGAAACATATTATTTCCTTACTTAAAGACTTTTTGTTTCAATAATTTCAAATTATTTTTTTTATAATTTTTAGTTTATATCACTCTTTAATTCTATTCTCCCCTCAAATTTTTTTCTCAGTAACTTTAGCAAATGTCAAACACAAAACAAACTATCAAAATAATTAAAATGAAAAACACACATTATCTTCATTATCACCATTATCATCATTATTAGAATAAATAAAATTCACAAATCATTTAGTTAAATGGGAAAAAAATTTTTGACTGGTTTTTTAATTAATGCACCTTAACCAATTATTTAGTATAATTAAACGCTTCATTTCTAACTTATTTAATATATTAAACTCATGCTTTGTTTTTCTAAATTTTTTCCACCTCTATTTGTCTTCAATTCTTTTATTTTATTGTTTCATAAAATTTAACTTTAACCCCCAATACAAACAACAACACAATCCAACACCGTTGATTACAATTCAATGACTGAATTCATTTCGGGGAATTAAAAATAAATGTTTGAATTATTGGAGCAGTGTTGTATTTGCTTGGTATTAAAGGTGTGGTGAATTAAAGAGTATATTGATAACAGGGTGATATGTAAGTACAATATGCTAAAAATTTAAAACATTTATATGAATTTGGAAAAATTTAAATCGTATTGGCAAGTATTTATTTTTTTTTATATAATATGTTAAATTCCATAACATTATTTAGTAATTGAATCATTGTAATTAATATAAGTAAATGTTAAATTCAACGTGTTGTTTTAATATAATAAAAAAATTATGTATATGTTTCGTAATGAGCAAAAGAAGTCCATATTAAGAAATATATATGTTTAAAAACGTAAATCATTCCTGATACCAGGCTGAAAATATTGTCAAGTGTTGTTAGCCTTTACTTTTATAAGACTTTAACTTTTTTTAATTGTAAAATAAAATAAAATGAAGCAAATTATTTTTTGTTATACAAACCTTATTGTGCAAACTAATATTCTCCGTGTTCAACTTTACAATAATTTACTACACTACGGTTAAATTACGACTAAGTGACGCAGGCTAAGCAACGTCGCTTATATACCTAACTACCAACAGTTTCAATATATCTAGTACATCTTACAACCTACCATCCATTTGCGGTTAATTCAAAGATTTAGTAGATAGCTGAATCCTAGTTGTGTTGGTAACGCTGTTCAAATGAATACAATCATAAGCATATTTACTATTGTAGCATTGACATCAACCAATTAATTCACTTCCTCAGTAGAGGTAAGTTTCTAGCTTTTATGTAATAAATGTCGCCAGTACTTTTTAGGCGAATTTATTTTTGTATCAGTAAGTTAGAAAGCGTTCGATGTCCATTGTCTATTTTTGTAGACAGTCGGACTAACTTCAGAACGCTCAAATCGTGCGCGATCTAGCCTAAGGTTGTCCAAAAATGGACGATGGTTTTGGGAAGATTGCATGAGGTCATAAGACTTTGCTGTATACCGGGTTACTGTAGCAAATTCCTATAGTTTTTCTATAGAAAACCTGGCCAAATATGAGCCAAGACATATGGTTTCACAATATAACAGACCGGCTATCTCTGATAGAGAGACCTTTCCACTTTTTTCCATGAGCAAGTCAGAGGTGAGATTGGCTACAAACGTCATTACATGCCACTGCACCATACGTTAAATGAAAAATATATAAATTCCGATATTTTTTTTTTTTTTTTTTTTTGTGAACAGTCCCAGCACTCACTTACCCGTCATCACCCGACAATGGAGTGCTTGTCTCTATAATGTAAAGACACGTACACACTACAGTTCGAACTATAGTGGATACAGGCAAATAAGTCATCGCAGCGATAGCAAACATCAGCTACATAACTTAATTACAAGCTGAACATAAACGATAATTGATATACATACCTAAAGCTCAGGGATACCGCAAAGCTCTGTTCTTTCTCCTACTCTTTATCTAATATTTCTTAACGACTTTCTTCTTCTCATTTCTAATCCTATCTATTCTTTTGCGGATGACAGCAACATTTGTCATCCATATTCTTTTGATCGTAGACCGAGCCTTTTGAAGATTGGGGCAAGAAGGATGAATATGAATGGCACACTCACAAGTGACCTGGTGGAAATCTCCGAGTGGGGTCGTGCGAACAGGGTCGATTTTAATGCACGCAAGACTCAATGTTTATTTTTAACACACAGACGTGGTGATGTGTTGTCATCTGTGCCAATGGGTAATGTAGATATTCAGAAATCAGATTCTCTTGATGTTCTGGGCATGAGAATTCACTGCGATGTTCGTTGGAATGATTACATATTTCAAGTGCCGATAGAAGCATTTAAGTGCCTTGGTTTTTTAACACGGTACAGGAAATACTTCACTCAATCTCATCTCCTTAATATTTACAAGACCTATATCCGACCCAAGATGGAATACAACTCTCATGTATGGGCCAGTGCTTCGAAGTCTATTTTGGAGCTTCTCGACCGCGTACAGGAGAGGGCGAAGATGCTCATTAATGTCGGTAGGGTAGCCAGCTCTATCGATGTATTAGAGCACTCGTAGTACTCTTAGTACTCGTATTTCTCGTAGAGCACATCCCTTTGTAGCTGATTGTCAAGTGAATCGCATAACGCATTATAGGGAGAATTCGTTCTTTGGTCGCACTGTTCGGTTGTGGAACAATCTTCCAGTGAAAGTATTCCCTGCCACTTACGACATGAGTAAATTTAAATCTAACGTCCATAAACACTACTCCCTCTGTCCTCCTTCCCACAACCTATTTTCCTAATACCAGCACAATGCGCTGCATGAGTGTAGGAGCCATCCCCTGGGTGCTGGTCTTATGTAAAAAAAGCGCCACAGTTTTTCAGCTATCTTTATGACCTCTTTTCCTCTAGTTATTATGATTTCTACTTATCTTTCATTTCCTCTACTCTTTACAAGACGTTCACAATGGACCACATGGCCTTTCGGTGATGCAACGTCCTAGGGATTCTCTAACCATTCAACAGTGTAACTTTGACTGTATTAAAATTCCGTTTTATTATTTTCGAAGCATAATTTAGTTTTCTTCGAAGCCTTATGGCCTTAATAGGTTGTATGAGAATATAACTAAAGTTAACCTGACCCTAAACTAATTCCACATTATAGTATAAGTAAATATTTCTAAAAATCTAGGCATTGGATGTACAAGCATACAGCCCAGTCAAAATGTATACACATATTCACCTATTTCATAAGCATTCTAAGCGTTAATTCTAAACATTATTGTAGGCAGGTCAAAAGGTGTTGCAGTAAATTCTTCACCTCGATTACACAGACTACACTCACATTATTTCAGAATGTAGTGTGTTTAAATGGGCTTAGTTTTTTGTAATAAGCTTGCTTCTACCTTAAATAAACAGGCTAACTACAGTGTTTTAAAAATCCTTATAGAAATTTTAATAAGATTTTTTTCTCTTTATACTTCAAAAAAAATTGTCACTATAAGTTTTTACTTATAATTGTGACAAATAAAGCCATCAAACCAACGATCTATTTAAAGTTGCGTTAACTTCCTTGTTGATATTTGCTTCACCCTGCGAGAGATTAGTAACCGTCAAATTAATAAAAAAAAACGTCTTTTCATTGCACAACACTGGTAAGAAATTCACCACGCTATAAGCAAAACAGCAACAGCTGTCCTTCATTGTAAAAACAACAACTAATAGCGCATATTATCAAAAAAAATTAATTTTTTTTCTAATAATATTTTATTTAAAAAATTTTCAAAATTGAGGAAAATCCTTCTAAGAATGAAGACGACAATAGTGAAAATAAAGAGACCCAGACAAAAGAGCAATTACAAAAAGAACAAGAAGAAAAAACTGCAGAGCAGCCCCAACAGGATGCTGAATTGGATGTCAGAAGTGAATCTTTTAATCCTTTGAAAGCCCTCTATGCTGCCGATTATAGAGTGACAGCAAAACAGCCGAAAATCATTTATCAAAATATGGCCGCATTTGAAACGGCTTTGAAAAAAGTGGGTATATGGAACTTAAATAAAAAACCTAAAACATCTGAAGCCTCTGGCACAGCAGCTACTAAAACTAAGAATCCATTCGTAGTAAAAGAGGAAACATCACAAAGAAGATTTTTGGAACATCAATTAGCCATAAGAACTGAACCAAAAGTGAGAAGCAAACATCAAAGAAATCTTTTAATGCAAATGGAACAGGCTGAAGGGCCGCTCAAACAGTTGCAACAATTTGTCAAGGCCGGCAAGACAGTCAAGGTTATTATTAGAAAGGAACGTGGCATTAAAGGCTATGTAGAGGGCGTTTTACAAATGTTCGATCGTCATTGGAATCTCTTGCTGGTCAATGTTGTGGAATGCCTGGAGCAACGCAAATACAAATATGTTGAAGATAAATTGGCTTGTCCTCCTCAACCGGCACAAGATTGTAGTGATTTATTAAAGCAGTTGGGCATTGTACTGCCCCAGCAAAGCGTTAAAAGTTTAGGAAGAAAACGTGTAGAAATTAAGCGACATTTACCTCAGCTACTTTTACGTGGAGAACATATTGTTTTAGTAACCGTTAAAAGCAGTTCAACTGGTTAAGGACTTGAGTTAAATATTAAGAGAAATGGATATATTTTTGTAATTCAATAAGTATTAAAGAATTTGTTGTTTCAAACTAACTATTAAAATTGTTTTATTTATAATTTTAACTTTTTATTCTGTAATTAAATAGAAAATTTATTTTAGACTTTATAAAAAATAAAAAAGATACGCCCGTATTATCCAAAAACTAATCCTGTTCGGCGGCATCAGGTATATTAAATACTCTACGCACAGCTTCGAAGTTCTTAATATTGAAAATACGACATCTGGGAGGTTTTTCACCACCAAATGCCAATGTGAATGGATCTTCGGGACACTGTTTCATACACTGCAAACGACCCATTTTAAAATCATGTGTGTAGACCGGTTTAATTTCCGTTGTATTGAAATTCCATATTTTCAGACATCCTTCTGTAGAGGTAGATGTTAGAAGATTTTTAATTTCTGAATTAAAGCAAACACCAGAGATTTCCTCTTCGTGGGCTTTGTGAGACCACAAAAGTTTTTTGGGCTGTCTTCTGTCGGCATAGTGTAATGAGCCGTCATTGGAGCCAATAACGAAATAATTACTATCACAAGGATTCCATAAGACTTTTTCCACTTCACCAGGTGTTTTCCATTTGACAAATGACGTATCGAGCTGTTCAGGATCGCGACAATCAAATAAACGTACAAAACCATCAGCAGAGCCAGTTAATATACTTTGAGCTTCTTCGGGATGAAAAACAATTGACTGGACCTTTTCTTCAAAAGCTGTAATCGTCGTATGTGGCTGACCCTCATCCAAATCCCATAATATAAGTGTTTGATCCACAGAGCAAGAAGCTAAAATATGTTCATATTGACGATTCCAGGACAAATCTAGGACAGCGTCTGTATGACCAAAAGCTTCTTTTTGTTTTTTACGGCTGCCCTTGGAACCCAATTTGAAAGTGGGTTCAATGGAATCTTGTATATCAAGATCCCATACCGTGATAACAGGATCCATGCAGCCAATAGCACACATATTACCAGGTTTTTCGCTACCAGGATCATGATTCAGCCATTCAATGCACAAAGGGAAACTGGGCAATAGAAAATCATGGTGTGTATACAAGCACTCTTCCTCTTCATTGAAAACCCACACTTCCATACTGGCGGCATCATCTTGTACATGACCCACCAAAAGCAAATTGTCGGTGGGTTTTATAATTTCATCTTCGGCCTCAGAATCATCATCTTCATCGGGCAGCTGATGATCGGGATCAACAATATTGCCAATATCTGCTACACGCGGATTGCCCTCACCGTCATAACGTTCAAAGGCAAATTCATCATCTGGATTACGATTCTCATTTGTTTCTTCAGTCATGTCCCCTTCTTCATCGTCTACATCCATTTCTTGTTGCTCATTTTCTTCACCTTCTTCATCATCATCATCGTCATCATCGTCACCTTCACTGTCTAAACGTTCTTGGGTGTCTTTTATAACACGAGCCAATTCCTCTTGTGTCAAAACAATTTTATCTGGCTTTTCTTTGGCTATGCCACGGGGTACAAAACAAATTGCCGGTACAAAATCAATTGTGGCCTCAGCTGGTCCTTCTTCTTCTGCCATTATAAGATTCTAGTTTGCCGCTATATTTTTCCAAAACTTTAATTGAAACTGCGGAGTTTGCGAAATACTGTTGCAGTTTGTTGTGATGGTGACTCCAATAACAAAATGTAAACACGTGCTTGTCGGCTGTCATTTAAATATATCAAATACATGTATTAGAGATGGTATAAATGCGATAAGCATACAGAGTTGTATTTGTAGAAACTGTTATGGCTATAGTTATAGTATAGCTAATTTAAAATTAATTTAATTTTTTTAATTAAAACTGTAAATTACTGTATTTTTTGATAAAAATACATATATCGCTGAGTATTATTAAAAAATATACGTATTTTTTTGTTGAACAATTCAGGACCAAATGATAATTTACAAAATATTTTATTTTAATTAACTTTATTATGAAATAAAACAAAAACAACAAATAACGAATTAAATTCAATTATTCTATTTAAAGGAAATATTATTTGGAATTAATGTTTTAAGTTCTTATATGTTATAAATTACCACCAAGATCGATCAGCTTTTACATGATGCATCTTGTCAGCCCGTAAGTGAAACTCACCTGTATTAATGGGGTTAGATTGGCCGTACACTTCGAAAGCCACAGAATAACATAGCTTCGATTGGAATCCTTAAGGAAGTTGTAGATATTAAGGCCACTGTCGAAGGGCGGTAGAAGTTGAAGTTCAATAGCTGCTGCTCCCTAGAGCAGTGACGGAGAAAAAAAATCAAATATGAAAAATTTTGGAAATGGAATTCGGTCCATTAAATTTCTCATACCCGGACATCGAGTTTCTTTGTATATCCAGCTATATTAAAACAGTTGATAACTGCTTGGTTATGAATTCCTAGTACCGTAGAACGTACAGAGTGTTTATGTGCCAAGCTTTCTCAATTTTTCTTATGATTTCATAATTTTTTAATTAATCAAATTAAATTAATTTTTAATTAATTTTTTTTTCTAAATCGAGATACAAGTTAGGCTAGATAAGATTAGGTTGTGTGGATCACCAGAGATTTGCAAGTTCACTCGGTGGCACTATGGCACATTTTGCTACTCATTATAGGACAGACCCATTCGAAATCGAGGTGCTTTGGTAACATCAGAATTCAGAAAACCAGATCGAAAACGTTTGAAACAAATTGAAGCTTAAATTGTCATCTTTCAAACAAGCTTTAGTGTTGCCTTATACAATTAATATTACCAGTGACATTACATTTTAGAGCAGTCTACCGACGTATAACAGAAATTTACACAAACTTCATAATTTTATTACTTTTAAGCATTGACATCACTAATTTAAATAATTATTACATTTAACCAATTGCATATAAACTAATTCGTCGACAAAACATATCCTAGCAACATGATGTATAAGGATGTTTATAATGCTTATTTTGGCAACATTTTCATTAATTGCATGATGAAAACTTCTATATTTAGAAAATCGAAACTGCGTAGAAGAGAAAAGAAAGCAAAAGAATAGTGATTTTAGCTGTGCATGTACTACTATATGTTTAAAAATAAAGAATTTTTTAGCTAAAGATTTATTATTACTTTTACACATAAAAATTGTTTTATTATTTATTGCTAATATTGTTGCAAACAACAAAAGAAACACACAACAGTATCCTAAAAAGTCGAAGCAACATGTTTAGTTAAAGATTTATATTAGTAAACATATTGTAAATAAAGAGTACTTTTGTAAGAGTGTTTATATTCTTATGTTAGCAACATTTTTAAAAGTTGCAATGATAAAAACTTCATGTGTGCTCTCTTGCTCTCACTTTGTGGTGTAATTAGCAGTGTGAGCAGTTAAGGAGAAACATTTCAAATAAAACATGTTTGGATATGAAGCCCCCACTTTGGTAAAAATAATATGTAACTTACAGTAGTTTCTGTTATGTTCTACTATTTAGCAGGCGTGTGTGCAAGTGTGTGTAGTTATTGTTTATATTACTTTAGTTGTTCTTATAGTTGTTGTGAGGTTGCATGTTTCTTTTTTGGTGTGATATGGTGTGGAGAGAAATAAAAACGAACTCTATTTAGTTTAACTCAACTCTACTCTACTTTGCATGTACAAATGTTGCTTGTGGTTGTTGTTTTTCGTAATACATATTTTGTTTTTTTCTCCATTGTATCTAAATAAGTTGTTGTTGTTGTTATTATTATTTCTATAGCTATAGCTATTGCTGTAGTAGTATTGGTTGTGTTTTGTATTTTTAATTCCTACGGCTGGTTGCGGAGCTGTCGTTCGTTTTGGTTATGAACCTTTGTATCAGCAGCACAACGCGAGCGAAGCTGGTGTTTAACGGATGATTTTAAAATTTTGTCTAAAGAAAAACGTTGACGGGAACGATTTTTAATAAATTTATTTATTGTGAGTGTGCATGTTTGTGTGTGTGTATATATATATACAAGTGCGTATTGTTGTTGCTTTATTAGCAGAGTTTTGTATGGAGAGATTCATAAATTAAAAATAAAAAGTTTACAAATTCATTAAACAAAGGAGAAAAGTAAAAAAAGAAAAAATATTTAGTTTTGTGTGTGTAAAAACAAGTAAAAAGTGAGTGAAAATTGCAAAAAAAACATAAAATAAAAAGTGCAAAATATTTTTTAATTTTTTGTTTTGTTTTTTAAGAAATAAAAATAAAAAAGAAAATTAAAACACAACAACAACAAATGCTATTGTTTTTTTTCGGTTTATTTTCTTATTTTTGGTTGATTCATCAAAAATGCAAAGGAATTATTTTTGTTGCTGCTATTGTTGTTGTTGTTGTTGACAGCAACAGTTGCAGTTGGACTTTTTTTCATATGGTCTTTTCTGCCATTGTTATTGTTATTATTGTTAATACTGCATTTTTTTTACTTTTCGCTATTGTTGTTCTTGTTTTTATTACAATAATTTTATTTCATTAAAATCGTGGGCATTGCTTGTAAGATTTTTTGTCGTCATCTAAACTTTACCAAAATGTAAAAAAAAAACAGTACGAAAATATAACAAAAACCAACAATACAACAACAATATGCGAAGCTCCAACTAAACCACAGCCATAAACACAGCAACAACAACAAATACTGGAAATCGACTCTTTTTTGAAAAAGTTTCATAATAAAAAATGAATGTTTTTTGTCTTTTCCTCTTCGTCTAGAAAAAACGGGTTTCTTTTAATCTTAAACACAAAAAAGAGAAGAGAATATAAAAAAAGAATTGAAATAAAATTTAAATAATAATCAATATAAAAATTAATAATGTTATAAATAATACATATTTGAAAAAAATTTAAAAATAAACATAAAAACTTACAAAAGTTTTAAGATTTTTAACCCCAACATACTGAATAAGACAACCCACAATAAAATACTAAAAAATTAATAAAATTTTGTTAAAAATAAAGATGCGATAATGTCTGCTTTTTAAAGAAAAGTATTTAGATAAGCTTACAGTGGTTCCAATAAGTAATCGAACATGCATACATATGTACGAGTATGTATGCAAAAATCCTATTTCGCACAAATACACAAAATTATTAAAAAAAAACCAATTAATACAAAAACTAAAGCAAATAGGTCGTTGAACGCTTTTCTGAAATGTTCCAGGTTGGAAGTCTATTATTTCTCGTCTCTGGGTACCTTCGCAATTGACGTAGACCAATGTGTTGAGTGTAAATCATTTTCTTCTAATTTGAGAGCCAATTTTATCGAATTAGTAAATTTAAGGACACGTTTTTAAGATATAAAATTCTTTTATTACTGTTATGCTTTAATACAATTACTGTTATGCTTTAATACAATGAATTCAGAAATAAGAATGATATTACATTTGCAAATAATAGTATTCATTTGGGTTGAAACAGGGTTGCGTATTTTGCTCACAAACTCTCTCACAAACCAAATGCACTAAACAGAAATTTAATTCAAATATAAAGTTTACATATTAATTTTTAACAATTTACAATTATTAATACATTTTTGTCAATTTAATATTGTTACGAAACTAAAAATGCCTAAATTTTGGTATATTTGGTAGTTATGTGTCGCCATGCAACACTGCTAAGTCGACCAACTAACTTTACGTTACGTTCGAATTAACGGATATAAAAAATAGAAGATATGAGACGGAAATGTTCCGGAACCTTCCAAACTGTACTCAATTAAGTATATAAAAAGGCTGCTTTACCTACACATCAGTTAGTTGTTGCCTGGCTGTCAATAACGAAAATTGTGTTAAAGCGGAAATAGAAGTGTTGTATAAACGAGTATTAAGTACTGTATTAAGACGAAAAGTATAAAAGTTATAGTGGAATTAATAGACTGTAAAACAAGAAACTAAAGCGGCGTTTATTTTATTTTAACGCAATTTTTTTTTCTCCGTCACTCCTCTAGGGAGCATATTGGTTTTCCACAAAGCATCTATTGCTTTGTTTCAGTTTTTTAATCAATTTGATATTTCAAGCTAAGCAGATGATTAATCCGCTGTAGCTGCCTCCATATGATTTCTTCTTTTTGTGTAGTGGTGAAGATTCTTGCTAATTGGTGGTGATCCTTACTTTAGCATTGTAATTTTTTCCCAGTAGGTGGCGTGGTTTTCCTGATCATTCATCTGATGTTTGTCATCATCGCCAGAGGTAGACAAGGAGGGTCAGTGGGGCTTTTTTTCTTTATTTTTTTAGATAAAGTTGTCTGGAGGGAAGAAGTTGAAGTCTTTTTTTAATATTAAGCATTCGAAATCACAATAACATTTTTCTTCGTCATGTCCTCTGCTGGGGCTTGAACCTGAATCGTTTGTGTTGTTATGCGTGCGCTCTAACCACTACACTACGCCTCCCCACAATTTAAACGAACTTATACGTTTTAAAAAGGGAAAAACGTAACAATATCTTTGTTAAAATATCCGCTGGTTTTTTTTCTGTGGCTACGCATTTGATGTTGATAACTCGTTCTTCATACATCTGTCTAACGAAATGGAAACGAATATCACTGTGCTTGCTTCTCTTCGAAACCTTAGGATTTTTAACCATAAACGACTTTTTTTTTTTGATTGTCGTACTACCAGATCTTTGAAATCCATTTCACTTGCAATGCCGCGACAAAAAACTGATTATTTTGCATCCTGATACAATGCCATATAATCCGCATTCATCGTACTCAAAGCTACTATAGATTGCTAGCGCGACTTCCATGGAATAGGACCTCCAAACATAAACATAACATGTCCGGAGTACGATTTTCTGTCACTCCTGTCATTTGCCTAATCGGAGTCAACAAAGCATTCAAAATTTTGTATTTTATTAGAAAAAATTATTTCACCTTCTGGCTTTTTCTTTAAACATCGGAGGATGTATTTTGCGGCAACGAAATTTTCTTTGTAAGAATGGGTGTTAAACTGTGATAAATTGGAAACTATGTTTATTAAATCGGATCTCGATATAACTGCCAAATACATTAAATTGCCTATTAAGCTTTGGTAACTTTTTGTATCAATAGCTGTTTTTTTGCATTTTGTTAAGATCGTATCGTTTGCCCAAAGCGTGGCCACTGGTTTACAATTTATCTTATCCCATCTTTTTAGTAATTCCTCAGCTATGGTATGTCTTAAGCTTTCTCGAAAAATGTCCATACCAAGATAAAATGATATGAATGCTTTATTTATTGCTTTTGTATTCTTATTTAATTCTTGAATTATGTCTTTCATTTCGTTTTTATATGAACAGGCCAACATCATATCATCAACGTTGAAATAATGATTTTTTTTTCAAATTTCGCTTAAAATAACCACATATAACGGATTTATTTTAATTCCCATAACATTCCATGAAGAAACACGAGAACTTCTCTTAGTCAATGAGCGGCATCCGATTGTATTTTTAGACTCATTGGAAGGGACTTACAGTTTACCGCCGGCTCTGAACGGTAAATGCACAAGAGAAGTTTTTAATAGTAGTAATACTCATAACTAGTTACTATCAAGCTAATGTTATGAAGTGATACCGCTGTTGGAAAAAGCTTTTCTTCCTTTTAGATGAACTAAAACGAGGCGTTGTTAGGCGGTTGTCTTACCTACCATACCAAAGCGGCACACATGTATCGGATTGACACCGTTTAAAATTCATATTTAAGAGAATATCATTTATCTTTAGGTACCACTCTCTACCAGCTTGTTTCAAGCCATAAAATGATTTATTTAACTTACAAACTTTGTATGGATGGTTTTTATCCTGAAACATTTTAGGCTGGTACATATAAGTCTCGTCTTCCAGTTCTCCATTCAAGTATGCTGTTTTTATATCAGATCCAGAGCTAAAATTAGTCTAATTTTAACATGTCAGATTTTCTACATATTTATCGCTATGTTATGTTATGTTCTTTAGATTGAAAACGAAACGAGACCAGGTAGGATCTTTTGCGCAGCCATATAAGATCAAGCAAAATTTACTGGTAGTCTTAGATACTATCAGTACAATGCCCATTAAATAGACCCCTTAGTACCCTGAACTACTTTATCACATTGTGATATTAATGAAGCGTATTAAGAATAAGTTTCGGTGATCAATTGAAAGGCTTTAGCAGTATTTTTATTTAAACAACATGGTGATACCACATAAAGTGATGTCCCTGTGCTAGTCACCAAGTTCAAATTAACCGGTCTTAAAGAAAAGCAGAAGCATAATATCATAAATTAAGTCGAAATCCAGCAGGAACTTGTTATTAAGCTGATGCGATGAGCCATGGAGAAGGAAAGAGCCAAATGTGAGAAGTCTACACCCAGTCAGAGATTGACACTGAGAAATGATGACCACGCTCTCTTTCTCTTCAACCGATCGACAATCCTAAAAAAATAGATAAACAATGACGGTCCTCTATCAACAGTTAATTGGTACCTTTTTTAGCAATAATTAATAGACAGCTTAACGGAGGTTAGAGGAGTTCATGCGTTTACAGCAATAACCGCTATGAGTACAACAACAGCGAAAATGCATTTAAATCAACAGTCAACTAAAACAAATTTCAACGTTATTTCTAACTTTAAAGCATTCAACACAAAAACAGAGTCATTTCGAATGTATAAAGAGCTTGTGGAAATTCAATCAGCGGTTATTTAGAATCTAGCAATACTTATGCCATTCTATTCTGTCAGAAAATTCAGTATTTTGTTAAATAAAATAAAACTATACTTTGTTTTTGTTTATAGGGTCTTTTATTCACTTTGTCTTAATACAGCAAATTCGCTTTTACAACACTTTTTATTTGCATCTAAACATACTTTACTTTGTGACAGCCAAATTATAACTAACTCACCAGCCGCAATGCGCCATCTTTTTATAGTATTTCATTATTAGTTTCGAATGTTCTAGTACAGACACGAATCTTCGAGATTTCTACGTTAATTCAAATGGTCTAAAATAACTTTATAAACACAAAAAGTAATTGAACTGACAACTCCATGCGGATGGTAGCACTCTTAATTAGTGCAGGTAATTTTAGCCTTGACACAAGCCAATACATTTCTATAGCTAAGAGCTCATAATTAGTCTCTGATGTGGTGAACTTTCATTTTTGTGATAAAATTATCTTCACTGAACGAAATGAATTGATTTACGCTTGAGCAACATTGGGATTTATAGAAAATTTTTTTTAAAAAAAAGCGCATTTCCATCTTGGTGGGTGCCTTAATAAGCAAAATTGCCGTATTTGGGTCTTAGAAAACCCAAATATTGTCTTACAGAAGCCAATGCAGCCATTACGAGTGACTGTTTGGTGCGGTTTGTTTAGCGGAGATATCATTGGCCCATATTTCTTTGAAAATGAGGACGGCGCATTACGCTCAATGGAAACACGTATCGCACCATGATAACCGATTCATTTGTGCTCTCTCTTCATGGTATTGATGTTAAATATGTTTGGTTTCCACAGGATGGTGCAGCTTGCTACACACCTCATGACAAAATCGGTTTACTGCGTCAAACGTTTGATGGCCTTTTAATTAGCCGAAATGGTGATGTCAGTTGGGCGGCAAGAAGCTGCGATTTGACACCATTGGACTATTTTTTGGGGGGCGCCGTTAAAGACAAGTGTTATGCCAACAGACCAGAGACAATTGAGCATTTGAAGGCCAACATTCGTGATGATATTGCCGTGATACGATCCCATACACTCGAAAAAGTTCTCGAAAATTGGTTCGATCGAATAGGGTACTGTGAAGCCAGTCGCAGTTGACATATGAATGAAATAATATTTCATTTCTAACCGAACAATTGTACTTTACAAAAAAATGTTGGCATAATTTTAAACCGTTTTTGTTTTGTTGTATTTTTTAATTTAAACTTTTAAATGACACCCCCCCCCCCCCCCCACTTATATAATGAAATCAATATATAGTTTGTACTTGCGGTACCACGCCCACTTTTTGCCTGATGATCTGTATTGACTATGAATCTATTTGGGCTACATTTAGAGAGCCCAAATTTAGAGAGCACCGCCCAGTAGGAATCTTTGAAATTTATGTAGCCTATAGTAAGAAAATTGATTCAGCGGCTTATTTAAATTAAGCGAAGCAGCGTCCAGTTTATTTAGCAGATCTGTTGTTTCCTAATCATCCAACAAATCTGAAATCCTAAACTCTGTGTATCCCTATACCTTTCCATCTAAATGTATCAATAACCCTATATTCTCATAATATGAGCTTTTTGTTGCCTGTAAACATAGTCTAAAAATATCCATATTTTTAATCCACAAAATCCGTCTGGAGTTTTGCGTTGGGCCTGCCATAGTTATGAACATCAAAGCCAAGCCCAAATTGCTGAATAATCATCGCCTTAGCAGGCCTAAGCGCCCTTTTAGCATTTCAGTGTTCCACAAGCATTTGAATATGTTGTGATCTTTGAGTAGATAGAAAATAGTAGCAAGCGGTGCTGTATAGTAGGGCCAATATGTATACCTCATCACTTTGGTTTCGACTGTACATCATAAAAGTTCTTGTTTGATAATTAAATTCTCCAGAAGAAACTTTATATCCTCAAAGTTCAAATTAAAGGATATAGAGTCGACTAAGCAAGATATTTAAGCACAATATTTGGAGTTTTTTGTAAACTTACCTTACAGCCTTTGATTATTTTGCAAACACTTGTCTTAAATGTCAAAAGTTGTTGCGAAGTGATTTTTGACAATTTTTTTCTTTTTAATATAATACTGAGCATGTAATACATGTACATATTGCAATAATTATTGTAATTGTGTTTGTAGTTGTTGTAAATTAAATTCAAAAAAATTTTCCACAAACATTTCAGTCATTAATCCACACCCTATTTTTTAGAAACAAATTTGATTGAAATTGTTTTTTTTTCTGTTATTTTTCTCTAACAAATATTTTCAAACAATATTTGTTGTTTTATTAGAATTGGAATTTTAAGTTTTCCTAAGCCTCTCTCTATGTGTCTTTCGCTCTGTCTCTCGGAGTCACTCTTTGTATGAGAGATAGATACTTTGGTTGATACTCATGAACGAATGTGTTGGTTTAATGGTTGGTTTAGCTTTAATAATCATCAGCATTCTACGATTAAAAAAGAAAAAAAAAACGAATCTAGTTCCCAGTTAATTTTGTTGTTGTTGTTGCTGTTGTTGTTGTTGTCGTGGCTTTAAATTCTTAGTTAAAGAACCTGTCTAGCTTCAAGTAGTTATAACAAAAACAATACTGAAAAACAAAAACAGTAGCAACGACAACAATGAAAACAACAACAAATTGTAAGTAAATGGTGTTGTGATTAAAACAAAAAACAAAAAAAAACCGAAAAGGTACCTTTTTTTATTTAATGTAATTCATTTGTTTCTGTTGTTGTTTCTATTGTTGTTGTTGTTTTTTAATGTAAGTAAGAAAAAAAGAAATATTTTTTATGCTCTGATTTATTTGTGGTGTTTCTTTCATGTTGTTGCTTTTGCTGTTGCTGTGGCTGTTTCTTTTTCTATTTCATGTTTGAAAAAAAACCAAAGTTGTGTAAAATAAAAAATCTGAAAAGAAAAATAGAAAAAGTTTAACGAAAACTTAAGAAAAAATCAAATAAATTTTTAAGAAAATTTTAAAGAAATAAAATATTAAGAAAAAAAAAGAAAAAAGAAAATGAAATAAAATTTGTTATAATTAATAGCGAAATAAATATAATACGAATGGAAAATAAGTGTTATTTTTAAGTGAAAAATAAAGTGCAATTTAAAGTTGGCGAAAAAATAGAAATGGAAATAGAAATGAGAGAGTAAGGAAAATAATTACAAGAAAAATAACGAAAATTATAAATCAAATGGCATGTGGATTTATGACGACAAAATTGCCAAAAATTATTATTTATTTTAGTTGTATGATACAAAAATAAAAAGGTAAGTGGTTTTACTCGTATGTACATATGAATGTACATAAGTTTATAGTAATTTTGCAACACATATTAAATAAATACCTACCTATTAAAAATACATGTAAAATTCGACAGACGGTTACACGTCATTTAAGGCCCAGTATATGATGTCACCTACAAAAATATAGAAAGGCTGTGCTAAAATTAGAGAGCCTAGCAAAGAAACGGAATAAATTTTCGAGAAATTAAAAATAAAAGTTAAAAAAATTAATATCATCTTGATCAAAAACTATCCGGAATTTATTCAGAAAATTAAAACACAAGTTTATTCATCTAAATCTATATTGTCCCCCTCAAAGTATTCTCTTGATCCAATCCTCGAAGAATTTTTTTATATTCGGTTTTCGGTATGTCCATCAGTGCTTCCTGTGATTTTTCCATTATTTACTCTCGGCTGCTGAAACGTGTTCCCCTTATTGGTTTTTTAACTCGATTGAACAGAAGGAAGTCACAGGGAGCTAAATCAGATGAATTCGGAGGGTGTTGGATGGTATTTGTTTCATTTTTCGTCCAAAAATGTCGAATAATGATGGCACTGTACGACGGTGGGTTATCATGGTGCAAAATCCATGAGTTTTCTGCTCACAATTCTGGTCTCTTTCGGCGAATTGCTTCACGCAAACTTCCCATAAGGCCCAAATAATACTCTTTGTTCACTGTCTGGCCTTCGGGCAAAAATTCGTGATGCATTACACGTTTGTAATCCATGAAAACCGTAAGCATTGGTTTCTTTTTTGACTAAAAACTAAAATCGTGAACGCCACTTACTTGTCCAGTGTCTGGATTGTGTATCGTACTCATAAACCCATGTCTCGTCTTCAGTAATGATCCTATTGATGAATGTGGGGTCGGATTCAGCCTCGCAAATAATGTCGTTTGTGACCTCAACACATTCTCTTTATTGCATGAAATAAAGGTCTTTTGGCATCAACTTTGCCGCTACACGACTGAAACCCAAATTATTAACCAAAATGTCTTTGAGGAATTCATAGGTAATGTTCAAGTCCTCCGCTATCTCTCTGATGTTTGCGGTTATTGACCAATATTTCTTTTACTTTAGCATTGTTGTCGTCAGTTTTCGATGTCGATGGTTTTCCACTTTTGAATCGTTCTTGCCACTGGTAAACGAGAGAGAGAGAGAATCGTTGCCGTTCGCGCACCATTAAATCCGTTTTTTACGCAAAATTTAAGACAAGTTCGTTGATGCAAATTGAAATCCATTTCTAAATTGTAGAAAATCGCTAACACACATAGAGATAGACGTACTCTGGGCTACGTAGCTTTTGCAAATGTCAAGCTATGACGCTAAGATTTATGGCGTAGTCCCATCAAATCGGATCGATGGGACCGCTTCACGGGGATTATTCCGCTACTTTTTGATCAAGGTGGTATTCAATAGGTTCGGTACCCTCTTCATATTAAGAACTGTTTAGCTCCTTAAAATAACCATCAAAGCTAGAATTTCGATTGTCTTTGTTATGATCTGTTGTTCGCCTTCCGATCTGCGGTTTGTTCAGCAGATCTGTTCTTTATAATAAATACCAGCAAATTTTAAAACCTAATGAAGGATATGTCTCTCATCCACTTCCTTCATCGCCATCTTATGTAAAAGCGCTTTTGGGTCATATTGGTCTGTGAGAAAATTCGTTATGAGTTTCAAGTCCGGCCTATCATACTTGAGAATATTAGAGCCACGCCTAAATTGCGAAGTGATCAGTCCAGTATTCCAAGCATCCTTTTTTCTCTTGATACCAGCATTCAGGGGATAACCCATACTCATGCAGTACATTGTGCTGTTACTAAGAAAATAGGTTGTGATAAGGAGGGAGAGAGTAGTGTTTATGGATGTCCGATTTAAATTTGTTCATGTCGTGTCAGGGAAGACATTTGCATAAAGATTGTTCCACAAACGAACAGTGCGACCAAAGAACGAATTCTCCCTATAAAACGTTGAGCGGTTCAACTACAAAGGGATGCGCTTTACCAGAAATACGAGTACTGTGTATGATTGCTAGGAATTAGTTCCTTAATTTAGTCCGAACACACTCCGTTATAGTACCGATAGAACAATGAAACACACTCCATATTGCGACAATGTTCTAATGAATAGATAGAGTTGGTTACCGTACGTCATTAATAAGAACTTTCGCGCTCTCCTGTACGCGGTCGAGAAGCTCCAAAATAGACTTCGAAGAACAGCTCATACGTGAGGGTTGTATTCCAATTTGGGTCGGATATAGTTCTTGTAAATATTCAGATACAATATTCAGATACAATTGTGTCTACAATTGACAACACACCACCACGTCTGTGTATCAGAAAACAACACTAGATCTTGCGCACATTAAAGTCGACCCTGTGCTCAACCACACCCAGAGATTTTCGCCAGGTCGCTTGTAAGCGTGTCGTTTATATTACGTCTTTTTGCCTTAATCTTCAGAAGGTTCGGTCTATGATTAAAAGAATATGAATAATAAATGTGGCTGCATCACCTGCAAAAGAGTAGATAGGTTTGGTAGTGAGGTAAAGAAAGTCTGAAAATTTCCCAAACCTTGATTAGATTAAGGATATTAGTAAGCAGCGCCGCATAAAAAAGCGAAAAGCGTTGCATGATAAAGCCATTCGAACAATAACTTACCGATTTTTGTTATTACAATAGTGAATTTATGAGAATGTCTTAATGGAACAATACTTTCTTTTTGGCCAAGTGCCGACTTTTTTTTCCTAATTTCATTACCGATAGAATAAGTTAGCTTAATAGTCACCATTAATTTTTATACCTTTTTGAAGATTTTTTCCTTTATTTTTTATATTTTTCCTTTATTTTTTGTATTTTTGTCTGATCATTGCTTTGTTTTTCTTTGAGGCGTTTGTCAAAGTCCTATATAATTCCGTTTTTTTTGTGCAAATTTTTAGCATAAGCTCATCTAAGACCACAGCAAAAAGAAATGCCGAAAGACACCCGCGTGAATGTAAAATGGGTTACTTGCCAGTCACCCCTAAAGAGCGGCATTTGAGTACTGGTTTTTAACTGGTCTTTATAAGCCTTATTAATTTATATGGCGCGCCTTTAACGCTTCATACTATTAAATACTTTTCTGAAATCGATAAATACTAGATACAGTGGTGCACTCCATTCTGTCGACTGTTCTATAATTAGCTGAAGAGAGTTTGTCTTGTCTATGCCGTTTCAATGAGGACGAAAACCTTCCAGTTCATTCCTTGTACAACTGTCTGTACATTGTAATCTGTTGTTTATGATAATGGCTATTGTTTTTTAAATAGTGTTCAGCAGAGTAACGCCCCTCAAACTATTGCAGTCGATCAGGTCCATTCTACAGTCAGAAGACGCAACATTTCGTCAAGGGTTCATCTGAGTATTTTGTTTCCAAGAGGCCTCTTTTATATTTAGCTTTAATATTGCGCATTTTGTCTCCTCTATATCGGGTGCTTCCACATGTATCGAGTTATCTATTTTGTGCTTTCATAACCACAGGTTTGGCAAGTATACCGGCTGTTAAATATCTCTCATCTGAAGTGCTATTTATTTAGTGAAAGGTTTGCCATTTACGAATATAACTTCATATCGTTTTATTCAAATTTTCTTTTTTAATCGAAAAATGGATAACCCGCTATTATGGTATCCACAGTTGTTTATTGGAAAGCTGATATTTGGCTTTATTCGACTTCTTTGAATACGCTTCAGACAATCCAGCTCACTGCTTTAACTTTCTCTTGTTTCAGATGTGAAGTGGTGCATCTATGTCTCAAACACATGTACGAATCGACCCAAAAACTCAGTTTTAATGCGATGAACTTTTGTCAAAGCCTCTATGCAAGCAAACGCTATGAATACCGCCAATAGTTTTCTTATATAAACATTTTCGATCAATATATATTACATCTCAGTTTCTGGAGTAGCCACCATAATTGATAGACTACTAGGGTATTTATACTGGCACAACGTATGGTCGCGTTTAAATTCTACTCCTTAATATTTTATAGTTTTTATTAGAATTTAGAAGCAAATCCGTAGCAGGAGCTCGGCTTTAATATTGGTCACTTATTTTTTCTGAAAAAGGTTTATAAGATTGCTACTTTTCACCTATTCCTTTGTAATTTAGTACAAACTAATTTGATGGCCTTTGGCAAAATGTTTGAATTTCGCCGATAAAAAATTTAATCACTTTCTATTTACCGTTCACTTCTAATTCAAACATATTTGAAAAGTAAAAAATATATATATATGGTTATATACATACATATATACAGTAGGATGCAAAAGTGAACACATGTTTAGAAGTTGAACTAAAAAGTTCCGATAAAATATATAAATATCGGGTGCTTTTTTTTACAGTTACACAAGTTTAAATCATAATAAAACAAAGAAATATATTTTTAATATCAATGAAACGGGCTTCGTTGGATAGAAAATTTTATGATTTTACGACTGGCACGTACACGGCACAATCCTAAACATCAATTTTCATAAACTTTGCTCAGCATATGCGACCGTATTTTGCCAATAACTCTTAGAATGTTGATTTTTAGGTGTTCAATTATCTCTGGTTTATCGACGTAGACAGGCGACTTTATATAACCTCAAAGAAAATAATCCATTGGAGTTAAATTATACGATCTTGGTGGCAAATTAATTGGATCATTACGTGAAATTACTCTTTCATTAAAAGTTTGTTTGAGTAAAACAATTGTAGCGCGCGCTGTGTGGCGTGTGGCTCCGTCCTGTTGAAAGTTCGAATTTTCCCTATACTGTTCACCATTGGCAGTAACATTTTGACTATCATCGTTTTTAAAGGCATATGGACCAATGCATCCGCGAGCCCATAAAGTGCACCAAACAGTAAATTTCTGTGGATGTAATGGTGTTTCGACAAAAGCTTGTGGATTATCCTCACTCTAAATGTGATAGTACAGCTTATTCACGTACCCCTTAAACATCAAAGTGCATGATAAGTTTTAAAAACAGAAGCATTAATTTCATAAAAAATTTTAACAGTTCTCAAGCGTTGCCCTGGTGTAAGTCCTTCCATAATAAAATATCAAACCAAACTAAACAGAAAGCAACTATCAGCTATTAAATCGGTTGTCAAATAAAGCAGTGCTGCAAACTCAAAGTTAAGAACTTCTAAACAACACACCCGATTTATCATTAAATAAAACAATAATTAATTATAATAATTTTTTTAAATAATATTTTTTTATAAACAAAAAATAAATTTTTTTGTCGTATGTATATATACTTTTTTAAGACAGTGTATATATTCTTGTTTAAACTTTGAAACACAATAAGAAATACCCTAAAGGCCTTTTGTATACCTTATAAAATTAACAAAAAAAAAGAACAAATTAATGTGAGACGAAACTGGTGGTTTTGGAACAAAATACGAAATTTTACAAAATCAGAATCACATACATACATACATACATACTTATCTCATTTCACCTTCTTTTATTATATCTTTCTATAGATATTTATTTTGATTTTATATAATTTAAAGAGTTCTACTCATATTATTCGAATATTCGATATTTCTTTATAATTTATGAACACATATGCTTAACATACCGGTTTAGATTTAGAAACATTCTACACCATTTCGTGTGGGTTAAATTTCTTCTGAAGAAGTCAGTAATAGTTGGAAAGGAAATAAAACAATAAAACTAAGATGAAACAAATTATCAGGGCAATCGAAAATTAAAAACAAAACAAATAATCATTTAAAATAAAAAAATAATATAATTAATTAAATTTTAAAAATGAAAAAAGAAGTCGATCAAGCTGGTCGATACGTATCCTACACTGGAATATAAAAATCTAAAATAATCAACTGATAACGCGGTTGCTATTTTGTCGTTTTTCAACATTTTGAACCAAATAACTTCTTTTACGACAGCAATTGATGACTTTCTTAATGAAAAATAAACTCTGAAAGAAAAATAATTGACAGCTGAGATCTTAGGATTGGTAACAGTGGATTGCTATACGATACAACAACATGTTTTTATTGTTGAACAATGTTTCATAAATATCGGGTGGGCAATAAATAGATTGTGGCATTAGAAGTGTGGCAAGTTGCCACACCGTCCTGTTGAAACAAAACAATCGGTTATCATGGTGCAATAGGTGTCTCTATTAACCGTAATGGTTGCGCAGTCCTCATTTTCAAAGAAATATGGGCCAGTGATGCCACCGTTCCACAAGCCGCGAAAAAAGTCACTAGTAATGGGTGTATTGGCTTCTGTAAGACCACGTAGACCAAATACGGCAATTTTGCTTATTAACGTACCCACCAAGATGATTTTAAATGACAATAAATTTTCAATAAATCCCAACGTTGCTCAAGCGTAATTTCCTTCAGTGAAGACAATATACTGAATTTTGTGACAGAATAGAATGACATAAGTATTGCCAGCTTCGAAATAACCGCTGTTTAAAATTTAAACCGATAGATGCCTCATCCTATAAAATATGTATACAAAATGGAAATTCTTTGGACTAAGTATGGAAAATAATGTCACTTAAAAGAGACCAGTTTTCAGCTTCGCAATGATTGTCTCATTTTAGAGCATTTTCTATAACATCTGTCAAAATGCTTGGCTGTAGCGTTGGAATTTCTGCAACAATAATGTTGGCTTTATGTTCAAGAATTGTCTCGGGCTTGTTCACACATACTCGCCCCCTAAGAAATAATTCGCTACCCAAAAATTTTACTTAAAGAGCTATTTGTGTCTCGGTCAAGGTCTGCTTTCAAGAGTTCTATTATAAACCAATACCGCTCTCCATTTGCGGTTGCAGCACTTCCATCTTCATTTTCGAAGAAGTAAGGCCCTGTGATATTTTCAGATGTAATGCCACACCATATTGTACACCTTATGGGGTGCAATTGGCGTTGATGAAGGGCTCTTGGATTTTCAGGACCCCATAACCTACAGTTCGGCTTATTAACAAAGCCATTCAAATGAAAATGAGCTTCACCACAGATAAACAGATTTTGAATAAAGTTGAATTCATTTCTGCCAACTGTTGAAATTTCACTGCAAAATTTAGACGTTGCCGATAATCTGCAAGATTTTATTCTTGCACCAATTGCAGCTTATATGGGAATAACAGTGTGCTGCTGTGATATGGTAGGTAAGATACTCGCCTACAAACCAGAAGGTCCTCGGTTCAATACTAGGCCAAACCATCTAAAAAGAAAAAAATTTTCAACAGCGGTATCACCTCATAACATTAGCTAATAACTGGTTATGAGTATTACTACTAAACAAAACTTCTCGAATGCATTTGCCGTTCGGAGTTGGCGTTAAACTGTAGGTCCCTTTCAATGAGTCTAAAATTAGAATCGGGTGCAGCTCATTGACTGAGAGGAATCCACATGTTCCTTCATGGAATGTTATGGGAATTAATAATAATGGGAATAACAGTAAATCTGTATTTTAAATGCGTCACAGTGACGTAGGAGCTATTCCTAGCTGAGAAAACGCTCTACACGTAGAATAAATTACGCAGAGCAAATTAAACGTGGTCTACCGATTCGAATTATAACTCTTAAGGTGCCGTGTTGGTGGTGATAATAAACTAAACAACGAATCATTGGTTCAAAGGGCGATATTATTACGTTAAATTATCGATGACATGCTCTATGCGCTAAAATAATTGATCGTTGATTTAAATCATTGGTTCAAAGAACGGTATTCGTACATTAAAATGTCGATGACATGCTCTTTGCGTTAAAATAATTGATCGTTGTTTTAAATAATAATTTTCTATTATTCTGGTTCTTAGTTCAGTTATAAATATCTCCACTATTTAATATCCAGTTCCTATTTATATATATTGTACCTATAACAACGAAAAAATTATTAAATTTTTAAATCACATGGTGATTTTTGGCTCACCCTGTATTATTTCACAGTTGTTATTAAAGTATGATACCGTGTATAGTCTGGCTTGACCAATATTTGTTTTTTTACTAATTTTAATTATATTTTTTGTTTAAAATAAATTCAATTTGTTTATTATGGAAATTTTAAGCGATAACATCTAATTTAAAAAATACTGTATATGTATACAATGTATTATGACATTATGGTGCCTAGTCACCCTTATTCTCTAACCCTTTCTAGTCACTTTTAGCTGAATCAAGTCAAAACGAAAAACACAATAAATGAGTTCAAATTAGAAAAACAAGACAACTGCTCGCAAATCGATTGAATCGATTGATTGTATCAGTCAGCCAGTGTGTGCTGTGTAGGCTTTTTAACTCAATTTGTTTTCTTTCAAACTTGGCTTTTTTGCTTTGTTTTTTGTTACTCATTTTTATTGGTTTTACATTTTTTTTAGTCAAATGTTTGTTGTTGACTGATTTCATTTATTTATTTTTTTAATTGTAACTGAAATATACAAGTATTGGCATTAAAAAAAAAACAAACAATAACAGACAGGAAATGTGTTTTTGTTTTACACTTTTGCCTGGTTTGCAATGCACCACTTAAAGTTCACTTTTGTGAACTTTTTTTTTTAATTTTATTTTCCAGCACTCGGTTACATTTCTTGACACTTGAATGATTTTGTAGTCATTTTTCTTCATTAAAAATAAAAAAAGAAATTATTGTTAAAGGTTATGGCCAGAGTTGAAACGGAAAGGTATGAAATGGTACGAAATGAGTGAATACACATGTGATTCATTTGGAAATTATTTTAATTTAAAAGAGTCGATAAATATGTCTCATACACCCATACAGAGTTTTTAGTCACAATATAATAGTTTTGTGTTTTTTTATTTTAAACTGATGAAAACCAACTTATGTGTTGCCGTCATATGGGTCTGATGATTAGATCAGAGGTAGTGCTTTATAGAATATGTTCAAATATTACAAATAAAAGTGCTAAGTCGAGTGAAGCTATATTTTCAGATAAGCGGGTGATGGGCCTACTATAGTAGTTGTCGAGAAAACAACTGCCCTTTGTATACTCGTTGTAGAGGTGGTTCGTAACCTTGCTGCTACTGTTCATCACAGAACCTCACCTTTTTTTTCCATAAGAGGTGGCATTGCCTGACCCTTCCAAAGAAGTTTTAAAGTTGATTTTCCTTTTCTTTTTCCCTCTGAAGAGAGACGGGGTGGGTTAGGTTCTACACTTAACTAATAACTTAGTTCTGAATAAATCGGCAGCCCTTTTTATGACTATTCACTGGCTTCCATTCGAGATACACGTCTACAAAAGGCTAAACTCGTAGCAGTAAGACTAAACGACCTGTCCTCTATTCTATCTGTACCCCGTGACCTGGCTGATAAAGACTATGTCACATTTGGACCTGAACTGTATATCTTGACGTAGTATGGTTAGAGTGCACGCATACAAAAAAAAAAAAAATACGGTTTTAAGTGTTTAATAAAACAACTTCAACCTCCCTCAAGACAAATCCATATGAAAGAAGACGCTCTGACCTTTCCAGTTTACCTCTGGCGATGATGGCAAACATCACAGAAATGATCAGAAGAAAACGCCATCTACATCTCTACCGGAAAAAAATGGCAATGCTAAGTAAGAATCACCACCACCACCACCACTTAGCACTAACCGGCGACCAGTCCGGGGCCGTTATGGGGCTGAAACTGGAGGTGGTACGTGGGTGTGTTCCCTTTACTCACGTGTAATTAAGCCTGACGAGAGGTATTCTGGTGACACGGGAGTCAGGAGCCGCAGGGATTCCGATCTCTGCTATACTGTTAGGTTTAGAACTAAAGCGCAGGCAGAGCGTGAGGCTCGCTGTGGTGTTGCATCTCCTCAACCGGGTGCTGTGACCCATATCACAGGAGTTTAGATGGTCTCCAACACTTCACCAAGGTGTGAAGGTTAGTGTCCTAACAACGCGCCCTTGAATTTGGCACTTACTTGTGATTTTCACTTGTGATTATTATGGGTAAGTCGCGTTGGTGGACGCATTGTATTCACCTGTGCCATGGGCAACGTGTGGTATGCCAGCGCGGCGAGATTCACGTACACCCAATACAGTACCACCACTTAGCAGGAATCTTCACCACTACACAATCACATAGAGGCGAACTACAGTAAACAAATCGTCTACTTAGTTTGAAAATCAACTTAATTAATGAAACTGAAACAAGCTAATGGATACTTTATGGACAGCTATATGCTCACGAGAAGAGTGACAGATGATTTGACCTCTGCCTCATTCATCCCCAGTGGGAGTTTAAACTGGCCGCTCTAAACTTGAAATAGAGTGGGCAGTGGAATTTGTTCCGAGAGGCTTAACGTCAGTGTCTCTTTACCTTCCGGTTTACTGTAGATAGTTTCAGGCCGAAATAATGGCCATATCATGCTGCAGGGTAATCGGGCTCCTACCACTGATATATACATCATTTCTGATAGCCAAGTGGTGATCAGATATCTCTTTCGGAAGTGACCTTCAGCTTTAGGCTGGTTAGGGACAGTCGTGATGCCCTAAGAATATTATCACGGCAGTTCTATGTTTATCTTGTTTCTGGCCACTGGGACACCCTGGCCAACTATGATGCTGATGATTTCAATATAGGGAGTACACTTCTTCTGGTTATCCATCCGTACTGTCTAGTAGGCAGAAGTACTTACTAGATGCTTATAAAGCCTGAGCAGAGGGGGATTCTTGCTTCACTGTTAGACTCGCTTGACCTAGGAGGAATAGAAAACGCACTAATTAAATGTTTAAACTGTCGTCGGATCATCTCCTCTGCTGTATTTATTATTATAGGTCATTGCGTTATGGTTAGGCATGCGGAAAGACTGTGTTTATTTGTGCATGACTTCTATCGAAGTTATGGATCGACTAAAGAGAAGAAGAGCGTGGTCTTCTTAATCTGCTAGTGTTCGGGCATGTTCGTAAATGCATCATGACATTTAGCGCTTCAAAACAACCCAAATTCACTATTTTACTCTAAAATTTGTTTGTGCAAATAAGAGGCAGTGCTGCGGCAAATTTGTATGCATTAATATTGCGACATTTTATTGTCTGTGATAAAAGTATGTCATCGTGATTCGTCTCTAGCTTGGCATAGACTCGTCACACTCGGCTCCCTCTTTCTCGATGGCATATCGGAGCTATCGATCCCTGATATCAGATTAAGAGTCAGGCTCATTAGACTATTCGAGCTGGTTTTCGACTTAATTTAGAGAACTGTGTTTCTGTGCCACAAAGACCACAGGGTCTTTCTCAGATTACCCGATAATTGCACTATTCCGCAGGCAGAAGTTTACGCTATAGACAGGGTCGCTAGGCGTTTTCGGGAATTTAACCTCGAAGCTTATTAGGATCTACGTAGATAGTATCACCTTAACAAGTGCTCTCAACTCGTATGTAATTAAATCGTGATAAAATCTCCTCAGTTGCATTTGCTTACTGACACGGCTGAAACGGAACCATGTCAAACTGATTTTGGTTCGAGCAATGCGGTCATCCAAGGGTTTTAAATTGTTGATATGTGTCTTACTAGAGGTGCTCTCTGGCTCTCATGCAAGGTGACGTACATGTCCCTCTGAGATTGGCACTGAGCAAGATGGAACACAGGTGAACCAATATTACCACTTATAGAATATCCAGAATGCTTCTCTTGCTATGGAAAGGAAAAGTTTGGAAAGAGGTCGATCTGGCTTATCTCTGTCATAATTACTTGGCAATTACTACCAAACGATATTTTTTTAAAGTTTTGCACACATTATCATGATGTACTCTAATATTGTGTATAAAATATCTAACCTACGGTGGTGTAGGGTATAATAATTATGTCAGAGTATACAAAATATCTGCACTATATACATGTTTATATATAGAGTACGCCATCTAACGTTTCTTTTTCAACTAGTGCTTATTTCGTGAATGGTAACACTTAGCTCATGTCTGATTTGACAGATAATTAGTTTTATCCTTCCGCTGAATGAATATGGTTGTGTATACGCTTCCCAAAGTTGGCCTGCGATCGCTTACAGAAGATGCCGATTTTACCAAAAAAATCATCTTTTCAGATGAAGCTCACTTTGATCTTGGCGGGTATGTAAACAAGCAAAATTGTCGCATTTGGGGCACATAAAACCCGCACGCGTACATTGAAAAGCAGATACACCCAAGACGAATCACTGTTTGGTGCGGATTTTGGTCCAGAGACATAATTGGGCCATTTTTCTTCGAAAATGACCAAGGAGTGGCCGTTACAGTCAATGGCGATCGTTATCGGGCCATGTTGAACGAATTTTTGTTCACAAAAATTGAAGAGGAGGATATAAGCAACATTTGGTTTCAACAGGACGGCGATACGAGCCACACAGCCGAAGCTATACTCGATGTTTTGCGCCATGTTTTTGAAGATCGCATTATCAGCCGCAGAGCTGATGTCGTTTGGCCACCTCCGAGCTGCGATTTGACACCGTTGGACTATTTTTTGTGGGGTGCCGTCAAAGATAAGTGTTACGCCAACAAGCCAGAGACAATTGACGTTTTAAAGAACAATATTCGTGAAGCGATAATGTGCTTAAAAATTGGACTGATCGTGTAGGCTACTGCATGGCCAGCCGAGGCAGCCATTTGAATGAAATTATTTTCCATTATTAACCGGAAGGATTGTACTTTCAAATAAAAAAAGAAATTTAAGGAAATATTCAGTAGTTTTTTCTATAGCATTTTCAAAAAAAAAAAACTTTATTTGGCGGTTCCTTTATGTATATGTATGTATGTATATCCAACACAATATACCTTTCTTCTCATGTTATCTACGTATTTATCCCATAAGTTTGCTCCCCAGGGTGTGAAATACTTAAAAGAGAAGAATTCTTACAAAATACTAATAAGATTTAAACTACAAATAAAATTTGTAATACTTAGGATTGTTAAATAATAAAACTAAAATGAATTAAAAATAAATAAGACAAAACATATATCTTTGTGTTAACAATAGGGTCTCTATTAGAAATCAATTGGTTTTACAAGAACAAATTGTCTTTGAATCCAGCAGACAATTGGTATTTTCTTGTGTAAGGGACCAAAATACAGAAACCAGATAAATAAAAACAATTTTAGAAAAATAAATGAGTAATTTTATACCCTCAAGAATAAAAGAAAAATAAGAAAAACTATAAAACAACTACAAAAACAATAAATAAAATAACCCTTAAATTTTACTCACTCACTCCACTCGTTGTATTCAAAGCAAACAAGACACACACTGTTAGACCGTCATACTGATTGGTATCAGTGGTGAAAGAAATACCCACAAATAGCAGAAAAAAAACCTTTGCTCAACAAAAGAATTAAAACGTTATTTAATACCTAAAAAAATAACCTTAAGTTAAGCTAAAACTTAAATAAAAGGGGAGAATTACTACACATATGCTCTGAATAATAATAAAAAAAAAATATGCAAAAATGCAAAAATATTTCTAAAAGAATCCATAGAAATGCAGGGAATAGGGAAATATTTTCACTAAAAAAAGGGCAGTAATGAAAATCAGCAAAAATAGAAAGACCAATGAATGGGATGGCTTTAAGTCAATTGAAGTACAAATAAGTTTTTAAAGAAATTTAGAAAAAAATGGAAAAACAAAAAAAATTTCAGTAAAATGAAAATTGTTTTGTGTTGTATTTGTATACCATTTAATTGATCGTTTCTCGGATCATAAAAAAGTTGAAAGCTGGCAAGTCTTAGCAATACAAAGGCAGAAATTAGTAAGTTGTTTGGCTATATCGCGCATATCGTCCACTTCGTAATCTTCAATTGCAGACAAAAACTTGTCCGTTATTATACGGCCATAGTGCTCTGAATTGACGGTAATGCTTTTTCCAGCATCGTTTTCGAAGAAATACGGCCAAATGACACCTCTAGACCATAATGCGTAATTTTTTTATGTTCCGCACATTATATGCTGCAATTTTCCTTGTTGACGTAACTGCCGAGTATGAAATAAGCTTTGATGTTGAAGAAAATTTTGTTGCCCTAGCATCTAATTAGCTTATCTACAACGTTGCGTATAGTCAACTGGCATTAATTGTAGCGTGTGTTGGACTTTATATGGATGGAGGCCTAAATTAAAATGCAAAATGAGCCACAATGAACTGTAAGATAGCTTCAGTTGTTGTAAACAACGTGGAATCGACAAACTTGGGTTATCTGCAACACTTTCACTAACAGAAGCGCTATTTGCAGTGCATACATTGATATGATAAACGGGCTTAGCCACATCTGTAACGCTTTCAGGCTCTTAAAATTGCTTTATAATCTTGATAATATCTTGCACCACAGGTGGAATGTGACTACCATATTCTCCCCGTAATGCTCGAAAATGGCAGTGGCATGATATAGTGATTAAAAAACACTGATAACAAATAACCCAGGTTGGAGCCACAGCTGAGGGCATGACGAAGATAAAATGTAATTGTGGTTTCGAATGTTTAATAAAGGGGCTTCAACTTCCCTCCATACCTGAACTTCCCGCATACCTCTGTTTTATAAAGGTTTACAGCTACGGGGGCGGATTGATATTGAAGCTACCTAAATAGGAAAAAAAAAATTTTTTTTTCAGAAACCATTTCTCAACATAGTCTCCTTTTAGCTCAATACACTTAGTAGGACGATTTTCCAACTTTTTTATACCTTATGAATAATACGATTTTGGGAACTCCTCAAAATACGCATTAGTTTCGGTAATCACTTTTTCATTTGAGATGAATCTTTTTCCTGCGATCCATGGGGCTTAATCTGCTTTTTCATATGCAAATGTTCATGCAAAATGTTGAACACACGTTCATATGATAGGTTTACCATTTCAGCAATCTCATGTATTTTGACCCGGCTATCATTCATAATGATATCGGGGATTTTCTTGATATTTTCTTCAGTAACCACCTCTTTTGGCCTTCCTGTTGATGGTATTGTTGCAGTGCTTGTTCGGCCCCGTTTAAATTCAGCAATCCAATATTTTACCATATAATCTGACGGAGCAGATTCGCCGAAATGTTTATCAAGCGTTTCTTTCGTCTCTTTCGCCGTTTTGCCTTTCAAATTCACTTTTTTCCATTTTCCAAGAAACACAAAAGTTGCTTACTTCAAACGACTACAACAAATAAACTAATCGATGAATTTGGCTAAAATTTTAACAACTGACGTTTGACAGATTGTAATTTCTAAGAAAGAAAAAGTTTTTGTGTTTGTGCTGCCATCTAGCGCTAGGTAGCTTCAATGTCAATCCGCCCTTGTATATAATTAATTACCTTCAAATATTAAGGAGTTTCTGGGCAACGGCAATGGGTCTCCATTGCCATTTTAGGTGTTTCCAGAATAAGGATCCCTTTTCTCAAAAATGGTGCTATGTGGGCGGATGAAATTTTTCGGACGTTGTTCAGGGACTCCTCCCGATCAATAAACGTCCTTCACTATGTCTAACAGTTTGTTTTTTTAAAAGCTATAGCGTTAAAAAAAATCATTGTTGGCGTTTCCAGGATAAGGATCCTTTTTCTCAAAAATGGTGATATGTGGGCGGATGAAATTTTTCGGACGTTGTTCAGGGACTATTTATTAATCTTCAGTAGATGTAAATTGATGGAATTTTAACGCTGAATACCTTTGTTAAGCATCGTTCTTAGTGTAAGTGCCACGCCCACTCGTGTTTAGAAAAACTTACAGTACATATAATATTTTTCATCAAACTTCCGAAAATGTAAATTGATTTTAGCTAACAATACCTTTGTTAAGTATCTCATTAAGTGAATGTGCCATGCCCACTTGTATTTAAAGAAAAACTTTAATTCTGTATTTTCCTACTTTTTCATATTTTTAGATATGCATTTTCATAAATTATGCACATATTTCTCTTATGTTTTCATTTTACAAACATATCTTGTCTTCTTATAAGTGTCAACGTCCTATAAGTGGGTGCGAAATTTTACAAAATTTCCAAAAGCAAAAAGCGTAAATTACAAAATTTTTCATATCACAACTGAGAAAATAAAACAAAAAATAAAAAACAGAAAAATAAATAGAAAGAAACGTTTAGAATATAACTTTTGGCATTTATACAAAATTTAACAAGAATAACATTTTTTATCGCCAACATTATGTTGTTATTTTATGTCTCAAAAAGAAAATAAAAACTCCTTAAGAAAATAAAGGAAAACGAAAGAAAAAATCGATGACAGCATAAGTAATTGCAAAAGTATGCTGTAGTTCTCCATTAGAATTCAAAATAAATAAATAATTTTTTTTAAAAAGATGGAAGAATATTTGAGGAATGATAATAAATTTTGAAGGGAGGAAATTAAGAACAGACATGTTTATATTGGTTTGATGGTGTAAAACAAACATTCCATTTTATAAGACATCATCATCGCCACCGTCGTCAACATCATCCCATTCATCGGTTAAATACTTGACACACAAAATATAGAAAAAACAAGAGTATTTCTATGTGGCATGTATTTACAAATCACATTTTTTTCAATCTTTACATGTGTATCTACATTCCAGTTTATGCTGCCGATTATTTTATGTAGAACGGTTTCTTTGTGTTTTTTTAAATATTTTTTTACTATAAATAAAGTTTTAAAAAAATATTTTTATTATTATTCTGCTTGCAATGAATTTAAAAAGTATTTGAAAATGTTTTGTTTTTCCTTAAATTTTTTGTATTTAATAATGCAGAGTTCGATTTTAATCCTTGTGAGAGTGACAAGAAACACCTTGAACAAAGTGACAAGGGTGTACGGGTACCTATAAGCTCTGCAGTTTCCCGTAATAGCATAATAGCCTTTTTCCTTTCGTTTTTACAATATCTAGCGGATGAGTCAACTATCGGCTTAAACCAGCGGTTATTTTGAATCTGGCAATACTTATGTGATTCTATTCTGTCACTAAAGTCAGTATATTATCTCCACTGAACGAAATTAATCGATTTACGCTTGACCAATATTAGGATTTATTGGAAATGTATTTCCAAAACAAAGACAAAAAAAAAGCAAATTTTGTTGATCAGAAAATCCAAATGTGGTCTTACAGTAGCCAATGCATCCTTTACAAGTGACTGTTTGACGGAGCAAGAAGAATGAAATACTATTTCATTCATATGGCTGCCATGGCTGGCCTTACAGTACTCAGTATTCGATCGAACCTATTTCCGAGAACTTTTTCGAGTGTATGGGGTCGTATCTCTTTCGCAATGGCATCTCGAATGTTAGCCTTCAAATGTTCAATTGTCAATTGGTTTGTCGGCATAACACTTTTCTTTAACGGCGCCCCAAAGAATATAGTCCAATAGTGTCAAGTCACAGATTCTTGATGGCCAACTGACATCACCATTTTGGCTAATTAAACGGCCCTCAAACGTTTGACGCAATAAATCGATTGAGGCAAGAGATGTGTAGCAATTCGCACCATCCTGTTGAAACCAAACATCGTTCACATCAATGCCATGAAGAGTGGACACAAAAAAATCGGTTATCATGGTGCGATAGGTGTCTCCATTGACCGTAATGGTTGCTCCGTCTTCATTTTCAAAGAAATATGGGCCAATGATGCCACCACTCCACACGCCGCACCAAACAGTCACTCATAATGGGTTCATTGGCTTTTGTAAAACTACGTTTGGGTTTTCTGAGCCCCAAATACGGAAATTTTGCTTATTAACGTACCCACCAAGATGAAAATGAGCTTCATTCGAAAAGATGATTTTTGATTTTTTTTATTACTTTTTATTTTCTTGCAATTTCCGATCAATTGTCTTTGTTTTGGAAATAAATTTACAATAAATCCCAACGTTGCTCAAGCGTAAATAATTCATTTCGTTCAGTGGAGATAATTTTATCACAAAAATGAAAGTGCTAAAGACAAAATTCACCACATCAGAGACTAATTATGAGCTTTTAGCTATAGAAAGTTATTGGGTTGTGTCAAGGCTAAAATTACCTGCACTAATTAAGAGTGCTATCATCCGCATGGAGTTGTCCGTTCAATTTCTTTTTGTGCTTATAAAGTTATTTTAGACCATTTGAAATAACGTGGAAAAATCGAAGATTCGTGTCTGTACTAGAACATTCGAAACTAACGATGAAATACTATAAAAAGATGGTGCATTGCGGCATGGCTGTCACAAAGTTAAGTCTGTTTAGGCGCAAATAAAAAGTGTTGTAAAAGCGAATTTGCTGCATTAAGACTAAGTGAATAAAAGACCGTAAAAACCATAACAATGTAGAGTTTTATTTTATTTTGGCGCAATATAAACAAACTCAAACGTTTTAAAATGGTTAAAAAGTAACAATATACTGAATTTTGTGACAGAATAGAATGACATAAGTATTGCCAAATTCAAAATAACCACTGGTTCAAATTTAAACCGATAGATGGCCCACCTGATATGTTCTAAATTCGACTTTCGTGGTGTTAGAAGCTTCGATGTATACCTAGGATTACATTGTTAAAGGCCTTCGTCACTGATGTGATTGAGACATTTCTCTTCAGTTATTACACTTTTTCTTATCGCCTTTCCTTGCTACCGTATTGTGGTCAGTAAGTTTAAGGTAGAAAACTAAAATTTGGCCGTGTGTTTTTAGATTTGATTTTATGATTGGTGGTCTTTGCAAATTTTCAGATTCTTTTCATTTAAATTTAAACTTTAATTTTTGATCGAGTTTTACTTTTTTTCTTATTTCTTATTTTATTATATTTCAAAGCTGTCGCGCACTAAATCGCAAATGTAACGCAACACTTGTAAAAAAAATTCCATTTTTGTTTTTGTAAACAAGCAAATAAAATAAACTCTAAAAAATATAATAAGAATGACAAGTTTGAATAACTTACAAAAACAAAGTTGAAAATAGTGAAATTCCTGAATATTGTTTAAGTATCAAATATACAATCGAGTGCTTAGGAAAAACGAGAAAATGACAAAAAGAAAAAAAATTTATTGAAATACGAAGACAAATAGACAAAAAATTTTTGAAATAAGAATTTGCCAATGTGAAGTAGAAAATAATATCCTTTAACACTAAAAAGACTGGAGTGGGGTCATTTGATCCATTTTCATATTTGATAGTCAATATTTTGTTTATAATGATTCCTCTGAATTTATATTTCGTGACTATTGTTAAAATTTGATCAAATATAATTTAAAAGTGTATTCCTAACACAAAAAATATGTCCCAACTACCTAGAAAGAGAGATGGGGGTTTATTTGACTTATTGGCTTATTTAGCGGCTAATATTTCACTTATAAGTTATATTTCTGTTTTTTTTTTGAGTTACAAAAAACCTTAAATCGACCGTAAATCGCCTTATCTAATACCTGTGTTTGTTAACGTATATGGTATAAGAGGGATATTATTTATATTTCGGAAATAGCAAATAATAGATAAAGGGTCCGCCAAATAATTTTTTTTTTTTGAAAATGCTGTAAAAAAAAAACTACTGAATATTTTCTCAAATTTCTTATTTTATTTGAAAGTACAATCCTTCCGGTTAATAATGAAAAATAATTTCATTCAAATGGCTGCCTTGGCTGGCCATGCAGTAGCCTACACGATCGGTCCAATTTTTAAGCACATTATCGATTGTGTGCAGCTGTATTTCACCAATGGCTTCACGAATATTGTCCTTTAAAGCGTCAATTGTCTCTGGCTTGTTGGCGTAACACTTATCTTTGACGGCACCCCACAAATAATAGTTCAACGGTGTCAAATCTCAGCACCGATGTGGCCAAACGACATCAGCTCTGCGACTGATAATGCGATCTTCAAAAACAGGGGGTAAAACATCGAGTGTAGCTTCGGCTGTGTGGCACGTATCGCCGTCCTGTTGAAACCAAATGTTGCTAATATCCTCCTCTTCAATTTTTGTGAACAAAAATTCGTTCAACACGGCCCGATAACGATCGCCATTGACCGTAACGGCCACTCCTTGTTCATTTTCGAAGAAAAATGGCCCAATTAGGCCTCTGGACCAAAATCCGCACCAAACATTGACTCGTTTTGGGTGTATCGGCTCTTCAATTTATGCGTGTGGGTTTTCTGTGCCCCAAATGCGACAATTTTGCTTGTTTACATACCCGCTAAAATCAAAATGAGCTTCATCTGAACACATCGCACACATTCTGTAACATTACCATGATTTTCAAAGTAATGTCGCAATATTTACCAGCGTTGTTCAGGCCTATACACAACCATATTCGTTCAGCGGAAGAATAAGACTAATTATCTGTCAAATCAGATATGAGCTAAGTGTTACCATTCATGAAATAAGGCCCAGTTGAAGAAAAAAACGTTAGATGGCGGACCCGATATATCTGAATGAATATGACTTTATTGTTTTTCAAAATATTTTCCTTGATGTTCGATACATTTTTGCAGTCGTTCAAATCATTTCTCAAAGCAATTTTTCGATTTCTCTCAAGACACCTTCAAAACATGGTTTTTTATAGCTTCAACTGCTTCAACTGCTTCTGCTGAGACATCAATTCGATTTTTTGACTGCTCAAAAATTCACCTGGGTGACCTGTTTAAATGAGTGAGAGCTCGCATTGTCATGATGGAGGATGATTCAGAATTGATCGTCTTACGTTATAAGGAACAATGGCCACTTAGCCCATTCGGCCGAAGAAATAGACAACCATTTACTTTGCTGCGCTTTTTTCACGAATAACTTTTGTTGGATTTAGCTTCTCTTGGAGCGCACACACGGTCGATTGCTGTTTTGTTTCCGAATTTGACGTGGTAGTAAAAAACTATTAAAGACAGAAATTTAGACCTTACAGAGCCATAAACACCAGTATATTAAAACTTGAATATCGGACTAAAAATGGCGACACTGTAAACAAAATACCAGAAGGGTGGTATTTGTAGGCGGGGCGAAAAACTAAAAAAATATTTTTGGAATTGTTTTTATATTATCTTTAATCCTAGGGGGTTACTGGCACAACCTTGTTTTTAAGAAAGGCGAACCACTTTAGTGTGTATCCATTCCCATTTATTTTTCATTAATTTTTATGATATTTTTAAACTGAATTAACAGTTTTTAAATTCAAATAAAAAAATTTTTTGTTACTAAGATTCATTTAAAATTAGGTGGTCCGTCTTTCTAAGTATGTAAATTTTTCGGCGTTTCTAGTGTTAACCCTCTAAAGCACAAAACCGCTTTTGAGCGGCCTTACTTTATTTGCATTTTCACTTAAATGATATGATCCACATGTAGGAGAGTGATTTCTCTCGAAACATTAGATTCTACAGATTTGCTCTGCACTAATTTTTACTGCAGTAATGGTAAAATCAGAAAACAAGTATTTTTTGCTTGTGCACTTGAGGGTTAATAATGCGCTTTAAATATTTTCCACTGCGTAATAATAGTACGCCGTTGGAAGGATCTGCACAATACAATTAGAATTAAAAGTAGAAAATAAGACAAAACCAATAAGCTTTCACGTTAACTATAGTACTTCGTCCATAACTAGTAAGACTCTGTTTTAGGCTCATTTTTAAGTTAATTATTTTATAATTACATATGCTCACGTTACAAATACGCCTTCTATTTTCATTTACAATTTTATTATTATGATTAATTCAATTATAATTTTTAAATAATATTTTACAGATATTTTTATTACTTTCATAAAGAAAGAAACAGCATTTATTTGTATTAAAATAAAAATTTATTTACTTACATACGTACACATGTACATACATACATACTCGTACATATATAAAAATATATAATAAAATGTACTTAAGGCGTATTATTGCCAAAAAGTATTTTTATTTCTTAAAATTTTGTTTCATTTCAAATTCGAAATGATCCGAAAAAAATGTTTTTATTTTGCAAAAAAAAAAAAAAAAAAAATTCATAAAAATACTCGCAAGTATTTCGTTTTGTAAGTTCAATTAGTCACGCAAAATTCACTTGAAATGTTTCTTATGAATTTTATGAATTTTATTAATTTTATTTATTTCTTTAAAAAACAGAAACATAAAAATACAAACACATTTTATGAATGATTTCATTTATAGTTATTAAACATACAATGCCGGATTTAATAAGAAATATTAATTCAGTTTTAAAGTTTTTTTTTTTTTTTTTGTAAAAATAAGCTCATTTAGCCATCTCACTTAATTACATTTTGTGTATACACTGATCATGACTTAGACACATTTATTCATGTTGGATACTTATGGTACTTCTGGTCTAATCGATGGCACTTCTATACTAGTACTTTCGATAGACCAAAGAAAATCTCAGCCTACTCTGTTTACTTTTAGTTGAAGAGAAACCAAATAATATTGTAGTAATTTTATTTAGGACACCAATGAAAGCAGTGTTGGATACTTATGGTACTTCTAGTCTAATCGATGGCACTTCTATACTAGTATTTTCGATAGACCAAAGGAAATCTCAGCCTACTCTTTTTACCTGTAGTTGGACATCAATCCAATTTAATTTGAAGAGAAACCAAAAAATATTGTAGTAATTTTATTCAGGACTCCAATGCGAGCAGTGTAACCAGATTTTAAAACGACATGAAGCTAAATCGCGTTCAAAAAAAGCTAAAAAATTTTGTTTTCGGCTAAAAAAAATAAGCTAAAATTTTAACTTGTTTTTATATATATAATGTTAATATATCACTACATAAATTATTTTCTTTAAATCCAATATAAAAACAATTGTTTAGGTGATAAATTAGTTATCGCTTTTAAACCTATTTGATCCGCATAAAAGTCAAACTATTAATTGAGCGAATTTCAATAAGAGTATAAATGAAATACATAATGTATATAATTTGCAGTCTCATACATTTTTCTAATCCATATATCGCACTGGATCAATAAGAGGGTATTAACTCAAAAGTTTAAAATTTTCAGAAAATTTCAAAATTTTCACTGTTTGTTGTGGTTACATTTTAGGAGAATTTCAAAATCCGAATACATCATATTAAGCAAAAAATAATATCTTTTTTATGAAAATATATGATATATTTCTATATCCACTTTTGTAATATATTTTTTTTTTTTGAAAATGCTATAAAAAACTACTGAATATTTTCTCAAATTTCTTTTTTTATTTGAAAGTACAATCCTTCCGGTTAATAATGGAAAATAATATCATTCAAATGGCTGCCTCGGCTGCCCATGCAGTAGCCTGCACGATCGGTCCAGTTTTTAAGCACATTATCGATTGTGTGCAGCTGTATTTCACCAATGGCTTCACGCATATTGTCCTTTAAAGCGTCAATTGTCTCTGGCTTGTTGGCGTAACACTTATCTTTGACGGCACTCCACAACTTATAGTCCAACGGTGTCTAATCGCAGATCCAAGGTGGCCAAACGACATCAACTCTGCGGCTGATAATGCGATCTTCAAAAATAGGGCGCAAAACATCGAGTGTATCTTCGACTGAGTGGCACGTAGCGCCGTCCTGTTGAAACCAAATGTTGCTAATATCCTCCTCTTCAATTTTTGTAAACAAAAATTCGTCCAACATGGCCCGATAACGATCGCCATTAACTGCAACGGCCACTCCTTGCTCATTTTCGAAGAAAAATTGCCCAATTATGCCTCTGGACCAAAATCCACACCAAACAGTGATCGTCTTGGGTGTATCGGCTTTGGAATCTATGATTGGGGGTTTTCTGTGCCCCAAATGCGACAATTTTATATGTTTACATACCCGCCAATATCAAAATGAGCTTCATCTGAAAAGATAATTTTTTTTTTTTGGCAAAATCGGCATCTTCTGTAAGTCGATCGCAGGCCCAGATTCCCAATGTTGTTCAAGCGTATACACAACCATATTCGTTCAGTGGAAGGATAAAACTAATTATCTGTCAAATCAGACATGAACTAAGTGTTACCATTCACAAAATAAGCACTAGTTGAAAAAAAAACCGGCGGACCCATTATATTGAGAATGATCAGCTAGACGCATTGAAAGCCAACAAGCCCACAAGCGTCGCTTCCGAACGGCCGATATATTAGTTAGTGAAGTTTTTCACAGCGTAATTACTCATAACCAGTCACTAGTAAAGTTGTGAGGTGATATCGCTGTTGAAAATTGTCAGATGGTGTGGCCTGGGATTAAACCGACGACTTCTTGGTTGTCCTACCTAACATAACACAATGATACTTATGCTATAAAATAGGTGGTGCATGAATTTGCAAATAGTGTTGTTCGAAGGCCAAGCAATTTTTATTGACGAGACAATTAAGGACTCGTATATTACTAATAGCTTTATTCAAAGTAAAACATTTAATTCTTCCTATCTTAGGCACCTAAATTATAATTATAATAACATACCTTTAATTCCCTTCTCTAACAAGTAATACAACAACAAAAAGGAAATTAGCTTCTTGAGTAACTGTTCGAAACTTAAGCAACTTTCAGTACTTTGTGTAATAAACTTTGTTTTTTATGGCCTCCGCACATCGTTTTAGCATAGTTTTTATGCGATTTGTTAGAATTATTCATTATTATTGATTGCCACTTTCATTTTAAGCTCTGTGTCAGCTTCTGCTTATATTTAAAACGACGTTGTCCAGCTCTGCGCTTCAAGAATTAAGAACAATTTTATTTAAATAAAAGAACCGGTTAACCGGTTGTTTGAATTTTTTAAACAAAAGCCGGTTTTTAAAAATTGCTACTTTTCGAATTATTCGGAAACCAGTTTTTGAAAAAAGTCGAATAATCGATCTTTTTACAATAATATTTGAAATCGAACACTATATAATAGGTGCTCGGAAGAGTTTGGTTAAAAATTTTACCAAATATGTGTAATCAATAACGGTTTGCCATTTTTTGGTAAAGCTATTTTTCCATCAGTGTACAAATTCTGGGTTTTCAGAATGAAAAACTGATCCAATTACGTTTCACATTCCATTGAAAGCCAAACGCTTTCAGTTTTTACTGGATCATCAAAGATGTTAAACAATTCTGGTCATTTTAATCGAATTGCTTAACCCAATGTCGTTAATTGTTGACAGTAGAGATCCTAATCAACTGCTTGAACGTTCGTTGTAGAAGCACATAATAAAAAATTTCCTCCCAACCCCACTCAATCACTTACCATTGTCTTTCTTGCTATCAATCATGGTTATGTTATCGTGCGCGATGTTTCACCTTGATTCGTTCATAATCATATTCGCGCACATTATTGTCGCATGTGATACACTTTTCATCGCCCGTAATAATCATTCACTTCAGAAATGGTTCGATTTCGTTCTATTTTAGCAGTGAATCGTAAATATAGGATGTTTTTTATAGAGGTATAGAACTTTAAGTTGCAATACAACAACGACGGATTATTCGATTGACATGAATTTTATTTATCTGAAAAATAATGTTGTGGAATTACATTTTAAATATGATTTCTGGCATATGACCGCCACGGCTGGCGCGGATGTAGTCCAATCTGGATTTTCGATGACTTTTTCCAGCATTTGTGGCCGTATATCGGCAATAACACGGCGAATGTTATCTTCCAAATGGTCAAGTGTTTGTGGCTTTACCGCATAGACCAATGACTTTACATAGCCCTACAGAAAGTAGTCTAGTGGTGTTAAATCACAAGATCTTGGAGGCCAATTCACAGGCCAAAAACGTGAAATTAGGCGGTCACCAAACGTGTCTTTCAATAAATCTATTGTGATACGAGCTGTGTGACATGTTGCGCCGTCTTGTTGAAACCACATCTCCTGGACATCATGGTTATTCAATTCAGGAATGAAAAAGTTAGTAATCATGGCTCTATACCGATCACCATTGACTCTAACGTTCTGGCCACCATCGTTTTTGAAAAAGTATGGACGAATGATGCCACCAGCCTATAAAGCGCACCAAACAGTCGGTTTTTCTGGATATAACGGTGTTTCCACATACACTTGAGGATTACCTTCACTCCAAATGTGGCAGTTTTGTTTGTTGACGTAGTCATTCAACCAGAAGTGTGCTTCATCGCTAAGCAAAATTCCCTTATGAAAATCGGGAACAACGGTAATCTCGTTTTGGGCTCATTCGACGAATCTACGCCTTCAATTCTTGCACGAGTTAGATTCTGTAAGCACGCAAACCAGGATCCTTCCGCAAAATCTTCCATAAAGTGGATGGATACAGATCCAATTCCTGTACTCGATGGCGGGTGGACTCGTTCGGGTTCTCCTCAATGCTACGCTCTACAGCAGCAATAGTTTCTTCTGTACGCACCGTACAGCGTCTCTGGGGATTCTCAATAAAAGAAAACGTGGTGCGAAAACGTTCCATGGTTAATCGAATTAACTGCTCTGATGGACGATTTTGTCGACGATTAAATAGACGTGGTGTGTGATACGGTTTCCGTACAGAACCATTCGTTTTCCGTACAGAACATTGCACTATTTGTAAGCGTTGTTCAGGCGTGAGTCTATTCATGATGAATTGCCAAATTAAACTGAAAATAAATCACTTGACAGCTCTTAAATCAGTCGCCATCTTGAAAAGTAATGCCAACTTAAAGTTCTATACCTCTATAAAAAACACACTTAATAAATTTGGTCCCTTAAATTTTTCACTGTTAATTCATTAGGCAAACAAACATCCAAACATTGATCTTCTTTGTGAATTCAGTTTATTTGGTATGATTGGTAACTGTTTAGTGATGAATGCCTAGATCCATGATAACGACCTTTTTAGTGATCGAGGTGCATCTTTAACATTGAAATTACCAGATCGAAAACAAGCCAAACCAATTTCGTTTTTGTTTTTTTCTAGTTACCGCATTGTCTACTTTAACTTTACGTTTTTTTCAGCGCCCTGCGCAAGTCTTCTTACCTTTTCTATAATAGAAAGCAAAATTAGAGAGTAAAAATAATAAATCTAAGTTAATGATCATCATAATTTACGCTTCAAAATTAGTGTGTGTCCATAACAGTATATGTTAATAATTAACAATTAATAATAATATGTAATTAATTAAACATACATACGAGTACATATTTACAATTAACGAAAATCGGACCCCTCTAAAGTTATAAATACTAAATACATACCAGCAAAGATAACTATGTTATGTAGATAGACGGACTTGCCACCTCATGTGGCAACCGCTGCTTAACTGAACTTATCTCATCATTATTATTAAATCAAATGCTCGTACATGTATGAGTTTATGGTTTTTGTAGTTTTTCTATTTAATTTTTTTCATTTTTATATTTCAAGACTTAAAATTATAGAAGAGGCTTTGGTAGGTTTGGGCAAAGATTTTTCAACCGCACAATTAAAAGAAAACCAAATCAAAGTAACGAAGTGTAGTGAAAAAGAAGGTTGGCAACAGGCAGACAAAATGCGCGTAAACTTCAGCGAAGCGATAAATAAAGAAAAAGCCCAGAAAAAAAAAAACAATAAGAAATAAAATGAAGAAACAAAAGATACGATAATAAAAATACAAACATTGAATAGGTTCTTTTTTCATCTTACAAATAGTCTTAAGAAAACTCGCAACTCACTGTAACAATAGTTGTAAGGTGGAGTAGAGCAGTGCCTAAATACGAGTACATAGTTGGGTAGACTTGAGTTGCTGCTTGCCAAGTATGAGTATATCTGGTGTTATGGTTAAACTTAATAACTCTGATATAAAAGTAAAAAAACATCTAAAATTGAAAAAAATTATTTAATAAATTTTAATTATAATAATAAGCATTAGAGAATATAAAACCTAAGAAGCAGAAGAAGAATACAAAGTAAAGAAATCTATTTTTCTGTCTCTATTTTTAAATAAAGGGTCCGCCAAATAAAATTTTTATTTTTGAAAATGCTAAAAAAAACTACTGAATATTTTTCTCAAATTTCTTTTTCTATTTGAAAGTACAACCCTTACGGTTAATAATGGAATATAATTTCATTCAAATGGCTGCCTCGGCTGGCCATGCAGTAGCCTACACGATCGGTCCAATTTTTAAGCACATTATTGATTGTGTGCGGCTGTATTTCACCAATGGCTTCACAAATATTGTCCTTTAAAGCGTCAATTGTCTCTGGCTTGTTGGCGTAACACTTATCTTTGACGGCACTCCACAAATAATAGTCCAACGGTGTCAAATCGCAGCTCCGAGGTGGCCAAACGACATCAACTCTGCGGCTGATAATGCGATCTTCAAAAACAAGGCGCAAAACATCGGGTGTAGCTTCGGCTCCTCTTCAATTTTTGTGAACAAAAATTCGTTCAACATGGCCCGATAACGATCGCCATTGACTGTAACGGCCACTCCTTGCTCATTTTCGAAGAAAAATGGCCCAATTATGCCTCTGGACCAAAATCCGCACCAAACAGTGACTCATCTTGGGTGTATCGGCTTTTCAATGTATGCGTGCGGGTTTTCTGTGCCCCAAATGCGACAATTTTGCTTGTTTACATAGATAAAAATGAGCTTCATCTGAAAATATGATTTTTTTTTTTGGCAAAATCGGCATCTTCTGTAAGTCGATCGCAGGCTCACTTAGCGAAGCGTATACACAACCATATTCGTTCAGCGGAAGGATAAAGCTAATTATCTTTCAAATCAGACATGAGCTAAGTGTTACCATTCACGAAATAAGCACTAGTTGAAAAAAAACGTTAGATGGCGGACCCTTTATATTCAAGACGGATTTATAAGGTGTATGTACTCCCGGTGGCGAAAGTCATAGTGAATCATAGTGACAAACGCTGAAAATGGTAAAACATCGATGACTGACGATGACTGACGATGAACTTACTTTGGTGTCACACATGACTTTTTAAAGTAATTGTCCATATTTTCATAGATGGCAAAAGTTTGTCTTGTCCTGTAGCGGTCCGTTTATTGGTGAGTCATAACAGACAATATCGCTGGGAATCATTAGTGCTTTATTCGTTAACGGAGAGGTGTAGCAGACAAAATCTTATATCAATCAGCATAAAGTTGACTCATAATGGACAAAGTCACCAAATTTCAGAATGTAGTCTAAACATAACAAACAATGTCGCTTAATTTCAGCTTTCTTTAGTATGGCGACATATGTCCAATGACGTTGCCATATGTAATTCCCTATGATTGTGACATTGTTGCGAGGACTAATCAATTAAATTTTTCATTTCATATGAAAATTTTATACAAATTTCGACTTCAAACTGATATTATGACGATGATACATCGATGGAAAAAAATCATAGTGACGGGTAAATGTATTTTTGTAGCAGCCCGGTGGCGCATTTGAGCACCATTGTTACTTTGATATTATTATTAATGAATCATCATCACAATATCTGTATCAATCTGTATCAATTTGACATTTGTATGAAATTAAAGTAGATGAACAATTTCACATGTCACCATACGAAAAAAAGCTGAAATTTAGTTGTCCGTGGTTCAACCAAAACTCACGATGTTAATTGTAAATAAAAGAAAAATTGATATTGGCATGATGACCAAGGCACAATGACCAAGCATTCAAGAACCCAATTGAAGAGACAAACCTTTTGGATGAATTATTTGCAGGTAATTCTTGCTTGCCGAAGACCCTTCGACCACTGCCCGCACTTGAAAACGTATCTGTGACTAAAAACGCTTCTTGCAAATCTTAACGTCAACAAGGATGGCATGATGGCATACCAGCTTTGATCCTGTAGAGTGCCAACATTTTCGGTGCGTTATATCGCGCCTGTATTTTGTCATCTTGCTAATGTAACGCCAATCCCTGAAATCTACCGCCCAATAGCTGTTTGTTCGGCACTATCCAAGGTTATGGAGAGTATGGTGAATCATTACCTTGTGAAATATTTGAAAACAATTTGCTAAGCAATCGTCAATACGGCTTATGTGAGGGACGTACAACTGGCGATCTTCTGGCGGTACTCTCCGAGAGGTGGAACAAATTCATTCATGGTTTTGGTGGGAGAAAAGTTGTGGCTCTAGATATTTCACAAGCGTTTCGAAACTTACTACCTTTGGTGTCGATAGTCACCTCTATCGATTTATATCAAGCTTTCTCAGAATTTGCTCTATAAGATGGTTATAGATGGGGTCTCATCTGACGATTTCAGGATAAATTCAGGGGTACCGCAAGGTTCTGTTCTTTCTCCAACTCTATTCCTAATATTTCTTAATGATTTTCTTCTTTTCACTTCCAATCCTATCTATTCGTTTGCGGACGACAGCAACATTTGTCATTCATATTCTTGAAGTCATATCCATGAATGACACACTCAGGAATATTGGAAAAAAGACCCTATAGGATTTATACAGATATGATAAGGTAATGTTCAAGCAAAATAAAAAACTGGCCTTAGAGGCCCGCAAGACTTGGCGAAAATCGCCGAGTGGGGTCATGCGAATCGGGTAGATTTTAACAGGCGCAAGACCTAATGCTGTTTTCTGGCACACAGACGTGCTGGTGTTATGTCGTCTTTAATTATGGGAAATGTAAATATTGAGGAGTCAGGTTCTGTTGATATTATGGGCATTATAGGACGGTGCAAGAAATACTTCACTCCATCTGCCCTTTTCAATATTTACAAGACCTATATCCGACCCAAAATGGAATACAACTCTCATGTATAGGCCGGTGCTTCAAAGTCTATTTTGTGACTTTTCGAACTCGTACAGGAGAGGTCGAATGTGCTTATTAATGACGGTAGGGTAGCCAACTGTATTGATTTGTTAGAGCATCATTGCATTGCGGAGTGTGTTTCCTTGCTTGTGTTTCCGGTACTATAACGGAATGAGTTCTAATGAAATAAAAAAATTGATTCCGCATGGTCATATATTTCCACGCAGTACTGGGTTTACCCGTAGAGCACATCCCTTTGTAGTTGATTCTCCGTTGAATCGCACAACGCATTACAGAGAGAATTCGTTCTTTAGTCGTACCGTTCGTTTATGGAACGATCTTTCCGACAAAGTTGTTCCTGCCACTTACGTTATGGATAGACTCAAATCAAACGTTCATAAACATTATCCTCCTTCCCGCAACCTCTTTTCCTAGTAGCACAAGAATGCACTGTATGAGCATAGGTCACCCCTGAGTGCTGGTCTTAAGTTAAAAGATAATAATAAAACAAAACGTTTTCAGAGAATTATCTTAATATATTATATTATGATAGAAGGATCTATGACAATTATGTGTGAAACAACATATCGACCAAATGCAAAATATCGGTCATTGACAAAAGAGCTATTGTTTCGTTGACTGTGTGGCAAGTGGCACCATCCTGTTAGAACTACATATCACGGTAACTGACCTCATTTCTTAAGGTTTTCGGCCCGTTGACATCGCCAGCCCATAAACCGCACCAAACTGTCATGCACAGGCGTTTCCACATTTCATACAGACCCCTTTTGCAACACATTTGGCCAAAAAAAATTACGAAGTTCACAAAAAGGTTTTTGATTTGAACGCTCATTTTCGTAAAAGACTTCAACAATCTTAAAGCGCTGCTCAATTGTGTACATTTCTATGGTTTAATTTGTCAAATACTGAAAAAAAGAAATGTCAAATTAAGTTGGCCAAAAAACTTGACGTTAAGGTGTGACTCACAATTAGTATCGTTCGTACTTTTATTAGGTTTTCGCTCAGAAAAAAATCCTGATTGAATAATAGCTTTAACCAAAAAATGACGGAAGGTTATATATCAAAATGGCATATATTTGGTTTAATAAAGACCGTTTCAAATGTAAGAAAAATGACATTCATTTTTGTTCAAACTTTTAACCGAATTTTATCGAATACTCTACAAGTAAACGGCAGTGCAGTTCATCTTAAAAACATGAAAGTTATAAGCTTTTAAATCAAATTTATATTAAAAAAAAAATTTTTTTCTCCGTCACTTCTCTAGGAAGCATGTTGGATTACTATAAAGCCTTGAATGCCTTGTTTCAGCTTCATTAATCAAGTTGATTTTCAAGCCAAATAGGTGATTAGTCAACTGTAGCTCGCCTCCATATGTGGTGGTGATGATCCTTATCAAGTGGTGGTTATTTAGCATTAAATTTTTTCCCAGTAGATGGCGTTTTCTCTTGATCATCGTCTGATGTTTGTCATCATGGCCAGAGGTAAGCTGGAAAGGTTAATTTCAAAAAGAGACTTTTTTATATGGATTTGTCTTTATTGAACGCCCGTAACCGCAATTAAATTTTTTCGTCATGTCCACTTGCTGGGGATTCGAACCAGGGCCGCTTGTTTTGTATGCGTGCACTCTAACCACTACACCACGCCACCTCATAATTTAACAAAAACTAATTAGCCCTTACATTCATAAAATTTGTTTGCGATTTTCTTGCAGACTATATATTATGAACATTTTATAAATCGATAATATTTTTTATGAATATGGGGGTATTTTGTTAAAAAGCAAAACATATTAATTTTTGTGTGCGTAGGAAATGGTGTTAATGGTTAAACAAAATACATTTTTTGCGCTTTTTCCCAAAACTAAAAATGTTAATTTACACTTAAAATGTGTAGAAATATTTGTAAAATATTTCTTTTGTTTTGCAATTCTTTAATTGTATTTTAATTAAATTTTATTTCTGCAGAGTTTTTTTTATTATGAGGGCATGTACTGCTTGAATCCTTCTAAAAGTAGTTTTTATTACAAATTGTTTGTAATAAAAAAAAACTACAAAAAATGTTTTTTGTACAAGATGTTGTTTTGCAACACCCAACAACAACATTTTTTTCTTATTTACATATATTTTATTTAAATTTTTATTTTATTGTCTATTTCAGGCTGGAAATTTAAAACCTCAATGTCGTTTTTGTTCGTTATGATGAACAATAAACCCAGTAGTTGAGGTCTTCTCTGTCTAGATAAAATCATTTGTTTTTTTATGTGTGGATTTCAATTTTTATTATATTTCTTGAAACCACATTTTAAAAATATTATTTGAGACATACAATTGAAAATTAAAGTCGTTTTTATTTATTTTTTTATTTAAAAACTAAGAAGAAAAATAAAAATGCAACCAGCAATTAACCGCAAATAATTATGTGTGTGTGTTGTAACAGATACATACATACATGCATACATAAATACATATGTATAAATAATTTACAAATATACATACACTTTAAGAAATTTAACTTTAAAAGTGAAATTATCGCTCTATGGCAATAAAAATGCCAATTACGGAATAAGGGGACAGGCAGCAGACTGAATCATCATTTTACAGATCCCTTTTACACTGCTGTTTAAAAAATATACGAAATCTAAAGAAGGAAGCCATACTTACATTATGGTCCAACCGTAAAGCACAATGTTAGTTGTGAGTCACACCTTAACCACAAGTTTTTTGCCAAACTTAATTTGACAAATTCAACCATGAAGAGGTACTCAATTGACCAAAGCGTTAAAATTGTTAAAGCTTTTAACGAACATGAGCGTTCAAATCAAAATGCATTTCGTGCACTTCGTGTTTTTTTTTAAACAGCATAATCGACCAAATGTGCTTACAATCGGAAGAATTGTTCGCAAATTTCAGCAAATCAAGTCTTTGGAAATATGGAAACACCTGTGCATGCTTGCCCAATTCGTTATGAGGAAAACATTGCTGTTGTTCGCAATAGTCTGGCAGCAGAGCCATCAACCTCGACTCATCGTCGTGCCTAACAATTGAACATCTCACGAATATCACTGAAGCGAATTTTGAATACAAGAGTCAATTGGCTTAAAAAGTGAAGCCTACTGACCATTTCAGACGTCGTCAATTTGCCGTATGGTTAGTTGAACAGGCAGAAGTGAATGGTGACTTTACAAAGAAAATCGTCTTCAGCGACAATAATAAACAAAATTGCCACATTTGGGCAAATGACAATCCACGAGTGATTGTTCAAAAGCAGATGCATCCACAAAGAGTAACTGTTTGGTGTGGCTGGCGTCATCGAGATGTACAGTTAACGTGAATCATGAAATGAGAAAATGAGGATATGAACCCTGAACGGCATGTGGTTCCAACAGGATGATGGCGCTTGTTACACAGCCAACGACACAATAGCTCTTTTGTCCGAAAAATTCAATGGCTGTGTTATCTCATGTCGTGGCGATGTTAATTGGCCGCCATGATCATGTGATTGGGAAAGGAGAAAGTGTAAGCCAATAAACAATTACCAATTCAAGTGCTAAGGGATGAGGTAATTCGACACATTAACGACATTGAACTTCAATTATGTCTCAGAGTCATTGAAAATATGGGCCGACAGATAGACGTATGCCATCGAAGCCATGGCGAGCATTTGGACGATATATTATTTCACACATAATTGTCATAGATTCTTCTATAATAATACAAAATGTTAAGATAATTCTCTGAAAGCTTTTTGTTTTATTTACAATTAACATCATGCGTTTTGGTTGGACAACCCTTTATCAAACGAAATTGAAATACCTGCGAAATAATACTACTTCTCTGATAGGCGCTTTCAAGTTGAACAAGGATCTGTTTTTGGTACTTTCGAACACTTCCAATATCTGCAGTTCTGGTTAAAAGCCAGTTTTTCGGACCTTCATGTATTTATAAGCTAATAACTAAATACAGGGTGTTTTAAAAATGTTTTATTTAATACAGAATGTCCGCCGGGCAGATATACTATTTTGTTTGGTTATAATTTTTGATTATATGAAAGAGAATGGATCTTATATTGATAAATGTTTTATTTAATGACGGAAATTATGTATGGAATACAATATCAGATAAATGCCCGCCTCTGTTAGCCTCACAAATGTGAGCTCTATTGAACACATTTTTCATTACATTCTCACACATTTCACGCGGTATTTCATTAATTTCATCACGAATATTTTGTTTGAGTTGCTCCAGCGTTTCGGTTTGTTTGCATAAACCTTGCTTTTCAGATATCCACATGAAAAGAAGTCCGGAGCAGTCAAATCAGGCGACCGTGGAGGCCAATCAACATCAACATTCCTTGAAATAATTTGTTGTGAAAAGAGGTCTTGTACTTATTCCCTTGTAATTCTTGTTATTCCATTGTAATCTTGTTGAAACCACATGTTAGTCAAGACTAAAGCATGCTGTTTTGGTGTGAAAAAGTTTTCAATCATATCACGATATCGTTCCCCATTTATAGTTACCGTTACGCTGTTATGATTCCTCCTGACCAAATTGCATACCAGACTGCCTCTTTCAACGGATACAAAGGTGACTGATGAATAATTTGAGGGTTTTACATTGCCCAGAATCGACTATTCTGTTTATTCACATAACCATTCAAATGAAAATGCGCCTCGTCACTCACTATGTACGGCGGCGTAAATGGTCTTCTGGAAGAAGCTCTTGTATCAACTGAATCTTAAATGGAAACAAATGCAAATCTTTGTGCAAAATTGTGACCAAAGTTGTTCTTTGAAGACCATCGTGCCATGTGGCAATGTCAAAAATGTTTAGAAGGGATTGCCATTGCACCATGAATAGACTAAAAAACTTCCCAATATACACTATTATCGAGTATCATTAGTGCTTACGGGGTGGTGTAGAAGGTAAAATCCTGTATCGTTGAGCCTGTGTTCAATTCGTGATAGACAATGTTGCTAAATTTCAACATGTTGTCGACTTATAACAGACAATGTCGCTAAATTTCACCTTTTTTGGTATGATGACATTACAATGAAGTTGTCACACATAAATTCTTTTGTTGTGTCATTTTCATTAAAATTCATTAGCGAAATTGTTCTTAATCAGTAAATTCGTAGAAATTTCGACTTGGTACTGATTTTTGACGATGATTCATTGATTAAACTATCATACTGACAATGTCGCTCCAATATTCCAGCAAATGGGTACATCAAGAAACTAAATTACCGTTTTTAATGGGAAAAAAGTCAGAGATAATTCTTGAGCTGCCAATATGCTCTGAAAGTTGCATTGTTTGTGTTTGGTGTGTGGGTCGGCGGCATCATTAGATCGTAGTTCTTCCAGTTCTTCGGAGTTAAACTCAATTGAGCAACGTATTGTGCTATGAATTTGGTTTTCCTTTTTTTCTTTTTGTTTGCCCAAAATGGCAGAATTCGACTTGGTTGAAATGTAGTTTTTAAAAGACGGGTCCCGCATGCCCTGAACCTATCGAAAAGCGAGTTTGGTGAGCGATTAATCAAATTTTTTGAAGGGGAATAAATTGGCTGTCAAGATCATGCGGCGATATGTAAGGTCAGTCGTGCACAGGGCAATTCCAGCCCATGGAAGACAATATTACAGCAGCCATTGGTATGTCAATGCTCACGGATGAACCACATACGTTGTAGCTGCGGACAACATTCAGACGAGATAATCTTTAAAAAGTAAATAGTTGGTTTTAATATTCGCCCCAAATAAATATTTCGCTCACTTTTGCAAATTGTCTGTATTTTGAAATTTTCAAACCCTAAATGGGTAAAAAATCACCCGATATGTAAAGCTTTTGTATATGGCAAGTATAATTTTAGACATGCTAACGGTACAGTCAGGATTACAGGGCCTGTGATAAAAATTATGAAACCCTTAAACACTTCTTATGTCACTATTCGGTCTTTGTCAAAAATAGTTCACTTTTCCTAGTGAGTGACACGATTACGAAAATCCAAAAGCAAGGAAATTTGGAACCACACTTGTTAATGTGTAAAAAACGATTTAGTAAGTTTGAGCTGCTGCTGAGAATATTCTCATCGAATCATTTCTGGCCATAAAAAATTGAACCATTACGACAGCTCCAAGCGAAAGAAATTGTATATGAAGTTACGACAATCAGCCGCTTAGTATTGGGTGACCAAACATCACAGCGGACTTGTGCCTAACAGAATTGATTAGTTTGAAGAGAGCTTTGGCTAAAAAAATAACCGTAGTATGTGACCAGACTTTGAGTTCTTATCTGTCTTATAGTTCTTGTTCAGATCGACTGGCATTGGGTTCAATTCAAAACAGGGTGTCTTCAATTGATTTGATTCAAAAAATGAGCAGTTCTTTTGACACGGATGCTATATGTTTGCTAGAAAAATGAAAAATATGAATAAATGAATATGGCACAAATATTTCACAAACAACGCCCAATTTCCTGCATTTTTAAGGTATACATCCAATACATACTTTTATCTGCACTTTATATCGCATTAAATGTACTTAAACTATTAAAAAAGAATACAAATTAAATTATTATTCATTCAAGTGATGCTTCGAATTTTAAATTGAATTATTGCAATTTTAATATTTCCTTCTACTACCTTGGGAATTTAACGAAAAAAAAAAAAAAAAAACAACAACAACAACAACAACAACAACAAAATTAAATTTAAATTAATTAATTAACAAAACAAACATTCACAAAAGCACTTAAATTATGTTCGAAATAATGCAGAGATTTTATAAAAACCATAAAAAATAACATTGAATATTGAATTGAGTCAAGTCGAATTTACAAGGACCTACTAAAGGTTTATTAATAAAATTAATGAAGATAAGATAGGGACACGAATATTTTTATTGAATATGGGTATCAAAATAACTTCTTTATAGTTCCACTGCGAACTTTGCCTCGTTATTTTAGAATTGGAGTCATTTAGAATTGGCATTCGAAGAGACAGTGATAGTACTGAACATTTTTTATCGAAGATAATTTGTATTTTAATTTAAATTTCTAAATTTATAAGTATCATGAACATAAAAAGTCTTATTCTTTTTATCCATTTGGTGGAGTTAAGAACGCTGGTCTGGCAAGGCAGTCAGTGGTGAGTCAAACGTGGCCACTGATTTTTATTTTTCTAACAAGATTTTCTTTAGCAGTGAAGCTCAATACTCTTCCGTTTGTAGAATCGTTACCGTCACTTTAAATCGCTATGGCTGTCCTGAAATTTAAGATTACGAACTGGAAGATATGTGATTTAAGCAAGACAGTGCAACGAACCATACAACTTATAAATAACATTTGGGCTTTATTGCAAGATAAATTTCTTGGTTGGGTAATTTCTGGATTTGGCGACGTTCGCCACCAAGATCATGCGATTTGAAATAGTTAGACTTTTTTTGTGAGGCTACGTTAAAATCATGTCTACCAGAGATCAGCAATGAATCGCCTTTTTGCTACTCATACTCACTCATGAATTTATAAGTATAAGTAAGCACACATCATTCAAATTCATACTTACAATAATGTTGATTCGTAAGTATAAGAAGCAATGAGTATGAATCAATAATTTCTCAGAAAATATTAAAATTACTCATAATTATAATTCCCTTAACATTCCATGAATGGACATGAGGACTTCTTTTAGTCAATGAGCTACTCCCGTTACCCGTCACAACCAGTTACTAGCTAATGTTTTGAGGTGATACCGCTGTAGAAAAACCTTTTTTCTTTTTCAGATGGTTTGGTCTGGTATTGAACCGAGAACCTTCTAGTTGGTAAGCGGATGTCTTACCTACCATACCACAGCGGCATACACAAATAACAAATAAATTCATGAATACTTAATACTTATGGCTATTAAAAGGAAAAAGCAACCATAAAAAAGCACAATCACACTATTTTGTCTACTCATAACGTGTACAGATTATTATAAAGCAATAGCGTCATAAATATTGATGACTATGAGCATGAGTACTTCAAGGTATGAATGAGTATGAATGAGTATGAGTTTAAGAAATTATGAACAATGATTCGAGTGTACTTATATTTTCAGTATTCATTGCTGATCTCTGGTGTAAACCATAAGCTGTATGAGTTGTACTCTGACACTGACATAGTTAAGCGTAGAAAGACACATGCCATTTAACAACTAAGTTAGCTGGCTCCTATTCTAGAATGGGTGCGAATGATGTTCTGAAGTGGAGAAGGACTTTTTTTCTAGTGCCGGCATTAACGAAGAATAACGCTTATTAAGTATAGGTAGTAGATTATTAAGTATAAGTAGTAGTGAGTATAAATCAAACGTCGTATACTAGAGCAAAACTATCGATAGTCGACTCATTAGATAGTTTGCAGTAAAACTATCGATACTATCGGATTCTTTTAAGTGCTATGTACTTGTGGCAACAATTTTAGAATTTCAGTGAAAGAGTAATGAAAGAATAATAAAAAATATACAGTGTTGAAGCAAATAATAGGGAAACTTTATTTTTTTCCAGTATGTCATAAAATTTGATGTATTGAAGTTTATTGATGGAAGAGTAATCCTTATATATACGAAAATTGTTCAGACCATTAAGTACTCTAAAACTAAAGTTATTAATGCGATCCAGTGGAAGAAAACTGCAAAGACTATGGGGCGAATGTGTGGAACAACTGTCAGTTTCGATAAGCTTTTGATTCGTACTTCAAAGATTAATCCCTTCACGTCATCAAAAAGCCGCAAATATGAACTTAATCTCCTGTTTCAAGCGTTACAATAAGAAAACAACTTAGGGGAGCTAGACTTGTGGATAAGAGTCCTCGAAATTTATCATTTCTTAGCAAACGGCAGCAACACCCGCACCGCAATAGTTAGAACAACGTGAAAATAACGTGCTATGGTCTGACCAAATAAATATATGTATGAACGTATTTTAGTTACAGTTCATACTTTGTTTGATTTTAATAAATTAAAGTTTAAGAAACCGTTAAGCTGTGTCCCTATAAAAGTTTACAGACGGCTAACACCTGCATCGAAGAAATTTTTGCAAATGTGACTTTGACTACATTTAGTGGCCTCCGTATTTACTCTTAGAATTTGACGATAGTAGCGATAGTGAAAAAAACTCTGGATGGTCAGCCAGAAACAAAACTATCGATAATATTATCGATTGTTTAGCAGCTCTACGTCATACTCATAGCATTAATTAAAATACTCTTAACACTCATAAATTATGCGCATGATTCATGAATATTCATGAATATATGTATTGGCTATTGAAGATAAAAAAAAACACTCATCCTTATAATGAGCATGCAAATGTTCATATGTGAATCATACTCATTTTGCATAGTCTACACAAAATGTGTGCAGATGAGTATGAATCTATAGCGTTATAAATTGAAATAAGTATGAGTACGATGAGTACTTCAGGCTTTAGAGTAGTATAAGGCAAACTAATATTAATGCATTGGTAGTAATTTTTTGATAGTCTCCTTTAGGCTTTTTAAAAACGACCATGAATGAGTTCTATTATTCTTATCACGGAATAAAAGTTTATGTATGTTTTATTTAACTTTGCTATTGAAATCAAAAATGGATAACCCTGTACTTACTACACCTCAAATTATATTTAATAACTTAATTTAGGTATATCTTTATTCAACATTATAAAGAAAGTTGAGGTCATACGTTGACCTAATTTACACACAAATTAGCATAATTATTCAAAAAAAGAAATAAAAAAATCATATTTTACCTCAAAACTTTAACGATCAAACTAAGAAAAAAAGAAACTATAGAAATTATATATTTAAATATATATATAGTCCTATATAATAACTTATAATAACTTAAAAATAAAAATAAAGAAAAAAATCGAAAAAAAAATTACTGTCAATCATAAATCATGTTTAGAATCCGTAATTAATGGCAGCAACCGAAACTGGTTGAAACATTTCTCGTAAATTCAAATTGAAATTCACAGCGCTACGTATTTCAAATGCTTAATTCTAAGCTACGAAAAAAAACATCAAAGTATGTAATTAAATAAAGAAATATTTTAATTTTTTTAATAAATAAAAATAAAAGTTGCATGTTTGTTTTTATAATTAGATAAAGTGAAATAAAAAACAACAAAAAATGTTTTATAAAAATAAAAAACACTTACGGAAGCAATTTCGAAAATTGAGAATAAAAGAGCATTAGAACATATTGACTTTAAATTTCGTTAACGTCTATTGAATTATTTTTATATTATACCGTTATTGTTATAAGGGGGTCAAGGTAAAAGAATATATTTTTAAATTTTATTGGTTACTCAAGTGTGACAATAAACTGTTCAGGGAACTCACGCAAGTACCTGACCCATTTTCTTTATTAATGAAACAGGTGGACTTGTTGAAAATTTTATTTTTAATGTTTTTTTATTACTGCTTGTAACCTTTTTAACGTATACATACATACATACACATAAGAAATGGTTATAATAAATAGTAAAATAATATTTAAAAAGTAGAACATAATTTGTATCAAAATAGTTAAAGAAATACGTCACATTCAAAGCAAACCTCTAAGAATTTTCGAAACAAAACTCCCCAGTAGTAAAGTAATTCGTATATCCACAGATACATACAGTCATGTGAAAAATAATAGGGACTCTTAAAAGAAGAATGAGCTACGACTGAGAAACGGTACAAAATTTGTTTGCTCAAATGACGACTCTACGTTCGTCGAAATCCCTCACACTTGCGAAACTATAGCAGTTAAACACACATAATAAAGCATTAATATTGGAAAGATCAAAGGCATGCGTCAGAAAGACAGTATAAAACTTGGGGACGATTCGTCTTTTCTGTATTTTGGTACCGTCATAACCTTATCAGTTGGCTTACGAGAGGATATTATAAGCTCCATATAGAAGACAATATAAACATTTGTGGCACTTCAGAAGATATGGAAATCTCCACAGATTCACTTCGAACGTGCATTCCGTGCTGTTGTATAGATTTAAATTTTAGAGCACCTCGTCTGACGACCTTCAATTTTCTACAGGTATTCATCAAATATTCTGGCTGAATGTCATCACAAGTAGGGACCTGTGAAAAAGAGCTGGAGAAACATCAATCCGAGTTGAAATTGCCAAAAGAGAGTGGATTTTGAGAAGAACTCATGAGAAAGTAGCTAAAACGGCAATTTAATGAAGTCCCCAAGGAAGTAGCAGAAGAGATAGATCCGCTTTCACCTCTGGAGAAGGGCAAATTTAAAATAATGCGGAGTTAGAGATCAATATCTAGTAAGTGCAGAATGAGAGCAGCGCTGTGACATGTCTTGCAAGCACCAGTGACACTTACACACACAGTCTAGTGGTGATAAAGCTTTTACTAAAGGCTTCCCACCTCACCATGCAGCCATATCTGAGAATTGGAAGTACCACCAGGTTATACATCCAGAGCACCATTTTTGGTTTGAATTCACATTGATTTGTAAGAATAATTGTGTGGCTTACACAGGCCTTCTTTATCCACTCTTCGATATTTAGTCTTCAATGAAGTTTTGAGTCCAAATAGGTTATGCTTTTTTTTTCTAAATTAGACCTGGGAGAGGTTAAAATCGGGGTAAGTCTAAATGTGCAGTTCCCCTATTCAAAAGGCGCTAAGAAGCGCTATATACATATATATTGTTACGAAAATGAAAATGCTGAAGACAAAATTCACCACATGAGGGACTTGATATGAGTTTTTAGCTATACAATTTATTGGCTTATGTCAAGGCTTAATAACTGCTAAAATTACCTGTGCTACCACCATCCGCATGGTTCGATTACTTTTTGTGTTTATAAAGTTATTTTACACCATTTGAATTAACGTAGATAAATCGAAGATTCGTGTCTGTACTAGAACATTAAAACTAATGATGAAATACTATAAAAAGATGGCTGTCGATAAGTAAAGTCGTTTGGTTTCCAAACTTAATATGTGCAAATTTTGTTAGTTGATGTTACCAGAGAGTGACAAATTAGCTTCGTCGCTGAAAAAAGTTTTCCTCGAAAGATCCCAAGGGAAATTATTTGAGAAAATGTTTGCATGCGGGATGTACTTAATTTTTGGTTGCTTGGAGTAGTGTGTAAAAGTTAATATGCTACAAATCCATTCCTCTGATAATAGAGAGAAGATTAACAGTCCCCGCTTGATACTGTTGTTTTCTGAAAAATATATTTTTACGTTTTTTTTTATTTAATATTTTATATTGTATGGGTATCACTAATTTATGTTTTACTGCCTACAAAAATAGAAATTATTTTATGTTTAGCTGCAGGAGCAAATGTTGTTGTCTAGGCTTTTGGTGTGCTGCTTTTAAAATAATTATTTTCATATAAATTCTGGCACTTTTCTCTCTGCTGCTTGTTGTTGGTTATGTGTTTAATGTTTAAAGTGAAAAAATCTCTAAATATTTAATTCCTGAAATAAATAATTTAGCTCTCAATTATTTGAAGAATCCAGTCATTTCTAGCCATTTTTTGTTACAAATCTGGCCTTTTTTTGAACTGTAGAGTTGGCAGCAGTGAATAAAATACATTTCAAACTCATTTAAACATTTTTAGAATGCTGCTTAAAAAACAACTTGTAAAATAAGCTATAAATTGAAGTGAAAATAATAAACAATTTTAAAATATATCCTCAATGCTTTGAGAGCATATGTATATTATGATCCTTTTGAGATATTTTGAATACGAATTAAATTAACTTTCGCTCGACCTATTTATGATGAACTATATTGTTAACTTTTTTAAGTAATAATTTATTATTCCTATGATTTGATTTCGATTAAACGTTTTTAACGAATATATTTTTACTTTCTTTACAGGTAAGGCATCGGAACGAAACATTTGTGAGTTTGCGTAAGTGCGTTTAAAAATGGAATAGATATACACTTAAAAGAGTTTTTTAATTCTTAAAAATAAATAAATAAAACTGTATTCTTGAACGTGGCTGCTAAAGAAATGAAACGATCTTGACTTATACTTTTATTGAATTTATTGTGTTACGAAAATAAAAATTTCTAAAAGGAAAATACACCACATCAGCGCCTTTACTGTATTGTGGGATTTTGGTATATTTGGTATTAATGTGTCACCCTGTCAATGCCGTACTTTTTTGTGTATTTGGCAGAACAAGAACAGTCGGAAGTAATTTAAATTGTATATAAAAGGTGGCGACTTATGCATTAGTTTAGTAGCTATCGATTTGCTGTCATGAAATAAAGTCGTATGTAGGCGTAAATAAAAGTGTTGTATAAACGAATATTAAGTAGCTGTATTAAGATAAACCGTATAAAGATAAAGTGAGAAACTACAAACTGTAAAACAACAAGAAAGTGGTGTTTATTTTATATTGACGCAATTTAAAAGAGCTCAAACGTTTTAAAAAGCTTAAAACGTAACACTATATAAAAGTCTTTGTAATATAATTTACAATTTTTATTTGTGCAAAATATCAGTTCGGTATAAAATAACCTCACTGAACTAGAATTAAAAAATTACAATTTTTCAATATAAGTTGCTTTGGGCTTTGTTGCGATGCTCACAGAGAACTCTTTGTTCAAGAAGAATCACTATAGAGATCATGTCCAAATTTCGCTAGATGGCCTCCTGCCTCTTAACCTTAATAGCTATCTATTTGTCCATTACATTCACCGAAAGTCAGTTCAGTAATATAAATAAGGCTTTCCAATGGGAGGAAGAAATTCTTTAGCAATACCGAACTTGTAGTCAAAAGTTAAGCGTGTATCATGATCAAAGTAGCATTTATTTGCCAACACTATTATTATTTTTGTCTAAGCCAACATTATTCTTTTGGTTTTTCTAGACGCCATAATCTCGCCCGTAGATGGAATGGTCGTCGCCTTCTTTGGACACGCTTCTCTTAATCTATTCCACTGCTTAGACTGTTCCTTTGCCTTAGGTGTGATGTGCTGGACTAATAACTTAACCATAGTTACGATCCAAACAAAAACTTGATTTTTTGGAGAGCAACTTCGCCAAAAATTATATTGAAATATCTTCACAACTCTATTTTTGGTCTCTTGTAAGTAAACGTGGCATACATCTTATGCACAGCTTTCTTATGTCCAAGTTAACGGTCAATATGCAGTGTATAGAAGTTTCTGAAATCATCTGGTTACAACCACAGTAATAATAACAAATATTAGACGAATTATTAGGAGAAAACGCCACCTTTTAAACACAAAATTATAACGCTAAGTAAGGATCACCACCATCACCCAGCAAAGATTTTCACCACTACACAATTATACGGAGGCGAGCGACAGTAGATCAATCATCTATCATTCAGTACGCTTTCTAAAAAATGTCGGAGTAAAAAAGCAACCACAGTTATACTGATAACTTTTAATTAATTTAAATACTAAAAATCTTTTTATATATTTTTTTCTTTCCATATCTTGATTATATCTCTTATCAAATGTTTAGCATTAAAAATGCCATTAAATTAATTACTAATCAACAAAGCCTCTGGAAATAAACGTTTTTATGACTCTTAACAAATTTCTAACGAATATTTTATTTTGTTATTTAAAAACAGAATATGAAAAAGTAATATCGTAAAAATAATATAAAATCTTATAAAGTCATTAAATTCATTAAGAGCCCATTTAATTAAACACTTCATTGATTATGATTGTTTGTATATAACGTTTCTTAACTAAGTGGTAAGTGATAATACAGAGATTTTATTCTTTTACAAACTGTTGCTTAGATGACACTCAAACAATGCATAAACGAATTGAAGTGTGTGTTTAAATGATGTCTGTCTGTCTATTTCGATATTATTAAAAAAAAATTGTCCATGATGTTCTAAAATCATAAATATTTAAATTTATTGTAATAAAACAATCATAAAATATGATTAAAATTGAATAAATGAATGGGACAAAACAATACGGCGTCGGCTATTATAAAAATGTCACTGGTGGTCAACGAAATCAATGTTACAACATTGGAATTGAAATTGAATTCATGCATGACAGACAATAAACGGAAATTAAGAGAAAAAAGAACTAATGATACTTCTCATAAATAGCCGTAAAGGACAGTGAATACAGTTTAGGTGAAGATGGGTTGCCATAAGTAGGTTTTATAAAAATCAAAAGGTGTTCTGTATGATTATTTTTTATAGATATGGATTTTTTTTAAAATAAATCTAAAAAAAAAAAATTGATTGGTATGTTTTCCTAGATGTAGCTAAAAGGTTCCAATATTTCTTCATAAAGCTTCCCTTCGCTTCGACACAAAAATTGGTTAAAAGTAATTTAAAAACGGACTCGTCGCTGCATCATTAAGCAAAGGTACTTTTATATTTTCTGCTTGAGATCCTGCGAATTTATGTCTTAGGTGAGAACTATATAATCCAGCCATGAATAACACACTTTATTATGGAATTTCTTCTATTGGTTTGTGTCAAGGCTATCAATGTTATACTTATTTGCGATGGCAACAGCGTTACCAATTGCCTCTTGAATGGTGCTACCAATTCAATATTCGGGTGTAATATATGAATTAACGGATTTGATTAGCAGATTTTAGAAGGTTTAAGACTTTACTAGAACATACGAAACTGATGGCAGACAGGTATATAAGGCACGCTGCTTTGCCTATGTCAGTCAGTTGTAATTTGACAGTCATAAAGTCGCGTTAGGTGTTCATAAAAGTGTTGAATAATGTGCTTATAAATGGAAGTAAAATAAGTTACTGTATAAAGTTAGTGTGAAAATAAAGAGACTATTTGACGCAATTCTAAAGAATTTAAACGTTTTAACGTTTTTTTAAGCGTAACAATACTATGAGAGCCAAATATAAGTAGACGCCCACATTCACTGGAATTTAGTATATAAAAATACGATGAACATTACATCCATAAAACACAACAACAAAATTTTTACAATAACTAAAGTTATACAACAAAAACGAAAGAGACTATTTTTACGCGTAAAAAAAGTATACAAAACAAAAACCTATGCGACAAGAAAGAATAAAGTAGAAATATCTGGAAAGTTGTACCATTTTTCTGATGGGTGCTGTAGAATACAACAAACATCTGATTTAGAAATTTTCATAGGTAAGGTTAGGTAAAGGCCGTCGGACAAGCGTTCAGCACTCTTAGGCTTGATAGAGTCCATTATGATATAGCTTTCCTTCGACAGCCATTGATTAGTTATCTAACCAGTTTGCCACCTCTGTGAACTTGCTGATCAGCCCTGCAGGATATTCCAGAAGTAGATGTTCTCCAATCTCTTCATCTTTCCTCAAACAGCACTTACATAGATCAGAGTCCCTACCTAATAGCGTGTCTCCCACTAGACAATGACACGTAAGTGCTCCTATTTCTGCAGATATCTTGTCTCATGACAAGTTAAACAGCTGGCTAGACTTTACTAGGGGCTAGGGTGAAAATAGGTTTTAAGGATTTGATAGTGGACTGATTGTCCGTATAAATGCAGATTTTCTGGACTGTCGTAACACTTATAAGTCAGCAACCTTACAAATATCGGCCACTCTAACCGGAGCACACTGCAGTGATCCGGCAACCTGCAAAACTTGTTGATATTAAGATTAGAAGACTGAACGCTATAGCCTACTCCAGGCTAAACTGAACCTGATTTGCAGAGGCAATACGGTCAGCTTATTCTGTGTCCTGAGTCATGTAGATATTCCGGGAAATGAAAGGGTCGATGAACTCGCTAAAAAGGAAGCTGCTACTAGTGGGCAAGATTAATGAGAGGCGAGTACTATTCTCGGGCCGTACGTGGCTGAGATGTTCTAGATTTTTGTTGGATAACTATAACAGAAGAAGATTTGAATCTTGCGTAGGAATATACAGAGACAATCTTTGGACACTGACCTGGCTTTTGACCACTCCAAGAAGAATAATGAGAGGCGAGTTCTCTTCTGGTGCCGAACGGGTCTGAGACGGCCTAGAATTTTATTGGGTAATTATAACAGGAGAAGATTTGAATCCTGCGTAGAAATATCCAGAGACAACCTGACGACACTGACCTGGCTTTTGACCACTCCACTAGTGGGCAAGAATAATTAGAGCTCTTCTCGGGCCGAACGAGTCTAAGACGACCTAGACTTTTGTTGGGTAATTATAACAGGAGATTGAGATTTGAATCCTGCTTAGAAATATTCAGAGATAACCTAAGGACACTGACCTGGCTATTGACCGATCATTGTAGGCTAAATTTGCAGATTCTGTGACGAGGAAATTACCAAAGCGTGTGAGGCATTGATGCACTTTAAAAGGAAGTATCTGGGTATATATCAGATTCTAGGTAGGGTGTTATCGCGGTTGGTACCAAACGACTTTTTGAATTTCGTAAGATATACGATGTTGGGGGAGATATTATAGGGAAACCTTATATAGATGGAAAGCCGCAGTACTTTTGTACCTCGATAATAATAATAATAAACCTATTCTGCCATCCTGCTTTGACACAACCATGTTCCCCTCTAAAAACTTTTTCCAGGTATTCCTATTCAGAATAAAAATCACTGGTAATAGGTATGGGATACACTAGCTTGATCTCAGGGGAGACAAACTAATTCAGTACAGTAGTCCAGAAAAGTACTCCGACAATCTAAGACCATATTCTTGATTTTCAGGAGAGACATGGAAACAGGCGATTCGGTTATGATATCAGGTATCCAGATATTCATAATGACACTGAGCGCCATACCTGATGTTTAACACAAAACCCCGCCAACACCAATAGGTGCCGACCTTTGCACTCTCATTAAGGAGTTCAGTATGTACTTCCTATGCAGAGAGCTCTACCAAACTGTAACATTATAATAAAGTATTGGTCAATGAAACGCGAAGAAAGCACATGTGCAAAGAATGTACGCATATGTTTTTTGGCATAGAAAAATAGAAAAATACTTTTAAAAAACTCTTACGATCTTCCTTTTAGTCGTAACTGAAACAGCGACGAATGCACATTTTCAACTTTACTCTCTCTAAGAGAGCAATTTCCATGTTGTCACTAACACAACTATATTTTTACTTTTGCATATCACTGCTTTAAAGTTGACGAATAGGTGGTGATTGCCGGTATTCTTCTCATGGGTCTTCTCCAGTATTTAACGTATAGTAAAAAACTGCTCTATGGTGGACTTACCAAATCGAAAGCCGCATTGATAGGACCCAATCAGATTGTTGACGATGGGCTTCAGTCTCCCGCACAATATGTTTGACAAGAATTTGCGACAAATAATATATGAAAGGTATTATACCTTACAAATGGCAACTCTGCCTATCTTAAATTGTGTACAATTAAAGTCTTTTATTATTTTTTAATGTCTTATGAGCAAACGAATGAATAACTTTTATAAGATGAATCATCACATGCAACAACATGATATATAAAATTACAGAAAAAAAGACACCAGCCAGCAAAAGACGGTAATCTTTGTATAATAAATAAAAAATAAAAAAATTAATATTTATGATCTTTGATCAGGCTTTAAACAAAAAACTGAAAAATGAAAGAAAAACTCGATAAATAAAAAAATAAAAATTATTTATAATAAATTGAGAGTTTTTTTCTGCAAATTTTTTATGAGACAAAGATAAATAGCAGTGAGTATTTTTTTTCCTATTTATTATCCGCACTTAATGACATTTAAAGAAAAGATAAAAATAAATAAAAATGGAGTCCAAAAATAAAATGCGAAAAATGCAATAGCAGTTGTCCACTGGCTATAGTGCGCATTCAATTTGACTCGATTTAGTTTTATCTGTAACTGTAGCTGTTATTTTGGTATTGATGCTTTCGATCTGCCATTGTAAAGAAATTAAAAACTGGCCAAGACAACTTGTTTGTTTCTTATAACGGTTTTTTATTTTGTTCGCATTTAATTGCAACGTATTTGGCTGTTATTTTAAATCCACTTTTCTTCGGCTTAATCACCCGACCGCGTTTTTTTCTTCATCTTTTTTTTTTTTGCTTTTTCCAGTCATTTCAGAGACAACGTGTTAACAGAATAATTATGTTGCTGTTGTTTAGTTTTTTTTTTGTTGCTCTTCTGGTTGTCGTTGCTATTGGCATTGCATTATCGTAATCGTTAATAAATGCTTTTTAATTGTGTTGTTTTCTGTTTTTTGTCTCTGTCTCTTTAGCCCATTGTTTTATTTTTTTCCTTAACGCTTCATATATAACCACAATATCTTGTCTAATTCATACTCTTGGATTTGCTAATATTTTGCTGGTGGCTTTAAATGTTGTTGCATAAATATTTTTTAGTTGTTGTTATTTGCTGGTTTAAACTGTTACGTATAGTGGCTGACAATTACTTACGTACATACTTATTACTCCATAGTTGGCTATTTCAATAGGAATTGATTTGTTGAATGTGGGTTTTGTAAGTGGCCAATTGTGGTTGCCAGTTATTTTTTCGTTTTGTTTTGTGTGACACTGACCGATTGAAAACAAACTTATACAACAACAACAAGATGCCAAACCAAAATGAGCCTGGTCTTGAATTCAGTCACTAGCAATAGATAGTTGACGTTTGTTATGAAGTGTTAATAGCACTGGGTTGGCAACTATCGGAATCTGGTTCACAGTAGATTGTGTGTATAATGTGCGCCAATTAAAATTGTCATGAAAAATAATTAACACTAGAGCAGGAAGTGCTCAGCAGGTGTTAAAAACTTCAGTTTTTTGACACCAACTAAGTGATCACTTACAAAAACGTTAAGTCGTGCAGGCGCGAGAACCTATGGGAAAATTCGCCAGCATATTCCAGGCGGAAGTTTATGCAATTAAAAGCTGTGCTCCATTAAGCCTGAAGAAGAAAATAGGGGACAGGACATATCAGGTCGTTATTCGAGCACTTGGCTTCTATGAGGCTGACTTAAGGCTAATTTGGGAATGGCTTGGTAAACTGAACCAGCTTATGCTGGGTCCAGAATAATGTAGAAATTCCGAGGAGTGAAAAGGCGGATGAACTGGCCAGAAAGGGAGCTTCCACTTCACCGGTGCGGCTGAAATCCCTTTGTGAACTGGGAAGAGGGACCTGGAAGACCTATTCAACAAAAATGAGGATAATGAGACGCAGGTACTCTTCTCTGGCCGTACGTGTTACAGACCATCAAAGTTTTTGTTGGGTAACTATAACAGGAGATTTGAATTCTGCTTAGGATTGTCCAGAGACATCCTGAAGATAGTGACCGCGCTTTTGACAGGTCATTACAGGCAGTAAAATGGGATTAGCCTCAAGCCCGATGTGCAAATTCTGTGATAAGGAAATCGAATCACTAGAGCATATACTGCTGAATAGGAAGAGTATTCGAATTTAATTTGTTCGTAAAGAACGGTTCTTCTTGAAAGCCGAATTTTAAGAAAATTTAAAAAACGACTCCCGAGAAAAATCAAAAACAAAAGAATTTAAAAATAAAATTTTGAACAAAAACCGTTTCCAAGAGCATCAAAAGGAGTAGAAAACAAGCATTCGCAGTATAAAATTCGTGCTCACGACTTAAAAAACAAAACTAATTTCAAGTTTTTAAAACATATTTTAATAGGATGCGTGCTCATGAATTACAAAATAAAACTTACTAGCACGAGTCATAAAACGAGCGAAACGAAGAAAATTTTTGCCCGAACCGGTCTAGTCTATTGACTTGTGTCAAAGCTATTAATGTATCACCCTGGCGATGCCATACTTATTTGTGTATTTGACAGTGTTGCCCATTCAACTTATGGATAATAACGTAGCTGAATTAATAGCTGAATAGAAGGTTTCAGACTGTATTAGAACATTCGAAACAGATGACAGTCAGGTATAGGGACGTTCCTTGCCTATGTCAGTTAGTTAAATTTTGGCAATCATAGTGTAAAGTCGTACTAAAAATCGTCTATTGTAGTATTAAGTGCAAGATAAAGAAGTTGGATACTGTATGGTTATAATTGTATAAAGGGTTTAAAGTTAAACATTAAATTCGCTGCATTTATTTTATTTTTTCGCAATTTAAAAGACTCAAACGTTTTAGAAAGTTTAAAATGTAATAATATTGGCTTTACCATCAGTTATGTTTCACTCCTGTTCAGCAGAATCGCTTTTATATTTGAGTTAAAGAATTTAATTTTCATACCGGTTGATATAGAAGATGATGATGCCCTAATTTTCTAGAGCTGAGAAAAGGTACCTAGTGCCTTAGATACCATATTCTGTTCAGGATATCACTGGAATCTTTCTAGAATACACTAACAAGCTAGCTACATTCTCTATTATGACGTCACCGACTTTAAAATTACTGTTAAGGTCTAGCGAATTTATCTTCAGATCTTTCCTCTTTATGGAGTTGATCGTTAAACTAACTGTATGCGATTCGGTAATAATGTAAGTGTGTGAAGTTAGCTCTCAAAGTTATATTCCAATTTTTCTGTTAACGCGGCTTTTCTGTACATTAACGTTGCACTGATAAGTTAGCAGCGTTAAATTTTTTGAACGAATATAATGTTTTTAAGGAAAAGTTAGTAAATTTATTGTTAACAGAAAAATTGCAATATAACTTTGACTAACTAACTTCACACAGTCTTAGAGCTGTAAAACCATCGATAGTCGGCCCACTCGATAGTTCGCAAAAAAACCATCGATACTATCGGATTCTTTTAAGTGCTACTTGTGACAACAAAAATATAAAATTTAATTGAATGGTTAAGAATAATAATAAATATACAGTGTTGAAAGAAATAATAGGGACACTTTATTTTCTCCAGTATGTCATAAAATTTGATGTATTGAAGTTTATTTACGGAAGAGTAATCCTTATATATAGCGAAAATTGGTTAGATCATGAATAACTCCAAAATCCAATGAAAGAAAACTGCAGAGACTATGAGAAGAAAGCGTAGAACAACTGTCAGTCTTGATAAACTTTTAATTCGTACTTCAAAGATTAATCCCTATACGTCATCAAAAAGCCTCAAAAATGAACTTATTCTCCTGTTTCAAGTCGCACAATAAGAAAAAAACTTATGGAAGTTAGACTTATGGGTAGGAGTCCTCGAAATAATGCATTTCTCAACAACACCTGCACTGTAATAGTTAGAACAACATACTATGGTCTGACGAAATGAAGATTAATTTGTTTGGGTCAAATGCAAAATCCTATGTACGCACATATTTTAGTTACAGTTCATACTTTTACTTTATTTGGTTTAATAAATAGAAATTTAAGAAACTGTTCAACTGTGTCCCTATATAACTATAAAAGTTTGCAGACGGCAAACAACCTGCGTCGAAAATTTTTTTGCAAATGTGACTTTGACTACATTTAGTGGCCATCCGTATTTACTCGTAGAATTAGACGATAGTATCGAAAAAAACTGTTGATGGTCAGCCAAAAACAAAACTGTCGATACTATCGATAGTACTATCAATTGTTTTGCAGCTCTACCGATTCTATTTTTAAACTCATTGAAAGGGACCTATAGTTTAACGTCGGCTCCGAACAGCAAATGCATTTAGACAAGTTTTCAATAGTAGTAATACTCATAACCAGTTACTAGCTAATGTTATGAGGTGATACCGCTATTACAAAACTTTTTTCTTTTTTAAGATGGTCTGGCCTGGTATTGAACCGACGATCTTCTGGTTGGTAGGCGGGTGTCTTACTTACCATACCACAGCTGCATATTGAGGAAAATATAAATATACCACACTTTTTGAAGTTTCAGCAGGACAATGATCCAAAACATTTGTCGCAGTTGGTAAAGGAATTGTTCCGAAAACATAAAGTGGACGTTATTGAGTGGACAAGTCAGAGTTCTGACCTCGACCGAATAGAAAATCTTTGAGAGAAGCTAAAGCGAATTGTTTGTAAGTTTCCTTGTGGAAATAAGAAAGATTTGTGGAATAATAAAAAAAGCAAATGGTACAATATACCGGTTGATATTTACCGAAAATTAATTTCATCTATGCCTAGAAAAAAATAGGGTCCGCCAAATAATTTTTTTTTAAATGCTATAAAAAAACTACTGAATATTTTCTACTGAATATTTTCTTTTTTTATTTGAAAGTACAATCCTTCCGGTTAAAAATGGAAAATAATTTCATTCAAATGGCTGCTTCGGCTGGCCATGCAGTAGCCTACACGATCGGTCCAATTTTTAAGCATATTATCGATTGTGTGCAGCTGTATTTCACCAATGGCTTCACATATATTGTCCTTTAAAGCGTCAATTGTCTCTGGCTTGTTGGCGTAACACTTATCTTTGACGGAACCCCACAAATAATAGTCCAACGGTGTCAAATCGCAACTCCGAGGTGGCCAAACGATATCAGCTCTGCGGCTGATAATGCGATCTTCAAAAACAGGGCGCACAATATCGAAGGTAGCTTCAGCTATGTGGCACGTAGCGCTGTCCTGTTGAAACCAACTTGCTAATATCCTCCTCTTCAATTTTGGTGAACAAAACGATCGCCATTGACTGTAACGGCCACTCCTTGCTCATTTTGAAGAAAAATGGCCCAATTATGCTTCTGGACCAAAATCCGCACCAAACAGTGACTCGTCTTGGGTGTATCGGCTTTTCAATGTATGCGTGCGGGTTTTCTGTGGCCCAAATGCGACAATTTTGCTTGTTTACATACCCGCCAAGATCAAAATGAGCTTCATCTGAAACATTACCATGATTTTCAAAGTAATGTCGCAATATTTCCCAGCGTTGTTCAAGCGTATACACAACCATATTCGTTCAGCGGAAGGATAAAACTAATTATCTGTCAAATCAGACATGAGCTAAGTGTTACCATTCACGAAATAAGCCCTAGTTGAAAAAAAAAAACGTTAGATGGTGGACCCTTTTGAAGCTGTTTTTAAGAATAATGTAGGATATATTGGATATTCATTGCCTTATATGATATTTGCTTAAAAGACTGAGTTATATTAGTAAAATTCAAAATTTTTTTTAATAAGCACCTATTTTACTGTCCACTTAAAAACCAAATGTATTCATGTATTTGCACATCACTAAGTTTGCTTTTAGTTGATTATTATATCTACAATATGAACTGAATTCACTAAATAATATTAATTTATAAAATAATATGAATTATTAAATAAAAGTAAAAAATATAAAATATCGTACAATTCCTGTGTCAAAAATTTTCGCACCTATTCTTCTGTTCGGGTGTATGTATATCTTTAATACTGCAATTTTTTTTTTTAATTATTTTTAAAAATTTTTCAATTAAAGACCCATATTTAATTTGTATCTGAAAAACGTTGGTACAATTGTATTAAATTTGCAGTTAAATCATCAAACGAAAAACTTTTGTTGTTGAAATAATTTGTGATAAAAAATGGTAATGATACGAGTATATATTTATATTGTAGTTTTTATGTTAATTATACATTTTATTATATGCTCTCGTGTGTGTATTTTTATTTATTTACGTACATACATATGTATATACATTACTTACATAATTTATTATTTACACACACGCGTCAAACACTACAAATGAAACAAAACACAATATTTTCGTAAATAACATGTTTTATTGGACCAAAATATTGTTTTTTATTTAGTTTTATATTCTTCCTGTTTTGGCCAAAACAAGTAGTTAAACTGTTAAATGTCGATACTCTTAAACTATATTTGTTGGTATGTTTGTTGGTTAGACAGACGACCGACCGCTTAGTTGTGCTTTAACTGGTTGTGTTCGTTTTCGACATTTTTGGCTGTCACGTTTGTGCTGTGCAAACTGCTGATGGCCATATTTAAAAACCGGCAAAAAAAAAACAATACAAAATCATAAAAAGAAAGCCCAAAACAATAAAGACCATAAATCCTATAGTGTTGGATTATGTATTTATGTATGTATGACTCAATGTTTGCTAACGGCTAGGGAAACCCTTTTTATCTTTCTTCTTTCCTGCCCTTTTATAATTCTATACAGGATGGCGTTGGGTCAGACATTTAAAAGTGTGTAAACATAAAAATGCTTATGTATGGTATACACCAATACCCTCAGGGTAACAGGCACCCAGTACTTTTGAGAGGTTATGACCTATTAGACACCTTTGGAATCACTAAAATCATTTGTTTTAGTGCTTTATTATATGCACTACTGAGCTTTCAGGACCAGTGGGAGACCCATTCTATTCACATGTTGTTGCAGTTTGTAATAACAGGCAATAATTTTCAAAATATTCATAGATAGTCTAAGACAAAGCTGTAATTGTCCACTACACATGGAGCTTCTATGCCACCTACCTACCTATCGGGAAGAAAGGTTTCATTAGCGAAAAGGAAGAAAGGGATGCGTGTACTCTCTTTGCAAGAGTATACTCTCATTTTAAGACCGTCTAAACTTTTGGTGGGGAACTATAATGAGAAAACCTACAATCTTGTGTCAGGCTATCTAAGAATAGCCTGAGACTCATAACCGGTCTATTAAAAAGGCTATTAAAACTGAGTGAACATTTGAAAGGCACTTTGTAAGAAAGAAACTGACTCACCGAAACATGTAATTGGTGATCGTGCAGCATCTAGACGAATGTCCCGAAGTTCGTCAGGGCATGGACCTACATATGTCATAAATTTTGAACCAACACTGGTTTATAACTGTGACCACCACATGATAACTTATTTGTATTACTGAAAGCCTTTCATGTTGCACTGTTCTTTAGTGCTAGACCAATACTGTTGTAAATCCTCATCTAAGGGTTTTCAGCAATATAAGAGAGAGTCCGACAAACTTTAATTGTTCAGTGGACAAGAGTGGCAAATTTAAGGGTCCTTAGCTTACACAACTATTTAATGACACCTAACATTCTCTAATTAGATGACGCACTTAATTGTTAGATCATCAGCCTTGATGCCTCCTCGATGTAATAGCGTAGTGTTGAAGAAACTTGCCCAGCATCTTCACTCACAAGACAATGATAGAAAGGTTTAGCCTCCTCTTTAGGAAAAAGAAAGAGATGAATGTATATGATAAGCATCAACAAGGTTCCCTACTATCACCACACCAAATATACACATGGCAGCACCAACATTTACTCTAGATACCCGCTGCAGTAGACCGATTACTTGCTTAGCTGGAAGCCAAAATGATTACAAAGAACTGAAAGAAAGCAAAGACGCCTTGTGGAAGCCATGTGCTCCCAAGTTAGTTAGTTTCAACGGCTAGCCAGATACATTTGCAGCTTATTTTGGCCTATGTGTTGATCGAACTGTGATGCTCAAAGAAACGTGCATGTAGTATACAAGTGGGCCTACATATCCATTAAGGTGCGCCTTGTTTTTAAAAATGCGAAATTGCACCGTAACTCTACCCAGAAATGTTCTCTGTAGTAAAAAATTCATTGTGGAAAATTTTAGGTGGATTGCATCAGGGGGAGGCATGCTGCATGCGCCCACAAGCCCACTATGTAGTTACTTATATGGCAATTGAAATAAAAAAATTTTTAGTTGCCAGTTGCCATATGTAATATAATTTTCGGCATCTGGCAACGCATTCAATGTTCAGTTCTCAGTCATAAACGACCCATAGATATTTTTTTGTATTCTTGATGCAATACATCAACCAATTCACTGCCCTCTTTATCGCCGATACTTCTCTCGATATGAGGAAATAAAGACGCAACTCCTGTTTGCGTTGATTACAGAGAACTTTTTGTCTGGGAAGGGTTTGGATGTGCAATAATCCACCACGTTAAGGATCATGGCCCCTACATGTTAGACGCAATAGCCATAAACTTGGCTGTTAGATCCACCAGAAGGCAGTTCAGTGACGCCAATATTATTTTTGCGAACAAATTGCAAAAGGCCACCAAGTTTATTTTATTTTTTTTTGCTTAGTTATTGCTCATCCAGGCTAGTTTTGTATTTTTAATTATGTCTTGGCATATGATCGGATAATTGATCTGAAACCTTTGATCTTTAAGTTCTGTGCTAGCTTGGCTTTTATTACTTTAACAAATATTATGCTTTTCCGATCTCTTAGAAATTGGAAAATGGGATTTAAACAACATGCTTAGAAGTGAACTTGGTTGTAAAACAAATGTCACTGCCTTGTATTTATCATTCTTGAATAACAAGTTAAATTATTACAGTTTATGACAGAAGAATAACTGATTGTAATGTCAAAGAGATCGACAAAGTTACGCTGGAGGCTCAGATTTAGGTTAATCTGTGAGGGGTAGTAAGCTTATATTCTGTTTAAAATCGGCACATTTACCACCTTTCCATCTAAAAAGTTTTATATACAAATTCCCATAACATTCCATTAAGGAACACGGGGAATTCTCTCATTGAAAGTGACCTACAGTTTAACGCCAACTCCAAACGGAAAATGCATTAGAGAAGTTTTCAATAGTAGTAATACTCATAACCAGTTACTAGCTAATGTTATGAGGTGATACCGCTATTGAAAAAACTTTTTCTTTTTACAGATGGTCTGGCTTGGTATTGAACCGAGGACTATCTGTTTAATAGGCAGGTGTCTTACCTACAATATCACAGCGGCACACTTAAAAAAAATTTTAATAAAAAATAAACTTTTTATCGGTTTAATGCAATAAGTTGAGTGGCGCGGTGTAGTGGTTAGATTGTTCGCATACAACACATGCGGTTCATGTTCGAATTCCCAATAGAAGACATGACGAAAAAATTTTAAAAAAAATTGAAAATTTGCCTCCAGACAAATCCATTCAAGAGAAGCCCCCTGAATTTCCAGCCTTCTTCTGGCTACGATGACAAACATTATACGAAAACGCCACCTACTGGCGAAAAATGGCGTGCTAACTAAGAAGTATCAGCACCACTTAGCAAGGTTCTTCACCATTATATAATAACATGCAGGAAGTAGACAACAGTAGACTAATAATCATCTACTTAGCTTGAAATTAACTGACTACAACAAGGCAATGGATGCTATGAGAAAAGCCCAATAAAAGTAACGAAAAAAAGAGCCATTTTTTCCATGTATTTGAATACTCATACTGACAACGTTTATTTAAGTTTTTGCTATTCTTTTGATTACCTATCCATTTCGCTAATGCCAGGGTGTTATTATCGATAAACTTAAAAACCGAATATTAATGACACTAACTGTATATAGAGTTAAAAATTTCGTATAATTCTCAACATCCTACTTTTTTTCTTTGGCTTCTGTTCCCTATTTCCAAGTTCAGTCATAAGAACTGTATAGGGCTAGAATATAATGCGCAAAGAAAGAAAATTGTAATAAAAAATATTAAGGGAAATACCACGTTTATACGTCATTTATATACAACAGATAAATTATAGTCCCAAAATATCGTCTGATTTAAATATCTAAATATTCTTTGTTATATTTCATGTGTTTATAAGCTATTTTAACTGGAAAAAATTGTTCACTGAGTTATCTTAAGTTTTTCTAGAAAAGTTAGACTCTTATTTTTTCACAAAATAAATAAAGGGTCCGCCAAATAATTATTATTATTTTTTTTTTGAAAATGCTATAAAAAAAACTGCTGAATATTTTCTCAAATTTTTTTTTTATTTGAAAGTACAATTCTTCCGGTTAATAATGGAAAATAATTTCATTCAAATGGCTGCCTCGGCTGGCCATGCAGTAGCCTACACGATCGCTCCAATTTTTAAGCATATTATCGATAGTGTGCAACTGTATTTCACCAATGGCTTCACGAATATTGTCCTTTAAAGCATCAATTGTCTCTGGCTTGTTGGCGTAACACTTATCTTTGACGGCACCCCACAAATAATAGTCCAACGGTGTCAAATTGTAGCTCAGAGGTGGCCAAACAACATCAGCTCAGCGGCTGATAATGCGATCTTCCAAAACAGGGCGCAAAACATCGAGTGTAGCTTCGGCTGTGTGGCATGTAGCGCCGTCCTGTTGAAACCAAATGTTGCTAATATCCTCCTGGCCCGATAACGATTGCCATTGACTGCAACGGCCGCTCCTTGCTCATTTTCGAAGAAAATTTACCCAATTATGCCTCTGGACCAAAATCCGCACCAAACAGTGACTCGTCTTGGGTGTATCGGCTTTTCAATGTATGCGTGCGAGTTTTCTGTGCCCTAAATGTGACAATTTTTCTTGTTTACATACCCGCCAAGATCAAAATGAGCTTCATCTGAACACAACGCACACATTCTGCAACAGTACCATGATTTTCAAAGTAATGTCGCAATATTTCCCAGCGTTGTTCAAGCGTATACACAACCATATTCGTTCAGCGGAAGGATAAAACTAATTATCTGTCAAATCAGACATGAGCTAAGTGTTGCCATTCTCGAAACAAGCACTAGTTGAAAAAAAAAACGTTAGATGGCGGGCCATTTATTAAGTCCATACCGATGATAAAGACAAGCGAAGAGCGATTATAGATTAAATGTACGTTTTGGGTTTCTTAGTGAAATTAATATCTAGAAAAGGTGTTTCAATAACTACTTTATGAATTCACTCATTGGACTCTTGGATACTATTAAATCTTGTGCACTCTGCCAGTAAACACTTTCAAAGTTCCTTAAAATTTAGCACTTCTGACTTGTATTTGAAAATCAATTCAGTCAGTTTTATGATCTCTCTGCTATTTAGGTTTCGACTATTTAAAATGCAATATTTGACATGTTTCATTCATTTATAAATTAGGTATAAAACCATTATAGTTTTTTCAATTTTTTCCCAGGAAAGAAATTATCCTTTTACAGCATTTAAAGGGTAAAAGCAAAGCTGAAAAGGGTTTAAAAATAAAGGAATTCAAGAATAAACTCTTTTTCTCCTGGTTTAATCCATTTAATATGTGTGTTTTAGAACTATAATGGCGTAAGTAAGGAAACGTGTTGCAATATTTTGTCTATCTTTTATGATACGAAACAGAACAATATTGACATTAGTAGTCGTTTGTTGCCGTATTCATTTAAATAATTTACATAATTTGTCTTATTTAACAAAGTAAAGGATATCGGCTGTTTTTTGCCTTCATGCAATGAACCTCAGCCACCTACTACCGTTTTAACATTTACACAAATAGTTTTGCCAACTTTTTTTTGCTTACTTAATACGGAAGTTTAAATTTAATAAACGAAAAACTGCCAATTTAGCTGAAAAAGGAAGTTTTTGTAACTGTAACGGTATGTTTGCGGACTGTTTGTTTGTCGCTGCATTCGTATTTAATTTTTTATGTTTTTTCGGAAATGATTCATTTTTAAATGGTTTTTGTGGCTGAATTTCAAGTAGAAGTAAGAAAAGAAATAATGTTTTGACTGATATGTGGCAAGAAATCATAATGTGATGTGTTAACGTGTGAGAGTTTTGTTGATTGGACCTATTTATTAATAATTCTTAATTTATTTTAAAATTTGAAATATAAAAGAGCACCACCTACTGGATATGTTAAAAAGCAATAAACAATATAATGCCTTAAACACATTAACGACGGCAAGCTACCGACTACAAACTACAAAAAGTAAAATACACTCGTTTATATGAATACGATTATTTTGACAGCAGCACAGCTACTTGACTACTTTTGCTGCTAAAAAAAGTTAGAAAGAAGTTGCTGCAATTGTAATTTTAAATTTTATTGATCAAAGCGTTAGTTTTTTTTGGATCAGCCGCTTATTATTATGTCGTTTCAAATAAATTTAAGTAGCTGACTCCACGACTACAAAAGCTGTCGTCTTCTATGTGTTTATATTGTAGCATAATTTGAGATAAACTATTGTGAGTAATAGGTTATCACATTTTCATATCCGATACCCGGACAAATGCACGAATACATTATGAAAATTGGTGCAGCTGTTAAGCAGTTCCCAAATGTAAAAGCAGCCGGGATCGATGGCTTCCCTGCGGAGACCTACACTAAAACCGACTTCAGGCGAAGGTATAGACGGTATCATTATTAAATTTATGAAAATGGGATGCAAGACTCATACTGAATCGCGTAAGAAATCAGCTTGATAACGTTGTTACGTTTTTAAATGTTTGAGTTCCTTTAAATTGCGTTAAATAAAGTAAATGAAGCGAATTTGTTTTTTTTTTGCTTTATACAGTTTTTATTCTCAGATTAATTATAAGCCAATTTCCAACTCGTTTAACTTCCATTTAACTCTTTTACTTACGCCTTAGCATGACTTTACTCTTTGACTGTTAAATTATAACTGACTGAGTAAGCAGAAAGTTGCGCCTTATTATTTTCGAATGTTTTAGTATATTCCACAACCTACTAGCTAGCTACGTTAGCTGAATTGCAAAGTCTTAATAGCCAAAATTGAATTGGTAGAACTGTTCAAATAAATACAGCCTTGGCGTGGTGATCCTAGCCTTTATACAAATCAATAGAATAACTCCCATAATAAAGTTTATACCTTTAAATGTTGGTACAATTTTTTAAGCGTTTTCTTTTTCGTAGCACTATTAGTGCGGTATAGGCTGGTTTCCGCACGGGCTACTCGTGTGCAGTTCATATAAACAAATGATAATAAAACAGTGTGTTAAATATGACCTCAAACTTCTATTCATTGATTTTGAGGAGTGTTTCCTACATTGACTTATAGCGTTGATAAAAAAGAGCTATAACGGTGCAAACTGCTACGTTTAACAAAAGGACAAGTCATCTCAAGTTATCCAGACATTAAGTGGAGTGCTGGAAGGGAAGGATGCATACTATCACCCTTTATTACTGCTTTTCATAGAGAACACAATGTCTTCGATTTCTTTTCAGCGTAGAGGTATTCGGTTGAGAACTCTTTTTTGAACCATCTACCTCCCTTATGAAGACAACATATGCCTTTTATCGCGCCGTCACTCCTCTAGGGAGCTTATTGGCTTTCCACAAAGCATCCATTGCTTTGTTTCAGTTTCATTAATCAAGTGATATTCTGGCCAAGTAGACGTTTAGTCTACTGTATCTCGTCTCCATATGATTGTGTAGTGGTGAAGATCCTTGCTAAATGGAGTGCTATCTGGGTTTACGTGAGTCTCGCCACGCTGACATACCACACGATAGCCCAATGGCACGGGTGAATACAATGCGTCCACCGGCACTCCTGATCTGTGATACCCACGAGTGAATATCACAAGCGAGTAGCAATTCAAAGGCATGTTGTTAGGACGCTCATAACCTTCACACCTTTGTGAGGAGTCGGAGACTATCTAAACTCCTGCCGTGATATGGGTCACAGCACCCGGTTGAGGAGATGCAACACCACACCGATCTCGCGCTATGCCTGCGTTTTAGGTCTAAACTACAGCCACCACGAAGTTCCCACAAAGGGGCCTACCCAAAAATCGGGCAGAGATCGGAATCCCTAGGACTCCCGATTCCTGCGGTACCAGAATACCTCTGGTCAGACTTACTGACACGCGAGTATAAATATAAACACGTGCCGTCTCTAGTTTTGGCCCCACAACGGCGCTGGACTGGTCACCGGTGAGAACCTTGTTAAGTGGAGGTGGTGATTTTTAGTTTACATTGTAATTTTTTTCCAGTAGGTGTCGTTTTGCTTCTCATCATTCGTTTGATGTTTGGCATCATCGCCAGAGATATGTTGTAATGGATCAGGTTGGGATTATTTGAATGTATTTGTCTGGATGGAGGTAGAAGTCTCTTTATTAAGCACTAGAAACCGTAATAAAATTGTTTTCGTCATGTCCTCTGATGGGGATTTGAACCTGGGCCGCTTGTGTTGTTTGCGTGCGCTCTAGCTACTACACTTTACCACCTTTGTGCAAGACATATGACGTGGCGCTGTCTATGGCTGGTCTTTAATCAAATCAGGCCTTAACACTAAAAGGTCTACACTGTATATTGTAGTGGATGAACACAGTTATTCTACGATAGATTGATTTTGTTATCTTGGCATGATCTCGGTCGATGGAGGTACCGAGATTGATGTGGCAAATGTCATCAGTTAGTCTAGAGCAGCATTTGGATCCGATCTGATAAAACAACAACGTGAGCCTACGCGCTAAATGAAGAATGTTTGATTGCAATTTAAAATAGGTTGTACTATATTGTTATAGCTTAGTCGCAACAACAATGTTACGGAGCAACAGTACCAACAGCTGGCGAAACGGGTAAGGAAAGTTAGAAGAGGGAACGGAAGGAAGTCCCTGGAAAGGCTAACAAAAACGGCAGAAGAGGCAGCTGTACAGAATAACATGAGGCAACTACACCAGACGATCGATTTTCTCACAAATGGGAAGAGTGGCAGGAACGAAGTAATTACTGATCGTAGTGGCACGTTATAAAAATTATAATGCTTAGCAAGGATTTACACCACTACACACACAATCATATATAGGCGTGCTACAGTGGATTAATCATCTACTTAGCTTGAAATTCAACTTGATTACTGATAAACAAGATATATTTTTTAGAAATATAAAAACGTAATGCTTGATTAGATTGATTGGATTTCACAAAAATGTTTTTTTAGAATTTCTTTATTTCTACTGATGTTATAACAGCCGTTTAAGTAATTTGTTAGAATAAATAATTACATTCAATTTGCTACTATTGGATATAAAATTACAAAATACAGTAGTTGTAGAATGAAAATTAAGTCAAGCGTATGAGAATTTATTTTTCAATCTATTGTTGTTACAATTTAAAAAAATAATAGAAAAAAAGCATTTTTTTATGGAATTTTTTAATTTTGAGAAATGAAAGTTAATTTAAATTACACACTGTAATGATTTTATACAATTAATTTGCTAATTAATTAGAAAGAAATGAATAAATACAGGGTCCGCCAATAATTTTTTTTTGAAAATGCTATAAAAAAAACTGCTGTATATTTTCCCAAATTTCTTTTTTTATTTCAAAGTATAATCCTTCCGGTTAATAATGGAAAATAATTTCATTCAAATGGCTGCCTCGGCTGGCCATGCAGTAGCCTACACGATCGGTCCACTTTTTAAGCACAGTATCGATTGTGTGCTGCTGTATTTCAACAATGGCTTCACGAATATTGTCCTTTAAAGCGTCAATTGTCTCTGGCTTGTTAGCGTAACACTTATCTTTGACGGCACCCCACAAATAATAGTCCAACGGTGTCAAATCGCAGCTCCAAGGTGGCCAAACGACATCAGCTCTGCGGCTGATAATGCAATCTTAAAACATCGAGAGTAGCTTCGGCTGTGTGGCACGTAGCGCCGTCCTGTTGAAACCAAATGTTGCTAATATCCTCCTCTTCAATTTTTGTGAACAAAAATTCGTTCAACATGGCCCGATAACGATCGTCATTGACTGTAACCGCCACTGCTTGCTCATTTTCGAAGAAAAATGGCCCAATTATGCCTCTGGACCAAAATCCGCACCAAACAGTGACTCGTCTTGGGTGCGGGTTTTCTGTGCCCCAAATGCGACAATTCTGTTTGTTTACATACCCGCAAGATCAAAATGAGCTTCATCTGCAACATTACCATGATATTCAAAGTAATGTCGCAATATTTCCCAGCGTTGTTCAAGCGTATACACAACCATATTCGTTCAGCGGAAGGATAAAACTAATTATCTGTCAAATCAGACATGAGCTAGGTGTTACCATTCACGAAATAAGCACTAGTTGAAAAAAAAAACGTTAGATGGCGGACCCTTTACAATAAAAAAATTAAAAAGTAAACAATGTTTTATTTTCAATTAATAGTTGGTGTTCGATGTCAGTATTTGAAATTCTATTACAATTCATAAGTAAACACTGATGCAGGTTATAAATATATACTATACACTCATACGTACATGTATACATATGTAGTAAATATAAGCAAATATATATACAATTTTTAAAAAAGAATATGAAAAAAGTAAAGAAATTGCAATTATTGAAGCTTAGAGGTTTTTTTTTCAAAAGATTAAGTTTATTTTTTTTTAACTTTTATGCAACAAATACAAATCCAATTACTGTACCATTCGAACGCATTACATTGTCGGCACACACGATGTTTGACACTTTTCTACTTTTCTAGTCACCAAACGCCCAAAACATAGCTCACAGTATTTATTTATTTTTTTGATTGTTCCAAAGTACAACACGAACTCTTACAACATAATCGTGCAAAACTCTCTGACGTTATAAAGGGTGTTTTTTATAGAGGTATAGAACTTAAAGTTGCAATAAAACAACGATGGATTATTCAATTGACATGAATTTTATTTATCCGAAAGATAATCTTGTGGAATTACATTTTAAATATGATTTCTGGCATATGACCGCCACGCTGTCGCGGATGTAGTTCAATCTGGAAGTCCAATTTTCGATGACTTTTTCCAATATTTGTGGCCGTATATCGGCAATAACACGACGAAAGTTGTCTTCCAAATGGTTAAGCGTTTGTGGCTTTACCGCATAGACCAATGACTTTACATAGCTCCACAGAAAGTAGTCTAGCGGTGTTAAATCACAAGATCTTGGAGGCCAATTCACAGGCCCAAAACGTGAAATTAGGTGGTCACCAAAAGTGTCTTTCAATTAATCTATTGGGGCACGAGCTGTGTGACATGTTGCGCCGTCTTGTTGATACCACATCTCCTGGACATTATGGTTATTCAATTCAGGAATGAAAAAGTTAGTAATCATGGCTCTATACCGATCACCATTGACTGTAACGTTTTTCAAAAAGTACGGACCAATGATTCCATCAGCCCATAAAGCGCACCAAACAGTCAGTTTTTCTGGATGTAACGGTGTTTCTACATACACTTGAGGATTACCTTCACTCCAAATGCGGCAGTTTTGTTTGTTGACGTAGCCATTCAACCAGAAGTGCGCTTCATCGCTAAACAAAATTCGCTTATGAAAATTGAAAAAATTGAAATTTGAAAAAAATCACTTATGAAAAATGAAAATTGCACTATTTGCAAGTGTTGTTCAGGCGTGAGTCTGATATGAAATGATACTTTGGATATATATCGCTTTTATTCGCCCAACTATCACTTAGGCGGCAATAGCTTGGTGGAGAAAGGCTGAGGAAGCTAACACTATGGACAAATTAGGCAGAAAACAGAAACTCGGCTACCTCGATATAATTTGGACAATGAGAACGTCTTCAATAGCAGTCGTGGAGGCCTTGATTTGTTTACTATTTGGCGGCTAAGTTTTTCACTAAGGGATCCCGAAATGTGTTGGGAAGTCTCTCCATTTTATGCAGGAATGAAATATAGATTGGTCAAGTATTTTTATGATACGTTGCAAAAGCTTTTGCTTGGAAATAATGTCTAGTTGTTTTGGTTACCTGGACACTTTGGCATAGATGGTAATGAAGTGGTGGATGCATTGGCCAGAAAAGGTTCCATGATACCCTATATCGGTCCGGAACTTTGCTGTGCAGCATCACTTACTACCATCCTCAATCTCGTCAATTATAGAGAAATTGCCAGATGTTTGGAACTCCGCAATGCTGAAAGGGGCGATCATTCCACAATTTCGGCGTCGCTTTGAGGTTCTCAAGTATGGTAGGGTAGACCTGGAAGTTCTAGCGGAGTTTATTACAGGCCACTGTAGACTAAGAGCGCATCTGAAGAGGATGGTAGTCACAGGTACAAATGTTCGTCGGTTGTGCTCGCAGGCATTAGAGACAGCGGAACACTTATTGTCTGAATGTGGTGTTCTTGATAGGTTTAGATGGATGTGTTTAGGTGTACATAGGGTCTCACTGGGTGACATATCTACTATTAAAGTTTCAGATCTGCTGATGTTCATTAGGAAGGCAGTAGATCTGTTGAAACTATAGACCTGAAGTGGCACAATAGATCCCATGGGTCGCAGTGTCTTGCCTGGTCAGGAGAATAATAAAAATAATAACAAAATACCTCTCCTTTTTGACAACATTTATTTTCCTAAATACATGGTCTTCCAATAAAAGGTATCATTTTGAATTTTTTTTTAAACATCGGATGCTTATTTGTTGTAATTGTAAGAGGAAGTTATGCCATTAATGATGGAAAACAATATCAGAAAATTGGCCGCCTCCGCTACGCTTGTACGACAATATTCTTTTAGTGAAATATTCTATCTTAAATGCGCACATATGCGGGTTTATATCCTCGATAACTTCACTAGTCGCTTAAACCACGTGAATAAACGTGGCCTGAAAGAAAAAAGTCTTAAGGTGTTAAATCACAAGTGTTTAGTACCCAATTGTGATCGCCTTATAGAGAAATCACAGGGTCAGGAAACATTGTACTCAAAAGAGCGTTGGTATCGTTACGGCACGTATTTTTTTCTCCGTCACTCCTCTAGGCAGCAGTTTCGAACCCATAACGGCCCTGGACTGGTCGCTAGTGAACTATTATGTGGTTCATTCATCATTACTTATTTGCATTGTTATTTTTTCTCAGTAGGTAGCGTTCTTTTTTTCCTGATCATTCGTCTGATATTTGTCATCATCGCCAGAGGTAAGCTGGAATAACGTATCACTTTCTTATTTATTTCCACATCATTATCTGCCAATACTGGCAATACCAAATTAGTAATCATCGCTCGATAGCGCAGTCCATTTACGATAACACTCGCTTCAGGCTTTTTTTCTATGATATTATCCAGTCATAGTATTTGAGCCCGAAATGCGGCAATTTAGTTTGTTAACATAGCATGGGAAATGAAAATGGGCTTCACACCCAAAGTGATTTTTCGATGAAATTACGCATCAGTTTGATTGATATCAACGACTCAATAAGCAAAGATCTAAAGTTGTTGACAGTTTTTGTGTTAGCTGAACTTTAAAAGCTTTTGCCCAATTCCAGAGATCGAAAAGAGATACTCCTGGGTTCTCCTCAACTATTTGGACGAAACAGCAATTTTCTCAGTTGTTCATAATCGACTTGCACTAGTTCGATTCTTCATATCACTTACTTATCCCAACAGTTTAAATTTTTACACCAGTTTTACAATTACTGGTCGAGAAGATACTTCACGACGACTCAAAAGTGCTTTTTTTTGGCGTACTCTGACCGCAAATTATTTTCACAATTTTTGTAGTGAATTTTTATAATATCAGTGCATTGTTGAAGAGTATATCGTTCCATTTTTACTAACGGCGTAGTTTTCACTTGCTCTGTGTCAAGTAGTTACGGGTTGAATCATGACAATTATTAAAATGGCAGGCGATTGTAGATGAAAATTCTTATTTGAACATTCAAATGTACACACAAAGTGAGCGAGACATCTGAAGTAATAGGCATTTACAAAAGTGCTATATATCGGTTTGATCAAAAACTTGGAGTTGACTAACTTGAGCGCAATATGGATGCTGCATTTACTCACAATAGAACGAAAACTGGCTCTGTGGTAAAAGATTTGCAAGCAATGAAGAGGTAAAGTCAACAGTTGGTGGCTCTTTCAAAAAGTTATGCAGTTCTAAGCATAATCAAGGTATCTAAACTGTTGAATATTGTGGGAAAAAGTCTGCCGAGCTAGAAAAAGATTGTAACGATTAACAGGCCAATCAATAAGTCTGTAGGATAAGTAAGAAAAAAACAAAATTTTGACAAAACTCGATTTTATTATTCAACATAGTTGCCTCCGTAGGCGATGCAATGAGTATAGCGATTTTACAACTTTTCGATGCCACTTTTATAGTACGATTTCTTTTTCTCGTCAAAATAGGCCTTAGTTTCAGCGATTACTTCATCATTGGAATTAAATTTCTCATTTCTTTTGGGTGGGTAAACAATTCGAAGATCAATTCATTTAATTTTGCAATCATACTCATCGATTTGTGGCACGATTTGTGAGCTCACGCAGCACCCACTTTGACAGAGCTTTTGCATACCCAAATGTTCGTATAAAATGATAAAAACACTAACATCTGATATCCTTACACTGTTAGCTAACTCGTGCAGCTTCAATATGCGTTCGTTGATAACCAGTTTCTGGATTTTTTTATGTTTTCTGGAATATCAACATCATTTGGGCGTCCACTGCGCTCTGCATTATTTGTGCTGGTACGACGACATTTAAAATCAGCAAACCACTCGACGGAGCAGAGTTAGGATAATGTATATCAAGCTATTATTTGGTTTCCACTCCATTTTTCTTTCATCAAACAATGCTTTATCAAAACAAAAATTGCTTCACACAAAATGCTATAACTCACGAACAATAGTCTGATTGCTGTCATATGGGTAAAATCCTAATAACGCCATCTATGTGTCATCCTACGGACTTATTGAGTGAAATGTTGTGTTTTCTTTCTGTAGTCGGATAATTTTAGTACAGCATTTTAGTATTTACTCAATATATTGATTACATTGTTACGAAAATAAAAATGCCTAAATTTTGTATATTTGGCAGTTATGTGTGACCCAGTCAACGCCATACATATTTGCGTATTTGGCAGCACTGCCAAGTCGACCATCTTTACGTTACACTTGAATTAACGGATATAAAAATAGAAGATATGAGACATTACCGGAAACTTCCAAGCTGTAGACAAAGAGGCTGCTTTACCTACACGTCAGTTAGTTATCGAATTTGCTGTCGTAAGATAAAGACGTGTTCAGGCGTAAATAAAAAGTGTTGTATAAGCGAATTTTAATTTGCTGTATTGAGATAAACTGTGTAAATGATAAAGTGAAGTTTATTTTATTTTCAAGCAATTTAAACGAACTCAAACGTTAGAACGTTAAAGGTTAAAACGTAACAATATTATGCAACTTTTATTATTGTAAAATGCGGGTCACTAAATCCGCGAATTTTTGAATAAAGCACAGGTTATTGTATAAAAAATAATTTCAATTTTTAAACAACGTTTCCGCCTAGAAATAGTTCCTTATAAATAGTTACTCAATGTCTAATCCACAGAATAGTACGGGTGGTACTAGTTCATAGATTTTTGCCATAAAAACTGCACATATGTGCACCCGGGTCAATTCCTGTTGAAAAAGGAATTTCTTGGTGAAATGCGGACGTTTTTTTTAATTTTATATGAAATATCGAGCCAATAAATTGGTAATATATTTGATAGTGATTGTTCTACCTTTTTTAGTCGCTAAGACTTTATTGCCTGACAAACTCATCTTGGTTATCATTGACGCCGATTCACTCCTAGAAACCAACTGTTATGACTGCTTTTTTGGTCTGTGGTATGTTGTGATGGTCCTACTTTTTGTCCAGGGTTACAAAGCTTGTCCATATGGCGGCTGAAAAACGCCAAAAAATGCTGTGAAGTTCTAACACGGTTGTGTTTGTGGCCGATAGTGAGCTAACCTGGCATATATTTATGTATTTTGCGGAAAGCTTTCTTTTACTTAATTTATCATTCAGAATTGAAAGAACAGAGCCACATAAGATATCTACGGCCTTCAATGGTTTCGGGAATAAAGACCTAAACTGGGCGTTCAGAACGTTCGGCATTTTCCGTGCTTGTATGGCCACAACGTAAATAAGTAAACCACTTTTTATGAAAATTTAATTTTCTTTTCTTAATAAAGCCTACGTATACATACACTTATTGCATTTAACAGTCTACTTGTGAGCATTTAGAGTAAAAATAAAAAATTAATATTTTATCTAGTTTTCTTAATAGAATAAAATATAAAATAAAAAAGTATTAAAACAGATTATAATTATATGCGTTTAAGGAGTGGCTTTAAAAAAAAATTTATTGTACAGATAAAAACAAAACAAATTGTTCCATATAGCGATGATTAAATGTCAGTGTTTTTATTTATAAATAAATAAATAAACAAACGTTCTATTAAATTAATCACTTTTTGTAAAAGGCACTCCAACTGTTAATCATACAAAAGAGGAAAATTGAAATTTTTAAGATAAAATCATTTAAAAACATACAGAACTTTGTTATGTGAAATGGTCATTGCACTGACTGATTCATTTGGAACAGAGCGGAGTTATAGAGAAATATTTGTATACCCTATACTGTATGGTGGCATACAGGCATCGATCAATTTGGAATCATTTACTACAAGTTTCCAATAATTTTATGGCTTGCAAATTCGAATACAATATGTTTCAAATGCAAACAAATAGATTTTTTACGTTGGCTTATATCCAGGGAGATCGGACGGTTATTATTCGACCGGTTTTAAATGGTTTTGTCGAATACAGTTTTTTCCAAATCTTCATTTTTCGAATACCAAATAAAACGGTTAAGTTAACACGAATAACCGGTTAATTTAAATAAGTATATTTTTTATACGTTTGTATATAAAGGGTCCGACAAATAATTTTTTTTTTTTTTTGAAAATGCTATAAAAAAAACTACTGAATATTTTCTCAAATTTATTTTTTTATTTGAAAGTACAATCCTTCTGGTTAATAATGGAAAATAATTTCATTCAAATGGCTGCCTCGTTTGACCATTCAGTAGCCTACACGATCGGTCCAATTTTTAAGCCCATTATAGATTGTGTGCAGCTGTATATCACCAATGGCTTCACGAATATTGTCCTTTAAAGCGTCAATTGTCCTTAGCTTGTTGGCGTAACACTTACACTTACAACGGTGTCAAATCGTAGTTCCGAGGTGGCCAAACGACATCAGGTCTGCGGCTGATAATGCGATCTTCAAAAACAGGGCGCAAAACATCGAGTGTAGCTTCGACTGTGTGGCACGTAGCGACGTCCTATTGAAACCAAATGTTGCTAATATCCTCCTCTTCAATTTTTGTGAACAAAAATTCGTTCAACATGGCCCAATAACGATCGCCATTGACTGTAACATCCACTCCTTGCTCATTTTCGAAGAAAAATAGCCTAATTATGCCTCTGGACCAAAATCCGCACCAAACAGTGACTCGTCTTGGGTGTATCGGCTTTTCAATGTATGCGTGCGGGTTTTCTGTGCCCCAAATGCGAGAATTTTGCTTGTTTACATACCCGCCAAGATCAAAATGAGCTTCATCTGAAAAGATAATTTTTGTTTCTTCTGTAAATCGATCGCAGGCCCACTTAGCAAAGCGAAAACGCATTGGACACAACCAAATTTGTTCAGCGGAAGGATAAAACTAATTATCTGTCAAATCAGACATTAGCTAAGTCTTACCATTCACGAAATAAGCACTAGTTGAAAAAAAAACGTTAGATGGCGGACCCCTTACTTTTTGTTGAAAATATGCTCATCGCTTGACTATTTGTATAAATTTAATAATTATTTTTCTATATATGACAACCTTGAACGTGTCACGAAGAACGTGAAAACCAGAGTAGATCGAGAAAGATATGCACTCTTCTGTAAATAAATATTGTTTTTTATATATGGATATACGGTTCCGAACGACAGATATATTAGTTAGTGAAGTTTTTCACAGTGTAAATACACTTAACTAGTCGTTAGTAATGTTGTGAGGCGATATTGCTGTTGAAAATTGTCAGATGGTGTGGCCTGGGATTGAACCGATGACTTCTTAGTTGGACAGTGGATTCTTACCTAATATACCACAGTGACACACACACTACTAAATACGTGGTGCATAAATTTACATACAGTGCTGCCCGAAATCTAAGCAAATTTTCTTGTCGAGGCAATTAAAGACTCGTATATTACTAATAGATTTATTCAAAGTAAAACATTTAATTTTTGTTATCTTAGGCGCCTTAATTTACTTTAAATTCATTCTCTATGAAGTAATACAAGAAAAACGAAATTAGCTCCTTGAGTAAGCATTTATTTATGCAATGAGCTTTGTTTTTTATAGCCCCGCATACCGGTTTGGCATAGTTTTTATGAGATTTATTAGAATTTTAAGCTCTCCATCAGCTTCTGATTATTTTTAAAACGACGTGGTCCAGCTCTTTGGTTCAGGAATTAAGGACAAATTTATTTAAATAAAAGAACCGGTTAACCGCTTATTTGAATTATTATTAACCGAAAACCGGTTTTTTTAGAAGCGCTACTTTTCGAAATATTGGAAAACCGATTTTTGGAAAAAAATCGAATAATTGTTATCTCTATTTAAATCTATTGTTTCGGTATACATCTTGCTACTATTTTGGGTACCTCTTGTAGATCGATTGAGGAAAAGGAAAGTGTGGCCCATTTCATTTGCCAATGTCCGTCTCTAGCTAGACGTAGACTGATCATACTTGTCTCGCCCTTTCTCTATAGTTTTTTGGAGCTGTCGATCATTGATGTCGGGCTTATAGCCAGATTCACAAAATTGTCGGGCTGGTTTCCGAGTTGATTTCCGGGAATGTGCTTCTATATGGAACCTCTGGCTGGCGGTCAAGACCGGTTACCACCGGGCTTGGTGGTCGGTACGGAGATCTCGCTTTATTTGTGGTATCACAACAGGCCGCTATGCGTGCTCAAGTGTGCCTTGTCTCAGCGAGGCTGCCACTCCCTCCTAACCTAACCTAAAGAAATTATCCCCGCACTATAAATTTAGAATGAAAATTATTTTAAAAAAATACCTGTTGTTAACATGGGATAATAATTGCCCTTAAAAGTCCCTGATAAGCTGGTATCTTTTACGATCAGCTTAAAATTTATCACTGAAAATTTCAATACAAATTATTTCGCTATCATTGTTTGAAGCTTGGTTTAAATCAATTTATATTTCTGTTAAAATGTTGTAATTGTATTGCGTTATAGAGTCATAAAGATTGGCCTTAACCGACTACAATATTATTACTTGATTTTATTGGTTTTTAAAAATGCAAGAAAAAATGATTTTATTTTATTTTATCGCCTGAAAGGAAGTTGTTTTTGTTACACTAGGTCGTTACTTTGATTAAATATCAGCGTTTTAAGTTTAAGTTTTATAAATTATTTTATACAAAACATATAAGATAAAATTAACATACAAAACAATTAGAAAAAGTGACAAGTTACAATACCATATATCAACTAGATCTATAATACCCTACACCCGAATGAATATTATTTTTGCATTGACACAGATTGCTTCTTTACTTCAAATATAAAAAACACAAATAGTATTGCCTGTAACATTCTGTATAAAATAGGATTTCTCAACGGCGTTAGCTGACAGTGATGGACTGTTTGTATGTTAAACTATATGGGCGTATTTATCTGGCACTTTTTCCACACAATTATACAGAGGAATTTATAATAATTTTAACGAATTTTAAATAGATTGTTACGTTTTAACCTTTTTAAAACGTTTGAGTTCGTTTAAATTGCGTTAAAGTAAAATTAAACCACTTTGTTGTTGTTACGGTTTCTTTATTTACTTCCTTATAATTTTTATACTGTTTGTCTTAATACAACACTTAATATTCGTTTATACAACACTTTTATTTCTACTTTAACACAACTTTGTTTATTGACAGCCAAACGATAACTAACTGACGTGTAGGTAAAGCAGTCGTTTATATACCTAATTTGGAAGATTCAGGATATATTGACCATCTTCTATTTCCATATCCGTTAACTCAAATGTAACGTAAAGATGGTCCCATAAGGCAGTGGTGTATTTTTATTTTCGTAAAAATATTTTAGAAAATGTGTATCCGATTTTTAAAAAATAGAACTATTTTTTAATACAAAGTAGCTCCTAAGTACATTATAATGTGGAAAAGCAAACATTTTCACGCTAATGATAGATAAGCAATTATGTACGAGGGCGGATTGATATTGATGCTACCTAAGTAGGAAAAAAACATTTTTTTTTTCAAAAACCATTCACTTCTCAACATAGTCTCCTTTTAGCTCAATACACTTAGTAAGACGATTTTCCAACTTTTTTATACCATCTGAATAATACGATTTTGGGAACTCTTCAAACTACGCAATAGTTTCGGTAATCACTTCTTCGTTTGAGATGAATCTTTTTCCTGCGAGCCAGTTTTTCAAGTTTGGAAACAGAAAAAAGTCACTAGGGTGATCAACCAATTCGAAGTGGATTTCTCGTAGTTTTAGCATCGTATCTAATGCTGTGTGAACCGGTGCGTTGTCTTGAAGAAAGAGCACTTTTTTCTTGTTTAAATGTGGTCGTTTTTCCTTGATTGCGTCAACCAATTGATCCAATAATGCACGATAATACTCTCCTGTGATTGTGGATCCCTTTTCAAGATAATCGATGAGCAATATTCCGTGTGTATCCCAAAATACAGTGGCCATAACCTTGCCAGCCGATTTCGCTGAAGTGATCTGTCGAACTCGTTTTTGTTCAACACTGAGCAAACGCGGCACCCATCTTGCCGATATGATATGTTTACCATTTCAGCAATCTCACGTATTTTGACTCGGCGATCATTCATAACGATATCGTGGATTTTGTTGATATTTTCTTCAGTAACCACCTCTTTTGGCCTTCCTGTTGATGGTATTGTTGCAGTGCTTGTTCGGCCCCGTTTAAATCCAGCAATCCAATATTTTACCATATAATCTGACGGAGCAGATTCGCCGTAATGTTTATCAAGCTTTTCTTTTGTCTCTTTCGCCGTTTTGCCTTTCAAATAATAGTGTTCACTAGTGTTCACTACACGAAATTCACTTTTTTCCATTTTCCAAGAAACGCAAAAGCTGCTTACTTCAAACGACTACAACAGATAAACTAATCGATGAATTTGGCTAAAATTTTAACAGCTGACCTTTGACAGATCGTAATTTCTAAGAAAGAAAAAGCTTTTGTGTTTGTGCTGCCATCTAGCGCTAGGTAGCTTCAATGTCAATCCGCCCTCGTATGTATGTAATTCTTAGATCGAATGAAAAATAACTTTGGATCAGCAACGACTAATTTCCGAGGTGTATGCCACTTAGTGTCAACATTTAACTAAATAGTATCTTGTATTTTTGATAAACAAAAAATGAAGGATGTCAGGTAAGCACAAAATTAAGGATGGTAGCATGGTCTCGGCCGATGGAGGTATCGTGATTGTGGAATATTGCATTGGTAAGGCTAGAGCAGGATTTGGAGTGTTGCAAAACAACTCTACGCACTAAACTAAGAATATTTTTACTCTAATGTTACTGATCGCTGCTGCTACTGACCGCCGGAAAAGGCTTATATGATCTGCACACGATAAGCCCGTGCAGAAACCGGCCACAAAAAGATGTACCAACATTTAAAGCTATAAACTTTATTATGAAAGTTATTCTATTGGTTTGTGTAAAGGCTACGACCACCTTGCCAAGACTCTATTGCGTACATTAAGAATTGGATTGCATGTTAAACTTAATGAAATATGAGTTTTGACAGGATAATTTTTTGAATTTTTAAAGCAACTAATATTTTATTTTCTCCGTTACTCCTCTAGGGAGCATATTGGCTTCCCACAAAGCATTTATTGTTATGTTTTAGGTTCTTTAATCAATTTGATCTTTCAAGCTAAGTAGATGATGATTTTGCATAGTGGAGGTGGTCTTTACTTTAGCATTGTAATTTTTCCTCAATAGGTGGCGTGTTTTTCAGATCATTCGTCTAATGTTAATCATCATCGCCAAGGATATGCGGGAAAGTCATAGTGGGGGTCTTCTTTTTTATTTTTTTAGATGGAGGGAAGTTGCAGTCTCTTTATTAAATATTCGAAACCACAATTAAATTTTTCTTAGTCATGTTTTCTACTGGGCTCGTTTGGGTTGTTATGTATGCGCTCTAAACATTATCGGGAGTTTATTTTCGACAGTAAGTGTCGATTTTCTCTCCAGCTATAGTTTAGCTGGTTTTACCATTTTTAGCTGCAATTCCACAAGTTTTATCTCTACGTGCTTGTTCCAAGGTTATACTAAATTAGGGACAATGCCTAGATATTTGGCTGTTTTTGAATATGTGGAATGTTTTTGTTTTAAGGTTCATAGCTTTGAGTTGGCAGCACTGCTTTATTTGACAACCGACTTAACAGCTGATTGTTGCTTTTTCCTTAGTTTGGTTACAGTGTACACAGTACGGACACAAATGACAGCTAATAAAGTTGAAATAAGCTGTTTACAACATTGCTACTTTTACTACATCAAAATTTCACCAACAATACAATAAAAACAAAATTTAAATTGCTTTCAGTGTATGACTGTATTAACATAATCTATGGTCAATTGCAAATTGCTGTTATTTTCTTACAAAATTTTAAATTATGGTTTAAACTTTATTGCTGTTCAACATCAAATATTGTTTAAGAAATCAAACTGTATTTGTTTTGATTGTTTGAGTTGTGTTTGCCAAAATCCATAATTAATAAGTTTTGCTCCAATTAATTCAAAAATTTATTCTATACCCTACACTCAGCTATAGATCTTGAGAGTATAAGCAAGTACTGATTGTGGTTTTTCAAAGTTTTTTTATTTTATTTTTTTTTTCAATCACGTTAAGCAGTTAAACTCAATAATATTTGCTCTAATAAGCAAATGTAGAGAATTTTTTGCTGTTGTTTTAGGAAAAGAATAAATTTTAAAGCAATAATACGTTAATAATTAATTGCTTTTAATTATTTGCAGTTTTTTTTATATTAAAAATTTCTCATAAAATGTTTATTTTATGTTTGAAGGAGGGTAGAGTGTTTTAATGTCGTTTTAAATTTTTCAAATAAATTTTAATGATTTAATGCTGGCAGCGATTAATTTTAGCAACCTAACATATGGTTATTAAGTGTGTTGTTTTCTAACAGTAATTATCATATATTTTGTTTAATTATCATAATTAAATTCAAATTTTAATTAAAGTAACAAACAAACGCAACAATAGAAAATAAACGTGATTTTTAATGGCCCCAACTAAAGTACATGCTCTTTTACACTTACTTTAACACTTTTTTGCAGAAAAAATGGTATTTTTTTTATAAAAATCATTATCATTTTTTTTAAGTATCAAGAGGCATTAAATCTAAAACAAAGTGTTGGATAATATAAAACTATCTCTTACAAAAAAAAAAAAAAAAAAAAAAAAAAAAAAAAATGCTTTCTTCGCCATATTTTTTCACATTTCACTGTCAAAATCAATGTTGTTGATATGTATGAATTACGGTCATCGGTTTTCTTCTTTGGCTTTAAGTGTAAATTTTCTTCTCTTTATGCTTCTCTTTTAAGCCATAAATAAATTTTTATTAATTATTGCTTGGCTTTTTAAATTCAAGCATCACGACGTTTATCACTTGCAGTTTTTCATTATATTTCTAATACACTTTCCTCTGGTTTATAAATTTGTAAGAAGACATGTATATGGAGATTACAACATCAACTTGTAAACGTAATTAGAACATTAATGATGTTTAACTGTAAATTGTTTATTTAATTGAATTAATAAATTGAATTGATTTGAATTTAAAATTTATTAAATTAATTATCGTGGAATTGATCGCAAAAATTTAATACAGAATACGAGGTTTCTATGTCATACGATGCTGGTTGTGGTTGCTGTAAGACCACATGAAAACCAGGGCCGATACAAAAAAAAAAAAAAAAAAAAAAAAAAAACAAAATTGTTTAACAAAAATTTTAGCTCAAATTTCGAAAAAAATTTTTCATTTATTCTTTTATTTATATTATTTAAGGCAGGGTTGGCAAAATTCCGGGTTTTTTGAATAAAACCCAGCCCAACGGGTTTTATTGGTTTTTTTTTGGGTTTTATGACTGCTTCCTTATTTCATTCAATTAGACAATATTGTTTTTGGTAAAATTATAATGCAATTTAGTACTTTTGGTCGGATCAAAGTGTCGTTGTGTACTATGAGTTGCTAAAGTAGACTGCACTTACTTCGTTTAAGCCGTGCTTTAGGAGAAAAAAGGCCGAAATACAAAGACAGACATGATTAAGTTATTCTTTCGCATGACAACGCTCGCTAAAGGTTGCAAATGATTGTAAAAAACGGGCAAATGCCGCACCCACCGTATTCTCCGAACATTGGTCCTCATGACCGTTCGATGTTTCGACGAATGCAGTATCTTTAATAATGTCGCCGAATCACTTTTTTTTCAAGAAATATAAATCGGCTTCAAAGTTGGATGGCCTCAGAAGAGAGAAGTTTTATGGAAATTTGATTCGGAAATTGTCTCAGAAGTGGTGAAAAGATGTAAAAAGTGATTTCATACATTTCTATTTTGTTATCTTTATTACCTCTTACTATTTTCTTGAGCTACAAGAAAGGACAGAATTTATTTTTACTCCCAATATATGCCAACCCTTATTTAAGGTCTTTACACCTATTTCTTTGCATCATTGAATCGCGACTGTATGTTATTCAACACCAGTGTTGTGCAAAAATAAAAATGTAGTAGTGTTAGTGAGAACAAAGAAATTACTCTCTCAGAGAGAGTAAAGTTGATAATTAAAAAATTTTTTTTAAAAATCGAAAAGAACGTAAGAAATCTCTTTAGATTATTTATACAGTGTATCCGTCTCATTGATGACTAAAAGCAGGAGCGTAAGAACACGTGTGAGTTGATCGTGGGCAAAAGTCCCATGAAAAGCTCATGACTGTTCTATTTTATAGTTTACACTTAAAAATATGAAAGCATATTGCTGATAGTTACAGACTTTTTAGATACTAAAATATTTGTTTATCTACAGGGTGTCCACCGGGAAGGTGTACTACTTTGTTTTGCCGCCATTTTGGTAAACATTAGTCTTGACAGTTCATGTTTCGCAGTCGTGAAGTAGAGACGTGGCAAATTTATTATGGAAAAATATTCAGTAAACCAACGCGTTTTAATCGTTAACACAGCTCGACCATGACAACCCCATTTTCATGAAAAAATCATTATGAGTAACGAGATACATTTTCGTTTGAATGATTATGTGAATAAACAGAATAGTCGGTTCTGGGCAATGCAAAACCCTCAAATTATTCATCAGTCACCTTTGCATACATTAAAAGTGACAGTCTGGTGTGCAATTTGGTCAGGAGGAATCATTGGACCTTACTTCTTTGAAACTGAAAACGGTGTAACGGTAAATGTCAATGGGGAGCGATATCGTGATATGATTGAAAACTTTTTAACGCCACACCTGCACGCTTTGGGCTTGACTACCATGTGGTTTCAACAAGACGGTGCCACATCGCATACAGCCAGAAACTTCCCTTTTCCTTTGAAGTATTCCCTGTATGATGACTACTAGCATCTTGTACAAGATAAGCAGAGTAATTTATCTCTAGTTGCTAGTTGCGTTGATCTGGAGTTGCTGCAGGCAGAGTCCCTTTTTCCCTATATATGTGTCTGACGGTTCTCTTAGCGATTTCAGCTTGATTATTACTTCGACTGGGACTATTGGTTACTGACGAAGTCAATTTATTTTTTGGTGTTGACATTCGATAAAAAGTTGTGCACCTTCTGCTTTCGTAAATGTGAGAGATCTGTTTTAAGGACCGCGATGCCTAAATGCATTTAATTTTCGGTTAAGTTTGATTACAGATTGTCGATGGCTCTAAAACGTACTATCCCTCACAATATTGTTTCCAACAGACAACACTATTTGTATGTTTATTTATTTTAACTTAAAAAATACGCCTGTTTTAATCAGGAGCTGAAAACCTGTAAAAAATGGGTCCAAGTTTGGGTTCGGGTTAATCAAAATAAAAAGTTCACAATTTAAAAAAAAAATCAAATGTTGATTTAATACTTTTGAAGGTCTTCCTTCCTTAAAATATGCTATTTATAGATCCTCTCGACGCTTACTTGCGTAGCAGGTCCTGCAAATATAATCTGAGCTTCTTGATACATTTATAGAGTGCCCGTTTAATGTTGTCTACAAAATTATAGAATGTTTTTTTTTCCAGTCTTGAATATTTTTTATACATTTGGTGTATATGGTTTGCCATTTCATTTTTAAATAGGCTATCAATTGAACCGGTGACACTTAAATTCGAAGAATGTGATTTAAAAATCTTTGCTGCTTTTCTAAAATTTGTTCGAGCAAATCTTCATTGCCTTTTAAAGAAGACGATATTGATTCTTCTATTAAGCTTTTCCCTTTCCACTTGCAAATTTTTGAACAGAAAGAAAGGATTTCGCTATTTACTCAATTTTATGAGTAAAGTGGTTACTTATTCGTTACAAATAATCGGTATTTTATTATATTTTTTATAAACGGCGAACCTGAACCCGTTTGGGTTTGTATCCGGTTTCGGTTTCAGATCCTGGAAAAAATGAATGGCTTTAAGCCGAAAATGGCAAAAGGTGTCATATTTGGTTTAATAAAACTCGTTTCAAATATTTACGACGTGTTGAAATACCTGGCATAGTTCTATAAATCGCTCATCGATTGTTGTTTCTAACACCATAACTGTGCGTTGTGATAATAGGGCGGATGTTGATGTTGTCACTTCCTATTATTGCGTTGAATATACACCATCGACAGGCAAAGAGCTGCTCTTCTCTTTTAATTTTACACGTACCTACTCACACTCATAGGAAAAAAATAAGCAAAAAAATATACAAAGTGAAGTAAAGAGAGAACAAGTGGAAAAATACAGTGCAAAGTGAGTATGAGTTTGCCTGACGCTGATATATACCCGTGAGCATTTCATATTACATGCTTAACATTAAGGAAACATTTTGTTGAAATTCATTTGTTTTTTAAATTTATTAAATAAGCGTGCTGTTCAATAAAATGAAAGAGCCACAAAAGAAGAATAATTAAAGAGCATCTTCTGTTATGGCCACCAGTGTACGACGCAAAACGTGTTGCTCAAAGCGTTTTCAGAGTTAAGTGGGCAAAGTATTAAGATAATTTGGAAAATCCGTAATAGTAAATATAATTTTGTATTTATGAAGAAACAATTTGTATTTTATTTTATCTTTTTTTATTATTTTATATTTTTATATACATACTAAATATTTTTAATAACATCTAATATCTTTTTCCTATTTTTTTTCTTTTCAGTTTTCAAAATAAATCATGTAAATTTTGTTGAGAGCAAAATCGTTTTGAAAGCCCAAATTAAAGTTTTAAAGAAAAGTTTTTTTCTAACAAAATTTTTATTTCATCTCTTTTATATTTTATGATGTGGAAAAAAAATTTAAAAAAAATTATTTTTTAAAATAATCATAAATCCACAAAAAGAAAATCAATTTTTGTTTATTGGCAAAACTAAATTGATATTTTGCCAAAACCTAATAAACCATATGCATCATCGATTCAGTTTAATACGTTTGAGTTGAATTGAGTTAAGTTTGAGGCGGTTTTGTAAAAACTCAACTCTCAACTCAACTAAATTGCAGAGCAAAGGCAAAAACAAACATTAAAACGCCTAAGGTAAGTGTTTTGTTAAACAAAAACTTGTAAAAAAACAAATTAAGAAAAAATACGTAAAATTGTAGCAATAAGTTGGGCTAAAAATCTATGAAAATTGGTAGTAGTGGCGCCACCATTGGTCAAATAGACAAAAAAATTTTAATTAAAAATTTTTTGCTTAAACAAAAAAAAAACGTAAATTTTTGAATTAAAATTTGGGTCAAAACTTACAAAAAAAAATTAATGAGCAAAAAATTACGAATAATACTTGGAAAAATAAAAGTTTATTGAACTGTAAACAAAGAAATAATAAAATATTTAAAGAGAATCAAGGAAATTGGATAAAAAATAGAAAACCCAGTTAATTAAAATAACAAGAATCGTTTACAAAAACAATTTCTGAGGTTAAATTATCAATTTATATGGGTTTCAAATGAAAATAAAGGGTCCGCCAAATAAATATTTTATAAAAAAAAACTACTGAATATTTTCTCAAATTTCTTTTTTTATTTGAAAATACAATCTTTCCGGTTAATAATGGAAAATAATTTCATTCTAATGGCTGCCTCGGCTGGCCATGCAGTAGCCTACACGATCGGTCCAATTTTTATGCACATTATCAATTGTGTGCAGCTGTATTTCACCCATGGCTTCACGAATATTGTCCTTTAAAGCGTCAATTGTCTCTGGCTTGTTGGCGTAACATTTATCTTTGACGGCACCCCACAAATAATAATCAAACGGTGTCAAATCGCAGCTCCGAGGTGGCCAAACGACATCAGCTCTGCGGCTGATAATGTGATCTTCAAACACAGGGCGCTAAACATCGAGTGTAGCTTCGGCTGTGTGGCACGTAGTGCCGTCTTGTTGAAACCATATGTTGCTAACATCCTCCCCTTCAATTTTTATGAACCAAAATTCGTTAAACATGGCCCGATAACGATCGCCATTGACTGTAACGGCCACTCCTTGCTCCTTTTCGAAGAAAAATGGCCTAATTATGCCTCTGGATCAAAATCCGCACCAAACAGTGACTCTCCTTGGGTACATCGACGTTTCAATGTATGCGTGCGGGTTTTCTGTGCCCCAAATGCGACAATTTTGCTTGTTTACGAATACATACCCGCCAAGATCAAAATGAGCTTCATCTGAAAAGATGATTTCTTTTGTCAAAATCGGCAAAGTAATGTCGCAATATTTCCCAGCCTTGTTCAAGCGTATACACAACCACATTCGTTCAGCGGAAGGATAAAACTAATTATCTGTCAAATCAGACATGAGCTAAGTGTTACCATTCACGAAATAAGCACTAGTTGTAAACGAAACGTTAGATGGCGGACCCTTTATATTGCTTAACGTTTTAGAACGAAATTTAATAAATAAAATTTAAAAAATATATAAAAAATAAAGGTACAAATATAAAAGCCCAACATAAAGTAATGAAGTGTAAATCCATTTTAAGCTACACTGTACCATTTAAAAACCTCATTGACTTTCACGTTAGGCAATAAATATTACTTGTCTTCGGTTTGTCTACTACTATGGCTACCTTAGGTGCCGATGTATGCAAACTACTCTGTATAAGATTGTAAGAGTTATAGCTATCGGGTTGTGCATTTAGTGTATTTGAAAACGCCTCAAATGTGGTCTGTCATCCAGTATTGCCATATTTTTTTTAGAAAAACTTAAAATTTAAAAGAAAAATGAATTTGGAAAAGCCTTGAAAGTCAAAATGACTTGCACAATTCGGACAGTAACTTTTATTGTTTAATAACTGCAACTCTATAATATCAATGCGGCCAACTTCGCTGTTATAATTTACATATTTAGGGGAAAACCCTTTAGTACAGTTTTCGAAAATTATACAGAATAAACAGAGCTAAAATCAAGAAGATGGTTAGACAGCGGAGATAAACTAGTATCGAAGTAAGAATGCTTATTGTTGAGCCTGCAAGAAAAAGGAGAAAGTCATTCAACTGTGTGCAACATAATAAAACGATTCAAAGTCAAATATTTTCTGAGAAGCTTATTGTTGAGCATGCAAGAAAAGGAGAAAGTCATTCAACTGTGTGCAACATAATAAAACGTTTCAAAGTCAAATATTTTCTGAGACAGAAGAACTTTTTTTTTTTTTTGTCAAAAATATTAAAGCAAATCCCTTCCAAGTGCTCAAAAACTTGCTGCTATTGCTGAAAGTGACCTTGGTCTCATTGGTAATAAGCGCAATCAAATCAAAAGACTTAAATTTGCAAAAAATTTTACCAAAATAAAGGCTTTTTCTTTATGGAGAAACGTTATGTTCACCGACGAAAGCAAAATCACGAACTACGTTTGAATAACTTGAAACCGAGAGTAAAGCAAGGAGGTGGTTCAGTGCTTGATTAGGGCTCATTTTCTGCATCAGGCCCAGGATCTTGGATCAAAATTTTAATGTTTAATTAAACATTTTAAAAGAAAACTTGCGGAAAAGTGTGGAAAAGCTTGTTCTGGATAACAGTTGGTACATTTACCAAGATAATGACCCAAAACACAAGGCCCACAAAGTAGGATCTTGGCTTTCACATATCATGGAAACACCACTTCAGTGCCCCGACATAAATCCTGTTGAAAATTTGTGAGATTATCTCAATGAAAAAGTTCAACATCAGTCGGTTTTCAGCAAATCTGAGCTAAGGGTTTTTTTAGAAGAATTGGAAAAATACCAGCTGGTTACTGGCAAATATTGGTCGAATCTATTCCCAAGAGTAATTTCAAATGGTTATAAAAAACAAGGCTCTGCACACAAAATATTAATTTTATAACAATAAGTAATATTCTCAGACATTTATGTAGTCGGACGAGTTTCGCTTGTGTAACTTTTTTTTTAACAAATTGAAGTCTTTTTATTGAATTTTAATTTTGTTTTCCATCCTTAATAGCTTAATAATGGGTCCGCCATCTACGTTTTTTTTTCAACTAGTGCTTACTTCGTGAATGGTAACACTTAGCTAATGTCTGATTTTACAGATTTTTATTAGTTTTATCCTTCCACTGAACGAATATGGTTGGCTGCGATCGACTTACAGAAGATGCCGATTTTGCCAAAAAAAAATCATCTTTTCAGATGAAGCTAATTTTGATCTTGGCGGATATGTAAACAAGCAAAATTGTCACGTTTGGGGCACAGAAAACCCGCACGCATACATTGAAAAGCCGATACACCCAAGACGAGTCACTGTTTGGTGCGGATTTTGGTCCAGAGGCATAATTGGGCCGTTTCACTGCTAAAAAATCGGTAATTCACCATTTCTTAAGACAAAGTGTAAGGCAAGCTAACGCAACTCCTTTTGGATTTATGGTCTTTATTTTCAGAACCTATTTAGACCGTATAAAGAGGTATGAATGTATTTCGTACATAATAGCAAGGTTGAAGCGTTATAATAAAATAAATTTTCATCGAAATCATAGCTTTATGTGTATTTTACCTTTACTTTCAAAACCGATAACACTGGATAACACTGTGGAATGGGAGGTTTCAAACGTAACTAGTTACCTCAAATCTAAGCCCCAGCAAATTCACAATTGGGTGAAATTATCTCCCTAATGCTTTTGGCGCGAAGGTTGTCGTCTATGTGGGAGATTTGGTGATGTTAGTATCAGGATTGTTTCCAGACGTGTGGCATCAAAGGTACGCCCAGGTAAAACAGAACTGCTACTATTCATTATTGGTGTGGAGTTATTTAGGTCTTAACCTAAAAACCTGCTTAGATATGTTACAGGTTTGATCGAATACCACATTGATACACAATACAATGTTTCACATGAGGAAGTATAGAATACTTCACATTTTTTTCTTCGTAGCTTCCCTTCATATATTGTGTAGTGGTGAAGATCCTTGCTTAGTGGTGGTGGTGATCTGTACTTAGCATTGTAATTTTTTCCCAGTAGGTGGTGCTTACCGCTGATCATTCTTCTGATGTTTGTCATCATCGCGCCAAAGGTAAGCTGGAACGTCAAAGAGGTGTTCCTGCTATTTTTTAGATGAAGTTGTCCGAAGGGAAGTTGAAGCCTCTTTATTAAACATTCAAAACTGCAATGAAATTTTTTTTCGTCATGTCCTCTGCTGGGCTCGAACCTGGGCTGCTTGTGTTATTATGCGTGCTCTCTAACCACTACACAACGAAATGGATAGTCACGCGGAATGTCTATTAGCAGCAAATGATTTCTGTCGAGGATCATATGCCAATATCCGCCTCTGGCTCAACGTAGACTCATTACATTTGATGATATTATTCTGGTTAGACCTTTATAATTCTTTTATCGATATTCAACAGTCAGTAGAGTGTGATTTGTCACTATCATTTGGAAGTGCTTCTAGAGCAGCGTTCGGTATACTAATATTAATGAATTTTACAGTTGTGGTAGTAATAGAGAATTTCTCAATTAGGCCAATTTGCACTGTGTTTTTCCACTTGTTTCCTCTTTACTTCTCTTTGTTTATTTATTTTTTGCCTATACGTGGGTCTACGTACGTGTGAAAATAGAAGAGAAGGGCAGCTCTTTGCCGATCTCTGTTGTAGAGTGTAACATTGTTTATAGTTTGCAGTTAAGCATTTGACATTTCCCTAATGAATTTGTCATTTCCCAATTCGATCATAAGAAGACACAAATTTTTTCATCTGTTTCTTTTATGATTTTTTATTACACAATAAAAATTATAAAAAAATAAACATAATTTTATGCAATATTTTTTATTATTGTTTTTGCTGGTGTGTTAATCATATTAAAAATTATTTCTGATTACTTTTGACCTTCGTTCGTAAAGTGATTTGTTGCATGCCCCATAATATTGTTTTTTTTTTCATCTTTTACTTACAAAAATTGAACAACCGAAATTCTGAGAAAATAAATAAAGAAATACACTCGTGAAATAAATAATAAATTATTCCATTTGCCTTCAATGTAAAACAATAAAAACAATAAAAACAAAACCAAAATGCGATGGCATGAAATAAAATATTTATTTCGTTGAAATTTTTATTAAATAATCTTAAAAGGCATTCAAATATTTATATTTCGTTTTTCATAATTTTTATTATTTTTTTATTTTTTTTTATTTTTCATCTCATTTTCTTGGTGATTTTGTAACTGAACTAATTTGAAATTCAAATTTAGTGAAAAATTTAATTTCAATTGTAATTTTTGAATTTCAATTTGTTTATATTACAATTGTTGAAAATGTTTATTTTTGAAAAAATAAGTACTACCCAGGCCTTGATAAGTAAGTACAATAAAATATTCCACGCAGGGTTATTATGAATTGAATATTACCGCAACATGACCTTCATTAATATGAAATTTTGAAATTTTCATATTGAATATCGGAAGATATTGAAATAGAGCATAAATAATACAAAATATATCATAAACAGGCATAAAATAATTAACGAACATATGTAAGTAATATTTTTAAATTGAATAATTGACTTCAACTGAGACAATTTGATAACCAACACTTTAGTTCGATTACAAAATATTCAGTTTCACCGCAGGCGTTAAGTAAAATTTAATGCAAACTGCAGTAAGCTTCGTTCTAACTGAGAAACGTTAAGTAGAGCGTTTGGCGTTGGGTTGACATTTGTTTTTCATTGATGCTAAAGTGACATATCAGGTCACTTGATAAGTAGGTAGGATGACACATAGATGGCGTTACTAGAATTTTGTCCATACGATTTTTATTAAGTACTAATCTTCAAACGATACGTATATAACGAATATGGTTGTGTATACGCTTGAACAACCCTCGGAAATATTGCGACATTACTTTGAAAATCATGGTAATGTTGCAGAATCAAAAATCATCTTTTCAGATGAAGCTCATTTTGATCTTGGCGGGTATGTAAACAAGCAAAATTGTCGCATTTGGGGCACAGAAAACCCGCACGCATACATTGAAAAGTCGATACACCCAAGACGAGTCACTGTTTTCTGCGTATTTTGGTCCAGAGGCATAATTGGGCCATTTTGCTTCGAAAATGAGCAATGAGTGGCCGTTACAGTCAATGGCGATCGTTATCGGGCCATGTTGAACTAATTTTTGTTCACAAAAATTGAAGAGGAGGATATTAGCAACATTTGGTTTCAACAGGACGGCGCTACGTGCCACACAGCCGAAGCTACACTCGATGTTTTGCGCCCTGTTTTTGAAGATCGCATTATCAGCCGCAGAGCAGGGTATTGATGAAATACAGCTGCACACAATCGATAATATGCTTAAAATTTGGACCGATCGTGTAGGCTACTGCATGGCCTGCCGAGGCAGTCATTTGAATGAAATTATTTTCCATTATTAACCAGAAGGATTGTACTTTCAAATAAGAAAAAAAAAATTGAGAAAATATTCAGTAGTTTTTTTTATAGCATTTTCAAAAAAAAAAATTTATTTGCGGACCCTTTATAAATTGACAGCAATCTGACTATTGGTTTGTGAGTTATAGCATTTTGTGCTAAGCAACTTTTGTTATTAAAAAAAAAGAAATGGAAAAAAGTGAATTTCGATAAGGCATTGCTTTTTGATGAAAAAAAAAAAAAACAGTGAAAACCATACAGTGAAAACCGAACTCTCCTCGTTTCTTCTCGTCGCAACAAATGGTAGAGAGATGGTTTGCTGAATTTAAACGTGGTCATACCAGCACAAATGATGCAAAGCGCAGTGGACGTTTAAATGAGGCTGTTATTCCAGGAAACACCAAAAAAAAAACCACAAATTAGTTATGAGCGATCGCAAATTGATGGTGCACGAGCTAGCTGATATTGTTAAGATATTTGGTAAACATTAGTCTTGACAGTTCATGTTTGGCAGTCGTGAAGTAGAGACGTGGCAAATTTATTATGGGAAAATATTCAGCAAACCAACGTGTTTTAATCGTTAAACCATTTTATCAGAATCAATCAATCGTGTAGTGAATGATTTCGAAGAAAGAAGGACTGTAGCTGATAGGCTGAAGCATGGACCACAACATACTGCAAGATCGGCTGAAAACATTACTATTATTCAGGAAATTGAGAAAGTTACGTGAAATTTTTGGGAGAAACAACGTGCCAACAAGACGCACTATTTATCGTGTAGTGAATGATTTCGAAGAAAGAAGGACTGTAGCTGATAGGCTGAAGCATGGCCACAACGTACTGCAAGATCGGCTGAAAACATTACAGCTGTTCAGGAAAGTGTTCAAAACAATCCATCAACCTCAATTCGACGCCGTGCTCAGGAGCTTGGTCTTCAAAGAACAACTTAAGTCACAATTTTGCACAAAGATTTTCATTTGTTTCCATTTAAGATTCAGTTGACACAAGAGCATCTTTCAGAAGACCATTTACGCTGCCGTACATATGCCAATATGCTCGACCATGACAACCACGATTTTCGTGAATAAATCATAATGAGTGACGCCGCACATTTTCATTTGAATGGTTATGTGAATAAACAGAATAGTCGGTTGTGGACAATGGAAAACCCTCAAATTATTCATCAGTCTCCTTTGCATCCATTAAAAGTGACAATCTGGTGTGCAATTTGGTCAGGAGGAATCATTGCACCTTACTTCTTTGAAACTGAAAACGGCGTAACGGTAACTGTCAATGGGGAGCTATATCGTGATATGATTGAAAACTTTTTAACGCCACAACTGTATGCCTTGCGCTTGACTAACATGTGGTTTCAACAAGACGGTGCCACATCGATTACAGCCAATGGAATTACTGCCAGACCTCTTTCCACAACAAATTATGTTAAGGAATGGTGATGTTGATTGACTCCACGGTCGCGTGATTTGACTGCTCCGGACCTCTTTTTGTGGGGATGTCTAAAAAGCAAGGTTTATGCAAATAAACCAGAAACGTTGAAGCAACTCAAACAAAATATTCGTGATGAAATTAATAAAATACTGCGTGAAATGTGTGAGAATGTAATGAAAAATGTGCTCAAAAGGGCTCGCATTTGTGAGGCTAACAGAGGTAGTATATCTTCACGGCAAACACCCTGTATAATAAAATCGAGTTTTATCAAAATTTTGTGTTTTTCTTACTTATCCTACGGACTTGTTGAGTGACCTCTTATTAAAATAAAAACACAAAAATTGTGTAATGAACAGTAATGGTAAACTAAGTTTTCAACAAAAAATTGAAATTAAAAAGTTACTAAAACGCTAAATTTGCCGCGAAAAAAGCTAAAATGGCACTATTTATTCTCGTCCTTTTTTTGCTTTTTCTTCGCAGCCAACTTCACTTTCTAACGCGTTGTCAAAATTGGATTTTCCAATTGCAAAGCGTTAACGCCGCGCTATTATGGTTTGCTTCATACAATTTGTATGGGCATGGGAATTTTTGACAGCTAGACAATGCTAGCTTAACTGGGCGGAGCCACGCCCATACAAAATTATTGAATGTGTGTTTCTGAAGACCGGAAAAGCTTAATAGCAGAACTAATTATCTTTTATTATCTAATTATCTTATTCTGTGGACACGCAAATACTTTTCTATCATGTAGAAAGGGATATTTGTTGTATGCAGCTAAACAGATAATTTTAGACCACAAATCTTGTCTACCTTTATAGTTTGCTAGTGCCACCATATCGTTTATGTTGAATTGGTTAATAGATAATCGGATGAAGTCGTCCCATTAACTATTGAGGTAAAGGAAACTAGTATGCAAATGTATTGAAATAATATTTAAGCTGATTGACAAACTGACGTTGCCAGTTGCTGTATTTAAAATACTTTGTCTAAATACCTAAATTAATTCCCGAAAAAGGAATATTCTGTTTTTATCGTATTCCACCGGGTAGAATCCCATCTGTAGCATGTAAATAATAGGGCTTCTCATGTTTAATTTCTTAAATGTTTTATTAAAAGTTTATTGGGTATACAAGTTAATAATGTCGATTTTTTTGCTTGAAAAATCCTTTTATTATTATAACAAAATGAATTGAAATTCAAATTATTGTCCATCGATAGCCACAAATGGTAGTCAGAAGGAGCAAGGTCTAGGCTATAAGACGGGTGAGCCAAAACTTCCCATTCACCGTTTTCCATATAGTTTTTTACCGGTCATGCAACATGTGGTCGAGCGTAGTTGTGGAGGTAGATTATGGTCTCGTGTTTGGTCGTTTTTCCTTGATTGCTCTCTTAAATGAATTAATTGTGTTCGGTACAGGTCTCCTGTGATCGTCTGACACGATTTCAACAGCGCGTAATACAAAATACCCTTCTAATCCTAACAAATATAGAGCATTACCTTGGCGTCATGAATATTTGTGTACGGCGTTGATTTGGCTGGTTGGCCGGGCTATACATATGACTTTTTGCGCTTGTTGTTATCGTAATGTATCTCTTTTTTATCACCAGTAGCAATACGATGCAAAAATGACTTCCTTTTGTAGCGGTCAAGCAACATTTCCAACATGCAAAATCGCCCTTCAACGTCCCTCGATTTTCTCCCAATTTTCATTCTTTCGAATGAATTCCAATGCTTTTAAACGTTTGACTATAATCTTCGTCGAGTAATACTTTTAATTCCTCATCTTTAAGCTTTTTTGGCTGACCAGGTCTTTAATTGTGTTCTGGATTGAAATCACCACTTTTGAATTGCACAAGCCATCGTTCACAAGTTTTTTAAGTTGGTGCATGTTGACCGTAAGCTTCTACCAGCAATCGATAACTTTTAACAGCCGTTTGGTTCAATTGAAAGAAGGTTATCAGACTTCCCCGCAAAACATTTTTTTAGGCACAAAATTCGACATTATTATAGGGATTGCAAAAAAATATGTGCTTATACTTTGACGTCTATTGAATACTGTGTTATAATAACAAATGTTTACCCTCCAAAATACCATATTTACTACTATTGACACAAACCATATGTAATAGTTTGCCATATGTTGACCAAATCGACATTATTAACTTGTATACCCAATATGTAAGTTCCAAAGAAACATGAGAATGACGATTAAAATTTAGTTTATATTCTTTAGTAATAAACCTTCTTTTTAATATAAAAGAAAAATTAATTTGAGCATATGTATGCTTTTATTGAATATTAAATAATTTATCACTCTGGAGCCACTGAAATTTAATTTAAAGCAAATCTTTGAAGAAATTACACGAAAAACAATTTAAGAGTAAAATAAATTACGCATCAGCTTTACAATATTTTTTTCTACTAAGCAAAGAAGTTTTTGCTGAATACGCTCAAGGCTTGAGGGAGAATAAAAACTACCTTGAGTTTTGGCATTTACACGTTGAAATGTCATGGCATCAGAAAGAGCAACATTATGCACAGTATCATGATGCCAAAGGTTATTGGAGTATTAAAAAGCTGTGTCTTGTTTAATGCGTGCCACCAGTTTCGATTTCATATAAAACAACGATTTGCTTTAATGCAAGCATTTCAATTCAAGGTTACTTTATGGACAAGGGGTTGGTATGACAATTCCCATGTGCTTAACAGCAACAGCATCATCATCATCATCATCATCATTTTTTAATTAAACACTTTCTTCACGGAGTTAAATCCTTCCATACTGAAATACATGCTCATACACCCTCTGTGGTACTCCTCGTATTTACCTTCAGGGATGCTGCTGTGCTGTGCTGTGTTGTGTTACGCTGTTCTTCATGAGCATGTTAAAGTACTTCAAAGTACGTTTTGGCAACAATTCTGTTAAAAGCATTTTCAATGTTATTATTTTCATCATTGTAGTCATTGTTGTTGTTATTATTGTATTTTTTTTTAATCTGATTCTACTTCATGGTACTTTATTCAAGGTCAAGGAAATACGTCTTATATATATACATGTGTGTGTGTGCGTGTGTGTGTGTGTGAATAAGCGTTCTCTTCAAGAGTCCTGCGCAAAAAAAGACATGTTACGAGAGTAAGCAGAAGAGGTGAAAATATGTTGGTAGCTTTTTTTTTTTGACAAAACTATGTTGCTGCAACATTTTTGGCATTTTGTTGGCAAACTTGCCAATTTTGCGCATCTTCAAATTGGTTGAAACTAGAACTCTCTCTCTCTCTCTCTCTTTATCTCTATTTTGTTTCAAAAATAAGAAAACAAATTGAGTAACTCAAAATGGAGAGATGAGAGTTGAAATTGAAAATTTTTTACCACTGACCTAGTCAACTATATTTTTGATTGTTTTGAAAGAAGAACAAGTATTGTCGTGCCACGTCTTAACATTTTTATTTCTCGAATGTTGTAAACGTTTTAACCAAATATGGTAATGGAAGTGGGAAAACCTTTGTATAGAAAAAGCAAACATGAAACCAAAGTCGTTTCTATGTGCATGTGTTTTCTTAGAAAGTAGGTCAAACGACCGGTTTTAAAAACTTGTTTGGTACTACAGCCGGCTTTAAATTTCTGGACAGATAATTAAACAAATGCCGAAAAATTTATTGCTGATTTCTCTGCCTACTTATAGTAGGCCATTAAAAGCTTATGGAAAATAGGATTTTCTAAGCCCATATATGCAGTGGGGAGCAAAACTAAGTGCATGTTCCTAAAAAATTATTATGATAGAAGGATCTATGAGAACTATGTGTGAAACAAAATATCGGCCAAATGCTCGCCACGGCTTCGGTGGCATACCTCTACCCATCGGTTCATATTTTCAATGCCTCTGAGACATAATTGAGGTTCAATGTCGTTAACGTGCCGCATTTTCTCATTCTTTAACTCTCGAATTATTCTTGGATTATTGACGAACACTTTTTCTTTTAAATATCCTCAAAGAATGAAGTCCAAGGGTGCCAAATCACCAATTAACATCGCCACAACATAACATAACACGGCCATTGAATTCTTGCGCAAAAGAGCCATTATTTCGTTGGCTGTGTAGCAACGATTCCTGTTGGAATCACATATCGTCCGGGTCTACGTCCTCAATTTTTGGCCATAAGAAGTCTGTTAAGATTATCAACAGTAACTGCTTGGCCAACCTCATTTTCGAAGAAGTACGCCTGATGACCCCACCAGACTATAAACCGTGAACCACTAGTGGATTCTTATTTGCCAAATAGCGGCAATGTTGCTGGTTAACGAATCCATTGAGGCGAAAGTGCGCCTTCGGTGTATTGACATCGACTTAAATAGTCAGTAGGCTTCAGCTCTTGAGTGAATTAAACCTTGTAAAGGCCATGACTGACCATCTTACAAAGTCGTGCGATTATGTCAAATAAAAATCTGATAGATTCCTGTCCTTAATATTGGCTATACAAGTTAGTAATGTCGATTTAGATAACATATGACATAACTGTCACATATGATTTGGGTAAAAATCTGTCATTATAATACAAAATTCGATAGACGCCAAAATGCAAACACACATTTTTTTCAATCGCTATAATAATATCGAAAATTGTGCCTAAAACATGTGTTTTGCGGTGAAGTCTGTTAACATTATTTTATTTGACGAAAACGGCTGCTGAAAGTTGTCGACTGTTGGTAGAAGCATACGGTTAACATGCACCAATAAAAAACACTTTTGAACGATGGCGCCATTCAAAGGTGGTGATTTCGACACAGAAAACAATGAGAGTTGCCTGGTCAGCCGAAAAAGTTTGAAAATGAGGAATTGGAAGCATTACTCGACGAAGATTGTTGTCAAAAGCAAGAAGTACAACAAGCTATTTCCCTACGTTTAAAAGCATTGGGATTCAATCAAAAGCAAGGAAATTGGGTGCCATAGGAATTGAAGCCGAGAAACGTTAAATTTTTGCATGTCGAAAATGATGCTTGAACGCTACAAAAAGAAGTCATTACCGCATCGGATTGTTACTGGTGATGAAAAATGGATGCATTACGATAAGCCCAAGTGCAAAAAGACTAATTTAAAGCCCGTCCAACCAGCAAAATGAACGCCGAAGCCTAATATCCATGAGGCGAAGGTAATGCTCTGTGTTTGGTGGGATTAGAAGGGTGTTTTGTGTTATGAGCTGTTGAAATTGAGTCAGACTATCACAGGGGACCTGTTCGTTTGAAGAGAGCAATCAACGAAGAGAGAATATTCGACCAGACACGAGGCTATTAATTTCAATCATTACAACGCTTGGCCACATGTTACAAGACCGGACAAACATTATTTGGAAAATAGTGGATGGTAAGTTTTGGCTCACTTGTCTTATAGCCCTGGCCTTGCCCTTCTGACTACCACTTGTTTCGATCGATGCAGATCACAACGATGCAAAATCACAACGTTTCAGGCAAAGAGCAAAATACGGTTAAAAAATTGGGAATTCCCCTTTTTCAATAAAATGTGTAGGACAAGCAAAATCTGCTCGTTATACATTTTCAGAACCTATCCAGATTGCATTAAGAGGTATGAGTATACAATACTCGTACAAGGTCACCATATTCTTAATCCTGCCAATATGACTGCTGATTGTACTTTTACCATGATAATGTTTTTATTTGAGTTTTTAATGCAAACAATTTTGCCTTTTTGCATTTAATCTGAATTCTCTTTGGCAATTTGCTTGTTTTTCAGTTGAATTTCTAAAAGAAATCAAATAAAAACCATACGAGAGTTATTTACATGGGTAACTCTTTTTTCAAACAGAAAACAGAAAGTTACTTGGTAATAAAAAGTTTTCCATTTCAATTTTGTTTTTGTCAAACTTATTCCCCACCGGCTCCTTTGAATGTATTTAAATAGTATTTTAATTAAATAAAGTTTTTCAATTACCCTCGAGGTTTTTTCAGTTTTTATGTAAAAATTGCATTTTAAGCACAAAATTTTGTTATGGAAAAACTGAAATTTAATTAATTTTGAAAAAAAAATAAAATTTAACCCCGGACTTGTTTGTAATTTCTGTTCAATTTTAATGCCATTTTATGTACATTTTTGTTTGCCATTTATTTTTAAAGGTCATAGTGATTAAATAAAATAGATGATTATGGGGCTTTCTTTGCTTTTAAATACTTTTACAAAAGTACAAAATAAAAAACTCAGAGAAATAAATAAAATATGAGGAAAACTCTGTAAAATATTTGTTGACATTGAGATGTTGATAACGATTTTTGTTCACTTTTTTTTGTCTTTCATATGCAAATGGTGAAAAGGATTTGCTGTGTCCTTTGCAAAGGCTTTTTTTATTTTGTTGTTGTTTGAGAGATCCGCTGTAGATATGTATTTCACCTTGAAATCGTAGCATGGTTTTAAATGCTAAGAGAAATGTTTGTAAAACAAATAATGAATGAATGAATAAATAAACGAATGAATGAATAAATGATTTAACCATGAACGTGATTAATGAATGTATTTGTAACGCATTAAATTTTTTAATGACTTTTAAGAGCAAATGTTAATCGTTTCTAGAGCAGTGGCGCGCACAAAGAAAGCACAAAAGTAACGTTTTTGCTATCTTTTGTGGACTTTTTAATGAGTACTAACACTCATGCGTGCTGCCGGGGCCAGCGTGTGCCGATCACTGCTTTACAGTAAAATAAAAATAATCATACCAGGCAGTTCAGTTTTTGAACTATTGTTTATGGAAAAACTTCTGGTGTTATTTCTATAATGATATGAATTCTACTGACCTGAAAATCACATTGACGTTAGGTTAGGTGATGTACTAGAAAAATCTAAGGTACCAATATTTGGAAATCATTCATCCTATATAAAGAATAGTAGATTAGTAGATTGACTGGAATGAAAGAATGTGAGCGAAAAAAAGAACAGCTGACAAGATGCTGCACAGGCAGGAGAAGAAGGTTAAAAAGTGCTCCGGATACGTGCTAATTCCCATTCTAGGCCCTTAGCTAACTGGAGAACAGCCAAAGGCTCTATGTCTGAAAGGTATAATAAATATCATATCATAAATCGTATTGCCTTATGCCTCCTCATCCTCACACATTCTACAAAAATCAGTATCGCTTTTGTCCCTTTTGCAAGTCAGTGAACGTATGACGCAATGTCCTGTAGCCCAGCGCAATTTTGACTTGCTCATAGGGAGAAGGAAGGCATGTGATCGTACATGCACACTGTGGCACAATAGAACCTAAGGGTTGCAGAGTTCTACAAAAGTGCCAGGTCAGAATCATAATGACAGAGACTATTGGAGAGATTAGGAAAAAAGAGCGAGAAAAAGAGAACAGCCAACAAAATTTGGCAAGTCCAATAAGAGAAGAAGGTCCGGAAGCGACCCTGGTGCAGATAAATTTCTATGTCAGAGGTCCTTGGTAAACTGGAAAACAGGGGTAGGCTCTATATCCAAAAAGAGGTAAGATCTTGTACCCTATGTCGCCTTAAAAATTGATGCCTTCTGCCCGAAAGCCTAGTTCAATGAAACAGTAGGTGCTTGATGATCTTTATTTCCTCCTTATCCTCACACAGTCTACAGAAATCCGTACCGCTATTCTTCCATTTACAAGTCACTGAACGTATGCCGGCAGTGACACTTAATCACGTCTTATGAAGGAACTGGAAAATATCCTTTGGCAAAATGCACCTTGAAATCTTACATCTCCTAGCGAATAAGTTCTATAAGTTCTTAAAGGCCAGCTATTAACTTTATAAGATTTGCCACTTTAAATTTGGCCAAATTTTGATGGTGGGCTCTTTTTTTCGTAACTTTTGTTGTGGATCATTTGGTTTTAATAGGGCATACTTTGCCTTACTGTTTGACTCTCTTGGCCTTTATTTAATAGTTAAAGCACATATCTAATGCTGTGTCTATTCTCTCAGATCACTTTATAATTGGCAGTCATGCGAAAAGGCTATGCTTATCCGCAAATGACTTCTATTAATGATGAAGATCGATTGAGGAAGAAAAAAGTGTGTCAACGTCCGTCTCTGGCTCAACTTAGAGTCCTTTCATTCGGTTAGCCCTCCATAGTTTTACTGAGTTATTGTGCCATGACATTGGAGTTGTTGTTAGATTCATTAGGTTTTCGGGCTGGTTATCAGGATAACTCAGAGTAACTGTGCTTGTAAGCTTCTGTCCGTTTTTCGAAACAAAAGATCTGAAGCTTCGGATTATTTGGCATCACAAAGCGTGTTTAAGTGGGCTTTGATTTATTAAAATTATGACGATATGTTGCTGCTTGTCATAGATTCCTTATACTTATTTTAAACACGAGGTAGCGCTGGTCTTCCGACAAACCTCAGCCCAGAAAAATGTACAGTCATCGGACAGTCTGCACAAGACCGTGAGGCCAAGTCTTCGAGCTGTCGGCATAGATTGAGATCGCGGTATCTCGAAAAAGAGATCACACAGCCTAATCGTCCTTAGTAGGTAATCTAGTCTCATAGGCCCTAACGAAACTTAGGGTTGGTACCGCATAATCCATTCGATGCACCAATATCATTCCGTTCACTTCTTTCAGGTTGGTGCCTTCTCTAAGTCTCAGATCATATTTCGCAAACGCGCACTTGATAAATATATGTCGTGGTATCCAGCATTATCTCCAGACTGGTCTGAAGAGTGAAATTTAAGCAGCTTGTAATACGAGTAGCAAGTACCAGCTTTTATACCTTATTCAGAAGGGTGAGGTACAACCTGGTGTTTAACGCCTTCAGCGCCATAGGCAAAGATTGGTCTTATGAGCTGCCCTTGTCTTAGTCACCAGAGTCCTGATGATCTACCAGAGACACCGCACAGAAGCACAATCCCCTGAATTAAGTCGGAAATCAGCCCGACAGCCCAATGAACCTGCCTACCTGATTGATGTCAAGGAGCGATAGATCCGATTAGCCATCGAGAAAAGGAGAGACCAGTGTGAGAAGCCTCCGAAGAGTGAGAGATCTACACTGGCAGATGAAGTGAATCACGCTTTCTTCCTCTTCAGCCGATTCACATTCTCCTCAATAGTCTACCCAAGATGCAATGACCTGCAAGAATAGACACAGAAGAAGAGTTGCTTCGACGGTCCAGTTTAAATAGTTGACGGTATGTTCTAATACATATCAATCTGTCAGGATTTTATTCACTAAAAAGCTAACCTTCTTTTCATTTCCCTACAAATCAGTAACATTTTAGGTCAGAAATAGACGGGCAAACAGGTTTGACCAACATTTCATTTGTGTGCGTTAAAAGATAAAAATATGATTACACGCATAGGTTGTGTGAGACAATCTTTTATCGCACACAAAATGTTGGTCAAGCATGTTTGCCCGTCTATCGCCGAATTTACAGCCTTTAAAAATTGTATGAATCGAAGTGAATATAAGTACTTACATGTGTATGTATGTATATACTATTTCCGAAATCGAAGAAGAACAGCTTAAACATCTTCTAGGAATTTTAATTAAAAAAATCTATTTCTTTACAAATGCCCTACACCTCCGCTTCAAAGAAAATGAATGAATACGAATAAAAATTGCTTATAAATGTTTCCAATCATTTCATTTGATATTCAATTGAATGTCAAAGTGTGATTGTTTGCGAAGTGAATGAAAATTGAAATCGTCGCCTCTAAAACTGTTATTGAACTTGAAAGGAGCATTTTTCTTTTTCCAAACATTACAGCATATCTGCAATCGTACTTTTAAATTTTTTGTCCCCTTTTGCCAATCGTACTTATGGAAAATAATGGTTCATCATGACAGAAAGCGTATAATAACCCCTATTAAATGAACAAAAAAGGGAGCCTAAGTCGCAAAAGGTAAGTGAAGGAGGAAAATAAAACCCAATTTCCCTTTCCCATTGTATTGAATGACAATCAAAGCAGTTTTGCAATTTTTTCTCTTTTTTTCCTATATTTTTTATTTAAAAATTTTTATTGGAAACTTGACAACCACAAGTGTGAAATGTGTAACATGCGAAAAATCTTTCGACATTTTTTTCCCCATATTTTATTGTTGTTGTTCATGCTATCCATGTCTTTAAGGTAATGATGACGCAGGGGTTTTAACTATTAAACTGAAAACTAAAGACGAAAGTAGAAAAAAAATTGAATTGGTTGGCATATAAAACAGTGGGATATGAAGGAATTTTATTTTAGGTAATGGGATATTCTCTTAACCCTGAAATGTACAAGCAAAAAAAAAAAAACAGTTTTTCAAATTTTAATGTTACTGCAGTTGCTGGAGAACAAAACAAATTTAGTATAAAGCAAATCTGTGGAATGTTATACTTCGAAAGATATCACTCTCTTACTTGTGGATCATCACATTTAAGGGAAAATGCAAAAATGCTAAAAGCGATCTTGTGCCTTATAGGGTAAAAAATCTTGAAATATATAATTTGAAAGTCTACCTTTTTTGGATCTTAATTTTTATTTTGTTAAGCTCTTCGATCGCATATAACTGTAATATATTAGATGTTCGGCTATAAATGGTTGGTAGACGGGTTTTTCATATGGAATATCTCTGGTAATATTAATTGCATCGGATAACACTATAGTTTGTTTAGGAGGTGAAATATAAGGCTTTACTTTGTTAGAAGACATTATTAAAATCGTAATGTGTGTGAAGATAAGCTCGAATTTGAAATAGCCAAGACACAGATTTTTCGTTAACAGACTACTGTTAAGAGATTAACAGTGATTACATACAAAATGTAAAATATGTTCAGAGGATAATTGAACATTTCGGGAAAATATGAAGTACTCCCATAAACCACTATATAAATATAGTTGTCCAAGGGGTCTACCAGAGAGTCCATATGGTGGTATGTCTGGAAAAATTATCGGATTTGAGAAATGGAATTTTAAAAAATCGCTGTTTTGAAAAATCTGAAAATTCTTGGGAAGATGAGTGTGCATTTCTCTAAAAGATGAAAGTGTACACATATACCACTTATACACATGATTTCTAAAGGGGTCCTGTATAGAGCTCATATAGTGGTATGTCTGGAAAGATTACCGGATTTGAGAAAATGAAACTTGTGGGCATTTCTCTAAAATATGGAAGTGTACACATATACCACTATATACACATGCTGGCTAAAGGGGTCCTGTACAGAGCACATATAGTGGTATGTCTAGAAAAATCACCGGATTTGAGAAAATGGAATTTTAAAAAATCGCCTTTTTGAAAAATCTAAAAATTCGTGGGAAAATGAGTGTGCATTTCTCTAAAAGATGAAAGTGTACACATATACCACTTATACACATGATTTCTAAAGGGGTCCTGTATAGAGCTCATATAGTGGTATGTCTGGAAAGATTACCGGATTTGAGAAAATGAAACTTAAAAACAATCGCCTTTTTGAAAAATATGAAAATTCAAATTCGTGTGACAAAACTGTACAAATTGCAATCGTTGGCAAAACCAAAATTGACACCTAGAAAGGCAATGATGTGTGTCTGGCGGGATTGGAAGGAAATTGTCTATTATAAGCTTCTACAGCCTGATCAAACGATTGATTTTAATCTTAACTGTCAATAATAAACGAGACTGAAGCAAGCAATTTAGTTAAAATAGCCAGAATGTCTTAACAGAAAAGGTGTTGCGTTCCACACACAACTTTGAAGACCCGGCAGCAACTGTAAGATACTGGCTTTGATGCACCCACCATATAGCGCGCACCGTGTACTTCAGATTATAATTTTTTTTCAATTTCTACAAAACCCGCTTAATGGCATAAATTTGAATTCCAGAAAGGCCTACAAACGCAATTTGATCAGTTTTTCCGCTCAGAATTTCAGAAGTCCTACACTGATGGAATAATAGCTTTAACCCAAAAATGGTAAAAGGTTATCAACCAAAACGGTACATATTTAGTTCAATAAAGCTCATTTTGAATATTTAGTAAAACTTTTAAACAAACTTTTCTTAAACACCCAATATTTATATCTATTTTTGTAAATTTTAGATTTTAGCTTGGAAATAATTCTTAATTGTAATTTTTGTGTTTGATTTCTTTACAGGTAAGACCTCAATATATGATTCTGACATGTGTATTTGTAAGTACATTTAAAATTTTAGTAAAATTAAATTAAAAACTAATTTTTAAAGAGTGTTTGCTTATCATCATAGACAATCACTTTTATTTTCCTTTTTTCTGTGAAATGTCGTCGCTTGACATTCATATGATGACATTAATGCTGTTCTTTTTTAATTTATGGAGGGCCTGTGGCTTCTTGGATGGATCTTCTGAATTGGATAAAAGCTTCTTTCATTATTTAAAATTCGTAGCCGGTCTTTTTTTATTGAAATGTTATTTAAATTTATATACAATATATAGGGTGTTTTTTATAGAGGTTCTATACTTTAAGTTGCAATAAAACAACGATGGATTATTCGATTGACATGAATTCTATTTATCCGAAAGATAATCCTGTGGCATTACATTTTAAATATGATTTCTGGCATATGACCGCCACGGCTGGAGTGGATGTAGTCCAATCTGGACGTCCAATTTTCGATGAAGTTTTCCAGTATTTGTAGCCGTATTTCGGCAATAGCACTGGGAATGTTGACTTCCAAATGGTCAAGCGTTTGTGGCTTTAACGCATAGACCAATGACTTTACATAGGCCCACAGAAAGTAGTCTAGCAGTGTTAAATCACAAGATCTTGGAGACCAATTCACAGATCCAAAACGTGAAATTAGGCGGTCACCAAACGCGTCTTTCAATAAATCTATTGTGGCACGAGCTGTGTGACATGTTGTGCCGTCTGGTTGAAACCACATCTCCTGGACATCATGGTTATTCAATTCAGGAATGAAAAAGTTAGTAATCATGGCTCTATACCGATCACCATTGACTGTAACGTTCTGGCCATCATCGTTTTTGAAAAAGTACGGACCAATGATACCACCAGCCTAAAGCGCACCAACAGTCAGTTTTTTTGGATGTAACGGTGTTTTCACATACACTTGAGTATTAGCTTCACTCCAAATGTGGCAGTTTTGTTTGTTGACGTAGCCATTCAGCCAGAAGTGCGCTTCATCGCTAAACAAAATTCGCTTATTAAAATTGAAAAAAAAAATCACTTATGAAAAATGAAAGTTGCACTATTTGCAAGCGTTGTTCAGGCGTGAGTCTATTCATGATGAATTGCCGAATCAAACTGAGAATAAATCACTTGACAGCTGTTAAGTCGGTCGCCATCTTGAAAAGTAATGCCAACTTAAAGTTCTATACCTCTATAAAAAACACGCTTTATAAGTTTAATTTTATTACACCCACGTAGTCTTAAACTAACAAGTAATTTATTTCCCTTATGAAGTTCATTGTATAAGAATTACCAAATTCTGTGGCTTGGTTCTTTTCAGTCTCCTTGAATAAATTTCATCTTTACATAAAATGGCAGTTGTAGATGCAAATAGTCGTATTACTTATGTAACCTTCATGACTCCAAGATCCCTGTGCAGATCATTGTTTCGTATAAAATAAGATGCATTTACTATGACAGGATGGAATGTATTCGATAAGTGTTGAGCAAATGTTTCAGTTTTTTAGCCGTGATAAGGACAATTTTCCTTGTCGTCACTGGAATTTTTACTCGTACCTGGGCAGCTATAAGTTTCGTATACAATTAAGCTTAAAATACGTAGAAGGCTAAATAATAAACAAAACAACGGATTTCTTTACTTGAAGCTCCAGTGAAGAACAATGCACTGCACCGGGTCAAGGTTTTCAGTTAATTTTTTATTATTTTAAGATTTAAAATAGACTAATTACACAGTGCAACAAAAATGACACAACTTTTCTGATAGGCGCTGTCGAGTACAATAAGAATCTGTTTTTGGAATTTTCAAAACACCTCCAAAATCTTGAGTTACCGGTTTTTCGGACCGCCATGCCAAGATTGAATATTACTCGATTTTAAGTTTCTTTTCGGATTTGGAAAGAAAAGAAACAGACATTTTAAATGATATATATGTCGTTTAAGTGGGCTTGAAGAATCTGGGTGAATTTCTCAAGCAAACATATTTTTCATCTAATTTTCCACGTTTTTTGAAGTTTAAATGCGTTTTTGCACACTAGTTTATATGGAAACCGTACTATTGATAAATTAATTAAGGAATTATATTATGTTGTGAATAAAAGGAAACTTACGGATTAGAAATCCGTTAGAAATTGACAGAGTTTTTAAGTTTTTCATAATGCAACTCATGAAAAAATGAAAAGATTTTCATCAAACTGGTCTTGTTTTTATTACTTTGAAACTGTATTTTTGTAATAAAAGTATGATTTTTACATGAGTTGCTGTACTACATCCTCAAATTTAGCGAAATTGTCTGTTATGAGTCAACTTTATGCTGAAATTTAGCGACATTGTCTGTTATGAGTCTACTACACGCTGAATGAATTAGGATTTTGTCTGCAGCTTTATTGTCTGTTAGATATCACTAATAAACAGAAGCCTGCAAGAAAAAATTCAACTTCTGTCATCTAAAGGGTGGTCCAACCATAATACACGATGTTAATTCCCAGTCACACCTTAACGTCAAGTTTTTTGTCAAACATTACTTGACATTTCTTTGTTTCAATATTTGGCAAATTCAACCATTGAGAGGTACACAATTGAGCAGCGCATTAAGATTAAGAGCCTCTTGCGAAAATGGGCGTTCAAATCAAAATGCATTTCGTGCACTTCGTGATCTCTTTGGTCAACACAATCGGGAGAATGGTGACCAAATATTAGTAAACCGGGCATGCTAGCCCAATGCGTTCTGCGGAAAACATTGCTGTTGTTCGCGATAGTGTGGTAGAAGAACCGTCAACTCGTCGTCGTGCCAAAGTATTGAACATGTCACGAACATCACTGATGCGAATTTTGAATAATGATTCGAATTTACATGCTTACAATTCAATTCAGTTCAATTGACACAAGAGCTAAAACCTACCTACCATTTCAAATGTCATCAATACGCCGAATGGTTAGTTGAACAGACAGAAGTGAAAGGTGACTTTATAAAAATTATTATCTTCAGTGAAGATGTACATGTTCACCTCAGTGAATTCGTTAACAGGCAGAATTGCCGCATTTGGGCAAATGAGAATCCACGAGTGATTATTTAAAAGCCGACGCATCCACAAAGAGGGATTGTTGGTTGCGGTTTATGGGCTGGCGGCGTCATCGAGACGTACTTCATAGACCAAGCACTTACCGTGAATGGTGTTCATGTGGTTAAATATTGAGGATATGGACGTGAACGTAATGTGGTTCCAGCAGGACGGTGCAACTTGCCCACAGGCAACGTATCAATGGCTCTTTTGCGCGAGAAATTCAATGACCATGTTATCTCATGTCGTGGCGTGGACTTCCTTCTTTAGGGATGTTTAAAAGATAAGTACAATTCAAGAGCTAAATGATGAGATAATGCGACACATTAACGACATTGAACCTTAATTATGTCGCAGAGTTATTAAAAATATGGACCGGCGGATAGAGGTATGCCACCGAAGACGTGGCAAGCCATTGGCCGATATTTTGTTTCACACATAATTGTCATAGATCCTTCTATCATAATAAAAAATATCAAGATAATTCTCTGAAAACTTTCCGTTTTATTCACAATTAACATCGTACGTTTTTGTTGGACCACCCTTTATACAAATTGGGACCAAAGAAAATTCATTGTCAGTGATCGATGCTTTGCCACTGTCAGCGTTTGACACGATGATTCACTATAAAGTTCGCCACTACAATTTCCCTTTTTTATAACAATTCAACAAGACATAATGTCATAACTGTAGCCATAGTCAAAATAACTAAAAAACTCAATTACTTTATTATGACATTATGGTGTGAAACCACTAAACGAACACTGTGTTGTTCATAAGGTAGGCTCTTTGTGTTGCAACTATGACGTTAAGTTACGTCTAATTTGGGTTTTAATTCTGAACTAATTTTGTTTGGAACACGCTACGGCTTAGGTTATCCCTTTCAATAGCATTTGAAGTGACTACAGTGTGTATTTGACTTACATTTTTTTCAATTCTTTTCCTTCTGATTGTGTGGGAATGTCGTGGTATTATTAGTGAATAACTGTGTGTGTATGTGTGTATTTCAGTGTATTTAATACGTAATGATACACAGTTGAACATAAAATTGCTACTGTTGCTACTTCCACTAGTAGCCACTGCAGGCAAGCAGTGATGCTGCTCAAGAGGACTATTATTTTGTTGATTTTCGTACTGACGCTGATGCTGCTATAACTGCTGCTGCTGGTACTGTTGATGATGTCAACCCCCAGCAAAGAAGTGCTTGTGCTCATTTGAGTAGAGGAAAATAAAAATAAGAAAAAAAAAAAAACGACAAGAACAGAAAAAAATTTTTATTTGAAAAAAGAATTTCCACATGTTTGACAAGTGTGTCACTTGCTAAACATGGATTATTGTCTTGTCTTGTTTTGTAAAAATATTCAGGATTCGTTTTTTTCCTTTCAAACACATATTCAGTAGAAAATAAACGTGGAAAATGAACAGACCTAAAGTGTATAGAATTGTTTCTAAACAGAACCGTTGAGTAACAGAAAAAAAAAATTAAAATTTCATAAAATAAAAGTTTTCTTTCCCTTTTAAAAAAAAGAGGGAAAGTTTTCTAATAAAAAAAAATACACAAATTTTTAATGAAAATAAAAGTGTTGCGTTGACAAATTTTTTAAAGCTTTAAAATAAAAAGTGAAAAGTAAAGAAATAAAGCGAAATCTTAAATAGAATTTGTGTCAATAACGTGAAATAAAAACAAATGACTTGTCATTGTATTAAATGTTTGATACTTAAAAAAAAAATAAAATAAAAAAAATATGTATAAGCACCAGTAAAAGCCTCGTCATTTAACTCATAACTTTCATTATCAACAGCTATCAAGTAAAGTCTCATCATCACCATCATCATCATCATCAAGACCAAAGGCATTAGCTTAATATAATGGCGCTAATGATCATAATGACAAGAGATAAAATGGCCATTACTAGGTTATAATGACTTAAAGCTTTGACGGAGAAGGTGCCACAAATCTTTAATAGTCTCTAAGATTGTGCCAAATATTGATTTTTGTGTGTGTTTGTTTCCTTTTCAACTAAAAGTTTTTAACGAAAACAAAAACCAAAACTGTAAAGTAAATCTTGAAAAGAATTGAAAAAAAAATTAACAAAGAAACTAAAAGTTATTGTGGTTCTTTTCACACAAACTCCAAAATGCTGTTATTCGGCCATTGTTTACATCCCAAACGACCGCGGAAATGTGTTTCCGTTAAAACGAAAACGTCGGTTCCCAAGAAACGGTAAATATTTTGAATTTAATTTTGAATTGTTTCCGTTTTCTTTCCTCACAATTTTTCAAGTCCTTAAGGCCGTTTACTTGTCTTTATGGAAAAAGAATTTATCGTCACAGTATCAGTATCAAGTCGAAATTTGTACGAAAAATTTCAATAATAAATCGTAATGCCAATGACACAAACAAAAGAGAGTTGTATATGACAACTTAATTGTTGTCACCATATTAAAACAAATTGAAATTTAGCTACATTGTCTGTTATAAGTCAACTACATGCTGATATTTAGAAACATTGTCTGTAATGAGTCCACTACATTCTCAAATTTAGCGACATTGTCTCTTATGAGTAGACAACTAGCTGAAATTTAGTGACATTGTCTATTATGAGTTGACTACATGCTCATATTTAGTGACGCTCATATTTAAGACCACTACATGCTCGAATTTAGCGACATTGTCTCTTATGAGTCCACTATATGGTGACTGAATGAGGATTCTGTCTGCTGCCGTCAACAAGAAATGCACTAGTGATGACAAATATTGATTTTTGTGTGTGTTTCTTTCCTTTTCAACTAAACACAGTTTTAATGAAAACCAAAACCAAAACTATAAAGTAAATCTTGAAAAGAATTGAAATAAAATTAGGTAAAGAAACTAAAAGTTAATGTGGTTCCTTTCATATAAAATCCAAAATGCTGTTATTCGGTCATTGTTTACATCCCAATAGACCGCGGAAATGTGTTTCCGTTAAAACGAAAACATTGGTTCACAAGAAATGGTAAATATTTTGAAATTAATTTTGAATTGTTTCCGTTTCTTTCCTTTCAATTTTTCAATTCCTTAAGGCCGTTTACTTGTCTTTATGGAAAAAGAAATTATCGCCACAATATCAGAATCAAGTCGAAATTTGTATATTATTATCATAAATGAAAAATTTTACTGATAAATCGTAATGCCAATGACACAAACAAAAGAGAGTTGGATATGACAACTTAATTGTTGTCACCATATCAAAATAAGCTAAATTTTAGCGACAATGTCTGTTATACGTCAACTACATGCTGATATTTAGCAACATTGTCTGCAATGAGTCCACTACATCCTCAAATTTAGCGACATTGTCTGTTATGAATCGACTACATGCTCAAATTTAACGACGTTGTCTGTTATAAGTCCACTACGTGCTCTTATGAGTCCACTATATGGTGACTGAATGAGGATTTTGTCTGCTGCTGTACCTCCCCGTTAACAAATAAAGCACTAGTGATGCCAAATATTGATTTTTGTATGTGTTTCTTCCTTTTCAACTAAACAAAGTTTTTAATGTAAACAAAAACCAACACTATAAAGTAAATCCTGAAAAGAATTCAAATAAAATTAGGCAAAGAAACTAAAAGTTATTGTGGTTCTTTTCATACAAACTCCAAAATGCTGTTATTCGGCCATTGTTTACATCCCAAACGACCGCGGAAATGTGTTTCCGTTAAAACGAAAACGTTGGTTCCCAAGAAACGGTAAATATTTTGAATTTAATTTTGAATTGTTTCCGTTTTCTTTCCTCACAATTTTTCAAGTCCTTAAGGCCGTTTACTTGTCTTTATGGAAAAAGAAATTATCGTCACAGTATCAGTATCAAGTCGAAATTTGTACGAAAATTTTCAATAATAAATCGTAATGCCAATGACACAAACAAAAGAGAGTTGGATATGACAACTTAATTGTTGTCACCATATTAAAACAAATTAAAATTTAGCTACATTGTCTGTTATAAGTCAACTACATGCTGATATTTAGCAACATTGTCTGTAATGAGTCCACTACATTCTCAAATTTAGCGACATTGTCTCTTATGAGTCGACAACTATCTGAAATTTAGTGACATTGTATATTATGAGTCAACTACATGCTCAAATTTAGCGACATTGTCTATTATGAGTTGACTACATGCTCAAATTTAACGACGTTGTCTGTTATAAGACCACTACATGCTCGAATTTAGCGACATTGTCTCTTATGAGTCCCCTATATGGTGACTGAATGAGGATTCTGTCTGCTGCTGTATCTCCCCGTTAACAAATAAAGCACTAGTGATGCCAAATATTGATTTTTGTATGTGTTTCTTCCTTTTCAACTAAACAAAGTTTTTAATGAAAACAAATACCAAATCTATAAAGTAAATCTTGGAAAGAATTTAAATAAAATTAGGCAAAGAAACTAAAAGTTAATGTGGTTCTTTTCATATAAAATCCAAAATGCTGTTATTCGGTCATTGTTTACATCCCAAACGACCGCGGCAATCTGTTTCCGCTAAAACGAAAACGTTGGTTTCCAAGAAACGGTGTATAAATATTTTGAAATTAATTTCAAATTTTTTTTATTTTTTTCCTTTCAATTTGTTAAGTCCCTAAAGGCGTTTACTTTTCTTAAGAGAAAAACAAATTTCAAAGAAAAACAATATATTTAATGGAAAGTAATTTCCTATCGATTATGTATAGGGGCTTATAAGTCATCCATTAAGAGATTTATTAAAATTTGCTTAAATATTTGTAAATATTTATCGTAACTTAAGTAAATTTCCTTAAGTAAAGGGTGTCAAAAATTGAGGTATCATTTTAATTTTAATGAAAAAGAAACTTTATTCCGAAATTAAAAATATTTTTATTTCAGTTTATTATAATACAAATAGGTTCCGGTTAAAAATGACAAATTGTGTCACTGAAGTGACCATACCTACTGGCTCGGCTGAATTGAAATCCGTTTTCAGTTATTTTCCATCGGTATCAATTTGGAGGAGGTCAATGTTAACGTTGGCCAATACTTTGAATAAAAATAATGCATTTTGAAGTTATTCAACCAATTGTTCAATAGTCAAAATACGTTGTTAACATAAATGTGTAAATAAGCAAATTATTTGCTGTTGCGTTATCATCATATATATGTATCGGGTTGGCCATATGTCGGTGTAAAGTTGAACTAGCGGTTGTTTTGAATTTGACAATACTTATGTTATTCTATTATGTCACAAAATTCAGTATATTATCTCCTCTGAACGAAATGAATCGATTTGTGCTTGAGCAACGTTGGGATTTATTGGAAATTTATTTCCAAAACAAAGACAAAACAAGGCTCATTTTCATCTTGGTGGGTACCTTAATAAGCAAAATTACCGTATTTGGGACTTAGAAAACCCAAACGTGGTCTTATAGCAGTCAATGCACCCATTACGAGTGACTGTTTCGTGCGGCTTGCCCATATTTCTTTGAAAATGAAGACGACGTAATCATTACGGTGAATGGGGACACCTTTTGCACCATGATAACCGATTTTTTTGTGCCCGCTCTTCATGGTGTTGATATGAACGATGTCTGGTTTCAACAGGATGGTGCAACTTGCCACACATCTCATGCCACAATCGATATATTGCATCAAACTTTTAATGGCCGTTTAATTAGCCGAAATGGTGATATCAGTTGGCCGCCAAGAAGTTGCGATTTGACACCGTTGTACTATTTTCTGTGGGGCGCTGTTAAATACAAGTGTTACGCCGACAAACCAGAGACAATTGAGTATTTGAAGACCAACATTTGTGATGTCATTGCCGGAATACGAGCCCATACACTCGAAAAAGTTCTCGAAAATTTGTCCATTCAAATCGGTACTGTGGGGTCAACCGCGGCATTCATATGAATGAAATAATATTTCATTTCTAACTGGAACAAATGTACTTCACAACAAATAAAAACATTTGGCAAAATTACAAACCGTTTTTGTTTTATTGCAATTTTAAAAATAAACCTTTAAATTGTCCACCCTATATATTCAAATGTGAGTTGAAGTAGTTCGTTGGTTTAAAGAATTTCTTTTTTTTAGTCCTATGACCCATTGTCGTATAAATAAATCAGTATTTGGGCGAGAATTTTTGTTGAGATTACAGAGAGTGAAAGAAATGGTATAAGATTTTAAGTTATTGTTGTTGTTATTGTTATGAAATTATAATTTTAATTTATTTTAATGCTTTTTCTTTTTTTGTTTTATGTGAACAACAACAATGAAGCAATTACCCGTTGTTAATACAAAGTGGTTAAGGCATACAATATGACTGTAGTAGTAGCATTGTGTCGGTGTGTTGATGTTGAATAAAGAAAAATAAAAGCATACCTTTAGGCTTCCTTATAAAATATAATAAAATCCATATGATTTTCATGAAGCACATGTATACATGCATAGCATGCAGGCCTATATGAGTATGTACATTTGTGCATAAATAGTACTTATGTTCTTAATTAATTTTAATTCGACTATCAGCGTGTTATCAAAAGAATTCTGTTCACCAGAATTAATCCCAATTAATAGTCATCAGCCAGTTGTTGGTATTGCCTTGAACTGTGCTCGTGAACTCTTTCTTTGTCAATGCATCAAGAGGGAAATAATAGTGATGTTTTTTTGCATCATTGACTGGCAGTAGCATCAATTAATTGAAACACTACTGACATTGCCATTGCACTTGTGTTTTTTAAAGCTTTTTTCTTTTTTAATAAAAAAAAATTATTGTCGCACTTTATCTTCAATTAAACCAGACATTTATTATTCATATTGCTTGTTTGTAGATTAACAATTTGTACTTTAGCATATTTAAAAATGTGAATGCGAATAAATTTTCCGATTAAAAGTAAAAAGCGCATACAACTGCGCTCGAAATAATTGTACCACAATAAGATTTTTAAATTGCTCTACTGATTTATAATTAAAGTTTTTTATTATTCATTTCGGTAAGTATTAGTTAGTGTTTTGGTTATACAAAAATAAACATTCTCAGCCAATCTCCCCCAGTTTCTGCCGGGTCATCGAAGATGTGTGTGGTCTGACATTGTCATAATGGAACACAACACCTTTTCTGTTGATTAATTCTGGCCCTTTTATTTAAATTTTTTTTCTCCGTCACTCCTCTAGGGAGCATATTGGCTTTCCACAAAGCATACATTACTTTGCCTTCAGTTTCTTTAATCAATTTGATCTTTGACGCTAAGTAGATGATTAATCCACTGTAGCTTCCTCCATATGACTTTGCGTAGTGGTGGAGATTCTTGCTAATTAGTGGTGGTCTTTACTTTAGCATTGCAATTTTTTCCCAATAGGTGGCGTGTTTTCCCGTCCATTCGTCTTATGGTTGTCATCATGGTGGTCAGGGGGGCATTTACTTTATTTTTAGATGGAGTTGGCTCGAGGGACGATGAAACCTCTTTATTAAACATTCGAAACCACAATTAAATTTTTCTTCGTCATGTCCTCTGCTGTGGCTCGAATATGGGTCGTTTGTGCTGTTATGCATGCGCTCTAACCACTACACCACGCCACCTCCTTTAATTGAATTACTTGATTCAATATCGTTAATTGCGACAGTAGAGATCAGAATCCATCAACCGTTTGACCAGGTTGTAGAAGCTCATAATGAACAATCAATCCTTTTCAATACCTCCAGATACACAACATTACATTTATTGGTGTTTATCCTGACCTTGCCATCATTTGTGAAGCTTCACCTTATTCGTTTATGATCTTTTTCGTACATTATTACTGTAAATGAGACACTTTTCATCACCCGTAAAAAATCGCTTCAGAAAAATCGCTTTTAAGCAGCCTGCCGACATATTTTTACTTTTTCCATTGTGTTTTTTTCTCCACTATTCCTCTAGGGAGCATACTGGCTTTCCACAAAGCATCCAGTACTTTGTTTCAGTTTCAGTAATCAAGTTAATTTCCAGTGTAGTGGTAAAGATCTTTGCTAAGTGGTGGCGGCGGTGATACATACTTAGCATTGTAATTTTTTCCCAGTAGATGGCCGCTTTCGCCTGATATCTGTCTGATGCTTGTCATCATCGCCAGAGGTATGCTGGAAGGTCAGGGGCCTTCTTCAGATGGACTTGTCGTTACGAAGGTTGATTTCTGTTTATTAAACACTTGAAACCCCACAAATTTTTTTTGTCATGTTCTCTACTGGATGTCAATCCTGGGCCATTTTTTTTGTATGCCTGCGCCCTAACCACTTCAACACACCACCCCCGGTGGTCTTTACTTAGCATTGTAATTTTTTCCCCTGCTCATTCGTCTGATGCTTGTCATCATTGCGAGAGATATTCTGCAAGGCCAATGGGTTTCTTAAGATGGACTTATCTGGAGGATTTATAACAGACAATGCCCCTAAATATAAGCAAGTAGTTGACTCATAACAGACAATGTCGCTAAATTTCAGCATTTCTTTCTTTTTCTTGGAAATAAGGTCCAGTTGTTTTAGGTACCTGGACACTGTGGAATAGATGGTGGCGAAACAGCGAATGCATTGGCTAGAAAGGGTTCCATGACATCCTGAATCGGCTTGGAACCTTGCTGCGTAGCATCTACCATCCTTAATCTAATAAAGGATTTGCGAATTGCCAGATGATTGGAACACTGAATTCTCAAAGGGACTTCGTCACCCTAGCACGGAAATCAGACCGTGCGTAGACTAACACCACATCTGAAGAAGATGACGGTAATAGATGGAGATGTTTGTAGACTATGCTTACAGGCATAAGAGCCAGCACAACATATATTGTGTGAATGTGGAGTTCTTGATAGGTTTAGGTGGAAATGTTTAGGTATGCGGGTGTTCATTAGAAAAGTAGCCGATCTTCTCAACAAACTATAGATCGGAAGGGACACAGTAGATCGGATTGGTCACAGTGACCTGCACAAATACCTGGTAGATATGATGACTATGATGTTACAGAGAATATCGCTAAATTTCAGTTTGTAATTGACTTAGAACAGAAAATGTCGTGAAACTTCAACTTCTGGTCATCTTATAACTGACGCTAAGTTTTAGCTCGTAGTCGACTCATAACAGACAATGTTATGAAAAAGAAAATTTCAGCTTTCTTCAGTATGGTGACATTACAATGACATTGTCATACATAACTCCCTTTGTTTGTGTTATTGCCAAGAGGATTAATTATTGACATTTTTTATTTACAATAATTTCATACGAACATCGGCTTAATACTGATTTTGTGATGATAATTCATCGATGAAAATATCATAGTGACAAGGCGCTGTCACCGGGGAAATTGATCATACAGTACATCGTGCTCATACTGCATGGCAGTTAAACTAATCAGACATGGTTATATGTTATAGTGACTATACAAATAGGAACTGGTATGATTGTCTCGGCAGACCATTGGTTAGTAGGTTAGTCAGTCAGCGTGGAGATTGTGGTTTTAATTCCCAACAGAGAATTTTGTGTGTTAAGCTTAGATATGCCATTTTTCGGTTTCAAAAGTAAGATTAAATAGAACAGACATAAAACTTCCTTCAATATGGTGACATAACAATGACATTGTCATACATAACTCCCTTAGTTTGTGTTATTATCAAGAGGATTAATTAATGACATTTTTCATTTACAATAATTTCATATGAACTTCGGCTTAATACTGATTTTGTGATGATAATTCGTCGATGAAAATGTCATAGTGACAAGGCGCTGTCACCGGGGAAATTGATCATACAGTACATCGTGCTCATACTGCTTGTCAGTTAAACTAATCAGACATGGTTGTATGTTATAGTGACTATACAAATAGGAACTCGTATGATTGTCTCGGCAGACTATTGGTTGGTAGGTTATTCAGTCAGCGTGGAGATATAAGGTTTCAAAAGTAAGACTAAATAAAACAGATATAAAGCTTCCTTCAATATGGTGACATAACAATGACATTGTCATACATAACTCCCTTAGTTTGTGTTATTATCAAGAGGATTAATTAACGAAACTTTTCATATACAATAATTTCATACAAATTCCCACTTGATACTAATATTGTGGTTATAATATATCTATGAAAATATTATAGTGACAATGTTGTTCAAATACGCCACCAACTGGGTGGAGGAGCTATCACACTGGCTGAGTATTTTAACTGCTTTAGGGAAAACTATTAATTTTACAAAGAATCTCAACAAAAGTTATATATTGTGTCACCTGGTTGTTATTTCCTGATTTTTGATTTATTTCAAGCTTATTTTTAAAGTCTGTTGTGTTTTTGGTTTTCCTGACTGTGTTTCGGACAGTGTAACAACATAATTTGCCTACTTTTTACAATAAAAAATGATTAATTGTGATACATTTTTCCTTTTTTTGTTTATTCTTTTCAAAACTGTTTACATTCCTTTGTCTAATTTTTCTAATTGCTGTTTCTGTTTAAGGACACACAATTAAGGATTTGCCGATGTGCCTGTATAGCAGAAGTATATAAGAAAAGAATTTGCGTAGTTTGTTGGGGCATAAGTAAGAGGATTTGTGAATGTGACAAAAGGCCATAACTTAAGAAATAAAATTAGAAAAATAATAGAATAATAAACTAAAAGGATTTTATATCCTTATCAAAGCCAATTTAATATTCAATTAAATTTTGTAATAGAATTAAATTGAGTTAAAAATGTTATTTTATTTGTATTTTATTTTGTTTTAAAACATTTATTACAAAATTTATTAAAAAAAATTAAAGAAAATCATTATTTAAAATGACGGATTATTTAAATTTCTGCTCAAGAAAATTTAAGCTGAAAAATAAAAGAATTAACAAAAAAAATATTTTTATCGTTGAGGCACAGGCCAGAATAATCTCATTTAAGGATAACAGACGCATGACATTAACATTTGTTTGCAAAACTTGGCAAAAAGCCATATACTAATCTGTCAATGAACATAAAAGCCAGGACCAGCAATATAAGCATCACTGTGTCTGTCTATATGAGTAAAATTCAAAAAGAGTTTAAAAATACGTTTCCTAGAAATCAATCAATACTTTCGTACACTTTTAGAGGCAACGGTTTGTCTATTTCTACTGCACATGTCAGTAGCTTTTTTAAAACATTTTTTTGTTTTTGTTTTTGTTTTCTTATGCCCCTAAACACATAAGCCTACAGTTTTCATTTTTAAATAAATTTAAAAAAAGCAAATAAAAGTTCAATTTATTTAGTCACCCCAACAACAACATACATTATGTCATCAATTCAGTATTTTTTATTCGATTGTATCATAAAATGAAGAGGTTAAAGCTTAAAGCGGCGGGTTGACAAAATTTAAAAAAAATAATAATTTTTCTTTTCACAAAAGTTTCAATGAAACTGACAATGACAGTGACTCTGGCTACTGGGCATTACAGGGAAACAAAAAAAATTGTTTTTTTGTTCGTATGATGTGGCAATTTATTGTTGCTGCGGTTGATTAACATTTATGTAGGAGTCTCATCGAATTGAAATATTAAATTCAAGGGGGGTTGTCATCCACAAAATAATGTTCTAAGCGGCTTTAAATAATAAATTTTTATAAATATATTTTTTAATATTTATATGTATATACATACATAAGTGTCTAACGTATAATAATTTAAGGTTTTATAACAATTTTTTTTATTGAATCAGGGTGTAAAAACGTGACAAAATAAATGTTTATTAGGATATAAATAATAAAAATTTGAAAGTAAGAGCTGTTGCCAATTCAAGGGTCAAAGAGTTGATAAAAAAGCCTTTTTAATAAGAGGGTAGGTGTACGACAAATATGACGAACGAACTCACAGTTCAAAGTGACCAAAAGCACAGTAATCTTAATATCGGATAGTATGCTATGAGGCTGACTATGACCCTTTGCCAAAAAACATGAGAGTTTCAATTTAAGTTCACACTATCTAGGTGTAGTGCCCCTGTAGAGTGGCGTTGTGTAGAGTGGTTAGAGCGCACACATACAACACAAGCGGTCTAGGGTTAAATGACATGACAAAAAAAAAAAATTAGTTGCATTTTTGAGTGCTTAATAAAGAGACTGCAACCTCCCTTCAAGCAAATCCATCTAAAGAATCTCCCACAACCTTTTAACTTACCTCTAACGATGATGATGACAAACATCAGACGAATGATCAGTAGAAATACGCCACCAAATGGTAAAAAATACAATACTAAGTAAGTATCACCACCACCACTACTTAGCAAAGATCTTTACCACTACAAACAATCATATGGCGGCGAGTTACAGTGGATTAATCATCTACTTAGCTTGAAAATCAACTTGGTTTCTAAAACTGAAACTGAAACAAAGCAATGGATGCTTTGCCTAAGTGCTCCCTAAAGGAGTGACGGAGAAAAAAAAGGCCTCCACTGCACTATTGCCAACATTGATTTCGTAAATTAAAGGCCAACACTCAGTTGATGACACCTCCTTATGCAGTGTACTGTATTGGTGCTAGAAAAATAGGTTGTGGGAAGAAGGATAGAGCGAGCGCGCAGTTGTTATGGACATTGGATTTCAATTTACCCTTACCTTAAGTGGCAGGAAAACTTCTGTTGAAGACCGTTTCACAAACAAACGAGGAGTCAAAATAAAGAATTATTTCTATAGCGCGCTGTGCAATTCATTGGACAATCAACTACAAAGGTATGTATGTACTCTACGAGAAATACAAGTACAGCATGAAAATACGTGATTATAAGGAATCAAATCAGTGGACCACAGGAGCCACATGAGCATCCTGTGGTGTATTCCCGGCTTTGAGGTACTGTTGAGTAGGAGTGACTTGTACGCCGGGGGCTTAAACTTAGGTCGCAATTTCGAGGTTCTTATACATGATCGTATGGAGTGGGACCATAGGGGTTCCTAGTGTTAATCCCGCTGTTTGCAGTGGTATATGGATGGATTTAAAATAAATGATATTGCGGGCGCGGGGATTTTTAGGCCCAATACCAAAGTCTGGGAAAACATGCACAAGTGGCCACGTGTTTTCCAGACAAAGATCCAGGCTATTTCCCTCTGTGCGCGGGTGGGGTGCTTTTATATTCCGATAGTCAAACGGAATGTAAAGACTCGAGACTGGTACTCGTTTGCTACACAAATTTCAGCACACTGGAATTGGGAAACAAGGTAACGCTTTGTTAGGTCCCTGTTATGGGAAAGGAAATTGCTGACGAAATTATAAGCCGGGAATCGGTCACGGGTCTCGTGGAACCAAAGCCGTACTGTGGTATTAGCTGGTCCGCGGCCAAGGGGAAGATCAATTAAAGGGAGCATGAACTCCGCTTCATATTGGGTAGAATTCCCGGGTCTATGGCAGACGATGCGGCTAATGAAACCCTTCACCTCTAATAGAGAGTCACATGACCACGGCTACTAGAGGAAAACTTATTGACTTCCTGACGGGCCATTACCATCTTAAATACCCAACTTCAATCTCAATGTGGACCCTGAAACGGAGTGTAGGGAAGTTGAAGAGACGACGGAGCATTTAGAGACTTCATACATAAGGTAGAAAGTATTCTTCTGGAGATTGTTCTAACTGGTGCTTCCGTACTGATTGGATAGTCATCCGCCAAATGTATTAGTTCAATGGGATTTTTTCTGCCACCAGCTATTGCGCTGACACGGAAGTGTTTGGCACAATAGGTCTCTCTAGGTTGCAGTTTCATGGCCAGTTAGTCCTCTGCGACCCTTCTATCATAGTATCGATAGAACACTGAAACACACGCCACATTGCGACAATGGTCTAACGAGTCAATAAACTGTCATTATTGAGCACTTTCTCCCTCTTCTGTTTACGGTCGAGAAGATCCAAAATAGACTTTGAAGTACCGGGGCCCAAACATGAGAGTTGTATTCCATCTTAGGTTGGATGTAGGTTTCGTAAATATTAAAGAGGTTAGATGAAGTGAAGTATTTCTTATATCGTTTCAAAAAACTAAGGTACTTGAATGCTTCTTTCAACACTTAAATAATGTAACATTTTACCGAATGCCCAGAACATTAAGAATATCTGACTACACAATATTCCCATTATCCAAAGTCACAAACGAAACCACAGCACCACATCTGTGTGTCGGAAAACAGAGTTCGGTCTTGTCTGCATCAAAATCGACCCTGTTTGCATGTCCCCACTCGGAGATTTTCTCCACATCCCTTGTGGGCTTGTAATTCATATTCCGCCTTTTCGTCTCAACCTCCAAATAGCTCAACCTACGATCAAAGGTATATGAATAAAAAATGTTGCTGTCATCTGCTAAAGAGTCGATTGGATTGGAAGGGAGATAAAGAAGGTCGTTAAGCAATATTATAAATAGAGTGGGAGAAAGAACAGAGCCCCTGAATTTATCCTGAACTCATCGGAGGTTATCCTACCTATAACCACTCATATAAAGCGATCTCTAAGAAAGCTCGATATAAATCGAGAGAAGCTCAATAAATTTCTACACGAGCGTCTCATGCCAAAGCTGGTTATCGGTTCACTGTAGCAGGTTTAAGACAGATGAAGTTTTGGATAAATCATTTGAAGTTATTCCAATACCGGGTGTTTGTTTTTTAACTGGCGGCCATTTTTTTCAACTGTTAAGTGATTTATGTTTAGTTTGGTTTGGCCTGAACAACGCTTCCAAATTGTGCAAATTTATTTTGAAAATCAGTGTCCTGTTCGAAATACCTATCGCGCACATTTTGTTTAGTGATGAAGCTAATTTTTGTTTGAATGGATACGCCAATAAACAATACTACCGTATTTGGAGTGATGGTAATCCTCAAGCGTATGTTGAGACACCGTTAAATCCAGAAAACTGATTGTTTGGTGTGCTTAATGAACTGGTGGAATCATTGGTCCGTACTTCTTTAAAAACGATGTTGGTCAGAACGCTACAGTCAATGGGGACCTCTATACAGCCATGATGACTTTCTCGTTGACCAATTGAACAACCATGATGTGCAGGAGCTGTGATTTCAACAAGGCCACAAGTGATTTATTGAAGGAAACGATTGGTAAACACATAGTTCATGTTTCGGATTCGGGAATTGTCCTCCAAGATCGTGCGATTTAACGCAGCTAGACTATATTCTGTGGGAATATGTGAAGTCGCCCGAAAGTATTGACCACTTGGAGGACAACATGCGCCCCCTTATTGCTGATATAAGGCCACGAATGTTGGAAAAAGTCATCGGAAATTGGACCTTCAGATTAGACCTACGTCCGAGTCAACTGTGGCGGTCATATTTAAATTATGATGACAGAAGATTATCGTTTGAGTAAAGTAAATTTCATATCAATTTAAAAATTCATTTTTGTTTTATTCTATTTCAAGTTTTAATCGAACACTCAATATAAGGCTTTTGCCAGCGACCACCAAGTTTTTTTTCCGAAAGCAGCATCTGAGTTGCAATGCAAAGTTGCACTGTCTTGCAACACGTAGGTGCTGCGGTCTGAATTGAAAGCCATTTTGTTGAATTCAGTTTCAAGCTCATTAGATTTGGTCTGTATATTACTAAATGGATAAAAGATACTTCGCACTTATAGTCCGCGTAATCTAGATATTCCAGTCTCCGGCTTCGGTTCAGGGGGTCGCAAATAATTAATGCCTGTACATTTGCATAGGAACTTGACAAAACTAAATCATTTTCTTTTTTTCGTCCCTCCACCAGGGAACGCATTGGCTATCCACAAAGCATCCATTACTTTGCTTAAGTTTCAGTAACCAAGTTGATTTTCGAGCTAAGTATAGGATTAATCGACTGGTGCTCACCTCCATAAGAATGTATGTGGTGGTGAAGATCCTTGCTAGCTATGTGGTGGCGATGGTATTACTTACTTAGCATTGTAATTTTTTCTCAGTAGGTGGCGTTCTCCTGATCATTCGTTTGATGCTTGTCATCATCGTCAAAGATAAGCAAGAAAGTAAGAAGGGGTCTTCTTTAGATGAATTTTTCTGGAGGGAGGTTGAAGTCTTTCTATTAACACTCAAAACTACAATAATTTTTGTTTTCGTCATGTCCTCTGCTGGGATACAAATCTGAGCAGTTGGTGTTGTATGCCTGCGATCTAACAACTACACTACGCCACCAACATTTACTACCAGAAATAAGTATGCCTTATACCGCCACAAAGGCATACTTGCCGAACGTACCAAATGGTGACTGTAAAGATTTTAAGATTTTACTTTCATGCATAACAGTGTATTGGAAACTTGTAACAGCAGCGTAAGATTGAAATTATCATCGAATGCACGCATGCTCTCCTCCAACTGCTAATTCTCATTTTAGGAGTTTTTACAATAATATCTTGCAGTCAATCTTTAAGTCTTGATAATTCATATTTGAATTTTTTGATAGTACGATACTAAAAAGCAATTACTTAAAAGTACCACAAAAAGTAGCATTTGAATTATTTCAGCCCTGAAATATGTTATGGAATTTTTCACTTTATTTTTGCGTGCTATGGCATAAAGATATAACAACAAATGGGCAATCAACACCTCAACATCATAATTAAGTTTAGCAATTATTGCCTCATAAGATTTTTTAAAAGTATTTCGTAGATTCTTTTATTTTTGGAAAATGTGTCAATGATTAAATCAGCACCATCTCCTCAAAATAATTGTGTTGAAATACTTCAAATTTTCTTATAGATTTTGTTAAACACAGACGCAGAAAATAGAAAAACTAAATTGAAACAAGTAAAGGAAACTTTCAAAAAACTGAAAAAGAATCAAAAGAATAAAATTTGAAAATTAACAAACATTGTTGCTTAAACAATTTGAATTTAAAATCGTATGTGAATTATTTACCTTTCAGCACCACAATAGTATTCAATTTGCAACATCTAAACTGGAAAACAATAACAGCCAAAAAATCTTTCCTTCAGCCATCATCATACACAAATAAAAAGTTTTCAAATTCATTTGTTCCATACGGTTTATTCAACAACATAATCCAAATGACTTCAAGCGTTCAAAATAAGAGTTTATATGTGACGGATCTGTGTGTATCATCGTCTAACAAACAGACTCAAAGGCCGTTCTGCAGTGAATGCAATCAAAAGTCATCAGTTTTTACTTCATTCATACATGTGCCACAATAGATACGTGATTAGCTTGAAAATGAAGTAAACAAATATGCAATAAAATGACAGTCGGTGAGTGACACATAATTTCTTGCACGCATCTCGACTGTCTTCTTTGTCACAATGACGTGCAGACTCAATCAAGCGGATGAAAAAAACAATATCGTTCAAGTTCGTATGAAAAAACCAATTTTTTTTCATCAATTTAAGATGAGTAAGTCTGCATCGATTTTAAAAATTTATAGTAATTTCAGTCATCTTAAGCTTAGATTTTTTTATAAATAAATTTAAGACGCTGCACTTATGTGTTGAAAAATTTCTTATACGGGAGAGCCTATAAAAATACTTTAATTTTTTATTACTGAACTCCACAGTGTTGAATAAGAATATCGAACAGCTTTAATATATGTGTTTAGGAAAGGTGCTACTGGCTTTTTCTCGATTTTAGATAAAAGCGATTATCTAGAAAGTTTAAATTTAAAGTTTAAATTTAAAAATGCAATAAAACAAAAACGGTTTGAAATTTTGCCAAATTTATTTTGTTGTTGTGAAGTACAATTGTTTCAGTTAGAAGTGAAATATTTCATTCATATGGCTGCTATACCCCATTCGATCGCACCAATTTTCGAAAACTTTTTTTAGTGTATGTGGTCGTATGTTGGCCTTCAAATGCTTAATTGTCTCTGGTTTGTCGGCACAGAAAATGGTCCAACGGTTTCAAATCGCAGCTTCTTGGCGGCCAACTGACATTTCGGCTTCTATAAACGGCCATCGAACGTTTGACGCAATAAATCGATTGTGGCATAAGATGTGTAGCAGGTTTCACTATCCTGTTCAAACCAAACGTCGTTCACATTAATACCATGAAGAGCGGGCACAAAAACCGGTTATCATGGTGCGATAGGTGTCTCCATTGACCGTCCTCATTTTCAAATGAGGCCTCCGCTCTACAAGCCGCACCAAACAGTCACTCGTAACGGGTGCATTGGCTTCTGTAAAATCATATTTGGCTTTTCTGAGGTCCAAATACGGCAATTTGGCTCATTAACGTACCCACAAAGATGAAAATGAGCTTCATCCGAAATGATGATTTGTTTTTTTTTGGCTAAATCGATATCATAGTGCAGTTTCTCGTTGGCCCATCTAGCGAAGCGCAAACGAAACGAATGTTCATGCAGCTTTAACTCTTGAAGCAATTAAACTTTCTAAGGCAAGATATTTTTTACAAAATTCGACGTAAACTGGTGCGTCAAATGTTCAATTTTTGAGAACGATGACGAGTTATTGTTGATGGATTCTCACGCACTCTCTCAAGCACAGCTTCCATACGAACATGCTTACGTCTTGGCGCATGAAACCAGTTTCAGGAACTTTAGCAATAAACTTGAATATACCGGGCACTGTTGGTCCTTCTCTGCGACCATAATTTTGTAAAACATTTTCCTGGAATTTCCGACCAATTGTCTTTGTTTTGAAAATAAATTTCCAATAAATCGCAACGTTGCTTAAGCGTAATCAGCGTAATTCGCTCAGTGGAGATAATATACTGAAATTTATGACAGAACAGAATGACATGAGTATTGCCAGATTCGAAATAACCGCTTGTTCAAATTTAAACTGATAGCTATTTTTCTAATAGCTGCTATAGAGTATAATACCTACAAAATCTTAAGTTATGGGTGAACAATCGATATAAACCAAATTAAGTGTCTCAACTCAGAATAGTATAGAAAAAGACCATTTCAATGGCATACGTTTTATTTAAACGAATATAAGAAATGCATCCCTTGTTTCGTGGTCTAATGAGGGACAAGTAAGTCATTAATTGAGTATCTTTACGTTGGCATACTCCACGGTGACCAACGTACAAGTGAAGACAATGTGTTCACCAGCGTCGTCACACATGACTTAAGCCATATGTGAGTACTAAATCCGAAAATATGTTATTTGGACAATCTGAAGACATGTATTTTGGACTTTGGTAAAGTTCGGAGACTATCTAAATTCCTACCGCTCTATGAGTCACGGCACCCTTCAAAAAGTTCAAAAAAAAGATCAAAAAGTTTCCGGAATAACCCCCGTGTGGAGGACCCATCGTTCCGATTTGAGTTGATGACTCCTAATTGTAAACAAAATAAATAATTTGTTTAACATTTAATGTAATTTTATTAATAGTAGAATTCAGTTTTCAACATTATGAACAATAGAATATGCTAGAAAGAACTGGGTCTCTGTGAATGACAATCAGAGTTTCTTATATATAACAGAGTAGTAACTAACAGTACAAATAGAAATAGTAGTAAAAGTGATATTGATAGAAATAGCAGTAACTGCAGACTTAAGCCCATCTTCTCATCCCTCTTCTTTTAATGCGAATTAACAATACTGAAGACGTTGTGGTTAAGTTTTTATTCTGGAGGATCTTCTAAGGACGAGAGGTAGTTCCTTTTTAGAGCTTGGTGGTTGAGAGACATTGGATGGTCCTGAAGAATCGGTAACAACATTGGCTGTAGGCGCAATTTTAGCTTGAGATAGTCTGATGTCTTGCGAATTTCTACGATACTGATTTCCATTTGCATCTTCAATGACGTAAAAACGAGGATGGATCTGTGCCTTAACTACTGCTGGGTTCCAAGTACTTTGGTTTTGCGTTCTAGTGACTACTATATCACCTTCAGTAAATTGGGGAGGACTGACTTTTGCACCACGATATGCGTACTCGCTTTGCTTATCTCTTTCATCTTTCAAATATTTTGATATTCTTTGGCTTTCAGATGAAAGAAGTGTGTCTTTTGATGTTGGTAATATACTTCTCGTGGCATGGCCAAAGAGGCGTTGAGATGGTGAACCAAGATTGCCACGTGGCGTGTTCATGTAGTTTAGAAGTCCTAAATAGTAATCGCTGTTGTCATATGTAGATTTTTTGAGAATATTTTTTGCAATATGCACTGCCTTTTCTGCCAATCCGTTTCCACTTGGGTGATACGGCGAACTGGTGCGATGATTGAATTTCCAAGTTGATGAAAAAAGTTTAAATTCACTGCTTGCAAATTGCGGACCATTGTCAGTTTCTAAAGTAAGAGGGGGACCAAACGTGGAGAAAATCTCTTTTAGGAATGAGATAACTTGCTTTGAAGTTGTTTCGCTAAGTTTTTTAAACTTAAGGTAGCCCAAGTAAATGTCAATGAAAACAACATACTCGTCGTTATTGAAGTGAAACATGTCGGTTGTGCCTATTTCAAACCCATGGTATGGAATCTGTTTTTCGCCGATTTTAAACTTCGTATTTTTCGTTGGTAAACTTGGCACGCTGCACATTTTTGAATAAAATTATGAATGTCCTGACTCATACGAGGCCAAAATACTGAATCTCGAGCCATTCCTACACACTTAGCATAACTGAAATGACCAGTGTGAATATCTCTTAAAAATTTCTCTCTCAGTTTTTTAGATACGAAAACTTTAGAGGCTTTAAAAATTATACCGTCGTCATTTACTGATAGCTCATCTCAAAAATCCCAATATTGTTTCAACTCAATCGGCAGATTTTCTTTAGACCTTGGCCAACCCCTTCGTATCAGCTTTATCAACTTTTGGCAGATATTATCAGAAACTGTTTCCTGTTTTAACGTTTCTAATTCCTTGTCACAAATTGGCAATATTGTCTGAATTTTTAGATTCTCACCCTCTTCTTTTTTAACTTTATTAATGCAATCTCGACTCAGAGGACGCCTGGTTTGTATACTATTTTTGGGTTATAAGTTAACAAACTTAACCTGATATTCAGCAGTCGCGATGGAGACGAATGTAGAGGTTTTTTGAAAATAGACTCCAACGGCTTAAAATCAGACTCGATAACGATGTCTTTGCCCCAGACATATTGGTGAAATTTTTCGCATCCAAATTTTACGGCAAGTGCTTCTTTTTCGATTTGGGAATACTTCGACTGGGTCTGTGTAAATGACAATCAGAGTTTCTTATATATAACAGAGTAGTAACTAACAGTACAAATAGAAATAGTAGTAAAAGTGATATTGATAGAAATAGCAGTAACTGCAGATTTAAGCCCATGTTCGCATCCCTCTTCTTTTAATGCGAATTAACAATACTGAAGACGTTGCGGTTAAGTTCTTATTCTGGAGGATCTTCTAGGAACGAGAGATGGTTCCTTTTTAGAGCTTGGTGGTTAAGAGACATTGGATGGGTCTGTAGAATCAGCAACAACATCGGCTGTGGGCGCCATTTTCAATTTTCATTAGGAGTCATCTTTCTCTATTTTGTCGCATTACATATGTGTGGTATAAACACCATAATTCACAATCGTAATTAAGTAATTCGTTATATCGTGTTTCTATGTTTTCCAAAATTGTACCACTTAAGACTAAATTTTTAAAATTCAACCCAATTTATTATCTCTTTAAGACAACTGCCTCTATAATCATTTTAAGATAAGTGCCTAGATGCAAAAAGACATACATATATAATCATCAAATAAATTATAAAAAAAGCCCAACACCTATTCCATTATGAGCACCATTGCTAGTCGTTATCTGGCTTCATTGCACTCCACATTAGCAAAGAGACTCAAAATAAAACAACATGAACAACTTGAAATTTTGAAAAAAAACGAATTTTTCTTTTCACTTGACTTCTGGTACTTTTTTCCTTGTCTTTGTTTGATTACTTTAAATTTATGCCTCAAATACTTTTCTTTATTTATTTTTTTTGTGGTACTTTTTTGTTTCTTTTTGAATTTTATTTTTATTTTTGGTGCAGTTATCTAGTTTTCGTTAATTTTCTTTATTGTTTTCTTTGCTTTCCTTTTTAAGTAAAAAAGTTTTTGCTTAAAGTTTGTTAAGTTTTTTCTTTTGTTGTTTTTCAACAAAACAATGAAATTTCAAACAATAAATGGAATAGAGCACAAAAGTTTCAAATTCCCAGCTCTGTTAAAAAAAAACGTAAAGGGTGGGGAGCTCTTGTCTAAATGAATGTTTGTGTTATTGTTGCTGGTTGATGCCTTAAACACTTTTCATTATGCAACGCTGAAAGTAAAAGTAGGCAAAAATAAAAAAGAATATAATTTATAAAAAATAACAACAACAAAAGCGATAGTATTACACATACACGTACAAATACAAATGCTGTGCAGCACAAACAAACGACTGACTGACGAATGAAGTTCATGAGATGAATGATGCTGATTAAAATCTTAAGGAAGTCTTTAGTTTTGTTAAGTGAAGTTGAAACAAAAAACTCGCATTTTGTTGCATATTATCTATCGCATCATATTTAAATAAAATAATTGCCAGTGTTTTCAACGCTAACAGAGTGAATTAAATAGCGTTAATATGATGAATACTTACATATGTAAGAGGGATGGAGTGTGTTTATCAAAGAATGCCTTACACTTTCAATAAAATTATATAAAAACTATTCTGAGGTATATTTCTTGTTTATACATACTTACATGTGGCGGCGTGGTGTAGTGGTTAGAGCGCACACATAACAACATAAACGACCCAGGTTCGAGCCCCAGCAGAGGACATGACGAAGAAAAAATTTTAATTGTGGTTTCGAATGTTTAATAATAGAAAAGGCTTCAACTTCCCGCCAGACTACTCCATCTAAAAAAAAAATAAAGAAAAAAGGCCCCCTAAACCTTCTCGCATACCTCTGGCGATGATAACAAACATCAGACGGAATGATTAGGAAAAACACGGCACCTACTGGGAAAAAATTACAATGCTGAAGTAAAGATCACCACCAATTAGCAAGGATCTTTTCCACTACACAAAAAATAAAAAATCATAGTCAGGAAGCTACAGCGGATTAATCATCTACTTAGCTTGAAATATCAAATTGATTAAAGAAACTGAAACAAAACAATAGATGCTTTGTGGAAAGCCAATATGTTCCCTAGAGGAGTGACGGAGAAAAAAAAGCATGTACTTATGTCGGCATTTCAATATTCTGTATTACAAGCGTCTGTCGGTTTTGCCCGAGTCCACAAAGGCATGCCAGTTGGATCTTTGCTACGCTAGCTGGCACCAGTTTGAAATTCCCAAGTCCTATAGGTTTTCCAACATTTGGTCTTCCAAGCTCGCTGTTGTAAAGTATGGGGTATTCATCTCCGAGAGAATCTTACGAAATATTTTCCTCTCGAACGCTCCCAAGCCATTCTCATCGTTGTTCGACAGTATCTATGCAGGACAAGGATGGTAAGCGTTATGCCGAGCGTGCGCTTCATTCATTGAAGGGGAGCTCTGCATCTCAATTGTTACTAAGTTCAGTAGCCTGACGTCGTTCATGGTGTTAATGCCGGTACTAAGATAAATTAAGTCAACCACTTCAAAAATTCATTCTCACCCATTTTAAACTACGACCCAGCCAACTTAGTTTCTATATCGGTTAGGCCATCTATCAGCTTAAATTTAAACCAGCGGTTATTTCGAATCTGGCAATGCTTATGTCATCCTATTCTGTCTCAAAATTCAGTATATTATCTCTACTAAACGAATTGAATCGATTTGCGCTTAGCAACGTTGGGATTTAATGGAAATTTATTTCCAAAACAAAGACAAAAAGCTCATTTTCATCTTGATGGGTACGTTAATAAGCAAAATTACCATACTTGTGGCTCAAAAAACCCAACCGTGATCTTACGGAAGCCAATGCACCCATTACGAGTGACTGTTTGCTACGGCTTGTGGAGTGGAGGCATCATTGGCCCATGAAAATGAGGACGGCGCAAGCATTGTGGTCAATGAAGACACCTATCGCACCATGATAACCGATTGTTTTCTGCCCGCTATTCATTATATTGATGTGAACGATATTTGGTTTCAACAGGATGGTCCAAGTTGCCACACATCTTATGCCTCAATCGATTTATTGCGTCAAACGTTTGATGGCCGTTTAATTAGCCGAAATGATGATATCAGTTGACTGCCAAGAAGCTACGATTTGACACCTTTGGACTATTTCCTGTAGGGCGCCGTTAAAGGAAAGTGTTATGCCGACAAACCAGAGACAATTGAACATTTGAAGGTCAACATTCGTGATATCATTGCCGAGATACGACGCCATACACTCGAAAAAGTTCTCGACAATCGGTCTGATCGAATGGGGTACTGTGAGGGCAGCCGCTGCAGCCGTATGAATGAAATAATATTTTATTTCTAACCGAAGGAATTGTACTTCACAGCAAAAAAATGTATTTGCCAAAATTTCAAACTGTTTCTGTTTTATTGCATTTTTAAATTAAAATTTTTAAATGGCCCACCCTATATATAGTACCAAACGCGTGTCGATGTCATGGTACAGCTCATACGGCCCATTGTACATACCAGAGATCAGCTATGAATACTGAAAACATGAGTATGGTCGAAACATAATTCATAAATTCTTAAACTCATAGTCATTCATACTCAGTGAAATGGCTACTTATAGGCATTCATACTCTAAAGCTGCCGTGCACATTTCATAGAACAATTGTTCACAATAAATTCACGCACGTTCTTGCTTTTAGTCGTCAATGAGACAGCAACGAGTGCACATGTATGGTAAATATACGCAAAGTTTTTTAAGGCACAGAAAAATAATTTAAAAAGTTTCTTACGATTGTGCTTTGTTGTCACTGAAACAGTGACGAATGCATATGTGTGGCGAATGCATATTGATTTTTTTTAGTTTTCTCAAAACATCAACTTTACTCCCTCTGAGAGCTTCATGTTCCCACTAACAAAACTACATTTTTAGTTTCGCACATTACTGCTATAAAGCTTGAAGTACTCATCATACTCATACTTATAAAGATTTATGACGCTATAGATTCATCTACACTCATTTCACGTAGACGATATAAAATGAGTATGATTCGAATATGAACATTTGAATACTCATTATAAGATTGTCTTTTTGTGTTTGCTTTTTTCTTTGAATAGTTGTAAATATTGGCTCATGAATGTTCATCAATTTATGAGTATTATGAGTATATTTTGAGAAATGAATGAATAATATGAGTATGAATACGACGCTTGATTCATACCCATTGCTACTTATACTTACGAACCAACGTTATTGTGAGTATGAATAAGTATGAGTAGTTGAATTTGAATGATGTGTACTCACTTATACATATAAATTCATGAGTAAGTAAGAGTAACAAAAAAGCGACATATTGCTGATTTCTGGTACACACAATGTCGGTATTCATTATCAACGCAGATTGGTCCATAGATCTGGCTAAATATTTTCCTCTCGAACACTCCAAGTATTGCTCCGTCTGTTCGTACTCATGCTTCTGACCCATACAACAGCATAGGTAGTGTCAGTGGTTTGTAGAAAGAGTGTGATCTTCGTTAGGTGAGAAAGGTGTTCTTAAAACAGACCAGTCTTTATTTTTATCTCAAAACTGATTTTTTCACTCTGGTTATGGCGGTGTATAGTTAGATAACCTCATTGAATACCTCAAGTTGTAGTCATCAACTTCTAGAGTCTTGGACGTTCTATTCGTCGATACCATCATCTCAGTTTTATCATTGTTTACTGCCAGACCTCGTTTTATTATTTTTCTTCGACTTTCTCAAAGGTTGCAGTTTCCGCTCCTAGCGTCTGGCTCATGATATCGATGTCGTCGGCAGAAGCGAGTAGCAAGCATATCCCGTTTCGGTTAAAACGTGCCAACTCTATTCACTTCAAGCGCTTCTCTCTTTAAATTCGTACACTAACACATTTCTATTGATTGGGCAACCTTAAAATAAGTTTCCAAGGCTGAGTCGTCCGCCGGAGATTACGTTAGTCTGCATTATTGCACTGATCGGGAGGATAAGTTAGCTGAAATGGCATCTGCTTTTTCAGTGCGGTTTCAGTCCGCTGGGATTTATCAGAAGTAGTATATTCAGTTTTTCTTTTAGAACAGAGAAAATCGTTGGTACTCTTGTTAGGCTGGCTATCAGAATTCTTAATATCTTATTAGACAAGGTTGTCACTCCCCGCAATTGTATAAAAACAAAGATATCAGAAGTCTTTGGACACTTGGCTTGAATCGTATGACACCTAGACTAGTCAAATACTGCTGCGATACGTTACAAAAGTTTTCGCTCGGAAGTAAGGTCCAGTAGTTTTGGGAACCTGGACAGTGTGGGACAGATGGTAATGAATAAAAGATACATTGGCCAGATAGGGTCCCATGACGCCCTTTATTGGTCCGGAATCTTGCTGTGCAGTACCACTCACTACCACCCTTAATCTAATAATGGATTGGAAAATTTGTAGATGCCTGGAATACTGGAATACTCAAAGGAGACTTCGCCACTCTAGGGCGGCAATCAGTCCGTTATCGTCGCTCTGAGGTTCTCTAGTATGACAGGCCGACTTCAAATTCCTTACGGAATTTCTTACGGACCACTCTGACTAGAGCACATGCAAAAAGGATGGCGGCCACAGATGTAAATGTTTGTAGATTGTGCAGGTCTCAGGGATTCTTGATAGGCTTACGTGGAAATGTTTATAAGTATACATTAGGGTTTCACTGGGCTACATATCCATCATGATGTCTGAAGAAACTATAGACTGGAAAGGACACAATAGATCTTATGGGACACAGTGTCTTGCAATAGTGCCTGGTCGATATGATAACAATATAGGCTGGCCAAGTTATAATAGCCCTATTTTGATAGGAACGTAGGCGAATTATGGTTCATAATACATAACAAAGTGGCTGACAGTAAGAACTTGTCACTGGATGTTACGTGAGAATGTGGCTTGACTCGGTCTCTTCTTCAACAACTATTGTTGCGGTAACTGAGGAAAGGGGTAGACTTCTCTGCAAAAGCTCGTCCCTAGCTATTGGCAGTTACATATGCAGCCTTGAAGAGTTATTTAGATCTAAAATTAATGGCCTACTGAGATATATTACGGTTACGAATTTTATAACACATTGGTATGCGTTGTGGAAAGTCTGGTAAGCGATGAGATCTTGTCAAAACGTAATTCTTTCAAGTCTGTTTGACTGTTTGCGAGCAACAAACTACCATGGAAATCAAGCCAACTCATTATTGTTTTGACTTTAAAAGTCTACACGTTTTCGCGTATTTAAGTAATAGCTATACTGCGTTATGGAAACTGAACGATAGGATAACCATTAAAACAGGAGTACGTCAAGCATTGGATCACTTGATCCGGGCTATAGTTAAAGAGAACGGTAGACAATCTTAATTCTAATCCTGGCAACTGTGCTAGTAAGAGAAATAACAAGCCAAACTGAAGGATCTTTATTTCTTTCAGTTTCCTGATTCTTTTCCTACAGATTTTGAAGCTAGTTCGGGAAATGACAACTCGTGTGGAGAGTTTACAATTTTACTCTTTTTTTGGCTTTCTGAACTCTGCCTGGAGATCGGCTATATATCCAGAAAGACGAAATTGGGCCTGCTATGAATGTGAATCATAAAATGCTGAGTTGCGAGAAATCCGGATTGTACAAATTGTCACTAACAGATGTTTGCGTAAAATTCTCTGTGATAAAGAAGTGTTTTTGTTGTATAATCTATTTAAGTAAGAGTTTATTTTTTGTATATATTATTTTGCTTGACAGATACAGCACAATTTCTAAATTTACCCGTTGACTACGTCATTGAAACAACTTGAAAACGGGCTCTTAAAAGTATTTTTCTGAGATTCTCACACATAATTTTCGATTGCATACTTATTTTAATTTTATCTTTGCTCTAAAGCAATAAGAACAAATACTCTTTTATATAAAAAACAATAAATCTTCAAAGCGACCATAAATCTTTTATTTCGCATAAATTATAGGAGTTGAAGCATTAAATCTATTGCGGGAAATTTAAATAAAAAATAAATTATTTTTATGCAGTGTTAACACATACATACGTATATAGAAAAAAATATGTCAATACCTGACATTTGGAAGTCAATTCAGTATATGAAACAGTTTCACTAAAGCTGCTTGATATTTTGTAACTTTTTTCTTTTATACTGAACGACGAGGTTGATTAAAATGCAGCCATAAATTAATCAACAAGATATGCATGAATAATAATAAAAAAAACCAGATGACAAAATATCAATTTTTGATCAAATCTAGCTAAAACCCGGTATGCTTCGCCACCCCATCTTATTTATTATCTTAAATGCTAACTTAGTTATATCCGTTTACCAATTTTTGTCCACTTTGTCTCCTTCCGATCAATATCCAAATATTTGTTACTTTTAGAAAGACACTGCAGGTTCTGCTTTTAAGCTGTATACAGTCTTCATATAAACACACATTCATTTTTATATATAAGATACTTATATAGGCAGTTTTTAAAAAGTGTCATTTCTGCCATTCCCGCTTTTTGGCTGATATGGTTAGATAATGAAGCTTTAATAGTTGTCGTTCTCCACATATACAAAATTCAATATTTAGTATGAATGGAAGGTGCCACGCCCACTTAGCGACTGATGATGTGTATTGTTCACGACGTTATTTGAATCTAATTTAGAAACTTCTATTATTGTCGTTCTCAAGATATACAAAAATTAATAAATATACTTTATAGGTACCACGCCCACTTGTCCGATTCCGCTCAATTTCAAAAACTTCTTTAACCATTCTCAAGGTATATAGAAATCAACATTTAGTTTGTATGGGAGATACCATGCCCACTTGTCAAAATTCGCCCACTCTTTGCTTTAATCTTTCTAAAGATATAATGAAATCATTAGTTAGTTTGTATCGGAGGTACCACGACCACTCGACAACATTCCAGCGGTATTCTTAGCTTGCAATGCTAAAATTCGAAACAGTTTCACCTTAGGCATCCGATTAGACACAACCTTTAACTCGTGTGTTAAGTTTCTACTTGTATGGCTGTGAGTCCTAAAACACTCCATATTCCTACAGCACATTCTGACCAGATACAATATTCTACCCTTCCTTATGGTAAATATCATATTAAATTTCAATAACGAAGGATATAATGTGAGGGAAACGAAGAAAACTAGATGACGACATAACATAACTGGCCATAAAGTAAAATTCGCAGGAAACACTTGCTTCTAAAGCAGATTTCGGCAAAGAGCTGGTCTTCTCTTGTTTTCACACGTAAGCAAAAAATAAACAAAGAGAGGAAAAGAAAAAACAAGGGGAAAACACAGTGCAAAGTGGCCTGAGTGAGAGACCCTCAATTACGCAAATGTAACATGCATTAACATTAGTTTGCCGAACGTTGTTCTAATGCAGTATTGTGCAAAAGTAAATATGTAGTTGTGTTAGTGGGAACATAAAAATTACTCCCTAGGAGAGAATAAAGTTGATGTTTTAAAAAAATTTAAAAAAAAATAAACACACATCCGCGGCACATGTGCACTTGTCACTGTTTCAGTGAAAACTAAAAGCGAAAGAATATTTTGAAGTTATTAAAATTATTAAAATTTGCGAACATTTACCATAAATTTGCATTCGTCACTGTCCCTTTGACGACTAAAAGAAAGAACGTAAGAATACGTGTGAGTTGATCGGGGACAAGAGTCCCATGACAAGCTCATGACTGTTCTAATGATTACTTTGAGCCAAACAAAAACATTAGCACTCAACATCTGAAAGTAATTTTTTATGGCGCTATGATTTCCTGTGGTATGGTCCGAAGAAATAAGTGTAGGGCGGTGATGGGAGATTGAATTTTTTTTCGGTATTAAAAAAAGATATTTGAGAGTACTTTTTTGACAACAAGAGTAACCAATATTATAAAACAAAACGATTTTTACTTGGGCTGCTGTACTAAAAAACTTAATAACTTCAAAAGCAAAGAAGCATTTTATTCTTAACTAAATATAGGTTAGTTTAGACTATTCTGGCAGCTACCGTTAGCATGGAAATTTTAGATAATGTGTCCATTACTACAACATGGACCTCACAGCTCCTATCTGGCAACAGTTAGCAATTCAGTTGTCCTAATGAAGGTAAAAATTTTGTCTACATTTTACGTTGTAAGTAGTACTTATCGAGTTTTTTCCTAACTCTCACTGAAAGCCTTATATCGTCGAGTTCTGGGCAGTAATAAAGAAGGTGTTACGTAAACTCCTCCTCCTCTGCATCATTGTAACTTCTGCAAAGATAATTATATGGAATTCCCATCCTTTGAGCAAGTCTACCAATAGCCCAACCCAGGTTCCTAGCATGTGCTCTAGGCAGTCTTATTCTCCGGTAAACCAAATGTGGCCAGATTCTCCTGGTTCTGAACATTTATCGAAATTTCCGTGACATTAGCCGTATACTCTGTCAATTTCCTTATGTCTTCGAAACCCAAGTAGGGTAACCGTCCAGAGACACCGGGGATTAATAAACAATTCCCAACATGTTATTCACACTGTCCAGGGATCTTATGCAAATATGGAAATATCCCTATTGAATATTCCGTAATATCTGACAAACCGCGTAGATATGTGTGTTTCTGTCGCCCCTATTTCCATATTTGAAACTTAAAACCGGTTAATATTCATCCAAGTTATTAGCTTATAAGTGAATAAAGCCAAGAAAAACCATTTCTTTACCCTTAACTCAAAATTTTGAGGTGTTTTGAATAGTACCTGTAGTAGTACCTGTAAGAAAAATTGTGTCACTTCTCACGTATGTATATCAACTTTATTCATTCGTCCCATAGTGTAATCGAGTTGCCATTAGTACTAAAGTTGAATAAAAACCGAAAAGCTCTGAGACAAAGGAATGTAAAAAAATGTAGAAATAAGGCAATATTTATTGGAGTATTAAATCTGTACCACGGTATTTTTTGAATTAAATAGTATCAAATGTAGTACGATCGTATCAATCGTGATAATAATTTCTATAACATTTCAAAGGGGAACATCCGATTCTAATTTTTAACACATTGAAAGGCACCTACAATTTAACGCCGGCTCCAAATGGCAAATGTATTAGAAGTACTCATTTATAACCATCATTAGTAACACTCGGGAATAAACAATACCTACAAAAGGATACACCACATCAGCGCATTTAAAACTGTATTTTGGTTTATGGGGTTGTGTCAGTATTGTTAATGTGTCACTCTGGCAATACCGTACTTACTTGTGTATTTGGCAACATTGTGTGTTACATTTGAAATTGACGGAAATAATTCGAATGTTGTAGGACGAACAAGAACATTCAGAAGTAATTTAGTAGTAAAAGGCGGTGCCTTATGATTAGCTAGGATAGTTATCGTTTTGCAGTCATAAGGTAAAGTCGTGCTTAGGCGTAAATAAAATTGCTGTATAAGCGAATATTAAGTGCTGGATAAATAAGTTGCTGTATTAAGATAAAGTGTATAAAATAAATGTGAGAAAATCAAAACTGTAAAAAGAACAAATTCGCTGCATTATTTTATTTTACGCAATTTAAAAGAATTCAACAGTTTTAAAAAGGTTAAAGTAGCAATATTATGAGCTGTTGTTGCTTTTTCTAAGACTGAACCGAGGTCTTCTTGATTGGTTGACGGAGGCCCACAAGAGGTTTCATAACGTCTTTACATATTTCAATAGAATGAAAAATGCTTAACGTTTTTGCTTTTTCTTTAAATGAAATTTATTAGTATGGGCCGGGATGTCGGGTTCCACATCACAACTTTCGAAAATTCACGGTGTTATTTATTACACAATGCGGTTTTGCTGGCGCGTTTGTTTATGGGACAGGACACCGCATTCGGCATCTAAATCTTCAAAAAATCACGGTGTTATTTATTACACCGGGCAGAATACGATGAGTTTGCCAACGCCTGCACTTACCACAGGAGACACTTGCATCATAATGCTTGTTATTGCGAGCATACACTATTTGTACAAATGAAAATATTGGCTTAAATCATACTATTGTCTTAATTGATAATTTCTAACAGCTGAATGACAGTCAGGCAGGCAGAGAACATACCAATTATTTAAAACAGTTTTTGTAATGTGGGACTAACTTTTTTCAGATAGAGAAGATTAACAATATTTTTTATCCTGTTAATTCCTATTAATCCGTTTACTTTCTTTTAATAGGATTATATTTTTATTTCAAATAGCTTTTCATCCTTATTTAGGAGTTTCGTTTATTTCTATTTCTATTACACTATAAATTTTTAATTCACCTAAAAATTCGTTAAAATAAATCGAATGATGATTGCAAAAACATCATAATAATTTTTAAATGCAATTTCCGGTTTATTTATTTCCTGTCATCTTTGACAATTTTTATTAAAATTAAAATATTTTCTATAGTTGGCAGTATATGTGATGATGCGAAAAGCAAGGAATATTTGAAAGAGTAAAATAGAATATACTGCATGTGCTAATACATGCTAACTTGGCCTTTCATACGAGTAGTTGGCCGGATTTTGCCAAGGCAATGCTTTTTTTCTTCTCTTCTTAAACTCTGCCACTAAATACTATTTATTTAGTACTTCCTTACCCCTCTGTATCTTACTGTCTATCGCCTATCCTCTGCCAATGTGTATGACAAAAATGTGGGTCACATTTAAACTGCTTATGATTTTGATTTCAAAACTATTATAAGCAACATTATTGCATTATTTACTTGCTATAGCAAGCATACCATGGCACGACTAAAAGGCTTTTTAATACAATTTTATATTCTATAGCGAAAAAGGCGTAAAAATAGAGGAGATAGGAAAAATAAATTTTTTTAACTACATATTTATGAAAGAGAAGGGATGTAATGTATCATCATAATGTATTAACACTGATTGTAAAGGAGGAGGTGAATAAATAACCATAACAATAAAGAGTGCTTCAAAATGAAATGAAATTAGCCGAGTTTCACGGGAAGTCAGGACCTTTGGAAGACTCGTGCTTTTTAATTTCTCATAATTTTCTCTGTTTTTGAGAAAATTTTGCACTACACACAAAGATCGTCCCAGTTTTTTCGCCATTCCAAGCATACTCAATCCCTGCTCATGAAGTGCCACAATTTGTCCTTGTTCATAAGGTGATAAAGGTTTCCCGCAACCCATACCACGCAGATATTATTTAAATTATAAATTATTACAAAAAAACTAATAATAATAATTGTAATACCTTCTGATTAAATTAATTGCTTATTTATCACTGACCTTATCATTTTGACGCATTGTATCTTGCACTTATTTACATAAATTTAAATAAAAATAATATAACGGTACAACTCTAAGAGCAAAACCGCCTTATTATTCACTTATTTAAACGTAGAGTTTTTTTTTTTTTTTGAATAAGATGACCGTACATAACATTTTATAGTTTTGATTAATTGAGCAAATATTAAGGTGACCTTATCATTGTGAAGCACACCTTATTAACAAATACATAGAATTCATTCGATAAACTACGAGTAGATCTTAAATTACTCGTAGATTTTGTGTCTTGCTTACCATCGAATTAAATTCAATACACATTGGCCTGTGTTTATGAGCATAATCCATAGGCATATAGGAATTGACCAATAAGCTTAATGGACTCAGTTAATAAGCACCCGATTTTATTTTTAGACTCATTAAAAGGGATCTACAGTTTAACGCCGGTTTTAACGTATTACAGCCAAATCTAAATTAGAGCGTTAAGCGTTATTTATCTGTCAAAAACTCTCATGTACTGACAGTGTTGTATTTTGTTTTAAATGTTATTGTTTATATATTGAAGTAATGCTAATTATCTTTTAACATCGCATTTAGCGATTTAATCACTATTGAAATGTTTATTTAGTTATGTTTTGTTGAAAAGTTAAGTTGACGTTACTGTTTACAACACAACGTTAAAGCTCTATTTAAGTATGCCACTTCAGCGTCAGCACCAGCCGCTAGACAACGCAACGCTCAATGCTCTAATTTAGATTTGGCACTTAGAGATGTTTCCCATAGTAGTAGTACTTATTACGTGGTGATACCGCTGTTGAAAATTTTTTCTTTTTTCAAGTAGTTTGGCTTGGCATTAAACTGAGGTAATTGGTTGGTAGATGGGTTTCTTACCTATCATATGATAATGGCACACAAGATTCAAAAGTCAAACAAAAGTACTAAAATAAAGTCTAAGAATTAGTTGGGAAATAAAGCTTTAGAATTAAGATCATTAATGCACTCTGTGATCATAAAACAAATGAATTTCTATTATATTTCTTTAATAAATAAGGGGTGGTTTTTTATAGAGGTATAGAACTTTAAGTTGCAATAAAACAACGATGGATTATTCGATTGACTTGAATTTTATTTATCCGAAAGATAATCTTGTGGCATTACATTTTAAATATGATTTCTGGCATATGACCGCCACGGCTGGCGCGGATGTAGTCCAATCTGGACGTCCAATTTTCGATGACTTTCTCCAACATTTGTGGCCGCATATCGGCAATAAAATAGCGAATGTTGTCTTCCAAATGGTCAAGCGTTTGTGGCTTTACCGCATAGACCAATGACTTTACATAGCCCCACAGAAAGTAGTCTAGCGGTGTTAAATCACAAGATCTTGGTGGCCAATTTACAGGTCCAAAACGTGAAATTAGGCGGTCACCAAACGTGTCTTTCAATAAATCTATTTTGGTATGAGCTGTGTGACATGTTGCGCTGTCTTGTTGAAACCACATCTCCTGGACATCATGGTTATTCAATTAAGGAATGGAAAAGTTAGTAATCATGGCTCTATACCGATCACCATTGACTGTAACGTTCTGGGCACCATCGTTTTTGAAAAAGTACGGACCAATGATTCCACCAGCCCATAAAGCGCACCAAACAGTCAGTTTTTCTGAATGTAACGGTGTTTCCACACACACTTGAGAATTACCTTCACTCCAAATGCGGCAGTTTTGTTTGTTGACGTGGCCATTCAACCAGAAGTGCGCTTCATCGCTAAACAAAATTCGCTTATGAAAATCGAGAACAACGGTAATCTCGTTTTGGGCCCATTCGACGAATCTACGCCGGCCGTGAGTCTATTCATGATGAATTGCCAAACTAAACTGAGAATAAATTACTTGACAGCTGTTAAATCAGTCGCCATCTTGAAAAGTAATGCCAACTTAAAGTTCTATACCTCTATAAAAAACACGCTATACTATCATTACATTATTTTACATTTCACTAAAACAGCGACGACTGAACATGCGTAGCAGGTGTATGCAGATTTCTTAAATTGTCATATAAACCGTGTTATTTTTAAGCATAATATTAAAAGTTTTATATTTTTAATAAAAAATAAATTCATCCAAATACGAATAATGCTAATTACCCATTTAATTCAACTCTCAGATAGCAATTGTCATGTTCTTACTAACACGACTGTTCAAAAAGTACATCGAGGTTGCTTAAGCTGTATGTGGTGCCTATATTCTTCAAATGAATTTACCGGTATTAATAGTGTTAATTTTTAGTTTATCCAACTAAGGAAATTACTTGTTAATAGTTATGTTGCTGTTTATCTATATTAAAATCTATTTTGTTTATTTTATTTTTAACTTATTTTTTATTCTTCAATTCTAGCATGTCTGGTGGTTTAATGTCTTGTGTAAGGGAGAATTCCCCACCCTTAGAAATGGATATTAATGTTTCGGGGCCATTATCTCTGCCAGAGCCTACTATTAATAATAGCGAACTAATGGGCTGCACCAGTACACACTCATCATCACATCATAATATTGCATCTTCAACGCCGCTGGCGGCTCAAACATCTTTACATCTGGATGGTAGTGGAGGTGGTAGTGGTGGTGGTGGGAGTGGTGCTGCCAGTTCAACACCAAATGCTACACCACCCAACACAGGTAAGATGAAAATTTTGTGTGTAAAACTTGTGCTACTTCTTGTTTTATCAATTAACTTTGTTGTTTGCCTCAGCAGCTACTCAAGTTTGTCCCTTGATATGGTTGGTCTTCGTTCTTATGTTTAAATTCTGATTCAATAGCAGCCAGTAAAGCAATTATTTTTTTCTTTCATATCTGATCCTGGTTTCTTTATAAGTTTTTTTTCTCCTTGCTGTTGCTATTGCTGTTATTTTATAAAGTTATTTGAAGTGCTTGTTGCAGAAACTTTGTCATATTTTTTTTCTGCTTTTTTAATTTTGATACTTTTAAGTTGATAGAAGTGTCAGTAACTTCGAAGGACCTTTTCATTTTGCAATATTTTTTCAAAATCTTTTTTTGTTTTTTCTCTCCTACACTTCTTTGTGGTTTCAAGTGATCACTTCTAAAGTTTTACAGAAACTTTGACCTTTTCTCAAATGGTATTTCACTGTGAGTTTCATTTGAGGATGTGAGAAGGCGAAAATCAATTTCCTTCAATATTGTTGTCTTTAAAGTAATATCCTCGTATTAACTGAGTTTACACACAGTTGGGTAAAAAAGTTTAAAGTTCTTTTGCTGTGTTTATGTTCATATGATTTTAAACGAAAAGTATTAAATGAAATTATTGGAAGATAGTTTTAAAAACTTTAATTAAAATGTAGAGGTTTACGACATAAAAAAATTAAGATGATAGTTTGAATTGATAAGCTACATCCGACTGATACCAATAAAGTTAATGAAAACTTAACATTTTTTGTTACAACGCAATTTAATGATAAATAAATATGACAAATGAAAAAACTATTAAAACTCTTTAGAAAAATGCAAAGCGAACAGGGTAATACGTATAAATAATTAATATGACGAACAAAATAATTATCATGGAAACATGGCATTAAAAAGTGGAACAGTTATTATGCGGAATTCTTAATAAAACCGCTAGGTCTTCCAATGTCCGTATCCGATAGCTCAGCGAGCTCAGTCGCAATAAATAAATAAATAATGCTGGTCATATGCACAGTAGGTGAGGAATTATTTCAACGTCGTCCTCATCCCTGCAGCTTCTGCAGAAATCATTGGCCATGTGTCAATATGAACCGCTGGCATGAGTGCCTATAATACAATGCCCACCAACAACTACGCTGAGTGTGCTTCTTGAAAGATTGAGCAGATCTTTTGTGCGCTTGAGTTCAAGATTTGGTCAGATTTGTTGCGTCATCTTGCCCGTTTCGGATTTCATATGCGATTTGTATTTAATTAGTTTTCTTGGCCAGTATATGCTAAGAATATTTCTTAAACAAATCTTTATAAATAAGTGTAATGTGCGTGAAGATAAATTCGGATTTGAAAAGCCAAGACACCAACCTTACTTTTTTAACATGATAAAATGTTGCGTTAACAGAGTTCTGTTAAGTGATTAACAGTGACTGCATACAAAATGTAAAATGTGAAGGTGCTCTCATATATACATATGGTTGTCCGAAGGGCTTACTAGAGAGTCCATATAGAGGTATGTCTGGAATAATCACCGGATCTGAGAGAATGAACTTTTAAACGCCTGTAATTCGCGTAATAATGCGTTCCAGGTTTAGCATGCACACAACAAAGTGGATTTTACATATGCTTTGATTATTTTCAACTTAATCCGTCATATACGATGAGTTGCAATATTAATTTAATTCGACTGTATTCTTGAGGGGCTTTATTAATGGGGCTGGATATATCAGCTTTGAAACTGACACTATTTTCAAGTCTACTTCTTTAAGCGGTTGACCTCCTATGCAATATCTTTGCGAGTTATTTACATCTAATCGCATTGTTGTTTGTTTACCGATGTTTATTCTTAAGTCGATTCTTAACACAGTTTTCCGGACCTTCGTCAGTTTAGTGGGATGTTGCTTCGAGCACTTAGCTTCTGTGAAATTATGTTGAAGATAGTATGTGACCGTTTGGCTAAATTGAACCGACTAAAAAAGAACAATATGGTCAGCATTTGTTGGGTCCCGGTTTATATAAGGATTCAGAGAAATAAACATGCAGATAAGCTGTGCAGGAAAAGAGATTTCACGCTATTTATGGATCCAGAACCTTTGTGTGGAGTGAGAAAAGTGATCTAGAGTGGCCTAATTATAGAAAGGAAAGAGAACGTTAGACGTATGTATGCTCTTTTTAAGTTTCTCAACTTAATAGCCTGAGAATGACAGCCGGCCTATTGAAGGTTAACAATTGAATAGATTGGGAGTATAGTCACAAATTTTATGTGCAGAGTATGTGAGTAACAAACTAATTCACCATAGCACTTGTCTTAAGTCCTGGATATTTGTGCATTTCTAGGTGTTTCTTGGTCGATTATGATTTCTTAGGCCTTGAGGATTTTAAACGAGTGATATTCTGGTGCTACTATCGGGGCTTTTTCGAATGTTATAACAGATCCAACAAAATTTTTTATCCTTACCTGTTTTACTTATGGTGTTAGGCAAGAATATTCTGCATATGATTCTGAGGCACCTGTTGATGAATATCTGATGTTTTTACGTTATGTTATTCGATGCAAGCCATACAGAAAAACTAATTTAACAATATTCTGAGCTTAGTCCGTCTGGATAAACATATATGAGCTTCTCCCTGATGACTGCAGTCGTCTGTATAACACTCTCGCTTTAATAAGCCTGTTGTCTGCGTCTGCTTCTGGCCCGCTATTTGTAATCATTGTACTTCCTAGATAGCAAAAGCTATCTAAATACTCGTCTAGTTGACCCTTCAGCCTGATGTTTTCCGTGCTAGTATTGCTTATTCTCATGGCAATCAACATTAAGAGTCAATCTTTCGAGATCGCTCAGTTCTGACTGCATATTGAAAATCTTATGCGAGAGTAGACAAATGCCCTTGGTATAGTCTAAATCAGAGTAGGAAGTGCTTAAATTGAATTCGTTCGTACAGAGCGATTCTTTTTGAGAGTCAAATTTTAAAAGAATTTAAATTACGACTCGTGAGTAGAATCAAAAACAAAGGAATTTAAAAGTAAAATTCAGAACGCAAGCCGAATCGAAAAGCATCAAAACAAGTTGAAAACTAGTAATTCTTTTTAGCAAATGTTGTTTGTGTAATACAAAAAATGCATGTGTGTGATAATATACTTATTGGTCGTTGCACACAAAATATACATACATACACACACACGAATGCATGGTAATACTCATTTCATCCTTCACAAACAACATGCTTTGAAATGAATTCCTCGTTTTCGATCCTTTTTTGCTTACTTTTATTTCGTTCGCAGCATACAATTGCTGCTCACGAGTTAAAAAACATAACTAGTGAGTACAAATTTTATATTTTTAAACGAATTTATATTTTAAGCGAATTACCCATAGTAATTTGAAACTGAATTGCAATTTAGTTGATTCGCTCTTAAAATTTTGTATGGGGAATTATGTAATTCGGCTTAACAATTTAAAATTTTTCAAATTTGTGCTTACGAGTCGAGCAAGAAAGCTCACTAGCACAAGTCATAAAATAAGCTAACCAAAGAAAATTCTGCTCACAAGCCGAGTTTCTACATACTATGGCTTCAATCTTCGAATTGGCGTGAGAAACTCGAAGTTAACAAAACCCTATATTAACTATAAAATAGACCAAAGCGTCTGTTTACTGTATGTACTCCTATGCTATAGCTTTTGCCCAGCTTAATGGCATGTTCACAAGACAACCTTTAGGCATAATTGGCTCTCTTATTCCTAATTCAAGTCCCAACTATGGGGAATCATGTGCCCCATACAAAACTTTATGAGCAAATTATCTAAATTGCAACTCAGTTTCCATAACCTTGAGGATGCCCAAAAAGTTGCGATTTCTAATTTTTCTTGGGTGTTTGTCCATGCTAAAATTGTCTATTTAATTTCCTAAACTTTTTTGTTCCATTTTTGAAACATTATTTATAAGTAAATAACAAAACAGAGAATACAAATTACAAGTAACCATCACAGCGAATTACAAAAGCGCCATGTAAAAAGGGTAATTCGTATATGTAATTCGAAAAGCAAACAACTTCAAATTCTAGTTTAATAATGCTATAAAATAACCAGCACAATGAGTTAAAAAAGTGCCATGTGAAAGGGTAATTCGCATATGCAATTCAAAAAAAAAAAAAAAAAATATTAATAATTCAAAGTCTTGTGTAAGCATTGCTATAAAATAACCATCACAACGAATTACATAAGTACCATATGAACGGGGTAATTCGCATAGGTAATTCAAAAAGCGAGCAAAATAATTCAAAGTCCTGTGTGAACATGTTACATGTTTTTAAAAAAATGTCGGAATTTTTTTTCTTGAATTATTTTATTTAATTTATTTTTGAATAAAAATGTCACTTTTCATAATCTATTGTCTTTTTCCTAAGCATAGAAGAGTTTGCTTTTTCAAAGTCCCATTAATTCCAATTAATTTTGTGATTAATTTAAATGCCTTTTTTGATCATTTGTCAGATGCTTGCGACCTTAATGTCCGTTTCGTTATTTCTTTTTAATTTGTTTCTCAGACTTTTACGATATACCATTGGGATAGGACAGAAGAAAAAGAAAAAATCCTTTTAAACAAAATAGTTATCAAAGACGTTTGATGATAAAGATTGTGGTGATAAAGTAAAAAAGAAAAGATGATGTTTCATTCTAAAATCTAAAGATTATTTGGTTAAAATCAGTAGGGAATTAGTGGATGGATTTGTAATAGCATTTCCATTTCTATTTCGAGTAAAGACAGATTAAAGGAAAAAAAAGAAAATTGCTTTTTGCCAAATCATAGAGATAAGGAAGATAAAGAAATACAAGAATAAATATGTATGTAAGTCAGTAGAAGAAAGCAAAAGCCAGGGGATTATATTTCTTAACCTGGTATATACACTGTTCGTAAAGTAGAGAAGGAGTAAGTCAAAGGTTTAAGGAAAAATGTCGAAAAATGTTTTTGTCATATTTCTTTTTAAAGCTGTAAAATTTCCATTAATTTGCGTATTTTAAACTCTTTTTTTCTTTCCCTATTTCTTTACAACATTTCCAAGAAATATCACTTTCATGCATCTTGAGATAGGAGCAGCAGCAGCAAAACCATTTTGAGGTTTTTGATGCAAAAGTGTTTGAAAAGAAGAAAAAATAAGAAAAACAGTTAACGTCAGTCATTGTATGATGATGCATGAATCAACGTCATTCACTTTTTCAAATAAGTTTTCATATGAATTTTGAAGTTTTTCTTTTCATTTTTCTTATCGCAAATGTTTGGCGTGTTAATGTTGATGTTAATGTTGCTGTTGCTGATGTTATTTTGCTTTTAAAATGCCAGAAAAAAAAATCAATTTTTAAAATTGTAAAGAGTGTTGTAAGTAAAATAGAAAAAACCTAAAAGTGTTGCTTTTATTGCAAACAAATGAAAAATAGAGTAAGAAAAACACTAGAAAGGCTATTCTCCTTTTACACTTTAGCAGTAAAAGCTGTTTTGGAATTGTTTTCCTGAAACATTATTTTTTTTGCCGAGTTTTTCTATTATTTTTCTTTTGTACTTTATGCACTATTTTTTTGCTCTTAAGATTAAAAGGGAAATGAGAAAAAGTTGGCGTAATGGAGTCTATATTACCTACAGTTCGATATGATGTTTTGTGCATGAAAATGTGTGATAATTTTCAATTTGCATATATTCCTCACACAATTTGCTTTAGATGTGATATACTTCTCCTGATGATTTCAATTGGTGTATAAAAATGTAAAAATTTATAAATTCTAGACAAAAACTATTTTTCACCTTTGAAGGCCTTTGGCGAGCCAAATCGGTTTTAAATATGTCTTTCTGAAGTGTAATATGTGACACACTATGAGCTGATGCAGTTACTAGTATCCGTTTCACAGATTTCAACTAATAAGGGAGGCATTATTCGAAACATTATTTTTCTCTTGTGTCACTTATAAGTGCTGAGTTTAAACGAGTACTACTCGTTGGAGCTAACCAACTATTTAACTATGAGTGGGTGCGGGTGCGGGTGTAGATTCTAGACCAATTCATTCACATTTAAAGGCCCTGGATGAACCAAATCGGTTTTGAATATGTCTTTCTGGAATGTAATATATCAGTTAACACACTATGAGCGGGTGCGGATACTAGTACCCATTTCACAGATTCCAACTAATAAGCGAGGTATTATTCGAAACATTATTTTTCACTTATAAGTGCTGAGTTTAAACGAATACTATTCGTTGGAAATAACCAACTATTTAACTATGAGCGGGAGCGGGTGCGAGTACTGGTGCGGGTGTACATTCTAGACCAATTCATTCACCTTTAAAGGCCCTGGGTGAACCAAATCGGTTTTGAATATGTCTTTCTGGAATGTAATATATCAGTTAACACACTATGAGCGGGTGCGGATACTAGTACCCGTTCACAGATTTCAACTAATTATTATTAGAAACATTATTTTTCCCTTGTGATTTTAAACGGGTACTAATATATCCCGCTTATAAGTGCCAATCTGTTAAACGGGCATAGTTAGAAACCAGACAGTGTAACGTAGCCGCTGTACTGCTTATTATTACTTCACCCTATTTATTGGGTAGGTTCCAACGAGTAGCCAAACATTTGTGCCCATGTGCTGATTTCGCCGTAATGCCCACAGAAAGGTGCTTTTAATATTCAGACCGCCTGGTTTTTTCTTGTGATGGACAGGAGGTTATAGTCTTCAAAAGATACATATATACCTCGGCATAAGCATACACAATTCATAATCGGCGGATGTCTACGTACTAAACCCACCCCCTAATTCCTTCAATCAATTTCCTCTTACAGGACTGCCACTAGGTATTACTTAGCGAAGGGCTGGTTAACATTAATGCTTCTCCACATCAAAATCAAACGCGCGACCCACTTCTTTGTCTTTCCAGGCTTCTAAATTTTCGTATAATTTTAGCTATACGCCTGTTGCACTCATACCATCTAATCTGGGTAATGGATTGGCATCCATTTCCCAGGGCCTCGAATATCACATGCTTCCCATCTTTATCCTCATCCACACAGTTTGGTTATGTAGTGGATCCATAGTGTTCAAATTTGTGCAAATATTACCTAAAGCAGCCATGACCAGACATAAAAATTTTACTGACAAAGTTCCGTTTTCATTCAAGGGGTTATAACCGGTACATGAACAAATGTCCATCTTCTCTTCTAACTGCACTCTTACCGTAACTGCCATTTACATATGAAAACCCTCCGTTTCTCCATTTTTATAGCCGCAGCCTGTCGTGAATCTGCAAGGCGGCGGAAGTATATCTGCCACATTTCATCCGCCAGTATGTCTATCGTGAATTTTTTGGCAAAATCAGTGCTGCGTCGTCAGATAGTATCTTTAAATCGCTTATCATTTCACTTACACAAGCGTACGGTATTACCGATTACACTTACTTGGACCTACATATCAGTGCTCAGGTCTGAAACAATCCAACCAGATTATTCACAAAAGAAGACATTTATATCAGCTAGGTTTCATATGACATTTAAACATTGACAAGGCAATGCTCTACACTCTTCTTTTGGTTCTCAAGCTGATAACTCTTATAATAGTCTTTGAAAGGCACAAATTCTCCTCGCGTGCGTATAAGTCACCCAATGCCTAGTGTCACAGAATCAGAAGTCTGCAAGAGGAAAGTGGCATCCCGACCAATTGAGCCCTCTCTAGTCAGTTTACCCAGCACACAATTTACCCGGGTGTCAGAGTGACCCCTCCCCAGATAATCTCCAGGTATGAATGTCTCTCCATTAACATACATACCGAGAACGATGCCGAGTAGACAGCGAAAAACTTCGTAGTCGTAGCCTGACTGTCAGTACAGATCCAGATATTAACATTAACTTTATTAGAGGTTTATAACTTTGAGTTGTTTTATTTGACAACCGACTTAATAGCTGATAGTTAACTTTTGTTTAGTTTGGTTTGACATTTCATTGTGGAAATTGGGTGAATGGGCTGAAGCACAAATTGATATTAATATTGAATTTCTATTCAAAATTTTATTCACAAATGAAGCCCATTTTTGTTCGGAGGGCACATAAATCAGCAGAATTGTTGCATTGGGCCTGAAGATAATTCACTTGACTTTGTTAAAACATCATTATATCCACAAAAAATTACTGTTTGGTGCATTTTATTGGCTGGCGGAGTCATTGGTCTATATGTATTCGAAAACGATGATGGGCAGAATGTTACTGCCAATGGTAAACGGTACAGGGATATGGTTAGAAATTTTTTCGTACATCAATATGACGCCAAACTTATGTACTCGTATGAAGGTATTTTTGTTCCAGTGCTCTATTTTTAAAAGGTCATAATTTTTGGTATAGGTCTTCTGTAATTTCTGTTTCGTTAAAATTTTTGAAATCATCTTTGACTTATTTCAGTTTCTTTGCAATTTTTTTTCTGCGTCATCCTCTAGTTAGTATATCAATCATGTTGATTTTTCAAGCTAAGTAGATGATTAATCCACTGTAGCTCACCACCATATGATTGTGCAGTGGTTTAGAACCTTGCTAAGTGGTGGTGGTGATCTTTGCTTAGCATTGTAATTTTTTTCCCAATAGGTGGCGTTTTCTCCTGATCATTCGTTTGATGTTTATCATCATCGCAAGAGGTAAACTGGATGGAGTTTTCTTCTTTATTTTTTCATGGAGCTGTAGAGGGAAGTGGAAGTGTCTTTATGGAACACTCGAAAAAACAATTAATTTTTTTCGTCATATCATTTGCTAGGGCTCGAACGTGGGCCGCTTGTGTTGTTATGCGTGCGCTCTACCTACTACATAAAGGTTTATGTTATAATCTGTCGTTGCCTAGGCACAACACCATTTGTGTATTTGGTGTAGAGCTAAGGAGTCTTTGGTTATCATAGACTCCCACCATATTTTATGGCTTCTTTCCCGAGAGCTGGCATCGACTGTACTTACCTATGATGTTTTTGTATTTGATGTTGTCGTCCTTTTAATTTCTTCTTCAGGAGAATTTTTTAATGAATCATATAGAAATGACCGAAACTTGTTGCATTTTTTAAAATTCGAAACAATTACTTAGCCACTAAATCGCGCCCATGTCTTTGGTTTCCTGTAATAAATAATGCATATTGTAAGGAACCTAATGCGCGTTTTTTTATGAAAATCAAAATGTCTAAAAAGAAACTACACCACATCAGAGGCTGTATTGCGAGATTCCAGCTATAAACTTTATTGCTTTGTGTCAAGGCTCATTATTGCCATAATTGTCTGTACTATTAAGAGAGCTAACATCTGCATGTTTAACGGTGTTGCCAGTTCGATTCCTTTTTGTGTTTTATAATTTTATATCTTTCGAATTTATTTTTTTTCAACTAGTACTTATTTCGTCAATGGCAACACTTATCTCATGTCTGATTTGACTGATAATTAGTTTTATCCTTCCGCTGAACGAATATGGTTGTGTATATACTTGAACAATGCTGGGAAATATTGCGACATTACTTTGAAAATCATGGTAATGTTGCAGAATGAAAAAGAGAAAAAAATCATCTTTTCAGATGAAGCTCATTTCGATCTGTAAACAAGCAAAATTGCCGCATTTGGAGCACAGGAAATCCGCACGCATACATTGAAAAGCCGATACACCCAAGACGAGTCACTGTTTGGTGCGGATTGTAGTCCAGAGGCATAATTGGGCCATTTTTCTTCGAAAATGAGCAAAGAGTGGCGTTACAGTCAATGGCATGTTGAACGAATTTTTGTTCACAAAAATTGAAGAGGAGGATATTAGCAACATTTGGTTTCAACAGGACGGCGCTACGTGCCACGCAGCCGAAGCTGCACTCGATTTTTGCGCCCTGTTTTTGAAGATCGCATTATCAGCCGCAGACCTGAATTCGTTTAGCCACTTCGGAGCTGCGATTTGACACCGTTGGACTGTTATTTGTGGGGTGCCGTCAAAGATAAGTGTTACGCCAACAAGCCAGAGACAATTGACGCTTTAAAGGACAATATTCTTGAAGCCATTGGTGAAATATAGCTGCACACAATCAATAATGTGCTTAAAAATTTAACCGATGATGTAGGCTACTTCATGGCCAGCCGAGGCAGCCATTTGAATGAATTTATTTAAATGAAAAATTCGAGAAAATATTCAGTAGTTTTTTTTATAGCTTTAAAAAAAAAAAAAATTATTTGGCGGATCTTTTAGAAGAATATTCGAAATTGATAATGAATTGCTATAAAAGGTGGCGCATTACGTTTGGTGTCATAGTTATCGTTTAGTAGTCATAAAGTAAATTCGTGCTTAGTCGTAAATAAAGGTGTTGTACAAACGAATATTAAGTGCAACATAAATAAGTTGCTGTACTAAGATAAACTGTATAGAGATAAAGTGAGGAAATAAAAACTGTAAAGCAATAGCATCATGATGTTTATTTTATTTTGACGCAATTTAAAAGAATTCACACGTTTAAAAAGGTTACAACATAACATAACAATGTATTACATGCGCTCAACAAGTATAAAAAAAGCTTTAAATAAATTGTCAGAAAAAGTGTTGCTGTTAAAAGTGAAACAATAACTAAAACAAAATGAACAGCCTCAATAACAAAAAAAAAAAAAAAAATAAAAATGCATAACATTTTTATTTTAACATAAATACTTATAATAGTGGACTGAAACTGTAACAAATAAAAGACGCATTTTAAAAACATAATTTACACTTATCATGCACTCACGTGTTCATATTTCTAACACCTTTTTTGTGGCCATAACAAGAAAAAAATAAAATAAAAATAATAATGAATAAACCATTAAAAGTTTAATGAAAATTGTTTAACATGAAAAAAGAGTTTAAGTTATTGCATTAAAATGCTATAAATTTGTGCAAAACTGTTGTCGAATTGTTATTTTATTTATTTTATTGTTTGAATTGATATTTTACTAATTCATGTTAAAAAAACTGCTACATTTTCATCTGTTTTGTAAATATATTGCATATACAGTGTAAACAGTGTATATGAAATATTTTTAGTGTTTATTTGTGTATTTTAGCGGTATATTATTAACATAAATTAACTAATGATATGCTAAATATATCTTTTTAATTATGTTGTTTATAGAAAAACTACGAATTATTTACTAAATATTTATTTTACATTTCCATTATCCATTTGAGCATAGTAAAGATAAATTGCGTAAAATATTAACCCAGCAAACATTTCATACAAAATGTTATTAAAAAAGAAATTAAAAATGTGTGTCATACACACGAAAATTAATATTGTAGAAAGGTTTTAAAACCAGAAACAAGTTCTTTACTTACTTGTACTGGGTATATTGGGTATTCGAATCAAATCGGTTAAAAATTTGGCCAAAAATGACATTTAAAGTATAGCCATTACCCCCAAAAATGGCATATTGCAGGCCTCTACGGTATATTTTTTGGCTTAAAAATAAAGCTGAATAAAACACAAGTAAAATTATGATTTTGATAGACTTTTATTTCATTATAATGTTAGGACCTTGTCATTATGTAAAAAATACAGATCTAATGACCGCCACTGGATTAATTGCAGCAGACGAACCTTTTAAAATAGCTTTTGGCCACTTTTTCGCACATTTCGAGCGGTATCGGTACAATTGGTTTTTAACTACTTCCACGTTAGAGGATTCTTCATGTAGACAAGGTCTTTGATGTAGCGCCACTAAAAAGTTTAACTTGGTGGCCAATTGGCGTCGCCAAAACGAGAAATTAAGCGGTTGAGCTAGTGGCACCGTCTTGTTGGAACCACATATCGTCCAGTTCATAATATTCAATTGCAGGCTAAACAAACTCAGTTATCATATAGCCATAGCACTCTTAATTGGAGGTACTTGGGCATCATTTGCAAAAAACAAGAAAAAAACAAAAATACGGCCCAATGACATACCCACAGCATAATGAGCACCAAACAGGCGTTTCCATAATCATTTCTGGGTTCTCCGAGCAACATAAGTTTGCTTTTTGACGTAGCCACGGAGTAAGAAATTTGCCCCATCGCTGAAGAAAATTTTGCTCGAAAAATCAAAAATTAGTGGACACTATTTTAGTTTTAACTGTTTTTAAGCATTTTGCCATATTCCTAAATGGCAAACCTTTCACTATATAAATGACTCTTCAAATAACAGTTATTTAACAGCTGACAGCCTTGTCAGCTACAATATAAACGTTAACTGCGTGATTAAGTTCGGCTTAAAATTAAATTAATTTAATTATATTTAATACAAGGCTTAGCCCGGTGGATGCATTAAAACTTTCCATCCAAGCTCTCTCAGCTTCTACCGGGTCATCAAAGACGTCCTTTCTCTTGATCAATTTTGGGCGTTTTAATTACATTTCTTGCTTCAATCCCATCAATTGTTAAAAACAGCGATCAAGGTCACTCATTTTACCAAGTTGTAGAAGCTTATAATGAACAATTTCCTTCCAAAACATTCAGACACACATCATTAGCTTTCATTTGCCATGTCTGTGAAGCTTGGTCTTTGTCAATGATACTTTTTACACATTATAGCGGATTACTTAACTTTTCCCTTAACGACTTAAGGACTGAACAAACTTAAGAACCCCCTTTTCAAACTTGGATACATTATGCAGCCAAAGTAACGAGAGTTGCTGACACATTTAATCTGCTAATTTTCAATTGTAATAGAAACCTTATTGATGCTGTTAATGTGAATTGCTTGTTTCTTTTTGATGTTGACTTCCAGTCTGACTTTTTGTGGATCTTGACGAGGTCATTAGTGCGTATAATACAGAACTTTCAGGTGACTATCAATGCTTTATTTAGTTCCTATCTCTTTCTTACATAATTTAAGCATGAAAATAAGTAGTTTGCTCTACTATGATCCGTAACGTGATAATTTAATTTTTACATCTGCGGTACAATAGGAATCCTGCTTTTATCTTGCGTTTATAATTATGGTTTTGCTAGCTTCCGAATCATAAAATAAGAAAAATATCGTCACGTTGCAACGTTTTCATGAAAACGAGCAAGCGTCGTCAAGTATTGCTTTAAGATCATTGGATGGTTTGGGTGGTTTTCTTAAAACAGAGCCACAAAATAAAGTCTACTGAGCTCAGTAAGTGTCACATTAAGCGTTAGTTGATGAAGAGAAAAACTGAATAACCTGCTCGTCTGTACAGCAGATGAGCTACCGGTTACTCACTGTTCTACACATAATTTCTCAAGTATTTTCCTTGCAAAGACTTAATAAAGTGTCGGTTTTTCATCCATCATAGGATTGCCATGTTTACCTGGAAATAAAGAACGTCAATATTCCCTTCCATCTACATTCCGAGAACACTGCCTGATCTCTCGTATTCGGTCTTGCTCACATAGATTTGTGGTTTCAAACAACCACATAAAAAGAAATCTAATGGTGTTAAATCACACGAACTAAGGGGCCAATTCTGATCACCAAAACGAGACATTACACAACCTGCAATTGTGTCATGCAGGTGTAGTGTAGTGAGCGCACGCATAACGATACAAACGACCTATGTTCGGGCCCAGTAGAGGACATAATAAAGAAAAATTTAATTGTGGTTTTGAATGTTTAATAAAAGAGTCTTCAACTTCTCTCCAGAAACTCCATCTACAAAATAAAGAAGAAGCCCCCCTGACCTAACCGCATACCTCTGACGATGATGACAAACATCAGACTAATGACGAGTAAAACATGTCACCCACTGGGACCGAATTACAATTCTAAAGTAAAGATCACCACCAATTAGCAAGAGTCTTCACCACTACGCAAAATCATATGGAGGAAGCTACAGTGGATTAATCATCTGCTTAGCTTGAGAGATCAAACTGATTAAAGAAACTGAAACTGGAAGCCAGTATGCTACATAGAGGAGTGAGGGAGAAAAAAAAGAACTGTTTTATTATGTCACGCTATCGAGCACCAGTCACTGCTTGACCAGCACCACTTTCAAAAAAGTATGGTTGACACACATACACACATTGACACGTTGTGGATACATTTGTTTTTCAACAATCACATGTGGGTTCTCACAACCCCAAAAAGTGCTTCATCGCCTAGGATTTTTCTCGAAAACTCAGCATCCATTTGTTGATGTTCCATAATCCATTCAACGAACTCTCTTCGTTTTGTGTGGTCATAAGGCTACAGTTGTGTTAATTGAATTTTATAAGCATGCAGACACAGATCTTTGCTGAGTATACGTAGTAAAGAGCTTCTAGTAATTTGCAATTCTTGTCTATGACGCTGAATTGAGGTTCCTGAATTGTCACCGACACTCTCAGGCACTGCTTGGATATTTACATTTGAAAGACTTGTTTCAAATGTTTGGTGTGTTTGGCGTCTTCAACGAATCCAATCTTCCTGAATTTTTCAATTAATCTCTTCACAGTTGACAAATTTAAAACACTATTCCGACCATATTTTGTATGAAATTTTCGAACTGCGATCGCCAAGCTTTGATTATTTTTAAAATATTGTTCAATAATGAAGACATGTTCCATCGTGGAATGCTCCATTTTTACTAATCCTAAACTGTCATTTGACGAATCGTTGTTTTTTTGTGTTGGGTTGCCAACGATTAATTGCAAAAATGGCGACTAATTTAAATCTTGCGTTCATTTTTGGGCACCCTTCAGATATCAAGGTCTGTTTGTGTATTAAAATAATGACAATTTGTGATACAGTTCTATTATATTGAACTAGGAAGGCGCTTTGCGGACTTTACCTGGTACTGGAGATAAACTTCCTTAACAACATTGATTTGAAATTGAATGAGTTGCTTAATGATAAACGGTGTAGGACACTGATTTTTCGTTGAATTTAGGATCTTTTTGGATACTCCATATAATATAAAAGCGCATAAAAAGCCTATTGTGACTCAAGTCTAAGTATTCTGGATTTGAGCTATTGCGGCTGGATTTTCGTATTAATCTTACATACGGCTACTAAGAGGGTCAATTATTGGTTATGTTTAAAAATTCGAGAGACATAAAACGACTCCGAGAAATTTTCCTCTTTTGTTCTCACACGTATGTACGCACGCATAGGCAAACAGTAGTGTAGTCTGAGTGAGAAACTCTCAAATTGAAATGCACTGGCACAAGTTTGCCTGTCGCTGGTCTAATGAATCCTATTCTTTTCATGATCTGTCTTCTTTTAAAATATTTCCTTACATTCTGTTTGCTGGGTTATTAAAGAGCTACAGAAATTACTGCAGTTATAGACATCAAAATCAAATATAAGTTTAGCTGAGTAATAGACGTTCTATCCATCCATCTATGTATCTATGCGTCTACTTTGTATACTATTTGATGGCAATAAACCAAATTCAATTATATAAAGTTCAAGCAAAAAGGTTGCAAATGTTTTGTTTTTATTGTCGATTTCGAATTTTCTCTTATTTTATTTACGCTGTTTTAGTTTTAATGACAATGTTTTTCTAGTTAATGAGTGTGATGAGTAGCTGAACATGTGTATGTTTTCTCTGTTTGTAATATGTATTGTTCTTGCTTTTGCTGGGGGAAATATTAATGACTTTTTTCCATTATTCTTTGGAAAGGAGGGGCTTTTAACATGCTGATGTAGACTTTCATATGGTGTGTTGTTACTTAACACATGTTCTTTATTATACAAGGGACTGATTATTACAATAATAATAATAATAAAGAAAAACATAAAAGGTCGAAGTTCATTTATGAAAAATTTCTCTATTTTGTGAGGTCAGTAAGAAGAAGACTTTACGATACGACTATTTGTGTTAAATCTGTATTTAATAAAGTTTTTCTTAATTTATAAAAAATCATGTTCGTTAAATGAAAATTATTTTCAAAAGTTTTATGTGCCCCTGTTTGGGCATCCCTGGCTGTTAAAAATTACTTTTTTGTTGTATTACAGCACCAACTTAAATGGAGTAAAAATGTTAAAGACTCGTAAATATTTGCAATAGATTTTAATTTTGCATTTTTTCTGTTTTAGTTTTTGTTTCATGTTGAAACAAATTAATAGCTTTGAGCAGCCACAATTGTTTGCCGTTGCTATTGTTTCATATATATATTCAATATATCATTGTTTGTCTATTGCTTTTGGTTTTGTATTTTTATTGACAATATTATCGGTCAGATTTTGTAAATTGTCGCCTTTTTCGATGATGATGATGATAATAAAGATGTTTAAAAAAAACATTTTTTTTAATTTTTTAGTGTTTACGTATGAGCTGAATATCTATTGTCTCATTTTCGTTTTTTTTATACTCTAGCTCAGCATTTTTTTATTAATTAATGTTGTAATAAATTTAGTGGATGGCATAGCTTAGAAATTGTCTTTTTGTGTATTTCTAAGTTTCATATAAGACAGATAAGCAAAGCCTATTTGCCTATTGACAAAGCTCCTCTCCGTTAATTTCCAACTGATATTGAAAAATTAAGTATTATTTTATTCATCACTAAACACTTTAATAAGTCCAAAAATATAGGGTCCGCCAAATAAATTTTTTTTTTGAAAGCAGGGCGCAAAACATCGAGTGTAGCTTCGGCTGTGTGGCACGTAGCGCCGTCCTGTTGAAACCAAATGTTGCTAATATCCTCCTCTTCAATTTTTGTGAACAAAAATTCGTTCAACATAGCCCGATAACGATTGCCATTGACTGTAACGGCCACTCCTTGCTCATTTTCGAATTATGCCTTTGGACCAAAATCCGCACCAAACAGTGACTCGTCTTGGGTGTACCGGCTTTTCAATGTATGCGTGCGGGTTTTCTGTGCCCCAAATGCGACAATTTTGCTTGTTTACATACTCGCCAAGATCAAAATGAGCTTCATCTGAAAAGATGATCGCAGGCCCACTTAGCGAAGCGAAAAAAGCGTATACACAACCATATTCGTTCAGCGGTAGGATAAAACTAATTATCTGTCAAATCAGACATGAGCTAAGTGTTACCATTCATGAAATAAGCCCTAGTTGAAAAAAACAACGTTAGATGGCGGACCCGTTATATAGTAATAATAATAGTTAGTCCAAAAATAGTACAGTTTATATATAAAATAGCGTGTAAATACATCCCTAAACTTGACAAATTTAAAATAAATTAGATATAAAATGCGTTTGGTTGATAAATACACAGAGATGCCTCCAGTTAACTTAGGAAAAGTACACACCATTTAATAGGCCAGTTTCTCCTCTTCCAAAATCCGCCAAAAATCTTAAAATCGGTTGGTATTCAGCTAAATTATTAACAAAGAAAAGCTTGAAGTACCAAGAACCGGGTTTTTACCCTTAACTCATTATTTTAGAGGTGTTACGAAAATTTTTAAATCAATTTTTTCTTGTAGTCGATAGCACACCTATCAGAAAAATAACATCACTTCCCAGATATTTCAACTTTATTCTTACGTACAGCATAGGTTTTTGTTTTATACACTTTATTTTGACGCGTATAAAATTGAGTACATTTAGTTTTTGTAGTATAGCTTTAGTTATTGTAACAATTTTGTTGTTGTTTTTTATAGGTCTTGTTAAGTTGTAAATACGGGCTTAAAGACATAAAATTTTTTATTCACTGTATTTTAAAAGACTGAAATATACAATAAACTACATACATACCAGGGTACGAGAGTGTTTAGTTAGTTTTGACGCACATAGTATGTAATGTTGACCAGTGCCAAAACGCATTTTATAAGTTCAACTCATCAGTAAGCCTATTTAGTAAGAAAAAAAATACCTCTTTTGGAGTCACCACAGCATTCCCAGGAAACTCGTCGTCTGGGCTGAAATAGCTGTACACTTGCAAAGTATGTATTGAGATGTCTTAGCACAATCAATCAACCTCAACATTTCACTCTGAAATTGCTCTTTTTGAGCACCAATAGTCTTCTGGAGAAAGTGAAATAAACTTGATCGTCTGTCTCATACCTAAGACATTCATCCATAACCAACCGAATACCTCCTCAACGTAGAATTCAACTCTACTCCTTACGTTTTTCGCAGGAACACCGAAAAATGGCTCAGACCCAGTGAAAACCCAGAGGGTAAACATTCCGCTCTTTTTTACAGGATGGCCTAATGACCAGAGGCCCAACATAGACTAAACCTGTTGTAAACGCTAAGTTCGCAATGCATCAATTGTTGGTACGGTAATTGTGTTCTTGTGTGATAATTCAAGTTTACAATAAATTGGGATAATTTTGATTTTTTACGACAATAAAGCACAATTGAATATTTTAGCTTAAGACGGTCGTGTCTGTTGTTGGACAGCGCAAGACTCCCACGTGTCAGGCTGCCGGTGTTGGAGATTGACTACATGCTCGAATTATCATGACACTAGAGATCTAAGTAGTATGGGTATTACCCATACTGTGGGGTGTGGAATTTCTGTCGGGCTTTGTTGGACAATTGTAAGTCTAAGAGGTTGGGCACTTTTGCTCTGGAAGTATTTAGGTGTAGAAGGACAGCACTGTTAGCGGAGGTTGAACCCGCACCGCCATCTTAGCTGTCTCCTGGCCAGCCTTTTAAGGTAGGACGTCATTGATATGCTGATGATTTGTTGCTTGCTGTTTGCTGCCGACCATGGATGATGTGGTGCTGTCTATTGGTCTATCTTTGATTGGTTGTGTTTTTGTTCTGGTGCTTTATGTACGTGACGCACGATGACATCGGTGCCCGACATCGGTCTCTGCCCGACAACGTTGAGGCCTCCTTGTGGGAGCAGCGTGGTGGTTGTGGTTTACACTTAAGTGGCGGCAAGAGCTATGCTGGCACCAGGCACCGTGACCCATAGATTGGCAGTTTAGATTATCTCCGAGACCTTACCAAGGGAACTTCGGATTGGTACTCTTTGCTGATTTTAATTATATGTGGGGGCGTTAATGGACGCATTGTATTCGCTGGTGCTTTGACACTGTAAGCTGAAGTCCTAGGACCGGTACTCAAGTAAAGTAACTTACTTTATGACCTGGCATCGCGATGATGAAAACCGTCAGACGGGTACCGTGACTCATAGTTTGGTAGTTTAGGTTGTCTCCGAGACTTTACTAAGGTCCAAGTAACACGGCTTAGGATTGGTACTCTTTGCTGATTTTAATTTTATATGTGGGCGTTAATGGACGCATTGTATTCAGTCGTGCTTTGACACTGTGAGTTAAAGTCCTAGGGAAGGTACTCACGTAAAGCAACTGACTTTGGACCTGGCATGGCGATGATGAAAAACATCAGACGAATGATCTGGATAAAACGCCACCTACGGGAAATAAAATAGAACGCTAAATAAGGATCACCACCACCACTTAGCAAGGATCTTTACCACTACCCAAGCATAAGGAGGCGAGCCACAGTAGACAAAAATTATTGTTAAAATAATAATTAAGATATGAGTGGCGAAGCATGCCAGGTTTTAGCTCATAGAAATGTTAAAAATAAAAGTAAAGAAATATTGAAATATATGTTTCCCCCCTCCCCCCTTTAGATATTATATTAAATAAAGTTATAAAAGATTTATGTCATGATCTCTGACGTTGATAGACATAGATTGACAGAAAGAATTTGATGTGAAATGAAACCATTTTAATAATAATTATTTTGTATTTAACCAATATCGGTTAAACAGTTAAACATGTCAACACTTTTAACTTCTAATCTAAAGATTTTATTAAGATACAAAAAAATATCGAGTGTTTTCTTAGAGGTTCATAACCTTCAGTTGACAACACTATTTTATTTGCTAACAAATAAACAGCTGCTATCTGCTATTTGTTTAGTTTGGTTTGTTATTTCCTCATGGATAAGCTTGCAACGCAAGTGTGCTGAAGCACAAATTGATATAGAATTTCCACTCAAAATGTTTTTCTCCGATGAAGCCCATTTTTGGTTAAATGGGTGAATAAATAAGCAAAATTTTCACGTTTGGAATGAGGATAATCCACAAGCTTTTGTTTAAGCAACATTACTCTTTGGTGATGGTAATGAATGATGGTAAAAATGTAACTGTCAAGGGTGGATGGTATAGGGACATGATTCAAAATTTTTTCGAGCCTCAACTAGCTGGCATTAATCTTGCCGACAGGACGGATATAAAAGAGTAATTTCATATAATGGTCGAATTAATTGGCCACCCAGATTGCGTGATTTAATGCAAATGTACCAATATGACACAATTTCAATTATGCTTTATTGTCTCAAAATACCAAAATTATCCCAATTTATTCTGCAAAAAAAAACTTTTTAATTTAAATATTGGTACCTATTGTCACCTTCGATCGTCACACAAGAACACAAAAAACATCGGCGCATTTTTAATATTTTTGTTGCAGCATTATTAACTATTGGGCGGCCACACGATTTTCGTACCAATAATTGATATAATGCGTCAATCGCGTGACCCCAGCTTAAGCCCATTGAATTTTTTTTTTTTTTTTGGGTTATGAAAAGTCACTTGTCTACATTGATAAAATGGAGACAATTGAAGACATATAAATCAACGTTCGAAGAGTTATTGCCAAGATACAGCGACGAATGCTGCGATATGTTAGTGAAAAGTGGTGTTCAAGATTGCCCTTTGTCCGCCACGACTAAGCCATATGGCCACAATCGGTTTTAGACATTAAAGTCATAAAATGTTCTATCCAACAAAGCCCGTTTCATTGTTTCTTAGTTTTATCATGATTTACATTTGAGTAACTGTTAAAAAAACACCCGTTATAATAAATATTACATGAACAAATACAGCCGAGTCGAGCTACTTATGGTAGACAAGAGCATTTAAAAGTCTTTCGCCTACAACGATTATTTACGTTACACTCGCCTATTTTTTACTACTTTTCTATATTAAACTCGTTTAATTACATTTTAGCCTGGCTTGGGAGTTGATTGTAATATGTAGTCGCTGTAGAAAATCTAGTTTCTCAAATTTCATTACAAATGTGCTGTTGAAATGATTACGAATTAGCTCATTTACTGTGTGTTGTCATATGTATTGTCAGATGACAACATTGCGTGGTACTTTTTTTTATTTATTTATTTATTTTTTGGTTTGTTCATCTCTAACATTCAATCCCAAACCAATTCAATAGATATTTTGTTACTGCTGCTGATATTGTTGCTGTCTCTGTTGCCAATTATGGATTGTACTTACTACATGCACCTGAATGATTAAACAACCAATAGATAGACGTATAGACGACGCACCTTTCAGTACCAATTTTGAATCTTAATATATTATAACCAACTTGATACCATATTAGTCATCCGGTATTCTGTTCCCATATGATGATGTTTCTGCGAACAAACATGGGTGTCTCCTCTCTATTTAGCACAAACACCTCCTTATGTGTTTAGTTGTGATTTTCATAACATATTTTCAGTTTTTTTTCTTATAATTTCTTTATTTTCATGATTTATGATGATAAAAGGCAAAATGGGAGAAAAAAGAATACAAATAAAAATTGGGTTAAACATGACAATATTGTATGAGACAGCAGCAAGCAGCGAACAGATAGCAAGCAGCAGACAACTAAAAATGTTTAATCGTTCGGCAATTTGGCGTTGTTTCTTAACCCCTTAACAGCTTATGGTAATAAAAAATGGTAATGCTGGTATTTTTTTTCTTTTGTTTTATTTAAATGTATTATTTCATTACATTTAACATTTCATGTTTAATTTGAGAGTCGATTTGCAAATTTCCTTATATTACACGTACATATGTATGTATGCAAACCATGATTATTTTCTGTTTCTTTTTTTACATTTTACTTTGAAAATATTGTGAATTGTATGGAGGGAGGTCTGCTGCCTGCATTCATTTTTATTAAAAGTCGATTGTATTTTATTTCTGCTTTTTTGAAATACATAGTTGCTACACATTTTTTGAATAATTATTTATTTATAAAATTTTTTCTTTTTCTTTTCATAACAACCAACATATGGAAAATAAACAATTTATTGCATATGATTAAGAGATAAACAAATAATAAAATAAATAAAATAATGCAGTAGGAAAAGAAGTATCGATAATAGTTGACTTTGTACGATACGCTACGCTAAAATGAAAATTCGCAACAAAATTAAAAGAATTTAATTAAAATTAGTGTTTAAAATAATCGTGTTGCTTCTATGACATATATAATAATAATTCCCATCAACTAATCCGCAGCCTTCTTTATCGCCGAGACCTCTGCCTGTAAGATACTGCAGTTGTTCGGCAGTTTAAAGAAGTCTTATCCCGTATGCAGGTATAAAGACACCGCCCCCAACACCTTCTGAGGATTTCGATCCATCTGTATATACCTCAATTGGGTCCAATTACCGGTTCTGGTGAGATGCACATGGATTACATTCTATACAGGAAGGGTTTGGGTATTTAGTACTCTATCCCTTCAGTGATCGTATCTAAATACTGAAAGATTGCTGCTCTCACCATTTTCAACCTTATCGCATCTGCCTAGCCACCAGTTCCACTGGAAGCCAGTTTAGTAGTACAAACAAGGTCTTCGAAGGAGTAGTGCCTCACTTTGCAGAACTCTGCTATATGTGGAAACCTTCACCACACATTCGCACCATAAATAAGTATGAGTTTAACTATCGTATCAAAAATCGTATTGGAATTTCTAAGATTTAGACGACAGGATCTTCCAACGGACCTACGACAAGTGTAGTCCAGGATTACAACGTACAGGCGCGGTAATAAAAACGACGGAACTTTGTTCCTGCATGTGAACAGTATCAATTCTTTTTTTCCCGGATTAACGCTCAGACCGCTGTCAGTACTCCACCGACTAGGAAGGCCCAGAGATGTTTGAAGGCGCTGCAACCTTGAGTCGTAGGGTCATTCCTGACTCAGCCACAGCAGCATTATCCACATACGCTACTGTCATGAATTTATTAGAATCAAGTCTCACAAGCAGAGAGGGGAAAAAACTCCCTCCCCTTTGTAATGCCTATTTCAGCCACCCTGTAAATGGTGGCTGATTCCATAGAGGAGACAATGATCCTGTTGGTCAATAGTCTCCCTATGAATCTAATTACGGGCCAATGAACATTCAGTGCTACCAGAGCCGACTTAATCGCGTCCCTCTCTATATCCAAGAATGGCACTAGAGCATACTCCCTGTGCTCGATGGCATTTTCAGTATACTCCACAAGCGAGTGATTCGTAGTGTCAACAGTTTTTCCCTTTGTGTAGGCATGTTGGAACGCAGACAATAGGTCAGGTTCTATCGTAATATGAATATGCAAGTCCACCAACTATTCCAAAGCCTTCAGTAAAAAAGAAGGCAGGCTGATAGGTCTGAAGTCCTTTGGACTCGTATGGAAGGTTTTGCTCCCCTTATGAATAAATATACGGTCCATGCCAAGCATGCGTTATAAAAAGCCATCAGCCAAGGAATTACTAAATCAGCATTATTCTGAAGATCAGCAGAAATAATGCCATCCGAGCGAGGGCATTTGTACAGGTCAAAGCTAATCAATGGGACTCAGTATGAACGTATGAGTTTCCCGCATGACGCTTCCCCATAGGAAGACTGCCCGGAAAGTGCACGTCTAGCACCAGATTCTATTTTTTAGACTCATTGAAAGGGATATAAGGAAACTTAACGTCGGTTTTGAACGGCAAAGGCATTAGAAAGAGACCAAAACTGTGGGCAAAAAGACGTGGATTTTGCACCATGATAACACACCGTCGCACAGTGCCATCATTATTCGAAAGTTTTTGACGAAAAATGCAACAAATACCATCACCAAAGCCACCGAATTCGCCTGATTTGGCTCCCTTTGATTTCTTTCTGTTCAATCGAGATAAAAACCCGAGAACGCTTTTCAGCAGCCGTTTCTAAAATTGTAAACAATCGCCAACACACATAGAGATGGATGTACTTTTGGCTGCGTAGTTTTTGAAAACGTCAAGCTATGACGCTATGACGCTAGATTTAGTGGGAATATCAACAACAGATATACCGACTTAACTAAAAAATAAAAAACTCAAATCGTTTGTCTAGAGTGAGGTGGAAATCTTTCATCAAATTTTTTTGGTCATGTCCCCTGCTGGGATTCGAACCTGGACCGTTTGTCTTGTATGCCTGAGCTCTAATCACAACACCACGCTACCCTTTGTTAAGAATAAAGGATGACAAAAATCAATAGATTTAATTCTAGACTTTTAACAAAAGAACGATAAATAATTCAATTACGAAACATTTTTAATAGCTCTACGATACATGGGCGGGCTTATAAGTCTGTAATTTTACGAATATTACACGGGTTGAATAGTATTATTCTTGCCCAAGGTTTTATTTGTCACTTCGAAAAAAATTATTTGTCGAGGTCATCAAAATAGTTTTGATTTTTAAGATGATTTCATCGTTGGAGTCAAATTTCTTTTCGGCGAACAATTTCAACAGATTTGAAAACAAGAAATAGTCACGCACTGCTTAATCCGGAGAATATTGCGAATGAGAAAGCCTAATTCATGGATATTTGCATGGATACTGCCTGCGTTAGCTGACATGGCTACCTTGGAAACGACACAAAATATCCCCAAGCACTTCTGTAAAGTTGTCACCAATCTTGCGAAAAGCTTTTTCATACCAAAGTGATCATTCCACAATCTATCGTACTTTCAATCTCTGATCGACCAATACCATATAGTGAATTTTTTCAATTGTTTCGAGTATAGAGACTTTAACTGCGCATTCAGAGCATTCAGAATCTTGTACACTTGTATGGTTACAAAGAAATTCACTTTTTTGCCATTGAAACTAATTAAAACGTCCGTATAAAAACGCAAGAAGTGAAATTGGATTTACAAACTTAAAAAATAACAAACGTTTTTATAGTTTTATGTGGAATGCATGTGTACATATGTTACAACCTTTGTAGGGTGTATAGGGGAAATAAATAAACAAACTTTTGCGAAAATAAAGTAAAAAAAAAAAATAATTAAAAATATTGAATTTATCTTATAATCGTAAAAAGGCGCATTGCAAGTAGTGATGGAACACAGGTCTCGCGTTATACTTTTGAATGTCTGGTTGTCTGGTTGTATTCCAAAACAATGGTGTGAATGATGTTGCGGCAATATTTGTATCGAAATATTGAAGCGCTTGTAAGCAATTGTTTTATTTCTTTTCGCAGTTTCTTTTATATCTTTTCCTATTTTTATTCAACTTCTTTGTGTTGTATTTATTTTCATAATTCCCTTTTGTATTGAAGACCCAGTAGGAAAAATATATACTAAAGTTAAAAAAGAGAAATAAACGAATAACTTACAGCCAAACCTAAATTAGAGCGTTGAGCGTTATTTATCTGTCAAAAACTCTTGTGTTCATAAAAATATTATGAAGTAAACTCGAATAGTGCAGCGTCTACGTTATCATGGTGCTATAGGTGTCTCCGTTAAACGTAATGGTTTCGCCGTCCTCATTTTCAAAAAATTATGGGTTAATGATGCCTTCTTTTCACAAGCCGCATTAAACAGTCACTCGTAATGGATGCATTAGTTTCTGTAAGACCATATTTGGTTTTCTGAGCCACAAATAAGGAAATTTTGTTTACTAACGTACCCACTAAGATGAAAATGCGCTTCATCCTAAAAAATAGTTTTTTGTTTGTCTCTGTTTTGGAAATAAATTTTCAATAAATCCCAATGTTGCTCAAACGTAAATCGATTTATTTTGTGACAGAATAGAATGACATACATAAGTATTGCCAGATTCGAAATAACCGCTGGTTCAAATTTAACCGACAGATTGCCCACCCTTTGTATTAACGTAATGACAATTATCTATTTTCACATAACGTTTAGCGGTTTAGTCACTGTTACATTTTTATTTACTTATGTTTTCTGTAAATTTAATTTGACTTTACTGTTTACGAGACAACGTTAACGCTCTTAGGTATGTTATCCAAGCGTCGGCGCCAGCCGCCAGTCAGTGAAAGGCTCAACGCTCTAATTTTGGTTTGACTGTTAAGTTAACTTTATAACTTCAACTATTAAGTAGCCTGTGTAGCATCACAGCTCGGTTTTACTAATAATGCTAAGACCCAGCCACAGGTTATTTTTCATACGTTAAAGTGCTCAGCTATCTCGTTAGGCTTAAAACACAGTGCTCTTTATGCTTCTGCCAAAGTTCCTCTGTTATAAGAGATGCCAGAGTTGCAATTTAAAGTCACCTTTGGAATGTGTTGTGCTCTCCTCCTTTACTTCTTCAGAATTATCTTATCCTTTGCTATATATTTTAAACTTTTTATATGTACATGTGTATTAAAAATTTAATTTTCTTTTTAATTCATTTTCTTTTTCTTTAAATTTCCTTTTGGCCCTTCTAAAAAATTTATTATTTGCAACACAGTGTATTGTATTAAGAAATTGTTAATAGAGTAACCAGCTGGTATTAATAGTTTCTTTCATTTTGAAAAGAAATACAACAACACACAAGTTACAAAATCAATTTAAAGTTTTTTCTTTTAATTGTTGTTTCGCTCAATATCAGCCAATAACTTAAAAAGACAATTTTATTACGTTTGTTGTTGCTGTCATTTATTTTAACTTAAAATTCTATTTTCTGCTCTTTCTCTTTCCATTCACTTCTAGGTGAGTTTAAAATATATTTAGTATTTATGGCTCAGTAATATACAGATAATTTGCAGAGAATTGCTTGTCTATCTGTGCGTCTAGTCGCTGTCAGTCTTTTGTGGCACAAGCTTTACATGGATATGAACAAATCGTCTAACTGAGTAAAAAGTTGCCAGATTGAAAAAATATAATTCTATTTATTTATTTATGTTAACTCATGCAGTAAAATGTTTTATAATACAATATACTTATGTTTTTGTGTGCCACTGTGGTATGGTAGGTAAGACACCCGCCTACCAGCCAGAAGGTCGTCGGTTCAATACAAGGCCAGACCATCTTGAAAAGGAAAACAGTTTTTTGACAGCGGTATCACCTCATAACATTAGCTAGTAACTGGTTATGAGTATTACTTACTATTGAACTCTTCTCTAAATGTAATACTCATAAACAGTTACTAGCTAATGCTACGAGGTGATACCGCTGTCGAAAAACTTTTTTTTTAAGATGACCTGGTCTGGTATTGAACCGACGACCTTCTGGTTGGGAGACGGGTGTCTTACCTACCATACCACAGCGGTAGGTAAAACGGTCGCATAAGCTGCTAAAAAATTGTGAAAATTGGTGTTTCAGATTGTGCCTTATACGCGCCAGCTGTGGCGGTTACGTGGCCGAAACACTTAAACATTAATATCATAAAATTTTTGTATCCAACAAAGCCTGTTTCACTGATATTAAAAATACATATGTATTTAGTAATTAGTAGTCATATCAGAACCTTTATTTTTAATGAAGACAACATATCTGCGTGGCATTGCATCAATAATTTCCTTAATTTAAGTCGTGTGCCATTCCTACTGGTGTGTTTAATTCCTCTCCTCTTGCGATCTATAATGCTCCAAAGATATCCAATATGATTAAGGTCAAGCGATTGAGTTGGATACCCTAGAGCTCTTACTTTTGAATTACAAAACCATTCTTTAACAAGCTGCGAAGCTTGTTTTAGGGTATAATCAGTTGACCAATTCAAACATTATGTTTTCCAACATATTTTTGTAAGTAAATCGCTCCATTTTTCCAATTATTTAATGAACTGGTCCCAAAAATTTAAAGAAATACAAAGCTGTCAATGACGCCAGCTAACTCTTCATTATCTAATACGAGAGGATTATTAATTAATTAAGAGATTAAGATTACACCGCTAAAAGCTGACTCTATTACTACAAGGAGTTTTTTGAGATCATATGGCCTCCCAAAAGCATCTCCATTTTATTCGGTTAGCCACTATTGTTTTCGCGCCCCTCCAAATATCTATCTCCAGGTGTTTCTTAGACTACCACGGCGTCTTCAGCCCTGAGAATTTCACTCTAGCGCCATCTTTGTGATGTCGTTCGTCCTCGTTCTATTAGTATGGCCGATCTACCTTCATTTTTTTGCGTTTAATTTGTTTGAGTATCGGTTCGCTATTAGTCACCTCCTAGAAATCGTTGTTGCTGATACGGTTAGACCAGAATATCCTGCATGTTATTCTGATACACTTGTCGATAAATACACTTGTCGATATAGCTTTTTGCGTAATGGATTGATTTCACACATGCGTTCAATATTCTAAGCATATATCGTTTAGATATTTGTGAGCTTCTCCATACTGATTGTGGTAGTCCGTAAGCCACCCTCGCTCTTTTGAGTCAGTTGTTTACGCCCATTTCTGCGCCGGCATTTCTTGCTACTATACTGCCTAGATTGCATAAGCTATCTAGTAGGGAGATCGGACGGTTATTATTCGACCAGTTTTAATCGGTTTTTTTGGTTTTGTCGAATACGGTTTTATCAAAATCTTAATTTTGCGAATACCGAATAAACCGGTTAATTTAACACGAATAACTGGTTAATTTGTTATTTTTTGTATATATGACAACCTTGAACGTCTCACAAGGAACGTGAAAACCAAGGTAGATCGAAAAAGATATGCACTCTTAAGCAAAAGTAACCTTTTGTCATCTTCTATAAATAAATAGTGATTTTTTTATATGGAGAATGATCAACAAGACTCACTCACAAGCCCACAAACGCCGGTTGCGAACGGCAGATATAAAAGTTAGTGAAATTTTTCACAGCGTAAATACACATAACCAGTCGCTAGTAATGTTGTGAGGTTTTATCGCTGTTGAAAATTGTCAGATGGTGTGGCCTGGTATTGAACCATCGACTTCTTGGTTGGAATGTAGTTTCTTGCCTAACATACCACACACACTATTAAATACCGTGGTGCATAAATTGACATACAGTGCTGCTCGAAATATAAGCAAATTTTCTTGCCGAGTTAATTAAGGACTCGTATTTTACTAATAGACTTATTCAAAGTAAAACATTTAATTTTTGTTAAATTATAACTATAATAACAAACCTTTAATTCCATTCTATACAGAGTAATACAACAAAAACGAAATTAGCTTCTTCGGTAGCTGTTCGAGACTTAAGCAGCTTTCAGTACTCTATTGTTTATGGTCTCCGCACACCGTTTTGGCATAGTTTTTATGAGATATGTTAGAATTATTTAATCGTAAGCTCTCCATCCGCTTCTGCTTATTTTTAAAACGACGTGGTCCAGCTCTGCGCTTCAAGAATTAGGAACAATTTTATTTAAATAAAAGAACCGTTTAACCGGTTATTTGAATTATTATTAACCGGAAGCCGGTTTTTTAAGTGCTATTTTTCGAATTAATCGAAAACCGGTTTTTGAAAAAGGTCGAATAATCGATCTCCCTACTATTTAGATATTCGACCTGTTGGCTTTCTATCATGATGTTATCCACACTAATATTGTTAACTTCAATGGCTTTGGTATTCTTGATATTGAGCGCTAATCTCTTCAGATTTTCTAATTGATCTCGCATGTTGGACATTTTGAGCAAAAGTAGAAATATCCTTCGCATAGTCCAAATCCTTGAGTTGGCATGAGAAAGTCCATATAATTTTTCCTTCTTTTTGACTTCGCTCATGATGAATACTTGATTTACTTCGGAGTTGGAATGAAATAGTTGACTGATGTTCCCATGGTGTAGAACTGAGAGTTCAGCATCGTCGTACATAGTTCTGATGATTCGAATTATATTCTGGCATACATCTTAACTTCTTCCAATATGGCTGTGTGTCTGATAATATTAAAGTTCTTCTTAGAATCCACAAATAGTAGATATAGGGGAGTATGTCACTGTAGGGATTGTTCTATTATATTGTGTAGGTGTTGGTCTGTTTTATGCAACTCCTATTTCGCCGTAAACCTGCTTTTTCATCTCGAAAATTGTTTGGATTCTTTCCTGTACTTTGACTGTTAATATCTTGTATATGGTATCAAGCAGAGTACTTCACCTCCAGTTGCTGTAATCTTCTAAGAAATTCTATTCCAACGTGGAAACCTATATTAGATCAAGCAGAATAAAACATATTTTGAATGATTTTTTTGTGGTTTTAACTGTAGAAAACTAAAAATAACAAACAAATGCAGATTGCATTGATTCTTTTGATCATTTTTAGATTCCTATTCATCTGGCATCATTACTTCAGACCATTTAATAAAGCTTTTAATGTAACGTTGATACTGTTCCACCAAAAATCACCCGGTAACTGATATCGAAGAAGTCGTTGAGCCAGTATTCAAGATCCTTCTAAAGTAATGCCCCTCATGTGGTTTCACAGTTAGCAGAAAAGATGATAATTCATCGGTGCAAGGTCCAAAGAATAATAAGGGACTCCCATTGCGTCTATAATGATTTGTTGTGCTTGTGGACTGGACATTGCAGCGAGGTTTATGTTTTGGCCTTGTCGATTAGGTCTTTTCAGTTGAACAGAATCTGTGCCGCTGTGGAGTGGTAGGTAAGACTCCCGTCACCAAATCAAGAGCTCCTGGGTTCAATCTCAGGTCAGACCATTTGATAATATTCAACTGTGGCATCGTCTTATAACATTAGCTAGGGGCTGGTTATAAATATTACGCTCTGAAAAGTTTCTCTAACTAATTCATATGTCGTTCGGAGCCGGCGTTAAGCTGCTAATCGCTTTTAAAGAATCTAAAAAATGATCGGGTGCAGCTAATTGACTGAGAGAAGTTCCCCTTGATTAAGTTCGAATGATGTGGGAATTATGTATGTACGTATGCCGTAGACTCTTTCATGATATGTAGCAGGCTATGCAAAGGTCGTTGACAATTTCAATAATTTCAATAATTTTCCAGTGTACCAAGCCTTCTTAGTCCCACCCATCGCAGATCATGGTCTTCTTTGAATGGAGATCAAACTTGACTCCCGACTATGGCGTATTTCCTGATCAGGATATTGATGAGCAATTTGCAGGCAATTTTGTTTGTTGTCTTCCTTAAGCTCGTAAGGCACATAGGCCCCCAATTATGCGGTAAATCCAACTGAATGAAGATGAATGAAAATCTCGACATTTTTTCAATGCCAACTCACGACTTATTTGCCTATTTTCCTTCTTCAAAAAAAAAAAAACAAATTTATTCTTCAAACCTATATTTGAACTTTTTAGATTTGAGTTCATCTGGCATCACTATACCACCAGGCCAGCAATAAGCGTGTACGTTATAGTGCATGTGTTGTCATTTTTTTTAGATCTTCTAGTGCACCAACTCATGGCCTCTCTATGGCTAGGCAATACAGTTGTTGTTGTTATACACACAATACAAAGATATGTACTTCTGTAACCAATACCAATTACTTTTTCAGCTATTTTAGCCTTTTTACCGGCTGAGCTCCGGCTAAAGAGAGAAACAAAAGAAAAAGAAAAAAAACATACTCGCACTCTTTGTCTGTCTGTCTTGTTGGGGTCGTTTAGGTACATAAATAAGTGTGTACGTAAATTGCTTGTGTAGTTGTTGTTGTTGTGTATTTGTTATTGTTATTTTTTATTTATTATTATTCATTGTTTTTTATTTTTGTTTGTTATTTATTTTATATGTGTATGTGTATGTTTTCTGTTATTTTTTTAACTAAAGCATTTGGATTTTGTTTTTTACGATTATTTTTGATTTTCATTCATTCTGTGAAAATTACTTCACCTGTAAAGGTGAAACGTTTCGTTATTCATTATCGTTATTTGCCGTTGTCTTAGCTGTTATTGTTTATAGTCGGTCGGTCGTTCGGTCGGTCGGCTGTAGTAAGGTATTTTTGGCATTTTTCTTTTTATAATTTTCGTAAGCATATCAGTTGGAGTCTATTTCGGTCTCGAACGCCTCTCTGTTAAGAGTCTTAGACGTATTCGTTATCTGGCAGTTGTGGTACGCACGACTCTGTATCGATTGCTACTGTTTGTGTGCGTTGAATGCAAAACGTAAAGCGCGGCGCGTATTAATCGCAACTGAACCGTAACAATAGCAACAAACAGCAAAAAACAATAACGCTAAATGCTTAAAAATTAATTTTTGTACAAACATGCTCAAAATATTTCGCCTTATGCCGTTGTATTATTAAAAGTGTTTGATATTAAACGATAAACAAAATTGTAAAAAAAAAATTTGTTTTTTATTTTGTTTTGTGAAATTATTAAGAATTGAAAAGTAATTAAATTAACTTACTGCCTAATTAATTGTAATTATCACTTACATTAAATAAAAGATTATCTTACGTTTCAAAAATAATAATAATTATCACTTATGGTTTCATATTTAAAAGAATTTTAAACTAAAAAAAATAAGAAAAAAATATTTGAAACATAAATTAAGTGTAATTGATTACTAATGTTATTTAAGTTTAAATTTCCTCAAAAAATTCTTCTTCTTAATGAAGTGTTAAAAGGAAATAAATAATTGCTATAGAAAGAATAAACCAATAAATTAAAAAAAAACTGCCTTGAATTTTAGCTGATTTTTCTTTTCAAAAGAATTTCATATTTTGGTTTGGCTAATTCTTCTCTGTCAAGGTAAATGATTTTATTTTAATAACTATTATTATCGCATAAGTATAAAAGAATTTAAATCATAACTAAAACAACATAAAAACCATTAAATTAAAAAAACTATAAAAAAATGGGTGTTCCAAAAAGTTCGGTTAAAAAATTTGGCCAAAAAATAAAAAAAATATTATCAGTTTAATGCTATCAATACCTATCAATACATTAAGATGCATGAAATAGGTGTTTTAAAAACGCAATACATGAAATATATATAGGGTCCGCCAAATATATATATTTTTTTTGAAAATACTATAAAAAAAAGAAAACTACTGAATATTTTCTCAAATATCTTTTTTTATTTGAAAGTATAATTATTCCGGTTAATAATGGCTGCCTCGGCTGGCCATGCAGTAGCCTACACGATTGGTCCAATTTCTAAGCACATTATCGATTGTGTGCAGCTGTATTTCACCAATGGCTTCACGAATATTGTCCTCTAAAGCGTCACTTGGCGCTGACTTGTTGGCGTAACACTTATCTTTGACGGCAGCTCACAAATAATAGTCCAACGGTGTCAAAATGCAGCTCCGAGGTGGCCAAACGACATTAGCTCTGCGGCTGATAATGCGATCTTCAAAAACAGGGCACAAAACATTGAGTTTAGCTTCGGCTGTGTGGCACGTAGCACCGTCCTGTTGAAACCAAATGTTGCTAATGTGCTCCTCTTCAATTTTTGTGAAAAAAAAAATTCGCTTAACATGGCCCGATAACGATCGCCATTGACTGTAACGGCCACTCCTTGCTCATTTTCGCAGAAAAATGGCCCAATTATGCCTCTGACAGCGACTCGTCTTGGGTATATCGGCTTTTCAATGTATGCGTGCAGGTTTTCTGTGCCCCAAATGCGACAATTTTGCTTGTTTACATACACGCCAAGATCAAAATGAGCTTCATCTGCAACATTACCATGATTTTCAAAGTAATGTCGCAGTACTTCCTAGTGTTGTTCAAGCGTATACACAACCATATTCGTTCAGCGGAAGGATAAAAATAATTATTTGTCAAATCAGACATGAGCTAAGTGTTACCATTCACTTAGAATCCGCTCAAAAACCTTAGATATATAGGAAATATGGCGTATTATAAAGGGCAATGTTAACATTATAAAACGAGGATAAACGTCGTCTAGGTCAACAGCATTAGACTTCATCTCTAGAAATCCTTCCATAGTGTCGTGTTATCCAAACTAAGATGTTGAAAGAGGAATTCATTTGTTGGATATATATTCACATGGTTGCGAGATATTTGAAAAATTTCTATTAAGGGCATTAACATCCGATATAGTAGTTTTTTCGTTGACTAAAACTTAGAAAACAATCCTCGTATGTTACTTATTATTTATCTCTATAAATATTACTGCAACTATTTTATTAATGCATTAATGCAATAACGCTTTCAATTAGGAAATTTTAAATAGCGCCTAATAAACGGCCCATAACTCATACAGTAAAATAATAATTTTGACACATTCCATTAACAAAATAACTTGTCAGTGTTTTTGGCCAATAAATATCGTACATATGTATGTGTCAACACATTTTGTGTTTTACTTCCATAGCAAAAAGGCAAATATTTTGCAAAAGAAATATTACGTAATATTTTCGAAACGAGCCTATTTAAAACACATTTGTGACAATTTTCCACTGATTTCCTGATATACAACAAGTTTGTTTTAAATTCTCTCAAGTGTAACACTTTCCATTAAGTTGACTGAGTTTTTATTGTTTGTGTTAAATATGTTTTCGTTTAAAAATGTCTTGAATCCTTTTAAACAACTTAGTGTGACATGGCTAATTTGACTTTTAAAAACTAATGACAACGATGTTTTGACAAACAGGCTTAGTTAAGAGAAATTTATTGATTCCTAACGGCTTAGAGTTGAAGGAAACTTTTGACAAATTTGGTATACGCTGTAGAGAAGAGAGTGGGCGTTTGCCTTGTTTTTGTGTTTCAATAATGTCTGCTTATATTTAAAGTCGTGACACTTTCATTATTGATTACTTTGACATTAATTTTGTTTGAGATTTATCATCAGTGACTACAAATTGATTTTTTTTCTCATTTGTATTTCAATTCAAGTATGAAGTCATTAATTTTTTTAAAGTCGAATATTCGCAATTTATTACTGTATGGCAGCATTTGAGTTATTGGCGGTAATTATCTCATGACTTGTAATTGCATCATATCATTAAGATGGAAATGAAGAGGTTGCTCTCTGACTAGCATACAGACAACAGATAGACATATGCACTTGACCAGTTAAGTTACAGCCCCAGCTTAATCATCATCAACGACGACGTAGACGACGGCGACGACGACGTCATGATGCACTTGTCTGCTGTTGCAATTTTTGTTTTCTCGGCTCAGGCCATTCATTCAATTGCTGTTCAATTACTTTTTTGTTTTTGCTATAGCAGTCATTCAATTTAGTACTTCATTCATGCACATCTTCTGCTTTAAACATTTAAAATTATAATTTTCTTTCTCCGTTATTTCTGTCTCTGCTTCTCTGCCATTTCTCCTCCAGCTCTTAGTTTTTCAATTAAAGAAATACAAAAACAAAAGAAAATTTTTGAAAGAAAAAACAATTGAAAAGAAATCAATAAAATGAAATTGTTTATTAAACAGGAAATCAAATACAATAATAAATGGTAATATGTTCCCTCCACTTTGTTTCAAGCAAAAGCCTTGCTGCCTTACTGCCTGTCTGCCAACTATGCGCATAGAGTGTATTAGCAATATGGAGAAGAAGTAGAAGCAGCAAAGTATGTGATTAATTGAAAATTGCTCATAAAGAAAACTTTTAATTTCAAATTTACGGTTTTTAATATTTTTTTTACAAATTAACTTTTTTTATTGTTTTTTTCTTCTTCAATTTGTTTGTTTTATGCCGACCGATATAGAAATAGGGAATGCAACAACAACAACAACTACAACAATAGTAATAAAGAAAAATTAATTATAAAATAATATGTTTGAAGGAAATGTATTAAATAATCGTTTTTAATGAATGAAACAGAAGTTATTTGTAGACATTTGGTATTTAAAGTGTAAAATTTTTAAGTTATTAACAGAAAAAATTAATAATTTTTTTTAGCAAATAATTAAAAATTAATATAAAAAACACCTGTGCCAAGCAAACTTAGTAAACAATTATGATTTCCGAACAAAGTTCTCTTTTGTTATTGATATTTTTATCTCAACCGCCAGATGGCACGTGGCTCAACGGCTTTATTATTTATAAAATTTCATTATTTTTGGGGCTTCTATTTTCCAAAAAAACTCAAGATGCAATTAAAGGCTTTTTTGTCTGGTTAATAGGTCTTAGACAAATAGCTCTCCCTGTGATTCAGATGCAACTACAGCTTATACTGTACTTGTAGTGTCAATATTAAGCTTAACCATACTAATAACCAGGGAAACCAGAAATATGCTCTTAAAAAGTGTTTTATGAGCTTAAAATATGCAGTGAAAATCCGAAAATATGATCAACAAATTTGGAAATATGCTCTAAAAAAACAAAAGTTTCTTTTTCATCAATTCAATATCTTTTAAATATCTGTGGTCACATGAAAAAGTAGCTGAAGAAGACATATGTAAGCTCAAATTTAGTTATAGTGCTAGAAGCTTTATGGAAGTCAAGGCGTTTAAATATTGTTGCGAAAATAAACAATACCTAAAAAAGGGATACACCACTGTATTGTGGGATTTTGTTAACACTGGGTTGTGTCAAGTTTGCGAAAGTATCACTCTCTTATTTGTGTATTTGACAGCATTGCCAATTTGACCATCTTTGTGTATTAGATTTGAAATTAACGGAAATCGAATGTCGTAGAAAGAACAAGAACATTCGGAAGTAATGTCAATTGTACATAAAAGGTGGCACGTTATGCATTAGTTTAGTTTAGTTATCGTTCTGTAGTCATTTAGTAAAGTCGTGTTTAGGCGTAAATAAAAGTGGTGTACAAACGAATATTAAGATAAAGTGTATAAAGATTAAGTGAGGAAATAAAAACTATACAACAATAATAACGTGCTGTTTCTTTTATTTTGACGCAATTAAAAAGAACTCAAACGTTTTAAAAAGGTAAAAACGTAACAATATATTTAAAAAAATTTTTTTAAAAACTTTTTTATTAATGTTAAACGCATTCTGATCGCACTTCATCCACTAGCTAGTAGATTCATTCAAAAATTGTTTTAGATCCTGGTGTAATAAATTTCATTTGAATCCAGAAATGTTATGACTTGGTCAGAATTTGAAACAAAAATGTTGTTGTCATTGTAAAAAATTTTTGGAGCACAAAAAAAAATCCAAATATGTACTAAAAAGGTTTAAAATGCTCTTTAAGTACGAAAAAATGTTGCAAATATGCTCTTAAAACTGAAAAATGCAAAGAATGCTGTTATGAGACAAATATGCAAAAATGTGCTTTAACAAATCACTGCCAAAATTCATGAAACGAATAAATATTTCATATTTTCCTTGTTTGGTTGCATGACAAAAATCATGGAATTGCTTATTTCTGGTTTCCCTGAGTGTAACATTTACATAAATACGTAAACTACTGGCAAGAGTACCAGGATACCCGTTTAAGACATAACCGATAGCAAACAGCATAAAAGCAAGCAGCAAGTTTTTGTTTGCAGCATTTGCTGCTATTCTATCCACTACATAATATTTTGAAAGCAGCAGCAGCAATAAAATTAGGCTTCATTGTTATCTGTTTTATTTGTCACAAAAATGTTTGTCATAGAAAAATATTTTTCAGTGCTAACACTCAGGCTTTCAAATCCACCAAAATAAAATCGCTTTTTTAAAATATTGTTCAAAAATGTAAAAAGTAATGAAATTATGTGTTTAAAACTTGTTAGTTATTGACACAAACGTTGTTTGAAACAATATTTTCATTTTATACTGTTATTTTCTGATTAAAAAATACTATTTTTCGTTTTTTTTTTATTTCAAATTTTATATTGTACTGGTAACACTAATTTTTGTTTTGCTCTCTAAAAAATAGAAATTATTTTATGTTTAGCAGCAGCCAACGTACATATGCGTTTTAATTCAAATATTTTGCTGTCTGCTGCTTGCTGCCGGTTATGCGTTTAATGCTTTAGCTTTAACCCTTCTCATGATTTAAAAATATCAATTATTTTTTTGTATGGGAGGTACCATGTTCACTTACCTAATCTAGTCCGCTTTTTAATTAATGATTTGTATTGACAACGAAGTCATCAAACTAAATTTTATAACTTTAGCTTTCATCGTTCTCAAGATACCCAAAAGATGATATTTATAAAGCCTATAGTTCTTCCAGACATACAGAGAAATACTGTACAAATTTCAAGAAAATCGGTTCAGCCGCTTAGCTGTCTATATACATCAAACAAACATACCTACAAATAGACATTTATTTACATTTTTATGTTATCAAGTCTGTAATTTAAGTCGCAAATCCTAAAAGATTGATTGGAATTTGCCTTAGTTTTTATTGGCAAATTAAATTAGGGCGAGTGTAGATATAAAAAACTAATATTGAATTACAACAATGAGTTGTATTTACTTTTAAAGCATTTCATGGACATCGTACGAACTGAATGGATTTTAAATTAAAGCAAAGGGTTTTTGCTGAATTTCGTCGGCTACGTCAAATGTTACACATATTGATGATTTTGTTATGTATTTCGTTAATGATTTTCAAAAAAAGTTAATGCTATAGCCCTGTTTACACTCATTCTCCTCTTCATGGGCAAACATATGGATAATAAGCAATTGTGTACCCACACATTACATCAATGAATGATTACAGCGCAAATACTTTAAATATAAGCATTTATCGATTTTTTTCTTTAAGCTGAACAAGTAAAGACGTAAAAAGGTTCAACGGGAAAAAATTTTCCAAATGGAAGGAAAAATCAACAAAATCGAAAAAAAAAACAAAGAATAGATTTGTTTTGTAAAAGCATATCACAAGGAAATTTGTTGTGGGTGAGCATTCAACAACAGAAGAAACACGATTATACAAGTTTTTAAATGAAAAGAAAAATTAAGTTTTTTAATACCATGTTCAGACTGATTTCAGTAGAGTCAATTAATTGAACTAACGAACTTACTGTTCACATACATACAGCGCAATTAAGTTGACTTAATTAGCATTTGACAGCTGAAAGTGCTAAAACATATTTTGTCCATTAAAACTTAAATTTACGAATTTGAAACACAATAATAAAATAAATAATAAAACTTTGACTTTAAAAAGAGTGTAAAATTTAAAGAAATAAATACAAATTTAATACACAATTCTTTTTTACTTTTTTTCATTTTTATAATATATATACGAGTATGTCATATGACATTGTACAGTGTGCAAAATCCGCTTTCGTACAGTCTCAAAAATTTATTCGGTTGAAATATATTATTTTTCTAAAAATAACATTTTCAATCAAGTGCCGTTTTTTAATTGTTTGAAAAATATTTTTTAATATTTATTTTATAAAAAATTAATAACTTTAGAAAATATTATTTGAATATGGATTTTACATACTGTATTAGTTGTCAGTGCCCGCTGAACACATTTCATACAGAGTTGTTACTCCTTATTCTATATACTAAAGTATGCTTGCATGTATTTATGTAAAGTATTAGACGGGGTTGCAATGTAAATTCCACTCAATTAATTATGCAATTACATATTTACTATTTAAGCAATTTATTAATTGTGCTATTGAGCTCAATTGAGGCCTTAATTGCTTAAATTCCCTTAGTTGCCAATTAAGGCTTATGTGTGAACATGATTTAATAATAAGTTTTGAGTTATTGCTGTTTTTTTAAGGTTTTCTTCTTTAATGGTTTTATCAGACAGATCTTGTACGAAATCATAAAATAAATCTAAGCTACACAATTTTTTGAATAAGATTCTAAATTGTTCAGCATCATCATTCAGCACTACAACATTGGTTGGGTTTTGGCCTTCTCTACAGCTTTATTCCATTTATTTATATTAGCAATTAAGGTGTGACAATTCCTTACTCCTATTGCTCTCATGTTATAGTCGATATTATCAATCAGTTTAAAGTTAAAGTTAAAGTTTCTGTTTTCTGGTAGTAAAGAACAAGCTTTTGTGCTCGGCTCTTAGCTATTTGTAGTACAGTGTCTATCCACCTAAGCCATTATGCTTTGATTGAGCTGTAAGAGCTCTTCAGTCTTCCTCAGAATGGCCCGTATATTTTTTCTTGGGCCAAATATAATTCATCATCATTATCCAGCGCCACTATCCGGGTTCGTTTTCTCTATAACTTTGACCCTTTCATCTCTATTTGCAATAATGGTGCGCCAATTCTTTACTTTCATTGCTTTCATGTCATTGTCGATGTTGTTAGTTAGGTGCTTACGTGGGTTACCTTTATTCCTTGAAGTGTGTAGTTTTAGTTTTTTGTGGTGTGTAGTGACGAACAAGTTTTGTGCTCGGCTCTGATCGGTCTGTAATATACACCTAACTCTTAGTGCTTTTTGATTAAGCTGTAACAGCTCTTCAGTTCTCCTGAGGATGTCCCTTATATTTCTTCTTACAATTTTCCTTTTTACTCTTCTACATAATCCATCAAGAACCAAACCTCCGATCCATAAATAGCTCTATTAGAATTATAATGGTGTTGTAAGTTCTTAGCTTACACGTTTGACCTGAATATTCCTTTTTTTCAAAGTTGAATTGTTTGCTGATACGATACGGTCCTATGAACAGTCTCTTGTACTGTTGTCGTTGCTTATTAGTATGCCTCCCTACTTGAACTTCTCTATACCTTCAAACGGTGGTGGCGGGATGCAGTGCTTAAGTGTGCGCATAGAAAACAGCCAGGCCAGGTTAAAGTCTCCAGCAGAGGACTTGACGAAAAAATGTAATTGCCTTTTAATAAAGAAACATGAACCTCCCTCCAGAAGAAGCCTCCCTGACCTTTCCAACTTACCTCTGGCGATGATGACAAACATTAGACATAAAATCAGGGAAAATGAAAAAAAAAATGAAACTGAAATAAGGCAATGGATGCTTTGTGGAAAGTCGATATGCTTCCTAGAGAAGTGACAGAGAAAAAAAAACCTTTAACTCGCCTGATTTCAAGTCACTTAGCATTCTTTATGCATTTCTAGACAGTATCGTATGTTCAGTATTTGATTGGCTTATGATCAGCCCTATCTACTTCGCTGCTGCTTATATATTCGTAAATGGCCCCTCTAGATAATATCCGTTTCCAGCTAAAATCGCATTTTCAACTCTGATTTAACACGTTACCAAATCGTGTGTACCTTTCATGGTGCAAGCATAGGTTAAACAAAACGGCGGTCAACCTGACTCCTTGCCTTCCTGCTGCCTTAATAACGAATTTCTCACCATGATCTTGCTGTAATGGCCCAACCATAATAGGCCTAAGCTAGCTTAAACGACTGTGCAAGCAATCAAATGTGTATAACTATAATGTACTTAACAAACTTCTCGTTTAGTTTCGTTCAGTTTTATTTGTATAACTATAATATACTTAACAAACTTTCCGTCAAGTTTCGTTCAGCTTCATTGGCTTAGGTTTTGAGCGAACCTGATAGCACTTCACGTACGTAAACAACTGTTTGTATGTTATATGCAAAACAATAGCAAAAGAAACACGTTGTGCAATAGATGCTCTTGCTATTATTCGACACGGAAACGATTGAACACGCGTAGCGGGTATATGTAGATTTTTTTTACATTTTTATTTAAACTGTGTTATTTTTATACAAAATATTAAAATTTTTATATATTTATTGAAAAATAAATTCATCCAGATAATACTATACTAATAATGCTAATTAGCCATTCCATTCAACACTCTGATAGCAGTTTTCATGTTCTCATTAACACAACTATTCAAAAAGTTTATTATATATTTTCGTTAAGCTTAAGTAAGCAAAAGTATATTATGGTTGGGCCTTTAGGCGAGTCCATTAGCTGTTTATGCCACGTAACATAAAAAGGGGTAAGGGTTCATATATCAATCTATACGATCAAAGGCCTGTTTAAGAACAAACCGAATAATAATATTTTTCAATTCTATAACAATTTCTTTTCCACAGGTGACAACTTTTTCCGTCACTATTCTACTGTTTAGTACTTAAAAGGTTTTCAACGCAACAATACAAGAAAATATTTTCAAGGTTGTTACTTTCCCAACAACGACATTTACATCAATTACTTTATTATTTTTACATATTAAAAAAAAATATTAAAAACAATAATAAACACAACAATAAACTTAAGTTTTACTAAGCAAATATTAAACAAAATTAAAAAAAAAAATTTGTAATGTCATCAACTTCAGTACTAAAAACTTAAAAGAAATTTTAAATAAATTTCACAGCAAAACGAGTAAAAGAAAAAAGTCGTAAAAAAGTATTTTATTTTTGTTTAACATTTTTTAACAATGAAAAGTCTTTTAGAAATTTTTTTTTTTATAAATTACAATATTACAGTTGAGCAGAACTTTCTTTATGAAGAATTTAAATACAATTGTTGTACGTATGATTCACTATTTGTGTCGCGTTAAGTAGTGAAAGTTAATAGGCCTTATAACGCAATGCTAAGGTAAAGGCAAGATTAACAAAAAATTTTTTTTAATTATAATAATTACCAATAATTTAAATATGGGTGATTTCTCAAGTGTAAATTATAACATTAAGATTTTTAAGATTTGAATCAATAGTAAAGGGTCCGCCAAATATTTTTTTTTTTTTGAAAATGCTATAAAAAAAACTACTGAATATTTTTTCAAATATCTTTTTTATTTAAAAGTATAATAATTTCGGTTAATAATGGCTGCCTCGGCTGGCCATGCAGTAGCCTACACGATCGTTCCAATTTTTAAGCACATTATCGATTGTGTGCAGCTGTATTTCACCAATGGCTTCATGAATATTGTCCTTTAAGGCGTCAATTGTCTCTAGCTTGTTGGCGTAACACTTATCTTTGACGGCACCCCATAAATAATAGTCCAACGGTGTCAAATCGCAGCTCCGAGGTGGCCAAACGACATCAGCTCTCTTCAAAAACATGGCGCAAAACATCGAGTGTAACTTCGGCTGTGTGGTACTTTGCGCCGTTCTTTTGAAACCAAATGTTGCTAATATCCTCCTCTACAATTTTTGTGAACAAAAATTCGTTCAGCGTGGCCCCCTAACGATCGCCATTGACTGCAACGGCCACTCCTTGCTCATTTTCGAAGAAAAATGGCCCCATTATGCCTCTGGACCAAAATCCGCACCAAACAGTGACTCATCTTAGGTGTATCGGCTTTTCAATGTATGCGTGCGGGTTTTCTGTGCCCCAAATGCGACAATTTTGCTTGTTTACATACCCGCCAAGATCAAAATGAGCTTCATCTGAAAAGATGATTTTTTTGGCAGAATTATCAAAGTAATGTCGCAATATTTTCTAACGTTGTTCAAGCGTATACACAACCATATTCGTTCAGCGGAAGGATAAAACTAATTATCTGTCAAATCGGACATGAGCTAAGTGTTACCATTCACGAAATAAGCACTAGTTGAGAAAAAAACGTTAGATGGCGGACCCTTTATAATTCAGTGGTAAGCTTTACCTTTTAAAAATATACATATGCCTAATGCATTAAGGGCAATCAAAGCAACACATATTTGAAGTGAAAGATATTTTTTTAAAATTTTTATGCCTGTTGGTTTATCAAAATCGGTTCTCATTAAATGTAACACATTAGTAAATCATGGCAAATCACTTTTGTTTATTATGTTTTCTTTTCGGAAAAAATATGTTGCCTTTGAAAAAGGTTATATAAAAAATATTGCCACACCGATTAAAATGTGGGCATTTTTCTTGTCAGAAATTAAAATAAAATTTTTATTTAAAAAAAATAAATGAAGCAGATATTGCCAAGTGCACTTTATGAGGGCAACAACATAGCAAACATCACATAAACCATTTAAGAGGGTTTACATTTTTCCAGAAAATAAAACGACGTTAATTCTATGAGTCTAAAAATAGAATCGGGTGCACTTCATTGACTGAGAGAAGTCACCGTATTCCTTCGTGGAATGTTATGGGCATTGTTATAAAAATATATTTTAAACTTTCGGTTATTTTGAGGACATGAGATGCAATATTTTGTATGTGCACTTTATGAGGGCAAAAACACAGAAAAATATCACTATACATTTTCTTAGTGCTACATTTTCTTCAGAAATAAACCATATAAGAAGGTTACAATGTTTGTCAGAAAATAAAACGACGTTAATTTGTGCTCAAGTTATTTTACTACTTTTACTACTTTTTTGGCATTGGCCATAAATCATGTTAATTTATGCCCCTATTACAGTTTACAATTCATTGAAGTTGAGTTGAAATTTTACAACTGCTAATGATGAGTTGTAATTTGTTGTGCTTTTAAACGGTTAAGTTGTTATCTAGAATACAAAATTGTAAGATTTGAACTGTAATTTTAATTCAACTGAGTGGAAATGTAAACCCTTATAGGGGATTTAATTCATAATAAGCTCATCTTGACCAAACCGAACATTAATCATGACCCAATACGAGTTCTTTAAAATTTTGGCTAAGAGGTAAAAGGTTATGTGAGACCTGTGTGAACTAAAGTTTATTTTATTTGGCGTTACTAAGGCATATCAATTATTAAAGACATATTTCCTTTTTGTGCTGCCATATTTCTCAATAGAGACTTTCTTTAGACCCATTAAAATATGACTTTAAAAAATTAAGATATTTTTTTTTTTAATTTGAAACACGCACGATGTGGGTTAGAGTTTCGCAGAGAAATTCAAGGATATTTTTCAAAATGACCAATTTTTGCTATATAAAGCCTTATGGCTTCAAATCGATTTTAAAGGTATCTAGAATATCATGATATGAATGTCACGGCGGCCATTCTAAAGAACAGTGCTGACAGACACATCTTAACTTTCTTTGGTGCACCTCCACCTGAAGAAAGCTAGTGCTTTTGATTTTATTGGTCTCTGATATCTTTTGATGGATCCATGTTTGATTTAGAGTTAAAAAACAGCATAGAAACTTATGCCATGTGCACACGAGACTTCAAATTAGTTGCTTGTAGTCAGTCTAGAATCAAATGTCTCCATGTCAATATTCTTTTTCTAGCTACGACTGCACTAGTTCAAATATCGACAACTTTCCTTTTATGAGCGAGTAAAGATATGTTAGAGACAGTAGTTCTAGTGTATTTCTGGTGACATTGTCGCGTTAATAGGCTCACTAAAATGGATTAATGAGACTTTGCTCGCAAAAAAACTACCTCGTCAACAGTGCTTACTGGATTTTCAATGACAAGCTAACGTTAAATGCCAATATATGATTACCTTGGCTGTGGTACATCTTGTCAGTAGTACTATTGACAATGTCACTAGTAAGGCACTAATATTTCACTATTGATATTTAGCGCAGGGTTTGTTCCCAATTTGAATTCCTCTTTTTCTCAGCACCTCAAAACTATGTTCACGTTTTAATTATCTATTCTCAACTACATTAAGTCAGCTTTTGCTTTATTTAGCTTTCGTTTCATGAGTTGTCCTCTTCTTCTTCTAATAGGGTAAAAGTTGAAGGTTTCTGTAGGTATTCTTTCTCTAGGCATTCGAAATACATGCCGCTGCCATCTAAGCCTTGCCGCTTTTATAAATCTCTTTATATTCGCATTTTCTATAACTGTACCTAACTTCTAATTTCCGGGGTCATCCTCTGCTTCTTTCTCTGATAGGATATAAGTCGAAGGCTTACTTCTCTAGGCATTTGAAGTACTACATATACATGCCACAGCTATCTAAGCCTTACCGCTTTTATAAATCTCTTTATATTCGCATTTTCTATAATTATACCTAATTTCATAGGTACCATCCTATAGCTTTGTTGGACCAAATATTTTCCTTAAAATTTTTCGTTCGAAACACATCAGTTGGTTGACGTTATTAATTTTGCGGTTCCATAGCACACACCCAAAAGTAGGCACTGGACGCATAAGCGTATTTTGTACAATTTAAGTTTTAGTTTTCTCTGCAGCAGCTTAAATTAGAACAATTTCAGCTACGTGAAGTCAACTATATTGGTAGCTTTTAATTTTTACCTATTTGACTTACTTATACGAATTATAATCATAGGAATTAGTCCGTTCACATTGTATATTTGTCATTGGGGTTTAAGGATCTTCTACTCTTTCTTGTTATATTTTTGTATAGTTTTGTGTTTTAAAAATTGTTTTTTGTTTTAAATGGAAATTAATTAAATCCATTTAGTGTAGATAAGTCTCCGATAAAAATTAGAGATCACATTGATTTCTGAGTAATCCACGGGATAATTGAAACTTAATTACTTGTAACTTAGGCGATTCACTCTGAAAAATTTGTAATTTCCCATAGAAATGCCATTTGACTTATAATTGGGAGTTGAATTATGAATTAAAGAGCAAAATTCTAAAAAAAAGTTGTTGTGTGAACATGGCATTATTAGAATTGTCCACATAGTCGCGCTTATGCTCGAGTAAGAGCACTTCTAGCTTATAGCTTTTCAATGTCTAAATACTTATAAGAGTTTGCTCGTCTGCTTACAGCCTTAAGCATTAAACATATAAACATATAAACGGTAATTGAAACTTAGTTACTTGTAACGTAGGTGATTCACTCTAAAAAATTTGTAATTTCCCATGGAAATACAATTTGACTTATAATTGGGAGTTAAATTATAAATTAAAGAGCAAATTTCTAAAAAAAAAAATTGTTGTGTGAACATGGCATTATTCGAATTGGCCACATAGTCGCATTTATGCTCGGGTAAGAGCACTTCTAGCTTATAGTTTTTCAATGTCTAAATACTTAAAAGAGTTTGCTCGTCTGCTTACAGCCTTAACCATTAAACATATAAACGACAGCAGGCAGCATGAAAGCAAGCAGCAAGTTCTTGTTTTCAGCATTTGCTACTATGCTATCGCAATAAAATTAGGTTTCATTGTCATCTGTTTTACTTCTAATAAAAATATTTGTTATAGAAAAACATTTTTCAGTGGTCACACTCAAGCTTTCCAAACCCACCAAACTCAAATCGATTTTTTTTTAATTACTCAAAAATATAAAATTAATGAAATTGCGGTTTTAAAACTTTTTCATTATTGGTATACATATTAATAATGTCAATATGGATGACATATGGCATAACTTTCATATATTCTGTGTCAGTAATAACAAATATGATATTTTGGAGGGTAAACATCTGTCACTATCATTCAGTATTCGATAGACGCCAAAGTGTAAGCACTTGAGATTGAAGATTACTTTGTTAAACAAATTCTCATTTTCTTCTTGTTGTTCGATGGCCCATGAAACGAATTGCCGACGTAATGCGTGGTCAGCTGGATCTTATAAGCCTTTAAATGGATATCACGACGCAAAATGTTGAATAATGTGTATCGTTTGATGTTTAATTGCTGAGAACGATGGCGAGTGGATGTTTTTGAATCGCTATAATAATGTCAAATTTTGTGCCTAGTAAAGATGTTTTTCTTTCATTTGAAGAAAGCGGCTGCTGAAAGTTATCGATTGTTGGTAGAAGCTTGCGGCCAATATGAACCAGCTCAAAAAATTGTGAACGATGGTTTGCGCGATTAAGTACTGGTGATTTTGGACACAGAAGACAAGGGGAGGCCTGGTTAGCTGAAAAAGTTACAAGATGAGGAATTGGAAGCATTACTCTACGAAGATTGTTTTCAAACGCAAGAAGAAATTGAAAGTCACACAACAAGCCATTTCACTGTGTTGGGATTCATTCAAAAGCAAGGAAATTGAGTCCCATATGAATTGAATCCGATAGACATTGAAAAGCGATTTTGCATGTCGAAAATGATGCTTGAAAAAAGAAGTCATTTTTGGATCGCATTGTTACTGGTGATGAAAAATGGATACATTACGATAACCTCAAGTGCAAAAAGTAATATGTAAAGCCCGGCCAACCTACCAAATCAATGCCGAAGCCGAATATCTTTGCCTTGGCGTCATGGATGCTCGGTATTTGGTGGGATTAGAGGATGTTTTGCATTATGAGCTATCGAAATCAATTCAGACGATCACAGGGGACCTGTACCGAACACAATTGATTCGTTTCAAGAGAGCAATCAACGATGAACTTCCAGAATATTCGACCAGACATGAGGTTATAACCTTCATTCAGACAACGCCCTACCACAAGTTGCAAGACCGGTCAAAAACTATTTGAAAAACAGTGAATGGAAGTTTTGGCTCACCCCCCTTATAGCCCAGACCTTGCCCCTTCTGACTACCAATAGTTTCGATTGATGCAGAACGCCCTTACTGGAATACGCTTCACTGCAGAACAGGGTATCAGAAATTGGCTTGATTCATTCTTTACCTCAAAACGGAGCAGTTTTTTTGGCATGGAATCCATATGCTACCAGAAAGAATGGAAAAAATACTGGCTAACGATGGACAATACTTGGAATAAAAGCAAAAAAGTTATTATTATTAACTTGTATACCCAATATTAACATAAATATTGTTTGAAATAATATTTAAATTTTATCCTCTTGTTTTCTCAAAGATAAAAAAACTTAAAAATAGTTTTTTTTATCTAAAATTCTATATTGTATTGATATCACTAATTTTAGTTTTGCTGCTAAAAGATATAGAAATTATTTTATTTTTAGCAGCAGCAGCAAAGGTTGTTGTCTAGGCTTTTGCTGTGCTGCCTGTAAAATAATTGTTTTCCTATAAACGTATGTATTCTAATTTTGACATTTTGTGTTTAATGCTTTAGATAACTCAGCATTTTCATGATCTTCAAAATAATTAATAGATTAAATCGACTTTTTTTGGCATAACGATCACATGGGGTGGTTAAAACAAACATTTTTTGAGTTGGTATGGTCAGAACGCAATATAGAAAAACACTCTTTAACTGATTATTCTCCATTACTAACACCAAATAAAGCCTTGATGATTTCATTTAAAATTTTCCGAGAAAGTTGGGTTTAAATAACGACCGATCTTAAGCAAATTTTGTAAGATACGAAAAATGTTTAATAGACTTGATTTAAAATATTGTAATAAACCACTCATGAGTTTTGTCAATGGATACGAGTAAATATGAATGTTAATCTTAATAAATATTTTTTTTAATAGACAATCAGTGATTGAAACTTTTTGATTGACATAAAATTTAAATGATTAAATTACAAATGATTAATATTACGATTTAAATTAAATCGTTTTTATATTTCAGTCATTAAATAGCTTGTATTTATTTCAGTTCACTTGTTCACAAATTAAATATGTTTCTTATTTACGCCAAAGCAACTATCATCAAGTACAGCATCTTGACATGCTCGAATGACTTGTCATGCTTGAGACATACAATTTTATATCTCAAACAAGACCCAATTAATGTTAATTATTTATGGATTATGGCTATTTAAAACCAAAACCAAAAAAAAAACTATACCAGTAAACACTATTCTATTATTATATTACAAAATACGATAGCCAATACGTAAATAATAATCAGATTGAAAAAAAAAAATCGATCGATTTATACTGAACATTTAATTATCTTAACATATTTATCAACCGGATTAAGACTATTTCTGTTCACAAGTTTTAAATGTTTCACATACACTTTCAACGTTAAAAACCCACTTTGAAGTGCAGATTAAGCACTCGATAATTAACGTTTATATGTGAAGGTTTATAAAAACTATTGTATATTCGAAAATGGTTAAGAGAAGGGGCTCGGTTGCTTAAGTTGTCAGTGTTAGCTAGTGGGTATAAAATATACAAAATATAAAAAGAAATATTTAATAAACAATCACTTCTTATATGACCTTCTAAGTCAAAACCAAATACATTTACTAAAGTAAACTTTTTTTTTCTACACCATGTCAGCTATAAAACAAATAAACAACAAAAATATCAAACAAAAATATAAAAAGTTATTAAATAAATAAAAAAATAAATTGCCAACTGCATGAAACCAATATAATAAACTATGTATAGAAAAACACCCAGACAAACATTCTTTCCATCGGCCAGTCAGTCAGTTATTAAGCCTTAAGTTGGTAAGAAAACTTGTAAATTATTTACTTGGCAAAAAAAAAAAAATGTAAAAAATGTAAAAAATGTACTCAATTTCAAAACCAACAAAAAATAAATAAATAAAATATAAAAATAATATTGGAAACAACTTTTTAAACAAATTTTTTCATCTCTTTTCCAAATAGAAGCGTTTGTAGACAACAACCTTAAAACAGACTTAATTTTTTATATAAAATTGAGTTGAAAACACCAACATACCAACTGCAAAATATACTTTTTCTTGGCAGTTTTATTGTTATTTAATAGAAGAGTGGTATGTACTATATACGGCCTCTAATATGCCATTAGTACTCAAACTATTCTATTCCAAAAAGCAAAACGTTTAAAAAATTAAATTCCTTTTTTGTGCTTTAAATAATTTTTGCTTTTTATTTAATTTTGTTAACATAAGCATTCTCAACAGCTCCTATGAAATGGTCATCGCATTCTCTAAATCTTAAAAAGTTTTGATAAGAAGTTTAAGCAAATTGATTTGCCTAAATATCCACTCTTCAGCTCTTCTAACTGATACACACTGAGGAATTTTTAGCTTGGTTACTGGATACTGGTAGTGTATAAAAAAATGTCACTGAGCCTCAAGAACAACTTGCAAAATCATTGAGGGCCATTCTAATAGCAAATTAAAGCAAAAAAGTAAAAATCTAACAAAAGCAAGTATATTAGATATATATCGAGTTCTAGCTGAAACACAATGAAAGCGAAAGAATGCTTAAACGGCATTAACATAAATAGTTTTTACATCGAGTCGTTAAGACAGCCCAAAGTTCCAGAAACTTCACCTGTGAGGCGAATTAATACTGTTTTTTTTTTTTTTTTTTTTGGTTACTGCACTTGAGAGCATAATGTTCGCTATAGTCACCTTCACCTCGATTTTTCCGTAGACGGTGGCAGACTCTCCAGTAGCTGTTCGTAGTCTGATATTATTGAGCACCTGCAATGTAAGGTTTTTCAGCATCACTGATATGGAGTTTAACGGGGACTCTTTAGTTGATTGACGGTAGTTGGCCTGTTTGTTATTTCTCGGTGGTGAGATGGATCTTGACCTTTTGCGTGGGGCCTTACAAATTCTCTGGAAGTTAAAACATTTTAATTTTGATTTCTGTTCAGCTAGAAGTTTCTTGACCATTTTCTATTTCTCCACTTTCCATATGACGCACATTATGTATTCGTGGCTGTAATAATGGCAAAGGTTGTCTTTTGTGTAGCACATACAACTTATAGCTTAACAACACAAAGCATTCATTGCTTTGCTTAAGTTTCATTAATCAGTTGCTTTCTAGCTTAGTAGATGACTAGTCTACTGTAACCCATCTCTGGATCGTGGGGATGCTATTTTATCGTCGCAGAGAAAAAACACCTCTATGAGTTGGTGTAGTGGCGAAGATTCGTGCTACGTTGTGGTTGTGAGCCCTACTTATCATTGCCATTTTTCGGCAGCATGTGACGTTTTTTCCTGAACACTTATGTGATGCTTGTCATCATCAACAGAGTTAAGCTAGAGTGTCAGGATGAACTTTTTTCGAATGGATATCTCTGTAAGCAGGGGAATGGGGGGTAAGCCGTTTAATTATTAAGCACTCTAAAACCTTAATTACATTTTTTTTCGTCGTGTCGTGCTAAAAGTGACTCATTTATTAGTAGCAGATATGAAATCGAATCAAACAACAGACTCTTACCCATTGATTCGTAGCATTTAGTGGTCAGAGCGCACGCCTAACAGCACAAGCGAAACAGATTCGAGCAATTGTGGTTTATAGTGTTTCATAAAGAGGCTTCAACTTTCCTCCAGACAACTCCATCTATAAAATAAAGAAGAAGCCTCCGTGATTTTCCAGCTGTCATTATTTGACAATGATGACAAACATCAGAAATTGCAATGCTAAAGTAAAGATCACCACCACCAGTTAGCAATGATAATCACCACTACACAATCATATGAAGAGGGCTACAGTAGATTAATCGTCTAGAAAAAAAAATTGATTCGTTTGAAGCGAGTATTGGTTGAAAAACGCCCGGAAAATGTGGCCTCATATGAAGCCATAACACATAGCCATATCGTGACTCATAAATTATTGTGTTCTGTGTGTACTGGTTTTTAGTCAAATTTTTCGATATCTAATTAATCAGTTTACTGTTATCGTTTATAACTTTCAAGATACAAGACATCGATCGACTTTGTACCATACAACCTCATGTATCATGTAAGACCAATTAAAAACTTTTCAAAAAATAGTGGTAGGGAAGTTTTGTATTACTTGGCTTTTTCTCTAGGTCTTGCTTCGTTCGACTACCATTTGTTTTGAACTTACATATCCAAGAATTCTTCATCTTCATTTGCACTTGTTATGTTAGGGAGCATCCAAGAAGAAAATCTTTGGGTTTGAGTATTTATGTGATGTCAGATAGCCACTCGGTAAGGTCAAAGTTCATTATGGATAAAAGCTATGTTACGCTATGTTGAGTCCCGTTTAATGAGAGCCACTTTGCAAGCAAAATCTTTGACTGTTTGTCAAACAGAGGACTTAGACGGGTTTTTTTGGGCCTGTGTCAGCTTTCAGTATCAATGTGGGATACTCAGTTGAGTGAGCTGACCCTTAGTTTAAGAAAGAATTTGTTCGTACGAAGAAGTTTTGCTCTTTTTCTCTATTTAGATCAATAGGGCTGCTACTGCTCAACATAAGCGTGGTTAGAGTACTAACTGGTCTATGTACCGAGTATCGTGATCTTAGATCAGGGTTAGGCAAACTAATATTAATTTGAGATTCTCTCTCACACATCACTTTGCACTGTATTTTCCACTTGTCTCTTTAATTCTCTTTGTTTATATTTTGCTTGTTTTTTTGCTATGTATGTGACTATGTACGTCTGAAAATAAAGGAGAAGAGCAGCTTCTTGCCCGAATCTGTCTTAGATACTATGAGCATGTTTAGGATGATCATAGCCTTAGTTTGATGTGGTGATGTAGCGAAAGCAGTATATTTGATATCAGATATAAGGAATTGTAAACCTTTTTAGGTTGACACTGAAAGGCACAGCTATGCCAGAGAGCAGTAACTACTCTTCCTTTCGGTTTCTAAGGCTTGCATTTTTGTGACTTCTTTCTAAGTCCACAAAATGTCATAGGGACAAATAGAAACAAATTTTACAACGTTTCTCGTATTCGGAAACCTAATCCAATGTAGCGCTGACAAAGTTTCCTTACGTGTGCAAATGATCTAGGCACTTGAATTATATTTTGAACATTGCCGATCAAATTGGCTTGACTAGAGCCTCTCACTCTTCTAATGAGACATGCGACGGCACATATTCCGGTGGCATGAATTTATACTTGATAGTTGAGTAGATACCCATTGGACGCGATTTTCTTAATCCAGGTCCATCAGTATACTATGCCTGAAAGCTGAGCACGAAGTTGATTTAATCCAATTCAGTCGCTAGGATCACCAATATCTATACAGATTTTTCTGAAAGAAACTTTTTCTATACTAAGCTGGTTTCAAAGCTATTTATAGAATCATCAAATTTCTGCCCCTCACACAGCAACTAAAATGTTGTTCTCCACTGCTTTCTTTCCGCAATCATATTGGGAGTTTACTACACACACAATTATTTAAACAAAATATTTTAACTTATTTTAACAAGTGTTAAATAATTATTATTATTCAGTAAAAGATAATTAATTCATTTGTTAAAAGAATTTAAAAATTTTTGTTATTAATTCCATTCAAAAAGAGTTTATCAAACACCCACATAAAATACGAGTATGACACTCAATTTATGCAAAATTAGTTTCTTTTTTTTGAGTTTAGTTCTTGAAGTGTCACTTAAAACAAAAAATGCAGTAGGTTGTAATAAATCAATTTAAAATAAAAAATTGAAGTCTGTTTAGTTGTCTAAAATAAAATTTAAATTCTAAATTTTATTTATAAAGACTTGTTTTTATTTGGAAAGAAATAAATTGCACATTTTCCTATTAAAATTTACAATAAAAAATAATACTTTTATATATTAATTTAAAAAAATAAAAATAGGTTGACATGTCATTTATTACATTACACAACAAGTGTCTTATTTAATAAATATAAATAAATAAATTAAGTTAAAAATAATAATAACTATAGAAATGATTTAACAATTGTTGCAATAAATATAATAGTACTTCGCATCATAATATGTCATAATAGCCTTTATTGAAATGTTTATTAATACAAAAGACAACCCAGTTAAATTGTTAGCGCGGCTTTTATTAATATTTTCTAATAGTTATGAATACATGATGATTTTAACGGGCTATTTATGTTTTAATTTAAAATATTTCATAATAAAATTCAAAAAAAATATATTGTACCATTGAGTTTAAAATAACATAATACAATCGTATATGAATATGCACTAGTTTGCATTATAATTTTAGTACCATTTATTATCTTGCAAACAAATATATATTTTTTTCTTTTTTTACAAAAAAAAAAAAAAAAATTGACCCAAATCAGTTTTTTACGCAATAAATAGAGTAAAAACCGATAAATGCTCTTAATAGTGAACAGTATACAATACGTCTTTAAGTGACACCTAAGCCTCGTACACTAGAGATATCCAAGAGCTATTAACAGCTGCACTGTCTGGTCATAGTACCTACTTCATGCTCTTGGGTAGAGCATTATTGCCCGTATTATTTTAAACAATGCAAAACTACGGTCTCTAGTACTATTTTTTTTTTATTGTATTACTTATTAAAGTACCAAATTTCTAGAGAGTATGAAGACCGGTGGGTCGAATCACCGTTCTAAGGTCAGTCTTTTACACTTCTAGATTTGTTTCGCCAGTTTCTGAGAAGATATCCATACAAACTATTGCTGCAACGTTGGAATAAAAGTTATTTCAGTATTGAATTATTCTACTAGTATGTGATACAGGTTCCTTAGTCGATTTAAAATAAATGAAACCGTTCTACCATTCTATAACCCTGTATTAAAATAAACGTATGTATAAACGTATGTAATCGGATTTCTTTTTTGTGATAATAAAGTCCAGCAATAAATATCCCTAATGATTTACAAGCCTTACATACGCTCAAGCAAATATATTTTGTAATTAATGATATCAATTACTTATATTTGGTACCAATTACACAATATTTGTTTTTTTTTTTCAATGTATATTTAATTACCAAGTACATAAAGTAACCATATAAGTGCTAATTAGTAATTGAGTCAAAATTATTGTTTAAATCACCAATTACTACAATGATAAAGAAAATTCAGTTATAAGTGACTTTTAATATGTAATTGTTAATTACCATTTATTGTAATAACTATGGTTGAAGTCAGTAATCAATTACATGTAATGGTTAATTCAAAAACAAAAATTGTTTGTAATTTTAATTGAGCTTTATGTCCTCAGAGGCTTTATCTTTGGATATTGTGGTCCCAAGGTTGCAGAAGGAATACACAAATTGAATTTGCAATTACAAAAATTCAATTAATTTATTTAAGTATTGAAATACTATTTGATAAGTGACATTTAGCATTTAATTTATATTTGCAATGTAATTGATAAGTAAAGATTGATGTGAAACAGTATTTTTTTTTTTTTTTTTTTTTGAAGGCATTGCATGTATGTTGACATAGTAACTTTTTAATTTAAATATTTTAAGAAAACTTCAGCGCTGATTTTCTTAGTCATTTACAAACATTAATCCACAAAATATAAAAGCGCACCACTAAGATTAATAACTATTGTGATTTAACTGATATGCGGTTTCCGAAAGAAAAGCTATTTCTTTATATAAAATTACAATTTATTTAATTGGGTTTATTAGTGATCGATAATAACTCCCCTATTATTCTTAATTTATAGCTCAATTATAGACAAAGTAAATAAAATAATTATTTTTTATAATCAAATTGATATCAAATTGTTAAAAATATCTTTCATTTTAAATACTGCATAAAAAATATTGAAAAACAAAGTAAACTAAATGACGATTTTACTTCAGATCAATTAAAAACTTGCCAAGTTATTATAAATTTCGTAAAAAAGCAAATGAAAGAAGTTTATCGTCCAAAGGGGAACTATGCTTTTTTAATGATTAAATTTCAAATCTTGGCTGCTATAAGTTTAATGGAAACACTTAAACACTACACCACGCCACCGTAACTTAACTATAACAATACAGACATACACTCCCTGCCACATGAATAGGAACACCTAACACAATTTTTTCAAAAGGGTATAGCTTCTACAAAAGAAAAAAAAATGCTACAAACTTTACTTTTATTTCTATTTAAAGCTAATTGAGTTGGTATTGAACACATAAATTTGCGTCACATGAATAGAACCCTACTTTAAAAAAACAGTTTATGTATAGTTTGTAATACAAATTTTTTATTTTATTTATATTTTATGAAAATTTGTACATTCTAAAGACTTTTCAATGATGCGTAGAGCCTCCATTTTCGAAGATTGCTTCGTAAATTCGACTGGGAATAGAATAGATCTGCAAAACTATCGATAGTCGGCCCACTCGAAAGTTTCGATAGTTTGCAATAAATACTATCGATACTATCGGATTCTTTTGATTACTACTTGTGGCAAGAATATTAGAATTTAAGTGAAAGGTAAAGAATAATGAAAAAGATACAGTGTTGAAACAAACAATAGGGACATTTTATTTTTGTCCAGTATGTTATAAAATTTGATGTATTGAAGATTTTGATGGAAGAGTAATCCTCATATATAGCAAAAATTGTTCCGACCATGAAGGACCTCAAAACTAAAGTAATAAATAAGAAAACTGCAGAGACTATGAAAAGAAAGCGTAGAACAACTGTAAGTTTTGATATATTTTTAATTTGTACTTCAAAAATTAATCGCTTCAAGTCATCAAAAAGCCTCAAAAATGAATTTTTGTTCCTGTTTCAAGTCGCACAGAAAAAAAAAACTTATGGAAACTAGAATTATAGGTAAGAGACCTCGAAATGTATCATTCCTCAGCAAACGGAAGCAACACCTGCCACGTAATAGTTAGAACAACATGCTATAGTCTGAAGAAATAAAGATTAATTTGTTTGGAACAAATGCAAAGTCGTATGTGCGAACATATTTGAGTTTAATAAATAGAAATTTAAAAATCTGTTAAACTGTGTCCCAATGTAACTATAAAAGTTTACAGACGGCTAACAATTTGCGTCGAACATTTTTTGCAAATGCGAACTTGACTACATTTAGTGGCCTCCGTATTTACTCTTAGAATTTGACGATAGCATCGATAGTAAAAAATAACTATCGATGGTCAGCCAAAAACAAAACTATCGATACTAGCGATAGTACTATCGATTGTTTTGCAGCTCTAGAATGGAATCATACAATGATTTTATGTGATTGAGCGAAATGGTCGATCAAGCCACTGTTATTCCTTTAATAGGTTTGGAGGTATACTGCCATTCAGAAGTATACACTTTATGAGCAGGAAGTGTACATAAATTATAAGTTTATTTGCAAACGCTGTAGAGAGGCCAAAAAAGGTAGAAGAATGGCAATGTGCATTTAACCTTTACGGTTATTCTATGCCATAAGGCATAGTGACTTTTCAATGCCATTTTTAAAAAGAAAACTTATGGATGCTGCTTTTGTATTTTGTTATGAGTTTTTGTAAAAATTAATGAAAAAGATGATTCGATTATTGAGGCCAGTACATTGTGAGGATTTCAAAATCGATCGTGCTACTAAGGTTTCGTATTATTCACAAAAAGTATTATTTTATACTTTTATACCTTTTATTACTTAATTTACTTTGTTTTATAAAATTGTATCAGTAATTTATAAGGTTATCTCTGCCGGAACTAGGAGCAACAAGTTTTATATCGAACCAAGCTTATTAAGGCTATATAAAGCTGAATAAAATTGTTTGCCATATGACATAGTGCCTAAAAATCACTTTTGGAAACTAAATCGAAAGGGTTAAAGGCCGTAGCCTTTTTTTGCTATTAAAATTGCTTTGTTATTGATTATTGCACAAATAAGGTTAAATGTTGAAAAAGTCCTCTACAACTTTCTTGATTCTGCTGCAGACTATTGGTCCTACAAGTCCTTTCTTTCAGGAGCCCCCAGAAAAAAGTATAAAGATGTTAAATCACAAGATCTCGGTGACTATTTGTTATTGCCTCTTCGAGAAATTACACGGCCAGAAAACATTTTACACAAAAGTGTGATGGTATCGTTGCTTACATTTCCGTAGCACCGTCTTGTTGAAAACAAAAGTAGTTCACAACAATAGCGTACCTTTGCGACCATACAAAATCTATTCATTATCGTTCATTTTCCAAAAATAAGGTCCAATGACTACGCTAGATGAAAAACTTCATCAAGCAGTTACACATTGGGAGTGGAGAGGCTTTTTACAGCATTTATTGGGGTCCGACCCTACGACCGGGTCGGTCGATTGCTAATTCACTACGCTGCATGAGTTATTGCGTTATTTCTTTTATCATAACTTTAAAACTTTAAAGCTTAAAAGCCTCAAGACGTAATATAGTTTGCAAATTCCAAAGAAAAATAGACAAACCTGGAGTTTCCTCACCACTGTAACTGCAATATTCTCAGTTGTGACAAGCTCAGTTTTTTATATCACATCACTGTTTCAACAACTGAAATCTTCCTACCAGTTTTATAATTCCTGGCCGAGACAGAGGCTCTCCTCTGGATCTCACAAGAGGGGACGACGTATGTACAGCCTCTCTGGTTGAGCTCTCGGACTTGATAGACAAATGGTCACTGAACACATAAGTGAATCAATATCACTATTTTCTATGGAGAGTTTGAAAGGTGATCGATCGGTTTTTTGCGGTCATAATTACCGGGCACTGTATGAGCGCATGGGAAGCCCTGTTGATGATCACTGTAGGAGCTATCAGGATAAAGTTAATCAAGAATCTGTAGAGCATCTTCTCTGTGGTTGCCTCGCTCTATGGGAGCTTAAACTAAGACATGTCAATTCTATAATATATAGATGTGTCATCGTCGTAATTGACTTCATCAGGGGTATTGATATTCTCACGTGAGGGAATCTCTGGTGTTTCTATCTAGATTTTTAGGAAACTCCCATGTCTGGCCTTTCGGCCTCTTTCATGGATCTGTTCTATAAAGGGTAGCACAATGGGCTATTGAGCTTCCGAGTGAACTCGCAAATCGCGAGCGATTCATATAACCTAACCCAACCTAATCTAACCATTTATCAAAATTATTTTAAGTTTTCTATTTTTGAAACATTTTCATCAACTATTAAATAATTTATCCATTAATTTAAATATTTCTTTTATTGCATATCTACTATTTAAACTATGTTTTGTTAACATTGTTGGTAAATAATACTTTTTTTTTGTAAAAAGAAGGCAATAAATGTGATAATTTCATTGTTGTTATTTCATAAAATTTCAATAGTAATTCGCTTTAAATATTTGGCATTTACTCGTATTTGTTATTTGCTCGTATTGCTATACTTTATTTCATTTATTATTTTAGTAACACATTTAATACCCAAAGTTTTTTTATATTTTAAGTATTAAGTTTTCTATTTTACCCAATGTGGTCATCATACGAGGGCGGATTGATATTGAAGCTACCTAAGTAGGAAAAAAACATTTTTTTTTTTCAAAAACCATTCATTTCTCAACATAGTCTCCTTTTAGCTCAATACACTTAGTAAGACGGTTTTTCAACTTTTTTATACCATCTGAATAATACGATTTTGGGAACTCCTCAAAATACGCACTAGTTTCGGTTATCACTTCTTCGTTTGAGATGAACCTTCTTCCTGCGAGCCATTTTTTCAAGTTTGGAAACAGGAAAAAGTCACTAGGGGCTAAATCTGGACTATAAGGTGGATGATCAACCAATCGAAGTGGATTTCTCGTAGTTTTGGCATCGTATCTAATGCTGTGTGAACCGGTGCGTTGTCTTGAAGAAAGAGTACATTTTTCTTGTTTAAATGTGGTAGTTTTTCCTTGATTGCATCAACCAATTGATCCAATAATGCACGATAATACTCTCCTGTGATTGTGGATCCCTTTTCAAGATAATCGATGAGCAATATTCCGTGTGCATCCCATAATACAGTGGCCATAACCTTGCCAGCCGATTTCGCTGTCTTCGCCTTCTTCGGAGCACTTCCACCAGCTTCCAACCATTGCTTCGATTGATTTTTGGTTTCAGGTGTGTAGTGGTGGACCCACGATTCATCAACAGTTATTAATCTACGCCAAAAATCAGCAGGATTATGCTTTATCATGTCCAAATACCGCTGTGAAGTGATCTGTCGAACTCGTTTTTGTTCAACACTGTGTAAGCGGGGCACCCATCTTGCCGATAGCTTTTTCATACGCAAATGTTCATGCAAAATGTTGAACACACGTTCATATGATATGTTTACCATTTCAGCCATCTCACGTATTTTGGCCCGGCGATCATTCGTAACGATATCGAGGATTTTCTTGATATTTTCTTCAGTAACCACCTCTTTTGGCCTTCCTGTTGATAGTATTGTTGCAGTGCTTGTTCGGCCCCGTTTAAATTCAGCAATCCAATATTTTACCATATAATCTGACGGAGCAGATTCGCCGTAATGTTTATTAAGCTTTTCTTTTGTCTCTTACGCCGTTTTGCCTTTCAAATAATAGTGTTTAATCAATACACGAAATTCACTTTTTTCCATTTTCCAAGAAACACAAAAGTTGCTTAATTCAAACGACTACAACAAATAAACTAATCGATGAATTTGGCTAAAATTTTAACAGCTGACCTTTGACAGATCGTAATTTCTAAGAAAGAAAAAGCTTTTGTATTTGTGCTACAATCTAGCGCTAGGTAGCTTCAATGTCAATACGCCATCGTATTTATTTTATTTCTTTCAACATATGCAATAAAGTATTTAAGGCTCTGGCTTTAATTCATTAAAGAATCTCTATTTAACAAACAAAAGGCAAAATATCAATATTTGTATGCCAATAATTATACAAATTGGCCATGGTTATAACTGCTTTTTGTATATTTTTTCTTTTCAATTAATTTGTGTCGATAAGTATTATTTGATTACTTTGCGTAGGCAAACGTTAGAATTAAATAAATGCCATTTGATAAGAAAATAATTTTATGGCAACATACCATATGTTGCTTATCAATAAAATTGGTGGAATGAAATTAGCACTGAAAGTATTAAAAGTGAAAAGAATCCACAGCTTTTAGTAATACATGAACTTGAAGCTTTTTATAACTTATAAGCCTTTATGAAAAAGCAGTGCTTGGGGTTTTTTAAAGAACAATTTTTCGAAAAATGTATTTTACAATCTAGTATGTAGACATAAACAGAGGAATCGTATGTATTATGAGTTGGTTGAGCTATAGCTTAACATTGATGAGGTGAAACGTTTCAACTTTTATTTATTTACTAATTAAGTGCACCGAAAATGAAAAGTTCGTTGGAAGCCTTCAAGACTGTTATTATAGGCTCTTGTCATATTGCGCTCAATTATATTGTCTTTTACAAAACTCTATCTACAGTTTCGTGTAAAACAAAAGCAACATATTCTATACAAGAGACTAATCTCATTTAGTACTGAAAGTATTTCATTTAAAAAATAATATATTTTTTTGTGTAAATTTTGGTGTTTTTTTTTTCTAAATGAAATACTTTCAGTACTAAATGAAATTAGTCGTTTGTACAGAATTCGTTGCTTTTGTTTTGCACGACACTGTATATTAATAAAATTATTTCTTTACACAACTGCACTTCAACTGCCTTGACTGATAAGAATGCCATCATATTCTTAATCAGTTCGATTTGTTATTTTATATTGTGGCTTCAATTGCTGTTTTTGCGTATTTATTTCTGAAAAATTTAATTCAAATGAAAACAAAAGGAAATTAATTTAATCACTACTTTGAAATAAATTAACAAATCAACTGAAATATTATTTTATAAAATGACAAAATTCTAAATAATAAAATATGTACATACATACGCCCTTTTGTAGTCAATACAAAAATAAATGAGATGTTAATAAACAACAAAAATTCTATAGAAAAATTGTTATCAAGAGAGTATTTAAATAAATTTCTTTTAAATTCTTTACTCTTTTCAATTGAATAATTTTTATAATTGACTGATAAGAAAGTAATCAAAAATTGAAAAACAATAACAAGAATTGTATTGCAAAAAAAAGACCCCAAAACAACAATTTTAACTTAAAAATGGAAAGAAAATAAAGCGAGCGGTGTGAAAAATATACAAAAATATTTTAAATAACTACTACAACAACAACAATATAAACAATAGGCAAACAAAAATCCCATATGAAATTTTAATTTTAACGAAAACATGCAATTGAAATGAAAACAAAGAGAAAAGAATAAACACACAACACTTACCTTATAAGGCAATAGCTAATAATATACGAAAAAGAAAAACAAAAACAATAACAACATACATATGTACACAAACACATAAAAAAGTGGAGGAAATCGTAGACTTAAGTTAACGAAGATAATTATTGCTTACGAAAGCACTAAAGTACCAATAGGTACTTCAAGAAAACAACAAAACTAAAGCAAACACTTTCTACACAGCTGGAGAGTAGAAATAAAATTGCCAAGAACAGGAGAAGAAAGTAATTTTACATATTCACTCATACACTTTACAGTTATTTTTAATTACACACTTGCAAGGTCAAGCGGTATAGAAATTATTAAAGATGGTTGCTCTTTACAAACATACATACATACATATGTACTGTATTACTTATAATGTTCATACCCAGCGCATATGGGTATACCCATACGTTTTTGTAGAGAGAGACAGAAAATTAAAAAATAATAATTAAAATTTGCATACATTATCAGTGATACCTTTCAATCAATTTGATAAGTCTATCGTTTTACAAAAATTGTTGAAAAATGAAAATTAAAAATTGCAAAATTATTTAATATCTTATTAAATGCATAGAAATTGAAAACTTGCATTTTTTTAAATTGAAACAAAAGTCCAAATAAGAAATTATTTAGACCCAAAAAAAGTGAGTTTTTAAAAGCCCTATCGGGTCAATATCTGGCTTTGTTGGATAGAAAATTATATGACATCAATGGTTAAATATGATTTCGCCCATGTGGCCGCCACTGCCGTCACGTACAAGGCGCAATCTGCAACATAACTAATTTTTCGCAGCATATACAGTTGTATTTCGCCAAAATGGTCTTCATCGAAGAACAAAATTTAAAATTTTTAAGTTTGAGGAACAGAACTGTTGCTCTGATAAAAAATGTTAACAATTTGCAAACGTTGCGCCAGTATAAGTCTTTCCATAATGAAATGTCAAACCAAACTAAAACACAACCGATACATAAGTATGAATATATGTAAACTGTTTTTCATTTTTTATAGTTTATTTTACCGTCCAATTTTTAACAGCACCGGAATTATTTCTACAAACAAAAAAAATTTCGATTTATATACATATGTACCTCTATATCATGGTTAGACTTTCAACTACATTGCTCGCTGTTTGAATTACTTGTACGAATTAACCTGTTCACCTGATCTCATTCTAATTGGTTTTGATCGTTCTTCTTTTTATTATGTTTCCTATGTAAATTACGTGCTACCAACAATGGAAAGAAAAAAATATTTCCAAGAAATATAGCGGGAGCTCTCGGATTTGATTTAAAAAAAAAACACATAAAATTTAGAGAAATGTATGAAATATTATTACGTTTTAACCGTTTTAAAACGTTTGAGTTCTTTTTAATTGTGTCAAAATAAAATAAACACCAGGTTGTTTATTTTACAGTTATTATTTCCTTACTTTACACTATACAATTATAACTATACAGTGTCCAGCTTATTTATCTTGCACTTAATATTCGTTTATACAACACTTTAATTTACGCCTCAAATCGACTTTACTTTATGACAGCAAAACGCTAACTATATCGACGAAACTAACTGCCTACAGTTTGGAATATTCCGGAAACGACTCAAACGCTCTCACATCCTCATGTAAGATTGTGTTAACCACAGCCAATTCGACTGGCAATGTCGTCAGATACCCAAATCAGTACGGCAATACCAGGGTAACACATTTATTTCTATTTTATGTCAATTAATTTTAAACATATAAGATTGTGTTAACCACAGATAGTCGAATTGGCAATGTCGTCAGATACCCAAATCAGTACGGCAATACCAGGGTAACACATTTATTTCTATTATATGTCAATTAATTTTAAACATATAAGATTGTGGTAACCACAGATAGTCGAATTGGCAATGTCGTCAGATACCCAAATCAGTACGGCAATACCAGAGTAACACATTATCAATCTTGACGCAAACCAATAGACCAAAATCACACAATACTGTCACTGATGTAGTGTATTTTCCTTTTAGGCATTTTTATTTTCGTAACAATATTTATTTGAGTTGATAGAACAATATATATAATTGAACGTTTAAAGATGATTTCTCTTAAATGTTGACCGCTGTTACGCCTCAAATGGTTCATACGCTGGGTTCAATTTTGGCATACACTCTATAATATATCGGCCGGTATATCACGAGTAATTTCTTCAATATTTGCTTTAACATAGCTTTACAAAAGATAGTCTAAAGACGTTAAATCGCACGACATAGGTGGCCAATTGGCCGAGCCTAAATGTAAAATAAACTGTTCACCGAACTCACCTCTCAATTGGGCCATTGTTTCGCGGGCTGTGTGATATGTGACATCGTCTTGTTGAAAACAGATGTCAGCCAAGTCCAGCTCTTCCATTTTGGGTAAAAGAATATTTGTAATCATCGCTCCGTAACGCTCGCCAATCACAATAACGTGCCTGCCTTCGTTGCATTTAAAAAAGTATGGTTTAATTATGCCACCCGCCCATAATACACACCAAATAGTTTTTTTTTTTTTTTTTTTTTTGATAATTTGCCAGTTCTTGCAATACTTCTGGCTGCTCTTCACACCAAATACGGAAATTTTACTTCTTCACTTATCCATTCAACCAGAAATGAGCTTCGTTGCTGAACACAATTTTGTTATAAAAAAGCATGGATTTTGAAAATAGAGTTGAATAATCTGCAAGCGTTGTTTGTTTAAATTATAGCGATTCATGTTTAAATTATAGACCAAACTGAATATGTTTGACAGTAAGATGTTACGGGAAAACAGCTGAGCTGTCAAAAACAGTGTTGCCAAGACAAAAGTTGTTAAAAAAACAAATATTTCTTTTCAGCAAATACGATAGAAGAACATGAAACAAGCAAAATCAGTTCAGAGGGCGGGCATTGTTTTATTTGTTTACATTCCTAGAGATAGATGAAAAAAATTTTGAGATAACATCGATTTTGTAGTAATCCATAGAGGAATTGAAACTAAATTATTTACAATTTGAGTGAATCGCTTTAAAATTTCATGTGGCAAATTATGTATTTGACCTCATAATTGAGATCTGAATTATAACTGAGAGAAAGCGAATTACGAAAACATTTATCGTGTGGCATTATTTATTACGGCCTGATAAGTGCTTAAACACTGCTATTGCATTTTTATGCATATATGATATATTTTTATTAAGTTCATAACACTTTTCTTTTTAATGATCACTTATGTAATAGAAGTATTTCTATGGTAGATTTTATTTAAGAAATTTCACCAAACACCGAAAATCAAAAATTTATCTTATCGTCATTTGAAATATTTATTAATTTAATAAGACTGTTTCATTTGTAATCTTTTTACGTGTTACTTGTTTTTTATACTCGTTTAAGAATACGTTTTTTGTTAAAACGTGCGCGCTCTTAAACTAATACGTATGTAGTCTTATCATATGTAGAATTTTCCAGACATATTGGAACAACATCACTGTTTGAACACTTTAATTCTGACATATCAGTAATCGAAGCTTTAGCAATTCGCTTGAAAGTAAAATAAATATACTTAAAATCTTCAATATATTAAAATTCGTTGTAGTTAAGTTTCTCTGAAACGCGCCAACCCATTTTGTTTTGTAACTCTTAAATGAAAGGTGAAGTCAACACTAAGGTATTATTGTATATCCATTTTTTGTAGATTCATTGACGTTAGAGTGAACCCTTTTGTAATCTGTATATGTATACGGTGTTTTTTATAGAGATAATCTTGTGGCATTACATTTTAAATATGATTTCTGGCATATGACCGCCACGGCTGGCGCGGATGTAGGCCAATCTGGACGTCCAATTTTCAATGACTTTCTCCAACATTTGTGGCCGTATATCGGCAATAACACGGCGAATGTTGTCTTCCAAATGATCAAGCGCTTGTGGCTTTACCGCTTAGACCAATGACTTTACATAGCAACACAGAAAGTAGTTTAGCGGTGTTAAATCACGAGATCTTGAAGGCCAATTCACAGGTCCAAAACGTGAAATTAGGCGGTCACCAAACGTGTCTTTCAATAAATTGTGTGGCACGAGCTGTGTGACATGTTGCGCCGTCTTGTTGAAACCACATCTTCTGGACATCATGGTTATTCAATTCAGGAATGAAAAAGTTAGTAATCATGGCTCTATACCGATCACCATTGACTGTAACGTTCTGGCCACCATCGTTTTTGAAAAAGTACGGACCAATGATTCCAGCAGCCCATAAAGCGCACCAAACAGTCAGTTTTTCTGGATGTAAGGGTGTTACCACATACACTTGAGGATTACCTTCACTCCAGATGCGGCAGTCTTGTTTGTTGACGTAGCCATTCAACCAGAAGTGCGCTTCATCGCTAAACAAAATTCGCTTATGAAAATTGAAAAAAAATAATTCACTTATGAAAAATGAAAATTGCACTATTTGCAAGCGTTGTTCAGGCGTGGGTCTATTCATGATAAATTGCCAAGCCAAACTGAGAATAAATCACTTGACAGCTGTTAAATCGGTCGCCATCTTGAAAAGCAATGCCAACTTGAAGTTCTATACCTCTATAAAAAACACGCTTTATATAAAAATGAGTTGTCCTATGTTCGTCATTTCATAACTCGAGACCACTAAACTGATTTTCAAAGCAATACATGTGTCTGAAAGCAATACTTGTGTTCACTTATGATTTTAATTCAACTGGGCGGTGTCAAGCCTATAAAAAAAATTTATTTGTATATCTACATACTATATCTTTAAAACGGTAATAAGAGTTTCGAAATTTGGCGCAAATGACATTGTGGTCAATGAAAATCATAATCAAAAAGTGGGCGGCATTAGATAAGTTGGAGCTGCAGCTTTTATACAAACCAAATATTAATTTTTGTATATCTTTGAAACGGTAAAAGTAGAAGATTTTGAATTTGATCTAAATAACTTTATAATCAACTTACATCAGCAGTCTAAATATGGGCGAAATTAGATAAGTGGGTGTGGCATATATAGTGAATATTGGATTTTGTACATCTAGAGAATTGTAATGGCAAAAGTTTCTATATTTGGTCCAAATAACTTTGGGGTCAACATAAATCATTAGACAAAAAAGTGGCGGATTTGTATAAATGGGAGTGGTACCTCCCAAGCAAAGTAACTATTGATTTTTGTATATCTTTGAAACGGTAATAGTGGAAGGTTCTGAATTTGCTCTAAATAATATCGTGGTCAATACACATCATCAGTCGAAATCTGGGTGAAATTGATACAAAGTAATTATTGATTTTTGTTTCTGGATATTGTTTTGACAGTTTCTGAACTTGATCTAAATGACTTGACACTCAGTACAAATCATTAGTTTTAATGTATTCCTTTAAATTTTTTTTATGAGGAATAAATTTTATAGGTATAGAACATAAAAGCTTCCAGCATTGCAGGAAGGGATACTCTAGTTTACTATAAAAATCGTGGGCCCTATTTTTCATGAAATTCGTGATATTTTCGGTCTTCTGCTGAGATTTCTTATAAGAATGAAGTTAATAAATTTGGATTTATCTGCTCGCTTCATAGTTTAGAAATACCAACTCTTCTACAACCGAGTTGTTTAAGGTGAAATCCACAGCTGTGAGGCGCAGTGTTAAAAAATTTAATGGTTTTCAATCGCTTTTACGTTCCCAACAGTTGGTGTTGCCATTTGTCGTTGCGAAGACATAATACCCTTTGTAGATTTGGTGTAGTGGTGTGCAGCCTTTCTGCGTTGTCTGAACCTTCATTTGGTGTTTATAGCTCATGGCGGCTTTTTAGATGAATCATCTAGAAGAGATTTTATTTTTCCGTCACTCCTCTAGGGAGCACATTGGCTTTCCAAAAAGCATCTATTGCTTCGTTTCAGTTTCTTTTATCAATTTGATATTTCAAGCTAAGTAGATGATTAATCCGCTGTAGCTTTCTCGATATGAATTTTTTTGTGTAGCGGTGAAGATCCTTGCTAATTAGTGGTGATCTTTACTTTTAGGATTATAATTTTTTCCCAGTAGGTGGCGTGTTTTTCTGATCATTCGTCTGATGTTTGTCATCATCGCCAGAGGTATGCGAGAAGGGTCAGGGGGGCTTTTTTCTTTATTTTTTTTTTTTTAGATGGAATTGTCTGGAGGGAAGAAGTAGAAGCCTTTTTTTATTATTAAACATTCTAAACCACAATTAAATTTTTTCTTCGTCATGTCCTCTGCTGGGGTTCGAACCTGGGTCGTTTGTGTTGTGCGCTCTAACCAATACACCACGCCACCCCATCTAGAGGAGATTAAAGCCAATTAATTATTTGAAACTCGAAATCGAACCTGGTCTTACTTGGTGCTGTATGCAAATACCTTAAACATTATACCCTGTCATCTCTTTAAATCATTACAGATCATAAAAGTAAATTATCCATTACGACAACCCAAATTGTGAACCCTGACTAAACAGCTATATCAACGCCAATCCTAAGTATTCATGGTTCCACGGTAGTACTTAATTGATGCCTGTATCGAATATCGAATCAGATAATTACAGAAAACCAGCACCGAACATAATTGATTTGTTTGAAGATGGTATTGACGTAATATATGACTAGGCGGAAGCCGTAATATTCCTTCATGACAACACTGGGCTACATATTACAAGACCAGTCGGAAACTATTTAAAAACAGTAGTTTCTAAATGTAGCCTCAACCGCCTTGTAGTCCAAACCTTGCATTTCTCAACTACTTCTTTAGATCAATGCACAACTCACTTACTAGAATAAGCTTTACTTCTGAATAGTGCATACAAAATTGACTTGAATTGGTCTTTAGCTTAGCATGGATTAATTTAGTTAGGGGTACCGGTTAGGGAGGGAACAAACTTTAAGAATTTCTCATATCCGGCCTTACTGCCTATTTCATGGGTTTGTCCTATAATGGTCAAATTTAAATTTGTGATTCTTTGCACAAAATTTTCTTCAGCAACGGGGCTTATTTGTTACTCAATTTGACCTGTAATTGGAGACTATGTGGTTTCAACAAGACAGTGCCGAGAGTCACATAACTCCACCGATTTTGGCTTTATTGCATAAGAAATATCTCGGTCGCGTAATTTCTCGATTTGGCGACTTTAATTGGCCACCAAAATCATGCAATTTAATGTCGCTAGACTTATCCTGTGTGGCTACGTCAAAGTAGAGCTGCAAAAAAATCGATAGTACTATCGATAGTATCGATAGTTTTGTTTTTGGCTGGCTATCGATAGTTATTTTTCACTATCGATACTACCGTCAAATTCTAAGAGTAAATACGGAGGCCACTAAATGTAGTCACGTTCGCATTTGCAAAAAATGTTCGACGCAAATTGTTAGCCGTCTGTAAACTTTTATAGTTATATAGGGACACAGTTTAACAGATTTTTAAACTTCTATTTAATAAACTCAAATATGTTCGTACATACGACTTTGCATTTGACCCAAGCAAATTAACCATCGTTTCGTCAGAACATGTTGATCTAACTATTACGGTGCAGGTTTTGTTTCCGTTTGTTGAGAAATGATGCATTTCTAGGACTCATACCCATAAGTCTGGCTTCCATTTTTTTTATTGTGCGACTTGGCACAGGAGAGGCTTTAAGGATTTTTGATGACTTGAAGGGATTAATCTTTGAAATACAAATTAAAATTCTATCAAAACTGACAGTTGTTTTGCTCTTTCTTCCCATAGTCTCTGCAGTTTTTTTTCACTGGATCTTATTAATACTTTAGTTTTGCAGCACTTCATGGTCTGAACAATTTTCGCTATATAAAGGGTCCGCCATCTAGCGTTTTTTTTCAACTAGTGCTTATTTCGTGAATGGTAATACTTAGCTTAGGCCTGATATGACAGATAATTAGTTTTATCCTTCCGCTGAACGATTATGGTTGCATATACGCTTGAACAACGCTTCGCTAAGTGGGCCTGCGATCGACTTACAGCAGATGCCGATTTTGCCAAAAAAAATCATCTTTTTAGATGAAGCTCATTGGACCATTTTTCTTCGAAAATGAGCAAGGAGTGGCCGTTACAGTCAATGGCGATCGTTATCGGGCCATGTTGAACGAATTTTTGTTCACAAAAATTGAAGAGGAGGATATTAGCAACATTTGGTTTCAACAGGACGGAGCTACGTGCCACACAGCCGAAGCTACACTCGGTGTTTTGTACCCTGTTTTTGAAGATCGCATTATCAGCCGCAGAGCTAATGTCGTTTGGCCACCTCGGAGCTGCGATTTGACACCGTTGGTCTATTATTTGTGGGGTGCCGTCAAAGATAAGTGTTACGCTAACAAGCCAGAGACAATTGACGCTTTAAAGGACAATATTCGTGAAGCCATTGGTGAAATACAGCTGCACACAATCGATAATGTGCTTAAAAATTGGACCGATCGTGTAGGCTACTGCATGGCCAGCTGAGGCAGCCATTTGAATTAAATTATTTTCCGTTATTAACTGGAAGGATTGTACTTTCAAATAAAAAAAGAAATTTGTGGAAATATTCAGTAGTTTTTTTTAGAATTTCCAAAAAAAAAAAATGTATTTGGCGGACCCTTTATAATGATTACTCTTCCATCAAAAAACTTCAATAGATCAAATTTAATGACATTCTGAAATAAAAAAAAATAATAATGTGTCCCTATTATTTGTTTCAACACTGAATATTTATTATTATTCTTTCCCTTTAACTTAAATTCTAATATATTTGCCAGAAGTGGCACTTAAGAGAATCCGATAGTATCGATAGCTTTTTTTGCAAACTATCGAAACTATCGAGTGGACAGACTATCGATAGTTTGCAGCTCTAAGTCAAAGACCATGTCCACGCAGATAATTCCTTTCAAAACCAACAGTTTTCAAGTTATCGTCCAGACACAGCCCGAAATGTGCGAAAAGGTGTTTAACAACTATGTATCTCAAAAGGATCGTCTGCTGTAACCAATCCAGAGGTAGTCATTTAAATGGCATTGTATTTCGTACATAATAAACAGGGTCTCAGGGCACTATAGTGAAATAATAGTTTCATTAAAAAGTTTATTAAGTTTACTTTTTAAACCATAAATGAATAACCCGTTGTGATTCATTTTAAAATGGTTGGAAATGTAAAAGTTCTTATTTGACTTGTTTAAGAACTTTTTAGTTTTTTTTAAAAACTTTCTTTAGAATAGTCTTAAATGGTCCGTTAGTTCCGCAATATTAAAAAAAAAAACTTATTTTTTAAACAAAACAATTCTATTTAGAAAATTTATGCATGTGGAACACATTTCCTTTATCGAACATATTAAGCCAAAAACGGATAAGTAAAGAAAAATAAAATAAAAAAAAAATTCTGTAAGAATTTACTAAAACACAAGAACCTAAAAAACTAGAAATAAAAAATCATTTCTAATTAAGAATAAAAGTCACGTTGTTTTGCTTCGTAAAACAGACGCCAGTAATCAATAAATTGAATGTTTGGAAACCAACAGTAGAAGAACAAGTACAACCAGCAGCAAACAAAGAAATATAAAAAGAAATCCAAAAGATATTTATTGTTATATACTGTAAGGAATATTACAATATACATACATACATAAGTACATATGTACAAAACCGATTAACATTTTCGCTTATAAATAGAATTTGTAATATTTACTACAATTGTTGCTGGTTAAAGAAAAGAATGCATTAATTTAATTAATGCCAACACATCAGTATTTTATTTATTGTATTGATTTATGTTTGAAGTTTATGAATAGTTAAACGGCTGAACAGACTTTCTTGACATTTTCTTGACACTATCTCTGTGTATGTCGGGAAGGAGAATTACTATAGGCTATACAAATTTGTGGAAACATATTTTTCAATCGAGTTACGAGGGCGGATTGATATTGAAGCTACCTAAGTAGGAAAAAAACATTTTTTTTTCTTTCAAAAACCATTCATTTCTCAACATAGTCTCCTTTTAGCTCAATACACTTAGTAAGACGATTTTCCAACTTTTTTATACTATCGATTCCAATAATACGATTTTGGGAACTTTTCAAAATACGCATTAGTTTCGGTAATCAAATCTTCGTTTGAGATGAACTTTCTTCCTGCGAGCCATTTTTTTAAGTTTGGAAACAGGAAAAAGTCACTAGGAGCTAAATCTGGACTAAAGGTGGATGATCAACCAATTCGAAGTGGATTTCTCGTAGTTTTAGCATCGTATCTAATGCTGTGTGAACCGGTGCGTTGTCTTGAATGTGGTCGTTTTTCCTTGATTGCATCAACCAATTGATCCAATAATGCACGATAATACTCTCCTGTGATTGTGGATAATAATCAAGATAATCGATGAGCAATATTCCGTGTGCATCCCATAATACAGTGGCCATAACCTTGCCAACCGATTTCGCTATCTTCGCCTTCTTCGGAGCACTTCCACCAGCTTCCACCCATTGCTTCGATTAATTTTTGGTTTCAGGTGTGTAGCGGTGGACCCATGTTTCATCAACAGTTATTAATCTACGACAAAAATCAGCAGGATTATGCTTTATCATGTCCAAACACAGCTGTGAAGTGATCTGTCGAACTCGTTTTTGTTCAACACTGAGCAAACGCGGCACCCATCTTGCCGATAGCTTTTTCATATGCAAATCTTCATGCAAAATGTTGAACACACATTCATATGATATGTTTACCATTTCAGCAATCTCACGTATATGACCCGGCGATCATTCAAAACGATATAGAGGATTTTCTTGATATTTTCTTCAGTAACCACCTCTTTTGGCCTTCCTGTTGATGATATTATTGCAGTGCTTGTTCGGCCCCGTTTAAGTTCAGCAATCCAATATTTTACCATATAATCTGACGGCGCAGATCCGCCGTAGTGCTTATCAAGCTTTTTTTGTCTCTTTCGCCGTTTTGCCTTTCAAATGATAGTATTTAATCACTACACGAAATTCACTTTTTTCCATTTTCCCAGAAACAGAAAAGTTGCTAACTTCAAACGACTACAACAAATAAACTAATCGATGAATTTGGCTAAAATTTTAACAGCTGACGTTTTACAGATCGTAATTTCTAAGAAAGAAAAAGTTTTTGTGTTTGTCTAGCGCTAGGTAGCTTCAATGTCAATCCGCCCTCGTATATTATGTTTTTATGTTTTTCACACTATTGAAAATTTTGTCATTCTGAAAAAAAAAAAACATTTAAAACAAATAAACGATTTTTGCTAATATGGTGTGTGATTACAAAAAAATTTCAAAAATTCCAACTGGGTGTTGTCACGTCCATACAAAATAAATATGTAGTTATTTGTCTATATCTTCAAAATGACATGAGTAAGAATCTGTAAATTTGATTCAAATAGCTTTGTCGTCAGTGAAAAACATCACTCAAAAAGTGAGCGGACTCCTAACGGTTCACCTCCCCTGTGTAATAAGTATTAAATTTTGTATGTGTTGGGAACAGTGATATTAAAAGTTTCTAAACTTTGTCTAAATAATATTTTTTTCTTATTAAACAGACCATGTGGGCGTTTCACCTCTCCTACATAATAAATATTGATTTTTGTATATCCTGAGAACGGTATCACCGAGAGTGACCAAGCCTTGTCCAAATTATAGTGTTACGTTTTAACCTTTTTAAAACGTTTGAGTTCATTTAAATTGCGTTTAAAATAAAAAAATACCATTTTATTTTGCTGTTTTACTGTTATATTTTTATTCACTACACCACAGCTTTTATACAGTTTACAACACTTTTATTTCCACTTTAACACGTCTTTATCTTACGATAGCCAAACGATAACCAATTCATATGTAGGTATAACAGCCCTTCGTATACCTAATCGCCTACATTTGAGAAGGTTCAGGAAATATCGACCATCTTCTATTTCCATATCGGCTAATTCAAATGTAACGTAAAGATAGTCGATATGGCAGTGCTGCCAACTTGGCATATAGCAAAACCTCACAATGCAGTGTTGTATTTTTTATTTTCGTAGCAATGGTTTCTGAATTTGGTCTGAATAGCTCCGAAGGCAATAAATATTGTTACGTTTTAGGCTTTTTAAAACATTTGAGTTCTTTTGAATTGCTTTAAAATAAAATTAAACCACTTTGTTGTTATTACAATTTATTCCACTATAACTTTTATACACTATGTCTTAATACAGCAATTTCGCTTATACAACACTTTTTATTTACGCCTGAACGCGACTTTATTTATTGACAGCCAAATGATAACTATTTCATCATTAATTTCGAATGTTCTAGTACAGACACGAATCTTCGATTTATCTACATTAATTCAAATGGTTTAAAATGTACGGTCCGCCATCTAACGTGTTTTTCAACTAGTGCTTATTTCGTGAATGGTAACACTTAGCTCATGTCTGATTTGACAGATAATTAGTTTTATCCTTCCGCTGAACGAATATAGCTGTGCATACGCTTGAACAATGCTGGGAATCTGGGCCTGCGATTGACTTACAGAAGATGCCGATTTTGCCTAAAAAAATCATCTTTTCAGATGAAGCTCATTTTGATCTTGGCGGGTATGTAAACTGGCAAAATTGTCGCATTTGGGGCACCCGCAAGCATACATTAAAAGGCCGATACACCCAAGACGATCCACTGTTTGGTGCGGATTTTGGTCCAGAGGCATAATTGGGCCATTTTTCTTCGCAAATGAGCAAGGAGCGGCCGTTGCAGTTAATGGCGATCGTTATCGGGCCATGCTGAACGAATTTTTGTTCACAAGAATTGAAGAGGAGGATATTAGCAACATTTGGTTTCAACAGGACGGCGCTACGTGCCACACAGCCGAAGTTACACTCGATGTTTTGCGCCCTGTTAAAAAAAAAAAAAAAAAATTTTATAATAAATATCATAATTAAAAAATTGGGCAAAATCGAATAAGAGGGCTGGGAATTTCTCATAAATAATAAATATTAATTGTGTATATACAAAAACAGAAGCTTGCCTTGAAAATTGTATAGTACCTTTTTGAGAAGAACTATAGGACATCCTAAATGTTTAAACTTAATCTGCGAAGGGGTAAAATGCGAAAAAGGATAAAATGATTATTAAGAAAGTAGTTAGGATACTAATTAAGATAGAGATAGCGAAACACGTCGCACAGCGAATGGAAAAAAATAGAAGGAGTTGTCGTAGATCAATGAAATTTCGTACAGAAGATAATTAGGGCAAAATATATGTAGATACACGCAAAATTTTAACAAAATAGGTCAACCGACACGCCCACATATATTTTTATATCTTAAGATAGTTTTATAATTAATTTTTATAATAAAAAAATTTTCTTTAAAGCACAGAGGTGTATTAGTTACTGATATATATACGTAAGTAAATAAATAAGTTCCACATAACAACAATTTTTTAATCTTGTGAATTTTGAAAAAAAAAAATGTAAAACTGCAATCTGGGAAAATTCGAAGTTGTACTGCAAAGATTCAATTTGAATAATAAATTTAGTTATTTCTGGGTTAATATATCACATACTACCTTAATCAAAAAATCAAAAAGTTTCTGGAACAACTCACGTGTGGCGCTCCCATCGTTCAGATTAGAGTTTTTTTTTGTTAAGTTATTACAACTGTTGTTGATATTCCCGCTAACTCTTAGCGTCATAGCTTGACATTTGCAAAAGCTACGTAGCCAAATGTATATCTATGTATCTCTATGTGTGTTGGCGATTTTTTAGAATTTTTACCGTGTTGAGGTCGCAAAAGATATGATTTGTCGTTTTCATTCAAAAAAGAAGACAATGCTCACGGTTTTCATGGATTACAAAGGTGTGGTGTATCATGAATTTTTGCCATTGAGGCGTTATTGGACGTTTGCGTGTACATACATATACACATATTGATAATACAATTTATTTTTATTATTATTATTATTTTTTTGCCTAAAGTGAGTCAAAGTTATGATAAATTACCTAATTATACATTTTTAAAATTTCAAAATTTTTTAGGTTGAAGGACAAAGTTGGTGCTAATTATTTTTAATTGATAGAATATATTATATAGTTTCAAAAATATATATTTTCTATATATATATTTTTTTAATATTACTTCAAAGTTGGGTAAAAAATTTGAAAAATTAAAATTTTCATTGAAATAAGTGCGTTCTTCAAAGCAGTAAAAAATAAAAATAATAAACAAAATTAAAAACACTTTTTTTCTATTTTGTTTATAATGTTATAAAGTAATTAAAAAAGCCAACTTTTAAAAATTGCTATAACAAGTACAGTTTTTACAGCTATTATTCTGAAGCATCTAAAAACAATTTTTTTACATAGTATTGTTTTGTTATTAATTAGTTAAGTTTAGCGGCCCCTTGCGACAATATAGAGAAGTAGCCGAAAAAAATATACTCAGTATTTTATTCCACGGATTATTACCTTTCAAAAAATACACATATTTTATCAAATTCCATGATAAGTATTTTTTTTTGACTTGTCTATGAGACAACCCACTGTGCGTTTTGGTTTATCAAGTAGACTTGCAAATATTGTCCCAAAATTAACGCGAAATATGATTTTGCAGTAAATTGTTGGCTACTTTGAAGAAAAATAGCTGATGGTTTAAGGTTGGTAAAAATGAAGCTTTATACGATAAAATTTATTTTCACTATTGAACAATATTAATTATTCTCTTTCGTTTCGGTGCTTAGAACTCGACCCTAGATCATGTGATTTATCACATAGAAATTTTTACTCACGTGGTAATTTGAATTCAAAAAGCAAATTCAATGCAGCGTAAACGAAATTCGCGCACATATATGCAGAAAGGTGAAGAAAAATTTGAACAAAATGTTGCGTATGTGCCAACAAAGCCGTGGAAGCCATTTACACGTTGTGCTATACCATAAAAATACCTTTCTCTCTTTATGCTTTATGGTTCAAAGAAAAAGTAAAAAACCTAGCGACTAAAAAACATTTTGGGACACCCTTTATCAGTTCAAAACAAATTAAATCATGTTTTTAAAACATCGTTATTATTAAAGTAAAAAATAAATCTATGCAATTAATTAATTTTATACTGTTCTTTTTTCTTAAGTAATTTTTTTAAGCTCTTATTTATTGAACGTTTCTTATTGTATTGCTATCACTAGTCTGCCTAAACAAATAGAAATAAGATTGAGCTTTTAAGCCGCTAAAATGGTGGTTGTAACTGTGCTGTTGTTAAAATAATCTTCTTTTATCAATGCGTGTATTTTGGCAGCTTACTGTGGCCTATGTATTTAATGCTTTAAGTTTCATGTATCATTTTGTTATTCCAGGCGTTACCCTTTTTAACCTTTTTCAGGCGTTTGAGTTCTTTTCAATTGCGTTAAATAAAATAAATAACACGTTGTTGTTGTTTTATACCTTTTTTATTTCCTCACTTTTACTTTATACAATTATAACCACACAGTATTCTACTTATTTAATGTTCACTTAATACACAATTACTCAATACTTTTACGAACGCCTTAACACGACTTTACTTTATGACTTTTATTTTACAACTTCACGCAATGACTGCCAAACTATAACTAACTATGTCTAAGGTATAATGCGCCGCCTTTTATATACAGTTGACATTACCTCCGCATGTTCTTGTACTTACTACAATATTGGACTCATATCCATTAATTCAAATATAACACCCAAAATCGGTACGGTAACACCGCTCAATACTCAAATGATAATACTGTTAATAACAAAGTTAAGTATGGCATTACCATGGTGGCATATTGACAGCCTTAACACAAAGCAATAGATCAGAATCACACAACACAGCTTTAAATACGCTAATGTTTTTTATCTTCGTTAGGCACTTTTTATTTTCGTAACAGTTTGTTTTATAAATGAAAGATAAATTTCTATCCATTTCTATAAGAAAAATGCTAAGACGATCTGTGAAGTATGTCACTAATATATTTATTGAGATTGTGAATTTGTTAAAAATAACCACATATTTTAGTTTTACTAGCCGCGTAATTTTTCCAAAAATACGCAGTATATTGCAATTTTATATTGTCACGAAAATAAAAATGCCTTAAAAGAAAATATACCACATCAGTGCCTTTAAAACTGTATTGTGCGATTTTGGTTTATTTATTTATTATTAATATGTCACCCTGTCACTATCAAACTTATTTGTGTATTTGCTTGCACTGCCAATTCGATGAACTTTGTGTGTTACATTTGAATTAACGAAAATAATTCGAATGTTATACGAAGAACAAGAACATTCCGAAGTAATTTAAATTGTATATAAAAGGTGGCGCCTTATGCATTAGTGAAGAGTTATCGTTTCGCAGTCATTAAGTAAAGTCATCTTGAGGCATAAATAAAAGTGTTGTATAAACGAATATCAAGTGCATGTTGATAAGTTGCTGGATTAAGTGCCTTTAAAACTGTATTGTGCGATTTTGGTTTATTTATTTATTATTAATATGTCACCCTGTCACTATCAAACTTATTTGTGTATTTGCTTGCACTGCCAATTCGATGAACTTTGTGTGTTACATTTGAATTAACGAAAATAATTCGAATGTTATACGAAGAACAAGAACATTCCGAAGTAATTTAAATTGTATATAAAAGGTGGCGCCTTATGCATTAGTGAAGAGTTATCGTTTCGCAGTCATTAAGTAAAGTCATCTTGAGGCATAAATAAAAGTGTTGTATAAACGAATATCAAGTGCATGTTGATAAGTTGCTGGATTAAGATAAACTGTATAAAGACAAAGTGGGGAAATAAAAACAGTAAAACAACAAAAACGAGGTGTTTATTTTATTTTGACGCATTTAAAAATAACTCAAACTTTTTAAAAAGGTTAAAACGTAGCAAAATTAATATTATCAGCATAACGCCTATTGCAAGACACCACGACCCATGTGCCCTTTCGGTTGTATAGTTTGTAAAGCAGACCTGTTGCCTTCCTAATGAACACCAGCAGATCTGAAACCATAATCGTGGTCATCCAGTGAGACCCCATGTCTACCTAAACATTTCTATCTAAACCTACTAAAAAGCCCGCATTCACACAATATGTGTTCCGCTGTCTCTGATGATGAACTCTTAGTCTTTAGTGGCCCGTAAGAAACTTCGTTAGGAAGTCCGGCCTGTAATGCTTGCGGACCTCAGAGCGGCGCCCAGATTGCGTACTGATCACCGCCATAGATTGGCATAGTCCCCTTTGAGCATTCCACTATTTCAAGGATTCTGGATGGAAGTAAGTGGTGCTTTACAGTAAGGTTCCGCACCAATTTAAAGTGTCACGGGACCCGTTTCTAGCCAACGCATTTGCTGTTTTATTACAACTGGACCTTATTTCTAAGCAAAAGCCTTTGCAATTCATCACAGCAGTAATTAACCAGTCCAGATGTCATAATATTCGACTCAGGTGCCCTTAAGTTAGCTTAACAGTCAGGTAATATATTAATGGTTTTATCCTTGAGCCCATGGTCTAGGTTGATCTCCGCACATGTGACAATGGCCATGATCTCAGCCTGAAATACACTCAGCAATCTCCACAGTGGTATCGGCAAGTCTCGGATGGATTCATAAACACCAACACCGACGTAGTCATTAATTTTGAAGTCACCGGTATTTCAGATTATCTATTTTATATAATTTCTTACAAATTAAATCACATTTACTGAAAATTACTTTTATTTTCACTAAAATAACTCAACTTTTATTAAAAACATTATTGACTTGTTTCCTTCCTGTTTTTTATTTTTGCATCCTTTATGAACTCAATGGGAATCTTTATATATTTTTTATGTCTAAACTTTATTTCGTTTTTAATGAATGAGATAATAAGAAAATATTAAATTTATATTTACTCACATATGAGGCATAAAAAATATAATTTGTATTCACATTTAATAATTTTTGCACTCTTTTGTAATTAATCAAGCCAACAATTTCAGGCATTGTTTGTTTGTTTTTTCTTACACTTTTTTTTATCAACTTTAACTTGAGATATAAATTAAAAAAATATATATAAAAAGTTAATTATAAGTTGACATCATTTGTTGCCCGTGCATTCAGTAAAACAATCAGATGGACAGACAGACAGCTTTAACGTTGTCATAATTAAACTATATGTGAATTTAAAAGAATGAACTCATCATATACTTTTAGAGTTGCTTGTTTAATACAAAAATGAATTTATTTCTTTAATTTTCTGTAGAATAATCAATATTTCATTATACGCCTGTCGTCTTGTCATTTAGAAAAATTTTAAATTAAAGTATTGAACACTCCATTTGCTGCCAAACCACCCACCCGCTGACACAATTATGCGTTGCATTAAATACTGACATACATTTGTAAACTTTTTTTCTTGTTCATACTTTTAATGAAATTCATTTATACTTGTACGTGGCGGTGGGTTGTAAGTCAGTGTGTCAGTGCATTCAAAAATTTCGAAATTTATTTGCAAAATATTTAGTGTGAAGTGTATGCGTATTCTGAAAGGTTAAAAACTTTTACAAATTAAATGTGTTCATATGTTATAGTCAAGGTGAAAAGTATTCAGTCACCTTAATAATTTAGGAAAATATCATTTGAAATACGAATGAAAACACATCTTTTGAAGAAGGTCTCCATAAAGAGAAATATACATACATATACATACATATATAATTCGAGAAGAGCATAAAATAACAAACCTGGCCTTATTTCTGTCATAGCGGTAAAATCAATTGTTGATGATTTGCCTCTATATGTTTAACGTCATTACGAAAACTTAATGGCTTTTGATCTTTCCTAATACACAAAATCATAGTGAAAATAACAGGGTGGTGTCAAGTTATGTAATAGCGTGGATCAAATGCCCTCCGACTTTCAACAAGCTTTTAACCACATCAACAAGGAAAACATCTTCCAAGCTTCCTTCAACATAGTCATATTGCTAAATATACTAGACTTACCTGCACTATATTTATAAGCACAAATGCTAAGAATAAAATCCAGCAGAATCCACTTGGTATTGCACTACGCAACTACGAAGGCGGATTGGCACTGAAGCTACCTAGCGCTAGATGGCAGCACAAATACAAAAACTTTTTCATTCTTAAAAATTACGATCTGTTAAACGTCAGCTGTTAAAATTTTAGCCAAATTCATCGATTAGTTTATTTGTTGTAGTCGTTTAAAGTAAGCAACTTTTGTGTTTCTTGGAAAATGGAAAAAAGTGAATTTCGTGTAGTGATTAAACGCTATTATTTGAAAGGCAAAACGGCGAAAGAGACAAAAGAAAAGCTCCATCTGCTCCGTCAGCTTATATCGTAAAATATTGCATTGCTGAATTTAAACGGGGCCGAACAAGCACTGCAACAATACCATCAACAGGAAGGCCAAAAGTGGTGGATGCTGAAGAAAATATCGAGAAAATCCTCGATATCGTTGTAAATGATCACTGGGTCATATACATGAGATTGCTGAAATGGTAAACATATCATATGAACGTGTGTTCAACATTTTGCATGAACATTTGCATATGAAAGAGCTATCGGCAAGATGGGTGCCGCGTTTGCTCAGTGTTGAACAAAAACGAGTTGGACAGATCACTTCACAGCGGTGTTTGGACATGATAAAGCATAATCCTGCTGATTTTTGGCGTAGATTAATAACTGTTGATGAAACGTGGGTCCACCACTACACACCTGAAACCACAAATCAATCGAAGCAATAGGTGGAAGCTGGTGGAAGTGCTCCGAAGAAGGCGAAGACAGCGAAATCGGATGGCAAGGTTATGGCCACTGTAATTCGGGAGGCATACGGAATATTGCTCATCGATTATCTTGAAAAGGGATCCACAATCACGGGAGAGTATTATCGTGCATTATTGGATCAATTGGTTGATGCAATCAAGGAAAAACGACCACATTTAAACAAGAAAAATGTACTCTTTCTTCAAGACAACGCATCGGTTCACACAGCATTAGATACGATGATAAAACTACGAGAAATCCTCTTCGAATTGGTTGATCATCCACCTTATAGTCCAGATTTAGCCCCTAGTGACTTTTTCCTGTTTCCAAACTTGAAAAAATGGCTCGCAGGAAAAAGATTCATCTCAAACGAAGAAGTGATTACCGAACTAATGCGTATTTTGAGGAGTTTCCAAAATCGTATTATTCAGATGGTAGGTAGGTAGCTTCAATGTCAATCTGCCATCGTAAATAAGTAGTAATTCATTTATACTACATTGTAATTTTGACGAAAAACTTTTGTTACATGTGGGAGTTGTTCACAAATATCGACGGGGCGGCTAAGACTGTGGGTCATACTTTAAATGAAGGAAAGACGAAATACATGAAAATGTCAGCGTGCAAAAGCAAGAATATATATACCCTGTTTATATCGAAGAGTAGAAATTCGATGGTTTATCGAGCTTTTTTTAATAGCAGTATGGACGATGGTATTAACTAACGGATATCCGCAGCAAGTAGAGCGTATTTTAGGCAAAAGAAAATCTTCATACCAAATTAGCCTTCCAATCATGCAAACTTATCCATATATGTACATATATAATAATAAGATGTCCTATATTCGTCATTTTATAACTCGAGAACCACCAAAACCAATTTACAAATCAACACATGTATTAAAAACGTGTTTTTACAATTGGGCGGGGTTCAGGGTGCCACGCCTATATTTATATGTCTTTATCTTTAAAACGATAATAGTAACAGAGTAACAGAGTTTCCAAATTTAGCCTAAATAACTTTATGGTCGATACAAATCATCAGTTAAAAAGCTGAACAGAATTGGATAGGTGAGGTATACTAACTAAATACTGATTTTTGTGTGTCTTTGAACGGTAATAGTGGAGGTTCTGAATTTGGTTTAACTAACTTCGTTGTCAATCTACATCATCAGTCGAAATACGAGTGAAATTGAATAAGTGGGCGTGGCGCATCCCATATAAAATAAATATTGATTTTTGTAGCTCTAGAGGATGGTAATAATGAAAGTTTCTCAATTTGATCCGAATAACTTTGTGGTTAATATAATTCATCACACAAAAAGTGGACGGAATTGAATAAGTGGGTGTGGCACCTCCCATTCAAAGTAAATATTGATTTTTGTATATCTTTGGAACGATAATAGTGGAAAGTTCTGAATTTGAATTAAACATTTTATTGCCGTTAAAGATAAGCTTTCTTGATCTGCATATCGTGTTTGGTCAACGCCAGAAGAACTATTACATCAGCATATTCAAAATCTTCAAATCCTCTTTGATTAACGCCACTTGCTGTTGTGAATGCATAGTATGCCTAAGAGCAGAGCTTTTTTAAAATCAATAAAGATGAGATAGAGTACTAAGTTGTATTAGAAAGAGGTTGTTGAGTTGACCAGTTGTCAAGAATCGGGATCAAAATAGGTTTATTGAAAGTATTCCATATATCTGGGGCCAGTTAGATGTCTCTTGAATTTCCTCATAGCCGGATATATAATTTTTTCTGATATTCTAACTATCGAACGATTCTTTAAGAGCTTTCGGACTTGATGAAAAAATACATAAAATTTAGAGAAATCTTTGAGTCGATAGAACGATCTATATAATTCAATGTTTAAAGATGATTTCATGTAAACGTTGATCGCGGCTACGCCTCAAATGGTTCATATGCTAGGTCCAATTTTGGCATACTCTCTCCAACACATCGGCCGCTATCTTACGAATATTTTCTCCAACTTTGGCTTTCAGTGCCTTAAAATATCCATAAAAAAATTGTCGAAATACATTAAATTAATAATTGACCGGCCCCAAACGTGAAATTAACTGTTGCCCGAACTCGCCTCTCAATTGGGACATTGTTTCGCGTATTGTGTAGTATGTGGCATCATCTTGTTAGTCAAGTCCAGCTCTTCCAAATTAGCCGTCAACAAAAATTTGTTGTCATCGCACAGTAGCTCTCGCCATTCACAGTATAATTCCTGCCTTCGTCGTCTTTGAAAAATCCACATCAAACAGTGTGAATTTTTCGGGATGCATTGACAATCCTTCTGGCTGTTCTTCACACCAAATACGCAATTTGGTTTTTCAACCAGAAATGAGCTGACCATAAAAGGGAAAACGTGCACGATGTACTTTCTTAACCGATCCTGAATTTTGATACTAAAATTCAATAGTCTGCAAGCGTTGCTCTTGTGTAAATCTATTCATGGTTTAATTATAGACCAAACTGAACATGTTTGACGGTAAAATTTTGCAATAAAAAAGCTGAGCTGCCAAAAACAGTGCTGCCAATAAGAAAGTTGCTAAAAAATCTGCCGATATAAGGCTTTCCTTCAATTCTTTTGGTACAATTGCAGTTCGATATCGTTCTTTTGGTACGGTATCGTTCGCTATATTGAAAGAAAATGTTTTCAGAATCTTTCTCGATATTATCTGGTTAAAGTTAATCGACACAGGTACAACAGCTTCTTGTTCTTTGTAAAATTCATTCATAGAAAAAAACCAAGATTAATTTTTACAAGTTCAGGCTGCTGCTGATGTCAAAATTTAAATCTTTTTTTTTATCAGCAATAAATTACCTCATTTGTCTTCCTTAAATATTTTACAGCAAAACATTTTTCGATTAAATTTCTTAATTTTGTAAAAAACAGAAAATAATTTTCTAAAAACGTTTAATATACTATTTGCACATAAGCTCACCTCTAATTTCGCATTAAATTCTCTAGAGTGGCCTGACATACTTATTAATTCAAATGCGAACTCTTTGCACTCAAAATATAGTGTGTGTACTTTATAACACCATATTTACTGTGCCGGTCAAAAAAATAGCACCAATTATAAATTTTTTCTTCAGAGCAATCATATTAAAAGTCACTAACTTTTGATTTGCACACCAATGTGCTAAATGCACTCTCTTTGAGTATATTTTTTGTACAGAAAAAACTTAACGGTTCCTTTCCTTTCCCTTTCAATTTTTTTAAGCGAAACGCTAATTTTTCACAACATTTTCATTTAAAATAACAAACTTAAAATCTATTAGAAAAAACAAGCCGTCAAAAACACAAAGTAATCTTATGTAAGTTTACGTAAATTAGCTTCACACAATCTTATAAATTATTTTAATAAAGGGTCCGCCATCTAACGTTTTTTTTTTAATCACTGCTTATTTCGTGAATGGTAACAATTAGCTCATGTCTGATTTGACAGAGAATTAGTTTTATCCTTCCGCTGAACGAATATAGTTGTGTATACGCTTGAACAACGCTGGGAAATATTGCGACATTACTCTGAAAATTTTGCCAAAAAAAACATCTTTCAGATGAAGCTCATTTTGATCTTGGCGGGTATGTAAACAAGCAAAATTTTCGCATTTGGGGCACAGAAAACCCGCACGCATACATTAAAAAGCCGATACACTGATAGACGCTGATAAACGAGTCACTGTTTGGCGCGGATTTTGGTCCAGAGGCATAATTGGGCCATTTTTCTTCGAAAATGAGCAAGAAGTGGCCATTACAGTCAATGGCGATCGTTATCGGGCCATGTTGAACGAATTTTTGTTCATAAAAATTGAAGAGGAGGATATTAGCAACATTTGGTTTCAACAGGACGGTGCTACGTGCCACACAGCCGAAGCTACAATCGATGTTTTGCGCCCTGTTTGTGAAGATAGCATTATCAGCCGCAGAGCTGATGTCGTTTGGCCATCTCGGAGCTTCGATTTGACACCATTGGACTAGTATTTGTGGGGTCCCGTCAAAGATAAGTGTTACGCCAACAAGCCAGAGACAATTGACGCTTTAAAAGACAATATTCGTGAAGCTATTGGCGAAATATAGCTGCACACAGTCGATAATGTGCTTAAAAATTGGACCGATCGTGTAGGCTACTGCATGGCCAGTCGAGGCAGCCATTTGAATGAAATTATTTTCCATTATTAACCGGAAGGATTGTACTTTCATATAAAAAAGAAATTTGAGAAAATATTCGGTAGTTTTTTTATAGCATTTTCAAAAAAAAAAAAAAAAAAAAAATTATTTGTCGGACCCTTTAGAAATAGATGCCTGATAAACGTACTGTTATTAAAGAAATGGTTTCTGAAGATGAACCATATTCCGAAATAAGAAATTTGGTTAAATGTTCCAATAAAATGACTATAAAAGCTTTACAATGTATTCGAAAAGTTAATATACGCTGCCGCAAGCAACTAAATTGGACTTTAATGGTTGAACGTTTGGTCAGACAATGCAAGAAGACCCCTTTTATGCTCGCTACAGAGTTCAAGAATCATCAAAAAGTAACTTCAAGTGTTAAAACTATTCCTCGCAGATTAAGTACCAATAAATTAAAAGCGTGAAGTCTACAAAAATGCCACTGCTTACACATAAGCAAAACGTTTGTATTAGCTTGCTGAAAAGTGGGGCAATGAGCTATGGACAGATGAGTCTAAGGTTGGTTTTTTTTTGGAGGTTTACTTTCTTATGTTAGAAGACTCCTCAACACATAATTAAATAAAAAGTTTACCTCTGAAACCGTTAAATATAGTAGTTTAAGCAGTATGATATGGAGGTGATTTGTCTACTACGATATTGGGCCTATACATTAGATCAAAACAGCCATAAATATTGTTACGAAAATCAAATTTGGGAACAATTGTCGTTTGTTACATCGCTAAAATAAATAAACATAAGGTGCAAAAATAACTGCGTATTTGCTTACAAAAAAAACTAAACACAATCACAACAAAAAAAAACAGGCAGAAAAGAAAACAAGTAACAGACAATAACAAGCAACAACAAAACAACAAGAACTGAAAGAAGTAGATGTTTACATTCGCATGGCTACATAAGAACTAAAAAAAGTAGAAGCAAGAAATGGAATCTACCTGAATAATTGAGAGGTTCGAGAGCTTTCGATGTGTTGTTTCCTCAGCCATACAAAAGGCACATCGATGCGAACAACAGTCAGTTTATTTGTAGTAAACTCAGCGAGTACACAGTTTATTTGGTGTAAACTCAGTGTAGAGAGTTTATTGATTTGAACTCGGTGTCAAGAGATTTTATAAGGAGTAAGCTCATGAAGTGAGTAGTTAAGTAAAACCCAGTTTAGTTGGAGCTAACTCAGTAAAGAGAGTTATGTGTGTATAACCTCTGGTCGAAAGGGTTGTGATTGAATCTTCGGGTTGGAACATCTTTGGGTAGAAAGATCAGTCAAGTAATTGTTATTGTTTACGAAGTTGTAAACGGAGCGAGTAACTAAGAATAAAAAACTGATATTGCTTTTAAGAAGGTTACAAGCAGTGGATAATAATTAAAAACCAAACACTAGATTTATTTTACTTTAACTGCAATCTACGAACTCATAAATACATGTTTTTAAAAAAACGTAAAAAAAATCTTAAAGGATATAATGCTCCCTTATGAAATGATGTGGGTCCTTCAGCAGAACAATGACCTGAAGCATACCAGCAAACTCAAAAATTAATGTCTTCTGGAAAATGACATTAATCTGAAGGAGTGGCCAGTTCAGTCGGCTGATCTCAATACTATTGAAAACTTTTGGACACATATACTAACATTTTGGAACTAACAACTAAAATTAATGATGGTTTTATTGTAAACAAACAAACTGATGTAATCTATACTGATTTTAGTAAAGCGTTTGATAGAGTCAATTATGATATTCTACTTACAAGTTATCACGCATAGGATTTAGTGATAATGCCATCCGTTGGCTTAAATCGTACCTTTCATGCAGAACCCAACAAGTAAAATTTAAAAATGCTATATCTAAATCTATTAATGTTTCCTCTGGAGTGCCTCAAGGCAGTCATCTTGGTCCAGTATTATTTACATTATTTATAAACGATCTTCCAAGTGTTATTCTTCATTCTAATATCCTGATGTATGCTGATGATGTTAAAATATTTAATTCCTTTAATGATTTTACTGGTCAATCATCTTTACAAACTGATATTAATTATTTCACTGAATGGTGTAATTTTAATTTACTGGATTTAAATATTAAAAAATGCAAACATATGTCGTTTTTCCGTTCTTCGAAACTTGATACCAACTATTATTTTAATGAAAATGTTCTGAATAAAGTAGTTAACATTATGGATCTTGGAATTTTGTTGGATCATAAATTAACATTTTATGATCATATCTCAATGATGGTGAATAAAGCTAATGGTGTACTCGGATTTATGAAGCGATAGTCGAAAGAATTTTCCGATCCTTATGTAACGAAACTTCTATTTACATCTTTAGTTCGCCCAATTCATGAATACGGATCTATTATATGGAACCCCTACTTCAATACTTTCAGTAACAAAATTGAATCGGTGCAAAAACAGTTTCTTTTATTTTGCTTGAGAGGACTTGGATGGAACTCGTATGTACTTCCTGCATATGAAAGCAGGCTCGCACTTATTAAATTACCTACTTTGAAAAGCCGGCGAACTATGCTGAGTATTTCCTTTCTGTAGAGTTTAATTCAAGGTAACATTGATTCGGAGTTCCTATTAAGTCGTATAATGCTCAATGTTCCTACTAGACCAACCCGCAACTTTCAACTATTAACCTTGAAGTATTATCGATCAGTCCATGCGAACAACGACTCCTTTCGTTAGATATGCTTGAAATTTAATAATTTTTATCACCTAATTGATTTCTGTGATTCTATTGATGTTGTAAAGAGAAAAATTATTTTATATACGAATTCATGTTTTTGAATTTCTATACTTGCTTTTTTTACTTTAGTCTGTAAGGAAATGTAATCCATAGACCTCATTTAAATAAATAAATAAATAAATATACAAAAGCGTGTATCGCAAACACAACCAACCGCTATTAACATCCCTTGGGTGACTGTCCAGCAGATTTAGCATTCAATTTTAATTGAAAGATGCCAAATCTTAGTAAATTCAATATCAAGACCCTGTGCAGCGGTGATAGCCTACAAATTGCGCACGACAAAATATTAATTTTGCCATGTGCATTGATGATAATAATTAAGAATTAAAAATGTTCAATTTATTTATAGTTTAGTCACTTATTTCGTAGTGCCAAAGGATATAGTGCTATTTTTTTGACTAATTTTTTTTTATATATATTTTTTTAAACTTAAAAAAATTAAACTTAATAATACAAATAATAAATTAAATTTAATAATACACAGTCTTATAAGCATATTTTGGTACAGTTTTAATGAAATCAGTCGAACCTCATTCAAGCTATAAAACGGAGTATATTTTTTTCTACACAGGTGCTATTTTTTTGACCGCAGCTGTACAGTTATATTTGTATACAGGTATACAGTTATATTTGTTATAAAGTGTGTAACACATATTGGTTAATATACCGCCTTTATCATTACATAGTATTTAAATTCTTTTTTATGTTTACTAACATTTTTTCTTTGAGTGTCAGTTTATGATACTCGTATTCGTCTTAATATTTATTTTATATGAAATGACACAAGATTAAGTTGATACATATTTCCTATTAGAAAATAACACACACACACACACATATCTTTCACGTATGTATACGTTTATCATTTAATGTCACCAACATTTTCATTTGTACAAACATCCGTCCGTCTGTCCTTCCGTCTGTCTGTCTGTCTGTCTGTCTGTTCTACTATTCATTACACTTCTCTATACATTCCTTTGTTGGTTTTTTATTCAATTTGTAGCCTGTCTGCCTGTTTTAATGAAATTAATATTGTTGGGGATCCTCTATTGTAGGGTGTGTTTTGGCATTTAAATAAAATTGAATAAAATTATTTGACGCTACACACACACGTCTTCATTATATGCGGTATGCGTACAAGTGTTTTTCCCAAAACTCGAAGAGAAAAAATTTGCAAAATTTTTGCGTTTTAGGTAACGATAATTCACAGTTTACTTTCAAATGTTCTAGTGGTTTTCGAGTGGGGTTTTAAGGGGAGTATTTTAGAAAGTAAAAGTGTTTTAATGAGTATACATATATAGGTGGTGTTAATGGAAAATGAGTACATAAAATAAAAAGGAGAAGTGCTTTTTCTGTTCCTTTATAGAAATAAATAACTATCCGGGCTGTTCTAAGTTAATTGCAAAAAAATGCAAAAAAAACGATATTTCTTATTTGGTTTAGTAATTATTATAAACATCATTACGAAGATAACAACTGGATACAAAGTCACTTAAGCAAGTACGAGGGGTACTGTTTATATTTCGGAAACTGCAGCACTAATGTCAATAGCTAAACTTTGGCCTTACAAAAGTTTGACATTTTTTAGCACAACGTTTTTAATGTACAAGTGCTATTCGTTCTGTTTAAGGTGAATTAAGAAAATCAATTTTACAAAAAAATTGAAATTTCAAGAGAAGATATTCGTTGTATTATTTTCATTATTTTCGATGTGGATTATCTCAACAAGAATGTGTCTATGAACTCAGTTCTTTGTATGGCGATAAAGCAAGATCAAAACCCAATGTATATCACTGGTATAGTGAATTCAATCACGGTCGTAGCTTGGTCGCCGGCGAAGTTCGTGATAGTCACCCAAAATCGGCTGTTATGCCACAAAACACTGATGTAGTGCGTGAACTGGTAATGCAAGATAGTCATGTAAGATATTGTGAGATAAAGGCATAGTTGCACATTAGTTTCACTTTAATACAGACGATTTTGCATGAAAATTTAGTTGTAAAAGAATATGTTCTCGTTGGATACCCCATAATTTATCAATCGCTTAAAAAAACGGCTCATTTCGATTGGTGTAAGGAAATGATGGAAAGTTTCGACCGTTTTGCTTCAAAAGACGCATATAAAATCTTGTCAGGCAACGAATCATGGATATACCGAAAGTTGTTCGTTAAAAAAGCAAAGCAAAGCAAATGGTCGCCTGTTTCTTCGGCCAAATGGGTAGTAGGAGGATTAATTCTGAGTAGAACACCACCATTTACCGGAAGTCTTCGGAAAAATTCGTAAAACCAACTGCCGTAAATGAATCATTCTCCATCATGACAATGTGAGCTCTCACATATCTCGGCAGACAGGTGCACTTTTGAGCAGTGAAAACATCGAATTTATGTCTCATCCTCCGTACAGTCCTGATTTGGCACCCAATGACTTCTTTGTGTTCCCGAAAATCAAATGTAAACGGCGTGGACAAAGATTTACAAGCGCCGAAGAAGCATTTGAAGCGTTCAGAAACCATGTTTTGGAGGTGTTGCAAGACGAATGGAAAAAACTGCTCTAAGAAATGGTTTGAACGAATGCAAAAGTGTATTCATCATCAAGAGGAATATTTTGAATAACAATAAAGCCATCTTCATTTAGAAATATTTGTTATTATTTGCTATTCCCGAAATATAAATACTACCCCTCGTATACTCATAAGTGTGTTAGAAAAATGTATAGCGTTTAAATAGTATTGCCTAGATTAAGGAGTTCTGCCAAGGATATATTTTTAAAGGAAAATTAGAAAAGCTTACAAATCTTTTCTAAAGCATTATTAACATATGTTAAGGAGTATAAAGATAAAATTTTTCCCTCAAGAGGTGTTAATCACTGCTCTTTGATATCAGGGAAAGTGTATGATATTTTTCATGTTAATTAACAAGTAATTTTCAAAATAAGATTGTTGCCACATTTCAATTTAGGTTTATGATAGAAAAGCTTTGTAAATACTACAACAAAATGAAAATAACACTATGCGACAAAAAAGAATGAAGTTGAAATAGCTGGGAAATAATACTATTTTTTTGCTAGGCGCTATCGAGTAGAACAAAGATCTATTTTTGGAATTTTCGATCTTTACTACCTTGTGTCCCCTTTTAGATAGTATTCACACAGTTTTCAATAACGTTGGAAAATTGTTGTATCACTGCTCAGAGTCACCGATCTGCTTGATCCGGGCTCCAATATTGTCTTTGCGACCAACTCTTACCTTGTCGGAACGCAGTAATAAGAAGAGCTAATGCCCGCTATTGATTTTTTTTATACAGACGAAATGATCTTGACTGCAAATGAAACTGTCTTGACCTTCTTTGGATATGGTTCTCCAAAAGCAGTCTACTACTTGGACTGGCCCTTTACCTCAGGTATACAGTGATGGAGTGAAGAAACAGTGAGGAATTGTAAAAACCAATTTTAAATCATAAACTCGGCATATCTCTGAGCACTAACTCACACGCTCTACGACGGTATGAAAAAAAAACTTACTAATGTTAAGCCACAAAATTCCCCCTTAAAATTAATTCTATAAACACATTCAAGGCTACCGACCATCGGCCACACAACTACGAAACACGCTGGCTACAAAAGTAGCCAAGTAGCCAGCTACTTAATTATTTAACCGACTACAGCTACAAAAAAATGTAAACAAATGTACATATGATTGTTCTTTTTCAGTGGTGCCACTTACATTTTTTTGCGTTTTTAATGTAGATATTTCATGTATTGCTTTTTAAAACGCCTATTTCATGCATCTTATTTTATTGACAGCACAATACTGTTTGTTGTCGCCAAGAAAAATAGAAATTGGCTTAAATTATATACAACGGGCTTCAACCGTAGTCGTGTAGTCTGTAGTCGTGTTGCCGCTAAAATAGTTATTCTCATATGCACACATGTAGAGTATGATCGGTAGCTTTGAATGTGTTTATAGCATAAATAAAATTTATTTCAATGTACTTTGGCAACTTTGCCGCTAGGCTTAATACATGGCGGCTTGATGAAACTTCAAAATTCCTTTAAATTCTATCAAATACGTACATATTTGACAAAATAAATTTCGAATAATTTTATTTAAAAAATTTTTTTCGTTAAAATTTTGTTTCTAAATTTGAAGTTTTTTTTTGTAAAATTTTCTAAAATTTACCTGAATCGAAATATAGTTCGTTTTGCCTTAAGACTGAGGAAATGTTACCATCTCCTTATGAGGAGCTTAGTCAGTTGTTCTTTTATTCACTAAGCCAATTGAAACGCCTGTTTATAAATCAAATCTGGTGTATTTTTACCGTTTTAGAACAAACCAAAAGACGCAGATTTCATCCGTTGCGAAATTTAAGACGGATTTTTCGTAGACGTACCATTACCTCAGCAACAACGGCTGCCGGTGATACGCCCAACTCTGCAATAACGGGTAACACGACGAGTAGTAATAGTGAAAAGAATCTACGCAGTGCTACACTATCATCCATAACATCGGTGGCTTCGGCATCGTCGCCCTCTTCGCCGCTAACACATCAACAACTACAGGACGCTTATTTGACGCAATCTTTGCCAAAATCAAAGTCAGCCTACAGTTCACTCTTAGGTGGCAGTAAGAAACACCAGAGTCATGACTATAATTTAAATGCCGAAAGTAAAGGTAAAGGAAAACATAAACATAAAAATCAAAAGCATCAGCAACAATCCAAAGAATTAGATTTCGAAAGATATCAACAACAGCAACAACAAGATACAGAAGATATGTTTGGTACAACCACACAAACTTCAGCCACATATCACCATCAGAATGTGCAACATTATGCCACAAATACAGCTACCTCGGGTAGTAGTGCAATGGCCACTAAGTCATCGCTTCTTAGTCAGCGGCAATCGATAGGTGTTGCCGTTTTTCCAGGCGCCATAAATCGCAGTTTCTTTACGGAACGTCAAAAGTTACGCAGTGTTGGTGACTCATCACAAGACCTAGACAGCGGTAGTGGTAATGACAGTGGCACTGGTGGTGGACATAATTCTTCAGCTATAGAACGTACTAAGAATGGCGGTGGCAGTGCCAGTGGTGAAGAAATGTCTGATAGTCAACGTAGTTTAAGTGAAGGACGTTTAGTTGATAGGTAAGTCGAAAAAAAAATTCCTAAATTTTTATATTTCAATTGCTCATGTATACTATTGTCTCCTATTGTTTTCAGTGATTATTCCCGTGATGGTCTATCCCAGTCTCATGACAGTGTTTTTTCTGAATCAGCAACAGCCAGCAGTTTGTCCATAGTTTTAAAGGTAAGTTTCATATAAAATCTGAATAGATTTGTTATTATTCGGAAGAACTGAAATATGTGGTCTTCATGAAAAAATTTATTTGATGTTTAATCAGCTGAACAGTTTTTGAGGGAGCTCCCTGAGTCATGTGTTCCTATGTTTGTTCCTATCTTTGTTCGATAGATTTCATGAATTTAAAAATAAAAAAGATACTGCATCACTTTTGAAAATATATTGCATTGTGTGTATGTGCATACAGTGGTAGAGGAAATAATAGGGACACATCAAAATTTTCTTAAATTACAATTTTCGTAAATTTTTATTTATCATTACAAAAATCATATAAAAATGTATGAAATACGTAAGACGCTGGCTACAAAAGTAGCTAAGTAACCAGCTAGTTAATTATTTTAACGACTACAACTACAAAAAAATGCCAACAAATGTACATATGATTATTCTTTTTTAGTGTTGCCACATACAATTTTTAAACGTTTTTAATGCATATACTCTTGTATTGCGTTTTTAAAACGCCTATTACTGCAACTCATTGTATTGACAGCACCAAACTGTTTGTTGTCGCAAAGAAAAATATAAATTAGCTAAGTTGGCTACGGGCTACAACAGTAGCCGTGTTGCCGCTAAAATAATTATTTTCATATGCGCACATGTATTCTATTTTTGACTGCTTGTAGTCGACGGTCGGCAGCCCTGAATGTGTTTAAAGCGTGAAGATAGCTCAGTGGCCGAACTTCATTGGTTTAGCGAAATCTCTCTTGTAAAAGTGGGATTAGAGAACTACTAGAATATAAATAAAGCCAATATCAGAAACCTTGTCAATCGAAACATATGGAAGTAGAACGGAGTGAGGCAGAATTTTCGAAATAGTGTTCCGTTGGCCTTGTAACATGTGGAAGAGCATTTCCATAAGGTAATATTACGAATTCATTTCCTATCGTATCTTCCATGCATTCATCTACCAACAACAACAGCCACAAACGAGTCGATTGTGGTCGGTATATGCGCCCCGTCCATTCAAGTTTTAGCAGTCAAAAATGGAATGGAACTCTTCTGGTTTTTAACACACAACGCATTACCTTATTGTTTATATTGGACCTTGGTTTTGATTCGGTTTGCTAGCTGAGCTGCACATACGATTTCTTGGGCTTCAGATTATCGTAATCAATCAATTTTTCTTCGCCAGTTAGGATTCGACAATAAATATTTCTTTTTATGGCATTTAGTGTGATACTTAGTTTTCTTCTTTTTTGATGAAATCTGTTGCTTGCATCCAATAATTCTCCAAGTTCCTTTTGAAATGGACAACAGTCTTCATTGAGTTATATCGCCAAGACATCATCTTTTGAACTTTTTTCGCTAACCTCGACAATCTATCTTCCGTGCCAAAATCGCAACTTCTAAATCGCACAAGCGATTGCTTGCTTGTTGAAATTTATGAAACATATTTAGATTAAGCTTCGGTAAGCAATCGAACTGCTTTAGCTTTTAAAAGTAAGGTAAATACCTTCGATATCTGAAAAGAGTGGATATCAAATACTTAGAAAGCTCCTCCTATCTAAGCAGTACAGTGACAAAGAGTGGAGTCACCGAAACAGACGCAAATAACAGGCTTAAAAAGTGAATGTTTAATTCCGACGACTACAATCAGCTTGGCATACAGGCATGTAAAGTGCTAAGAGATTGTGGGTCTGTAGGTAAAATTAGAGTTTTTTCTTATAGTCAAACTGCTATCTAGACCCTGGTATCGCTAACTAGTAACTCAACCTTAGTTCTCCGATGTAATGAGGAGTTGAAGGTCTTCAGTAATGTTTGTATCATTTCCTATATTTAAGTGCCGGAACACAGGGGCATCGGTGCAAATTAAAGCCCTAATTAACTTGCTGCGAGAGTTTCATTGGACATAAAATCTGTCTCCTGCTATTTCGACATCATATTTAGCCGAATAAAGCTTAGAATATTTAGCACGAATGTGTAAAGACAACTCTATTTTTTTTTTTTTTTGAATTTAAAACAGACTCGTATCGAGCTCTATTAGACGCTAAACTGCAGATATACATCAACAAGAGCCTCATGTGTCAATGACCTATCAACATAAGCAACACGGATCTATTGAAATTGACTAACAGAAAACTTAAAGCCAAACAAATAAAATGTAGAAACGTTCGGTCATATCATTGGAAAGAAGCCAGATAGCGACACAAAGAAGATGCAAGAGTACTCAACAATCTAGATACCGTGATCTACCAAAGGATACATATAGACGTACAATTCCCCAAGAACTAGGACGGAGTAATTTTACATGGAAAAGCGCGTAAACAATAGCAGAAAGCCGAGTAAGAGGCATATATTTCATTGCATATGCGTATAACGGGTATTTTTTTAGTTTTGTTTTCGTCATTCCTCTAAGGAGTATATTGGCTTTCCACAAAGCGTCCATGGCTTTGTTTCAGTTTTAGTAATTTAGCTGATTTTCAAGCCAAGTAGATGAACAATCTACTGTAACTCGCATCCAAATGATAGTGTATAGTGGTAAAGATCTTTGCTAAGTGGTGGTACCATACTGGGTATACGTAAGTCTTCGCGTCGCTGGTATACCCTGCAGTGCTCAAGACGCGGATGTATACCATGCGTCCACCAACGCCCTTCACCCATAATAATCACAAGTTGGTACCAAATTCAAAAGCGCGTTGGTACGACACTAACCTCCACACCATGATGAAGTGTTGGAGATTTGGGTGACAGCACCCGGTTGACGAGATGCAACACCACACTGAGCTTCGCGCTTTTTCTGCTCTTTAGGTCTAAACCGCAGCCACGACGAAGCTCCCACAAGGGGGCCTACCCAAACAGTCAGACAGAGATCGGAAGCCCTGGTTCTCCCGAATCTTGTGGCACCAGAATACCTCTGGTCAGGTTTAGTGACAAATGAGTGGATGAAATACACCTACATGCCGCCTCCGGTTTTGGCCTCATAATATCCCCGGACTGGTCATCGGTACGCTAAGTGGTGATGGTGGTGATCCTTACTTAACATTGTTTTCTTCTGATCATTCCTCTGATGTTTGTCCTCTGATCATTTGAGGTAGGCTGGATGGTCAGGGGGTGATGGATTTGTCTGAAGGGAAGTTGGTCTCTTTATTAAACACCCGAAATCGCAAATATTTATTTTTGTCAAGTCTTCTGCTGAGGTTCGAACCCGGGCTGCTTGTTTTGTAGTTAAATAAGTTTAAATCATAATAAAACAAAAATATATATTTTTTGTTAGACAGAAAATTTTATTAATACTTAAAAAGGATTTAGCAGCATATGCGGCCGTATTTCGCCAATAATTCTTCGAATGTGGGTTTCCCGATGTTCAATTTTGTATGGTTCCAAAGAAAATAATGTAATGAGGTTAACTTACACGATTTTGATGGCCAATTAATTGGACCATTACGACAAACTACTCTTAAGCGCGCTGTGCTGCATATGGCACCGTCCGATTTTAACTACCTGTCAGCAAGATTAATGCCAGCTAATTGAGGTACGAAAAAATTTAAAATCATGTTTCTAAACATTTTGACCATTATCGTTTTTGAAGACATAAGATATGGACGAATAACTCTTCCATAGAGCACACCAAACAGTAATTTTCTATGGGTGCTTGTGTATTATCCTTACTTCACACTCGACAGTTCTGCTTATTTACGTACCAATCATTCAACTAAAAATAGGCTTCATCGGAGAACAAAATTGTCAATGGAAATTCAATTAAAAATATTATTTTTGAGCGTATAGCAGGTGTAAATCTATCCACAATGAAATGTCAAACCAAATTAAAAAAAACCAAGCTAACAGCTGTTAAATCGATTGTTAAATAAAACAACGATGCCAACTCAAAGTTATGAACCTCTAAAAAAAGACATCCGATATTATTTAAAGGTAATGCAAATAAAATGGTGCAAAATTTTCCTTAAAACTTTCAATTTGAGGTGTTTTAATAAGAGAAAAAAGTATAAAATTTCCATTTGGCCTATAAATATAAGAGGCTTTTAAGATGCCCATTTAACATTATAACAGAAGAGGGCCTAAGCCTCATAACCATAAGTAATGGTCACTATTACTACATTATACATGGCGATCCGTGGACATTACAAATATCCCCCTAAGGTATTATTATTTAAAATAAAAATAAATTAAAATAAATCAGTCAGATGCCAGGCTAAACAAAGAAACCATAATTCTTTAGCTCATACATATGTTGCATATATGTACGTAAATGGTATATTGTTGTATAATGAAATGTTGTTAAAATAAATTAAATTTGATTAAAATCAATTTAAATTATTTGTAATAACAGTATACTTAAACGTATGGGCCCAGAACAGACATCTGCATATGATGAGTACAATCATACATCTAATAACAGATGTTTTATAACAAATATTCCGTACGATGGATGATGATTTGTTATTGGATCGTGTAATAAATACAGTTTTTATTAAAAAATAAATTAAAATTAATGATTTTTATAACAATTCACCCATACGTTCTACACTTGTATACGTACAAGTTATTATTGTGAATCAATTTACATGAAATAATGCATTTTTTAACATAAAATGTAATTACAGTGATCTACACTAATATACGTACAAGTTGTTATTGTGGATCAATTTAAATAATTACAGTAATTACAGTGATAGCCAATTAAGTAATTTTTTGGTAATACAATAATATGTATAAAAAATCAAAGTTTTAAACTATAACTTTTGGATAGCACTGTACTGCCACTGCTTAACAATAAGATTTAAAATACGAGGGCGAGACCAAAAAAGCCGAGCTAACGTGTAGATGGCGGCGGTTGTTTGAAAAACAAAACAAAAATACTTCTATGAAAAATGGCAGCCATATCAAATATATGCTCTAAGTTGCACGACACCATGTTGTTTAGTTTTTTTTTTATTATTTAAGCCATAACATGTAATGGTCGCCGTTATGGAATCAAATACTTTCATTTATTAGGTCCTACTAGTTTAACCGATAGTTAAGTTCTACTTTGCTACGTACATCTAGAATGGCCTTAATCGATACCAGATCCACGATAAAAATTGGGAAAAATATTTCTGAAACGATTATGGGGTTATTCTTTTTTTTGATTTTAAAACTAAAGTTAAATAAAATACACTTAAAGCTATAATTTCGATGAAAATTATATTTCGTTACAATGCTTGGACCTTGCCACTATGTACGAAAAGCAATGTCATGTTAATTATCATTTGTGGATTGGCTGCAGTAGACGATCCTTTCGAGGTAGTTTTCGATTACTTTTTTACACATCTCTAACGGTATTAAGGCGATAACTCGATGTTAGGGGATTATCCGCGTAGACATGACGCAGCCACACAAAAAAGTAACGGCGTCTGATTGCATGATCTAGGACGTTGTGAAATAGAAAAACCAAGTGACCGCTGCTTAATTTATCATATAATAAAGTCAAACTTGGTCGTGTTGTGCGGCTCGCGTTACCGCCTTGTTGAAACCACATACCGTTCAGTTCATAATTGTCAATTGCAGGCCAAAAAAATTGATTATTATACGGCCATAGTGCTCTGAATTGACAGCAACGGTTTTTTTTAGCTCCAATTTCGAAAAAAATACAGGTTAATGACACCTCCAGACAAAATAGTCACTTTTTCCGTATACAGTAGCTTTTTCATAATCACTTCTTGGTTTTTTAAGTCCCTTATGTTTTATCATCTAAACATTTCGTTCGAAAAATCAAATATCATCAAAAATCAGTGACCTAGTTTTAATCACCAGCTTTGTAGTAACATAACAGTTCTAGACCAAACAGTCACTTTTTCCGGATGCTATGGGTTTCCCAAGATTACTTCTGGTTTCTCTGATCCCCACATGCTTTATCGCTAAAAAAAAACATTTCATTCGAACAATCAAAAATCAGTGGCCATGCTTGAGTCACCACTTTTGTAGCAACATAACACCTAAAAAACATAATACGCACCAAATCGTCATTCTTTCCGAATGCAATGATGTATCCGAGCCCCACAAGTTTTATCGCTAAAGAACATTTTGTTCGAGAAATCATCAAAAATCAATGACCAAGTCTGAAACACCACTTTTATAGAAAGTTTTAATTGTTTTTGCGCGTTCTTCGGTTGTTAAATGATCCAGATTCGTAAAACGCCAAACCTTTCACTAAATAAATGACGCTTCAGATGACAGACAGCCTTGCAGGACTGGCGGTTTTGAAATCACTAAATGGAAATCATGTTATCACATGGTGTTGAAACATGGGAACTTTTTCAGGCCCATTGAGCTGGTATTAGGATGATGGATAGAAAAATATTGTTACAAAAATGAAAACGCCTAAAAGATACACCAACTTTTAAAGCTCTCTGTTCTTTATTATGGAAGTTATTCTGTTGGTATTGTTCTTTATTATGGAAGTTATTCTATTGGTTGGTGTCAAGGCTACAATCATTGTGCTAAAGCTGTATTTATTTAAACAGTGCTATCAATACCACTATAAATCGGATATGTAATTAGAAACTTCATGGTAGGTTGTGGAATGTGGAATGGAAATGGAATGGAAACTAATGTTAATTAATTGTAAAAGCCGAAGCATTCTTCCTATTCAGTCAGTTATAATTTTACAGTCGAAAAGTCGTACTAAGAGTTAAGTATTAAATAAATTTGTATTTTAAGCGGTAGTTAAATAAGTTGCACATTGTGTATAAAGGTAATTTGGAAATATACTGTATAAAGCTTAATAAATTAAATTTATTTAACGCAATTTAACAGAAACAAAATGTTTTAAAAAGGTTAAAGCGTTACAATATGTATGTATATATAAACTGTAGGGCGTTATAGTAGTGGCGTGGTGTGGTGGTTAGATTGCCCGCATACAATACAAGTGATCCATGTCAAGCAGAGAACATCACCAAAAAGAAATTTATTTACGTTGTTCTAGTGTTTTCATAAGGAAACTTAAACAAACATCCAAAGTAAGCCTCCTGGCATTCCAGCTTACCTCAGGCGACGATGAAAATCACAGGAATAACCAGAAGAATAGCTGGCCTACTAGGGGAAGATGAAAATGCTAAGTTAGAATAAACACCACCACTTAGCAAAGATCTTCACCACTATACAATCACCAGGAGGCGAGCTGCAGTAGATTGATAAAACTGAAACAAGGCATTGAATTCATTTTGGAAGGGCTATATATCCCAGGGGGAATAATTAAAACAAATTCTAGACACATTCAACTATTTTTACTATAAAAACAATTTTATTAATAAAGCAATGTATTACAGAGGTGTTTTACGAAATAAGCATCTATATACTTAAACGCTGTATTTTTTTCCGTTAACAACCTTTGAAACATATGGCCTTGCATAACATATTAACTGCCTTGTTACAGTTTAATTAATCTACTGTAGCCCGCCTCCATGTGATTGCCTATTGCTGAAGATTCTTGCTAAGCGATTAATTTAATGTATCTCGCTTTCATGTGATTGTCTATTGGTAAGGATTCTTGCTCAGCGATGGTCTCTATAGCGATGGCTAAAATCAATGAATTAAAGTGCGAACTATTTCATCACCCAGCTTACTCACCAGATTTTTCTATTTCAAAATTTTAAAATATGGCTCGAACATATGAGATTAACCAACAATGAAAAGATGAAGAGTGCGGCAAGTTTAGGAAGTTCTTACTACAAACAAAGTATCAGAGCTATTGAATATCGCAGAATATACCGCATCGTGAAAATTTTTCCCAACCTAGTTAAGTTTTCTTTGTTAGATCGTTCATTTTAGGACCGCCCTCGTAGCTCTTATATAAAAACGACCATAATATGTTTAAATTAATACAAGCATTTAATCGAATCAGTGTTTTACTTCTATTGCCTTCATTTTATTCATACACAGCCTACTCGTATATTGTATATGCTGATGCTGCTGTTGCTGCTACCACCCGTTTGCTGACTCAATCAATACCCATTTTATTTGACATTGATGAGTGACTAAGTGTATACATATGTATGTATGTAGATGATTGGCTGCTACAGCTTCTGTGTTGCATCAATCATCGTCTGTGGTATCTTTCGTATGTGATGATACTGATGTTGCACTTTAAATCACAACAAATACTATTAATGAATAGAACAATGAACTTTTAACATTTGAATTACATCGACGATGATGATGCATGCTCCTGCAGTACCATTGCTACTACAAATCACACCACAAAACCAAAGCGCAATGCCTGTTTAATTTGATTTCTGTTCGCGTGTGTTACAGGAATGTTTTACTTGCTGCCAGCGAGTTTTAGCAGATTAAAATTGAAAATGATGACAAATTTTAATGAAAAAAAAAATGGTAATAATGTAATGGTAATGATAATGGAGAAAAAGAAGAAATAAACAATTGCTTGGAAAGTGTTCCTTAAATGTATTATTTTATTAACTGAACATACTATGCAATTAATGTTGTGTTTTCTTCGTAAGGTCGGCATATTTTGGAAGCGATTTCATAAGAATGACTACAAAAAAGATTTAGAAGTCTTTAATCTATCTTGGTTTTGCTCTTTAATTTTAAACGTTCAAAAGCTTACTTAAGGAAAATTATGAAAAAATCGATTATCTTAATGCAATCGCTCAATCTTTATGGTTGTTAGAGTTTTTAAGACTTAAATTACTAATGAGATTGTCAAAAACATTTTATTTTATTTTATAACCATCTACGCCCTTTCGGTCTATATCGGGACTATAGCTAACTTCAACGCTGCTCTTAATTATTGAAATTCCTAGTGGAAACTTCCTTCATTAAGGTTGCGCTGCCTTTACTTATGTTTTGAAAATAAAGGTTTCATGCCTACCTTAGTAGGAGTCTCCTTTTTAGACACAATTATCAGAAGGTCGTATAGACTACGTGATAGTTGCAGTGTTTTTTAGTTTAAATCATTAGAATGGTAGAGGATAAGGCTGAGGAAGATTCTGAGTTAACTATTCATATGGATAGAGAGGCAGCACTCTTGGCATTGACGTGACGATATGTCACGTCTAGGTTAGCAGTTGATTGAAGACTATTGTGATTGAAGACTATTGGATTCCCACATCATTAGAAAATGAAATATCTGGCAGTCTAGCTAGCAGTGGCTTGAAGCTGGAGAGATGTTTGATAAATGCTTACTTTAGAGTCTTACTTTACCCCACACTAAGACTGACAGTTTCAAGATATCTTCTGCAAAAGAATCGGTAAGTCTATGACTCATGGTGGGCATTATTACTGGTCAATATTTAATAAGGAAGATGATAACTAAGTGGGATAATGGCATGCCGAAGTTGTGCGAGGATGTAGATGTGATACAGACAGTTGAGCACTTACTGCGCCATTATTCAGGGTTTCAGTTCAAAAGGCTGAGTTGGTTTGGGTGCCACGCACTGTGAAACGAATTAGAGGAAGTCGATCTTCGTGGACTGCCCTGTATCGGTCTAGGCTCTCAGTTTCATCGTAGTTCGGAATGTCCACTACACTTTATTCGCCCCCCAGCCCTACTTAAGCGGCACAGTAGTGCACTAAAATGTATCCCAAATAATGAAGGCTTTCAATGGAAATAGGGGGTCATCTATGAGTGCGGATCTTGTACGGAGGGATATACATGTCATTTTGGGGGATTTAATGAAATTGATAGAACGAAGTTGGCCTAATTTTACCACTTGTATGATATCTGGCCTTCTCTGTCAGTAAACCAGAACTCTTCTTACTTTTGGGAGGTGTTCCAAAAGCTTCAGGCATTTTTAACTACTGGACGTATGTCGGAGTGTTTAGAAGTTCTAAAGTTAAAGAAGAGGGGCAATCCGAGTAAAACAGAACTATCCACTATTAATATCAGCTTAATAGCCAGGTTCATTAGACTTGTAAGGCTGGTTTCCGACTTGATTTACTAGATTATGCTTCTATGTGAGACCTCTGGATGACTATCAAGACCGGTAAATCTGAACTTGGAGGCCAACACAGGCGCTTCACTTCATGTGTGCTATCACAACGGCACGATATGTGTGCTCTAGAGTGCCTTGACTCAAGGAGGCTGCTACTAATCTAACTTAAACCACGCATTATAACAAAAACGGCCTGAATATAAAGACAAACATAGTTAAGTTGTTCTTTTGCATTATAACGCTAGGCCTCACGTCGTAAAAGTTACCAACCAATTGTTAGAAACGAACAACTGCCGTGTCTGCCGTTTTCTTCGAACACTGCTCCTTCTGACTATTGGCTGTTTTTACGGATACAATGATTTTTGACATGCCACTGAACCACAAGTTTTTCTGAGACGGGATACGAAAGTTGGCTAAGAGATGTCGAAAGATGTAAGTAGTGTTTTGATAAATTTATCAATTCATTATCTTTTGAGCTGAAAAACGGTCCGAATTAACTTGCCCGGTTTTTTTTAAATAATACCCAATAATTGGGTATTATATTATATAATTGAGTATTATATTTTGGGTTTAATTGGGTTAACCAGTGGGTTACCAACCCTGGCCACCTAGCCCCATCAAAGGAGCTTGATAATCTGTTAGGTTTCGTTACGAGAATTCGTTGGTTTTGGAGCAATTACTCGTGATTGCAGTCTCCTTTTATTTCATTTTTCTTCTAAATGGACTAACAATAGGCCGATCGGTCTCTGGGTGGAGGAGGTCTCTGGAATTTGTCACATCACTTTTCACAATCTAACCTAACCTAGCCTTCTCCACATTTAATTGACGTTTTACATAATCTAAGATATCAGGGGGGCTATTCTGTATATCACTTCGAATCGAAAAACTAACGAATTCAAAGAAATTGTATTAAGCAGTACTGTTTACGAGATCTTATTTGGGAAAAGGAATCGAAATACATAATAAACCCCCTGGCCTCTATTAATCATAAAGTAACACCGTTAACAATCGATTATTTGGAACATAAGCCTTTTTGTAAGCTTGTAGCATTAACAAATTAAAACGTTGACTTAGCGCATTCTGAATATACAATTTTGGTGAAGTCTTTCTATCATTGCTGGCCATATGTTATGAATAACATTAACACTGGCATCCAAGGCATCAATTGTTGCTGGCTGCACCTGGCACCACAGGAAGTAATCAGAAGAAGTCAAATTGAACCAACTTGGAGGCCAGTTTATATCCATTTAGCACCAAGTTTTGATTTCAATAAGTCAATGGTTTCAGTTGGCTGTGCCATACGTAAGAGCTATGCTGTTGAGACCACATCACGCTTCGATCAATGTCAATGTTACAGTACGTAACGAGAGTTCCGACTTCATTTTTGATGCCACTGTCTTGTACATGGCACCAAACCGAGCATTTTTCTTGATTTAATGAAGTCTATATGGTCTTTTTGGATTGGTTTTACTCCACATGTGGAAAGTCTGCTTAGGACACTATGGAACAAATGAAAAACAAATCTGGCCTTGGATAGCCACTATATTTCTTTGATGCGCTATGTTTACCTAAAATCAAAAATCTTCAGTATTTCAGATTCTATGGATAAGTTTTTGTTTGAATGTTTTTCAAAAATGTGAGATTTTTGAAAAGGTTGTTTCGTACATCTTATGATAACTTTGAAATGACTCATTGGCTTTCGTTAAACCATATGTTAAAAAAAACCAAATTATACCAGCTTTAAAGCATTCTAATATTATTTTTTAATATAAACCATATTTTGGGAGTTACTGAGAAAGAAATCATGAAAAATATTTTTGTTTGTTTGTGATATTTTCAACTTCTAAAAAATCACAAAAAATAGAAAACAGCAATTATTTACCAGTTTCACTATTTATCCCTGAGGTCGCATATAATAGAAATAAAATAAAACATGATTCATGAAAATCGATTGGTAAATAAATATTTTACTCCCAATAAAGTGGAAATACCTTGTTTTGAAAATAAAAATTTTGCCATCATTCGAAATTGTTGACGATAAATTCAACAAATACCATCCAATAGCCGCCACCGAACTCACTTGATTTAGCTCCCTGTAACTTCTTTCTGTTTAATAGAGTTAAAAATCCATTACGAGGAACGCGTTTCAGCAGCCGAGAGGAAATAATGGAAAAAAAAGGAAGCACTGATGGGTATACCGAAAACCGAATATAAAAAATGCAATGCGGGAATGTCCAACCAACTTAACAAAAAAAAAAAAAAAAAAAAAACTCAATTTGGAAATATGGGGCCGCCACACGGAGATTATTCCGAAAAGTTTTTGATCAAGGAGTACTTAGCTTGAAAATCAGCTTGATTACCAAAACTAAAACAAAGTAGACGATGCTTTGTCGAAAGACAATATGCTCGCTGGAGGAGTGAGGGAAAAAGAAGTTGCGCGCAAAAAGTTGGCCGATTTTCAAAGTAATTTTTGATAATTTAGTAGAATTGTTCAAGGGTCAATCCATTCCCCAGAGCATACTGATCTTGATGGTTAACCCTTTCATAAGTTCTATCCAGCTTAAAAGACATCATTTATTTCCTTGTTAGAACTAAAAAGATCACATTGCTTTATATACAAACGATTTATTGTAAAGACAAATAAAGGGTCCGCCATTTAACGTTTTTTTTCTAGTGTTTATTTCGTGGATGGTAACACTTAGCTCATGTCTGATTTGATAGATAGTTAGTTTTATCCTTCCGCTGAACGAATATGGTTGTGTATACGCTTTGCTAAGTGGGCCTGCAATCGACTTACAGAAGATGCCGATTTTGCTAATAAAAAATCATCTTTTCAGTTGAGGCTCATTTTGATCTTGGCGGGTATGTAAACAAGCAAAATTGTCGCATTTGGGACACAGAAAACCCGCACGCTTACATTGAAAAGCCGATACACCCAAGACGAGTCACTGTTTGGTGCGGATTGCGGTCCAGAGGCATAATTCGAAAATGAGCAAGGAGTGGCCGTTACAGTCAATGGCGATCGTTATCGGGCCATGTTGAACGAAGTTTTGTTCAAAAAAATTGAAGAGGAGGATATTAGCAACATTTGGTCTTAACAGGTCGGCGCTACGTGCCACATAGCCGAAGCTACACTCGATGTTTTGCGCTCTGTTTTTGAAGATCGCATTATCAGCCGCAGAGCTGATGTCGTTTGGCCACCGGATTGTGGTCTAGAGGCATAATTGGGCCATTTTTCTTCGAAAATGAGCAAGGAGTGGCCGTTACAGTCAATGGCGATCGTTATCGGGCCATGTTGAACGAATTTTTGTTCAACAAAATTGAAGAGGAGGATATTAGCAACATTTGGTCTCAACAGGACGACGCTATGTGCCACACAGCCAAAGCTACACTCGATGTTTTGTGTCCTGTTTTTGAAGATTGCATTATCATCCGCAGAGCTGATGTCGTTTGGCCACCTGATTGTGGTCTAGAGGCATAATTGGGCCATTTTTCTTCGAAAATGAGGAAGGAGTGGCCGTTACAGTCAATGGCGATCGTTATCGGACCATGTTGAACGAATTTTTGTTCAACGAAATTGAAGAGGAGAATATTAGCAGCATTTGGTCTCAACAGGACGGCGCTATGAGCCACACTGGATGTTTTGCGCCCTGTTTTTGAAGATCGCATTATCAGCCGCAGAGCTGATGTCGTTTGGCCACCTCGGAGCTGCGATTTGACACCGTTGGACTATTATTTGTGAGGTGCCGTCAAATATAAGTGTTACGCCAACAAGCCAGAGACAACTGACGCTTTAAACGACAATATTCGTGAAGCCATTGCTACACACAATCGACAATGTGCTTAAAAATTGGACCGATCGTGTAGACTACTGCAAAAATAAAAAAAAAAAAAATTCAAATAAAAAAAGAAATTTGAGAAAATATTCAGTAGTTTTTTTTATAGCATTTAAAAAAAAAATTATTTGGCGGACCCTTTATATGCTGACCACTGAACTATTCCCTTAAGCCACTACGTTTTTGTTTTCTTAGACCCCGTAAAAAAGGCAATCATCAAACACTTGTTTGTCCATTTACTAGACTTAAGTACTTAAGTTGTTTAGCTGGTGAGAGAGAGTGAGAGAGGTAGAGTAAGTAGAATAATAAAAGAAAGCTTCTAACATGAGTTTCTTTGTACATCATTTCATAAAAACATTTAATAAGTCGACAAGTGAATGTTTGGTTTTTTTTTTATTTTTTTGCTTATTATTGAAGCTTCTTAGTGAAGATTGTTTTCTACAGCAGAGTAGTCTTAATATTTTGCTTTTTCTTCTACTATGCTGACTAGTACCACCGCCAGAGTCGTTTCTTTCATCTTCTACTGCTGCCAACAACAAGTTCTTCGTTTAGTCTCTGGTGCTTCTTTTAAGTCCAACATCTTTTACTGGCTCTGGCTGCAATATGCATCCATCTAATGCATTTAACATGTTGTTGTTTTTATTATTGTTTGCAATACTAATATATATTACTTTAGTTGTTGCTGCTGCTGCTGCTGCTGTTGGTTAGTTTGCACAACCTGGTTAACAAAATAAATCGCATTTCTATGCTATTGAACTCTTGCCAAGTTTTTAACTCAAACAGTTTAAAAGAAACAGTCTTTTATTGTGGAACCATTTAACTAAAAACGAAACGAAAGAATATCGAACGTCTATCAAAGCTTCTTTAAGAAAGACTTTAATAAATTTAATAAAATTTTTCTTTATAAATGTGAATAATTGAATATGAAATTTATTTAATTATAATTTAAAATATGGAATTTCTTAAAAATATTGATATTTTGTTGTGAAAATTATAAATTTTTTTAAGCAAAATGTAATTAAACAAGAATTTCTCTTAACAAATTACTTGTGGTGATGATGAGAAGTTGAAAACAAGGAATGTATTTTCATTCCTTATAAGGAAGTGCAAAACTAAAACTAAAAAAATCAAAGAAAATGTGAATACAATGTCACTTCGAATCAAAGAAAGTTTTGTGATTTGTGATATTGACTTTTCTAAATGCTAAGATTGAAATATTTTGCAGTTATAAAAGGCGAACTACTATCATTGCTTATATCTTTATGAATTTCTGTGACAATAACTGTCATAACTTTTTGTCATTTCAAATACAGTATGTCAAGAATGAGTTTACATATTGAAATTAATTATGTACTCGAAACTTTAATACCAATAAGATTACACTTGTTTAGCTTTAATATGGAGTTCTTGATTTATTATAAAAATATAGGGTGGGCCATTTACAAGCTTAAATTTAAAAATGCAATAAAGCGAAAATGGTGTGAAATTTTGTCAATTTTTATTTATTTTTTATTTTTTTGTTGTGAAGTACAATTGTTCTGATTAGAAATAAGGTAGTAGTTCATTCATATGGTTACAGTTCCCCATTCGATCGAACCAATTTTCGAGAGTTTTTTCGGCAATGGTATCACGAATGCATCACTTCGAATGCTCTATTGTATCTGGTTTGTCGGCATAAAACTTGTCTTTAACGGCGCTTCACAGAAAATAGTTCAACGTTGTCAAATCGCAGCTTCTTGGCGTCCAACTGATATCATCATTTCACCTAATTAAACGGCCATCAAACGTTTGATGGAATAAATCGATTGCGACATGAGATGTGTGGCAAGTTGCATCATCCTTCTGAAATCAAACATTGTTCACATCAATACCATAAAGAGCGGGCGCAAAAAAATCGGGTATCATGGTGCGATAGGGGTCTCTAATGACCGTAATGGTTGTTCCGTCCTTATAAAAAATATTGGCCAAAGATGCCTCCGCTCCACAAGCTGCACCAAACAGTCACTCGTAATAGCTGCATTGGCTTCCCTAAAACCACATTTGGTTTTTCTGAGCCACAAATACGGCAATTTTGCTTATTAACATACCCACCAAGATGAAAATGAGCTTAATCCGAAAGGAAGATTTTTGTGGCAAAATCGACATCATCATCCAGTTTCTCGTTGGTCGGCTTTAATTCTTGAACCAATTGAACTTTGTAAGGCGTCATACCGAGATATTTTCGCAAAATTCAGCGTATACTGGTGCGTGATATGTTCAATTCTTGAGAATGATGACGAGTTGATGTTTATGCATTCTCACTCATACTCTCAGCCACAGCTTCGATATATTCGGGTGTACGCACTGTACAGCGCGCTTATGTCTTGGCGCATTCACAATGAAACCAGTTTCACGAACTTTAGCAATAAACTTGGGTATACCAGGCACTGTTGGTCCTTCTCTGCGACCAAATTTTGTGCAGCTTTTGATTAAACAGGTACGTAAACAATAATTGGCGCATCCAAACAAGAGTAACATTAAAGTTTATAGAACAACGAATTCAGCCCAAATAATGGGCGGATAAAATCTCTTGTATACTAGATACACCTAGATTTTTCATATTCGGTTATTGGTATGTCCATCAGTGCTACCTGAGATTTTTCAATTATTACCTTTTGGCTGCTAAAACGCGTTCCCCGTAATGGTTTTTTTTTTGTCTCGCTTGAACAGAAAGAAGTCGCAGGGAGCGAAATCAGGTGAACTCGGTGGCTGTTGGATAATATTTGTTGCATTTTTCGTCAAAAAGTTTCGAATAATGATAGCATTGTGCGACAGTGCAAAATCCTTGAGTTTTCTGCCCACAATTCTCGTCTTTTTTAGCGAATTGCTTCACGCAAACGTCTCATTACGCCCAAATAATACTCTTTTAAACCGTGAGCATTGCCTTTTTTTTGAGTGAAAATGGTCTAGGCTCATTTGGTGAACGCCCCTCCCTTGCCTGATGTCTGAATGGTGCGGAAAGGTGCGGCGGACCAATCTCCGTTGGAATGAATAGATGCAACAGGATCTGAAAACGCTTGTTAACTCTAATTGACGCCGGCATGCAAAGGAAGGACAGGAATAGCTGGCATATTGGTTTGTTTCAGGCTTAAACCTACTCTTGCTTGTTGTTGTAACTATATAAGAAAAAGAGGAGGATGTCACAGAGTGCTTAACAAAATGAAAAGAAAAATTTGTTTTGTTAATTTCTCTAAGTTCTTATAAAGTAACGAGAAGAAACAAACAATTTAAATATTTTAATTTGCCAAAAAAAAACCTCAGGATGCATTTTATTTGCGCATTATTTTCAAATGATTTATCTTTATTACCAACTAGCCAGCTATCAGGGATATTCAATTAAATTTCAAAGAAAAATGATACACAATTAAGAAAATCTCAGGCAAACTTCTTAGCAGCATTCTGTGCATTGAAATCCAACAATATGACAAGAAAACTCGTATAAGGAATAATAAATAATTTATCTGCATCAAATGTTGGCCTAAATTCTGCCATAGATATTTATGTTCCTTTAAGACGTTAGACAGACAGACGGACATGCAGCACCATACATTATACCTCAAGCAACATGCACGCACAGCTGCTGCTTGTTAGCGGAAAAGACCACGACTCTTGTGTCAATGTTGAGTATCAAACATTAAGAGACAAGTTGGTGAAAATTTTTACAGTCTTTAAGTGCAATGAATTGAATTCAACTGAAAAAGAAAAAATAAATATTTTGTTGTTTTTGTTTTTGTTTGTTTTTGTATTTATTTTATAAAGATCCCCCCTTTTTATTATGCCAATTAACCAGGAATTGGAGCAAAACATTTGTTACTAGTGATTCAATTTGAAAATTCCTCTTCCCTCATCACTACTATTAATGGCCAGTGTAAAAACATTTTAACAACAACAACTACAAAAAAAATCTATTGATTTTGGCCACATGTTGCATGTTATGTTCTTTTATTTTTTATTTTAAACAAATGCTTTTTATCTACAACGATGATGATGTATTACACTCACTCTTAAGCCACCTTCGTTAAGTTGCCAGTACGGGGGCAAGTAAACACCACAACAAGAGAGTGGCAACATGGAATTAAACTGGATTTGTGATTTAATGTTTCTTTCTAATAAGTTTAGTTGTGTGTTCGTTTGTGTATTTGGGTCTGTAACTATTTAATCTAAAGAACGGTCAGTCTATACCCCGTTATTTGCAACGTGCTCTGTGTGTGTTTTTGTGTGTGTGTGTGTGTGTGTGCAGTGTTGCATGTCAACCAGGTTTCAAACCACCAAAACTTTAGTCGTCCATTCCAACAGCTGTTGGATACTATCAAGTACTTGTACTACTAATACGAACAACTACAATATTTTAAAATTTGATTGTTGGTTAATACTGGTGCTGGTGCTAGTGCTAGTGCTGCTGCTGCTGATGGAGATACTGCTTCAGAGTTTTACAAATGCCGCACAAAATGCGATTAAATTACAAAACTAAAATAAATAATTGAACCACAAAACATTTAAATAAAATAGGAAAAAAAAACATTTTCAAATGGAATCTATGCTCAAATTACTGCAATTTAATTGTCCGAAAAATGCATATTTTCTATAAAAATAGATGGCAAATATATGGAAATAAAAATCATAGAAAAACGGATTTAAAAATTTTATTCTAAAAAAGCAATTAAGGCTTTATAAAGCAAATAATATAAAACAATTTTTGGCAATTTATCTTGTTATAGTTTGAGGAATTTTAAAAACTTAATAATGTATAAAATTTATGTAAAATACGAGGTTGCTTTTAAAATAATAAAATAAAGTGACTGCATATTAGTTTAGTTTTAAGGAGATGAGTTTTAAAAACTCATTTGCGAAACCAAAAAATGAAGCGATTTTTATATTACTGTGAACAAATATTCACCCCTATTCTACATTTTGATTACACATTCGTATTACGCATTAAGAACTGAATCGCAAGAAAAAGTAGAAGACTATAATGACTTCAACACCAGCGAGTATGAAATAGAGACAGGAAAATAACCAAATCTGTAAATATCTTAATAAAAATCAAGTTCATTATTCAAAAAATATTCTGCTCTTTGAATAAAACCTATATGGAATATAATGATTTTGATGCGCTGAATTCAAATCCGTTTTTCGTTTTTTCCATCGGCCTCAATTTTTGTTTTTTTTTGTTTATGAGCGCGACAAATTTTTCGTCCAAAATATGGTAGTCATGTCAATATATTTCATCATAACTTGAAAACAACTTGAACGATTTTAACGCAAATACCACCTCAGTAAACATTTTGTACTTTCAACAATTTCGGAGTTATTCATAGCTTAGTTGCGAAAAAACATTTCTTTTCCTCAAAATTAGAGCATTTTTTTTTCAAAATGTTATAAAAAAATTTTTCAAAACAAAAATTTTAATGCTGAGAGTAAAATATGCTAACGGGTCTGCCATCTAACGTGTTTTTTCAACTAGTGCTTATTTCGTGAATGGTAACACTTAGCTCATGTCTGATTTGACAGATAATTAGTTTTATCCTTCCGCTGAACGAATATGGTTGTGTATACACTTTTTTCGCTTTGCTAAGTGGGCCTGCGATCGACTTACAGAAGATGCCGATTTTGCCAAAAAAAAATCATCTTATCAGATGAAGCTCATTTTGATCTTGGCGGGTATGTAAACAAGCAAAATTTTCGTATTTGGGGCACAGAAAACCCGCAAGCATACATTGAAAAGCCGGTACACCCAAGACGAGTCACTGTTTGGTGGGGATTTTGGTCAAGAGGCATAATTCGAAAATGAGCAAGAAGTTGCCGTTACAGTCAATGGCGATCGTTATCGGGCCATGTTGAACGAATTTTTGTTCACAAAAATTGAAGAGGACGATATTAGCAACATTTGGTTTCAACAGGACGGCGCTACGTGCTACACAGCCGAAGCTCTACTCGATGTTTTGCGCCCTGTTTTCAAAAAATATATATATATATATATGGCGGCCCCTATATAAATTAAAAAAATCAGTTGGCTATTGCTGATTTTATTCGAAGTTAAATACAGGCACCTAACTTTGAACAAAATTTGCGAAAAAAATATTTCTTGCAAAATTAGTGGAAAAATTCTTTTTAGCCAACCGATTTTCATGATGTATAGCTCATTTTATTCTCAATATTTTGAACTTTAATTTAAGTGCTTAACATGTAAAATTTTTATTCTGAAAACTTTTTTTGGACTTAAAAAAAAAAAACAAATTGCTCTAATTTTGTGCGGAAAAAATGTTTTTCGCAACTAAGTTATGAATAACTTCGAAACTGTTGAAAATACAAAAAACTATTATTAAGGTGATTTATAGGAAATCTTGTTCCTAAACATTTGCTGGTAATTGGATTATAATCGGTCAAGTCGTTTTCAAGTTATGATGAAATATTTTGACATAACTACCATATCTTGGGCGAAAAATTTGTCACGCCCATAAAAAAATGTAAGCCCGATGAAAAAAACTGAAAATGGTTTTGTATTCAGCCCAGCAAAATCATTATATTCCATATAGTTTTACTTAAAGGCTTTTTGTTGCAGACCAGTGTAATTAGAACAAGAAGTTCAACAAACAAGTAATGGTATCACGGATAAGGGCAAATGAATGTGCTCTAAAAAATACGCCGCGTACAACATACCATAATGATATTCCTCAAAATAGCCGAAGAAGAGGCAGGCCTTCGAATGTTTAAAGAAAACAAACAGATACTAGCTCGATCAAAAAGTTTCGAGAATAACCCCCGTGTGGCGGTCACATCGTTCCGATTTGAGTTTTTTTGATCAAAATTGTAAAAAATCGCCAACACATAGAAATAGATGTACTCTTGGCTACGTAGCTTTTACATATGTCAAGCTATGACGCTAAGTATTAGCAGGAATATCAACAACAATGAGTTTAAAAATAGAATCGGGTGCAGTTCATTGACTGAGAGAAGTCGCCATATTTCTTCATGGAATATTATGGGAATTAATATAGTATATATATATCAACAACAAACGTACCAACTTAACACAAAAAAAAAAACACCCAAATTGGAACTATGAGAGCGCCACACGGGGGTTATTCCGGAAACTTTTTGATCAAGGTAGTAATGAGGCAAGCTCGATGTGGAAGACTTGGCCAAATGTATCAGGTGTTTTTTTTTTTATCATATTAAAACAAAGAAATATATTGTAGATATCAATAATACGCTTATAAGGCGCAACACCTTTTTTTACATAAGAATAGCACCCAGAGGATAGCCCCTACTCATGCAGTGCATTGTGCTAGTACTAGGAAATAGTTTGTGGGAAGGAGGATAGAGTAGTGTTTACGGACGTTGGATTTAAATTTACTCATGTTGTAAGTGGCAGGGAATACTTTCGCTGGATTTTTTTGCAAACTTTTAGCAGCATATGCAGCCGATTTTCCGAGAACTCGAATGCTGATTTCTAGGTTTTCAACTGTCTCGGATTTATTGATGTAGGCAAATGACTTTACATGACCACTAAGAAAATGATGCCATGGGGTTAAATCACACGATTTTGGTACAAATAACTGAACTTTTAGGTGAAATTAATCTTCTATTACAAGTTTTTTTGAGCAAATCAATCGCAACTCTTACCCGGTTTCTTTCTGAAAATAGAGCTCCGCTCATCAGTAACGTAATTTCATACTATATTCCTGTGTTTTGGGACCCATATGAGAGTTACACTCGAATGATCCTATATTACCACGAGAAACCTCCGGTATTCATGGACTTTGATAGACTTCTAGGTTACAATTTGTTATAATAAATCAAAAGAGTTCCAGCAAAAATCCGGCCACTTTTTAGGCATTGTGCAACCTTCAGAATGACCATGAGGTTCGTCTGAAATATACTGCGGCGGTCAGGCAATGTATAATATAGTCTGATGTCTGAACCCTCTATGTATGTATCATAGCCCACCCTGCTCAACATTCTCAATCCCGTCGGTATATACCTTAAGGGCATCGCCAAGAGCCTGTGTTCTGTTGGACCAGACCCTGCTAGAATATTATGAAGTACTGTGATCATCCCTAAGAATGTGACTATCATCCCTAAGAATCGCAGCATGCCCACAGCCCATATTGTGCTAGGAGTTGCCTGCATTTAGCCTTACTGCCATCAGCTTAACTTACTGCTTCAGTAGAACGAAGTAACAAATAAGGCTTTGACTGGAGCAGAACAGAGTACATTGTTGATCAAGATAGCTGCATTCCTGCGCATCATGTATATCAGCCTGTAATGACACTGATATTTACACACAGGCAAAAACCTATTTTTTTTTAAACCCAGCCCACCGGGTTTTATTGTGTTTTTTGAGGGGTTTTTTGACCTTTATTGGGCCTTGTAACTGCTTCCATATTTCGTTCAAGTCGACAATATTTTTCGTTTATTTGTACAATCAGGTTGGTTTAGTTTTATTGTGCAATTTTACACTCCTGGCGGGATCAAAGCGTCATTTTGAGCTATTAGCTGCTAAAACTGGGTGAGCGAATCAGTTTGCAATTATTTCGGTTGAATCATGCATTATAAGAAAAACAAACGGAATGTAAAGACAGACATGATTAAGTTATTATTTTGCATGACAACAGCTGACCTCATGTCGAAAAAGTTTCAAAACAATTGACTATTGTCACGGATACAATATACTTACACCTCTTTAAACGGGCTTTTTTTATATGGCATTTCGTTATAACGGCCTGTTTGAATTATGAAACACAATCGCTTTAAGCGCAAATTACATCGTTTTACGCTTAAAAAATCGTATATTCTCCGTTTTTTAACAAAAAGTGTAAGGGAAGCAAACGCAACACTTATTCATATCTTTTAAAGCATTTAGATTTACGGCCTACACCCTTAGAAACTATCTAGGCTGTATAAAGAGGTATGAGTTTATCTTCTAACATGTCACCGAATCATTTCCTTTGAAGAAATACAAAATTAGCTTCAAAGTTGGAGCGTCTTAAAAGATGAACGGTTTTTTATAACACGAGATTTGGATTTGATTATCTCTTTGAGATAAGAAATGGAGCAAATCAATTTGTAGTACAAATACGTTTTATTTATTATTAATTCGCATAACATTCCATTAAGGAACATGGGGACTTCTCTCATTCAATGAGTTGCACCAGATTCTTTTTTTTAGAGTCATTGAAATGCACCTAAAGTTTAACGCCGGCTCCGAATGGCAAATGCTTTAGAGAAGTTTTCAATACTAGTAATACTCGTACCCAGTTACTAGCTTTTCCTTTTTTTCAAGATGATCTGGTCTGGTATTGAACCGAGGACCTTCCGGTTGGTAGGCGGGTGTGTTACCTACCATACCACAGCGGCACAGTCCAAATACGTAAGTTACACTAATTTTTGTTGTAAATAAACTACGAAAACCTTTATATAAACAACAACCCACCGGTTTTTTTAATATAAAAACCAATAAAACCTGGGTGGGTTTAAGGCTTACTCAGTGGTTTGCCCACCTCTACTTAACACCTAGTACGCACCAGCCGTGGCGGCCACATGGCCGAAATCATATTTAAACATTAATGTCATCAAATTTTCCATCCAACAAAGCCCGTTTTATTTTTTGATAAAAAAGTAAACTAAGTTGTATTTTAAGCCAATGCATACTTAGTATCCTTACATCAGTTGTATGTCATCAACCTTATCTGAAAATTAAATCATGTTAAATGAAGTAGAGGAATGCATGCATGCATGCGTGCATAGACCTCCTCAATAGATTTACAAAATTCTGGTAATTCTTATGAAATAAAAATTATAAATATTTGTTGTTCATTGTATAAACACAATTAAAGGTTCAGGTTCTGTATCTCCATCGTTAACACTGCTTTTGTAAATGAATTCTGAAGATAAGTTTGATTTTATTTATAGTATGACTGAGCTCATACAGTTCATTGCTCCTTTGTTTGTTAAAGATTTCAATTCAAAGAAAATCTATTATATCATACATATATGCAAAAACTATTATACTCGTACAATGCATATCATCTCAAAATTATATAATTTGAAGCCTAACTATTGTTTAAAATAATTTTAATCTTAAACTTGTTATATGTCTTACTATATACGTTACTTAGTAGAGTTTGTCTATTTAAGTTAGTTGGCCAATTTAAACCCACAATTTTATTTTATTTTTTATTTTTTTCTATACTGCTGTAGTGACTACTGCTGCTTCAACTTGTTTTCTTACACTTTTCACTCTTTGCATCCCTCTCTGTTACTCTCTTTCTCATTCTCTGTATAGGTCTTCCTTTTCATTTAGTGGTTGTTTGATGTCATTTTAAGAAATTGTTTGTGCATATTTTACCCAGTTTTTGTTTTTGCATTCAAATGGAACTGACAAATGCAGTATAATGGAAAGCAAAATAATACAAAACAAAGAAATGACAAAACTTGTTTACTTCGGACAATGTACATATGTATGACACAGTGGGTTGAATGCAAATAAAAGGACAAAACATTGTCTATTCTATTCTATTCACAATATTGGCCTTTGCTGGCTTTCATTTTAGCCTTTCTTGCTCTTTTTCATGAAAAGTCATACTTCAGCCTTATTCGGGTTCACGTTAAAGCCCGTTGATCTTGCCAACAGCCTTTTCGGGCCTCCAACGTTGTTCACTAAGGTCGCCTCCTCTCAGAAGTATTATAACATCGTATGCGTAGCCTCAAACCATCCGCGATTAGGCTTCTTAGGAAACTACTAACAGTAATTACCCACATGAGGGGAAATACAATGCCCCCTGTGGTGTTCGCTGAACTACACTATTACTTAATGATGTACAGACCATAATTTATCCATCCATTCCTTAGCGTATAGTCGATCCAGTCCACTAGAACTCGGTCAACGTGAAACTAGTCTAAGGACTGTATAAGTATATCCTACTTAATATTGTTAAAGATATCCTAAATCTCTCACTTTAATCGTGCACATACTGAGGCTACAGGAACGCTCGATATGGTACACCACATCATGTAGGGCAGTCTTCACGGATCAACGTTTCACAGAGGAATATTGTCTAAACTTTAGAATTTCGATTGGTATCCTGCTGTTATTGTTAGAATAATTGATCGATATGCCTTGGTATAAGAAAAAGATAACCCTAACATCCTGCCAAGCCTCCGGGACATACAATAATCTAAGGCATGCAGTGAATATATTGTATGTCAGCAAAATTCACAGACAATGCCTTTCATTTTGCAGGACAGCCAGAAATATCCCATCAGCCCTCGGTACTTTATAAGGAGAGAAACTTCTGACTGCAACTCCTGTCCAAGTTCTACCCTAATAGGCTCCGATCCCATCGGGGCTCATGTTATATTCGGAGGAAAATGAGTCTCCATAAAGAGTTTGCTAGTGCCCTCAATTGTACATAACCAATTCCCCCATTATCTACTGAAGTCGCGGTCTGAAAATGGGTCTTAGACAGAAACTTTCTCTTTTTGGTAGCATCACTCATGTTATCAACCATTTCACAGAAAAGTTCCCGGGAACTTTCTTTCCCTGCTCTCACCTACTTTCTTGTACACCTCAGTTTTACCATGGTAAACATTGTAGTATTCTACCAACTTTTCCAATACGCCCTATTTAAGAGTCTTCGAACGTTCCTTTAGAATTCTACGAATCTCCTCTTTCTTTCTTTTCTCTGGACCAAACTCCTCTTTCGAAGTGGGCAACTGTCCTCAAATGTCCATGATGTATATGACATAATTATCAATATATTTTCTACTAAGAATCTCCACGTCCTCTGGCCCCAAACGTCCCCTCAATAAATCATCGAAGCTAAACCAATTCGTCTTGGCCTTGTTCCGGAATTTTGCAGGGTTCGATTTAAGGCGTAAAAGTGTAGCTCTGTTTTAATCTGGACATAGATCAAGGCAATTGCTAGAGATCGTAATAAATTTAAGGGATTTTATATCACACTATTAATTGAAAGGGTTCCACAACAAACCTCTGTTTGGTCTTTGAGTGGGGTGCATAAGCACTGTCTTTTCAACCTTACCTACCATATGCATCGCTTAATCGGCGCTACAGCAATGACAAATTATTTCATACAATAAGTATGTGACAATAAATAACACATATTTACCCCCAAATATGTCAAAATACCATGTTAAATCAATAGAAATAATCGATTGAGCAGTACGTAGAATTCAACTCCAACTCAACTCTTTTTTTTGTCTTCTTTAAGAAAGTAATCGGCAGCATTAATTGCTGTGCAATACGGTTGGCACTACGAAAGAGGGGTATATCGAAAAAACTTATTACTCTATTCAGGGACGGTTATAACCAGACTAGATGTTTTGCTATTCACAAAAGAAACTTTTTGACACGTTTACTGTTAAAAGTGGAGTACCTCAGGGATGCATGTTGTCACCTCTCCTATACCTTATGATGATAAACAATGTTCAGTGTCAGATCGGCAACATATTTCTTAATTACATGGCGTAAGCAGATGATAAATAATCGAAGCTAATCCCTCAATAAATCAACGAATGCAGTTTCCATCTGCTTGATAGTGTATTTCGTCCTTAACTATACAGCAAATTTATCTTGCACTTAAAACTCGCTTAATACACAAATACTCAACACTTTTATTTACGCATGACTTTACTTTACAAACAAAGTGGTTATTTAATCTACTGTAGCTCGCCTCCATATGATTGTGTGTAGTGGAGAAGATCTTTGCTAAGCTACTTTTCACAGTAGAAAAACGATACTTATTTTAATAAATTTAACATCTGCTCAAATACTGCAAAATATTTTTGCTACCTGGGTCATCATTCTATAATACAAACCTAAATTATGTTTTCAAATGTAAAATGATCTGTTACCTGCTAAAATAAAAGAAACTTAGGGCTATAAATACCAAGAAGATTTTCATAATCACTTCACGCCTATCCCAAGCCCATACTATCAACTTTCTGCCTACTGTGCCTGGTCTTTGGAAATGTTTAATATGTACTGTTGGCTGGTTTAGTTGTTAGATTTTTCCGAACGAGATAAAGGCCAGTGGCATGCATGAATTATAAAATAAATAAATAATTAAAATGGCATGAATTACAATAGTTTTTATGATTTTCTAGCTGTTATTGCACTCATGCTGTTGACAAGTAATTTTTGTTAAAATTTTCGCATTTAAAACAAGATTTATATACAATTTTTTGTTGAATCTTGCAAAGATTTCCGTTACTTCAAAGGAAATCACCAGGCGGTGTGAATTCTAAAAGTCCTATAACATCTAATGAAAGAAAGTCTTGTACAAAAAAAGAAAAAAGTGTACCTGTCGCCTCTGTTCATGGTAACGTTCACACGATATTACTTTTTTAATAATTTGTTATAAAAAAAAACTTAATTTATACTCGTATTTGTCATGTTTATATTTTATTGCATTTTAGTTTGTTGAGATAATCCCTTTTTAATGAAATTTAATTACACAATTATCGCAACTTATTAGTGTATTCGTTTAAACACTTTCTGACAAAATAAACATCTTCCTACCGGCTTAAAATCTTATGAGACGGCATCACGGTTTGTTTAGAGTGACATTTTTCTTAGCGTTTGCTTGTATTTTAAATTAAAACGTGAAAACAAACTGTATATGCGCTGATGATGACAAGAGTTTTAAGACTCACTCTAATTGCATTGGTAATGTTAATCCATTATTGTTTATACCCTAACTCTAAAGCTACCAGACATACGTAATAGTTGTTGATTGTTTTTTTTTTTTTTTTTTTTTTTTTTGTATGATATTATCCATCCATGGTTTATATGGCCCATAAATTACTTAACTCGTATTGCGTTTTTTTATGGTCTAAGTCGTCATTGTGCGCTTATTTTCACAAACCAAATTGTCCATTTGTTACAAGTGTATGAGTATTTCCCTAAACAATAGATTTAGACATTCAGTTGTTCCTCTTACAGTGGTTGTATTCAGTGGTTTTTTTAATGACACATTTTGACATCCAACTAGTTATTGTTGTTTAGTGTTTTTATATCTTTTTAATCTCTTTACACATGTTTATGTCTTTGTACTGGCATTTAAATGCGCGAATCGCGTTATTTTATTACCGCATCATGAAAACGTATAAAATGCTTGAATAAAATTTACCTGTAAATTCGGAAGTAACTTGTGTGAAACGTAAATGAAAGTTTGTGAAATTGAAAGTGATGTGTAGGAAAATGAAAAAAATATAGAAATAGAAAATTCTTGACCTAAGTCTATATTAATTATCGGATATGTTATGTAAACCGAAACCAAGTGAAACTGAAATAGAGTAAATTTTCAAAAACAAATAAACCTCAATTAGACGTGACGTGATCACCGTAATCATAGACTAGACAACCAAACCCTAGTTGGTTGTTATGTTATTATGTTATATCACCACTAATCGTATGCTTTATTGCCCATAAGGGTGGTTGGTTGCGTTGCAACTATGGCGTTATGTTAAATCACGTCTAATTGAACCTTAATTGCGACAATTATTTTAAAGTTTTGTTAATGCAAAAAATTATATTTAAAGATAATTATGCGAATTAACAAAAAAAAAAAAAAAAATATCAAAACCTTGTCAGACTTAAAAATGATAGCTATGTCAAGCAGTGATGGGAAATGGAATTTTCATTTCGATATAAAAAAAAAAATTTAAGAGTACTTTTTGACAACAAAAGTAACAAATTTTATAAAACAAAAAAAAAATTGTTCATGAGTTACTTACTAAAGAACTTGAATTTATTTCTTTGTCCGTTACTTCTCCAGGAATGTAATGGCTTTTCACAAAACATTCATTAGTTTGTTTCAGTTTCAGTAATCAAATTGATTTTCAAGCTAAGTAGATGATTAATCTACTACAGCTCGGCCCCATATGATTATGTACAGTGGTGAAGATCCTTACTAAGTGGTAGTGGTGATCCTTACTTGTCATTGTATTTTTTTCCTCCAGTGGGTGGCATTTTCTCCTGATCACTCGTCTGCTATTTGTCATAATCGCCAAAAGGTAAGCTAGGATAACAGGGGGGCTTCTAGAGATGGATTTATCTGGAGAAAGGTTGAAGTCTCTTTATTAAAGAAACCGCAGTTAAATTTTTATTTTTTTTTCACTATATCCTCTGCTAGGATTCCAATCTGAGCCGTTTGTGTTGTACGCCTGCGCTTTAACCACTACACAACACCAACAAAAAAAAATTCAATAACTCGATCGATTTCCATTAAGACACCATAGTCCTCACAGCTCCTCTCTTGAGAAAGTTAGTCATTCAGTTGGACCAAAAAAGGCAAAGATTTTGTTTAGGTCTAACGTTTGAAGACATCGTTATCATCGAATTCTCTACGAACAAGCACAGAAAGTTCCAAATCGCCGTGTTCTGCGCAGTGTCAAAGAAATCGTGCTGTAGACTTCTCCTCCTCCTCATCACTGCAACTTTCGCAAAGATCATTATAAGTGTTTCCCATTCTTTGATCATGCCTACTAACAGCCCAACGGTCAGCAATAACCAATATAATGTTCCTCGTATGTGCTCAAAGCATCCTCAGCAGCTACACCGTTCTCTGGTAACCCAAATGTGGCCAGAACCTTCTGGTCTCATAGCAGGTAGATTAATTTCTCCATCGCTAGTACATTTGGCGAATATTTCGTGACACCAGCCGCTTATTCACCTTTAGAGAAACACTGATATTATCAATCGATGCGTTCGGATCCAAAGTGGTCTCTGCCTGCTAATACCTCTAATGTTCACGTATCTATCAATCCATGTAAAGGTAACAGTCGAACGACTTGTTATGCCATCCAAAGACAACCGGCATTCATGAACAATTCTCGACAAGTAATACAAACTCTCCAGGGGTCTTATGTAAATACGGAGATATCCCTGTTAAATATCCCATAATAACAGACAAAAACCGCGCGGCTAAATTTTTGTTGCTCCTCTTTCCATACAAGAAACTTAGAATCGGTTAATAGCTAAACTATTTGCTTTTAAATCCATAAAAGAGGTATGACATCAGTTTTTTACCCATAACTCATAATTTTGGGGTTTCTCGAATATTTCTAAAGAGATTCTTGTTGTTCTTGATAGTCATTTCACATAAATAGTATTACTTTCCATTCATTCGTTCATTTTTGTCGCATAGTGTAATCGAGTTACCATTGTTACTAAAAATAAATGAAAACTGGAAAATGCTCAAACAAAGGAACGTATAAAATTTAGAAATAGGGATATATTTCTGTCAAAAACTCTCATGTACGTCAATGCTTTGTAATTGCAAAATTTGATTTTGACAGCGCGTTAGAAAGTGAAGTTGTCTGCGAAACGCTTTGATAGATACACAAAACTGGCAGTGTTGTATTTTTTTAAATAGATTTTTATTGTTTATATATTAAAGTAATGCCAATTAACTATTTTCACATCACATTTAGCGATTTAATCACTATTAAATTTTTTACTTAGTTATGTTTTGTTGAAAATTTAAGTTGACATTACTGTTTACGAAACAACGTTGACGCTCTCATTTCAGTCTGACACTTTAGCGTCAGCACCATCCGCTAGTCAATGTAACGCTCAACGCTCTAATTTAGGTTGGTTGGTGCGATCGTATCGGCTTTCCCATAACTGATGTGAAGTCTCATATGATTTAAATTTCACTCGATTCTGGTCTACAGAACGTACCCGAATATTAAATTTGTTAAAACAGGGAAAACAATCTTGGTAGATCAAATAATATCAGGTCCTTTTTCCTGTTCTTATGTATGCATAGGACCTTAACAAAATTTCGCCATTTACTTTGGTTCGCTCGCTCTTTACCTCTCTGAATGAATATCCTAATTGTTGTATGTCCTTCTTTATTGTACACTTCAATGTAAGTTTCTGCCTACTTCGTGCTCTGGTGCTTTGTGAGTTTTATTGGAGAACTTGTCTGTAGATTTCGGTTGGTTGTTTCGGGTAGAGTGTGTCTAATCCAATTTCATCTCCTCTTTTAAATCTATAGAAGTATCGGGATTTGTTTATATTTGATTCACCATTACTTGTTTTAGAGTTTTGTACTAAGTGCAGTTGTCGTCAGTGAAGTGTCGCAGCCGTACCAGACTATTGTACCGTTTGGTATAGGAATCAACTCCAATTTTTTGAGGCTGTGAAAAAGCTACTTGTACCTGAAATATTCTGCTGGGGACGTTGCTGGAAGCCCCACAATCTATCGTGATTGTGCTACCAAGTTAGTTGAAAGAGTTGACATTCTTAATTATGTCGCCACTAACCTTAAAATTGCTCTCAGGGTTTAGGGAATTTATATTTAGATCTTTCGTCCTCATGCAGTTGATGGCTAAACCAACTACATTCGTTACGGTAATGCTGTCGTCTGTTTTACTATGCATATCGCAGTGTCTGGATGAATTCCACATTTTTCACTATTATCGATTGCCTGTGTTAGGACAACAAAGACTGTTAAAAATAATAAAGACGATCTTGACCAGTGCTGCCACAACGTGAAGTTTTTTGTAACCAAATTTTAATAAAAAAAGTAGCCAAACAATAACCAAAATTTCAGTACAAACAAACAATATTGAGGCATCTAATTATTACCGGTGACGAAAAACGGATCCATTACAGCAACCCAAAGTTCAAGCTTTGGAAAAAATAGACGAAATATCCGACCAGTGTTTAAGGCGTTATCTTACATCATGAAAGATCTTACAAGACCAGCTAATACTATCAAATAGGGGTTCAAAATTTTGCCTTGCCCATCTTATAGTCAACACCTTGTCCGTCCGACTAACTTTTGTTTAGATCTTTAGGTTTCAAAAATATAAAAAAGGTCATAGCTAACGCTAATTAATATATTGAATAAATTGATTTTGAGCCAATGTTTCAGAACTAATGCCTAAACAAAAGTCCTATTTATTTAAATTATACTCCAAAATAGAACCTAGTTATTAAACATTAAAAGAAATCATTAATTTTATATTTTAGTTCGAGAAAAAAAGTAACCAGAAAAAAAAAAAGAAAAATCTATTTTGGTTAGATAACCACAACGGCAACACCGATCGAGACTTGGGCCAGAGACAGTGGTAAATTCTCATTGTAAAGAAAAAGTAAAAACTATTGTGTTTCATTCATCCCTTTCAACTTAGGTGCTATTTCTATCCGATAAATGTATTCCAAACACAACCTCCATCCATGCCATCAACTGCAGTACACTCATGCCTCTATAAGGCCTTTCATCTTACGTTATCTCGCTATAATGAAATCTTTTAATTATGGAAAATTATCGCTTTACAACACAAATTACCTCGTTATACGTCTAAAAAGATCGGGGCTTCACCGTTTTTCAAGAAAAAGGCAACCAAAAATAACACGTTTTACGGCATTTCGATTTGCGGCCTACATATTCAGATCCTATCTAGGCCGTTTAAAGAGGAACATATGAGTGTAGCGTAATAAAAAAAATTTGAGCTCTAAAGCTGTTTCTATTTGGCTAACCGCTCGATTATGACTCCCAACATTTTATTATGGCCAACACAGGAGGGTTTAGTGTAATAAAACCGTGAAAAATCATTTCCCAGTTAAGTTTTCATTTCTTTTTTTTTCAAAAATTTCTTTCTGTACATTCTTGTCCTTAAAATCAATAATCTTCCCTTAATTCCTCTAACAACATTATAATATTTTAACCATCAACTATGACTGCAAAATCAAATCTAAAATTAAAGACGCTACGACTAGAGAAAGAGAGAGAGTAGAGCAAAAGAAAACATAAATAGATGCATTTTAGCATCTAATGAGATACTTGAAATAATAAGACTGAACTATTAATGCTTCCTTACGGAAATACACATTTAATTTATATCCACTCTTCATAAGCGTCTTCTGATTTTAATGTTTTTTTTTATTTTCTGTTCTGATAATGCATTTTATACATAGAAGAGAAAGCACAACGTTTCTAAGGTGATACATGATCTTAAAAATAGTTTTAATAGGGGGAAAATGGAAAAAACAGAAAACGAAAATACCATTTGATAAGAAATAATAAAGAAAATATTGACGAGGACATTGACGATTCGATTTGGAGATTAAATGAAAATCAAGCAAAGGTTATTTATCATATAAAATCAAATATGTACGTGTTCAATTCTTTTGGTTGTGTTTTAAACATAAGCACTCAGCGGGAATAGAAAAGAAAATGTAATAAAAACATTTTTCTTCAGGGTCAAGTTACTGAAATATTTAAAAATTCACTGAAACTTTTAAAGTTATCGGTAAAAAATAAAAGAGAACTTTTCTATGTTCGATACTATTCTTCTGATAGTCGCTTTCTAGTAGAACAAGAATCTGTTTTGGTTTTTCCTAAACACCTTAAAAATTACAAGTTATGGGTAAAAAAACTGTTTTTTTCTTTTGGAGCTTCATGCACTTATAAGTTAATAGGTTAGCTGGATATCAACCGATTTTAAGTTCTATTTCGGATTTGGAAAGAAAATAAATAGGCCTTGTTAATGATATATATAGGGTCCGCCAAATAATATTATTTTGAAAATGTTATAAAAAAAACTACTGAATATTTTCTCAAATTTCTTTTTTTATTTGAAAGTACAATCCTTCCGGTTAATAATGGAAAATAATTTCATTCAAATGGCTGCCTCGGCTGGCCATGCAGTAGACTACACAATCGGGCCAATTTTTAAGCACATTATCGATTGTGTGCAGCTGTATTTCACCAATGGCTTCACGAATATTGTCCTTTAAAGCGTCAATTGTCTCTGGCTTGTTGGCGTAATAGTTATCTTCGACGGCACCCCACAAATAATAGTCCAACGGTGTCAAATCGCAGCTCCGAGGTGGCCAAACGACATCAGTTCTGCGGCTGATAATGCGATCTTCAAAAACAGGGCGCAAAACATCGAGTGTAGCTTCGGCTGTGTGGCACTTAGCTCCGTCCTGTTGAAACCAAATGTTTCTAATATCCTCCTCTTCAATTTTTGTGAACAAAAATTCGTTCAACATGGCCCGATCGATCGCCACTGACTCTAACGGCCACTCCTTGCTCATTTTCGAAGAAAAATGGCCCATAATGCGTCTGGACCAAAATCCGCACCAAGCAGTGACTCGTCTTGGGTGTATCGGCTTTTCAATGTACGCGTGCGGGTTTTTTGTGCCCCAAATGTGACAATTTTGCTTGTTTACATACCCGCCAAGATCAAAATGAGCTTCATCTGCAACATTACCATGATTTTCAAAGTAATGTCGCAATATTTCCCAGCGTTGCTCAAGCGTATACACAACCATATTCGTTCAGCGGAAGGATAAAGCTAATTATCTGTCAAATCAGACATGAGCTAAGTGTTACCATTAACGAAATAAGCAAAAAAAAAAAAAACGTTAGATGGTGGACCCTTTATGTCTTTCAAGTAAATTTGAAGAATCTGGTTATATTTCTCAAAGAAACTTATTGTTCATCAATTTTTTCCATGTTTTTCCAGTTTATATAAGTTTTTGAACAATAATTCATATACAAACCGTACTCTTTATGAATTAGTTAATAAACTATGTTTAGTTGTGAATAAAATTAGTCTTCCGTTTTAGAAATCGGTTGAAAATTGCCGGTGACTTAAAACTTTTTAGTAATCCATCTCATGAAAAAAGTTTAACTTTATTTTGATTGAATTTAATCGGTTACCATGTTTCTTCTTCACCATAAAAGAAAAAACTTGTAAAGTCCATTACAATCTCTAATAAGTTACAATTGCAACCCTATTCATTCAACGTATAGTGTAGGTAAACTACAAACATTAATTTGTTGTTTTATGTTTTTCTATATATTTTTTTCTTTATAATCTTTTTCCATTTTTAGTTAGTCCACACACTCTCACTCACTCAAGCACACACTACCCCAAGGGTGGCCAGGGAGAGAACTGCATTTGTAGTATCAGTAGTAGTAATAGTAGTAAATTTTTGCAGTGTACGTTGAAAAAACCTAAAATGTTAGTACGCAAAGCAACATACATATAAGCATACATCTGCTTTCATCAAAAACTATCACATGACTAAATGAAATTGTTGTTTATTTGTTATTCTCGGTTAAATATTTTCGCTTTCGTTCCGTTGTATACATAAATGGAGCAGATAATACTCAAGCACTTGGGTGCTTATTTGGCCATGTACACACTATACTCACGATTATCATGCAGTATATTTACTGTGGATAAAATAGGGATTCTCTTAAGTACAATAACTTCCTGCAGCATTTTGGGTGGCAGTAATATCTGTGTGTGACAGAGTTGCCATTTTGGTAGAATTATACTTTATACCCTGAACTGATTATTTTTTCTTCTCGTTGACTTCTTAAGGATATTCACATATTAGACTTTAGCTTTTAAATTCAATTTAGAAAAATAAATCAATTTTGGAAATTAATGCCCCTGTTAGGGTTTACAACTATACTCAGTCAAATTGTACTTTCAGTTGAGATTTTACAATTTCGTATTATCGTTAACAGCTTCTCCTACAACTTAAAAATAGTAGTTGCATGTAGGTGTGGAGGTTAGTGTGAACTTGGTACTCACTTGTGATTATCATGGGTGGGGAGCGTTGGTGGACGTTAACACACCCGTGCCTCGGGGGCCGTGGGGGAAGCTAAAACGGCGATACTCACAAAAAATACGTCTACACTTTCCAATATCAGAACAGGATTTGTTCAGCCCGATTATTGGTATACTCAAAAGTATAGAGCTCCAAGATTTAGAGCTCTTCCAAAAGTTTATCAGTAAATAGGGCGTATAAAAGAGAGACAGCCCTTAGTAGTCCTGATATTTCTTGATGAAACAGCTTAAAAACTCCAGCAGATGACAAGATTTCTCCCACCTGGGTCCCTAAGATAGTGGGAAAAGTTATTTATCAAAAGCGCTCATAATAACAAGCTTTTTAAATGTAAAAAAATTACTCAAGGCTTTTTGTCCAGCGTTCAGAGCTCTTTTTTTCAATATCACATGCCGATATCAGAGCAGGATTTGCTTAGCTCGATTATTGGTGAACCCAAAAGATTTAGGGCTTTTCCAAGAGTTTATCAGTAAACAGTGCGTATAAAAGAGAAACAGCCCTTAGTAGTCCTGATATTTCTTGATGAAACACAGAGAAACAGCTTAAGATTAAGCTGTGGATTCAAAGATTTCTGCCACCCAGTTCCCTAAGATAGTGGGAAAAGTTATTTATCAAAAGCCCTCATAATGCCAAGCTTTCTAAATGTAAAATTATTACTTAAGGCTTTTTGTCTAGCGTTCAGAGCTCTTTCTTTCATCGTCGTAGCGTGATTAATAGTCATCACCATCGATTTGCCAGGCTGATAAGCAAATTCTAAAAGATGAATAGGTTTCCCTCATATAACTTCTTTCTATTATTCTAAGAAAAAACGATTCCAGGCTTATTGGTTTACATGATTTTGGGTATTAACCAGATTTGCCAATAACGGAACGATGAGTGTGCTATAGAAAACATCGGCTAAAATGAATTCTATTGCTATGGCAACCTTGCCCTAAGTATGAACCACATGTTGCATTAGTATGCGTGATTGTGAGTGTGTGCCACATACAATTTAATTTTAGGCATTTATTTTGTAAATACTTTTCTTTTTTAAATGTCTCATCTTATCGTACACATTTCGTTGCAACAACTATTCCATTGTTGATATTGTAGCAGCTATTTTTATTTTCAATATGGGCCTTTCATTTTGAGTATTTATTTAAACAAAAAAGGTGTTTGTTTTTGTTTTTCTTACTTCTTTGATTTCCAAATATTTGCTTGCTTCCTCATATTTACTTAAAACACGGGGTGCACGTTTAAGTTTTTATCAGTTTTGGCTTCATACCCTTGAAATTTTCATAGATTTTTCATCCACTTTTCTGGAACTGTTTTTAGTTTTTCTTGTTACTGTTTTCAGGTTTTGTTTTTTGGTGTTGATTTTAACAAAAACCAGACATTTGTTTCGTTTTTGTTTTTCTCTTGTCTCTTTGTTGCTGCTGCAGTTCTATTTCCTTATTTGTCATTCGTAATAAAAAAATAGAAAATAATATTTTGTTTCTTGTTAAAATATTGACTGATATTCTGGTCTATTCGGTCTGGCCAAAAGAAAACCAACAAAAATAATGTAAAACATCAAAATCTTGTATGAGATGCCTGCTGCTGCTGCTGCTGGCTGAATGCCTATCTAACTAACTACCGACCTGCCCTTCAACATATGAGGGTGCTTGCGTTTAAATTTAGTTGCACGTTGTCGGTCTACTCGTATACTCATTGTGTGTTTCCATTAGGAAATCTTTAGGAATAGAATTAATTAAATTGAAGAAAATTCGAAATTTGTGATAATTTTTTATGAAATTATGGTTGCCGGCAAATTACAAAACAGTGCATTAAAATTATCGTTTTCGGTAAGATTTCAACGCTTTTCTTAAGATCACAAAGAAATATAAAATTCAAAATGTGTGGCGATCGAAGTAAATGACGACTGTTTTTTAAATTTTGAAATTGTTTTAAAAGTTTACAAATATATTTTTTAAAGTGAATTTAAAATTGGAAAAGTAATTCTGGCAAATATTTTAGCGTCTTTATTTAATATTTTTATAAGAAATGTTTTGAAATAAGGTATTAAATAATCGAAGCTAATCTTTAATAAAAAGGACATGAATATTCAAGTGGACCAAATCTATTCCATAAATAACACTACCAGCTTGATACGAAACTCGATAATTACATCATCTTCGAACGTTTCGCAAACATTATAAAACATTCGAAAACGACTATTGGAAGCAGCGTTGCCGTTTTAGTCTGATCGGACCAAAGTTGGTAGTTCTTCCTTGTTGAAATACAATTTGGTAGTTTGGCTGATGTGTTTCAATTTTCTTACATTTTTAGTAGATGTTTAACTTTGATTTGAATAGATAACAATGTTCTGTAATATTAAAACGTTTTCAAAAACATTTTTTTTAAGTTTAATAAATCTATGCTTTTTTCTCATATATCAGCTTCCAAGGAACCCATTTTGTTCACAGATAGTCATGAATTATGTTCAGGTAGGTTCAAATATATGAAGCGATCCATAGTCGTATCAATAAAAATTTAAATGCCAACCTCAGCCGACAATATGCATTGGGAAACCCAAACAAAACTGCCCACATTAATACACTATCGTTGGTATAAAGTTTTTATGTCGAAATTCCTATTGTTATTACCAAACAGCGAACGGTGTAGTTTTATATCGAAACGTCTGAGCATGTAAATGTTCAGCCATCTCTGCCCAGAGGATGAGATTCCTGGAGAATGCTCTGCAGAAAGAGTTATTTCTTAGCACACAGGGTTACTGGCTTTTTTTCGCAGCCTCAATTTAATATGGTGAACTTTGGGTCTGCACAATAGCTTCTATAGATCGCAGTGCATATTGGCCATAACCAAATTAACATAAAATTAATCGCTCAACACAAATTTAGGATAAATTTGAGTTTGAATTCGCTTATATTGCGTTAAAATAAAATAAAAACACTATTTCATTTTAGTTGTTTTACAATTTCTCTCTTGTTTATTAATTTCACTCTAAATTTAATACACTATGTCTTAATACACAAAATTCGCTTTTACAACACTTTTTATTTGCGCCGTAAACAGACTTTACTTCTTGACAGCCAATTAATAACTAACTAACTCACCAGCTGCAATTCGTCGCCTTTTATAGTATTTCATCATTAGTTTAGAATGTTTTAGTACGGACACGAATCGTCGATTTTTCGACGTTAATTCAAATGGTCTAAAATAGCACAAAAAGCAATCGATCCATGCACTTGATAGCACTCTTAATTAGTGCAGGTAATTTTAGATGTTCTTAAGCCTTGACACAAGCCAATACATTTTTTAGCTAAAAGCTCATAATAAGCTCTGACTTGGTGAATTTTGTCTTTAACATTTTCATTTTCGTAACAATATATTGCAACTTTCAAGAAAGCACTTGCATGTTTAAAGACCGAGTAACTGAATAAATATTCTATTTTGCTAATAAAATTATTTTTTTTATTTTTTACTTGAACTTTTGCTAGGCTACGAATAGTTTTGATAGAATTTTAGGAAATCAAATTATTGTGTGGTAACGCTGATTGGAAGCGAAACGAAAAAGAACTCATAAAAGTTCACCCGTCACTAATCTTTCGATCTCGATATCGACAGCGAAACTTTAGCAATATCTAAAGCGAATAATTTCAACGACATCACTAATAATATTCTTAATTATTTTATTTTTATACCGCTAAACCTTCGTTTTGAATAGTTAGGCAATTGTTCGAAAACGAAGCCTTTGTTATCTTCTTTTTTGTGCTTATGGGCATTTATTTATTTATTTATTTATTTTTTGTCTCTCCACCAGCGTTGTCTATTTATCTGTATTTTGTAATTTTTTTTAGCATTGAGCAGTTCAAGAGATTTTTGTTACAAAAGAGTTATTTTTTCTGTAAGTTGTGCAGTCTTTGCTGTTTTTAAAATTTCAGTTTTTTTACTTTCACTTTTGTTATTTTAATAACAAATGCTGAAGAAAGAATTTTACCCCATTTAATTTAATAACTGTGATCCTTTGCTGTCCTTTTTTGGACCGCTGATCACAAAGAAGAGAATTCACACAGTGGGTGATACTCACAATTAGGTCTAAGATAGTTAGAAATAAATTTTTGTTTTTGTCAAAAAACAATGGGATCACATTACACATTATGTAAGTAAATTTTGAGCAAGTTTGAGGTTATGAACTAAATGGGCTTAAAAACACATTTTTTTGTTTTGACAAATTCAGTTTTATTCATACCAATATAAAATAGAAATATGAGAATTAATAATGGAATATGATATCGGACAAATGTCCATCTCTAGCACGTCGGCAGACGTCCGCTCCTTTCACAAAATTTTGAAGCAAATTTTTCAACAAAGTCATCTTTATTGATGAGTCCTATTTTCAATTAGGCTGTTATGTAAACAAACATAATTGTCGAATATGGAACTCACAAAATCCACAAACAGTCCTCGAAAAAACATTACATCCAAAGATAGTGACCGTATGGTACGGGTTGTGGTTAGGCGGCATCATCAGCATGTATTTTTTCGAAATTGACAAGGAAACGCCGTAACCACGAATTCTCTGCGCTACCAAACCATGATAACAAATTTTTTGTGGAATCAGTGATCTTTGGTTTCAAGAAGACGGCGCCACAAGCCACACAGCCAGCCAAACAATTCAATTATTGCATGAAAAGTATCCCGGTCGCGTAGTTTCTCGATTTGGCCATGTCAATTGGACGCTTTGTTTTTGTGATTTAACGCCGCTTTGTTGCAAAATATGGTTCAAAATTTTGTGAAAAGAGCGGAAGTCTGCCGACGTGCTAGATGTGGACATTTGCCCGACATCATATTCTATTATTAATTCAAATATTTCTATTTTATATTGGTATGAATAAAACTGAATTTGTCAAAAAGTGCATTCTTAGCCAATTTACTTACTTATGAGTGATATATTCGCTTCACTAATAACATATAAAACATTGAATATAAGATAAGTTTTAGCTTTACTTAACGGTAATTTTATTGCGGAGTTTCGGTTTTTTAGAGTTTTTTTCAATAAATTAAGTCATTTGAGAGTCACGCTAATATATGTTGTGCCACCGTCTCCATTTTCGAATTAACAGTATATCTAGAAAGCAAGAGCTAACCTAAAATGGCAGTTAGCACCACTGAACTCAGTGTACTCAAATCCAGTTTACTCGCTAGGTTTTACGCTTGTCGGAAATAAGTGTCAAATTCGAGCACAGTGCCATTATATCATATTATTTAAGTATATCACATTTAATGTGTTGTGTTATGCCTGAATAGAGCAATACACTATGAAATAAATTATCCACTATGTTCTGTTAACCGAAATTGAGAGAAATTGAACTCATATGATACCTCAATTTGATATAATTTTCAAATCAGGCAGGTTCTTAATATTTTTGCTTATAAATTCACTTAATTATCTTTCAAATAACTTATTTGATTATCAAAAGTTTAAAATAAGTGACGCATTTAAGTTTTATTTGTTTTATAAAGTTTACTCGATTTAAATTTCAGTCGTTTTCGATGTACAGAACATATCCTCATATGCTTCTTAAGTATGTACAGTCATGTGAAAAATAATAGGGACACATTGCGATTTTCCCTAAAAGCTTAAGAGAAAAATGAGCAACAACTGAAAAACGATACAAAATTTGTTTGTCAAATAACGATATTCAAGCAATTTATTAGATCTTTTTGATAAATATCTAAATATTATATCTTTATCTAAAAACTTTACCTCAAAACAACTCGCAAGTTCATGAAAATAGACTGACACAATCAATTTTGTTTTGACCGAACTCAGAGCTAATTTTTTTAATCGGTCTGTTATGCATATGTAAGTCCAGTTTTACTTAAGCTCACTTACTGGTCAAAGTGTGTAACAAACATGTCTCGAATATATTTATTATTGATTGAAGGTCATGAGCTGTGAATAAAGTTTTTCGTTTTATCCGTGACACAGGATCGTACGACAGACCCATTGTGGCTTAGGTATAAACTTTTTTCTATCGACCTAACCTATCCTACCTCGAATATATTTTTTGTAAATTGTAAGCAGGATTGACTTAAATATCGACTGGTTCAATGAAAGATAAGGTCTCTTGGCTAATCTACGCCAAATTTTTTGTGTGTAACGTAAAAATGCGTTGGTTTTGGTAAATTGGGGACGTTGAGGTATTACATATTACGACTATAACTTTGTTATTTCTTCACAGCATACAAGTGTAGATGTTTAAGAGAAACTATTTGTTATAAATTTATAATTTTCACAATAAATTTTCCAGATAAGATTACGGTAAAAAAATAATGAAAATACTTGATTTCAAACAAAATCCTTTTAAAATGAAAATCAATCCCGTTACGGGAGACACACGACCCAGTAGAAGTTGCTTTCGAGCACGTTTGGTATTTCGATGGAAAACATGGGTAAAGCGAATACTTTCTCAGCAAATAATTTATGAATTTCCAATAAACGAAAAAAGCATTTAAAAATCTACTTACTCTCCTTCTTTAATTGCAGGCCGAACTTGCAGATGTTTTACGCAAACGTCGTAATCGACCAGATGCCTCCGATGAAGATTTGGGCCTGCCACGTAGCCCAGCTTCACCACAACGTCGTGTGGCAAATACACAAAACAATGCCACGGCTACGCCATCGGGTAGTGGTGCCAAATCAACTATGGCGGAAAAACAAAGCGAAATATCATCGCTGAGTTTATTAAGCATGAACAGTACCGATGGTGAGGATTTGTTGACCAACAACACCTCTTCAAGCACAGTTGCCACAAATAATTCTGTTACTTCATCGGCCACAACAGCAGAGATTGTACAGGAACGTACTACAGCAAACAGATACTCACGGTCATCTACACTGTCGAGCATATCAATGTCTTCGGATATTTTAAGACCACGGGATTCAACATTTCGTGACACTAAAGACGAAGTAGATTTGTTTTCTTCCGATTGGCAAAGATTGACTCACTCGGCGGCCAAGCATAAAATGGCCATAAGACCCACAAAGAAAAAGGGAGGCCCCAGTCGACACCATAGAAGGACCTTAGAAGTAAGTTTTATTGATCTTTGGCATATACTACTCAAAACATTATTAAATTTTCAAACTTTTGTGTTTTTGCTTTTCTTCAGACTTCAATACCCGAGGCCAATGAAGATTTGAATAGAATTGCTAATAAACAGATACAGGAAGTTAAAGGTAAAACATATTGTTTATTAGTAACTCTCCTGTCTGATAACAAATTTCTTTTTACATTCTTTCTTGTTTGGCTTAGAATTGAGCACCAAAGCTAAAACTCGTTCACTCCCACCGGGCGTAAATGCTGCTAAGTTCTTGGATGAAACAACATACACTGCCACCAAGGAGTCTATTAGTAAATCCACTAAAATACAGGATAATACGATTAAAAATATAACAGTGAACACTACGAATACGACAAATACGACAACAACTAGCACAAGTAACAATTTATTTGGCTTACGTAACTTAACGGCTAAGGCCAGCGCCATGTTTGAATCCAAAGATACAACCCAGCAACAACAAAGCGAAGAAGTTAATAATAAGAAATCGAGTGAAGCCACTAAGAAAACGGATGCTGTCGATGTGCCAGTTCATACGGTTGAGTCTACAGAATCTGGTTTTCTAAGACGTTTAATGCATCGCAATTCCAAACGTTCTATAGCCAAGGCTAATGCCGGAGATGGTGATCAAGATGAGTTAGATAGGAAACAGAATGAACCAAAGAAAATGCAAATGAGCGTTTCTTCTACGACCATTACCACCTCCACCACTATAGAGAAATCTAAAAGTGAATTTATCTTTAATGAGTCTACAGTTGAAGAGAAACGTAAAGAGCTTAAGAAGGACGTCTACAGCGAGAGTAAAATTATAACGAATAGTTTTGCTGTGAGCGCCAAAGAAGAACGCAAATTGGAAGATAAGAGCCCAGCTAAACCAAAATCGGGACCGGCTGCTCGCCAGCGCTATTTGCCTCAGAATATAAGTAATGAGGATTTAATTAAGATCAATGAAGATAAACCAGTGTCTAAGGAAACAACTGTACTTTCAAGATCCATAACAAATGAAGCTTTCCAATCTACTTCCCTTATCAAAGAGATAACCAAACAGCAGACGGCCGCTGTGAAAACCGATCACCACTTTGAAAAGAAACCTAAAATTGTTGGTCTCTCTGCTTTCCAACAGAAGGTCTCACGTTCTAATGATTCGTTTGCACGTTCAATTTCCAACAATGTTTCTACCATATCCCTGGATAAATCTGATGAGGACTTAATGTCACCTACACGCTTACACTTGTACGAGCAGAAACAACGTAAGTCGGTAGAAAAATCGCGCAGTTTCAGAGCTTATGGAGACGCGAAAGACAGTATTACTTCGCCCACAGTGCACAATAATATGCCCAGTTTACCCGATTTAAGTTTGAATTTAAGAGTTCCATTCTATAAGGATTTTGTATTGAACGAAAAGGAATATTCTTCACCCTCACCACCGGAACTATTGGATGGCAAACATACTTCTTTGGGTTTCGAAATCAATGATAATAAATTGATTAAAACCGACAACAGGGAGACTAGAAAATCGTTCAGTAACTATGATAAGAATATAATATTGACCACAACCACCGCCAGTAACAATGGTAATACTCCAAATAAAACCACACCCACCAAACTGTTAACACCAGCTGCTGTAGTAACACCCTTCTCACACAGCTCTACTGTAAACTCATGTAATAAAAATATTACGGAAATTGAAAACAACATCGATATGATTGTGAAATCGCCTTTCGTGAGTGTTATAAGAAAATCGATTAATTTAAGTGAGGAACAAGCCGAGGAAGTTTCAAATGTTACTGTACCACCATCCTCTACATCTCTCACGGAGAAAGTTAGACCTACAATTTTGCCCTTAAAGAAGGAAAAATCATTGAGTGAAGAAAATATTTTGTGTTCTCCTGGAAACTCGGCTGTAACACTTAGAGAAAAAACATTGGCGGCAAGAAGTAGTAACCTCTTCTCACATAATACGGAATGCTTAACCAAGGAGCCTATAGATAGAAAATCTGCTCCGGCTGTTAAAACTTCCAACGGTTTTAGATGTAATTCAACTCGCAGATCCTCAAGCGTTGTAGAGTCATCATTGGAGGATAAGCCTAGTACGGCGGCTGTACCCGAATTTATGAAAATACAATTAAATCGTGTGGATCCATGTAGAACATCAAAAAGTCATGTAGTTTTGGCCAAGAACATGAAAGAAACACCCTTAACACAAAATAGAGAATGTACACCCGAGAAGAACCTGAACAGCAGTAGTAGTATGGATGATCTGAGTTTCCGTAGATTGAGTAGTGAAAGTGTGGACATTAATGAACGAGAATCGCCAGAGACTGAGAAACGGTTTGCAGGGCTTTACCATGAAGCCATAAATAAACAGGCTAAAATCTGTACAGGCTTGCCACCCAGAAGTCCTGTTAAGAAAATACCCACCACACCCACTACACCACCTACGCCCACCATAAATGAAAGAGAAACAAATGTATTTGAGACTCAAAGTTCTACCACGACTTCTAACACAAATTCTTTATCTTTGCAAGAGCGTAGACGTCTTTTCATGACGGAAGAGCGTACGAAAATGGAAAAGAAAATAGAGGAAATAAGATTTGAACGTAAGAAATCGATCTGTGATGAAGTTAGTAAAAAATGTGACCAACAAAAGGAAGCGAATAGCAAAGACCTATCGCCTGTGGATGGTGCAGTTATATTGCGCAAGAAATCATTTGCCTCCTCCGTGCATTCCCTAAATGGTAATTCTGTGAACGCCATGACTAACGTGGCCAACAAAGATGATACTACACCAGAACTAATGAAGGTCTTTGCGCGTAGATCTCTAAAAATTAAAGACGAAGATTTGGATAAAATGTTAAGTACGAATGGCTGTAGTAATCTGTCAGCACCACAAACCTTAAAGAAATTTAGCAGTCCGGCTACAAATCCAAGTGTTGATAGCGATAAGGAAAATCAATCAGCCAGTGATGAAAAATTAGATAAACTACCAAAATTGGAAAGTATACAGACGACAAATGCAACAAAATGCCACAGTTCACAAACTACGGCTCTTAATGGCTCGGTGGTGGGTAATAATAATAACAACAATACTAATAATAGCAATGGCTGTAATCGCAATTCATTGGCCGATTTCCGTTTGGGCGCTAACAACAAAGCAAATAATCATCATCATCATTACACAGCAGTATTGAGCAATAATAATAACTGTAGTAATGGTGCGGAAACGAACAGCAAGAGTTTCTTGCCGCCCATTAAATTAGTAGGCGGTTTTAGGGCCATGTCTATAGAACGCAATAACAATCATAATAATATACTATCACCTACCAAAGCTGCCTCATCGACCTTAGAGAGACCTACTTTAAAATTGGGTGATTTGAATTCTTCTTCAAGCACAGATGATGGCCCTATGAATGTTGTAAGCAAAACTATAGAAAGATCTGCTACCGTGGGTGAATTTAAAGGTATACACCAGCGTAGAGCTGAATGGGAACAACGAGCCAAGGAAGCTTTGAAATAATTTGAACAGCCAATAAGCCACACCACCCTCACACATTGAAACCAAATTAAAATCTAAATTAAATAGCATAGAAATTAGAGGCTTCAAAAAACATTTTTCATTGAGAACAATAGTTAGATCTTAAACTGCTACTATACGCTCCTAAATGCCTGCCTAGCTGTTAACAATTGGTAAACAACTACTAACCCCCCGCCCTCTTTTACAGCGAGCTTCTACTGCAACACTTGACAAACAGAATCAAACGGCATTTAAATAGATTTCTTTAATAATTTTTTTATTTTATTTTTTAATTAGTTTTTCACCTTAGCAAACGATAAGAAATTTTTTTTGAATGAATTTTGAGACTATTCTAATGATATTTAAAATAATTTTAAGATTATAATTGCTTTTTAACATATTTCGGTGTTCTTTTTCGAACGATTAAACGATAGTTAATATATATTATAAACTTTTAAGATTTAAATGTTAAATTATGGAAAAGTTTATTAAACAAAATAAAATACATAAATCATAAATAAATCGATAAACTTTTGTGTAAATACTAACCCCATACCTACCCTCTAATAAAAATTAAAATAATAAAGCGAAATCAAACAAAAATGTTTTAGTAAAAAATAAAACAGAACGATCAGTATCAGTAAAAATATTGTTAGAAATGTTGAAAAGTAAATGTTGAAATAGATTGTATATTTAAGAATATAATTATGAGAATATAAGCATTAAACACATAGACGACAGCAGGCTACATTACTATGAATGCAGTTGACGCTGTGTAGTCGGCTACAATATTTGCATGTTAAAGAAGTATTGGATATTCGGTTTGAAAATTTGACAAAAAAGGAAAATAACTTTTTCTTTTTCTTTTTCTTACATTTTAAACAAGCTTTATTAATCCAAATATGTGCCCCTTTCATTAAGAACTATTCCATCAAAGGGAACCCCTTACAATTATAAACCTTATCAAAGACATGTGCTGGTGTGTGGAACATCGGGTTTTACAAGAGGACTGCGTATTCGAACCATTTCGAACTAACGTTGGCGTACAACAAGATTGTGCTTTTGCTACTTGTCCTTAACGAAGTCAAGGCATTTAACGAAAGTCATTTGTGCTTCCTTCCCTAAACATTCGAGCACGTAGAGCAGATACTAAATCCTTTACATAAAATTGCACTTCACGTTGTCCTGATTATAATCCTTAAGAAGACTAAACTAATGACAATTAACAATAACTTAATCCTCAAAAACACCATAACCAGTTTTTGTTACCAGGACAGATCCAGTGCTAGTGGATCAAATGAAGGCATACAAAATAATATGAACAAAGTCAGAAAATTAATGCACATACATAAGACAAAAATGGATATCAAATAATCCTAGCAGATAATGAAATCCAAAATTTTTGCTACTTGCATTAGACCTGTCCTGCTTTACAGATGTAAGACGTGGTATCTTAAACAAATATCTGGAGTATTATTATTATTATCAATTGCTCACGCGCAGCTAAGTGGCGCATAGTTCCGTACAAAATTTCTTAAACTAACTGCGATCTTTAACTAGGCCTTTGATCTTTGTCCAGACTTTATCTCACCCAATAGGCTTCTCCGTCATGTGCCTCTCGGTCGACCGCCGCTTCGCTTTCCATGCGGATTCCAGTCAGTAGCTTGTCTTGCGACATTGTATCGGCTTTCGCAATGTGTGCACAATCCAGCGCCATTTTCGTAGTCTTATCTTCAGGTCAATAGGTGCTTGTCTGCATCTTCTGCGAAGCTCCGAGTTGGAAATCCAGTTGTGTGAAATATTTCTCAGATATCGGTTAATGAGAGCTTGTAGTTCGTTGCCTCCACTGACACAAGCCAAGTTTCACTTCCATAGAGGAGTATAGATTTTACATTAGTATCGAATATTTGAATTTTGTTTGCAGATGATACCAACGCAAGTATAAGTCAGGTCGTTAAGGTGTTGCATACTAACTGGGTGCCAAAGAATGTCTCTGTTGTGAGTGGCATCTATACTTGTTCGAAGTACCTCGTGGAACAGCTGAAACTATATTATACGGTCAAAGAACGCACAACACTCTACACCTGAATTCAACATACTGCGCCTGTATGAGGCGGACCAATTTACTTAGAACCCCCTTTCTTGAGTAAGTCTGGTGTTTCAAACAGTCGAAAACTTTATTGAAATCGACGAACATCAAATATAACGTTTTCTGTAGCTCATTGATTTGCTCCAGTACAATTCCGAGGGACCCAATTTGGTCTACACAATAATGCTGTGACCTGAACCCTGCCTGTCGGTTTCGAAGAGTGATACCGATTTTGCCTGCTGTTCGGTCTAAAATTATCCGGCATAGAATCTTAAGTGTCACACTCAACAGAATGATGGCTCTACAATTGTTACAATTAGTTGTTGTGGGTGATTTCGGAATCTTTACTAAAGTTCCCTGCAGCCATTCAGTCGGAAAGGTTTTGTTCTTTCAAATGTTTTTGAAGAATGGAGAATGGTGGAGAATTTGTGAACTCATCTCTGGATCAGCTTTAAGGATTTCAGGTATAATACCGTCAACTCACGCAGCTTTTTCCGCCTTGGTGTTCTTTATTGCTGAAGCATTTTCTGCTTCATTTTGGATTTGGCTGTTGACACGCGAAATATGCGGTATATTTGCGATGGAAGTCGGGTACTCATTATTAGTATTGAAATTGTTGGGCGTTTGAAAGACTTCAGCGAAGTGCTCCCGCCATCTCTATAGCTGTTCCGTTGGTTGATTAACAGCTTTCTGTTGAGGTTCTTAACAACTATAGTCCCGATTGATACACCGCCTACCACGCGTGCGATGTTTCTGGCCCAACACAGTATCATATACAAACTTCCATCGCGCAACAAACCAAATCCCAGTGCATGAAGACATCAAGAACATACAGCACGCAAAGCAATAGACGCTGAGGTTGAACGAAGAGTGCATGGCGCTTCACAGTAGTGATGGAGCTAAAAGTAGCCGGTTATGGCTGCTCAAAACAGGGTTCACTAGAAATCTTTAATTGAGACCGTTAGAAAATATCGTAACATAACATCCATCAGTGCATTTTGCTTATGTAAATGTAAATGTACTTGGTTGTAGAAGATCATAATGAAGAATTTTTCGAACATTATTGTTGTACGAGGTTCCACTATCGTAATCATTTTTTCTCTCTCTCCATTATGCTGAGCTTGTGATTAAGTTCCGTAGCTAATTTGTGTCTCGTTGCCATAACTTATTTGCTTGTATCCTCTGCTGCTCGGATTGTAGTGTATACATTTGTCTACGACATGGATTTTAACCATCCGCGGTCGGTTGAGGGTGGTTAAGTGAGTGGTGGGACCGTTCGAGTAAACATTGAGCTTCTATATGTATCCAGCTTTCTATAAATGCTTAATAACTATTTAATGATGAACGCCTAGCTGCCTAGCAACGTCTACGCTGTGCGATTAAAATCGTTAGTTACCTTGCAGTCGGTAGTCTGCTGTGACCTATGTGTTTTATGCCATAAACTGTTGTAGAATTAAAAATAAAAGAAAATATTTAGAAAGTAAAAGTACGAGCATAATGGCAATTCAAGTGCTTTTTTAGAAAAGCTTTATAAGATTTAAGAGATTATTACTCGATAATATAATTTTATTTTTTTTGCAAAGAGTAAATGGTAATACAGGAAATTTTAAGAGAATTTATTGATCAAATGTTAACGTATTTTTGGAAAAAAAAAGTTTTTCATAATGTTAGAAAGCTTTTTCAATTTGTTTTTAGAATTTTAAGTATTTCCTTTGAAATTTCCATTTGCCAACAAACCCTTAAAAAGAAAAGTTAATAAAATGTTTTGTTCCAGGAAAGCCTTTACAGTCCATAACCCAAACAGGAACATAATTATTTTTCAAAGGACTTGTTCTTTTAAGCACATAAATACTCTTTATATAATGAAAAAATTATTATTATCTTATGCCATGTTCATACAACAAAGTTCTTTCATAATACGCTAAATCATACATAAGCATGATCTCTAATTTTTAACTTATACTTGTCTACGTTAAAGACCTTTATTTAATTGCCTAAACAATTTTCCATTTTTTTTAACTCAATTTACCGACAAAACAATAAACTAAAACATCAAAAAGTTGAAAAAGAAATGTCAACACCTATTCGAAAGCTGCCTTATGAACAGCGTAATACGTATAAATATTTTAAACAGCGAGCAAAGTAATTCCAATTCTAGTGTGAACATGGCGTTAATAAAAACCAAGTTATTCTAAAATATAAACATTTTAATGCAAATTTTGAACCTGAGAGAAAATTCATATATATTTTTATGTGTAGTAAATAAAATAGTTTTTTTATTTAACATAATACTGTTTTTTATAATTAAAATTAATAAAAAATCAAATTTTTCACTAATTTTTCGTTTTTTAAATGTTTATTGTTTTTTAACAAGTTGGTTTAGCATGGAAATTTATTACAAAAACTCATGATATTTTTGTGAATGTTTTAATTGTTAAGAATTTAATATATTAAATTAAATTTAATTATATATAATACGTTTAAAGTTTATTTACTTACATAGACATACTTATATACTTGCATAGATACAAATTAAATAAAATATACAAATTCTCCTTTACATCATAACTCCATATATGCATATACATATATATTGTAGTATATAATGAAAACTGTGTAATTGAATTTAAAATATGTTAGAGAAAAGAAGAAATTATTCAACTAAAATTATTAAGTGTTTTCGGTATGTATCTACAACAAAATTATATAAATACATAATTATAATAAAAAATAACTAAATAGAAAAACCCTTTAGTTTTAATAAAGCCTAACGAAAGGAAAAGTACATACGTAACCAAAGAGAATACATATGTATATTAATTATAACACAAACATATAATCACGATCGACCCAGGTTCGAATACCCAGTTAGAAAGATCAACATTCTGTTTATAGTTTTTTTTTTATTGTTAACAAAAAAATAAATTACACCAAAACAGGGTGATATTAACAAACATTTAATTTAGTCGAATGCCTCAAGATATGCTTTAAAATAAATAAAATGCATTATAACCCAGATTCAGGCAAGCAGCTGCTCTGCTCTTCTATTCTATTCTCACACGTATGTAGTCACACACATAGGCAAAAAATAAGCAAGAAATAAACAAAGAGAAGTAAGAGAAAATAAGTAGAAAAGTATAGTGCAAATTGGCCTGAGTGAGAGACTCTCAAATTACTACCACAATTGTAAAATGCTTGTATATGACTTTGCCGGACGCTGATATAAACCAAGGCTTGTCAAAAACACTACTCGGCGTAAATTGGTTCTCTTTCTCTCACATCAACATGTGTTCACCAGTGTGACCATATTAGATTTGTTAAGCCAAATTTAGCTTTTTTATGTTCGATTTAGCTTCAAAATTTTTCATTTCGCTATTAATGCTTTTTTCAAAAATTCATTGAGCTTTTCTGACATTTTGGACAATAGAGCAAAATAATACAATCATTGTAAAGTCTGTCATTAAAAAAAAAAAAAAAAAAAAAAAAAAATAGCACCACAGAAACACTAGTTTCTGCATTGCTTATGAATATGAAGGGTCCGCCAAATAAATTTTGAAAATGCTATAAAAAAACTAATGAATATTTTTTTAAATTTCTCTTTTTATTTGAAATTACAATCCTTCCGGTTAATAATGGAATATAATTTCATTCAAATGGCTGCCTCGGCTGGCCATGCAGTGGACTATACGATCGGTCCAATTTTTAAGCACATTATCGATTGTGTGCAGCTGTATTTCAAAAATGGCTTCACGAATATTGTCCTTTAAAGCGTCAATTGTCTCTGGCTTGTTGGCGTAACACTTATCTTTGACGGCCCCCCACAAATAATAGTCCAACGGTGTCAAATCGCAACTCCGAGGGGGCCAAACGACATCAGCTCTGCGACTGATAATGCGATCTTCAAAAACAGGGCGTAGAACATCGCGTGTAGCTTCGGCTGTCGATCGCAGGCCAAGATTCTCAGCTTTGTTCAAGCGTATACACAACCATATTCGTTCAGCGGAATGATGAAACTAATTATCTGTCAAATCAGACATGAGTTAAGTGTTACCATTCACGAAATAAGCACTAGTTGAAAAAAAACGTTATTTTTATATATATATATGTGTTTGAAAAACTCTGCTTTAGAGCGGTGTAATAGGGCATGTTCGTAAGTGCATCACAGTACTGCATCATGACATTTAGCGCTTTAAAACAACCTAAATTCACTATTTCACTCTAAAATGTTTGTGTGCAAATAAGAGGTAGTACTTCCGCTAATTTGTATGCATTAATGTGCATTATTTTATTTTCTGTGACAAAAGTTTGCCGTCATGATAGCGCACAGTGATGCATTTACGAACAGGTCTATAGTTAGAGAGCCGGCGTACGTCATAAAAGATCCAAGTTCGAGCCCTCAACCGAGGGAATTGTTTGTGGTAGAAAAAAATGGCATATATTGCGTTTTTCGGTAGGAAAGACGGGGAAAGATAAACAAACAAAAAAATAGAAGAAAGAAAAGAAGACAGACAAAAACAAAGGCGGATTCATTCATCATTCTCATCATTCCACCAAGACACGAACCAGACCCAATGCTCCCCTCTCAGAGAGAAGAAAAGAAGGGTGAATAGAAAAAAACACAATTTTGAAATGATAAGAAAAAAAATTGGATCAAAAATTTGGACAAATTTAATTTAATTTAATTGTATCAGTTCATTTGGGGACAATTTTAGACACATTTATTTGCAGCAAAAATTTGAACAAATTTTTTAGCGCGTAAATTTGAATCAATTTTTTTGGAGCAAACATTTTCTTGCTTTTTCTATGTTTAATTATTCTTTGAACCCATTCGCTGCCAAGTATACTCGTCCTATTGATTTAAATTTGAACCATCGGTTATTTCAAATTTGGCAATACTTATGTGATTCTATTCTGTCACAAAATCCGGTTTATTATCGCCACTGAACGAAATGCATCGATTTACGCTTGAACAACGTTGGGAATTATTGGAAATTTATTTCCAAAACACAGACACAAACACTTAATTTTTACCTTGGTGGATACCTTAATTAGCAAACTTGTCGTATTTGGGGCTCAGAAAACCCAAGCGTGATCTTAAAGATGCCAATGCACCCATTACGAGTGACTGTTTGGTGCGGCCTGTGGAGCAGGCAGTATTGGCCAATATTTCTTTGAAAATGAGGATGGCGCAACCATTACGGTCTACGCAAACACTTGTCGCACCATGAGAACTGATTTTTTGTGCCCGCTCTTTAGGGTATTGATGTGAATCAAGTTTGGTTTCAACAAGATGGTGCAACTTGCCACACATCTCATGTCACAATCGATTTATTGCGTCAAACGTTTGATGGTCGTCTAATTAGCCGAAATGGTGATGTCAGTTGGCCGCCACGAAGCTGCGATTTGACACCGTTGGATTATTTTCTGTGTGGCACCTTTAAGAAGGCCAACATTCGTGATGCCATTGTCGAGATACGACCACATACACTCGAGAAAGTTTTCGAAATTTCGTCCGATCGGATGCGATACTGCGAGGGCAGCCGCGGCTTTTATTTCTAACCGAAACAATTGTACTTTACAACAAAAAAATAAATTTGGCAAAATTTAAAACCATTATTGTTTTATTGCAAGAGCGCATTTGAAGAGGATAACGGTCACAGATGTGGATGTTTGTAGACTTTTGTGCTCGCAGGCAACAGAGATAGCGGAACACATATAGTGTGAATGTGGGGCTCTTGATAGGTTTAGATGGAAATGTTTAGGGAGACATAGGACACCACCCTCTGGGTGATATATCCATCATTATGGTTTCAGATCTGCTGGTGTTCATTGGAAAGGCAGCAAATCTGCTGAACAAACTATAGACAGGAAGGGACACAATAGATCCCAAGGGTCGCAGTGTCCTGCAATAGTGCTTGGTCGGTGTAATGCTAATGATAATAGTTATCTATACCAATAATAGTTATGTATACCAATAGCTATTAATTTGGATGCCTGCCATTAACTTTTTAAAGATTATTTCATATAAATGTTGCTCGCAGCTACGTCGTAGGTGTTCCCTCCATGAGCGTTCGGTATCTCTCCAGTCGTAGCTGCAATGTTGTCATCTATCAATTGTTGTTAAATTTTTTCTGCACACGAGGGACCTCACATATCCCCACACAATAGTTTAGTGGGGTTCAATCACAAGACATTGGTGAACAATGGAGATTAATTTCACATCAAACTCTTCTCACAATAGGTTCATGGTATGGCATGACGTATGACTGAAAAGTTGCGATTTTGATCGTTCTTAAAAAAGTACAGTCCATGTCACATGTAACGAAACTGCTTTTACTCCGGAAAACCAAAAAGTAAAAGAATCATGTTTTACTTAATACCTTGCAGAAAATACCAATAATGAAACATTAGTGCTTTACTAGTGACATTGTCAGTAGTACTAGTGACATTGTAATTGACCAGGTGTACCTCAGCCAGTGTAATCATTTGTTTCCATTTAACATTAGCATGTCATTATAAAATCTACCAGTTGAATTAAGCACTATCGAGGTGGTAGTTCTTTTGTGATCATATGGAGACATTTGAAAATTCACTACCCCAATTTAGTGACCCTATTGTTGCGTTTGTTGACAATGTCGCTAGAAATACACTATAAATGTTATCTCTAACATATATTTACTAAATAACTCATAAAAGGGAGTTATTGAAATTTTAACTAGTGCAGTCACTAGAAAAAAAGTGGTTCTGTGGCTCTAGGCTGACTATAGGGTAGTTAAAAAAAATACTTATCATTTGCAAAAGTTCTTTGTGCGGAAGTACTATTACTTCTTATTTATTTAATTTTCCATTTAAGATTATACAAGAAAAGTAATTATTATTTTCCCCAATAAAAATAAGCAAAGAAAACTCATTTTTTCTTTCTTGATTATCAAATAATTTCTCGAAATCATGCGTAATCAAATTAAAAATTTAAAATTTATTTTTTATCTTAGTCAAGATAATTAGTAGAAAATGTGCTATATTTCAATTTAGATTAAAAGTCAATACACGGAGAAAAATTACTTTTCTTGTAACGAAAAATAAATTTAAGAAACAAACAAATGTAAAAAAGAAAATTACCTTATTAGTTAGTGTGTATGACAAGACGAACACTGTCCAGTTGAGACTCCACACCAGAAAAGGAAAAGAAAAAATACAGAAAATTATTTGTGATGATCGTCAGTTGAAAGGGCGTGAGGTAACTGAAATGATAGGCAATCCAAAAAGTGTTATACATCGCATATAAATATAAATACATAAGATAGCAGACCCCATTCAACAGCAATGCCATGCCAAGCTTCATATAATAATGTTTTATAAGACCACGTAAGGATTATATCAGGTGGGCCATATATCGGTTTAAATTTTAACCAGCAGTTATATCGAATCTGGCAATACTTATGCAATTCTACTTTGTCCCAAAATTAAGTATATTATCTACGCTAAACGCTATTTACGCTTGAGCAACGTTGGGATTTATTGGAAACTTATTTCCAAAACAAAGACAGTTGTTCGGAAATTGTAAGAAATTGGTCGGAAATTGCACGAAATTTTCGTATAAAATTTGGTCGCAGAGAAGAAACAACAGTGGCCGGTATATGCAGATTTATTGCTAAAGTTCGTGAATGTGGTTTCATTGTTGATATGCCAAGACGTAAGCGTGCTTATACATTGCGTACACCCGAAGATATCGAAGCTGTGGTTAAGAGTTTGCTTGAGAGTCCATCAACATCAACTCGTCATCGTTTTCAAGAATTGAACATTTCACGCACCAGTTTACGTTGAATTTTACGAAAAGAGCTCGGTATGACGCCTTACAAAGTTTAATTGCTTCGAGAGTTGAAGCCGCATGACCATCCGATTAGTTTTCGCTTCGCTGGGTGGGCCAACGATAAACTGTGTGATGAAGTCGATTTTTCAAAAAAAAATCATCTTTTCGGATGAAGCTCATTTTCATCTTGGTGGTTACGTTAGTAAGCAAAATTACTGTATTTGGGGCACAGAAGACCCAAACGTGGACTTACAGAAGCCAATGCACCCGTTACGAGTGACTGTTTGGTGCGGCTTGTGGAGCGGAGGCATCATTGGTCCATATTTCTTTGAAAATGAGGACGGCGCAACCAAAGGCGAGATTTAACTTATGGTATTGATGTAAACGATGTTTGGTTTCAACAGGATGGTGCAACTTGCCAAAAATCGATTTATTGCATCAAAATCTTGATGACCGTTTAACTAACCGAAATGGTGAAGTCAGTTGGCCGCAAAGAAGCTGTGATTTGACAGTGTTGGTCAATTTTCTGTAGGACGCCCTTAAGGACAAGTGTTATGCCGACAAACCAGAGACAATTAAGCATTTGAAGGCCAACATTCCTAATGCCATTGCCGAGATATGACTCCTTACACTCGAAAAAATTCTCGAAAATTGGGGTACCGATCAAATGAGGTACTGTGAGGCCAGCCGCGGCAGCCATATGAATGAAATAATATTTCATTTCTAACCGGAACAATTGTATTTTGCAACAACAAGAAAAAAATAAATTTGGCAACATTTTAAACCGTTTTTGTTTAACTGCATTTTGAAATGTACATTTTAAACGGCCCACCCGATATGATCAAAGAAAAAAGCACAAGGAAGAGCATACTTTATTCGATTTAAATAATAACTTCACTGCGATTCTTCTAATAAAGCTAAATAATATTGTTACAAACATTATTACAAGCCCTCGCGGATCACCAACATGATGTAGGGTATAAAAATGAAATCATGTATACAGAGCTTGACACATGAATTGCGTTCGAATTAAAGAATCATTTTCACATTTTTCCAAATATTTTTTTATTTTATGAGTAATAATTTTTATTTGGTGTGTCTGTGTGTGTGTGTGCTTTTCTTTCATTTTCCTTATACATAAACAATCATACAATAAAATTAAAATAAACCAATAAAAATATATTCCCTCATAGCTTATAATTTATGAGATTTTTCTATTGTTTCATAAATAATCATAATTTAGTATTTCATTTAACTTTTTTACAAATCAAATCAAATAAATACTTAAAATAATCATAAGATTCATAACTTTTTGTATAGAAACATAAAAAAACAGAGAAATATATCGCACTTGTAACACTAAAGTGAGTAAAAGCATAAAACTTTTCTGTTAAATATGAACTTGCATCACGGAAAAGGATGTAAAGTACACTTTTTTTTGGCGCAAGACTTTTACAGTGGGTAGATATGTTTTTTTCTCCGTCACTCCTCTAGGGAGCATATTGACCTTCCACAAAACATCTATTGCTTTGTTTCAGTTTCTTTAATCAATTTGAGATTTCAAGCTAAGTAGATGATTAATCCGCTGTAGCTTCCTCCATATGATTTTTATGTAGTGGTGGCACATGGTTTGTGCCAATAATAACAAATATGGTTTTTTGGAGGGTAAACATCTGTCATTACAATTCAGTATTCGATAGACGATTCAATCGATATAATAACGTCGAATATTGTGGCTGAAAAAGTTGTTTTTCGGAGAAGTCGCATAACCTTTTTTCATTTGAAGGAAACGTCTGCTGAATGTTATCGATTGTTGGTAGAAGCTTACATTCAACATGCACATTTAAACGCAACAAGAGCTTGTATTATCACTGGAAGTCGCTCAACAAGCAATTTTCCTCCGTTTAAAAGCATTGGGATTCATTCGAAAGCAAGGAAATCGGGTCCGATATGAATTGAAGCCGCGAGACTTTAAAAGGCGACTTTGCATGTCGGAAATAATGCTTGAACGTTACCAGAAGAAGTCATTTTTGCATCGTATTATTACTGGTGATGAAAAATGGATACATTACGATAAACCCAAGTGCAGGCTCATATGTAAAGCCCGCCTAATCAGTCAAATCAACGGCGAAGCCGAATATCCATAACGCCGAGTTAATGCTCTATATTTAGTTGGATCAGAAGGGTGTTTTGTAATATGAGCTGTTAAAATCGGATCAGACGATCACAGGGGACCTGTACCGAACACAATTGATTTATTTGAAGAGAGCAATAAACAAAAAAACGACCAAAATATTCGACCAGACATGAGGCCATAATCTTCCACCATGACAACGCTCGGTCACAAGTTCAAAGAAAGGCAAATACTATTTGGAAAACAGTGGATGCCTTATAGCCTAGACCTGGCCCTTTCTGACTTTCTGAATAAAAAGAACAATGTCTTAATACGATAAACCCAAGTGCAGGCTCATATGTAAAACCCGCCTAATCAGTCAAATCAACGGCGAAGCCGAACATCCATAACGCCGAGTTAATGCTCTATATTTAGTTGGATCAGAAGGGTGTTTTGTAATATGAGCTGTTAAAATCGGATCAGACGATCACAGGGGACCTGTACCGAACACAATTGATTTGTTTGAAGAGAGCAATAAACAAAAAAACGACCAAAATATTCGACCAGACATGAGGCCATAATCTTCCACCATGACAACGCTCGGTCACAAGTTCAAAGACAGGTCAAATACTATTTGGAAAACAGTGGATGCCTTATAGCCTAGACCTGGCCCTTTCTGAGTACCATTTGTTTCGATTTCTTGTGGATTTAGCCAGTTCAGCTGAATAAAAAAAACAATGTCTTAATACGATAAACCCAAGTGCAGGCTCATATGTAAAGCCCGCATAATCAGTCAAATCAACGGCGAATATCCATAACGCCGAGTTAATGCTCTATATTTAGTTGGATCAGAAGGGTGTTTTGTAATATGAGCTGTTAAAATCGGATCAGACGATCACAGGGGACCTGTACCGAACACAATTGATTCGTTTGAAGAGAGCAATAAACAAAAAATGACCAAAATATTCGTTTAAAATCCAAAAGTGTTGGCTTTTGTTATTGAGACATTTTATATCAACCAGAAGTTATTTTTAACCAGAAGTTGTATTTTGTCGCACACTGTACGTGCCGTTTGGCATTAGGCATCGTTTTATTGAAACCAAATGTCAACCAAGTCAAATTCTTCCTTTTTTGGCAAAAAAGTTGGTAATCATCGTCATGTCTAATGCCACGTAGTCTTCAAGTGATTATTGATGCCCAAGGTGGATCTACAAAATATTAAAAGTAAAATTTGTATTTTTTGTGTATACAATTTTTAAATAATAATTATTTTTTTGTAAACTGTATGTAGACTTTTTTCCTATGAATTTTTCATCTTTTGTTATTGTTGTTTTTATTATGTAAAAAAATTACTTTTTATTTTATAAATAAACTTATTTATTAATGCCTTCAGTATTAATATAAAATTTTTTTTTAATTTTCTTCACAAACTCTCTAAAACCCCTAAATGATAGGGCGTTTGTAAAGTTTTTTCCTTGACTGTACATAAATCATAAAAAAATTATTTGCATATATATTTACTTTTAATTTTCAAACATACATATGTATGTATTTAAAAATTTTCATGAAGTGTTAAATGAATTTTTACAGTAAACAGACAATAAAAATCATATTGAAAATTGACAAAATTTTTTATAAACAAGTAAACAGTACGTATGTATGTAAATGTGTAAAGAATGTAAATAAAATATTGTTGAAAATCAAGTTCATATTTTAATTAAGATAAAAATCCAAATCATAAGCAATTAAATTTATTTTTGTTATTAAATGTCTAGAGGCTGCTAATGTCGTCAAAATAGAAATTTTTCAATATTTATACTTATTTTTTAAATTTATTTTTTGTTCTTTTTTTACAGAGTGTTAAATAAAAGTTTTTGAAAGCAATTATGAAAAGTATTTATTTAAATCAATATTTAAAAAAATATTTTTTGATTTTCTCAATATCGTCACACATAATTCATTTAAATCTTGAAATTATAGAAATGTGAGCATACACAGCCATACATACACTTGTTGATTATTCATGTATCATTTTTAAGAAAAATCTGTCAAAATATTTGCATGAAAACTCAAAATCTTTCTAAATAAAAAATTTTAAAAATTAACTCACATACTTGAATAGTTTATGTATTTCGTTTAATATTCAATTCAACTGAACAAAATGAGTCAAATCAATAATTTGAATTTTAAAACATTTTTTTTTAAATACAATACCTACAGTGGTGGACATTGGGTTAGCACATTACCTACGAGGGCGGTTTGATATTGAAGCTACCGAAGTAGGAAAAAACATTCATTCATTTCTCAACATAGTCTCCTTTTAGCTCAATACACTTAGTAAGACGATTTTCCAACTTTTTTATACCATCTGAATAATACGATTTTGGGAACTCCTTAAAATACGCATTAGTTTCGATAATCACTTACGAGCCATTTTTTCAAGTTTGGAAACAGGAAAAAGTCACTAGAGTCTAAATCTGGACTGTAAGGTGGATGATCAACCAATTCGAAGTGGATTTCTCGTAGTTTTAGCATCGTATCTAATGCTGTGTGAACCGGTGCGTTGTCTTGAAGAAAGAACACTTTTTTCTTGTTTAAACGTGGTCGTTTTTCCTTGATTGCATCAACCAATTGATCCAATAATGCACGATAATACTCTCCTGTGATTGTGGATCCCTTTTCAAGATAATCGATGAGCAATATTCCGTGTGCATCCCAAAATACAGTGGCCATAACCGTGCCAGCCGATTTCGCTGCCTTCCATTGCTTCGATTGATTTCTGGTTTTAGGTGTGTAGTGGTGGACCTACGTTTCATCAACAGTTATTAATCTACGCCAAAAATCAGCAGGATTATGCTTTATCATGTCCAAACACCGCTGTGAAGTGATCTGTCGAACTCGTTTTTGTTCAACACTGAGCAAACGCGGCACCCGTCTTGCCGATAGCTTTTTCATATGCAAATGTTCATGCAAAATGTTGAACACACGTTCATATGATATGTTTACCATTTCAGCAATCTTACGGATTTTGACCCGGCGATCATTCATAACGATATCGAGGATTTTGTTGATATTTTCTTCAGTAACCTCCTCTTTTGGCCTTCCTGTTGATGGTATTGTTGCAGTGCTTGTTCGGCTCCGTTTAAATTCAGCAATTCAATATTTTACCATATAATCTGACGGAGCAGACGGAGCTTTTCTTTTGTCTCTTTCGCCGTTTTGCCTTTCAAATAATAGTGTTTAATCACTACACGAAATTTACTTTTTTCCATTTTCCAAGAAACACAAAAGTTGCTTATTCAAACGACTACAACAAATAAACTAATCGATGAATTTGACTAAAATTTTAACAGCTGACGTTTGACAGATCGTAGTTTCTAAGAAAGAAAAAGTTTTTGTGTTTGTGCTGCCATCTAGCGCTAGGTAGCTTCAATGTCAATTCGCCCTTCTATGTGTACTTCTTGTAATCATATTTTTGTACGTGATTATTATTTTAAGTATTTCTATGTCCTAATGTATCACTCGTAATCCAAGGAATAAGTAACATTAGTTTTGTTCGTTTCAATTTGTTTTGTTTTTTTGTATTAAAATAGAGCAAAACCCCAAAAAAAATGACTGGACAATAATTTAATTATTTTATTTAAAACTAAGTACTTGAAGGGATAATCCTTTTTCTTATTAACATCTTCACATCTTTTTGGCATACTGCTTATAAGTTCCCCGCAAAGTTCCTTTGGTATTGTTTACAATTTCTGCCAGATTTCTGTCCATAAATCACTAACATTTTTAGGTTTAACAAAAATAATATGTTGCTTTACATCATGCTATGGGCTCAACACAGGACTGAGAACTGGTGATTAAGCTGGTCAATTGAAAATGTTGTTTCTATTTTGCTCTAAACAACACGTGCTTACGTGAAATATATTTTGGATAAATATCATGCATAAAACACCATCTAAGTGACATGTTTTCTTTTCTACAAGTGGAGTTGTTGTGTTCAAAAGTATTTCCTTCTAAGCCTAATGGTTCATCTACGTACCTATTTTGGTTATTAAACCAACACCGTGCCCAGAAAATAAGATCCAAAGCATCACATTTCACATAGGGTTGTGTTGTAGAGTGATTCGTCTTCCATGCAAATAAAAAACTTTGCCATTCACCTCCTACGATTAAAGATAATGCAAAAACAATTCCAAAAGTATTTTTTGCCACGCCTACAAATACCGCCCGATTAGTATTTTGTTCACTGTTTCGCCAATTTTAGTCCAACCATAACGTTTTGTACACCGTTGTTCATGGCTCTGTAAGCGCAACATTTCTGACTTTGTTATGATGTTATGATTTTTATAAATATGCCTTATATATATGTGTATACATATATATATTTATATAGCTTGCAAAAAATAATTAATATATATGTAAAAAATAAAAATTGTACTTTTAATATTTTGTTAATCCACCTTGGGCATCAATAAGCGCTTGAAGACGACGTGACATTAATGTCACCATTCTATTCTCTGTAATAGAGGGAGTTATTTCGATCCATGCACGAATAAGGGCAATTTTTAATGTTTCTCGGTTAATAATGCCATATTTCCGTAAAGAAGGTCCCTTATATGCTGTATTGGGCTTAAGTCTGCTGAATGGAGTGGTGAATTTAGCTGTTTTGAAGCATAGTAAAGAGGACAATCTAGCAAGAAGTACGCAGTATGTTTAGGGCCTTGCTGGAAAAAGTATTGATTTTCCAGGCCCAAGCTATCAGTAGATGTCTTTGTGCCAATATGTTCTTATATTGATACCGAATAGGTATTATATTCTTTTGATCAAGTGCAGTGTTTTCGCCAAACTGTGGAATGGCAATCACTTCCGCAAATGTTATGCTTACAACATGATTCCAAATATCCATACCCTTGTCTATATGTGCTTTAGCAAACTCAAGGCGAAGTTCCGCCAATTTTGGGGCGTTTATTGTTGGATCCTGATGGACTCATTTCACAATACTGGTAACATCACGACTCGAAAGCTTCTTAGGTTTGACAGATCGTGGTTTATTTTCGGTACTATTGTTGTTGTTTTAATTTGCAATGATCGTCTGTAGAGTAGCACGGCTGAATTTTGTTGTCTCCGCAATTTTTTGATATGATTTATTTTCGTTTTGGAAATTTACTACCATATTTTAAACTGAAATATATAACTCTTTTCGATTTGCCACTTTCGAGGATAAAAATTCAAATAATATCGTCTTTCATTATCACTCTGTCCACTTCAACAAAGTTATCTATTATTTCGCTTTCTCTGTTTTCAAATTTCTATTTGATATTAGTAGTTGCACGTTGTATGCAACTTTTTGCCTGCTAATTATTATATTTTTGCATAATAACTTCTGAGTTATATATTTTTCAATTTATTTTTTTTTCTTCTTCAGATAATTTTAAGTATAAATACCTCAAACATTGGTATAACATCTTTTTCAAATTTCGCCACTAATTCTCTAAAACTTCAAAATCGTAGGTTGTAGGTAAACTTTTTGCCTCGACTGTATATAACATTTTCCATCAGATCCAAATCGACAAGGTTTGAACTCACACTCCAGAGGACATTTTTCCAAAAGAGAGGTCGCTTTACTGAATACTCAAGCAAACTTAAGTTCGGCACTTCAAGTTCTTGTCCTTATGTTGTACTAGGAATCCAAGAAATTTTTTTTTTTTTTTTAATTTTTCCTTCTTCTAATTGCTCACGTGTGGATGTCAATACCGAATTTTGTGGGCTGTAACTGAGGATAGAGAACTTCTTTTACGAGAACTCCTTTTTACAAGTTGTGCTTCTACGCCCAGCGCACTGTGTGATATAAACTTATACGTTGTACACCATCTTCTCGTAGCAGTTTAATAGGGAAACAATGTTACAAACGATGATTTCTCTCGAGCTTATTTCATGAATAACTCTCGGCTATGCCTTTGAACACCATTTACTTCGACCCATTTCTATTAATTGTTTTATGGTTGAAATTTGTCAATTAACGATTTTAAACAAAAAATTAGTGAAGACTATTAAAAATTTTTAAAAGTGTTAAATTGCTGTACAGTGCGGATTGCATATTTTTTTAATAAATTAAACATAAAAATTAAAACAGCGAAAGAAAATAAGATCAAGTTAAGGTACATACACCATAGACAACTCGTGTACCTGTAGGTAAATACTTTTATCATGCATAGCAAAAAAAATATATATACGCTTTACAATGCAGCATAAATGAAATGTGCTAACCAAATGTCCGCCACTGTACATCATTCTTACGCATAAAATTCGATTGTGTATGATTTTCGAAGAAAACTGTCTTGTCATTCAACAAGCTATGAAATGAATGAACGTATTTAGAATTTGACAACTGATTTACACTGCATTAAGCGTTTTTGATGTTTTCAACAACTTAGAAATGAATTATAGGTTCATTCTTAATTATACCAGGTGTCAGTTTATGAGTCAAAAGAAGATGGTCAGGCAGTCCATGCGTTTATAGATGTGTATGTATGTAAATCTGTAATGTAAATATTGCTTTACTTGATAAATTAACACACAATGACAAAAGTAATTCTATTACTCATAATCAAGATGCCCTTTTATAAAATTTTGCTAAAATATTTCTTATATAGAGTGTTTTTAATAGATGTATAGAACTTTGAAATGGAATAAAACAAAGATGAATTTTTAAATTGACATGAAAGATAACCTTCCGGCATTATAATTTAAATATGAGTCCTGGCATATAGGAGATCCAATTTTCGACGACTTTTTCCAACATTTGTGGCCGTATATCGGCAATAACGCGGTAAATGTTGTCCTCCAAGCGGTCAATCGTTTCGGTCTTATCGGTGTAGACTATCGGCTTCACATATCCCCACAGTATAGGCAATTTTGCGCCAATATTTATTGTGTTCTTGTGCGACAATCGAAGTATACAATACGTACCAATATTTAAATGTTTTCATTTATTTTTGTAAATTAAATTGGATTAATTTTAATATTCTGCAGCAATAAAGAGCAATACAAAGTGTGTAATATTGGTGCATTTGAGACAAACATGTGATCCCAGCTTTAGTCTTAAAAAGAAAAAAAATTGGCCTGTGCAGAAGCAAAAACAGTTTTGTTTAGTGACGAGTCAAAACCCAATTTAATAACGAGTTTAGTGAGAAGTTGTATAGAAGTATACCGATATAGTCTAGAGGCGTAAAGTCGAACGATCTTGGAGGCCAATTCACGGGTCTGAAACGTAAAACTATGCGTGAAACTGATGTTTCTTTCAATAAATTAATTTCGACACGAGTTGTGTAACACGTTGCGACGTCTTGTTGAAACCACAGCTCCTGCACATCATGGTTGTTCAATTGATGAACGAATAAGTCAGTAATCATGGCTCTATAGCCATCACCATTAACTGTAACGTTCTGACCAGTACCGTTTTTTAAGAAGTACGGACCAAAGATTCCACCAGCCCATGAAGCACACCAAACAGTCAGTTTTTCTTTATGTAACGCTGTCTCAACAGACACTTGAGGATTATTATCACTACAAGTCCGGCAGTTTCGTTTATTGACGTATCCATTCAAACAAAAGTAAGCTTCATCGCTAAACAAAAGTCGCTTATAAAAATCGGGATCAACGGCAATCTTGTTTTGAGCCCATTTGGCCCATTTGAAAGCATTGTTCAGGCGTGAGTCTATTCATGATAAATTGCCAAACCAAACTGAGAATAAATCACTTGACAGCTGTTAAATCGGTCGCCATCTTGAAAAGTAATGTCAACTTAAAAAAACACGCTTTACTAGCTTTAATAACTATGCGAATGCTGGCACAAAAACTTATAGAAAAAGTTCAATAATTTCTTCCACAGAAAACGTCTTTTTGCTTCGAACTTTGACAATTGTTAGTGGCCATACACTGAGAGAAAAAGGAGGCTGCAAAATCAACACTGCTCGTGGTCACGCACGTTGTCAGTTTGTTAACGAACGTGTACAAATTGTCAACGGTTCGTTGTCATAGTTGAGTATGTGACAACAGACGTGTACAGCTTGTACACAAACGTGTAGGAATCGACAACGTAATGTACTCGTCGTAGAATTCGTACTCGTTGGTTATCGGCTGCGTTTTTATTATTTTCGTGTTATAGAAAGTCAAAAGACGCATTGTGAAATAAATTAGTCAAAAATTGGAAAATAATGTACAAGAGGAGAAGCATATAATTGGTGAGTTATTTGATATTGAATGGTGATATATTGGTGATCAGCGATACATGTATTTCAACCTCTGATGTTGCAAAAGACACTGAGGACGACGTGAAGCCTAAAAAGTTTTTAAAAAGCATAATGCACGTAAGACTCAATGTTGTTTTTAACACACAGACGTGGTGGTGTGCTGTCATCTGTGTCAATGAGTAATGTGGATATTGAAGAATCAGATGCTCTTGATGATCTGGGCATGAGGATTCAAAGTGTGTGAATGGTGGGGACCTGATGAGACGATTACAAGCACATGGTCAAACTGCTCCAAAACCTTTGGAGTTTTATCAAAGACAAAAGAGTACTGTTTACGTATATAACGTGTTGAAATCATACTTGTATTTTAATGTAGGATTTGAAGGCATTATTAAGTGAAACTTCAAAAGAAAAACTGGAACTCCAATATTCCAGCGAAAATAGGAAACTAACTGATAAGCAGAGAGACGATGTAATTAATTATTGAGGATATTTTAAAAAGCAGTGTGGTCCTTTGTACTTAAGATTATAAACGCTTGTTGGATGAAATTTGTTTTATGTTACCTCTTGAAAGTGAGATGAAGGTAATATTTATAAAAGATTTGAAAGTCTGTACATTTTTAAAAATGTCAACTTTCCTAGCATTATTATTACATTTCAAGAAAAGGAAAGAACAACGCAAGAGGAAAACTTTATGCAAAATACAGAAATAAGAAGTTAAAAAAAAGAAAGTTATTGGACTCCGAACTAACCTCTAGCATCGCTGCAAGTCCCATGTCAATTCAATCTTCTATCAAAGAGCTTGCGGGGATCGATGAATCAGTTGCCGCTACACTGAAAACTTTCTTAAGAAGATAATGTGAAGATTGGCTTAGGTTTGTGAGAAATGAAAAGGATCTTTTAGCATACGGCTAAGAGACTTGCAGAAACTTAATAGCCAAGCATTTCTTTTGGAATAGTCGAAATTGTCCATTGCAAGGGCAGCAGAATTAGAGAGTACTTATACGTTTTATGTATGACATTTGTTATTTTTTTATCTAAAATACGTTATTAAAACAAAAGCTTTATTTTCATTATTATTATGTAAACAAAATGGGAAAGGAACGTATATTAAAAACGAACGGTGTCAATTCATCACCGCCATGATGTCAATCTGGCACCGGTATGGTCCGGTGTGGTATTAATTTAACACCGGTGTGGTGTTAGTTTGACACCGATGTAGTGTCATTTTGTATACGTTTGTGCACGATTTCGCAACGAAACCGGTGTCAACATTTCGGTGATGAATTGACAACGGCGTGTACAAATTGACCACTAACGGTGCTGATACACTATCGACAACGAATGTGGTCTGGGTGTATTGTAGCAGCTTTAACTGTAGATTTGGTTTTCGTTTATTCAGTTTGTTGTATCAATTCACAATGAGCGGATATAACGTCAAAAAATAGGTGCCAATCGTAAAACTGTTTTATGTCTTCTACTACAGGGTGCCGTGGTATAGTGGTTAATGCTCAAGTGGCCCATATTTGAATCCCTAGCAGAGGACATGACGAAAAAAAAAAATTAATTCCGGTTTCGAATGTTTAATAAACTTCAGCGTCACTCCAGACAAATCAATCTAGAGAAGCCCCCAGACCTTTCAGCTTACTTCTGGCGATGATGATGATCAGGAGAAAACACCACCTACTGGGAAAAAATTGCAATGCTAAGTAAAGATCACCATCACCATTTAGTAAAGATCTTCACCACTACACACAATCATATGGAGGCAAGCTACAGTAGATAAATCACTTACTTAGCTCAAAAATAAACTTGATTATTGAAACTGAAAAAAGCAATGGATTGATCTCAGTGGGATCAAGGTAGCATTGTGTACTATGAGCTATGATAAAATTATACTTTTGCATTATCCTTACGCCGCAAAAGTTTCCAAACAATTGTAAGAAACGATCAGATGCCGCACTCGCTGTATGCTTCAAGCATTGATATTTCTAACTATTGGTTGTTTCGACGGCTACAATATCTTTTGACATGTCACCGAATCATTTCTTTTGAATAAATATAAAATCGGCCTTAGGCTAAACGTGAAAAAAACTAAATACTTGGTAATAAGCTGAAGAAACTTATACATCAACACTTGCCTAACTAGGCAAGGAATACTAATTTAACGTGTCTTCCAATTGTAATAACTCAGATGTCGTGCAAGTGAAAATTGAGGCTTTGCTATAAAAATCAAAGGAAGTAAAGGATTCGATAAATCGGGAATTTAAGATTACGTTTCGAACTAGTTTCGTATGGTGTTGATGATAAAGGCAGTTGGGAAGAATTAAAGCTTTTGAAATGTTTGTATGGAGATGACTATTAAACATCGTAAGACCTCTTATAGGTCATACAAAGACGTGAAAATGATCGTCATAATTTGCTATTGTAAAAGGAAGAAAAACATCATACTCTGGATATATTACGCAAGAGGGGAAGTATGATCTCATTCGGCAGGGCAAAGTTGAAGGTAAAAGAGGAAAGGAAGAGGAGGTAAGCAATTGGGGTATGCTGATATAGACAAACAACAATCAATATTAATAAAGGAAAGTATTGTATCTATAAGGAGTAAGGTATTTATCCAATACATCCTTATATGGATATGCAGATTAAGAAGATTGATTAGTTTAATTATGTTGAATTTAACCCAAAGACCTATTCCATTTAGGAAACCGGAATTGGTTTATCGAAAGAGGTGAATTACCTAAGAGTTAGCCTCCATAAAAGACTGAGTTAGAACGGATATTGAAATGCTGTTCTGTGTAAGGCTACTAAGGTAATGTGGGCTTGTCGTGGTCTTATTGACAGGACCTGGGGTCGTAACTCTACGATCATTTATTGCTTGTATACTATGATTTTTAAATAACAAAAGGGGTATAATGAGAACTTGTCCCACTGCGACCCTAGAAGCTTCTAGCGGGCTAAGGCCACTGCATGTTTTCATTATAAAATCTGCAGCTCTGAGGGTTGTCGGGTTGGTAACGCGAGGCGATTTGAACTCATTCAACCAGAGGGGTCGCATTAGCATCCTGGTTCGTATCCGCGACCTTGGACTACTGTTGTACACAAGTGACGTGTGCAAGGGGTACTTTAACTTCAGTCGCAACTTTAATGTTCTTATACATGATCGCGAGGAATGAGACCCTGGGGTCACTAGTGTCAGCCCAAACGTGGTATACGAGTGGATCTAAAATGGGCGGAGGTGTTCGATGGGATTTTTAGGATCAATACCAAAGTTTGGGAACCCATGTGCAAGTGGAGATCCAGGTAATTTCCATCTGTGTGCGGTCTCAGGGGCACTTTTATTCATATATATTCTTATAGTCATGCGGTACGAATGGCCCTTTTTTGGAATATATAGACCCGAGACTGGTACGCGAGTGCTACACGAATGTCAACATACTGGCATTGAGGAACAAGGTAACATTTTGTAGGATTCCAGGTTACACTGGTGTGATATGAAACGAGATTGCTGACGAAATGGGGAGATGTGGCTCGGCCACGGGTCTCGTGGCACTAGAGCTATAGTATTAGCTGGACCACGGCCAGGGAGAAGATCGACGAATGGGAGCATGAACTCCACTCGTCATATTGGGTACAATGCCTAGGTCTGAGGCAGGCAAAGCGGCCAATAAAACCCTTTACCTATAACAGAGAAAAAAACTTATAGAGGCTAGACTTATGGGTAAGGGTCTTTGAAATGTATCATTTCTCAGCAAACGGGAGCAATACCTGTTCCGTAATACTTAGAATAACATGCTATGGTCTGACGAAACGAAGATTAATTTGTTTGGGTCAACTACTACAACTACAAAAAATGTACGAACATATTTTAATTACAAATCATACTTTATTTGAGTTTAATAAATAAAAATTTAAGAAACTTTTAAACTGTGTTTCTATATGTAACTATAGAAGCTTATAGACAGCTAACAACCTACGTCGAACAAATTTTTGAAAATGTGACTTTTCAATTATATTTTCCAATTATGTCTGACAGTCATTGAAAATATGGACCGACTGATAGAGGTATGCCACAGAAGCCGTGGCGAGCATTTGGCCGATATTTTGTTTCACCCATAATTGTCATATATCCCTTAGTTATAATAAAAAAAGTATTAAGATAATTCTCTGAACACTCTCTGTTTTATTTACAATTAACCTCGTGCCTTTTCGGTAGACCATCCTTTACTTAGAACACAAGAGTATTCATTTAAAAGCCTTTAGAAGTAGGCAGTCAGTTGAAATTTTCCTTAAAGAATAAAACCCATGTCTCAAATTTATTTTAAATTTGTTTTTCTTAACTTTTTATTTAAATTATTTCGTTTATTTTCTTTTCTTAAATATTTATGCACAATTATTTCTCGTATACTATTTAAATTGAATTGTATTTTAAAACAAACTTAAAATTCAATTTTATTCATTTTACCATTTAATTTTGTTTACTCACTGCTGTTGCCTTACTTTACTTTGAAACAATCGAGTAGGAAATGTCTTAAGAAAAATGTTTTATACACAAAAACGACACGAAACGTGTGAAATCATTTACCCCCTTGGGTTTGTTTCTGCGTAACTGACCATTAATTAGTGTCAAAAAAAATTTCCACGAAATGCTATATATTGGCCCGATTTTTTGTTAAGGTAGAAAAGCAAAACATTTATTCTTATCGGTGAAATAAATTGTTATTTTTATGAAGCGCACGATTTTAAAGATAAAAAAAAACTGAGAATCATTTTGTCAAGATTTCAAAATATTTTTGAAACGACATGGTTTTCTATTAAAAAATATTTTTTATACTAAAATTTACATGACCTTTTTTGTCTGGCAAAAAATGTAACATTTTTTAGGGCTTTTGCCCTTGGAAGTTGTTTTTGTGCTCTTTTCTAAGAAAATGTAACACATTATCGCTTTCTTCTCTTAAAATTCTGCCGATATAAAGCGCATTAATTCTAATTCGCTGGGTGAATGACACAGCTGTCACACTTTTGTTTTTAAATACAATTATTGACGTATTATTAGAGTTGTCGCTGTCATTTGGTTTTGACAAAGCTATAGTTTTCTTACCGTCACTCCTCTACGAAGAATATTGGCTTTCCACAAAGCATACATTTATTTTTTTTTAGTTTTAGCCATACTGTTGTAGCTTGTGAGTAGTGTTGAATTTCTTACTATGTGTTGGTGGTGATTCTCACTTAGAATTGTATTTTTTTTTTCCAGTAGGTGGCGTTTTGGTCTGATCATTTGGCTCACCATCATTGCCAGAGCTAAGCTGGAAATTCAGGCGGGCTTCTTTAGATAGATATGTCTGGAGGAAGGCTGAAGTCTCTTCATTAAGCACTCGAAGCTGTAAGATTAAACTCTTTTTTTCATCATGTCCTCTTCTGGGATTCGAATATGGGCCGTTGTGTTGTATGCCTGCGCTCTAACCACTAAACCCCCGATAAAGCTATACAGGTAAGAAAAAGTCTAACGGATTCAAGTCGCACAAATTACAACATCTCCATTCTCGCATAATGTTCACTGTGACATGAGCTGTATTACATTGGAGTCTATATCAACCGATTCAGGATAAAAGAAATTTGGAATCAGCAACCTATAAGGCTTTTTGTTAAAGATGAAGGCTGAAACAATGACTTACTTGCGATTCATTGTGTGCTTTTAGATTTGATGTAGCTAAATATGGTGTCGAATTGACAAAATTGGGCCTTGCTGCTAAAAATGTTTTTTTTTATTAAACTTAGATTGAGTTTCCAACTACTCCAGGTCATATTTATTGCTAAATAACATGTTCATACATACGTTTTAATTGAGTCAATTAATCTTTAAATTGTGCTATTGTATTTAATGTTTACACATGGCGCAATCAACGTTACACAATTTGCATTTGTCAGCTGAAAATGCCAAGATATATTGTGAGCGTCAAAAAAAAGTAATCATCCTAATTCTCAAGAATTTCAGTCTTTAAAAATACCCTGAATTTAAACATATTACATTTATTTAAGACTGTATTTACGGCTTTACTAAATCCATAAAAAAACAACAACAAAATTCTTACAACAACTAAAGTTATATAACAAAAACGAAAAAAAATTCTATTTTTTCCGCGTCAAAAATAAGTATACAAAGCAAAAACTTATGCGATAAGATATAATAGAGTAGAAATATCTGGAAGGTGATACTATTTTTCCGATAGATACTATCGAGTACAACAAGAAACTAGTTTTGAAACTTTCAAAATACCTCCAAAATCATGTGTTACGGGTAAAAAACCGAGTTTTGTACCTATGTGGACGTATAAGCAAATAACTTTGCTGAATGCCAACCGATTTTAGGATTCTTGGAGGGTTTTGAGAGAGCAAGAACAGGTATATTAAATGGTGTATACCTTACTTAAGTAAACTTTAGGAATCTGTGTGTATTTAACAAGCAAACCAATTTTTTATCCAAAGGAGAATCGCGAATTCCTATTTTGCCAAGCCAATGGAGTTAAATGGCATTTTTAAGGTCCTATTAACCATCAGTTTACTTTTTTTTATTAAATATAATGTATTTGATAAATATAAATGAATTTAATAAACCATACAAACAAATTTTGTTTTTTTTCCTATAGAGTCGCATAAAATCACGAATACCTATTTTGTATACTGTACATACACAGATAATGACTGTTTGGTGCACTTTATGGACTAGCGGAGTTATTGATCCATATGTCTTCAAAATGGATAACGGTCAGAATGTTACTGTCAATGGTAAACGGTATAAGGACATGATTAGAAATTTTGTTGTACCTCAATTAGCTGGCATTAATCTTTCTGATATGTGGTTCCAATAGGAAGGCGCCACATGCCACACAGCGGGCGATACAATTGATTTACACCAAGAAACTTTTGATAAAAGAGTAATTTCACGTAATGGTTTAATTAATCGGCCACCAAGATCGTGTGATTTAACCACATTGGATTATTTTGTTTGGGGCTCTGTAGAGTCATTTGCTTTAATCGATATGCGGCGAAATACGTCTGCATATGCTGCGCTGCTTGTGCGCGCCAGCTGTGGAGGCTACATTGCCGAACTTACATTTAAACATTAATGTCATAAAATTTTCTATTCAACAAAGCCCATTGATAATAAAAAAATAGTTACGTTTATACCTTTCAAAACATTTGAGTTCGTTTAAATTGCGTTAAAATAAAATTAACACCACTTTGTTGTTGTTTATAGTTATTGTTATTTCCTCACTTTATCTTTTATACAGTTTATCTTAATACAACAGATTAATATTCGTATATACAACACTTTTATTTCCGACAATAAAACGTAAGTGACTGTGACGTAGGTAAAGCAGCCTCTTTATACACCTAATTACAGTTTGAAAGGTTCCGGAAATGTCTCATACCCTCTATTGTATATCCATTAATTCAAATGTAACACATAAGGTTGGTCGAATTGGCAGTGCTGCCAAATACGCAAATAAGTACGGCATTAACAGGGGTAACACATAATTACCAAATATACCACAATTCCACAATACAGCTTTAAGCGCGCTGTTGTGGTATATTTTCGTTTTTTACGCATTTTCATTTTCGTAACAATATATTTCTTTGTTTTGTTATGATTTAAACTTCTGCCACTGTAAAAAAAACACCCGATATTTTTAAACTATTTTTCTAGAACTTAAAGCCAATTCCACAACGTCATCTCTGATGGAATGAAAACAAATTTTCGTTATAAAATTATATATTTTATTATTTTAAAACAAGCAAAAGTGGTCATCAGTTATATATTAAAAATAAACTTAAAAGCGAATAAGAACCAAAACTTGCGGTCTCTTTTTATGAAGCAAATATTAAGTTCATACGAACCCATGATAATATTCATTTTTATGAGAAACAGCTGACGAAGGAAATATCCACAGTAATAATGAGTGAAAAAAATATGAAAATTTTCATCCGCACATAAGTGAAATGAGAATTAGAAAAAAAAAACTAATTAAGGTCGACCGCAATTAACACGCTAATTCGTTAAGGCCAATCAATCGATAGAAAATAATCCTATACAGCACCTGGTTAAGCACAAGATATAAGACGAGAAATCAACAGTAGCGAAAAATCACAACAAAAACAATTTCATTCATTACGTCATTGATACCAAAATGAAAAATGTTTTTCGTTTTTCTCTCAAACATCATCACATTGTCTTCGTCATCTTCAGCATCATCATCACCAGCATCGTAATGATATTCTTCGTCGTCTCCATAATAATGAGAAATAAAAAAGAAGAATAAAAATATGCTGCCAGCCAGCCAGCCAGCAACCAACCGTCAGCAATTTCTTTTGGCGTTTGGCGACTCGTTTCAGTATGAATTTCATTTAAGAACGAAACGGTCGGTTGAGAAGTTTAAATGCCGCCGAAAAAAGAAAAGAATTCTAGTCAAATACAACGCATACAAAAAATAAAATTCAAATAAATATTAAGTCAATAGCGTAAAGAAACAATATTTTTTTATACGTATATATGTTTTGTTTTTAAAAAAAACATTTATTTTTATAACCGAATAAAATAAAGAAACAAAAAAGCTGTGAAATTATTTATTATTAAATGGTGGCGATAACAATTTGCTGTGATTGAAAATTATATAAAAAATCAAATAAAATATATAACAAATAGGATAAAGTATATAACAAAAAAAGGAAGAATATATATGTTATTAAAGTGCAAATTATTTATTTTATATTAAAATAAAACAAGCATTTCTATATGTATTATATTACATATAAAATATTTTAAATATTAAGTTGAGTTTTATGTTAAACATACATACATACTATACGAGTACCTATAACAAAAGAAAAATCATTATAACCAAAGTAAAAGTGCAGAATTTACTGCAACATAATGTCACATCACTCTACTGCTACACCGCCACCTTCAAGATTCAATAATCGGCCACCACGCATCAACTTAAAACATTTACACAGTAACAATGGCTCAGCCATGGGCTCAGTGCCGCCATCAGCACAGCCACAATATACCGCACAGACTGCAACTACTTTGGGCCCTGGCTCTGTAGCTGGTCAACCATATTGGCCTCAATATTCGAATCCATTTGCAGCTGGTAATTTTATGGACAGAGGCTTTGATGGTTTCATGGCTTTCACCAAGTCTGGCATGAGTTTTGGCGAAAAGTTCACCCTTGGTTTATATGATAAAATTAGTAAATGGTCTAAGAAATGGTTTACCCACTTTTTTCTGTTGACCATAGTAACACTGTATAGTGTTGGTGGTGCTTTACTTTTTGGAGCTATTGAAGGTAAGTCGAGCGTAATGTTTGTGAAAAGTAAAGAACAAATGCAGAGTTATCCATTTTTCAGTTTTAAAAGAAACGGTAAATAAAATACAAATAAAGTTGGGCCTTGCCATTATGTATGAAATACAATGTCACTTAAGTCATAGCAGATGATCCTTTTGTGAAAGCTCTCGACCACTTTTCGCTTATTTCGGTCGTTAGACGAATGCTAGTTTTCAAATGCTTACGTTAGTGGTTTATTTGCCAGAACATGGTTTTTAACGTAGCCCTACAAAAATATCTAACGGCATCTAATCGCTGATCTTAGCGGTCAGTGGATGTCGCCAAACATTCCATGAAGGAACATGAGGACTTCTCTCAGTCAATGAGCTGCACCCAATTCTATTTTTAAACTCATTGAAAGGGATCTACAGTTTAACGCCGGCTCCGAACCGCAAAAGCATTAGAGAAATTTTCAATAGTAAGTAATACTCATAACCAGTTACTAGCTAAAGTTATGAGGTGATACCACTGTCGAAAAACTTTTTCTTATTTTTTAAGATGGTCTGGCCTGGTATTGAACCGACGACCTTCTGGTTGGTAGGCAACCCAATATTATAGAAAAGATAAAAATGTGTCACAGGCTGAAGGTTGCAGAGATTATCATTTTTAATCGGATAATATTTATGTTAAATATGAGCTTATGCAACCTGATCATGTAATCAATTCTCATCTCTACTGTCAACAATTGACGAGATTGAAGCAAGCAATTCAATTAATTAAAATATAAGGTTTCTTGTTTCATCATGACAACGGTCTGCCGTTGTCGTGACCCGGCAGAAACTGAGAGTCTTGTATCTTCCGATTATTATTTACTTCGATCTCTGTAGAGGCCTGAAAATCGTATTTGAATCAGTTTGTTTTTAAAGATCTGTTCTAACAATTAAATCATAGCAAATTTGGGCCCTAATTTTTTTTTCCTTTAAATTCATTACAATTTTTCCAGCGATATTCAATAGCTTTGATGCTGAAAAAAATGCCAAAAAATCATTTTTTCAGATGAAGCTCATTTTGATCTTGGCGGGTATGTAAACAAGCAAAATTGTCGCATTTGTGGCACAGAAAACCTGCACGCATACATTGAAAAGCCGATACACCCAAGACAAGTCACTGTTTGGTGCGGATTTTGGTCCAGAGGCATAATTCGAAAATGAGCAAGGAGTGGCCGTTACAATCAATGGCGATCGTTATCGGGCCATGTTCAACGAGTTTTTGTTCAGAAAAATTGAAGAGGAGGATATTAGCAACACTTGGTTTCAACAGGACAGCGCTACGTGCCACACAGGCGAAGCTACACTCGATGTTTTGCGTCCTGTTTTTGAAGATCGCATTATCAGTCGCAGAGCTGATGTCGCTTGGCCACCTCGGAGCTGCGATTTGACACCGTTGGACTATTATTTGTGGTGTGCCGTCAAAGATAAGTGTTACGCCAACAAGCCAGAGACAATTGACGCTTTAAAGGACAATATTCGTGAAGCCATTGGTGAAATACAGCTGCACACAATCGATAATGTGCTTAAAAATTGGACCGATCGTGTAGGCTACTGCATGGCCAGCCGAGGCAGCCATTTGAGTGATATTATTTTCCATTATTAACCGGATGGATTGCCCTTTCAAGTAAAAAAAGAAATTTGAGAAAATATTCAGTTGTTTTCTTCTATAGCATTCAAAAAAACATTTATTTGGCGGAGCCTTTATTATTGTAATTTTTCAATATCTTCTTCATTATCTTTGAACATTTTTAAATTAGGTATTGAAATTTCCTAACCAATCTAAAATCAATCAATCCCTTATGTAGGAAGTCGAATATCACGTAAATGATCCCCTTGACTTGAAATGTAATGACTGCGGCTTAGGAATAAGGTAACTTTGAGCAAACGCATGGATTACTTTAGCTCTGAGGGTTATTGTGTCTTGCGGCTTACTAGCATAGACCTATGACTTGAGGAAAACCAGCAACAGTAAATCTAATGCAGTCAAAACGCAATATTTTGGTGGCCAGTTTACATAACCTCACCTTTCAGGGTGTATTGGAAGCTTTAGGATCTTTTTTTTATTGACTTACCGATTTATCCAGAAATTGGTTTCAAAAATAATTTTTTCTAATGTTATAGGTCCCATTTCTGTCATAAGTCAACCTGTAACTATTTGACAGATGACAACTAAAAAATAGGCATTTAATATAAATGGTACGACGATGTTGCAACAACGCATTGAAATTAATAAAATTCACTGTAAAAACGGTGAAAAATTCGTGGACAATGTTTGCAAAACTAAAACATTGTTAAGTCGTTGTGAAAAAAATTCTCGGTCAGTGAAACAGGTGGGAAAAATTTTAACTGATAGTGAAGTGAGGAACAGAATCTTAACCCTAGAATGTCCTGTAAATACTTCACCACTAAATTTACTTCGTGGTCTGGTCGGACTACAGTGAAAATCCTAACCAAAAGTAAAATTAAACAAGTTTTTTTAATCATTTTTTCTTATTTTTGTACGTTTTAGAGTGTAATGTTGAGTCACATATCCATAGTGTTTAAGTGCCATATTTGGTTGGTTTTTGATGGAATATACCGGGTTAATCTCGTACGTTGGCAATAAGGAAAAAGCTCCCTTCAACGTCAAATTTCTATCTGGGGTATATGATTACCCTCAGTTACTAACACATAAACTGAAAAGTCCCGGTCCAAACACATAGATGGCGCTAGATTTATCACATTCACCTTTTTCTCTAACCTTCAAAAGACAGATGTTAAAATTTCATAATATTCTATTAAATAGTTTGTGAGTTATTGTGCTAAGAGTGACGCTACTTTTGTCATTTTCAGAAAAATGATCAAAAACAATTTCGTGTTTTAATTCTACACTGTTGGCTGATGGGAAAAATACCGTTCAAGCGAAGCAATGGCTAGGAAAGTGTTATGGGGACTGGGGACTCCGCTCCATCAGAAATAACGGTAAAACGTTGGTTTGCTGACTTCAAACATGGTCGCGGAGACAACCATGATGCAGAACGTTGTCGATGTAAAAATGGGAAAAATAAAAAAATCCACAAAATCGTTTTGAATGATCAAAAAGTGGAAATGCATGAGTTAGCTGACATCATAAAAATATCAAAAGAATCTGTTGGCTTTATATTGCATGAACATTTGACTACGAGAAAGCTCTTTTCGAAGTGGGTGCAGCGTTTGCTCACAGTTAACCAAAAACAAGTCAATCAAAACAATGACAAAACTATGTGATTTTAACTTTGAATTGCTCTCACATCTACCGTATTCGCCAGACTTAGTTCATAGCGACTACCGGCTATTCGCAGACCTCAAAACAACGCTTGCCGGTAAGAAGTTTGGCACGAAAGAAGAGATAATCGCTGAAATTGAGGGCTATTTCGAAGCAAAAGATCAATGCTTCTACAAAAGTGATATTGAAATATTAGGTCTGCGCTGGAATAATTGCATTGCTCTTAATGGAGATTACGTTGCTGAATAAAGCTAATTTTGAACTAAAAAAAATGTTTTCTTTGTTAGGCCCAGGACATTTCAGATCATGTGTTAGTAGGCCTTAACAAATGATCATTTATGCAATTGATTTACTAACTCTTGACGTTTGGCAGAAATGTTTGCATTGTAAAATCGAATAAACCATAGTAAAATAATTTGTGGTCCAGCTCCCTTAATATATGCCGATCGTAACCAAACTAATTGTTTTAGATTTAGAACATTTCAATCGTAGAATTCATTACCCTTCCTTTTTTTCTAACTTAACTAAAAAAAAATATTGAGCATTAATATCAAATTTCGTCTGACCAGATTAAGTAGGATATCCCAAGATCAAATAAAAATATTTCTGTTGCAGCTCGAAAACATAGGTTTGCCTTTTTCTTGTCCATCTTTGGACTAAGATCTTTAAAGCCCTCAGTTAACACAAACACTACTGTCTAGAAAACCACATGTTATTGGTGTCCATGCCATAGAATTCGGATTCTAAGAAGTTGGCAATCATCTACCTATAGTGCTCGCCATTGACAGTGATAACCTGGCCAACGTCATTCCTAAAGAAATATAGACCGATGACGTCGTCAGTTCGAAAATTTTGCTTGTTAACATACGTATTCATTTTGTTGCCCGAACAATAAAGTATAAAGGAAATAAAATTCCCTAATCGTGACACAGAAACTATAATTTTATGATTTTAATTGATCATTTTAATTGTCTGAAATAAAAATTGTTTTAATTTCATTAATGGACTCAGATAAATTGTTTCACATAATTTTTTCAAAATTTTTATTGAAACCGATTTTTTCAAAAAAAAATTTTTTTTGCTGAAATAAACATATTTTTATTCGTTATTTAAATTAAAAGGTGTTGTGGTACACAGTGTTGTGATTAAAAAAGATTGATTGGAAAATAAACAAATAAATTATGAATGAGATGAACAATTCAATGAATGAAAATTTTTATTTCATTTTAATTATTTTCCTAGACCATAAAATTTACGTACTAGACATTAAAGAATGAAAAATAAAAGTCATAACACATCAATAAAATACTAAAAACGTCCGAAAGGTACTACAAAGAAATATTATTTTTTGTAGTCAAAGAAATGAATTAAAAAAGAATTTATTATGATGCATAACCATAATAATGATTATAGTGACGACGATGAACAATTTCATCATGATGATGATAATTATGTTTAATTTTAAAAACAATTGCGTCTGAGCATGCAAAATAAAGCAAAACTTAAAATGAAACAAATAAATAAATAAATTCTCTCCCACCAAAAAAAAAAAAAAATATCAAAAAAATATTATGGAAAAACAAGCGTTGATGATAGATGTAGGCCACATGGGGGATTGTTTCCATGTACGATTTTGTATAATGCAAATGTTGTCAATATTAATCTGTTGACAACCAAACATATGGACCTATGAGCGGGCGGATGGTCAGTGTATAAGCGAAAACATGTTTCCGTATAATCGACGAATTATTCACTGACAAAAGGATTATTTTTGATATGAAAGCCACAGATTTATCATTCTAATCAGCTAATTTAACAGACAACCTTTTCATTATCATAATAATGGACTTGTGTAGCTTTCTATGTGTGAAATGGGATGAAAACAAGTAAAAACAACAGCCAAATTTATATGTATTAATTTTTGAACAAAACATAATAGCTCATTGGCATTGTAGTAAGTTATGATTCGCACTTATATTAGTTCTTTTTTTATTACGCTAAATTTTTGTATTAACCCTATGATTGCCATGTGGAAACGCAAAATAAAATCCAAAGTAACATAACAAAATTAGAGAAGAAAAACGTTATTTGATGCAAAACATTTGTGGCTTCCCAAAAATGTACAGCTTTTGTTATTCTGAGTTTAATTAGCGAAATTACCCCATGTCAAATTAAGACGACGAAAAAAACGTTAAAAAATTCCAGTTTTTCGATAACAGCACGTCAGTAAGTGCACGCACTTAAAATTACTTTTTCAGTCAATTGCTTATAAAGGGTACGCCATCTAACTTTTTTTTTTTTTTGATTTGACAGATAATTAGTTTTATTTTTCCGCTGAACGAATATGGTTGTGTATACGTTTCTCTAAGTAGGTCTGCGATCGACTTACAGAACATGCCGATTTTGCCAAAAAAATCATCTTTTTAGATGAAGTTCATTTTGATCTTGGCGAGTATGTAAACAAGCAAAATTGTAGCATTTGGGGCACAGAAAACCCACTGTCACTGTTTGGTGCGGATTTTCGTCCAGAGGCATAATTGGGCCATTTTTCTTCGAAAATGAGTAAAGAGTGGCCGTTACAGTCAATAGCGATCGTTATCGGTCCATGTTGAACGAATTTTTGTTCACAAAAATTGAAGAGGAGGATATCAGCAACATTTGGTTTCAACAGGACGGCACTACGTGCCACACAGCCGAAGCTACACTCGATGTTTTGCGCCCTGTTTTTGAAGATCGCATTATCAGCCGCAGAGCAGAAGTCGTTTGGCCACCTCGGAGCTGCGATTTGACACCGTTGGACTATTATTTGTGGGGTGCCGTCAAAGATAAGTGTTACGCCAACAAGCCAGAGACAATTGGCGCTTTAAAGGACAATATTCGTGAAGCTGTTTGTGAAATACAGCTGCACACAATCGATAACGTGCTTAAAAATTTGACCGATCGTGTAGGCCATTTGTATGAAATTATTTTCCGTTATTAACTGGAAGGATTGTACTTTCAAATAAAAAAAGAAATTTGAGAAAATATTCAGTAGTTTTTTTTATTGCATTTTCAAAAGAAAAAAAAATGTATTTGGCGGACCCTTTATCTTTAGAAATAATACTTGTCCAAAAGTTTTTATCTCTTTTAAAAAAACATGTACTCTAGGCGACCCATAGTTACCATACGGGATCACTAGTTTTTTGTGTTTTTCACAAAAGTATAACATTGTATTGAAAAATATACAGCATGTTCGTACTCAGGAGGGTATATTTTGCCTTCTTCAACGAAATATAAAACAAAAGTTCTGGGCATTACCGGGTTAATTTGACTCAATTTATCTACACAAAATACTTATTTAGCGAACTAAGTACTCCAGAAATAGTCAATAATGTTCTAATCTTATTAATATTGTTACGAAAATAAAAATACCTAAAAAGAAAATATACCACATCAGTGACTTTGGGACTGTATTGTGGGATTTTGGCCTATTGGTTTGTGTCAAGATTGTTAATGTGTTAACCTGGTAATGCCGTACTTTCATGTTTAAAATTAACGGACATAAAATATAGGATTTGAGAGCGTTTGAGACATTTCCGTTTACGTCCCAAACTGTAGGCAGTTAGGTATATAAGGAGACTGCTTTGTCTACCTCGATATAGTTATCGTTTTGACGTCATAAAGTAAAGTTGTGTTCAGGCGTAAATAAAAGTGTTGTATAAGCGAATATTAAGTGCAGGATAAATAAGTTGGTGTATTAAGATAAAAAATATAGTCAAAGTGAGGAAATAAAAACCGTAAAACAACAACAACGTGGTATTTATTTTAATTTGACGCAATTAAAAAAAAGAACTCAAACGTTTTAAAAAGGTTAAAACGTTACAATAATTTAAGTGCAAACAGTTGTACATCAACTGGCGATGATGACAAACATCAGACGGAGGAAAAGGACACCATCTACTGGAAAAAAATTACAATAGTACATATAATATCTAATTTTTTAACTATTTATTTTTTTATATTATATTACTGTCATTTCTTTCTTTTTTATTTACACATATAATGTGATTATACTTCATTTTAAATTCTTTTTTTTTTTTTTTAAGTATTATTGTTATTACTTGTCAGATTCTGATACTGTAAATTATAAGATATTAATCTTGTTGTTTCAAAAATTCAATTCTAATAAATACAAATACAAATACAATGATAAGTAAGAATCACCACCACCACCACTTAGCAAGGATCTTCACCACTACACACAATCATATGGAGGCGAGCTACAGTAGATTAATCATCTACTTAGTTTTAAAAATCAACTTGATTACTGAAACTGAAACAAAGTAATGGATGCTTTGTGGAAAGATAATATGCTCCCTAGAGGAGTGACGAAAAAAGATACCGAAACCAAAAAAGTGAAACTCAGGATATTAAAGTACAAAAATCAATTTGATATGTATATTCCTTCACCTTCCAATGGGGTAAAGGACATCACTACAGCAGTTCTCTAACGTACTTGATTATGGGCTATATTTCTAAAGTCGCTTTATGTTAAACTAAAAGACCTAATTTCGGCCTTCATGGAACGACTCTAAGTAATTAGCAGTCTTCCAGCTCTTGTTTCGGCCTGGTGAAAATGATTCCAGAGTAGAACTTGGTTAGAAGTATAGTCATGCTTGGGCCGAATTAGCTGTTAAATACATTGCTGCAATTCGATGTTCGAATCACCATTGGTCCAAAAATATGCAAAATCCATCTAAAACAACTTGATTTATGAAGGCTTCTGAGCTTCTGGTATTGACAACAGTAACCTACCATATTGTACAACCATAGAGTAAAACAGTAATTGGAGGAAAAATTCCCTTTTGAGGATGAATAATGGTTTCAATGGTTACTATGCAGTTAGAAGTGGATCTTTGACTCCATAGTTGTACCTGCCCTCACCTAGGCTGTATCGTATGGTGGAGAGCTTTATAAAATGCCAATCGGAGGAGGCCTCTGGATGAGGTGCTCAGGCGTGTTGCTAAGTGAATATCTGGTGCCTTCAGGAATACTCCTAAGCTTAGCCTCCCTGGAGGTTACAGTGAATAGGAGTGCAGCTAGGACTTCTTAATGATTTTGGAAGGAGGTCTGACCAAGGCTCTGGATTTTGGTGATTCTGTCATTTTAGGGGGGCTGGACTGGGGTGCGCATTCGTTGACCAGCGGTGGTTCTACGGACTACAGGGTCAAGGAATGCGACTTTAGTAGGGCAGTTTTTTCAACGTAAAACATTTTACGTTGGAGTGAAATGTTCGTAACTTAGTACGCAGCAACAACTGTCATTTTGTCAAATCGGAAACAACATTCGAAATGCTACTCTAGCTTTGCTGATTTGATTTCCTACATAATTCACGGTACAACCATCGGGGAGATCACAAAATTGGTATATACATTGTAGAAAAAGTTCGTTCACAAATTTGACCGAAAATGGAACACCTTTTTCTTATTTTTGAAACGAGCTTTGTTAAACTAAATATGTGTCGTTTTTATCTCTAACTTTTCGCCATTTTCAAGGTATGAGTATAGTTATTTTTCCATAAGTGTGATCCTCTGAGTGAAAAACTGATCCAAACGAGTTTTGCAGGCTCTTACAGAACTTAAATTTATATCATTAAGAGAGTTCTGCAGAGATCGAGGCAAATGATAATATGAATTCAAAACTTCTCAGTCAAGCTCTCCAAGTTGCTGCCGGGACATCAGTATGAAAAACGTAACACCTTTTCTACTGATCAATTCTAATCCTTTTTAATTAAATTCCTTTCCAATACCACCGTACACACAGCATTACTTTTCTTGTTTCAATCCTGGCTTTGCCACCGTCTACTATACTTCACGTTGCTTGGCTCTTGATTTTTTTTTCGAATGTTATTGTAGTACCACGCTTCATCGCCCGTAATCATTCGGGAACGGTTAAGTCTGATCTTGAACTAAGTGACTTGTTAGACAATACAAATCATAAGTTTCAATGCATTCCTTTAACATTTTCGTATAAGAAATACATTTTGTAGGCTCCCAGGAACGCGGGAAGAGTTGCTCAAGTGAAATAATATGTCAACTAACTCACGTATCTTTACTTTTTGATCACTTAAAACAATTTTGTGGATTTCTTTTGGTGCTTTTTGGAGTTACCGCCTCAGTTGGACGTCCACTGCGTTCTGAATCATCGGCGTCTCTATGTCAGCGTCAGGCAGACTAATATTAATGCATTTTACAATTATGGTAGTAATTTGAGAGTCTCATACTTAGGCTACTTTACACTCTATTTTTCCACTTGTTTTCTCTTTATTTCTTTTAGTTTATTCTTTGCCTATGCGTGTGAGTACGTTGGTATGAAAATAAAAGAGAAGAGCAGCTCTTAGCCTGTTGATGCTCTACGACCACATTTGAAGTCATCAAACTAACTTTTTATTGTTATTTCTGATGGAGCGGAGTCCCTATAATACTTTTCAAGCCAAATACAATACAAAATTGTTTTTGATCCATTGTTCTGATAATACCTAATGTATCGTCACTCTTAGCACAATAATTCACAAACTATTTAATAGAATATCATGAAGTTTTAGCAGCTGTCTTCTGGAAGTTAGCACTAACTGAAAAAGAGGTACATATATGCAAATAAACTAGCGCAATCTATGTGTTAGGCTCGAGACTTTTGAGCCAATGTGTTACATGGACAATGACTATAAACAGTCATGTATGACACCAAAAAAAAAATTTATTGTCAGTCATCGATGATTTACCATTTTCAGCGTTTGTCATAATGAGTCACTATGACGTTTGCTACTGTGTAGCAAACTCAAATTGCTTTGATTTTTGATTGATCATTTATAAATTGGTAATAAATTAGGGAATTGGACAACGGCGTTAAACAACAATATAGATTTAATATTTATGTTAAAACAAAACCAATGAACTTTTACTGAAACAAACACTTAAAAACTAGTTATGTCAGCATTTTTTTTTCTTTTGGAAAGAAGAAATTTAAGGCAACAACTTGGCAACAGTTTGTCTGGCATTATGGAGCCAACTGGTTTTATTTTAATTTATTTCCTGTATTACTCGCATATTCCAGAATATATAAGAAGAAAACCTACAGAAATACAAATTGCTTTCTAATGGATTACAAAGATTTAATTTTAATTGTTTTTTTTTTTTGTAAAAACAAATATATTTTTGTTTTAATAATTTTTCTTTTAAAAATTACATAAATAATTTTTGCCATTATTTGGCAAATGCGTATAAATTGCTTTTTAGTGCATTAAATATTAAAGATGCAATAAACGATGATGTCATATGATTTACAACATGTTTGTTTGGATTTATTTCAATGTTAAATAAGAAAATTTTACAAAAAAAAAACAGGAAAAACTGAAAAAAATAAACAAATTAAATAGACCAAAAATGAAATGAACTCAACTAAGCTGAACTAAAGTAACGCCAATGTCAAGGTCATATACAAGTACATAATGCTTAAGCAAACTTTTCTACTGGATAGTATCTATTATCATACTGAAAGTATAATGATAATGATGATGATGATGTTATTCATATGATTGCCAAATAGGCCTAAAGTTGTTGAAATACTTATTTTTGTTTTTAAATTGTTATCAGTTTTGTCATAATTCATTTTAGAAAAACTGAGAATTTAGAAGAAAATAACTTATTTTTAAGTGAAAAAATCTGCACATACTTAAAAAAGTAAAAAAAAAACATAAACGGCTATGTTCTGTACACCGAAAACGGGTAAATTTTCGAAAATAAATGAAATTTAAATGCGGCAATTATTTTAATTATTTTCATAATCAAAGAAGTTATTTGAAAGATAATTAAGTGACTTAATAAAAAAAAGAAATTTTAAAATCAGACAAGATTTTAAAATTATGGCAATTTAAAGTTTGATTCAGTTTACAACATATACCGGATAATATGTTTCAGAGTGTAATTTTTATTCCAACATAACACACCCTATGATATGTAATATACATAAATGATATGATATAATGACACTGTACTTGTATTTGACACTTTATTTTCGACATGCGTAGCACCCGGCGGGGAAACCAGATTCGAGTACGCCGAATCCAGTAGTGCTAAACGCTTTTTTAGGTTAGCTCTTGTTTTCAAGATATACCGTTATTTCGAAAATGCAGAAGTTTGCACAAGGTCTGTTAACTTAAAAATGGTTTCGTTTATAATAAACTTAAAAAAACCCGAAATTCCGCAATAAAGATAACTTTAAGGCTAAAACTTATTTTAATATTAAATATTTTATATTTTACTAGATGAAACCCAGGGTGTTTCGCTACCTCTATATTAATTATTATCTTAGTTATCATTTTGATCTGAATTAGGTAACAAATTTTTGTACATGTACGAATTTTTCTTGAACGAAAAAATTTTAGGAAATTAATAGCATGGAATAGTTCTTCAGATATTCCATAATTAATACTTCATTGATATGGAGTGCAGCACTTCTTCTGATTAGTTTCATAGAAAAGTGATTGGAACAAAATTTTAAGACTGTCGCTGTAAAAGTTTTTTAGATATATGATAATTAAAATTTGCTTTGTATGGGGTATACCTCCCACCTTGATTACACCCACCCTACATTTTTTTCAATAAATCAATTTCACACGAAAGTAATTGGGGCAAAGTTTTATGACTCTGGCTGATATAGGTCTTTAGATATGTGATTTTTAATATGTGGTTCGACCCTATCGTAAAACAGTGTAGCCTGTGTTTTCTTTCAGGCATACAGGATGAAACAGTGAAAATTTCAAGAAACAAATACACATATATGCATACATACAAGTAACACATGTTGAATTTTATATATAAAGATTAGTAAACTACTTCCGTAGTGTACATAAAAGGTGGGCAAATTTGAGGTTATGAAGTAATTTGGCTTAAAAACACTTTTTTTTTCTTTGACGTTCATATCAATATAAAATAGAAATATGGGAATTAATAATGGAATATGAGGTCGGGCAAATATCCACCTCTAGCACGCCGGCAGATCTCCGATCTTTTCACAAAATTATAAACCATGTTTTTTAAAAAAATCATCTTTAGTGATGAGTCGCATTTTCAATTAGGCGGTTATGTAAGCAAACAAAATTGTCGCATATGGGGCTCACAAAAGTCACAAGCAGTCTTCGAAAAACCATTTCATCCAAAGAAATTGAGCGTATGGTGAGGTTTGTGGTTAAGCGGCATCATCGACCCGGATTTTTTCGAAAATGAGCAAGGAAACGGCATCACCGTGAATTCTCTGCGCCACCAAAATATGATAACCAATTTTTTGTGGCCACAATTGGCTAATATTGACATCAGTGACTTTTGGTTTCAGCAGGACGGCGCCATAAGTCACTCAGGCAGCCAAACAATTCAGTTATTTCCCGGTCGCGTAATTTCTCGCTTTGGCGATGTCGATTGGCCGCCTTGTTTTTGTGATTTAATGCCGCTGGACTATTTTATCTGGGGTCATTTGAAAGACCGGACTTATGTGAACAAACCACAAACAACTGACACTCTGAAAGATGAAATTCGGCACTGCATTAACGAGATAAGCGACGGTTTGTTGCAGTGCTGGAGATGGACATTAGCCCGACATCATGTTCCATTATTAATTCCCATATTTCTATTTTATATTGGTATGAATAAAAGTGAATTTGTCAAAAACAAAATGTGTTTTTAAGCCAATTTACTTCCTAACCGCCCAGCCTTTACTTCTAAAACTACTGCGCAGAAAAACTTAACTTAAAACAACTTAACCTAAATGTGAGTATCACACACTGTGTAAGAATTTTCTTTCTTTGTGATTAGTGGTCAAAAAAAGGGATAATTGCAGTGTCGCATTAAGAAAGACATGAGTAAACTTTATCACAGTTATGTTAAGCAAATGGATTGAAATTGTTACTTCAGAAATTGTATTAAATAACAAAATTGAAAGTAAAAAACTATAATTTACGGAAAAAAATTCTATTTAAAACAGAAAACTTGTGGCGTTTTCTTTTCTGAAATAAAACGATGCATTTTGATGCCTCTTCTTTTTCCGTGTTCCTTTTTAAAGAAATCTAATACAAAGAAAAGGTGCTGTGTTGCCTTAAGAAGTCAGTGATTTTTCTTAATTTCTGACGACGTTTTATGGCAAATAACGTGAAAAACATTTGGCAACGCTGATTATTATTGACATGACTTTGTGAAGTTTTTCTTTATTGTTAATAACTTATACGGTTTAATTGTATTTCTTTACAGGTAGACAATCAAAACAAGCACATATAGAAGCACATGCAGCACAAAAAGAATTTTTTCGAGCCATGAAGGCTCTTTCACAAGATCATGAGCTAAGAAAGGTAAGCACATGGCTCCATATTTTTTGTCTACGTTTAAAACAATTTTCAAAATTTACATCTTTTTTCTATAGTACAGTAGCGCCGAATTTGATGGCAAATTGGTTTATACACTCAGGGAGCATCAATCGGCGGTTGAGTCTCTGCTCAACAATAATAAGACTTTAGAAGAAATGGAAAATCAAAAAGATCCCTGGTCATTTTGGAATGCCATGTTCTATTGTGGCACCATCTATACCACTATCGGTAAGTGAAAATGTTTAATTTAATTTTTATATTTTTATTTACGAAAACCATCACTTAAAAAATTGTTGAAAAAAAAGAAAGTGACACAAATTTCGAGTTCATTGCTTTTAATTTGGCCACATTCTATTCAAGGGTATTTTTTCTACAAGTTCTAGTGTGCTCGCTTGATTCGCCCAAACGCCCACTTAATTTTCAAAATTAATTTATGAAAACCATGGGAAAAAATGAAACTAAAAAATACGAAAAGAAATATTTTTGAAATATTTTTATAAGACTTAAATTTTCATCACTAAAGAAAACTCTTAAAACTGTTGATAAAATATTTTTTAATAAACACACATCTGTATGTGCGAGTACATATGTATGTATGAATTTATGATTTTATAATTTTTGTCTAGTGATAAAAAAATATTTTATATTTATATATACATACATACATACATACATACATACACACATATGTATACGTATAAATTGTATAATAAACAACAATAAATTAGTCAATTCCTGGCGAAATTTGTTTTCAAATGTGATCCATGCTAAGTTGATAAAATTATTAACCCTATTACTGAAATTTTTACAAAAATACATGGCCTAAAAAGTTCCGGTCCTAACAAATTAGCTTTATTTATCAAGAGCAATGTATTCATTCAAGCGCCACTATAACATTTCAACACCACTTCTGTAGAACAATTTATATTTTTCCTTAGTTTCAGCGATAAATTCTACATTCGTGCGAAATTTTTTACGGCGAAAATTTTTTGAGTTCTGCGAATAGCCAGTAGTCTCTGGGAACCAAATGCGACGAATACGATAGATGTAGAAGCAAATCGAAGTTCAATTAATATAGTTTTGCTAAAATCTCATAACCATCAACACGTTCTTGTTTTTTATTGTTGTTTATGATCGCGACTGGTGTGTGAATGCCGGGCATCTCTGAACGATATTGCGAGACAGGTGAGAGGTGGCTCTCTTGGTTGGGATGTCACTTTCCTTTTGCGAACTTCTAGTTCTGCTGTACATGTTGGATACGGCACAGTTACGGTGGGACAATGAACACACGTGCTCTGTGTGAAACGAATCTATTCCCTGTACATTTGCGCTCGCTCGGACTCTATGACGCTACATAGGCTCCGAGTTCTGGTGGCTGTCATTACCGGGACTGGGTGGCTAGGACTATTATAAGGATTGTCAGGATGAGAATGAGGAGGAGACTTTCGGATATTACGACTGCTTTTATTGGTAGTCCGTTTCTGAATATCAGTGGGATCTCTTCTTTTGCGCATGTGTCTGTAAGGTTCGGTTCGAAATGGTATGCAAACATGTAGGCCATTTGGACGCTATCTACTATGGGGATCACAGTGGGATCAATATTGGAACCAAGTGAGCTGGACGATGGCTACCCATCGTAACTAAGTAGCATGATGAAGCGGAGTCCATATAACACTTTTCAAGCCATTTATTCGCTTGAATGGTATACTTTTCTATCAAGCGGCAGTGGAGAATTAAAATACGAAATTGTTTTGATCCATTGTTTAGAAAATAATAAATGTAGCGTCGTCACAAACTTATTAATAGAATATCATGAGATTTTAACAGCTGTCTTTTGAAGTTTAGCTCTAACTGAAATACAGGTGAATACAATAAAAGTAGCGCCATCTATGTGTCAGTCCCGAGATTTTTCAGTCCATGCGTTATACTCCATTCGTTTAAAAAGTTGACAAAAATGAAGCACATTTTTTATATTTCAAACAAGGCTTATTAAACCAAATATGGGCCGATTTGATCGATAACCTTTTGCCATTTTTGGGGTAAATCCAATATTCCAGCAGTGTAATACTTCAGGCTTTTCTGAGCGAGCACCGATCCAATTACGGAATTTCAATTTACACCATCAAGCGAGTTCTGCAGGGATCGAAACGAATGATAATCTGAAGGTGTAAGGCCCCGGTAGTATGGTGAATTTATCGTATCTTTTTAGAAAATCGTCTCAGTCTTTGCCGGATCATTATGGCGTTATCATGATGGAACACAACTCTTTTTTTGTTGATCAATTAAAATAAAAGCTCATATTGAACAATTTCCTTTCGATTCCACCAGACACAAAGCACTACCTTTCTTAATGTCAATACTGGCTTTGCCAACGTCTGCCAAGTATCATCCCTCTTTTTATTATTATCCTTGATCAGGCACTATTACGTACACTGCGACACCTAGGATTTATTATGCCCATTCCGGTCTATAGTTTGTCCAGCAGGTTTGATGCTTTCGTATTGTACATCAACAGATCTGAGACTATAATGTTGGACCCTATGTCTACTTATCAAAAACTCTACATTTACACCATATCTGTTCCGCCGTCTCTGATGCCCGTGATCACAATCTACAAACATCCACATTTGTGACCGCCAGCTTTTTCAGGTTTAAGTCTGGCCTGCCATACTTGAGAACTTCAGAGCGAAGTCCAAATCGCGGAATAATCGTCGCCTTACAGTGACAAAGACGCTTTTGAGAGTTCCAGTGTTTCAAGCATCTGGAAATTTTCCAAGCTTTAACTAGATTGAAGATGGTAGTAAATGATGCCGCACAGCAATGTTCTGGACCGATATAAGGTGTCATGGAGTCGCTATTTTATTACCATCTATCCCACAGTGTCCAGGTACCCAAGACAACTAGACCTTATTTCCAAGCGAAAGCTTTTTCAACGTATCGTAGTAATATTTGTCCAGCCTAGATGTCATTCGATTCGAGCCTAATGCCTTTAAGTCAGGTTAGCTATCAGTGAATTATTAATGGTCTTACCCTTGATCCCACTGCCTACGTTGATCTCAGCACATATAGCAATGGACATGATCTCAGCCTGGAAGACACTTGGCGATCTTCCTAGTGTGATCGATAAATCTCGGTTGGGTCCATGGACACTAGCACCAATACTGTCATTCACTTTAGAGTCATCGATATACTAGTTCAGATCAAACTCGCTCCGGACGAAGGCCGCATTAAACAAACTATCCCGTTCCGGAGATACGACCATGATTTTCATGCCAAAGCGCAGAGCCAAAGGCATGACATTCAGGACCGAAGATGGTTTACCGACCACCCTGCGTAAAACGGAGGAATTCCTTCCGAGACCCTAAGGCCAAAATTTTCTTCGCTAAACATGCGGCCACCTTCATCACATGGATTTGAAGTGGTGTTAAACTAATCAAGGCCTCCAAGGCCGCTGTTGGACAAGTTCTTATTGCCTACCAAGCTAACGCCGCATAAGTAATAATGGGCCGAATAATAGCGGTATATATCCATAGAGTCATCCTAAGAGAAAGACCCCATGTTCTACCGTAAAAGAAGAGACTTCCCCGAAAGGCCTTGATCGTTTTTGTCTGGATGTCATTAATGTGCAATGATACCAAGAGACCAAGAGACTTAAACTCCCTGGAAAAGTTGATGGTAGTACCCATAAAAGAAATGCAGTCACTTGATAACTTGTCGTAAATGGTAAGGGATTCACCGAGACTCTTTCCTCAGTGCCGTCCTCATGAGATCACATAACATACTCACATATTTCCCACGGTCCGTTATAACGAGGTCATCAGAGTAAACAACTACTCTGACACCCCTACGAGCCAGCGTGATGAGCAAAGTGGGCCATTGTTTCGAGTGCTGTGTGGCATGTGGCACCGTCGTGTGCAAACCACATGTCGGCCAAGAACAGCTTTTCCATTTTGAGGAAAAAAAAAATTGTAATCATCGCTCGCCGTTCACAGTAACCCACCGACCCATAATCCACACCAATCAGTGCATTTTTCGGGATATATTGGCAGTTCTTGCAACGCTTCTGGCTGATCTTCAAACCAAATACGACAATTTTACTTCACGTATCCATTCAACCAGAAATGAGCTTCTTCGCTGAACTCAATTTTCCCATAAAAAGGCATGAATGTTGAGCATGAATTTTGATGATAAAACTCAATAATCTGCAAGCGTTGTTCGTTTTTAAATCGATTCATGAGCATGTTTGACAGTAACATGTTACACGAAAACAGCTGATCTACCAAAAGTAGTGTATCTTAAAGCAAATTGCTAAAAGATCACCCGTTAGTAGAGAAACAAAGGTTTTTTGGCCAAGGATGGACAAGAAAATTACTTAACTTGCCTTGAATTCTACTCTCTGCAGATGCTGCATGTAAGATGATGAGAAAGTTGCGGTACAACTGCTATTAAATTGCTCAGAATTAGATAAACCAAGAATTGAGGTATTTGGTAACTATATAGCATCGAACCAAATTAAGATAAATTTTTAAAAAATATCGGACCATCATCCACTGTTAATGGAAATAAAAAAGAAAAAAATATTTTAATTGCTTGTACAGACTCATTATATTTACAAATTAAAATGTTTTTATTTTGAAAATATTTTTATCACGAAATTATTTTAATTTAATTAAAAAAAATATTTATTTAAAAATAAATTTTTTTTTTTTTTGTTCTTTGTTTTCATTTATGGACATAAATATTGTGAATTTTTATACGAAAATATATTATTTTTTTCATTTCACACTATTTCAGTGACATACGTTTCGTGTACACAGGTAATGGTAATTTCAGAATAAATTCACATATATTTGTTCTCATTTACTTATAATTGAAATGAAAAATAAAAATTTTAATTTATAATCATGTTTTATTGCCTTTTTTGTAAATTTTAAGTGGGCGAAGGTGAATTACGATGGTTGTTTTTCATGCGAATTTCTTTTCATTTTTAGTTGCTTTTTTAGCCGGCTTGTATTGTATTGTAAACACGTGTCTAATTAGACAAAATATGGTGACAGTCACAGAATTATTTTTAAACACATCGATTCATTAATGCTGGACCATTAAGAGGCTTTTTAAGTGAAATTATTGCCTTGTTGTTGTTACTCGTATAGAATATGTTAACAAAATTGGAAAATTTATCGATAATGTTTCCATTTCGCGTTTTTCAAAAGAAATAAAATTTAAGTTTATAATTCAATCAATACATATATTAGTGGTTTAATTAGCACTTTATTATGGCATATTTTTTGGTATAACAGTCAAGGTTTTTTCGAAAATATGTATTCATTGCCCCACTAGCACTATTTAATCCTGATCTTTGAATCCTTATCAAGGAATTAAGAACATACTTCCAGTAAAGAACAACTGAATTCCTAAAAAGAGGATCAAACCATCATCGCAATTGTACCAGCGGTCTGATATATTTTATTAGAATTCTGTTAAGCCGGATTATTGGACCGATTGGCGGGCCACTGAGAAAAGAGTAGGTAATGGTAAGCAGCTATAGACTGAAAGAAGCTCCATTAAAGAATAGAAAGTAAAGTGGCCGAGAACCACTATGGCCCCAGAGCTTGCCTATAGCTTCATTAGAGCTATATAGAGGAACAAACTTTTTTATACAGGGCGATAAACCAGTTTTAAACAACTGGGGAGCCATAGCCCTTGTCCCAGCAGTTTGCAAGATATTTAAAAGATTTCTGTTAAACCGTGTTACCGGACGAATTGAAAACCAACTGAAAACGAAGTAGACTGGCTTTTGACCGGCTCATTCAGTGGTTGACTACATAAACAGTTATAAACATAAAACGCCTCTGTTTCGGTTTTTTTTTAGACTTCATAAAAGCTTTCGACTCCGTTATTTACTTACTTACTTCCTTAGGTGGCCGTCACAGGTCGTTTGTTCCAGGAACAGAACGTAGAATAGATATCCAAGCGCTACGATCTTCTGCAGTACGATCAGCACTACTTCTCCAATTTCTGACATCAAGTTTCACGATGTCTTCCTCTACTTGATCCTTGCATAGGAGTTTTGGTCTTTCCCTTCTGCGTGAACCATCACGAGGTTTGTACACAAATGGCTTCTTAGCTGTTTCGATTCTGTTAACAGCAACATAATATCCTTGGGCTACAAAGAAAAGTGTTCCGTAGAAGATCATCCACTTCATCAGACTGGAACAATGAACAATCTGCGAAAGTTGTGAACTGTGGAAACGTAAGCGACCTTTTCCCCACACTAACCGAAGTCACGTTTGAGTTCTTTTTAATTGCGCCAAAATAAAATAAATACTATGTTGTTGTTGTTTTACAGGTTTTATTTCTTCACTTCTACAGTATATATTTATAACTATACAGTGTCCAACTTATGTATCTTGCACTTAATATTCTTTAACACAACACTTATATTTACGCCTAAACACAACTTTGCTTTATGACTGCAAAACGATAACTATTTCGACGTAGGCAAAGCAGCTTCCTTATATACCTAACTGCCTACAGTTTAGAAAGTTTCGGAAATGTCTCAAACGCTCTCAAATCCTCTATTTTATGCCCGTTAATCTTAAACATGTGTTAACCAAAGATGGTCGAATTGGCAATGCCATCAAATACACAAATCAGCACGGCATTACCAGGTAACACATTTACAACCTTGACACAAACCAATAAACCAAAATCCCTCAATGCAGTCCCTGATGTGGTGTATTTTCTTTTTAGGCATTTTTATTTTCGTTGACAGTTACACTGGATTACATCTTGATATTTGTTGCTGCTAAAAACCAACACCTCAAAGAGCTCGAATGTACCGACGACATTTCCATATACACTTCCAACGGCAAACACATGCAGGCCAAGATTTACGAGCTATATGCCACAGCAGCAGAATGAATAAACAGTATAATGAGAATACAGCGATCTTGATTGGTTTAACACCGCTTCACATCTATGTGATGAGGGTGGCTGCATGTTCGGAAGTAAATTTTTTCTATAAGTGGTTGCGAAATGCGTCGGAAAATCTGTCTTTTCTACGCAGAGTGGTCGGAGACCCATCTTCGGTGCTAGATATCATGTCTTTAAATCTGTGCTGTGGCAGAAAATTCAGGGTTGAATTCCCCGACCAGGATTGTTGGTCTAATGGAGCCTTAGATCGAAGTTTGATCTGAACTGGTATGCTCATAGTTTTATAATGAATGACTGTGTCTGTGCTGCTGTTCACAGACCCTACCGAGTGCGGAGACAGTAGGATCAAGGGGTAAGATCATTAATATATTTTCTGAAGGCTAAGATGCATTTAGGGCCCTTGGGTCAAATAGTATGACATCTAGAGATCAAATATTGCCACCATACGTTGCAAAGGCTTTTGCTTGGAAATAAATTCCTTTTTTTGGGTACCTGAACACTGTGGGATAGACGGTAATGAATTAGTGGATGAATTGGCTAAAAAAGGTTCCATGACATCTTATATCGATCCGGATCCTTACTGTTTAGCACAACTTGCAACCATCCTCAATCTAATGAAGGAATCAGATGCTTGGAATACTGGAATGCTCAAAGAAGACTACGCCACTCTAGGACGGCGATCAATCGAAAATTTTGGCATCACTCTGTGGTTTTCATATATGGTAGACCAGATTTGAAACTCCTAACGGAATTTCTTACGGGCCATTGTGGACTGACAGCGCATCTGAAGTAGCGATCTATGTAGACAGTCAGGTGGTACTTGTGGCTTTGGTGGCACGGTGAGATTTAGTGACTGTATGGCTGCTCGATTGCTCCGATTGTGTTAGTTAACAGGTCACTACAGTATCGGCGGCAACAAAGAACACATTCGGAGAACTGAAACGATTGGTGAGATCATCAATAGATCATCTTTTCAGTTAGGCAAGGTCTTGGTAAAATTTGAAAGTTCATGGAGTGATAGGTGTATTGGCATATGGCTCAAGTTGAATAAGCCGAATTCAGTTACTCTTAGAGTTAGACTGGAGAACAGTTCAGTTATATTTATATATGGGACAGTGTATTTTCGTGGTCAGATGTCACATTATGAATGTTTGTAGACTGTGATGGTTTTAGAGACAGCGGAACACGTATTGTATGAATGTGGGGTTCTTTACAGGTTTGGATGGAAATATTTAGGTAGACATAGCGTCTCACTGGTCCATTAAGGTCTCGGATTTGCTGGTGTTCATTAGGAAGGCAGGAAATCTTCTGAACAAACTAAAGACCGGAAGGGGAACAATAGATCTAATGGGTCGCAGTGTCCTGCAATAGTGCTTGGTCGGTATGATTTTAATAATAATAATAATAATGCCACTGCATCTTGCCTAAAAGTCAACGTTGCGAAACCTAAATCGTGTACTTTTATGATATACAGTAACGGCTTCTGTTATTGGGCTGGCCTAATTACGTGTACTGTACAAAGCGTTTGAAGAAGAATAAATAAAGCCCGCTCTGCATAAGTTAGCTCACTCAATATCTGGCGCTCAGAAAAGCTCTGTACAACTTTATGGCTCCGTAACTTTGCTGATCTATTCATACATTGAACAGACGCTACAAGTATTTTGCATTTTTGTTTTTAATTTTTTAAAATTCGCTAAAAATTTAATATTACGTACATACATATGTACATGTGTTAGTACATATTTCATAATTATTTTTTTTTAATTGCTGTGAAACACAATTAAACAGTCGCCAAAATTTTAAACGCTAATTCACGGATTTTCCAAGAAATTTAAGTGGCGTTGCAAACACAACATGGCCAATGACAAATTGAAAAAAAAAATAAATAAATAAATAAATTTTTAATATACGTACATATGTATTACCGTGTCTCAAAAATGTTTTCGTATAGACGAAATAAATCGCTAAAGTGCATTTTTAAATATTAAACTTACAAAATTATCACCAGGGAAATCAGAAATATGCAATTGCATGTTTTTTCTCATGCACCCAATCAAGTCGTATGTCAGTTATTCATCCGTTTTGTGAATTTTTATGAATTTCGGCATTGATTTGTCAGTGCATATTTTGTTCATATTGCAATTTTTTGCGTATTTCTCTTAAAGTAGCACGTTTTATAAATTTTTTCATTTTTAAAGAGCATTTTAAATGCTTTTAGCGCATATTTGGATTTTTTGTGCTCTAAAATATTTTTAAAGCGAAAATAAAATTTTTGTTTTTAATTCTGAATTTTGAATTATTTGTCAATTTAAATTTATTGCCTCATCTATATCTCAATTAAGTTTATTACCGCTTACCAGGATCTAAAACAAGTTTTGGAACAAAACAGAAACGGTTTGAAATTTTGCCAATTCTTTTTTGTTGCGAAACGCAATTGTTCCGGTTAGAAACTAAATATTATTTCATTCATATAGCTGGGCTCACAGTGCCCCGTCGATTCGACCAATCTTCGAGAACTTTTTAGAGTGTATGGGGTCGTACAATGGCATCACGAATGTTGGACTTCAAATGCTCAACTGTCTCTGGCTTGTCGGCATAACATTAGTCTTTAACGGCGCTTCATAGAAAATAGTCCAACGGTGTCAAATTTCAGCTTTTTGGCGGCCAACTGACATCACCATTTCGGCTAATAAAATGGCCATCAAACGTTTGACGCGGGCACAAAAAAATCATGGTGCGATAGGTATCTCCATTGACCGTATTGGTTGCGATAAATGAAATATGGGCCGATGATGCCTCCACTCCAAAATCCGCATCAAACAGTCACTCATAATGGGTGCATTTTGGCTTCTGTAAGATCACGTTTTGGGTTCACTGAGCCACAATTTTTTGATGATCGCAAGCCGTAACAAAACTACATATACAAATGCACAATTTACTGTGAACAATAATCCACAAGAACGTGTATCTTGCTATAAATATCTAGGTGCGTGGCTTAGTGAAAGTTGGACGGCAGACCTGGAAATCAAATATCAAATATCGCTTCGCCTTCGTATGGTTAAATGCTACATACGGTCCATGGAGTCTTGAACCCTTAAAATGGATCATATAAATAAGCTTGAAAGTTTCAAAATGTGTATATATCGAAGACTTCTTCGAGTTTCATGGACAGATGTTATAACTAATGATGAAATATTGAAAAGATTGAACACCGAAAGACAACTTCATACGATAAAAGTCCGTAAAACTTCATATCCTGGTCACATTATCAGAGGAGAAAAGTATGAATTGCTACGTCTTATACTTAAAGTAAAATAGAGGTTAGGTGTGGAATCGGACGCAAACAGATGTCCTGGTTATGGAATATTGGAACATGAACTGGCATTCGATCAATTGGAGAACTGATCCGATTGCGGCAAGCAGTTTGCACACATTATACATAATATCTTGTAAATGTTGGATTGAGTATATATATTCATATATGGATATGGATGTAATATCATATATGCAGCTGTGATTCGCATACATGCCGTAAGGGATATGCATTAAACAGCGAAAGAGAGAGATATTGAATTGTTGAATAAACCTTTTTCCATTACCAAAGAACAAATTTTTGTTTCCTTTTTAGAGCATATTTTTTTAAGTTTTTAGATCATATTTTCGTATTCTTACTGCATATTTTAAGTGCAATAAACATTTTTGAAAGCATATGTTTGGTTTCCCTGATTATTACCTACGAAAATGAATGCAAAAATCAGAATATTAAAAAAAGTATCAAAATATTTAATATCTAATTTAGTATCATATGTACGTACATATATATGTGTCCTAGTATATTTATAAATAATTCTATTTTTGTCGTTAGCAAAAGAAAATAGTTTTAAGTGAAAAACAAATTTCCGAAACACTTGCAACCAACTTGGACCAAAGAAAAATAAACATTAAAAACATTATTTTTTATTTTATTTTTTCATTTATTTTTTTTAACGAAAAGTAATTAAATTATTTTTGTTTTACTACGACATGTCTAGCTGAAATGGCTAAAAAAATAATAACAAAAAACAAAATGTGTGGACAATTTGCAAATACATGAGTACATGTGTTTTGGATCAAAATGCTTTAAAAAAAATTGCTGTTTTGTTGTTCATTTTATAGCATATTCACTAATTGATTTTATAATATTGGGTGTAGAACTTAAAACTGTGAGATTCACAGCAGATGGAAAATCTTTTACACATGGTTTGAGCATGAGCGTGGCAATATATCAGGTCACTGCTCTGGTCACACGACTTCTGATAATCTAACCACCTAGATGAAGAACTCAAGGAAAATATAATAGTCAATATACCAAAGAAAGGCGACCTCACCCAATGCTAAAATAAAAGGTAAATCACGCTTCTAGATATGCTGAACAAACTTATCGCAAAAATAATTAACAACAAGCTGGTAAATGCACGTTTACAAAACACTCGGTATGAACAAGCATGACTTAAACCGAATAAATCGTGCATTGATGACCATATAAACGGTCTAGGGATAATCACTGAGCAAGATAGTCCAGGGGGCGATTGCTGTGTTTGAGCAGAACTATTGGACAGGCACCGATCATTGAATTTGGCCCGGACATTACGGCGGATGGTGTTCGAGGTTGGGATTTCGCTGGGGGAGGATTTTCTTTGCTGACTCCTTCTGATATTGGCCGGGTATTGTCCAGTAGACCTAACAAGAGATCCAGCGGGCTGGACGGCATACCGAACTTGATCCTGAGGAAGACGGACGCCACCACATGGAGGTGCTTGGCGTTGGTGCTTAAACACTGTTTCAACATTGGTTACTTCCCGAAAGCATGGAAGGATGCGATCATTGTTCCTATACCCAAGCCGGGGTCTGACCCTCGGGGTGCTGGTAGCTACAGACCCATATCTCCGCTCTATAGCCCGGGTAAACTTATGGAGTGGTTTATTTTGGAGCTTTTTGGAGATATTGCTTGATTGCCAATTTGGATTTAAGAGGGGCCACTCTACGTCTCATGCACTGGTGGCACTTGCGGACTATGTAGCAAGGGGACTGAATAGGAGATGTCCGACGATTGCTGTGAGCCTGGCCTTCGCAAAAGCTTTTGACAATGTTTGACAGGAGGGAATAATTCATAAGATAATGTCGTTTGGTTTCGACAGGCATCTTTGCGGAATTGTTGCGGAATTCCTGAGGGATCGCTCCCTCAGAGTGAGAGTGGGCGATACACTCTCTGATGAAAGAAATGTTGTTGGTGGAGTGCCGCAGGGGTCACTACTGGGACCTGTCCTATTCAACATATTCATGTCGGATATACCTCGGCCACCTGACGGAGATTTACTCCTTCTGTATGCGGACGATGTGCTGGTTGCGGCATCTGGCCCCAGAGCGGCAAGGGTGAATGAGAGACTAAACGGATACCTGGGTAGACTGTACGAATAGTCTACCAGTGTTGAGGGTAGGCGGTGAAATTGTATGAGTCTCCGACAGGATTAAGTATCTCGGGGTGATTTTCCACGAAAGCTTTGAGTTTTATCGACATGTGGATTCTGTTTTGAATAGGATGAAGGGGATATACCACTCCTACTGTAGGTTACTGCGTCGAAGGGAAAGTTTGCGTAGGGTGGTAAAGCTGCTTATATACACGCAGATCATCAGACCTCTGATGTCTTATGCCTTCCCCGTCTGTTTTGGGATTTCGTCCCATCAGCAGGAGAGGCTTAGGGTCTGGGAGAGGCGTATTTTGTCGGCTTGCCTTGGATTAAGGGCTCGCCAGTTCTCCGATGGTTCGTTCCGGAGATCGTCTTGTCGGGTCATTTATGACCATACGGGTTTCGAGAGGATCGCTGTTTTTCTTATGAGGACTGCGCTGAAATTTTTGGAACGATCGTCTGCTCTGGAGAATGGGATGTTGACTAGCTGCTTCGAGAGGAGGAGTGATATGGAGACCCTATGGGGTTGCCTGTGGATCTCCTACCGATGAGGGACGAGGGGCTGCTCTATGGCGACGAGGGCCTGCTATTTTATCACAGGAGGGTTAATACGCTGGATTTGGACAGCCTGGTGTACAACACTGCACAGTGAGGTGGATGTCTGTGCCCTGTTGTTGTTAATTAGTTGTAAGTAGTGTTTTAAGTTAGTTTTAAGTATATGAGTGTTTCCGTTTTTCCATTTTTTGCGGAATATAGTATAAAAGTTGATTTGTTTTAGTGATGGATTGCGGCTATTCTGCAGTATTTTAAGTTTTAGTTGATAAGTCTATGATAAGTATCATTTACGCATAGAACAAGTATCTACATGATTAATTAGTTTAAGATAAACTATTTAGGAACGGAATATTTGGATAAAAAAAATCACTGAGGAATCAACAGAGTGCAGATCACCTGTATACCTTGTCTTTATATATTTCGAGAGAGCGTTACATACCATTCATCATACGAAAATCCAAAGCACAGACAAAAATATCACTCATCACGAATTTTATAAAAAAAATATATTTTTTGAAAGCTAATTATCGGCTGAATAAAACGATAAAATTTTTTTCAGTTATTTATCTACATTGTCGCAAGAGGGCGCTAAGCTCAACCAATTTACAATAGAAAATACTATGTTTAAAATGGATTTTAGGTACTTCAGAAAAATGGCTGTAAATACTCTATCTTTTTAGGAAATTTTGAAAAGTTTAGTTTTTTAATTAGTTTACAAAAGCATGTACAGAATAGAACAAAAACTTTTAAATTTTATTTATTCGTTTTATTGTTTACTGCTTTGAAAAACGCACTAAGTTTAATAAAAAGCTTAAATTTACCAAACTTTGAAAGAGTATTACAGAAATATATAAAAAAAATTAATACATTTTTATTTTTGCGTTTGAAACTATATAATTTGTGCTATCAAATAAACAAAATTGGGGCCAAGTTTGGCCTACAACCTACAAAAATTTGAAATTTTAAAATTGCATAACATAGAGAGTTTTACTAATTTTAAATAGCTTGAGGCAAACAAAAATTAAAAAATAATTTGAATAATCACTTTATATATGATACTAGCTGACCCGGCGAACTTCGTGCTGCCCAAAATTGTTTTTTTTTTATTGCCCAAAATAATAATTCTCGTTATATATTTACTGTAATACTCTGCGAAAGACAATAAGATTTTTTGATTTTCCATTTTCTTGAAAATAAATTAATAATACAAATGGTTTGCCGACTCGTGAACGGGCAACGTTTTGTCCGTTAGAAAATACTGGAAATCCTAAGTTTATCTTACAAGTCCCCAAAGACTGACTTTGCGCCTTATTAATGCTGAATCGAAAGGCAGCACACACTGGATATCGTACATGCTTGAACTCAAACAGCAAATCCGATGATATCATTGGAATGTGGGGAATCAAAACGTCTTCACCTTTTTTGTAGTAAGTCTCGCACCATTACAAAGTTGTGGCTGACTGATATTACGAAGCATAATAACAGTCACTTCCTATAAATGGGAGTAAAACACCAATTTTTGGAATAAATGTTGTTTATAGTACTCTGTACTATTACACCAAATTTTATTACTATAGCTTGTGTATGTTCCGAGTTATAAGTATCTCTAGAAGGGAGAGGGTTGCCACACCCATTTTTGGTATGACTTACCTGTAACACACCGCATTTGCAAAGCAAGGCAGGTGTATTAACTTGGTATTTTATTTTTTTATTATTTTATTAAAAACCACTCAAGTCAACCCGATGCGACAATCGAAAAAAATTACGATATGATATTGAACGATTAGAGATTGAAAGTGCTAGAGATTGTGGCAGCCATAGTCATCTCACATGGATCAGTGGTTTCTAGTTTGAATGATCAATTGAGTATAAAAAGCTTTCCGCAAGGTGGGTACACGTTTGCATACAACCGACCACAAACGCAATCGTATAACAATTTTACAGGAGTGTTTGGAGTTATGCAACCGTAGTATGGAAGAGTTTTTAAGGCATCAAAACAGCGGGGTGAACCGGCACCGAAAAAAGCCAAGAATGGTTTGTCAGCCAATAAAGACATGGCGATTTTTGTATGCGGTTGATTACACTACTTTCAAAGACGTAAAACAATCCATTGCGAATATTAGACCAACTTAATCGATAGATTAATGAGAATTAAAAGAAAACGAACACTTTGAAAAAATTCATGAATTAGGGGCTACGAATTTCTTCTTTAACCACCCTATTCTCCGGACTTAGTTCGAGTGACTATTTTTTATTTACAACACTGAAGAAAAATCGGGTGGGCCATTAAAAATTTTTGATTTAAAAATGCAATAAAACAAAAACGCAAAATTGCAAAATTTATTTTTTTGCTGTGAAGTACAATTGTAAGGGTTAGAAATTAAATATTATTTCATTCATATGGCTGCCGCGGCTAGCCCCACAATACCCCATTCAATAGGACCAAATTTCGAGAACTTTTTCGAGTGTATGGGGTGTATCTAGGCAATGGCATCACGACTGTAGGCCTTCAAATGCTCAATTGTCTCTGGTTTGTCGGCATAACATTTGTCTTTAACATCGCCTTACAAAAAATAGTCCTACGGTGCCAAATCGCAGCTTCTTGGCGGCCAACTGACATCATTATTTCGGCTAATTAAGCGGCCATCAAACATTTAACGCAATAAAGCGATTGTGGCGTGAGATGTGTGGTAAGTTGCACCATCCTGTTGAAACCACATTCTTCACATCAATACCATGAAGAGCGGGCACAAAAAAATCGGTTATCATGGTGCTATAGGTGCCTCCATTGACGTAATGTTTGCGCCGTCCTCATTTTCAAAGAAATATGAGCCAATGATTTCTCCGCTTCACAAGGTTCCATTGGTTTCTATAAGACCACCTTTGGGTTTTCTGTGCCCCAAATACATCAATTTTGCTTATTAACGTACTCTACAAGATGAGAATGGGCTTCATTCGAAAAGATGATTTTTTTTTTGGCAAAATCGACATCATCGTACAGTTTCTCGTTGGCCCATCTAGCTTCAACTCTTAAACCAATTGAACTTTTTAAGGCGTCATACCGAGATATTTTCGCAAAATTCAACGCAAACTAGTGCGTGAATTGTTCAACGATGACGAGTTGATGTTAATGGATTTTCACGTATACTCTGAGCCACGCACTGTACGAGCAGGCTTACGTCTTGGAGCATCAACAATGAAAACAGTTTTATGAACTTTAGCAACAAACTTGCGTATACTGGGCACTATTGGTCTTTCTCTGCGACCAAATTTTGTATGACATTTGGGTGCAATTTCCGACCAATTGTCCTGGTTTTGGAAATAAATTTTCAATAAATCATCAAGTTGCTCAAGCCTAAATCGATTCATTTCGTTTAGTAGAGATAATATACTGAATTTTGTGGCAGAATAGAATAACATAAGTATTGTCAGATTCGAAATAAATGGTGCGTGTATTGTTCAATTCTAGAGAACGAGGATGAGTTGATGTGGTGGATTCTCTCGATATTTTCGGGTGTATGCACTGTACGAGCACGCTTACGTCTTACATCTTCGAAATAACCGCTGGTTCAAATTTAAGCCGATAGATGGCCCTCCCGATAGCTCGATGTTTACTTCAAGATATTGTGAGATATTTCAAATCGGTTAATATACAACTAAGTTATTAGCTAATAAGTGGATGAAGATACGAAAAACCAACCATTTTAGAGTAACTCAAGATTCAGGGGACTTTTGAAAAATTTTAGAAACACATTCTTGTTGTACTGGTTGTACTATTAGAAACGGTATTACTTCATAAGTGTTTTTATTTCAGTTTTTTTTTTTGTCGCAGAGTGTATGCGAAACTAATTATTAAAGAAAAAAATTCATTTGATCGCAATAATTTAACCAATTTTTTAAAGTGTTATTTGTGTGTTTCATATAAAAACCACAATTAAAATTAATTTTTGTGTACAATAGAAAATAAATCTGTTTTTCCCCATAAAAAAACCACATTAAGTAATAAAAAGTTCGTATTAATGTTTAGTAAACTTATTAAAAAAACACTCATTAGAAAACAATAAATTGAATATGTTATACTACATACATACATACATACATGCATGCGTATACAAATTTAATATGTATGTTTGCATAGATATACAAATGTTCAAATACTCAATTAACAATAAAATTTTACTACAAAATTGTATTTTAAAGAAATCTGCTTAAATTGAAGTCAATCATCCGCACGAAAAACGTGAATGAATGATGGATTTCATTTGAACTTGAATAGCATTTTGATGATGTTTTTTTTTTGGTTAATTTTATTGTTGGATTACTACTGGAAGCAGACATATTCATTTAAATTTGATTACAAATTTTATTTGTTTTCATAAACATTTTATTCCATTGATTTTTCTGACTTTTCTCATCAAAAAAATTAAAATAAACTTTTTTGTTGAGGAAAAATTCCTTTCAAGCGTAAGGTTTCTTATTTTTTTGGCACATTCACTCAATCATTATTTCTTTGTATAAAATTGTTTAAAGATTATTTTTGTTTTTATTTATTTAATAACAATTATATGGATCATTTATCTTCAATAAATTGTAAATAAAAAAATATTTTATTTCTAAATTTTTAAAAACGCTTATATAGGGTGGGAAAATTTTAGGTTAGAAAGTAAATTTTTTTTTAATATAAGACCAGCACCCAGGGGATGGCCCCTACTCATGCAGTGCATTGTGCTGGTACTAGGAAAATAGGTTATTGGAAGGAGGACAGAGGGAGTAGTGTTTATGGACGTTAGACTTAAATTTACTCATGTCGTAAGTGGCAGGAAATACTTTCGCTGGAAGATTACTCCACAACTGAACAGTGCGACCAAAGAACGAATTCTCCCTATAATGCGTTGTGCGATTTACTGGACAATCAACTACAAAGGGATGCGCTCTACGAGAAATACGAGTACTACGTACAAATATATGATTTTTGGGAATTAATTCCTTAATTTCGTTAGAACACATTCCGTTATAGTACGGATAGAACAATGAAACACACGCCACATTGCGACGGTGCTCCAATGAATCGATAGAGTTGGCTACCTTACCGTCATTGATGAGCATCGTCGCCCTCTCCTGTACGCGGTCGAGAAGCTCCAAAATAGACTTTGAAGCACCGGCCCATACATGAGAGTTGTATTCCATTTTGGGACGGATATAGATCTTGTAAATATTAAGGAGATCAGATGGGGTGAAGTATTTCTTACACCGTCTCAAAAAACCAAGACATTGAATACTTCTTTCGACACTTGAAATATGTGATCATTCCAACGAACGTCACAGTGAATTCTCATGCCCAGAACATCAAGAGCATCTGATTCCTCAATATCCACATTACCCATTGACACAGATGACAGCACACCACCACGTCTGTGTGTTAAAAAACAACATTGAGTCTTACGTGCATTAAAATCGACCCTGTTCACACGACCCCACTTGGAGATCTTCACCAGGTCACTTGTGAGTGTGACGTTCATATTCATCCTTCTTACCCCAACCTCCAAAAGGCTCGGTCTACGATCAAAGGAATATGAGTGACAAATGTTGCTGTCATCCGCAAAAGAGTAGATAGGATTAGAAGTGAGAAGAAGAAAGTCGTTAAGAAATATTAGAAAAAGAGTAGGAGAAAGAACAGAGCCTTGCTGTACCCCTGAGTTTACCATGAACTCGTCGGATGAGACCCCATCTATAACCACTCTTATAGAGCGATCTCTGAGAAAGCTCGATATAAGTCGAGAGAAGTGACTACCGACACCAAAAGCATTAAGTTTCGAAATGAGAGCCTCGTGCCAAACTCCATCAAACGCCTTTGAGATATCCAGAGCCACAAAATTACTCTCGACAAAACCATGAATGGACTTGTTCCACTGACCAGGACCAGTGCTGGTATGCCATCCGGCCCAGAAGACTTGTTAACGTTGAGATTTGCAAGAACCCTTTTTACAGCACGAGCTCGAAAGAATATACTAGGCATAGTTACTGATACTGTCAAATGATGAAATGTCAAGAATTGAGCTGACACTATTTATCGGGTCCGCCATCTTAAGTTTTTTTTTTAAACTAGTGCTTATTTCGTGAGTGGTAACACTTAGCTCATGTTTGATTTCACAGATAATTAAATTTATCCTTCCGCTGAAAGAATATGGCTGTGTATACGCTTGAACAACGCTGGGAAATATTGCGACATTACTTTGAAAATCATGGTAATGTTGCAGATGAAGCTCATTTTAATCTTGGCGGGTATGTAAACAAGCAAAATTGTCGCATTTGGGGCATAGAAAACCCGCACGCATACATTAAAAAGCCGATACACCCAAGACGAGTCACTGTTTGGTGCGGATTTTGGTCCAGAGGCATAATTGGGCCATTTTTTTCGAAAATGAGCAAGGAGTGGCCGTTACAGTCAATGGCGATCGTTATCAGGCCATGTTGAACGAATTTTTACAAAAATTAAAGAGGAGGATATTAGCAATATTTGGTTTCAACAGGACGGCGCTACGTGCCACACAGCCGAAGCTACACTCGATGTTTTGTGCCCTGTTTTTGAAGATCGTATTATCAGCTGCAGAGCTGATGTCGTTTGGCCACCACGGAGCTGCGATTTGACACCGTTGGACTATTATTTATGGGGTGCCTTCAAAGATAAGTGTTACGCCAACAAGCCAGAGACAATTACGCTTTAAAGGACAATATTCGTGAAGCCATTAGTGAAATACAGCTGCACACAATCGATAATGTGCTTAAAAGTCGGACCGATCGTGTAGTCTACTGCATGGCCAGGCGAGGCAGCCATTTGAATGAAATTATTTTCCATTATTAACCGGAAGAATTGTACTTGCAAATAAAAGAAGAAATTTGAGAAAATTTTCAGTATTTTTTTTTTGTAGAATTTTCAAAAAAAAAAAAAATTATATGGCGAACCCTTTATAATAAGGCCCATATATAACAACGAATGTAAGACGGACTACAATAATTACAGATCTGTCGCTATACTACCGGCCATTGAAAAAATTCGGGAGGAAATAGTTGTCAGAAGGTTGCCATTTTTTTTGGAAAAATATAGGATCATGAAAAGAAACCAGTTTGGATTCCAAAGGGGAAAGAAGTTAAATCAATTATTGGGAGAATTTTCCAACTACAAAAATGACTGATTATCAAAGAAAATGTACTGCTTGATTCTATATATTGACTTTAGCAAGGCCTATGACACCCTTAGGCACGGTAACTTGATTGAAATGATGGAAGGATATGGTATTAGAGGGAATACATTAATGTGGTTTAAAAATTACTTAGATTGCAGAGCCTATAGGATCAGGATAAATGATAGCGTTAGTGACGAGATGACAATAGATTGTGGCATACCTCAGGGTTCAAAACTTGGGCAAGTATTAATATACGTGAACGAGTTAATGAATAATCTTCGTAACAACATAGTGTTTGCTAATGCTGATGATACTGCAATTATTATTTCGGATAAAAATATTAAACATGCCACAGAACTTATGCAAGAACAACTTGACATCGCGACCAAATGGTGTCATGATAACGGGCTTATAATAAATGCGATCAAGATATTTATCTCCCATTACGCTACATGTTAAATTGGTAACGATTGCCTTCATAAGACAGTTTTGAGCCCGAAGAGAACTGACGAAACCTGTAGCATTACAATAGAAATGGTGGAGTCTTATAAGTAGTTACGGGGATATACGTGGAGAATAATTTTAAATGGAGAAAACACATTGAAATGCTCCGTAAGTAGCTTCGTAAAACAGCATACATGCTAAACCATATCAGTTATTGCTCAACGTACAACGTGCTCAGGTAAGCATATACTCGTATATCGCTCGCTGAATCGTACATAAGGCCTGGCATAACAGCGTGGGGAGGTTCTTTCCATTGCAAAATGTTGCAGAAGATACAGAACCAGCTACTGAAAATCTTAAAAAAAAATTGCCAATTTACAAATAACACACCATCCCATAATACGATATCGGCAACAGAATCACCCGCTTCGCAACACAAAGAAATACAACAAATCTCAACTCAACTGATGTACTTCGAGTAGCTAGGAAATTAGGCTTATCGAACGTGAACAGCATTTATCGCATGATCTTGGTTAATGATTTTTATAAATATAGTAGATTTTTAGGACCTATTGACTACCACCACAACACAAGATGTAATGCACAAGGAAGATACAAGGTAGAACGTTTCAACAATGAATTTGGAAGAAGTACTTTGAAAGTTAGGCTGCCCACAATCTTCAATAAAATTCCAGTTCAGATAATTAATGAAAATTTTTTATTGAGAAGGAAAAAGCTTTAAAAAAAATATGAATTTGAAAGGAAACATTAAATTCAATTATTTCTGTCTCTTGCCAATTACGTACATATTCTTATTATATTTATTATATTATAATGGGTGTTTTTTATAGAGGTATACAACCTTAAGTTGCAATAAGACAACGATGAATTATTCGATTAACATGCATTTTATTTATCCAAAAGATAATCTTGTGGCATAACATTTTAAATATGATTTGTGGCATATGACCGCCACGGCTGGCGCGGATGTAGCCCAATCTGGACGTCCAATTTTCGATGACTTTTTCCAAAATTTCGTGGCCGTATATCGGCAATAACACGGCGAATGTTGTCTTCCAAATGGTCAAGCGTTTGTGACTTTACCGCATCGATCAATGACTTTACATAGCCACACAGAAAGAAGTCTAGCGGTGTTAAATCACAAGATCTTGGAGGCCAATTCACAGGTCCAAGCCGTGAAATTAGGCGGTCACCAAACGTGTCTTTCAATAAATCTATTGCGCCACGAGCTGTGTGACATGTTGCGCCGTCTTGTTGAAACCACATCTCCTGGACGTCATGGTTATACAATTCAGGAATGAAAAAGTTAGTAATCATGGCTCTATACCGATCACCATTGACTGTAACGTTCTGGCCACCATCGTTTTTGAAAAAGTACGGACCAATGATTCCACCAGCCCATAAAGCGCACCAAACCGTCAGTTTTTCTGGATGTAACGGTGTTTCCACATACACTTGAGGATTACCTTCACTCCAAATGCGGCAGTTTTGTTTGTTGACGTAGCCATTCAACCAGAAGTGCGCTTCATCGCTAAACAAAATTCGCTTATGAAAGTCGTGAACAAATCGAAATAAAATTGCACTATTTGCAAGCGTTGTTCAGGCGTGAGTCTATTCATGATAAATTGCCAAACGAAACTGAGAATAAATCACTTGACAGCTGTTAAATTGGTCGCCATCTTGAGAAGTAATGCCTACTTAAAGTTCAATACCTCTATAAAAACACGCTTTATTATATTTTGCATACATACATATGAAAATATTTTTGTTATTATTGTTTAATATTTATTCAATTTAATTTTCTCTGCTGACAAGTCATTGGCTTTAGCAGACCTCTAATGTTAGAATAAGTAAATATATAAAAAATAAATAAATAAAAATAATCTTATTTAGTAAAAAATTGGGAAATTTTAATTATTTAATTATTTAATTATTTAATTATTCTTGAATTAAGAATATTAATTGTGAAAATCTTTGAAAAACTGAACGAAAACAATCCATTTTTCAACAAAATTGTCTTTAGCGATGCGGCACATTTTCAATGATGCGGTTATGTAAACAAATAAAATTGTACAAGTGAGCGTATGGTGCGGTTTGTGGTTAGGCGGCATTATCGGCTCGTATTTTTTGGAAAATGAGCAAGGAAATGCCATCACCGTGAGTTTTCCGTGCTACTAAACCATAATAACCAATGTGTTGTAGCAACAATTGGCTAATGTTGACATCAGCGACCTATGGTCTCAGAAGGACGGCGCCACAAGCCACACAGCCAGCCAAACAATTCAGTTATTGCATGAGAAATTTCCCGATCGCGTAATTTCACGATTTGGCGATGTCAATTAGACGCCTTGTTCTTGTGATTTAACGCCGCTGGATTACTTTCTCTGTGGCCATTTGAAAGACCGGGCTTACGTGAATAAGCCACAAGTAACTGACGCTTGGAAAGATGAAATTCGGCGCTGCATTGACGAGTTAAGAGAAGCTGTGTTGCAAAATGAAGTTCAAAATTTTGTGAAAAGGGCGACTATCTGGCGATGTGGTGGCGGTGGACATTTGCTTCACATTATTATTAATTCCCGTAACAATCCATGAAGGAACATGGAGACTTCTCTCAGTCAATGAGCTGCACCCGATTCTATTTTTAAACTCATTGAAAGACACCTACAGTTTAACGCCGGCTCCGAACGGCAAATGCATTTAGAGAAGTTTTCAATAGTATTTTATACTCATAACCAGCTAATGTTATGAGGTGATACCGTTGTCGAAAAACTTTTTTCTTTTTTTAAGATGGTCTGGCCTAGTATGGAACCGACGACCTTCTGGGTCGTAGGCGGGTGTCTTATCTACCATACCACAGCGTCACATTTGCTCCACATAATATTCCTTTATAAATTCCCATATTTCTATCTTATATTGGTATGAATAAAACTGAATTTGTCAAAAAAAAAAAAAAAAAAATTTGTTTTTAAGCTCATTTACTTCCTTACCTCAAATTTGTCAACCCTTTATATTGGCGTGTTCGAAAAAGTACGGTTTTAAGTTTGGCCAAAAATGAAACATCTTTTTTTATGTTTGAAAGGAGCTTTATTAAACCAAATAAGTGCCTTTTTAATTGATGACATTTTGCACTTTTCGGGGTAAAGACATTATATCATTAGTGTAGTACTTCGGGGTTTTCTGATCGAAAAGCTGATATAATTGCGTTATGCCGGTCTCTACGAAATTTAAATTTACATCATTATGCGAGTTCTATAGAAATCGAAGCAAATGATAATCTAAATGTGCAAGATGGTGGATGCATGAAAGCTTCCCAGCCAAACTATCATAGTTTCCGTTGGATCATTAAAGATGTATGTGGTCTGGCATTGTCATGATGGAACACAACACCTTTTTTGTTGATTAATTCTAAACATTTTAACTTAATTGCTTGCTTCAGTCTTCTTAATTGTGCTGATAGTAGAGGTTAAAGCCAATTGTTTGACCAGGTTGTAAAAGCTTATACTGAACATTTCCCTTCCAATTCTACTAGACACATGGCATTACGTCTTTTGGTGTCAATATTAGATTAGCCACCGTCTGCGAAGCTTCGCCTTGTTAAGTCCATGATCTTTTCAGCATATTATTCTCGTATGTGCTCTGGCGATGGTGATGCCACCTACTGAAAAAAAAAATTTACAATACTAAGTTAAGATCACCACCACCACTTAGCCAGGATCTTCACCACAACATGATCATATGAAGGGGAACTACAGTGGATTTATCATTTAAATGAAAAATCAACTTGATCAACAAAGCAGTGAATGCTTTGCGGAAAGCCTACAGAGGAGAAAAAAAATTATGGTACGTTATCCACTTTTCATCGTCTGTAAACATTGGCCATTAAATTGTTCTCTTTTAAATCATGTGACACCCAAACATCTAGCTTTTTTGTACATCCAGCTTTCCTCAAATGGTGGATAACTGTTTAATGATGAATGCTTAGTGCCCTAGCAATGTTTGTCCTGCTTATGTGCCGGTCATTTTAAATTTTTCCCATGATTACATTGACTTTAATATTGATTGGTCGACCAGTGGGCAAATTAAGACACTCGATATCGAATGAAATTTGTATGTAAAGTGTTTCAAAACTTTATCAAATTTCATTCGATATCGAATGCCCTAATTTTCCCTAGTATGGGGTTGCATATTTAACATCAAAAATATCAGATCGAAAATGAGCAAATAACTTCGCTGCTATTTTTATAGTTACAGCAGCGTCTTCATAAAATTCAAAGACTGTGGCGCATGCTTGTCTTTTCTATAATATCGGGTTATCTATTTGTTGGCTTAAAAACTGTCGGCCTGTCAGCTGTTAAATATCTGTGATTTAAAGTGTCATTTGTGTTTTACGCATACGGATTGTTTAACAACCGAAAAACGCTTAAAAATAGTGAAAACTTACCACAAAAGTGATGGTTCAAAAGCTGTCACTTTCGAGCATTACGGGGTGATTTCTGGTCAACTCATTATGCAAGCAACTGCCAAGATTATACAGAAATTTAAAGAGAAGGCACGCGCTACAGATGTGGTGAGGCCTGTGTATATTAGCAATGTAGACACTGCCGAAAATATCGTTTCTCTTAGTGAAAATGTGGCGGGTAATCCGTATTTTTCGAACCCACTGCGTTCTCAGCAAATAGGCGTACCTTATGGCTCTTTATAGCATATTTTGCATTTAGCTTTGAGACTCCATCCAAAAGTCCAACTCACGCAAAAGCCAGCTGACCGTTTGTAACGCCGTAGACATGCAGGCTTTCCATGCCGATTTCTCCAACAAAATTTTCTTTAACTATGAAGCTCATTTCTTGTTCGGTGATTACAACAACAAGTAAAATTGTCACATATGGGGCTCAGAGAACCCCGAAGATATTCAGAAAAAGCCATTTTTCCAAATAGGCTCTGGAAAAACTATTTCCGTCAATTCTGAACGCTATGCCCGTATGATAACCGACTTATTTTTGACCTGCAATTGAACATTACGAAATAAACGAAATGTGGGTTCAAAAAGGCTTTGCCTCGAGCCACACAACACAACCTATTTTGACTTTATTACATGAGGAATTTCCAGGTCGCGTAATTTCTCGATTTAGTTGCGTCAATTTTCCACTGAGTGAGGACTTTTTTTGGGGATACTTTAAAGACCCTGTCTACGTGAATAATATCCTAAATTTAGATCATTTGAAAACGAAAATTTGAAAGTTATCGCTGAGATACCGTCTGAAGTGTGCGAAAAAGTGATGAAGAACAAACAATCCAATTTTCAGTTTCAAAAGTCAAGTTCAATAAAACGCGCATAATATTATGATTTTGATGAAACTTTTATTTCATTAAAATGCTACGACCTTACCATTAAATATGACATAAATGACATTGTATGGCCATATACATTGTATATATAAATACTAATCGTCATTATATACGACATACAATGCCATTTAGGCATATATGGATGAGGGATTGGTATATGGCCTGTTTTTGTAAATGACATTGCATGTCATAAAGTTTCATCGAAATCATAAAGTTATGCGCGTTTTATTGAACTTTACTTTTGAAACTGAAAAATATACAACCCTGAACTTATTCCAGAACATTAAGATTTTAATAATGTCTTACAGCCAAACCTAAATCAAAGCGCTAAGCGTTGTCTAGCTGAAAAAAATTCTCATGCTCATATCATTTGTATAAAGCAAACAATAATAGTGTGGCGTCAACTTTTTGCAATTGGAAAATCCAATTTTGATAACGCGTTGGCTGTGAAGAATTAAATAGAAAAGTAGTGCCATTTTAGCTGTTTTCGCATCAAATCTAAAGTTGTAGTAAGTTTTCAATTTCAACTTAGTGATTTTTTGTTGAAAAGTTAAGTTAACATTACTGTTTATGACAATATTTTAACGCTTTTATTTAGGTATGTCACTTCGCCTCAACGTTAGACAAATGTCAACGCAACGACCAACTTTCTAATTTAGGTTTGTCAGTTCTGCGAAGTGAAGTTAAAAATGTTACGTTTCAAGCAAGCTGTAGTATTACCTGATGTAATAAATATTACCAGGGGTATTACAGCTTAGGGTCATCTACCGACAATTTGTCATCGAAGTTTTTGGAACACCACTACTTGGAATTCAATCAATATTTCTGAACATATACATAAAATTTTTCAATATTTCGTACAAAGGTCATCGAAAATAAATGTTTTCTTATGAGAAAAGTTGTTGAAATAAAAATGATTTACTGGCGATATATTCTCTTGAATTTTCTTTTTCATGCGAGTATTTATTATTTTAAATTTTTATTTCATTTTTTTTTTTTTTTTTTTTTTTTTTGGAATATTTAACACTTAAAATTGTTTAGTATGTGTTTTTGTTATAGAATAAAAGTTGAAAATTGTTTTAAAAATTAAATGACGTCATAAATATATATATGAATATATGAATGTATATAAAGAAGCAATTCATGCAAACCAATAAGAACATTTTAAAAAAACTGAAGCAGTAATGACAGATAGCGTTGAATACAAAGTGGTACTACATCTATGGTTTGTTTCTGTAAGACAAGTGGAAGACAAGCAAGTTGATTGACTTGCCTATTATATGTGAAATACACAACGAAATACATACTCTATTCACTTTTTGCTTGTCTTACAGAAGGGAATATGATTCTGATCACGGTGGTGAACGTCATGAACAGGAAAACCAGAAATATCAGGTGTACCAGATTTTAGGAGCTCGTGGTACATCACACTTCTTTGGTCCCACCAGATACACAGCAAATCGATATGGTCTACCAAATCGATATGGTTTTGCAGCCGAAGTTGATGGTTGTCCTGGATTAACCCATGATATTTTTTGTCTAAAGCATAATCACTATATGCCTCGACAAGCATTCGATGCGATTCTGCAGCAATTTTCTTCAAATGAAAACAAAAAATTAATGCTTTCCGCAAATTATCATTTTCTGGTACAAAATTCACCATCTAATATTGTTTGTTCACTGATTTAAATATGTTTGGCTGATGTCATTGCCAACACAAAAAAGAATTAAGGGTGTTCCATATGGAGACATTTGTATCTTGACTTTCACTTTCATAAAATATGCAGTTAAAATCCGAAAATATGATCTAAAAATTCTAAAATATTGTTACGTTTTAACCTTCTTAAAACGTTTGAAATTGCGTAAAATAAAATAAACACCACTTTGCGTTTGTTTTAAAATTTGTATTTCCTCACTTTATCTTTATATAGTTTATCTTAATGCAGCAACTTATTTATCTTGCACTTAATATTCGTTTATACAACACTTTTATTTACGCCTTAACTCGACTTTATGACTACAAACCGTTAACTATGTCGATGTAAGCAAAGCAGCCTCCTTATATACTTAATTGTCTACAGTTTGGAAACTTCCGGAAATGTCTCAAACGCTCATATCTGTTAATTTTAAACATGTAAGATTGTGTTACCCAACTGTGCTAGAATTGGCAACGTCGTCAAATATACAAATCAGTACGGCAATACCCTCAAATACACAAATCAGTGCGGCAATACCAGTGTAACGCATTATCAACCTTGACACAAACCAATAGACAAAAATTCCATAATACAGTCCCAAAGGCAGTAATGTGGTGTATTTTCTTTTTAGACATTTCTATTTTCGCAACAATATGCTCTAAAAAAATCAAAAATTGTTCTTCTTTGACAGAAAGAAAGTTTTTTTTTTAATTTTTAATTGCAATATGACAACAACAAAACATTACATTCAATTTTTAAATTTAAAACGATGTCTATAACATTTGAGCATACTGCTTAACTAATATTAGGCCATTGGTTTGCAGTTTTTGTAACTAAATTTTCAGTGAATCCGAAGTTTGCAGCAATAAAAATCAATTCTGTTTTAAGTTCATCTATTGTCTTTTGAATGTGTTGAAACTCTGCAGTATTTAATACACTAAGAACTTCTAAGATCTTTTCATAATGGAAGGTCTTGCTACTTTTATTTTAAAATTTCAACTTTATTTGCAACTTTCTAGAGCACTATCTTTATGTTTGCAATGAATTTGTTTAAGTTACGTCCGCATGATTGTTTTTGCCCAAAACGACTGTGTTAATAAAGATTTTTTGTCACCATGTGGAACACACCAAATAACAATTCCGACATTTTTTCCAGAGGCATCTATTAAAATCCGTAATGTTAATATTTTATGTATTTGCGCATGTCATCTAAGCGTTATTGTAAGTATTTTAAAAACGTTAAACGCTTTCTGATCTCACCTTACAGTTCGTAATTTTTTTTTAACAATTTCCTGGTTAGCGGTAATAAACTTAAATGAAATCTAGATGGCGCATGATTTGGTCAAAAGTTTCGTTTTCGTCATAAAAAGAGCACAAAAAGCCCAAATATGCCATATAAGGGTTCAAAGTGCTCCTTAAGTACGGAAAAAATGTCAAAAAATATGCTCTTAAGACTAAAATATGTACTAAATTACTGTTATGAGCAAAATATGCAAAAATATGCACTAACAAATCGAGGCCAAAATTCATGACACGAATAAATATCTTACTTCCGGCTTGAGAAAAAACATGCAATTGCATATTTCTGGTTTCCCTGGTAATGAAACATCGTGGCAAATGCTAAAAATTGTAAATCATCGATGACTGACTGACGTTGCATTTTCTTTTGCGTCGTACATAACTATTCAAAGTAATTGTCAAAATTTTCATAGACGACAGAAGTTGATTTTGTCATGCAAGTAGACTTCATAAACGACAGAAGTTGATTTTGTCATGCAGGTGTCCGTGTATATGTGAGTCTTAACAGTCTAGATCATTGAGATTTATAACGGGGAGGTGTAGCAAGCAAAATCCTGCATTGTTTAGTGGACTCATAACAGACAACGTCGCTAAATTTCAGCTTTTTTTAGTATGGTAACATTACAATGCAGTTGTCATATATAACTCCCTTTGTTAGTGTCATTGCCACGAGGATTCATCAGTGAAATTCATAATAATTTTAAACAACTTTCGGCTTGATACTGATATTGTGACGATGACAGTGACAATGTTGTTCAAATATGCCACCGGGGTACTAACAAATTATTTTTTCTACTAATTTTAGTTTGAAAAATCTTAAAAGAAAATTTATTTACAGCTCTTTAGTGTCAACAAAGCTATCAAAGATTTCATATAGTGTAAGAGTGTTTCTTTTAATATGTAATATTATATTTTCCCAAAAGTCGTTGCCATTTATAGGGTACCTATATAATTTTCTTCTCTTTTATAAATTTTCTTTGAAACAAATATAAACCGAGTAGACAATTATGAAAATAAACATTGATGAGAAAGAAAACAAATATACAAACTGTTTGCAGGGGAATGCTCTAAAGCCTCTAACTGGATTTTAACGAAAATAAACAAAAATGATGCATTGAATTTTACGCAGAACAAACGAAAAAATTCACAATAAAAAATTGGACTTGTAAATAATTAAATAAAAAAAGTGCTATAACCCTTACAACAGGTGCAATAACTTTTCTTTTTTGTTGGGGTTGTGATCTCTGGATCCATGTCTGATTATGTTTCGCGTAACTTAATTATTTTAACATTTTCCAATATTTATATACCAATCAATGCTTTAGTTTCTTACCCGTTATGTTTATTAATATTTTAACCAAAACTGCAGGTGAATAATATGTATTTTGATTGAACTATTCATTCATACATTGATTCATTCCTTGAAAGCAATTAGCAAGTGTTTATTCATTGTTTGTTTGATTTTGCATTCAGAACATCCCGTTGATTAGATTCTTTTAATTGAATTGTTTTATTAATTGCGTTTATTCGAGAACAAACAAATTCTATTAAAAGAAAATCCATAAATATCGTTGGTGATATATTTGCTTTATAAGATTCCAAAATATAAACTAAATATTTGCTAAAAAAATAAGCAAATAAAGTCTCCTTGAACTTGATACATAATTGTTCTACTTTTACTTTTTATTTTTTCCAAAAAAATATTTATACATATGTATGAATAAAGGAAGTTTTTATATTAAATGACTTCTTAGTTTGACTTATAGACCATATCCACAAAATGCTAAACGAATTTAATAATAAGAAGAATATAATGGAGAAGAGGACAATGATGCAACTGAAAAACAGTAAAGCGGCAGAGACCGATAACCTACCTGCTGAATTTAGTCGGATGGGCTATCTATCGGTTTAAATTTGATCTGTCAATACTTATGTCATTTTATTCTGTCACAAAATTCAGTATATTATGTTCACTGAACGAACTGAATCTATTTAAGCTTGAGCAACGTTGAGATTTATTGGAAATTTATTTCCAAAACAAAAAAAATTAAATTTCCAATTTAAAAAAATTTAAAAAAATGCAAAATTCATCTTTTCGGATTTTGCATATTTTCGCCTTAGTGGGTACTACGAAGATCGATTATTCGACTTTTTTCAAAAACCGGTTTTCGGATAATTCGAAAAGTAGCAATTTTTAATAATTATTCTAATAACCTGTTAAGCGGTTCTTTTATTTAAATATAATTGTTCTTAATTCTTGAAGGGCAGAGCTCGACCACGTCGTTTTAAAGATACGCAGAAGCTGACGGAGAGCTTAAAATTAAAGTGGCAATCAATACGAACAATAATTCTAACAAATCTCATAAAAACTATGCCAAAACGGTATACGAATGCCATAAAAAACAAAGTTTATTACACAAAGTACTGAAATTATTTAAGTTTCGAACAGCTACTCAAGTTTATTGTTATATGATTTGGTAGAGAATGCAATAATGGAATTGTTTGGTTATAATTTAGGTGCCTAAGATAACAGGAATTATTACTAATATACGAGTCCTTAATTGCCTCGACAAGAAAAGCTGCTTAGATAACGAGCAGCTAATCAGGCTAAGCAGACTCTTTTAAATCCCTTTTCCCATGTCACAGAAAGGGTTCGGCACTATTAATAAGTGTAAGCTCCCTTCTTCCAGGCTTGCTCATCTGCTGCAAACAAACTTTAGACTACTTTTGAGAATCACTCACACAGGTGCAGCCATTGTTTTGATTGCTTTTTGGTCTCCGGTATGTTAATCAATTATAGGGCAGAAAAGGTCTTTATGATTGTTTTTAATTATCGACAAAATCTACCTTGAAATGGTCACACTTTCACGCTTATTGTCGAATGTATTCATTTAAGGCATCCATCAAATAAATACAAATGTACGTACTACGTACGCTTAGTGTTAAGACAACGATTGTAATTTTACGCTGGCAATGCCATATGCTGTACATCTGAAGAAAATATTTTTAGCAAAGACAACCACTAATTTAGTACACCTACTAAAAAATCACAGGCTGATATGTAAAGTATTTTAATAATTACTAATTATATCGACACGTATATGAATCATACTTAAAATGGCTTTCCACAACAGACTTGTTTAATATAAAAACAATCAATTATCAATTGCCTTCATATATAATTTATTGTAGTCAGTTTATAATAAAAGCCTTAACTCTTTGTGGGTAACAGCTGTAAATGAATTTCCAACTTTATTTAAGGGCACAAAATAACGCAGAGTAGTTTATATGTAATGGGTGATTTTTTCGCTATTAGGTTTTCAGTTTACAATGTTTCAGTGCGAAAAAGGGATTCGTGGCATGAGGCAATCATAAAATTCCTTAGTAAGGTTTGCCATTTGACTATAAATACTAAAAAAGGAACAACGTTTGCAAGCTATTGAATCATTTATTATCAAAATTCGTGCGGTATGAGAAATGTGTTGCGAAAATTAAATTAATTGCATGGTCGTCATAATCGACTCACCGAACAGGGTATTCAAGCTGTTGCCACCGAATTCCACAGCAATTTTACTTTATTAGGCATTAATCCACAAAGCCGTATGCGAAGATTGCGCATAGAATATTGCTGCTGAATCGGCCAGTATCAGTTAAGATCGCGATATTGAAGAGTAGAAATCATTTTCTGCGAAGAAGCTAAATTTTAGCTAACAAACAGAATTACCATATTTTTTTCAAGACTAGTCAGAGGCAGTCTAAGAGAAAAAAGTAAGCGCCAGGCAAAGATATGTTTAATAATATCAGAAAATATCAGATCATCTGAAGAACACCTCAGGCAACAGAGGTTTCACGTCTCTATTTCAAGAATCATTATCCAATACTTATCGAATTTGTTTTGGAATGTCCGGCGTTGGCTGGACTTAGAATCAGGGTATTTCTACAGAAAATTCCTGTAGGACTGATCAGCAAATTCATAGAAACCGCGAACTGATAGATAACTAACCAGTGGCCGTCAGGGGAAGCCATAGGTATCACAATAAGTTTTATTGCGGCTAAGTATGCTGGACTTTTTTACGGCAGTCAACCTAACCTTACCTAACCTAATAGCGAACTATCTTTGCGAATATCATGCATTAAGAGATGTCTGCACATGCTACTATTAGTATGGAGCCAAAGTGAGACAACCGTGAATAGCTGACAGAAGATGGAACGATATTCAATAGCGTCTCGATATTAAAGCATCGTTAATTGTATTTGCGGATCTTTCTCCCGCGACAAAGTTGCAGCAAAATATAGGCCACCATTCTATGTGCGGAATGGATGGATTTGCGGTAACGGCTGAAAACGCTCAGGGTTATAACTCTCGTACTACTTTCAAGGGCACCAAACAACTTATTAAACGTAATTTAGCAGTGCCGCCTCCTGTCAGGGATAGGCATGAAAATTTGATTAATACTGATGAGGAACAGCTTTCACGTCAGAGGCAATACTTTTTTTGCTTACTTAATAAGATGATGGACAACATCAAGTCCCCTTACCCGGGCAAGTAGAAGAAAGCAAACAACTCCTCCAAGCATTGCGGAAATTTGTGCAACTATTAGCAGCTCCCAAACGCAAATAAAGCTGGAATTGAAGGTGCTGGCAGTGCCGAAATTTTTTATCTTCTGATATGCGATGTTTGGCTGTAGGAGACTTTTTCAAGTGAATGGAAGGACACTATCATTGTTAAAGTTGCGAAAAAGGATAACTTATAGGTTTGTGATAACTGGCGGGCTATTCGCTTTTTGCCAGCAGTACCAAAATTAATAGCGAGATACTATTAATGCAGCGCAGGCTGCTTTTCTCAGTAAATTTTCATATGCAAATCGTATGAACATCATCCGGCGGATAATCCAATAAAGTGATGAATACAATTCCAATCTCTATATTCTTTTAATTGATTTTGAAAGGCTTTCGACAATATCAACCGTGACTGCTTTTTTTATGGATTATTTAGAAAAAATATCTCACCTAAGCCTATAATGCTGATGAAGGAGAGCTATTCCCGTGCAAACTGCTCACACGCATAGGAAAAAAAACCACAAATAAACAGAGAGAATTAAAGAGAAAATAAGTGGAAAAACACAGTGCAAAATGGTTTGAGTGAGAGGCTCTCAGTTACTGCCACAATTGCTAAATGCATCAATATTAGCTTGCCGAACGCTGCTTTATATTGCAAGAGCATTTGACTATGAGTAAGCTCTGTTAAAAGTGGGTGCCATGTTTGCTCACTGTTGACCAAAAACCAGTCTATCAAAACAATGGAAAAACTACATGAATTGAACTTCGAATTACTCCCACATCCACCACTGGCTATTCGCAGACTTAAAATAAATGCTCGCCGGTACGAAATTTCGTTCGAATGAAGAGTTTATCGCTGAAACTAAGGCTTATTTTGAGGCAAAAGATAAATCGCTCTTTAAAAGTGGTATTGAAAAGTTAGAGCGGTGCTGGAATGATTGCATTTCTCTTGAGGGAAGTTAAAGCTAATTCTGGAAAAAAAAATGTTTTCTTTGTTAGGCAAAGGAATTTTCAGCCAATGTATTATAATATAAGTTTATATCACTTCTAGTCAAATGATTTAGTTCTTTTACAACACTGGTTATAAGTGATGCTATAACACTGAACTTGTATTTAAGCGGGTTAATGATCTCAGGTAGTAGTCCTTAAGTGTAGATATTTTACAAAAACAACCACAACAAAAACAACTTTTGTTTTGTTTACAAGCGATTTAAGGTGTTTTTTGAATTGCTCTACACATTTTTAGCTTTTTTCTTTTTAATAAGCAAAAGAGCATTAAAAGAGAAACATTATGACGGCAAAACATGAAAATTGAGTTGATCGATCGCATATAAAAATTCAACCCAAAATTATGAACAAAAACTAAACGAAAAGACAGTTCATTTTTAGATAACGAAGCGATCGTCACGTTAAGAAATTGAGGAAAAAGCAAAACAAAATGTGTGCGAAAATTTGAAAAAGAAAAATATTGAATTTAAAATAGAGAAAATGATAATAAAAGAAGAAAAATTTGTATATGCATTTAAAAATTAATATAAAATGTGTACTCGTTCTGTATTAACAAAAGTTATATTTAGAAATATAGAACAACAAAAAAAAAAATTAAATAAAAAAAAAAATAAAATTTTCAAAATCTGCTTAAAATATTAACAAATCGATTTTCAATTTTGGAAAAAAAATATTTTTAATTTGCAACATATGTATGCTGATTGTATAATAAAAATATTTAGAAATTTTTATGATCATTTTTTGACAACGACAACAAGAGAGAGGAGAGCAGCGAGAATATATTTGGGTGGCACACAATTTCGGGGACTATTTAAAAATAGAAATCGGAAGTGTGTTGAAAATACATATTTATTTGAAAAGTGAATAAAAAAAAGTGGAATAAATAATAAAACGAAAGCGAAAGCAGCAAACGATTCAAATGAATTTGGAAGCAAACTATTAAGACTTTTTCTCATAAGAATAGCAAATACAGTTTAAGACAATGGAACGGGAATACCCAGACACTACTGCAGCTCCTAGCCTACGCAGACGTCGTCGAGTAGGGCGTTCATTTCGGGAAAAAACTCCCGATCCCAGCTATAAACATATGTCGTCCGAAGATGACAATAGTTTTATAGATGGTACTACCGGCTCTGAGGAAGCCCAGGTGATTAGCATGCAAATAAGACCTCCACGTTCTACGCTGACAGCTCATGAAAGTAAAATATTGCGGCGAAGAGATAAAAATTTTGCCTCAGCTGCAGCCCGTTCTCTTTCCCAACCCAGACAAGCTGAACGTTTATCCGAGCCCGAAGCCACGGAGCTTATCACAACGGTTAAACGTAGTCTTTCCATGCCCCGTAACAAGGACTTAGTGGAGTCCAGCGAAGGTGAATTGCAATCAAGGAGTAGAACCATGTCGCCTGAAACCAAACTAGTTTCAGCACCCATACAAACTGCAGCCGATGAAAATCTTTCACGTTTGGAACAAAATCTGAGACGTTTCGAAAATAAACGCAAACGTTTCGAAAACGAAAAGAAATTATTCGAACGTGAAAAACGAGAACACAAGCTGAGGTACAAACAAATGATGGACAATGAGGAGAGAAAACGCCTGTTGCAATCATATCGTAAACTAAGTGATCACATTAAATTACCGCAGGGCGAGGAAGAACGTAAACGTTTAATACACAGCCTGAGATTAGAGAGAGCCGAAGTAAAGTTACCCTCTGCGAGGCCAGCAACAAAACGCAATCGTCATAGCGGCAACTTTGAGGAATCCTCTACACAATTTTCCTCCTCAGACACTGAGACCGCAGAAGAACTACAAGCCAGGCGTTTAGCAAAACAACTTTCACCGGTTAGAAGACATCACAGTGCCATGACTTCGGCAAGTGTCAGAGGACCTCCACCGCAACCGCCAGCAAGACGTTCTGCAAGTCGTAATAATTCTCTTTCGCCTGTACGTCCTCAGCGGCGTTCAAAAACACCCGAAGAAAGAGCTGAGTTGATCAGGAAACTAGGTGATCGCGAGGAACAAGAACGACAAAAGCAACACAATCGGCGAACAGAAACCACTACCACCGAGTTTGAGACAGATCGTGAAACTCATATAAGGCAAAGACCTGTGCGTAGAAGTGAATCTTTGCATAGACCAGAACCGAAAAGAAAACTAAGCTTAGAAGAGTCTCTAGACAAAGTTGACAGTTCTTCTGCTAAAAATCAGAAACAAGAACATCAACCCGAAATCATTATAACACCAGCGGAAGCCAAAAAACCACAGCCAGCTTCAGTTGTTACACCACAGAAAAGTTCTTTCTTCCAAAAACTCGCAAATTTATTTAGAAGATCTAAAGCCCAAGAAACCTCCAGCAAAGAACAAGCAAATTTATTAACCGAAGCTCCACAAACACCATCTCAAGAAGAACCTGTTAAAATAGTATCCAATGCTTTTGTTAAAGCTTTTCTCAAAGATGCTCGACTACAGTGGCGTCAATTCAAAGCTGAGCATCCTTCAGAAATTGTGGAGATCAAAAGGATGCGCAATAAATGTTTTTCCCATACCATTATGTTGATCCTGCTCATTGGTTTTGGCGGTTTAATGTTTCGTTATACCGAAGGCTCGGCTGAAAATATCTATAAATGTGAAGTGCGAAAGGTTAAGAGGGACTTTATTGATCATTTATGGTCGCATAGCCACAGTATGAGGTTTGCTTTTGTCTGGTACTTTTGTTAAGAAGATTATGGTTTTTCATTGATTTACTTTGCCTGTGTTACAGAGAAGAAGATTGGAAGTCTTTAGCTCGCCAAAAGCTGCGTAAATTCGAAGAGGAATTACATTCAATGGGCGAATTGGGTATTCGCTATTTTCCCGGACAAAAGTCATGGAATTTTGTCAATTGCATTTTGTATTGTTGGACTGTGATAACAACCATAGGTAAAATATTTTAATAACAATTTTTTTAGGTGAAATTCGATGGTATTTTTTTTTTATAAATTCTCATTAGATCGATCCTATAAGTTGGCATAATACTCACCATTGATTGTTGGACTCTTTTGTAGATAGTCAAAGTGAATGGGATGCAAGTGGTATCCCAAAAAATGAGTTTATTGGTTGACTAACGTACCTGGACCTTCTTTGGTCCGATTCACTTCGAAAAACCCACTGCTGTTTGGTTTCTGGTATTTTGTGATGGATTCATGTTCCATCTTTGCGGTGGAACAACATCTAAGAAGTTATCAGACGGTTGCGTTTGTAGTTATTATTAGCAAATGCAGCAGCTATTTTGCGAAAAGCTTTCTCATAATCAACTGGTCATTCAAGACTGAAACCACCAAGTGATGTGAAAAGTCTATGGCTTTTACAATCTCTCTTGCCGATCGGCCAAATTATATCGTGAATATTTTTGTTTTGGATGTAGAGAACTCAACCGGGTGTCCTAAACGTACCGACATAAAAATACCGTCATCTTTTGTGCTTGTACTGCAGTGTCAGGCAAAAAGCTGCTCTTCTCTGTTGTTGTCACACATACGTACTCATACGCATAGTCAAAAATAAGTAAAATAAATAAATAAAGAGAATTAAAGAGAAAACAAATGGAAAAGTGGCCTGAGTGAAAGACTCTCAAATTACCACCGCAATTGTAAAATGCATTTGTATATTTAGCCTGACTCTGTTGTACAGCCACAACGAGATCCAGTAAACCATCTTCTTATCATTAAAATGATTGGTGCAGGGTTCCCTTAGTACTTATCACGACTAAGGCCACAACGAGATTCAGTAAACCATCTTTTTATAATTGAAATTATTGGTGCAGGGTTCCCTTAGTACTTATCAAGCTTAGCTTTGAGTGATGGTTTTTTCCCATAAAAAATAATGCTGAATGAGCACACAAAATTCCATTTTTGTTCCATTTTCTTCTCAGATAATGCTATAATCTGCTATGCAGAGCTATCAAACACAAAATAAATGACGCAGCTTGTTCAAATTTTGGCTGGAGTCAACTGACATATGCCTGTTAAAAGAAGTACTATTGCCCATTCAATAGTAAGGCTAGAAATACAAAAATATACGAACTTCTTCATTTACCCTCGTAGCTAGACAAATTCCATGAGTTCGAATCGAGATGAGGAATAATTTCTAAGGTGTCCACAGCTGCACGCACGGGGGACAGCCATGTTTGGTGGAAATACAATACGTGCCTGTTATTGCTATTAGAAGCAGATAGGCTTAACGATACTGTTCCATCCCTGTCTATACTATGCTTCAACTTTCAACTTATTTTAAAATCGTCCAATTTGCAATGCCTCTAAGTCTAAGATATGGCGTGATATAGTGGTTAGAGCTCAGGCACACAACATAAGCGGCTCAGGTTCAAATTCCAGCAGAGAACATGATAAAAAAAAAAAATTATTGCGGCTGTGTTGCGGCGAGTGTTTAATAGAGAGATTTCTACCTCTCTTCGAACAAATTCATCTCAAGAAGCCTCCTGCCCTTCCAGCTAACTTCTGGCAATAAAGACAAATATCAGACGAATGATCAGGAGAAAACGCCACTTACTGGGAAAAAATTACATGCTAAGTAACGATCACTACCACCACTTAGCAAGTATCTTCACCACTACACGCAATCATATGGAGTCGAGCTGAGAAAAAATTACTGTGCTAAGTAAGGATCACCACCACCGCTTAGCAAGGTTCTTCAACACTGCACACAATATGGAGGCAAGCCACAGTAGGTTAATCATCTACTTAGCTTGAAATTCAACTTGATTGCTGAAACTAAAACAAAGCAGCAATATATGATTTGTGGAAAGCCAATATATGCTCGCTAGGGGGAGTGACAGAGAAAAAAAATAGTTGTCTGCATTATGATTTAGACGACTTTTTCTGCGGGAGTTTCTGGTGCTGTCTTGATTACCTCTGCGAAAGACATATCCAATTCACCTTCATTTTCTTTTTACCATCTGCTTTACTATAAACATTTGTCCAGTTTCGTGCCAAAGGTATTCGTTGTTTATTGTTCGTGGCATCTTGTCTATTTTCAGTATATTGCAGAGCCATGGATTAATAAAAACTTTTAGGAGGTTAATGTTTCATCGCACTGCATTCGACGACTTGGAGGCACAGAGGGCAAAACTGACTTGACACAAGTGTCAAAGAGTTTTAATTTTTTGCAGTTGGACATTTAATTCTATCTCTAAACATTTTTCAGATGTCCCACGGCCTATCTGGCCTTCTAAATGCAATTTCTCACGACTTTTTTTTTTAAGTCACCTTTGCTACACCTGTATGTTAATGAATAAAACACTAATAGTTCTCAAAATTATTACTGTTAAGAACCATTGATGCCTGTCAGACAAAATCAACTTCTGTTATTTATGAAAATTTGGACAAATGCATTAAAAAGTCATGTTTGACACCAAAGAATGATTTAATTATGATGATGATAATGATTTATGATTGTCAGCGTTTGTCAAAATGATTCACTATGACGTTCGCCACTAGAGTAATTCGTATAAATAATTAAAATAGCGAACAAAGTAATTCGAAGTCGCGTGTGAACATGCTATTCTATTTTTAAATGCAGTAATTTAGGGCGATCTATCTTCTTGTAATTTTTATTTTTAGCGTATTTACTTTTCATTTTTCAATATACTTATTGTTGGGTTTTCATATAATAAATACCGCGAATTGGTTATTTTACCTTATACAGTCGTTTATTTCAATTTAACTTTGTACAGTATCCAACATATTTGACTTGCTCTAAATACGCCAATTTACTCAACATTTCTGCGACCGCTTTAGCACGACTGTTTGACTGTTAAATTAAAACTGACTAAGCAGAATGTGTCGCCCCTTTATAGTAAATCAACTTTAGTTTTGCATGTTCTAGCATAACCCATAACCTTATATTCAGCTGAGTTAATTCAAATGTAAAGCTTACTACCCAAAATTGAATTGGAAACACCGTTCAAACAAATAAAGCATTGACAGAGTAATCGACCAATATATTAACTTCCATAATAAAGTACAATTATTAATTTTCATAATATTTACTTATGTATTTCAGAATTCTTTTATTTTATACATTAAAAAAATGAACTTGAATTATTTCACTTAATATTCTGTTACGCTTTTACCTTTTTAAATGTTTGAGTTCTTTTCAATTGCGTCAAAATAAAATAAACACTACTTTGTTGTTGTTTTACAGTTTTAATTTTCCCTCTTTTTACAGTACACAATTATAACTATACAGTCTTCAACTTATTTATCTTGCACTTAATATTCGTTTATATAACACTTTTATTTACGTCTAAGCACGACTTTATCTTGTGAGTTCAAAGCGATAACTATATAACCAAACATACTGCGCTACTTTTTATAGCAATTCATTATCAATTTCGAATATTATTACTTGTCAGCGTTAAATTCAAAAGATGTAAAATTATAATACACAAAAGGGAATTGAACTGGCAGCACTGTTAAACATGTGGTAGCACTGTTAATATCACAGACAATTTGGGCAGTAACAGATACAGAGCCTTGACTCAAACCAATAAATCTTATAACTAAAATCTCATCATACAGTCCCTGACATGGTGTATTTTCTGTTTAGGCAATTTTATTTTCGTAACAATACATACTAAAGAAATCATTTATTGAATATAATTATCTAATAAATTCTTACCTTTATCTTCTCTATTCTCTCTTTGCAGGTTATGGCCACATAACACCGAAAACACACTTGGGACAATCATTGACAATTGCTTATGCCATTATTGGCATACCTATGTTCTTGATCTTATTGGCTGATTTTGGTAAGCTTTTCACAAGAGCAATCAAATTCGTCTGGGGTTATGTACGGCGTTTATATTACACTGGCACCTGCCGTAAGATACGCAAGCAACAGCAAGTACGTGATGCAATGACTGGCTTCTCAACAGTTTATGATATGGCCTTCCGACGACCAAGTCAATTCTTTGGCATGGGCGGCGATACGGATATTGAATCACAAGCATCAGAAGCTAATAAATCTTTGGGTAATTCTCATCCCGAAACGCCAACATCACCGTATCCAGACACTATTATAGTGGATGATGAATTTAATTTGCCCATTTCCTTGGCTTCGATACTTCTTATCACCTATATACTGTTGGGTGCCTTTGTCTATACCCTATGGGAAGATTGGACTTATTTTGAGGCCTTTTACTTTGTATTCATATCCATGTCTACCATTGGTTTTGGAGATCTAGTGCCAAATCATCCCATATTCATGATGTGCAGCATCATTTATCTTATCTTTGGCTTAGCCTTGACTTCTATGTTCATCAATGTGGTGCAGATTAAGCTAAGCGATACATTTAAAGATGCCAGTGCCAAGATAGGAGCTACACTGGGTGTTAATGCTGCCAGCGAAATGGGCGAACAGGCTTCTCAGGTCAAGACTCCTTCAGATTTAGCTTCTGTACACGGCTCACGTTTGGGTAAAATTGCTGAAGATGATAACGAAGATTTGTCATCAACCGCTTCACCACAGTCGCCGCAGCAACCAACATCGATTTTAAGAACAAGCCGGCCAAATTCACCAAGCAATCAAGCTGGAGGCGAACCAGAAGGTAGCGAAATTGAGGATGGACCACCACCACTGCTGCCACGTCGACAAGTATCGGTAGAACAGCCACAACAAGTAGACAAAAAGAAAAAGAAGAGATTTTTCAAATAAGACATTGAGTCATAGTTTTAAGAATAAATTTAAAATAAATTAATGAGTTTTATTGCAAAACAATTTTTTTTTAATTTTAATTAAATTAAGCACAAGATTTTTTATAAAAGAAGTGCCATATTTCATTGACTAAAAATGTTCTCAAAGCTTAATTGGTTTTTCTGAAGAATCATATCGCTTTTCTCATATTTAACGAATCCATTAGCCAATAAATTCGAGCCAAAGAAAGTAACAAATTTGTCGGCAAAAATGGATTTCTTCATTAACAGGTTATTAAAATTTTGAATTTAAACTCATTTGATTTTATTGGTTAATTGTTTTAAGTTAAATTTTAACAAAAAAAAAAATGAAATTTTATTTAATTTATTTTTTAGTGCAACAAAGACCCCTTTAAATAATAATCTTGTTAACTATTGTTTCATTATTTCTAAGAAATGAGATGGTTTTATCTGTTTTATTTTTTAACCCTAGATTTTGTTATTTTGTTTTATTTTATTTAGGAAATTTTAAATAAATATAAATAAATTATGTTTTTAATTATAAGAATTCAATAATATTTATAAAATTGTAAATAAATTTTGTTTTTTTTCTAATAAAAACACTCAAAATTTGTGGTTTCTTTGAAATTGTGGAAAGAGATTGGTGAAATAGATGGAAATGCTGCTTCTGACAACATTATTGACGTTGACAAGCTTAGTTCTGAGTTTGTGAATATTCAAACATGACAGATATCACAATTCGAGTTTGCAAACGTAACATCGTTTAAAGTTTTAAGAGCGTTTCAAACAATTGAGTCGAAGTCTACCGGATATGATGATATTAACCCAAGATTTGTAAAAATTATTGTGAAATACATTATATTGGCATTACTTTTCAAGATAGCGACCGATTTAGCAGCTGTCAAGTGATTTATTCTCAGTTTGGCCTGTCAATTCATCATGAATAGACTAAGCCCGGCGTAGATTCGTCGAATGGGCCCAAAACGAGATTACCATTGTTCCCGATTTTCATAAACGAATTTTGTTTAGCGATGAAGCGCACTTCTGGTTGAATGGCTACGTCATATATGTCATATTACACATCTATTCAAATCTGCTATAACTGTCTCAAAGCTTCAAATGCAAAATTTATATTCTAAGAATTCTTTTATAACTTTTTTGAAATAAAACAACAATATTTTCCGCTAATTTTGCAAGAAAACATTTTTTCGCTAATTTTGGTGAAAATAGGTACCTGCATTTAATTTTAAATAAAATTCGCAATAACCAACCGATTTTCATGATATAAAGCTTGTTTTATTCTCGACATTTTAAGCTTTGATTTAAGTGCTGGATATCTAAAATTTTTATTCTGAAAATTTTTTTATGAGTTTAAAAAAAAAACTGCTCTAATTATGCACGAACAAAAATTTTTTTCCCCAACTAAGTCATGAATAACTCCGAAATTGTTGAAAATACGAAATGGTGTTGGGACAATTTATAGGAAATTTTGTTCCTAAACGTGTGGTTTTAATTGCATTAAAATCGGTCAAGTCGTTTTCAAGTTACGATGAAATATATTGACATAACTACCATATTTTGGGCGAAAAATTTGCCATGTCCATAAAAAAAAAAATTTTGCCCGATGGAACAAAACTGAAAAGGGATTTGAATTCAGCGCATCGAAAGCATTATATTCCATATAAAGGGTCCGCCAAATTATTTTTTTTTTTTTTTTTTTGAAATGCTAGAAAAAGATATTGACTATTTTCTCAAATTTATTTTTTTTATTTGAAAGTACAATCCTTCCGGTTAATAATGGAAAATAATTTCATGCAAATGGCTGCCTCGGCTGGATATGCAGTAGCCTACACGATCGGTCCAATTTTTAAGCACATTATCGATTGTGTGCAGCTGTATTTCACCAATGGCTTCACGAATATTAGTCTTTAAGGCGTCAATTGTCTCTGGCTTGTTGGCGTAACACTTATCTTTGACGGCACCCCACAAATAATAGTCCAACGGTGTCAAATCGCAGCACCGAGGTGGCCAAACCACATTAGCTCTGCGGCTGATATGCGATCTTCAAAAACATGGCGCAATACATCGAGTGTAGCTTCAGCTGTGTGACACGTAGCGCCGTCCTGTTGAAACCAAATGTTGCTAATATCCTCCTCTTCAATTTTTGTGAACAAAAATTTGTTCAACATGGCCCGATAACGATTGCCATTGACTGTAACGGCCACTCCTTGCTCATTTTCGAAAAAAAAAAATGGCCCAATTATGCCTTTGGACCAAAATCCGCACCAAACAGTGACACTCGTCTTGGGTGTATCGGCTTTTCAATGTATGCGTGCCCTGTGGCCCAAATGCGACAATTTTGCTCGTTTACATACCCGCCAAGATCAAAATGAGCTTCATCTGAAAAGATGATTTTTTTTTTGGAAAAATCGGCATCGTCTGTAAGTCGATCGCAGGCCCACTTAGCGAAGCGAATTTCAAGCGTATACACAGCCATATTCATTCAGCGGAAGGATAAAACTAATTATCTGTCAAATCAGACATGAGCTAAGTATTACCATTCAAGAAATAAGCACTAGTTGAAAAAAAACGTTAGATGGCGGACCCTTTAGTTTTATTTAAAGGCTTTTTTTTTGCTATAGATCAGTGTAATTTATTTATTATGTAGTAGACAATCAGGGTTTAGACCTGGACACGTTTACGAGGAGATAAAATAGAAAATGATTTCAGTATTGGTGCTACTCTAACATTCTGAGGCTTTCGATACTGTTGATCATCCTAAATTGAACTATAAACTAAGGAACTACTTTAGTTATTCAACCACTGCTGCCGAACAATTAGTTTCATATCTGTTAGGTAGAACCCAATCTGTTTACCATGACCTCAAGAAGTCTGATGTCTGCTCCATTATAAGAGGTGTACCACACTTTTATATTCAGTATATGCTAATGACTTAAGTCAACAAATTAATTATAGCAAAATATATATACATATACGCTGATGATGTACAAATATACTTAAGCTGTCTACCCTCTGAGATAAATGATTGCATTAGTAAAATTAACAACGATCTTGACAATATATATAAATGGGCTACTGCAAATGGTCTCAATATAAGTCCGACAAAGTCCAAGGTGTCTTTGCCACCGATTCTAATTGGAAACTTAAGAATAGACTTTGTACAACACGCCAGGATCTTGGGAATAACATTCAATGAAAAACTAAATTGGACCGACCATATAAATACAGTACTAAAATGCAGTGGGCTCATGCTTTTACACAAAGTTATATATACTCGGAAAAGAGAATATCTTTTCGAAAGATTAAATTTCTCCAGATCTAACACAGGAAAGGAGGTAAATGCTACACAATACAGCTAACAGATATCCGAGAGACACTTTTTTATTAATTCTATACGCTTGTGAAACCAACTTCCCTCAGCCATTCAGATATTAGGCAACTTAAAATCGCAATTTTTGAAGGCATGGCTTGACTATTTTAGATTGAATACTTAATTAATAAACTTTTTAATTTTGTTACTTTTTATTCATTTTTCTTTACCATTTTTATTAGTGTTTTTTACTAAGTGATAGTTTACTTGATTTAATATTGTTACGAGAAAAAAGGCCTAAATTGTAGGATTTTGATATATTTTGTGTCACCCTGTCAATGTCGTACTTATTTGTGTATCTGGCAGCACTACCAATTAGATCATCTCTGGGCAACACAATCGTACATGTTTAAAATTAACGGATAGAGGATTTGAGATCATTCCGAAGCACTCCAAGTTGTAGGCAATTAGGTGTATAAGGAGACTGCTTTGCCTATGTAGTTTAGTTATCGTTTGGCTGTCAATAAATAAAGTTGCGTTTAAGCGGAAATAAAAGTGTTGTATAAACAAATATTACGTGTTGTATTAAGACAAACAGTTTAAAAGTTATAGTGGAACAAATAACAATTGTAAAACAACAAAATAAAGCGGTGTGTATTTTATTCTGACGCAATTTAAACGAACTTAAATGTTTTAAAAAGGTTAAAACGTAACAATATGTTTATTTGCATTTAAAGTTTTTATTTTTGTTTGAATATAATATAACAATATCTACCCAGATTCTTATTTCTTTTGTACTTCATTTATACTTTGATAAGAAATAAATAAATAAATAAATAATTAAATCCAGTATGTAGAGAATGGGCCATTTAAAAGTTTAAATTTAAAAATACTATACAACAAACCCGGGGTGAAATTTTGCCAAAATTATTTTTTTCTTGTAAAGTACAATTATTCCGCTTAGAAAAGAGATATTATTTCATTCATTAGGCTGCCGCGACTGGCCGTACAGTCGATTCGATCGGACCAATTTTTGCGAACTTTTTCAAGTGTATGGGGTCGTAACTCGACAATGGCATTAGTAATGTTGGCCTTCAAATGTGAAATTCACTCTGGTGTGTCGGCATAACACTTATCTTTAACGGCGGCGCATAGAAAATACTACAATGGTATCAAATCGCAGCTTCTTGGCGAACAACTGACATCACTATTTCGGCTTGCTAAACGGCCATCAAACGTTTGACGCAATAAATCGATTGTGGCATGAGATGTGTGGCAAATTGCATCATCCTGTTGAAACCAAGCATCGTCCACCTCAATACCATGAAAAGCGGACACAAAACAATCGGTTACTATAGTGCGATATGTGCCAATGATGCCTCCGCTACATAAGCCACATCAAACGGTCATTGACTTCTATAAGACCACGTTTGGGTTTTCTGAGCTCCAAAAATATGACAATTTTGCTTATTAACGTACCCACCACAATGATAATGAGCTTCATCCGAAAAATGTTTTAACATGATGATAAATTTCCAATAAATCCAAACGTTGCTCAAACGTTGTATGTCTTTTAAGAATTTTTTGTGGTTTGTAAAGCGAGCAATTCCGTTTAGGTTTAGTTCCCTAATATTTCTTCAATAATGCTATTTTTGGATTTTAAATAACATTTTAAGGTGTTTTGTGATTTCTTTTAGTCTCAACTGAGTTGTAGGGATCTGTTAATATGCCTCTCTTTTGGACACATATGACTCCCACAACGCCTTCGTCTTGCTTCAGTTTATATGTAATCTTTTGTTATATAATTTGTCTTTCACCTAAGCAGGTTATGAAGGTACTGCCATCTGTCAATGTCTAGACAGAACTCCTCCTGTTTATTTGAAGTAGTATTAGAGAGGAGTCTTTGCTTATCACTATGATGTATCCTTAGTTGGTGTTGTTCTTACTTTTTCTTTACGTGAAAGTTATGGGGCTTCTTGGATAGATCGTCCAAAAGTGATCCAAGCTGCTTTAATTATTTAAAATTCGAAAGAATAAAATTTGTCCAAGTCATAACCGGGATTCAAAGTTGCGTTGTTATAGAATGTATATTGGGGCGGGTCAGATTGCAGGGACGCAAAAAAATCGCCCAAGTGACAAGGAAAATCGTATTCTATTCAACATAATCAGATAAGACTAACAGTCGATGCATTTGTGATGGAAAATGATGAGCAAGGAGCAACGGTTATGTCACCAATGCCCACAATGCATCCCGATGATTCAATATACTTACCGCCATCGGTTGAAGAAGATGTGGATAGAAGCAATGGCCCACAATTCACAAAAAGATACGATTGTTTTAACTTTGCATTGATGTGTGACAGATTTGGTTTGCCTGATAGATTAGCATCATCATTGGGAAACGCTCTTTTCCAAGATTTCGAAGTAAAAGATCGGCATGGCGTACCTCTCATCATGGATAAATCGAAAGTTCGCAGAGAAAAAGACTAATGCAGACAAGAAGTGCTTCGCAAACGGTTAGACGATACCAATTTGTTAGCGTTTTCATTCGATAGTAAAAAAAATGTTACTGTAACTAGAGATAAAATTGATGGGAAGTATCGTACTAGGATGGTAAAAGAACCGCATCTTGTTATTTTGAGAGAATCAAGTTCTCAATTGATTGCAACATGAAACGGCTGAATACAAAACAACCAAATTAAATGACTTTTTCAGCGATAAAAATATATCATTAAGTGGTATATGCACTGATGGTGAGCCAACAAACATTGGACCACACGGTGGAATTCTACGACGATTTGAATTGCTGTTCGTTTGTCTTCTACATCTTAACGAACTTCCGTTTCGGCATTTGTTTCAAGCTTTGGATAAATCAACCAGCACTGAACCAAGATCGGTAGTCGGAAAACTGAGCAATTACATTGAAACTTATGAAATTCTTCCGGTAAATAATTGCTATCACTCATTTATTATAATTGTCAACCGTTTTTAATTATTTGACTACTTTATTTTACTATTTTCAGGTGGCAGACGACCTTGAGAAAATTGCGTTGAAAAATATGCCCCTGCTCCAGAAAAAATTGAATATTCCACCGATTCGAAGTACTTATACGACATTTTTCGTGTAATTTCTAGCGGCGTGGTTTCGGTGGATCTGAGTGGCATCAAACCAGGGAAAATTATACATTCTCGCTGGCTCACCAAGACCGCTAGATTATTACGATTATATGTGACAACGGAAAATCAATCCGAAAATTTACGGATGCTGGTTGAATTTATAAATAATTGTTAAGTGTCAGTGTACTTCAAAATGGAGTATTACAGCTCTGACGTGTCGCGTTGTTCACGGTTTCTACAACATCTTTTACGCAGTATTGTCAATCAAGTAATTAAAGACAATTTTATATTATGCTCATTGGGAAAATATCTTGCTATTAATATTGTTCGATGACAGGATTGCCAACCCACTGGGTAACCCAATTAAACCCACCTTGGTTTTATTGGTTTGACTGAATTAAGCCCACCTTGGTTTTATAGGGTTTTGTATTTAAAAAACCCGTTTAGGTTTTTTATTTAAAAGTTTTCATAGTTTATTTACAATCAAAATAAGTAAAATTTGCGTATTGCGATTACAAATTAATTCGGTTTTATCTCAAAAGAGATAATGAATTAACAAAATCATCAAAATATAAAATTTTCAAATCACTGCTTACATCTTTTCCGCACCACTGGGTCAGTTTCTGAATCCCCTCTAAAAAAAAACTTCTCGTGTTTGAGGCAATCCACTTTGAAGCTGATTTTATATTTCTTGAAATGCAGTGATTCGGTAGCATGCCAAAAGATATTGTATCCTCCGAAACAGCCAATAGTCAGAAAAAGCATTGTCTGGAGAATACGGCGGGAGCGTTTCGAATAATTGTTTTGCAGTTTTTGCGATGTGAGACCGTGTTTTAGTGCAAAAGAATAACTTAAGCATGTCTGTTTTTATATTCCGACCGTTTTTCTCATAATGCACGGCTCAAACGAAGTAATTGCAATCTGCTCCGATCACCGATTTCTAGCAGCTCATAGTACATAATGCCGCCTTATTCCCACTAAGGGTGCAAAATTGCATTATTAATACTAAAACAACTTAATTGTACTAACAAACAAAAAATATTGTCGAAATGAGCGAAATTTTGGGGCAGCTATTAAACCCAATAAAACCCAAAAAAAAACAATAAACCCAATAAAACCCGGTGGTTGGATTTAAAAAAACCGGGTTTTTGCCAACCCTGTTTGATGATAGCAGAGAAAAGCGAGACTGTGCTATAAAGAAAAATTCTACGCTATCGGACCGATGTTAAAAACCCAACAGAACTTTGTGTTAATAAAAAAACCAGATATAAACTTTCATTGCACAAATTACACGGATATTACCAATTTGAATGATATAAATAACGTATTTAAACCACCATTCACGCGAAGTATTCCATACAATATATTGAAAGAATATTTAAATAAACATTCCGTCACATAAGGTGTGCTTCAAAATGATAAGGTCACCTTAATATTTGCTCAATTCATCGAAACTATAAAATGTTACGTATGGTCACCTTATTAAAAAAAATTATACGTTCACATAAGTGAATAATGAGCCGGTTTTGCTTTTAGAGCTGTACCATTATGTTATGTTTCTTTAAATTTATTTAAGTGCAAAATTCAATGCGTCAAACTGATAAGGTCAGTAATTCATTTATCCAAACTTTTATTTAAACTAAGCATTAATCAATTATTTGTAATTTATTCAGTTCCCATTTCCTTCTATTGTCTTCAAAATGCGGGATGACATCACACTTACGAGTAATAAATTGTCCAGAACGTTGGAGCGGATTTTGCGCCAGCTTTTGCAGATTACCATCATCTTTTGTCCGGTACTGTTTGTTGTCTGCATACACATTACGTACAAGCAATCCCCACAAATTTTCCATGGGGCTTAAGTCGGGGGCAACCTGCTGGCCAATCAAGTACTTTAATATTATGCTCCTCAAGCCGTTGTCTGGTCGACTGCGTTATCTTGCTGAAAGGTGAAAGTTTTATCAACATTTGGGGTCAAATAAGGCAGCAAACGTTTAGACAGAATAACCCGGTACTTTTAACTATCCATTCGAGTGGAAGAAAGTAGAGAGTTCTAGGATACCATGTGAGCTAAAGCCAGCCCAAACTATTAAACTGCCACCGCCGAAATTCCTTTCGGAAAAAAAGGGCTCCTTCCCTAAATCTTGCCAATAGCAGTTGAAACCATCTGGTCCATTCAGGTTAAATTTTTTCTCATCAGAAAAAATTACCTACAAACCCATAAATGTATGGAATATCTTATAACCTTTTTAAAAATAAGGTTTACCTGATGCCAGTTAGGTGCCATGTTGTTTTTCGCAAGCGCCTTACGCTTAATCTTATGACGCCTAGTCAGTCGGAATTTTTTTAAAATTTGCCTGAATAAGGTTTGACTAGACGTTGATAGCTCTAAGAATAATGCTTTTTTCAAGCTTTTAATTTCAATTCCTCTTTTAGCCGATTTTCAGGACCTTTAGACGACCCGTGCTTTCTAATTTCCCATAATTTTCTCTGTTTTTGAGAAAATTTTGCACAACACACAAGGATCACGCCATTCCACGCATATTCAATCCCTGCTAATGAAGTGACACAATTTATCCTTGTTCATAAGGTGACAAAGGTTTTACGCGACCCATACCGTGCAGATACCTTCAGATTAGATTAATTGCTTATTAATCACTAACCTTATCATTTTGACATCTCTAAAAGCAAAACCGGCTTATTATTCATTTTTTTGAACGTAGATTTTTTTTAATAAGGTGACCATATGTAAATTTTTATAGTTTCGATGAATTGAGCAAATATTAAGGTAACCTTTTTATTTTGAAGCACACCTAGCTAGCGTTTCCAAACGAGTTATACCAGAAAATGTAGATGCTGTTATGGCGACGACATCAGAGAGCCGTGCAAAATTGCACAGGCTTGAGAGCCAAAAAGTTTTCAAACGATAATTTTTTTTAATTTCTTTTCTATTCTTGAGTTGCTTAAAAAATATAAACTACAAAACGAAACAAACATAGCCATTTCGCTGATTGTTTCATGTAAAATGCCAAAATGATGATTTTTGGAAATTTTTGTATGGGGACCCCCCAGAGAGGTTCCAGGAAGTGTGCCACTAGCATGGGTTGGTTGGCCCTCCAAAGTAGGTGGGGGTCGGTCATACATTTAGACTCGATTGGGTCACTTTAAATGGGTCAAAGTGGGATTTTTCAAAATTTGACCTTTGGGTCATTTTAGAGCTATAATTCCTTGAGCAAAGTTTCTTATTGTGATCCCTAGAATACGACTTTCCTTGTCACTTGGGCGATTTTTAAATCGACCGGCACGTGGTTATGTACTACCACGCCACACACACAGTCAAAATAAATAAATAAAATTGTGAACAGCTGTTTAGAAACAACAGCTGTTTCTATAGTGACATGACTATTCAAAAATTCTTGGCAAAAGTTTTTCAAACTATATGGCGGTTTCTTGGTTTGATGGACATTGAACGAAAAAGATTAACTTGGATTCATGTTAGTACACAAACACTTGTCCCTAAATAGCTGGCCACCAGTGTATGTATTTAAAAATTTAATTCAAAATGGTCTTTAGGACTTTTCTATGCGAATTTACTTAAGATCGATATAAATTCATAACTTTTACAATCTTTAATTAAAAATTAAATCTCGATCTCTAAAAAACTAGTGTTCTTAACATACATAAGCTCCTTTGTTTTTAACACTGTTCCGAAGTCAATCTTTCACAAATAAATGACAAAACAAACACGTACGTATCCCTTTTCCCAAAATGAGTTTCTTTCTTTTTAAAAACAAATGCAATAAAATCCGAATATGGTATGTATGTATGTATGTAGTATGTATGGTATATTGCTGGTGCATATTATTTATTTTCCCAAAAACAAAATAAAAATACATGCGTTAGAAAATAGAAATTTTGTAGTCTTATGAGTAAAAACTTTTCTTAGGAAAACATTGGCAAATTTACGTGGATTTTACGAAATCATGAATGTATGACAAATAGTGTTGCATGGCAATAAATAAATACAAGCGAATCACTTTTTTGTTTTCGAATTTAAAAAAATTGTTCCTTTCGCTTGCCAAATGGGAAAAGGCAAGAGAAGTCAACAGTAGAATAATGATTATTCTAAATAAACAATAGAATTAATATATAGGGTGGTCATCTACTGGTTTAAATTGGAACCAGCGATTATTTCGAATCTGGCAATACTTATGTCATTCTATTTTGTCGCAAAATTCAGTACATTATCTCCACTGAGCGAAATGAATCGATTTACTCGTGAGCAATGTTACCACTTATTTGAAATTTATTTTCAAAACAAAGGAAATGTATAAAATTCGTTCGCAAAAAAGGACCAATAGTGCCGGTATACGCAAGCTTATTGCGTACGTAAGCATGCTCGTACAGTGCGTACCCCGAAAACATCGAAACTGTGGCTGAGAGTGTGCGTTAGAATCCATCAACATCAACTCGTCATCGTTCTCAAGAATTGAACATTTCACGCACCAATTCACCAGTTTACGCTGAATTTTATGAAAAGATAACGGTATGACGCCTCACAAAGTTCAATTGGTTTAAGAGTTGAAGTCGCAGCAAACTAGAAACTCCGCGATGATATCGATTTTGCTTAAAAATTTCGTCCTTTCGGATGAAGCTCATTTTCATCTTGGCGTGTACGTTAATGTGCAAAATTGTCATATTTGGGGTTCAGAAAACCCAAACGTGGTTTTACAGAAGCCAATGCAACCATTACGAGTGTGTGTTTGGTGCGGCTTATAGAGCGGAGGTATCACTGGTCCATATTTCTTTGAAAATTAGGACGGCGTAACAATTACGGTCAATGGAGAAACATGTCGCACAATGACAACCGATTTCTTTGTGTCAGCTCTTCATGGTATTGATGTGAATGGTGTTTGGTTTCAACAGGATGGTGCAATTTGCAACACATCTCATGCCACAATCGATTTATTGCGTCAAACGTTTGATGAGCATTTAAGTACCCGAAATGGTGATATAAGTTGGCCGGCAAGAAGCTGCGATTTGACTCCGTTGGACTATTTTGAGTATTTGAAGACCAACATTCGTAATGCCATTGTTTAGATACGACCCCATACACTCGAAAAAATTCTCAAAAATTGCTCCGATCGAATAGGGTACTGTGATGCCAGCCGCGTCAGCCATATCAATCAAATAATATTTCATTTCTCACCGGAACATTTGTACTTCACAACAAGAAAACTAAACTAATCAAATATTGCTACGATACGTTGCAAAAGTATTCGCTTGAAAATAACGTCCAGTTGCTATGGAACACTGTAAAATATATGTAAATGAAATAGCGGATTTATTGGCCAAAAAGAGCTCCACTTATTACTATCCCCAATCTAATCAAGGGCATTTCTCTGAGGGTGTAAACTATTCTTACGGGCCACTGTCGACTAAGAGCGCATTTGAATAGGATGGCAGTGACGTATATGAATGTTTACAGACAGCAGAGACAGCGGAACACATATTCTGTGAATGTGGGGTTCTTGATAGGTTTTAGGTGAATGTCTAGGTAGACATATGGTCTCACTGGGTGACATATCCACCATTTGTTAGGAACAAAGCGGATTTATTGGCCAAAAAGAGCACCACTTATTACTATCCCCAATCTAATCAAGGGCATCTCTCTGAGGGTGTAAAGTATTCTTACGGGCCACTGTCGACTAAGAGCGCATTTGAATAGGATGGCGGTGCCGTATGTGAATGTTTGTAGACTGTTCTTACAGACACCAGTGACAGCGTAACACATATTCTGTGAATGTGGGGTTCTTGGTAGGTTTTAGGTGAATGTCTAGGTAGACATATGGTCTCACTGGGTGACATATCCACCATTTGTTAGGAACATATCAGTTAAGCAAATCTGCTGAGCAAACTATAGACCGGAGGGAGCACAATATGTTCCAAGCGTCGTGTCCTGAAATAGTGCCTGGTCGATATGATGATATGATAACTGTGTACTAAGAATGGAAGAACAGTTTAGACAATTCTATAAACAAATTTATGGTGGATAAGTACCCACATTGTGATAGAAACTGAGTTACAATTTTATTGATTCGGTTTTTTGTATGGGGTATTATGTTGTTCGGCTCATAATCGATGGTTGAATTTTGAATGAACAAAACGTTATCGTGAGAATTCTTTAGCAATTTTTATTTGTTTATTCATTAATCTGGCAACATTTAAGTAGCAGCTGCAGCATGAAAGGAAGTCAACGATATGTGTATGCCAGTATGTTTGTATTGTGTGTGTTTATAACACACGTTTGTATAAAATATCCTGTTCAATATACAGACACTGTTCGCTTTTCTCATTCTCACTTACTTACTCTTCAAAAGCAAATGTGCTTCTCAACAACGGTCAAGTAATATCCTTCCTTTGCAGAATGAATAACAGCAGGGCCATTATAAACAGAAAGTAAATTCTTATTAAAAAAAAAAAAACACACACGCCAACAGAGAGGAAACCTCTAAGGCAGTAACAGCAAGTTTTGTAAACAGACTGAAGGAATCAAAAGCAGATACAGAGAAAGAGAGAGAGAGCATTACTAAACAGACTGTAAAGAGAAAAGACCTTAAAGGATACATAAAAATATAAAAAAATGCAAAAGAGCACCACTGTTGTTAGTAATGCTCACATGCTTTTATTTATTCAGCTAAAAGGATATTCTTTACTCTGCACACCGGGATATTTTTTACACTTTGAGAGAGCACATTATGAAATGAGTAAACGAAAATGTATATTTTGTTTAAAATTTTACAATATTATTGTCGATTGTTGAAATAATTAGTTTGTGTTTAGCATTTAGACCGTTTAGTTGTTGGAAATCACAGTAACAAGGCGGCCACACGATTTAATTGTGAATCTGAATGAATAAGAAACTCTTTATTGGGTGAGACGCGTATTTGCGGAGTGTAAAATACCGATTTATTTTTGTTGTTTTTCTTTTTCCAAATTAATTATTTAAGTTTAATAATATAAAATGACGTCATAAATATTTATTTGAAAAACTGAATCGTGTTTTGTAAAGTTTGTAAAAAGTTTTTTTTAACAAATCAGTGTTAATATGAAAATTGCAACTGGCAGAAGAATAATTGTAAAAAAATAAAATAAAAAAGAAGAAGAAAAGCTAAACGAGCAATACAAATTAATATTTAAAGTGAATCGTTGTTGTTCATCAAGCATATGCATATTTATTAAAATTATGGCTCATTTTTGAAATGTAATTTTTTGTTTGTTAATTTCTTGTCAACACCGCCAAGGGCTGCCATATGATTTTCTTATTCTCTAACTTGTGCAGAGTGCAATTTAAAAGCATTTTTTGTTGTTGTTATTTCTTTAATGGCTAAATAATAAATAAAAGTATATTTACTCTGACAAGGAGCCCTCAAGTAAGCTGTAAATGTGCAGTGTCTTTAAACAGCTGTCGTTGGAACGTGTTAAAGCATAACTAGAACATGATGTTTGTAGTTCTACAACTGAAAAGTGTACGGTTTAATGAAACATAAAGTGTTTTAATGAAATTGTATTTAAAAGTGTTTAACTAAGCATTTAAAAGAAAAAAATAAATAAAAAAAAGTCAAATCAAACCATTTATTCTACTCATTGTTAGCATTTAAACATCATCAGCTTAATTATGTCGACCATCAGCAATAGTCGCAGTCAAAAAATGGAACAACAGGTTTGTATACAACAACAAATTCTAAATAAATTGTTCATCATTATTTAAATCTTTATTGCCATCATTTTATTTTTCTTGAGCTTTCTTCATACATCACTAATTTGTAACTCCTACTTTTCCGCCCGTTATGTGTTGATTTTTTCGCCATATTTTTATTCAGTGCGAAAATGGTTTCCAGTCACGTTATTATTTTATTTTTTTCGTTATTTATTCATCAATATTCTAAATTTACATTAATTTCTTTGCAGAATATCTGCTTCATATTGTAATTCTCAATACTACGTTTGTGTATAAATTTTGTTATATTATGGCCAAAGTCGATGAGGCGTAATTTCACAAGTCAATTACTGCAAATGTTTGGCGAAATACATTTATTTAAATACCTATTTAGATTAAAATGTTTTAGATAATTATTATTTGTTTTTAAATTCGAACTCAAATGTCAGTGCATCAAATCGGTTAATAAGTGTTTAAAAATATGTACAGTTTGTCAAATAAATGTTTTCAAAGTAGAAAAAAATTAAATTTGAGAATCCACATTGTGTATAATGCTGTAGAGAGCCCTGAGAAGAAATAAGTGAATTTTTTTTTAGCTGATTTGCTTTTATAACAGTGGAATTACCTCAATATTTTAAAAATCATGTTCTCGGTATACTTTTATTTAAACACAGTGTCGAAAAAACCAAATTTTTGTTTTATAAAAAATTCTTATTACAAAAAATTACAAAAAGGTCTTATTTTTGAAAACGTTTAGTTGACAGCGTAAAAATTAGGTGAAGATCTTTTGTTGGAGTTGTAATATACGGGTCTATTTTAAAAGTTATGACATGCGATAGTTCTTAACAAAAGAAAATGACTGAAAGTTTGAAAAAAAAAAACTAACAAACACGTAAGAGTTAAGCGTTGGAATTCTTAAATGAAAATAAGATTTTGATATTTTTTTTACTTTGAAAGCATTTATTTGACAAACTGTATATGTGAATATATTTTGATACTTTTATTTTTTAATCAAATTTAAATCATTTCGTATTAACAATAATTAAGTTCGAGTCATAAATCGAAAACTTTTATTAAATTAAAAATTTTGAATTTACAGTGTTAAGCAAAACTAAGTGCACATTCTGAAGTTGAAATGAAAAGTGATTGTAAAAAAATAAATAAAGCAAAACTTTACATATTTATTCACTATTAAGTACTTAAAAAAAACATTAGCGAAAGTATATTATTCAAATACTGGAATGAGAGAAAGTCAATAATATAAAATAATTCGTATTTAATTACAATAATTTTGCGTTTTTTATCCTTAAATAGAGATATTTTTAGCATTCTTCTCAGAGCTTCTTATTTTTTGTGGTGTTTTTAAAATATTTAGATGTACTCTCCATAATACTACCCAGAATAACAAAGAGAAGTCTAGCTCCAATCGTATTATATTCGTTGCCATAACTCCAACACATTCCTGGAATCCGAATTATATTTTTTCAGTTTTTTTACTCCAATCCAGAACTTAGTCATTGCATTGAAATTTAAGGCTTAATGATGGCCACTAATTTACCGAAAAAATTTTGTTGCAACAGCCAGTTTTTGACAATTTTAGCGCTCCTTTTCATCGAAAGACGATTTTTTCTTTTGGATAAGGGTTTGTGCCTCAAAAAAAAAGTTTTTTGACATCAAAACATGCTAAATAACTATTAAATAAGGACGCCAGTAAGCAGACCACGTTCTGAGTTTTTCATAAAAGATGCTATTAAGCAGAAATAAACAGGAAAAATGGACTTCATCTTAAAGAAAACATATCAAGTCACTCAAAAAGTTCCCAAAAGAATTATAATATTAGAGCCTTGTAGACTAGAAACGAGTTGTTAGTTCAGAGGAGGTAAAAATTTGTCGTGTTTCGAAGTTCAGTTGGTACAGACTTAAAGGAAACACCCAGAAGCATCACTTGAGACCAACTATGGTCCCGTTCGTAAATGCATCACTGCGCTGTATCACGACGGCATACTTTTAACCCAGAAAATAAAATGATGCACAATTAATGCATATAAATTTGCGGCACTACCTTTGATTTTCACTAAAAAAGTTTGGAGTAAAATAGTGAATTTAGGTTGTTTTAAAGCTCTGCATTTAGGAACATTCCCCATTTAATACAGAAAAGTTAGTCTTTAAGTATGATTGCGATCTAAGACAGATCACTAAAATTGTCAAAGAATGGCTGTTGCAACAAAAAAATTAAGTAAGTGGACACCATAAAGCTTTAATTCATACCCAATGTAGAAATTTTGAACAATAGTAGATCTCCTAGAAAGATATAATTGGGCCTCGGGGAAGATGTTGGGGCTATGACAACGAATATAGTACGACAGGAATCAAATTTCTTTTACATTTTGAATAATATTACGGAGAGTACGTCTAAAGAGCCCAAAGAATAGTGTTAAAAATATAAGTTCCTCTCTATTTAAGCGAAAAAAGCAAAACTAAGTGCATGTGGATTCTTTTATAGTGAATGATGCCTTCTCTCATTTCAGTATTTGAATATGATACTTTTTGATAATATTTTTTTTTGAAAAGAACAAAATGTGCGAACAAACCTGAGAAATTTTGCTTTATTTGTTACCGTATTTAAATTTTTATAGGAACTTTTCAGTTTAACTTCAAAACATGTCATTAGCTTTGCACCCAAGTGTATATTTTAGAACTATTATTCAGAATCATAGTGCCGTACATACGAGTAAATCTTTAAATTTACAGCGATTTCTAGATATGTATTGCTTTGATTTGTATCCAGCTGAGATCCTCGTGTACAGCTTTTATTTTATATGTTAGACTTCTACTCATGAACCTCTAGCTCGTCCTTTACAGCGAGCTTCTTGTACTCTCCAGTCTTTGATAGTTATATGCAACCGTTAAGCTCAGTAGCCTGACTAAAAATATTGTTGCAAGCAAGTCGATCAAACGAGCTTCTTCTCTAGTTTCTAAGACCAACATTAGAGATATATTTTTCTAATTGAGCTTCCCCTTTTGTGCCTTCTTTGGGATCTAGATCATATGATCTAACTAACGCTACCGCAAGCGTATCTTGATATGCTTAACAATATTTACATCTTATACATCGTGTGATTCATTCGCTGACTATACTTCCCTTTGAAGCCGACAGACCTATTTTACGAAGTATTTTTTGCTCAAACATTTCAAGAACATCTTCGTCTGCTAGCTTAAGTACTTACGCTTCTGCGCTATACATAACTACGTCAAGTATAAGCGTTTTATTGAGTGTATATTTCATCAATCGAGAGATGATTTTGTTCCCAAACTGCTTTCTTAGTCCGAAATAGCATCTATAAGCAAGATTGGTTCTTAGTTTTATCTCCACTAACCTTCGAATATGACGCAATCTTGTTAATTTTTTGTTCGTTGATCCTCATTGCCTGCTAGACCCACTTTCTCTAACTCTCTTTTAATGCTAGAAAGCAGCATATGTTTCTTGGTGTAAGCAGTGTCTATTTACCTCAGCATCATGAATAATTTTTCCAACACAATGTAGAATAGATCACAGAATAGGCTATTAACCAGTCTGAAACCCTGGTTGGTATAATACGTTTCGGAGAGGTCATTCCCAATTTCAGCTGAATATCTTTTGTTAGTTAAAGCCACTCAACATGTTAGACATGACCTTGGACATGAACATTATTATCCTTTAACCGGAATATTACTCTCTAAATCTTATTGTTCAGTAGTGTACATTCAACACCGTCATCAATTTAAAAAAATGCACTTTTCTATCCTTAGTAGTCGGTCTATAGTTTGGTCAGCAAATCTACTGCCTACTAAATGAACACCAGCAAATCCGAAACCATATGTCCACATTGGTGACCGCATTCCTCTTTAGATGCGTTATTGGTCCACAAAGACCGGTAAGAAAATCCGTAAGGAGTTTTAAGTCTGGCCTGTCATACTTGAGAACTTCAGAGTGACCCCAAAATTGGGGTCTAATCGCCGGTCTAGAGTGGCGAAATAACATTTGAGCATTCCGGTGTTCCAAGGATATAGAAACTTCCCAAGTCTTGATTATATTGAGGATGTTAGTAAGTGGTGCTACAAAGTAAGGTTCGATCTTACTCATGGTAATTCACAATTTGTATTTTTCAGCGCAGTTTGCAAGCCGTTTACAAACCGTGTATATGACCCTCTACCGTTATGGAGAATTATGTTCTAAGAGTCGGCGTATTGTATATTAAATAAGTTTTTAACTCTGTCGAGTAGTCCTTTTCCTACCAAAGTTTTCTAGTTTCAGCTCACGATCACGAAATATCATTAACAATTCACCAGTGCTCTCCATCAACCGCTGTGTAAAATCTGAAACGTAGAAACGATGCCAGAAGAGCACAACGTTAGCATAATTGGCCTGAATCACGAAAAATGAGAACGTTTGTTATATGTGAAAGACTAATACCTCATGCCTTCAGTATTATCGGTTCAAACTAATGTAGTTTCATGTCATATCGCTTTACAACTGGTTATGTTTTTATGCGTAGACAAATCTGCGAGAAGACGCACGAATTTCAAATCGATAGATTACTTCTTTATTGATTTCATATATAATTATGACACCCCACATCGGAGTGAGGTATTCAAAGCTTAACTATTATTTGGTGCTGCGTGAAAGCTGCCAGAATCATATCTTGGAAGTATAGGACTGTTAGAGGTTAGGCATCAAATCGGGAATTTCGCTATGTTTAATTGGCAGAACAACGGCCACAGTAATCGCTTCATTACTTGCACTCGAGAAAGAAGCGAAATCAGTAGGTCTGAAGGTAAACGGAGAAAAGAAAATACATTCTCTCTACCCCAAAGCACACTGAAGTGGATCTAGTAAGTCACTTCTTGTTTAAATATTCTTTTGTAGGTGTAAAATTATCAACGATAACACGGTGCGACAAAAAAGAATGAAATTGAAATAACTGGTAAATTATTTCATGAGGTGCTTTACTATAAAATTTAATAACTCCGTCAATGTCTAATGGTTTTCTAAACCTAATTTCTCATTTACTTTATAACTTAATATAATTCCTGAATTAATTCATATATAATATAGTACGATTTTGTGTATAAAATAGTGAGCAAAAACGTACCTAAACTTGAAAAATGTGAAAAAATTGGGTTAAAAGTATGTTGCAAAATGCTTTCGATTAAACCTAGAAACAAATCTTGGTTTAATCTGTCGTGTAAATTGGCAGTCAGATCCAGAGAGGAAGCGTTTAGGATTTGGCGCAATAATAATTGTGCCCATACTGATTTGCTTCGCAAACAGGCGAGATCTTCATGTGCCCCAGTACTTAGATGCGAAAAGGCTTTATACGAGCAGCGCCTTCGTTTTTACTTTTCTGCGGGGAAGTAAAAACTTTTGGTCGTTCGTTAAAAGGCTGATGAGCAACGCTAGTTCGGTTCCTGATCTTATAAGGAATGACCATACATACGAACCCGGTTGAAAAGGCAAATCTTTTTCATCACCCGTTATCATTCAGACCTTTTAAATACGTTGTAGTGCTGCCTAATACAATTATACCTGAGATATTACATTTTAGAGTCATCTACCGACTATTTGTAATACAAGTTTTTCGAACACCAGTATTATTAACTGTTAAGATTTGTTTCTATAAATGTCAAGAAATTTGCAATGATGAGTCTGGCAACCCTAGTTACATCCATTACACAAAATCCTAAAAAGCCTAAAGGTAGGATCACACGATTGTCGTAATGCACCAATAAATGGTGTTTTTTATATGTCAATCGTGTGATTATACAATTTATTGGCTCATATGGCAACTCACAATATTATTGTGCTTATTTAACCCAATCAAATGCAACCCTGGTTCGACAATCGTGTGAATAAAGCTTTTAATCATGCACCAATGTAAATTCCAAAAATACACCAAAATTTATTGTATTCTTGTGTGGCAATTGAAGAAGAAGGAAAAAACACGTGTTTATACGGCATTTATAATTGTCATCCCTTTATATATGCACTTTTTAAATTATTTATATATAAATTGCATCACAAACTTCAACCATTTCCTTTTTCATTATTTTTAACTTTTTTTTATCAAGTGGGCACCTGATAATCAAAGTCGATTGTATTTTTATTTTTTTAGAAAATAAATCATCTTTACTTTAGGGAATTCAATATAATTTGTAATTATATTCCAATTTAAATAAATAAATATTTTAGTGAATTAATTTCTTTATTTATTGAAATTCCTTCTTGTGAGCCAATCCCTGACCGACACACTTCTTCCTTATTTTTTTGTATTTCTTTTTATTTATTTGTTCAATAAATGACCTCAATATATGTAAATAAAGAGGAAGGTTTAAAGAACGAACCATTTTGAACACAAAAAATAATAATTTAATTTACCATAACAGCTGATTTGCATAGTTGCCGCAAACTAGAACAATCGTGTGACAGCATTGGGACAATTATTGTCAATACATCGTTTCGCGCCATCTTTTAACAATAAATTTTGTATAAAATAAGACAACCGTGTGAGTACAGAATTTTTAATGGGGACAATTTTATTATTGTACGCTAAGTTGTCACAATAACATTTTTATCAGATTGGTCTATTTGAGTCAGTCGTGTGATCCCAGCTTAATACCGCAGTCAGAATCTTATTAAATTTTCCAAAAAACAATCACTTTATATTCTATAATGTTCCCTTCATAAAAAATTAGTTCTGGCACAAGAAACGAAAAAAAAGAAATTCCAACAAATATTTATAAAACTAAAAAAAAAAATAAAAATTAACAAATTATACATTTTGCCCATATTTGCATATCCATATAAGTAAAAGCAAATATTTAAGCTTAACAAAGAGTTGAGTTCATTATTACCTACAATCTACAATCTCGCTACACGATCTACATCATAAAACTCTCATATGCATACACCACTTATTCAACAGATTCTCAAAGCAAGCAATACACGTATGTACAGTTGTAAAAAGGATTTCTTAACAATTTCATTCTCTGCGCTACCAAAAGTCAATTTGCAAAAAGATATGATTGAAGTTTTCTAAAGTTGACAAAAAGACGAAAAATGAAACAATTAGTCCTTAACAAACACATGCATATATCCACAACATACCCAAAGGCAAACGCTTAACTACATACAGAAGTGCTTAAGTGTATGAGTGTGGAAATGCGTCGCGTATGCGAGCGAGTGTGTAAGTGAATTTAATCATCAAAATCTGATTTCAACAATTAAGGAAAAATGAACATGAAAATGAAATTGAAAAAGTGAATAATTGAGTACAAATATTGTGTCTTTTAAACGAGAACGATTACGATACAAAAGATGGCAATAAACCGTTATTATATTTCACTTTCTTAAGGATTTTCAAGTTTTGCTAATGTTCTCAATTTTAAATGAGTTTTTTCTTAAGTTTACGGATTCTTTTACTTAAAAAATAATGTTTGCATTATGTAGTATCGGTATTTTTAATTTAATTCATGTCTAATTAAATTATAAGAAATTAATTTTTAATAAAATTAAAATATAGGGTGTTTTTTATAAAGGTTTAGAACTTTGAGTTAGCAACACTGCTTTATCCGACAATTAATTTAACAGCTGATAGTTGCTTTTTGTTAAGTTTGGTGTGATATTTTATCATGAATACCCATATTGATATTGAATATCCATTCAAAATTTTGTTCTGCGATGAAGCCCATTTTCGGTTGAATGGGTACGTAAATAAATAAATTTTTTGCATGGTGTGAAGATAATCTACAAACTTTTATCTAAACACCATTACTGTTTTTAGCATTTTATGGGTTGGCGGAGCGATTGGTCTATATGTCTTCAAAAACTATGTTACTGTCAATGGTGAACGGTATAGGAACATGAATAGACATTTTATCGTACCTCAATTAGCTGACATTAATATTGCTGGCATATGGTTCCAACGACGGAGGGGGGAGCCACATGTCACATAGCGCGCGCTACAATTGATTTACTCAAAGAAACTTTTAACGAAAGAGTAATTTCCACTTAATTGGCCACCAAGATTGCGTGACTTAAGCACATTGGATTATTTTCTTTGGGGCTATGTAAAGTCACTTGTCTACTTCGATAAACAAGAGACATTTTAATACCTGAAAATCAACATTTGAAGAGTTACTGACGAAATACGTCTGCATATGCTGCAAAACGTTTATTAAAATTGGTGTTCTAGGCCTTTACGGAATTTAAATTTACACTATTAGGAGAGTTTTGTAAAGACCTAAATACATGATAATCTAAAGCAGAGTCAGGCAAAATATACAAATGCATTGTAGCTTAACTTTAAAGTCTCTCACTGAGGCCAATTTGCACTGTATTTTTCGACTTGTTTTCTCTTTACTTCCCTTTGTTTATTTTTTGCTTATTTTTTGCCTATGCTTGTGAGTTCGTACGTGTGAAAGCAAAAGAGAAAAGCGGCTCATGGCCTGACTCTGATCTAAGGGTAAAAGATCCGGACTATATGTTGGACGCATTAAAATTTTTCAGCCAAGCTATCTTCTCAACAATTTTAAAGTCTCTCACTGATGCCACTTTGCACTGTATTTTTCCACTTGATTCCTCTTTACATCCCTTTGTTTATTTTTTGCCTATGCTTGTGAGTTTGTACATGCGAAAGCAAAAGAGAAGAGCAGCTCATGGCCTGACTCTGATCTAAAGGTACAAGATCCGGACCATATGTTGGATGCATTAAAACTTTTCAGCCAAGTTATCTTCTCATTTTCTGCAGATCATCAAAGATATGAATGATGGCCTAGCGTTGACATGACCAAACACAATATCTTTTCTGCTGATTAATTTTAGTTGGTTGAATTCAATTAATTAATAGTAGAGACCAGAATAAATCATTTGACCAGGTAGGGGGAGATCATAATGAACTATTCCCTTCCAATCACACTAGACACTCAGAACTACCTCTTTAGTGTTAATTTTCAATATCTGCGAAGCTTGATCATGCTTCTTAAATAATCGTTTTCACACATTATTGTCGTACGTGTTCCACTTTTATCGCTCGTAATCCTTCGCTTCTGAAGTGTATCGATTTCATTCCATTTTAGGAGTGAATCAGAAATGGAAATTTGGTTCATTGAATTTTTCACTATTAACTCATGTGACAGCCACACATCAAGCTTCCCATTCAAATGCCAAGTCCTCTAGTCCACACTGCTTATGTGCCGGTCTTTCTCAATTTTTTTTTCGGTATTTCATCGACTTTTTTGAAATTAGTCGGTCAAAGCTAGGCGCATCTTTAACATCAAAATTATCTGATCGGAAACTAGCGAACGTAGATTAAACGTAGATAACTTTTCACAGAATATCGCAATCTTAATAATTTTTTCTAACAAAGTAAAGCCTTAAATGTTGTCTTTTAAACAAGCTATATAAATACTTCTGCTCATAGACAATGATCGATGCCACCCAACTAGATGGCGAGTTGAAGAGTAGTGATGACTAGTAATGATGACAATATAATCCATGGCTTTCTATGCCATACTGTCGGTCGTGTATACGTTTCTAAAAAGTTTCTACTGATAAGTTTCTATTCTTATTAGCTTCTATTCGGACTTTGTTTTATAAAATTGTTTGAAAAACAATCTGTCTGGTATAACGAAGATATTGTTATGTTTTAACCTTTTTGTAACGATTGAGTTCTTTTCAATAAATAACGCAAATTTATTGTTTTACTTATACAGTCCTTTTTATTTCAATACTTTAGCTTTATACATTAATTTATTTAACTTCCACTTTATAAAAATTACTCAACACTTTTATTAACGCCTTAGCGCAACTTTACTATTTTACTGTTAAACTATAACTGACTGGCTTAACACAATTTTATAGTAAACTAACATTTCGAATTATCTGTTCATCTACGTTAATTCAAATATAAGATCTTAATACCCAAAAAATTAAACTGTTGACACTGTTAAAAATGCAATTGTAAACATAAAAATTACACTGTGCTTCGGCACTGACAGGGTGATCGTAGTCTTGACACAAACTAACAGAATAAATTCCATAAACAATTTTTTATGTTTGGATTTATGTTTTACGCATTTTTGTTTTCATAACTCATCTTCTGTTTAGAATATTACCACTCTGCTTCATGATATGAACCATCACAGAGATTGGCTCTTTTGAAAGTTAAGCAATGGAATAATGAGAATAATACAAATAATGCTGCTTTAAATGAGATATACTACCTTGATCAAAAAGTTCACGGAATAAACCCCGAGTGGCGGTCCCATCGTTCCAATTTAAGTTTTTTTTGTTAAGTTGGTACATCTGTTGTTGATATGCCTGCTAAATCCTAGCGTCACAGCTTGACATTTACAAAACATACACAGCCAAGAGTACACCTATCTCTATGTGTGTTGGCTTTTTTTTACAATTTTATAAATGAATTTAAATTTGCAGCAACGTGCTTGTATTAAATTTTGCGTGAAAAACGGATTTTCTGGTGCGCGAACATTGGAAAAGTTGGAAAAATGTTTCGGCAACGATTCTCTATAAAAAACAGTCGTTTGCCAATTGCACAAACGGTTCAAAAGTAGTCGTGAGTCAATAGAAGATGACGAACGCAGTGGTAGACCATCGACATCGAAAACCGACGAAAACATTGATAAAGTAAAAGAAATGTTGGTCAATATCCGCAAATTAACCATCAGAGAGATAGCTGATGATTTAAACATTGCCTTTGGATCCATTCAAAGTTGGTGCCAAAAGACTTCAAATTCATGCAAAAGAGAGACCGTGCTAAGTTCGCAAAAGACATGATTTGCGAGGCTGAATCCGATTCCACATTCATCAAAAGGATCATTATTGGAGACGAGACGTGGGTATATGGGTACGACACGCAATTCAGACATCAGGCAAGAGAATGACGTTTACCAAATAAGCCGAGACCGAAATAATCACGTTGTTTTCAGTCAAAAAAGAAGGCAATGCTCACGGTTTACATAGATTTCAACGGTGTAGTGCACCGTGAATTTTTGCCAGATGGCCAGACAGTAAACAAAGAGTATTATTTGGGCGTTATGAGACGTTTGCGTTAAGCAATTCGCCGAAAGAGACCAGCATTGTGGGCAGAAAACTCGTGGATTTTGCACCATGATAACACACTGTCGCACAGTGCCATCATTATTTGAAATTTTTTGACAAAAAATTCAACGAATGCCACCCAACAGCCACCGAAATCACCTTATTGGGCTCCCTGTGACTTCTTTCTGTTCAATAGAGTTAAAAAACCATTATGGGGAACGCATTTAGCAGCCGAGAGGAAATAATTGAAAAATCGCAGGAAGCACTGATGGACATACCGAAAACCGAATAAAAAAAATGCTTCGAGGATAGGTTCAAGCGCGTTGCATTACTTTGAAGGGGACAATATACCATAGATTTAGATGAATAAGCTTGTACTCTTAATTTCCTGAATAAATTTCGAGAACTTTTTGATCAAGGTGGTACTCTATCGATGATAACGAAGTTGATGGTGCTTGCCTCATCCTATTAAAACCACAAATTAATGTTTAAGACGTTGATTTTTGGAAAGAAAAAACTAATAAATTGAGCATAATTTAGAAAGATTTATGAACCGATTAGGGGTTGAAAATGAAAATCACATAGTAAATTCTCGGGAACTCGACCGCAATTGCGCTTTAATAGAAAAGAACCTTTATTATCAAACTAGATTTTACCCTTTAAGTTATGAACCTAAAGAGCACTGATATTTTTAAAATTTGTTTTGGTAGCATTCTGGTACGCTTCAAAATAAACACAAGAAAATGGTTTAATCTTTTCTCTTTTAAATCTTTTATATCATTTATGTTTTGTTAATGCCCCCAAGTGCCTGATGATGACAGAATTCTTTACACTCTTTTACTCTGCTGCTTAATTGAGTGTGTCAATGTTTTGCCTTTATACACCTGCATAAGCTGTCAATTTTATAAGTGACATGTCTGTTAATGTCAATTTAATTTGGAACACATACTTATCTATGTATTATTTATTGTTTAGTTCATTAATTTATTTAATGTCTAATCATGGATTGAATGGACTTTAATTAAAAAACTTTTTTTTTAATATCCTATTTTTTACTCTTCAATCATTATTTTGTTTGATTGACAGACAACTGACCACCACACAATATGTAGAAAGGGGCATGTATTATATGTGTCGATAGATACATGTGCTATGTACGCGTAGGTAATATATACATAAATAATATAGTAGAGAGTATATTTATGTAGAGATAAATAATTAATTTTGAACGTTATTATACGAGTACATACTGTATGCACATATACGAGGTAGGCTCTTATTATTTAAAATTGTAATCGAAATAAAAAAATAATTGCATAGCGAAATATTGTTTTTTTATTTAACGCCTAATTCAAATTTTTCCGTATCTATCTGCAAGTAAATATAAAGACAACACTGTTACAAGAGTTACTTAAATATAAAGAGCGAGACAATGTACGCAAAGTATAAGAAACAAACATTTAGATTAGGATTAAAGAACTATTGTGTCAGGCCAAGCAATAATCTGGGGAGAAATTTGGAACATTTCAAGATCAGAAACTTTTCTATAAAACTAATATAAAATCCTCCGTCCTCACAAGAATTGTGTCACCAAACACATCCGCAACAAAGAAGTTCTTTTGAAAGATGAAAATAAAATAATGGCAAGATGCCGTGAATATTCTATAGAAATTTTGAATGTTGAAAGTAATACAGCTGGCGATAAAGAGATAAAGTCGCTGCAGTTATAAACTACGAAGACTTTAAATAGGCAATTAAAAAGATAAAGATACGTAGCACCAGAGTTTATATGATATATGGGAGTGGCAATCTCATCAAATCAAGGCACACTTGATCACGCAAAAGCGGCTCGTTGTGATACTCGTTGTCCGGCTGATAGTCACCAGATTTCTGACTAACCGGTACTGTTGATCAACCAGGGACAATGCACTGAGATCATAAATTTGATCACGCTCTCCTCCTCTTCAACCGACCTACAACCTGAACAAAAGTCATTCGTAGTTAATGACCTGTGAGAATAGCTACGGCAGAGGTGATGCTCCGACGAACAACCAGGGCTAGGTGAGTCTAGCAATGAAGCTAGAATTTCTCTCTGCCCAGGACGGAGGTATGAGATACACCCGCCCTTATATGCGAATGGATGACCGGAAGGAGTGCGCCCGTTTGCGCGTGCCTGCCTGTAACACAATGACCTTTGAGATTAGTTACGGAAGAGGTGATGCTTCGACGGTCCAGCTTAAATAGTTGGTTGGTATGCTTCATAAACAACCAGGGCTAGGTGAGTCTAGCAATGAAGCTAGAATTTCTCTCTGCCCAGGACGGAGGTATGAGATACACCCGCCCTTATATGCGAATGGATGACCGGAAGGAGTGCGCCCGCTTGCGCGTGCCTGCCCATAACACAATGACCTTTGAGATTAGCTACGGAAGAGGTGATGCTTCGACGGTCCAGCTTAAATAGTTGGTTGGTATGCTTCATAAACAACCAGGGCTAGTCTAGCAATGAAGCTAGAATTTCTCTCTGCCCAGGGCTTCTCCGCGTTCAACCAATACTTCCGTCTAAAGGACGGAGGTAAGAGGTACACCAGGCCTAGTTAGTTCATCACCCACACAGGATGTCCTTGTGACCCAAGGGAGTCCTGACAGTCCATGACCTGTCTAGAAGTAAAGGTCACAGCCGCCTGGCTATCAACAAAGGTAAAAATGTTATTGGTAATAATTCCGAATCCACCCCGCAGCATGAAAAATTTCCATATCTTCAGCCTGGAACACACTACAGTAGTCCGAGAGGCGGAGAGGAAAGCTAAGGCTGAGCCTCTATGTATCCACCAAATCACCGAAGATGATGATGATAACGGCAGAGGCTACTACATAGAGTAAACCCTATTTTCATAAAAGGGGAAAACCGGTTATCCCAAAATCCCCTTCGAATATCTCTATTAAGCGTTGAGGAAAATCTACTAAACGATATTTGTGGAAAAACTTAAGGCGAAAGTAGAACACCAACTAGAGCAGGAACCATGTGGTTTCTGTCCAAATAGCAGCAACCATGTACGAACTGGAAATAATACCTCCAGATAGGGAAACATACTGAGCCCGTAGGTTTTCATTGTACGATGATACATATATTTAAAAGCTGCATGCAAAGAATAACGATTTGTATTAAAGGTTACTGGATACTGCTACCAATAAAAACTAATATGCTCGCTTATGCAGACCATGTTACCCTTATATAAAACATGGCAAATGAGCTACAAAGCAACCTCAACCTATTTTTTTGGGACAATTCCGATAACTGGGATCAGTTATAAATGAGAATGGGGAATTGGAAAAAGACCTAAACAGCGGAATATAGACTACAGCCGGTTTGTATACAGGTCTTAACAGAAATTCTTGAGCAAAACAGCGAAGTGACCACCATAATAAGACTAGCGATCTATAACTGTGAAACATGGCTGTGAAACATGAGTATTTCTAATGACGACACGGAGTATAATCAACGTACTTGAAATGATATATCTACGAAGAGTAGCCGAAAAGACTAGAAGAAATAGAGTAAGGAACGAAACTATTGGAAGACACCCAAGAATAGAACGAAAATAAAGTGCTCCCAAATGAGATATTACAGACACGTTTCCTGTAAGCCAAAACGAGTTTTCGAGGCTAGACATAAAGGGTCAAGAGGAAAAGGGCGAAGAAGGACAACGCGAAAAGGCTAGATCGACAATATTTTCAAATAAAACAGCTTCCACAGAAAAATGGTCAAAACAACAGCACAATATATAATGCAATGACGCAACATTTGCAAACACCTCTACACTGATATGCACCAAACAGCCACTCGTAGTGGGTGTATTGGCTTCTGTAAGGCAAAGTTTGGATTTTCTGAGCCACAAATATGGCAATTTTGCTTATTAACGTACCCACCAAGATGAAAATTAGCTTTTTGTATTGTCTTTGTTTTGGAAATAAATTTCCAATAAATCGCAATTTTCAATAATCGCAATGTAAATCAATTCATTTTCTTCAGTAGAGACATTATACTGAATTTTGTGAGAGAATAGAATTACATAAGCATTTACAGATTCGAAATAACCGCTGGTACAAATTTCAACCGATAGATGGCTCACCCGATAGATAAGGTCCGGAATAAGTAAGTAAAGTGAGTATATACAGTTTTGCGAAGGTCATAGGCATGCAGCCATCTTACGGTATTTGGAAACGATCCTTGTTAGGGTGGATTACTGTTCCCCCAAATCCTTCCAGGATAGTGTTCTCTGTAAGCATCCCACCAGAATTGGGCTTTTAATCCAGTTCTGTCGAGGTGTACACAAACTTGTCAAGATCCTCAAGAGGGTCAGGGGCGGTGATTTTATCCATTATACTTCCTGTCCACTATAGTGTCTTACAGGAAAAGTTCTCGGCGATAAAGAGGGCAGCAGACTTGTTGATGTACTATAAGAAATTCAATGTTGATATCCTGACTTGTGCGGAAAGTTGGACTCCACGGTATCTATTCTACATAACACTAGGTATGTGAATGCCGAACGTTTCTTAACGAGACATTCAAACCTACAAATTATCCGGGTGAGGGGTCACTCTGACATCTGGGGAATTGTGTGGCGGACGGACTAGCGAGGTAGGGCTCTCTCCTCGACAACGAGGAGATTAATCATTTAGTTAGGACGCCACTTTTATTTTGCAGATTTTTTGTTCTGTGATACATGTTAGGCATGGCACAGATACGGTGGGAGAAGAAGAATCCACTTGTACTGTATCAAGACAAATCTTGAGTTTATACGATTGGACTGACTAGCGATGGGAGGCTCTCTCCTTGACAACGAGAAGACTGATCATCTACTCAGAATACTATTTTTGTTTTGCAGATTTCTTGTTCTGTGATACATGTTAGGTAGAGCACAGATACGGTAGGAGAAAGAAGAATTTACCTGTACTGTATCAAAACAAATCTTGGCTTCGTTTGGAGTCCATAATGCCGCGACATAGGCTAAGAATTCTGGTGACTGTTGTTACTGGACACCGGTTGGCTGGTCGGAGTTGTCAGGATGAGGAGGGGAGGAGATTGTCGAATATTTTCTATGTTAGTGTTTGAATCTTTCGGATAAGAGCACTGTTTTTTTGGCAGTCAATTTCAGCATGCTATATCGAAGCTGGCTGTTGCAAATGTAAGAAGGCTTTCTTATTTTGTGCATGCGTCTGGTTGGTGCGCTGCTGGCAGAGGCGAGGACATACAGGTCTACTTGGAAGCTACCTTCTATCGGCATCAATACTGGACCCAAGTGAGCTGTACCAGTGTCTGGCTAAGCCTTGTAACTAACTAAGTATATACAGTGGCGAGCAGAATTGAAGCATATTGTTACGAAAATAAAAATGCCGAAAAAAGTTACACCAACATTAGTACATTTGCAGCTATCGGTTTATGTCAAGGCTGTCAATGTAGCACACTGTCGATGCCGTAATAATTTGTATTACAAATTGCGTATTGAACGGTGCTACCAATTCAATTTCTGTGTATTATGATCTTATATTTTGAATTAACGAACATGAATAGAATAATGTTGTGTATACGAAAGGCGACTCATTACGCTTAATTCAGTCAGTTATAGTTTAACAGTCATAGAGTCAAGTCGGACTAAGTTGTGTTTCAAGTAAATTGAAGTACTAAGTGGAATTAAAACGTTTTTTAAATGAACTAAAACGTTTTAAAAAGGCTAAAACGCAGTAATATCATAGCTTATTTTTGATTTTTATTGAGCCTTTAATTTTGCTTGTCACTGTATGTGCAAAACTTTGTAATTACGCATTAGCAAAATATTTTTTTTTATTTACAAGTCAGTATTCATTTATTTCAGTTATTCATTTATTTTCTAAATCAACCCTCGTAACCAAGTATGTATGCACATAAGTTATATTATAATTGCATTGTACACACATATTTCATTTAAAATGTGTGTATTTTAGTAAAATCGATTGGAACCTATTTATTATAGAGATTTAAGTTTCATTTGCTTACAATTTCTAATACGAGTATGTGGGCGCGTGTGCATTCATACGAATTTAAACTCAAAAAAGTCTTAAATCTTTATCCGCATATGTGCGCACCCACCCACCCGTTGAACACATATCATGTACACGTACACATATTTTCATTAATATCTAAGTAAACACAAAGAGAGTTTAGACAATATTAACTTTATTGGATAACCTAGTAATGAAGTTATAAAATTCATACAAAAGAAAGGAAATTAAATTTTATATTTATTGTCAAATAATTTTCAAGCTTAAAAGATTTTTGGAACACATATGGGTTTAGGGTAGAATGTCTGCTTCTGCCAACACAGTAGCAGTGTTATGGTACAAAATCTTACTTTATGATGACACAGTGTGATTTAAATAGTCTTAGTAATCGATACATTATTATAATCAGGGAAGCCAGAAAAATGCTCTTAAAAAGTGTTTTGTGTGCATGCACATTTTTGCCAGTGACATCAATTGCTTCATCTACTGAAATCCACCAAGATTTCTTTTACACAATTTCGTATGTCGTCTAATCATTTTTGCTAAATAGTTTTGATATATTTGTAACGTTAAACGCTTTTTGATCGCTGTTTATGGTTTATATATTCCTCCAAAAAATTTTAAGTTCCTGGCTAAAACAAAAATAGTATGGCTCGATCAGAATTTAAAACAAAAATTGTATTTTCGTTGTAAAAGTAAATATTTTAGAGGGTTTAATTGGGTTACCATTGGGTTGCCAACCCTGATCTAAACGCGATCTGTAGACGGTGGGCTATATCTTGTCGAAGTGCAAACCGATCATTTACTACTGACAAAAACAGATTGATTAGAATGGAATTTACAAAGGAAAAAGTGAACTTAAATACACTTTTAATGGATGAACGTACGTTTAATAGAAGACGTTCTTGTAGATTTAGATTGTTAAGATAAATAAAAAGGACAATGTCTTAATCATCGGTATGCCAAAGACACAGTGAAACATAAAGAAGGAAGTGTTTTAGTCTGCGACATGGAATTGAGCCAATACACGAAATAAAGTGTGGAATAAATCGATTCGTCTACAAGGATATTATAGAATACATACTGATACCGCATGCAGAGGATAAAACTTTACTTGGTGATATCAACAATACAACAATCCAAAACGCACAGATAAATAAGTAAATGAGTGCTTGGGAAGCAAAAAATTCCACGTTTTTAAATGTCTAACGCAATCGCCAAATCTCAAGCCCCCTGAAAATCTATGGGTTGCAGAAATAAGGACAAACGTTATTAACAAGTGGAACTAGCATTGAATGAAATTTCTGTTGAAACATTGTCGAATCTAATCGAGTCAATAACATGAATATGTAAAGACCTTTTAAAAAATAGGCAACTAGGCAAATAGGCTAGGCAACTATTAGTAAAATTAATATTTTTACGTTTTTACCTTTTTGAAAACGTTTGAGTTCTTTTTAATTGCCTTAAAATAAAATTACACACCACTATTGTTGTTGTTTTACAGTTTTTATTTACTATACTATAACTTTTATACACTTTATCTTAATACAGCAACTTGATATTTACTTATCAGCCAAACGATAACCACCTCACCAACCGCAATGCGCCATCTTTTATAGCATTTCATTATTAGTTTCAGATGTTCTAGTACAGACTCAAATTTTCGATTTATCTAAAGGGTCCGTCAAATATATATTTTTTTTTTGAAAATGCTATAAAAAAACTACTGAATATTTCCTCAAATTTTTGGTTATTAATGGAAAATAATTTCATTCAAATGGCTGCCTAGCCTACACGATCAGTCCAATTTTTAAGCACATTATCGATTAGGTGCAGCTGTATTTCACCAACGGCTTCACGAATGTTGTTCTTTAAAGCGTCAATTGTCTCTGGCTTGTTGGCGTAACACTTATCTTTGACGGTACCCTACAAATAATTGTCCAACGGTGTCAAATCGCAGCTCCGAGGTGGCCAAACGACATCAGCTCTGCGGCTGATAATGCGATCTTCAAAAACAGGGCGTAAAACATCGCGTGTAGCTTCGGCTGTGTGGCACCTAGCGCTGTCCTGTAGAAACCAAATGTTGCTAATATCCTCCTCTTCAATTTTTGTGAACAAAAATTTGTTCAAAATGGCCCGATAACGATCGCCATTGACTGTAACGGCCACTCCTTGCTCATTTTCGAAGAAAAATGGCCCAATTATGCCTCTGGACCATAATCCACACCAAACAGTGACTCGTCTTGGGTGTATCGGCTTTTTAATGTATGCGTGCGGGTTTTCTGTGCTCCAAATGCGAAAATTTTGCTTGTTTACATACCGGCTAAGATCAAAATGAGCTTCATCTGAAAAGATGATTTTTTTTTGGCAAAATCGGGATCTTCTGTAAGTCGATCGCAGGCCAAGATTCCCAGCGTCATATTCGTTCAGCGGAAGGATAAAACTAATGATCTGTCAAATCAGACATAAGCTAAGTGTTACCATTCACGAAATAAGCACTAGTTGATAAAAAACGTTAGATGGCGGGCCCTTTACGTTAATTCAAATGGTGTAAAATTATAATACACAAAAAGAAATCGAACTGGCAACATCGTTAGACATGTAGATGGTAGCACTCTTAATTGGTACAGGTAATTATGGCAATTATTAAGCCTTGACACAAGCCAATAAAGTTTATAGCTAAAATCTCACAATAAGTCACTGGTGTGGTAAATTTCCTCTTTAGCATTTTCATTTCCGTAGCAATATTTTAAGTGAATTTATTGAAGACGTGCTTATGTTTTGTCGCATTTGAAAAACTGTGTTCGACGTACAAAATGACTTTTTTTCTAAGTTAAATAGGGTTTTTATTGATTTTTTTATTGTTTAGTGAGTTCAGATGATTAGCTTTATAAAAAAGTAAAATAATTTAAAATTCAGAAGAGTCTTCTTTAGTTATTGAAGCATTTTGTATTAATCAGAAGTTCGTGCATATGTTTTGTCGCACACTGTACGTATGCTATATAATATACAGCTAAAAATAAACTAGAGGTTATCTCAAATGATTGGATTTGGACCAGAAGGAGATAAAATGTAGAAAGAGGGTAAACATTGTAACTAAGATATCATTTAAGATAATAATTACGATGTGGGTAGTGAAGCACAGAGGGTTTTAGCTAGTAGTGTGAATAAAAAAGTTCCTTTGCTTAGAAAATATTAAATACTGAGCTCTAGAGAATATATTCAGAATATATTCCAACGATTTCAATGTGTGAGAGAAAAAGAAAAAAACAAAAAAGATATATTTCGGGGCAATTTTAAAGTATAAATTTAAAAATGCTATACAACGAAAACGGTTTAAAATTTTGCCAAATTTATTTTGTTGTTGTGAAGTACAATTGTTCCGCTAAAAACTGAAACATTATTTCGATCAACTCAATTTTCGAGAATTTTTTCAAGTATATGGGGTCGTATCTCGGTAATGGCATCACGAACGTTGGTATTCAAATGCTCAATTGTATTTGGTTTGTCGACACAATACTTGTCTTTAACGGCGCGCTACAGAAAATAGTCCAACGGTGTCAAATCGCAGCTTATTGGAGGCCAACTGACATCAACATTTCGGCTAATTAAATGGCCATCAAGCGTTTGGCGCAATAAATCGATTGTGGCATGAGATGTGTGGCAAGTTGCACCATCCTGTTGAAACCAAAGGTTGTTCACATCAGTACCATGCAAAGCGGGCAGAAAAAAATCGGTTATCCCAGTGCGATAGTTGTCTCCATTGACAGTTATGGTTGCGCCGTCCTTTGTTTCAAAGAAATATAAGGCAATGATGCCTCCTCTCCACAAGCTCCACCAAATTGTCACTCGTAATGGATGCATTGACTTCTGTAAGACCCACCAACATAAAAATGAGCTTCGGGCGAAATTTTTTTTTTTTTTTTGTTATTTGTTTGCAATTGCCGACCAACTGTCTCTGTTTTGGAAATAAATTGCCAATAATTCACAACGTTTTTGAAGCGTGAATCGATTCATTCCGTTCAGTGGAGCTATACTGAATTTTGTGACAGAACAGAATGTGACATAAATATGGCCAGATTGCAAATAATTGCTGGTTCAAATTTAAATCGATAGATGGCTCACCCGATATTTATTGGCATTCAATTAACATGTATATCCTTAATGTGTTTGAACCATAAAACAATAATCACAATATGACAACAATTAGCCAGGCTTAAGTGTCTTTGTCATTTCCTTTACACCCCTTGAAAACATGAAAAACAAACTTCAATTGTGTGACAATTGTCACTAGAATTTTATGATCGCCAAAGCCATTAAAACAGTACAAAACGAACGAATCAAAAACGACTGCATATGCTACAATTGCCTGAAAATGAAATTCAATAAAAAATTTATGAAAAAAAACAAAAATGAGTTCTTCTTAGCAAGTGTTCTTTATGAAGGTGTCTTGATAACTTGACTTGTAAACAGCAACAAACACTTTAAATACACAAATACCGAACACTTAAGACCCCTGCGGAACAACAAGTTGTTAACAATAATGGCAAAAACAACAAGAGCGATAGCAATAACAATCAATAAAGATTTTCTGGTCTATTATTTCGTTTCCAATAAATTGATTGCATTCAATAGTTGAAAACGTAGTCAAATCAAGGCTAAAAAATATTATAACGATATTTTAGTATTTACGAACAATATTTCATTTTAAATTGTTAGCATTCTATTCAAATTTCAATAATAGGGTTTTATTATATTGTCAGTTCCTTGTAATACAATTAAAAATGTTATGAGCCTTCTTAAGCAAAAATGTTTCTATGGCTTCGTGATTAATATGCTTAAAAATTTTCTAAAATAATTTATCTTTAAGTCGCATATTAGATTTATTGTTTCTTAAATATTTGAATTGCGCCTTAAGGGTTTCTCTTTATTTTACACACACAATTAAAGTACAATATACGATTACAAACATAAAATCTACTTTAATTTATCATTAATATTATCGCCTACTGGTATGCAAAAATTAATAAATTATGCTTGAAAAAAATTAAAAATTAAAAATATATCTAAATTAAATAGTAAAATTTAAGAGCATTTTCAAGCATAATTTATTTTTATTTTTTGCATACCAGTATTTCAAGATATATGTAAATATGTATGTACAGATGTATAGGGTCCGCCAAATAATTCTTTTTTTTTTGAAAATGCTATAAAAAAAAACTACTGAATATTTTCTTAAAATTCTTTTTTTATTTGAAAGTACAATCCTTCCGGTTAATAACGGCTGCCTCGGCTGGCCATGCAGTAGCCTACACGATCGGTCCAATTTTTAAGCACATTATCGATTGTGTGCAGCTGTATTTCACCAATGCCTTCACGAATATTGTCCTTTAAAGCGTCAATTGTCTCTGGCTTGTTTGCGTAACACTTATCTTTACCGGCACCCCACAAATAATAGTCCAACGGTGTCAAATCGCAGCTCCGAGGTGGCCAAACGACATTAGCTCTGCGGCTGATAATGCGATCTTCAAAAACAGGGCGCAAAACTTCGAGTGTAGCTTCGGCTGTGTGGCACGTAGCGCCGTCCTGTTGAAACCAAATGTTGCTAATATCCTCCTCTTCAATTTTAGTGAACAAAAATTCGTTCAACATGGCCTGATAACGATCGCCATTGACTGTAACGGCGACTTCTTGCTCATTTTCGAAGAAAAATGGCCCAATTATGCCTCTGGACCAAAATCCGCACCAAACAATTTTGCTTGTTTACATACCCGCCAAGATCAAAATGAGCTTCATCTGAAAAGATGTTTTTTTTTTGGCAAAATCGGCATTTTCTGTAAGTCGATCGCAGGCCCACTTAGCGAAGCGAAAAAAGCGTAGACACAACCATATTCGTTCAGCGAAAGGATAAAACTAATTATCTGTCAAATCAGATATGGGCTAAGTGTTACTATTCACGAAATAAGCACTAGTTGAAAAAAAAACGTTAGATGGCGGACCCGTTATATATGTGAGCCGTTCACTGCACAAATCAATTTATTCCACTTTCTAAATGTTATTAGATAGTAATGTTAAAACACTTTTTTGACTTCGCGACATTTTGCGCAAGTTGTCAAAGACGGACTCCAAGAACTCTAACTGCACTGATGGACTACCATTTTCACCGGTCCATCGCGAACCAAAGAGGGGGGAGGGCGTTACTTTCGACAGTGAAGAATACCTTTGAAACTGGCTAAACAATTTCTTCTATATCAGACTGGGAGACTTTTGGCGGTAAGGCCAAAGTTAGAGAAAAGTTAGGTTAGGCTAAGAGAGGCCGCCGGATAAACGTGCAGCACATTTAGGTTCGACGGAGCCCATTCTGATACCCATAACTTCCTTCCGACAGTCTGATCAGTTATCCCACCAGTTCGCCCCTTCTATGAACTATATAACTATATAACTACAAACTAACAATATGTCCACCAAATATCCTCAACTTAAGTCCTGGCAACGCCGGGTATTCCAAAGGAAGATATTCTGCAGTTTCCTCATCTTTCTCCAAACAGAACCTACATAGAACAGAGTCCCCATGGCCCAACCTAAGGGCGTGTCTCCCCACTAGACAATGACCCGTAAGTGTTCGTATTACCGCAGATATTCTGCCTCTCGGCAAGTTAAGCACCCGGCTCTACCGCTTCTTGTCCACCATCGGCCATAGAATTTTAGCCTGTCTACAAGTTGCAGCCTGCCCGAGAGAGATAGATGTCAGAAAAAAAATGCTACGAAATTATTCTCCAACCTTCTATTTTTTAATATAAAATTTTTACTATTTTCTCATTTTTCTTAGTTTTTTGTTTTACGGAGTTAATCGACTTATGCTCATGTATGGCTGTGTTAAAATGACGCTTCGTGAAAACGTCTGTTCAATACACAAAATTTGAGGAAGAACTGTATACATATAAACAGGTGCCTTAAATTATTTCAGGAGACGGGAGATATTAAAGACCGCTCCCAATCGAGACGTACAGCTCGTTTCTCTACATGTAGCCTCAAACAAAATTCACTGCTAAACAATTATCTGAACTTCTTTCAGCTTTGGGGACCCTATCATATAAAATGTTCAACAAAAGAGGGCCTAATACGAAGCGCTGAATAACGCCGGCAGATATTTCATATCGTTTAATGCCTTCATCCATGGCATAAAGTAACAGTCTTTAAAATAAGTCTCTTTCACTGAAACGCATAAGATATGCCGGTATCCAAAGAGCATATAGTTAAAATGTAGTTTAATAGTACTGCCCACTATCGACGCAAGTTTCTGGATTGCGTGTCCTGCAGAAGCCATGTTGGATATTAGACAGATTTTTTGCTCTTTCCTCAAGATGCTTTCCTAGCGCTCACAGGTAATGCTTTCCACAATGATAGCGTGTATGCACGATCATCTGAAGAAACATATGGGAAAAGTGTCATCATCTAACTTATAGTAAAGTAGCTGATTTATATTTCTGTGAACAAGGTGTCAAAACATCGGAAATCGGATCTGTTGTTCCAAAACTAGTCTTATATATCGTAGCAGAATTTCACGGCGTTTTAAAAGGTCAAAACGAAAATTTTTTCCAGTTTTTCTTTACCACAAAAGATAATCAAACTTTAATTGTTAGTAATTGGGGGTGGCGTGGTGTAGTTGTTACAGCGCAGGCATACAACACAAATGCGTTTTCGAGTGGTTAATGAAAAGTCTTCAACCTCCCTCCAGACAAATCCATCTTAAGAAGCCCCCCTGACCCTTCCAGCTTAACCCTGGTCATAATGACAACCAATCAGACTAAAAATCAGTAGAAAACGCCACCTACTGGGAAAAAATTACAATGCTAAGTAAGACTCATCACCACCACTTTCTGAGGATCTTAACCGCTACACACAATCATATAAAGGCGAGCTATAGGTTGCCCACAAGGAGGTGTTCTATGGCCCTTAATGCTGTTGTTGATGAACTTTTAAGAACGCTATCTATGGCGGGCATTGACTGCCATTGTCTTCATAGCAAGAGATAGGTTCGAGGATACCTTGTGTGAAACCATACAGAGGGGACTTAGTATAGTCAATCGGTGGTGCGGTATGATGGGGTTAAGCATTAACTCGGGCAAAACCATGACAGTACCATACCCTAGGAAAAGAAAACTTATAAGGTGGAGGAATTCAACTACTGGGTGAGGAAATACCACTGGATAGTAAGCTGACGTGAAAAACTCAAGTGGAGTCTGTCTCAAGAAAAGCCACGCATACGCTTACGGTATGCAGAAGGCATGCAGGAGGGTGTTGGGGCTGTAACCAAAGATTATTATACTGGATGTATACCATGATGGTCAGACCGACTGAGAGATATAAGACCGTTGAATGGGCGGTAAGAACGAGTTTGGGAACAGTCCAGGCAGAGCTATATAAGGTACAGAGATTAGCATACATAAGCATTACTAGCGCAATGACAACTTGTCCCACAGCTGCCTTTGAGGTTCTATTGAACCTTCGTCCGCTGCATTTGGTAGTGAGAAATAGCCATAGCCAAAGTCATAAAGACCATGACAAAGATAATGGGGGATGAGTTGGGTACGCGGTTATGCAGTGGTTATGTTTACCCGGTTAGCTGAGTAGTCGATTACTCCCTACTTGGCTGTCCTGTGACAGGCTCAGGAAACTTTATGACTTTGGTAAATGCTTCAGCTCCTCGAGCACTTGGCTTCTATGAAGTTGACTGCCGGCTACTTTGGAAATGTCTTAGTAACCTAAACCAGCAAGGCAAGAACAATAGAGTCAGTTTATATCGGGTCCCGGATCATGAAGGAATTCGGGGGAATGAAATGGCCGATGAATTTGGGCCAGAACCCTTTTGTGGACTGGGAAAGGGGCCTAGAAGGGCTTACATAACATAAATGAGAATAATGAGAGGCGGGTACTCTTCTTTGGCTGAATGGGTCTAAGATAGTCTAAACTTTTGTTGGATAACTATTATAAGAGAAGATTTGAATCCTGCATAAGAATGATCAAAAATAACCTGAGGATACTAACCGGACTTTGGACCGGCCATTACAGGCTAAATGGATATCTGAGTAAAATGAGATTGATATCAAGTCCGATGTGCAGATTCTGTGATGAAGAAACCGAATCACCAGAGGATATACTGGGTACATGTGAGGCTTTGATGTACTCTAGAAGTGCATATCAGACACTAGGTAGGGAGTTATCGCAGAGGTACCAACCGACATCCTGAATTTCGTCAGATCAACGAGATTGTGGGAGATATTATAGGGAAACTCTATATAGATGGAGGGCTGTACAATAAATCGAAAGGTCGCAGAACTTTTATACGTCGATAATAATAATAATGGAGGTGAGCCACAGCAAATTAATCATCTTCTTAGCTTGAAACAATAAATCAACTTGAATTAACTTGAACTTGAAACAAAGCAATGGATACTTTTTAGAAAGTCAGTAAATTCCCTAGAGGAGTGATAAAAAAAAATTGATTAATTAAGACCGTGGATGTCCTGAGAGACACTATACAATAAGTACATAAGTTCACGTTTTGGAGTGCACCAACCGTAAGAACTTTTCATAAGCTGCCGACCAAGAAAATTGTAGTTGAAGTCCTTAATCTATTTTTGTTGAAAAACAAAATCCGGCATCTATAAATCGTAATTTCCAGTAGTTGCGGCCACTGCCCGAACAAGAAAGAGTATTAGTGACCATGACTGGTATATACTTTCGAGCCCGTGTAGTAAAAAGGGTTCTCGCAAATCTCGACGTTAATAAGTCTTCTAAGCCGGATGGCATTCCAGCGCTGGTCCTGAAGCAGTGCTCTTCGACGCTTTCGCAACCATTGGCTAATCTTTTCAGTGAGTATTATCGTGCGAATGTTTTTCCATCTTACTGGAAGGTTGCCAACGTAACGCCAATGCCTAAAAACGGTGAGGAAAATAGCCCTGAAAACTACAGCTCAATAGCAGTTTGTTCGGCACTTTCCAAAGTTATGAAAAGAATGATTAATCACTACCTTATGAAGTATTTCGAGTTTAACAGTCTGCTAAGCAATCGCCTATATGGTTTCCGTAAAAGTTGCTCTACTGATGATCTGCCGGCGTTACTCTCCGAAAAGTGGAATCTTTCTATTCATGGATTTGGTGAGAGTAAGGTTGCGACGCTTGATATTTCCAAGGCGTTTGATAGAGCTTGGCACGAAGCTCTCATATCCAAACTTACTGCTTTTGGTGTCGGTAGTCACTTCTCTCGATCTATATCGAGCTTTCTCAGTAATCGCACTATGAGAGTAGTTATGATGGGATTTCATCCTACGAGTTCAAGATAAATTCAAGGGTGCTTCAAGGCTCTATTCTTTCTCCAACTCTATTTCTAATATTTGTTAACGACTTTCTTTTTCTTACTCCTAGTCCTATCTACTCTTTTGCAGATGACAGCAACATTTGTCATTCATATTTTTTGGATCGTAGGCCAAACCTTTCGGAGATTGGGGCAAAAAGGCGGAATATGAACGACATGCTTACAAGTGACCTGGCAAAAATCTCTGAGTGGAGTCGTGGTGGTGTATTGTTATATGTGTCAATGGGTAATGTAGATATTGTGGGATCAAATACTCTTGATGTTCTAGGCATGAGAATTCACTGTGACGTTCGTTGGAATGATCACATATTACGAGTGTCGAAATATACCTCGGTTTTTTAAGACGGTGCAGAAATTACTTCACTCCATCTGATCTCTTTAATATTTACAAGGCCTATATCCGACCCGAATTGGAATACAACTCCCATGTATGGGCCGGAGCTTCAAAGTCTATTTTAGAGCTTCTCGACCGCGTACAGGAGATGGCGAAGGTTTTTATGAATGACGGTAGGGTAGCCAGCTCTATCGATTGATTAGAGCATCGTCGCAATGTGGCGTGTGTTTCATTGTTCTACCGGTGTTCCGTGTGTTCTGGCGAACTAATTACTGGTAATCATATGTTCTTACGAAATACGCGTATTTCTCGTAGAGCTCATTCATTTGTAGTTGATCGTCCAGTGAATCGCACAACGCATTATATGGAGAATTCGTTCTTTGGTCGCGCTGTTCGTTTGTGGAACAATCTTTCTGTGAATGTCTTTCCTGCAAGTTACGACATGAGTAAATCTAAGTCGAATGTCCGTAGGCTCTACTCTATTAATTTTCCTTCGCACAACCTATTTTTCCAGTACCAGAACAATAATACACTGTGGGATTAGGGGTCTCAAGTGAAAAAAAAATCAGTGTCTAAAACTTCGTGTTGTTCTAACAGCTATTCTGTGAACTGTTGCAGCTCTTTAGCTGTTATGCAGCCCCATAGTATCATGGATCCACCACTAAAAATTAAGGTTGATCTGATATCTTTTGCCAGCACAATAATACACTGCATGAGTAGGAGTCTCAAACGAAAAAAAAAGATCAGTGTCTAAAACTTCGTGTTGTTCTAACAGCTATTCTGTTGACTGCTGCTACTCCTTAGCTGTTATGCAGCCCCATAGTATCATGAATCCACCACTAAAAATTAAGGTTGATCTGACATCTTTTGCATGCAAAGTACTTCCTGGCCTTCGCTAACACCATTCTCCGCCACAACAAATTCATTTTAGAGTCATCTATCAAATTTGTTTCGTTCTCTTTCGCCTAAGAAGCATGGTACGGTGGTGGTGAGACCGTTGAGTGTGTCACTGTATATATATTTGGTCGTCTTACTTTTTATAATTATTATTGTTACCATTTTTTCTCATTTACATATTTTCAAAACAAAATATAAATTAACACTGTATTGAGGACAATTTTATTAATGTTACCACAAATCTATCAGTTAAATGATTCTCAATCAAACAAATAAAAATACTAACTATTGTTTACGTCCAACTTATTTAGGTCACTCACTGTATAACTAAAACATAGATTCTAAAGCTATCAATGCCTTTAGAGGTTGGTGTGGTTAACTAATATGTGTAGTTGTCAGTTTTTATTTACATATACATTTGCATTTTATTTTATTTATATGAATTTACATATATATACTTACACACATACACATGTATACAACTATATGTCTATATGCCAATACAGTTGTTTATAACCCATAACAACATAAAAAACATCAATAACAGTTACAGTTACAGTTACAGTCACAAGTACTCAAGTACATTGTTGTGTATTGGAAAACACAATATGTAGACTTGCCAACCACTCACTTAAGCCCTCTTAGAAAAGAAGAAGAACAAGTTTTTATTGACAAAAAACAAAATTTATTAGAAAATATTTGTTTATTTATTTATGGCTGTTTAATTTTTGAAAATTGCAGTCAAACTTGGTTTATATATTCGTATATATTCGTATGTGTGCATGTATGTATGAATGTATGTGAATTTACTTTTCAACAGAATAAAATCCAATAAAATAAAATAAGCAACAACAACAACAAAAACAATATCATAAAAAAATAATAGACAGAAATAAACTAAAAAAAAATTCGATAAAAGAATTGTTGAAATGCCATATTTTATTATGTTTTTCTTCATTTTTCTATTTATCCTTTTAATACAAATGTGTGTGTGCGTGAGTGTATGTGTGATGATTTTATCTGTAATCGTATATGGGGGGGTGGTAGTGACTAGAAATATTTGGTTTTGCTTCGTTTATTTTCTTTTGTTTAGTTTTGTATTTTTTATTTTTATTTTTTTCGTCGTTGTTGTTATTTGTAAATATCTTGTTGCCTTGGTAGCCACATAACACATTCATAATTGGGGGCACTCAATAAATTTTGTTGTCATAACGATATCCATTCATACATATGTATTATACACATGTAACTTATGGTTATGGGTATTTCCATTTATTATTGTATTAAAAATCGAATTAAATTTACAGTGATGGTCAGAAGTTTTTAACACCAAGCTTAATTATTTCAAATCTTTATATATAAAAATCAATGTGTGTTTGTTTGTATGTACCCTGAAGATAATGTGAGTACTCCATACATGCATGTAAAGAGTACTCGACAGAGGAGTAGGACCAGTCCAAAACTGACCCAAATGTATGAAAAAACATGGGCCATTTAACAGTTCGATATCCATGTAACCACGGACCATGTAACCCATCGGACTAACCCAAAAACTACTTCATGGAGAACATCAGAGAAGTAGTTCAAAAACTACTCCATTAAAAACTCCATGGAGCACTCTAGGGGTGTAGTTTAAAATTTTTTATTTTACTTTCCGTATGTATATTTCATTAAAGACATACTACGATTACTGGCAACAATGCATGCGATTATTAAACACGAACACTTGTCTTGTCACTTGTAGTTTTTCAATAAAATGATCCATGTTTGTAAGTAGTCCACTTCACGAATATTGGACCACGTAACCAAATATTATTTGCAGGGTATGTAAGTATATATGTATGTGTGTTTAAAGTCTATAGACGGCTAAACCGCTGAATCGATTTTCTTGAAATTTTCACTTTATCATTCTGTATGCCTGGAAGGATATATAAGCTACATTTTTTTTCGATAGGGTCAGGGGGAGAGGTACTTCCCATACAAACCAAATATTAAGAATCATATATCTAAAGAATTATATCAGCCAGAATCACAAAACTTTGACCCAATTACTTCTGTATGAAACTGATTTACTGGAAAAGTTTTAGGGCGGATATAATCAGGGGAAGAGCTATACCCCATGCAGAGCAAATTTTAATTATCGTTCAATGTATCTAAAAATCTATCATGGCGACAGTCTTCAAGTTTTGTTCCAACCATTTTTCTATGAAACTAATTTAGTGGAAAAAATGTAGGGCAAATACAATAAGGAGGAGAGGTACCCCCATATAAAGCAAATATTAAATTTCGAATACTGTTACACTGATAAAAAACCAATAGAAAAAATCTGGGTATGGTAGGATTAGGAGAAAATTAACCCCTTTAAAAACAAACATTAATTGTACAATATCTTCAGAACTGTTACAGCGTGAGCCCAATCACTTTCCTATGAAACTGATTTAGTGAAAAAAACCTAGGGCGGATAGGGTCAGAGAGAGTGGTGCTCTCCACACCAAGCAAATTTTAATAAAATATTCATAAAATGGACGAAGTGCACGATAATTTTGACAAACGTAATTATGTCATCATTTAGCTCTTGAATTGTTCTTGGCTTATTGACGGACAATTGTTCTTTCAAATATCCCCAATTAAAGAAGCCTTAATCATGGCGGCGAATTAACATTGCCACGACATGAGATAACACGGCCATTGAATTTCTCGCGCAAAAGAGACGTTATTTCATTGGAACCACACATCTTCAAGGCCCATATCCTCAATTTCTGGCCATAAGTGATGTTCGTGAATAGCAATATTTTCCGCAGAACGAACTGGCTAGCATGCTGACCAAAAAATCACAGACTGCACGAAATGCATATTGACTTGAACGCTCATTTTCGTAAAAGGTTTGAACAATCTTAACGCTCTGCTCAATTATGTACATCTCCATGGGTGAATTTGTCAAACACTGAGACAAAGATACGTCAAATTAAGTTGGTTAAAAAACTTGACATTAAAATGTGATTCACAATTAACATCATACATTATGGTTGGATCGCACCTTAATAATAATCATAATATTTGGCTAATAAGCGCTTAAAATTTTGTATGGGGAATGATGTAATTCAGCTCATAATTAGGGGTTAAATTATGAATAAGAGAATAGATTACGAGATAAGATCACCATATGGCATTACTCTTAGGCCGACGCCACACAATGAGCGGCAGAGCGGCAAAGCGGCAAGTGCCATTGTCAAGAGAGGTTTCTTTAATGTTATTACGCGAAAATCGTATTCATATTTATAAGAAGTTGATGCGTTTAAGACAAAAAAGAAGATTTGCTGTTCATCCTATAAATCATATAAGGCGACATTATTAACCATTTATAAGCTGATTTAGTTTAATTAAAACAAAATATTATTTTTAGTTCATGCGTTTAGATTTTATTTGAAGAGTTTTTCTACTATTTTTACCAATTCATCTATAACTAATGAAGTGGTTGATATGTGCTCTCATATACTCCTATATGCTATGAATATGATGCTCAGAATGCTCTGATAAAAATGTCACATAAATCCTAAGAATTTTTAAATAATTTCCAAGCATTCTTAAGGATACAGATGTACAAAAACATTTCAATTCATTTCAACCATTTCCTTAGTATGTCTACATTCTGTATCATGTGACCTGAACATGCCTTTGCAATATTTTTTCTTCTTCTTTTCTTTTTTATATTTTTGTTTTTCTTGACAACATAGTGGTTGTCATACTGTCCTCCTCTTTTTTTTGGAAATTTTTTTAATACTAAAATATCCATTATGTAGTATACTTGGAAAACTTTATGATAAAGTTTCCATTTTAACCACAAAATTCAGTGATGAAGTCTAATATTAGGGAAAAAAGATGGAATTAAAAAATAAGATTTGCTTTTTTTTCTATTTTATTTTTATTAAACATTTTTGGCTAAAAAGGATTAAGATACGCCAAAATGATGATGAGCAGAGGAGTTGGAGGAAAATGATGGTGGGAAAGAAGGAACACAAAGGAATGATTCTTGTTAAATTAGACATTATAATGTTAATAATGATGGAAAATCTCTAAAGGAAGCAACAGCACTGCATTTAAACTAAATTTTTTTCTTTTTGTGGAAAAAACGTTTGGCAAAGTTTTCTTTTCTTTTTTGGAGAAGGAGAGAAAAAGCATGCTTTTCAAAAGAACCATTGAGGTCAGTTTGAATATTTGCTTAAAATATTCAAGTATAATCCACACCAAAGGAATATTCTTTTTTCTAATTTTTTTCAATTTGTAATGATGTCTACAAAAAAGAAGAAAAAGCTAAAGAAAAAGTAGAGATAATATTTGAAAAAAAAAGAGAAAAGCGGAAGTCAGATACACATTTTTTATCTTCTATGACTTTGCACTCGTATTTAGCATATTTGTGCTAAAATATACTCACTCGCTTAACAATTTTTTTTAATGCTAGAAAACAGAATTTATCTCAAAGGCTTTAATCAAAAGAGAGCGAGAAAAACAGCGTATAATAGCGAAATAATTTGTTTACTAATTAAGTGCTTTAGAACACAAAAAAATAAAAGAAAATAAATGAAAATTTTAAACGTAAAAGTGAGAATAAATAGTGTTTTATTTTATTATTTTATTATTTATTTTAATAGGGGCAAAAATATGCTTCAAAAAATCGTAATAAATAAACGCGAACAGGGTGCAGAGAAGTACACAAGCAATAATATGAAACTATAGGATTAGGGAGATCGGACGGTTATTATTCGACCGGTTTTAACCTGATGATTTAACACGAATAACCGGTTAATTTAATTAAGTATAATTTTCATAAATTTGTATATTTTTTATGCAAATATGCTCATCGTTTAACTATTTGTATGAATTTAGTTATTTTTTGTATATATGACAACCGTGAACGTCTCTTAGGGAATGTGAAAACTAAGGTAAATCGAAAAAGATATGCACACTTGAGCAACAATGACTTTTTCTCATATTCTGTAAATAAATACTTTTTATATATGGAGAATGATCAACTAGACTCACAACCCAACTCCACAAACCCACGCCGGTTCCAAATGACAGATATATGAGTTAGTGAAGCTTTTCACAGCGTAAATACACATAACTAGTCGCTAGTAATGTTGTGAGGTGATATCGCTGTTGAAAATTGTCAGATGGTGTGGTCTAAGATTGAACCGACGACTTCTTGGTTAGTGATACCGGTTCCAAACGACAGATATATTAGTTAGTGAAGCTTTTCACAGAGTAAATACACATAACTAGTCGCTGGTAATGTTGTGCGGTGATATCGCTGTTGAATATTCTCAGATGATGTGGTCTAGGATTGAACCGACGACTTCTTGGTTAGTGATACCGGTTCAAAACGACAGATATATTAGTTAGAAAAGCTTTTCACAGCGTAAATACACATAACTAGTCGCTGGTGATGTTGTGAGGTGATATCGAGGTTGAAAATTGTCAGATGGTGTGGTCTAGGATTGAACCGACGACTTCTTGGTTAGTGATACCGGTTCCAAACGACAGATATATTAGTTAGTAAAGCTTTTCACAGCGTAAATACACATAACTAGTCACTGGTAATGTTGTGGGGTGATATCGAGGTTGAAAATTGTCAGATGATGTGGTCTAGGATTGAACCGACGACTTCTTGGTTAGTGATACCGGTTCCAAACGGCAGATATATTAGTTAGTGAAGCTTTTCACAGCCTAAATACACATAACTAGTCGCTAGTAATGTTATGAGGTCATATCGCTGTTGAAAATTGTCAGATGGTGTGGTCTAGGATTGAACCGACGAGTTCTTGGTAGTGATACCGGTTCCAAACGGCAGATATATTAGTTAGTAAAGCTTTCACAGCGTAAATACACATAACTGGTCGCTGGTAATGTTGTGAGGTGATATGCTGTTGAAAATTGTCAGATGGTGTGGTCTAGGATTGAACGGACGACTTCTTGGTTAGTGATACCGGTTCCAAACGACAGATATATTAGTTAGTAAAGCTTTTCACAGCGTAAATACACACAACTAGTCGCTGGTAATGTTGTGAGGTCATATCGCTGTTGAAAATTGTAAGATGGTGTGGTCTAGGATTGAACCGACGATTTCTTGGTTAGTGATACCGGTTCCAAACGATAGATATATTAGTTAGTAAAGCTCTTCACAGCGTAAATACTCATAACTAGTCGCTGGTAATGTTGTGAGGTGATATCGCTGTTGAAAATTGTCAGATGGTGCGGTCTAGGATTGAACCGACGACTTCTTGGTTAGTGATACCTAACATACATACTACAGTGACACACACACTATTAAATACATACATACGTGGTGCATAAATTTACATACAGTGCTGCCCGAAATCTAAACTACTTTTCTTGTTGAGGCAATTAAAGACTAGTATATTACTAATAGATTTACTCGTATTTAAAGTAAAAAGGTTTAATTCTTGTAATCTTAGGCATTTAAATTATAACTATAATAACAAACAACAAAAAAAAAAACGAAATTAGCTTTTGAGTAACTGTTCAAAACTTAAGCAACTTTCAGTAGTTTGTGTAATAAACTTTGTTTTTCATGCCCTCCGCACACCGTTTCGGCATAGTTTTTATGAGATTTGTTAGAATTATTGTTAGTGTTGATTGCCACTTTAATTTTAAGCTCTCCGTCAGCTCTGCTTATTTTTAAAACTACATGATCCAGCTCTGCGCCTCAAGAATTAAGAACAATTTTATTTAAATTGAAGAACCGGTTATTCGGTTATTTGAATAATTATTAACCGGAAACCGGTTTTTTTAAAATAGCTACCTTTCGAAATATTTAAAAACCAGTTTTTGAAAAAGTCGAATAATCGATCTCCCTAGTTATGCTTTATAGATTTCGAAATCGCCTTTAAAGTCTGACGTGAAATGGATAGCTCGCATGCATGGTAGTTCCGCTTAAACTCATTGAACTTATTAAGGGTTTATATTAGAGAATGACAATAAGCACTCAAAAACCAAGTATACTTACTTATGTACTTATCTATATTTTTGGGTGTTGTGGATACCCATAGATTAACAACATACAGATATAATTGCACAACCATCTTAATTAAATAACTTAAATAACATGTTTGTATCCATATTATTCGCAAAATCTATAAAAATGCTTGCGGGCGCGCATACTCATGGGTTCGAAGTATCTCAATTATTTGGTGATGGTGGTGATATTAATAAGCTTTTGAAACGGCATTATTAAATGATGCAATAATATTGTAGAAACAATCATGGCTTGAGGTACAACTGACAGTGTTAGAAAATTCTTGGTCTAAATTATTAAATTGGGATTCAGGCGATTACGACAACGATGATGATTTTTGCCATTAGCACAATTGTATCAACGAAATCAGAATTGCAATGAAGTTCTTCAACAAAATCTTGATCTTTTGAATGAAATTATGCCAAACAATTCCGTAAATCGAAATGTAATCGAGAAATGAAATGAAGATGTGTTTACTGACCGATCTGATGCAGAGAATAGCGATGAGGAGGCTTCAGATAGCAGCTATGTTGATAGTGTCGACATAACGCCAGCTATTCCTCATTCAAAAGTCCTTGAAGGCATCAATAATGTTATAAAATGCTGCAAAACCAGTGATATTTTTGCCAGTAAACACATGTCTAACATTTGGACGTCCGTAACGATATAGTTGTGTCAAAAAAACTAACAAGTATTACTGATTTTATATTAAATAGCAATAAAATATCTAATAATTAAAAAACTTTTTAAAACTTTCTCTATGAATTTATTATGTTCAATAAAAAAAATGTTAATGAATAAAAACTGTTTGGTGTTAAAATACAGCCTACATAACTAGTTTTATTAAAATTTTGTCATTTTCTGTAAAAAAAAAAAAAGTTCAGAAATTCGAACTGGCCGGTACACAAAGTGATTCTAATTTGTGAGATTGTACTGTACCTGCATTTAATTTTGAATAAAATCAGCAATAGCCAACCGATTTTGCCAAAAAAAAATCATCTCTTCAGATGAAGCACATTTTGATCTTGGGGGGTAGGTAAACAAGCAAAATTGTTGCATTTGGGGCACAGAAACCCGCACGCATACATTCAAAAGCAGATACACCCAAGACGAGTCACTGTCTGGTGCGGATTTTGGTCCAGAGGCATAATTGGGCCATTTTTCTTCCAAAATGAGCAAAGAGTGGCCGTTACAGTCAATGGCGATCGTTATCGGGCCATGCTGAACGAATTTTTGTTCACAAAAATTGAAGAGGAGGATATTAGCAACATTTGGTTTCAACAGGACGGTGCTACGTGCCACACAGCTGTAGCTACACTCGATGTTTTGCGCCCTGTTTTTGAAGATCGCATTATCAACCGCAGAGCTGATGTCGTTTGGTCACCTCGGAGCTGCGATTTGACACCGTTGAACTATTATTTGTGGGGTGCCGTCAAAGATAAGTGTTACGCCAACAAGCCAGAGACAATTGACTCTTTAAAGACCAATATTCGTGAAGCCATTGGTGAAATACAGCTACACAGAATCTATAATATGCTTAAAAATTGGAGCGATCGTGTAGGCTACTGCATGGCCAGCCGAGGCAGCCATTTGAATGAAATTATTTTCCATTATTATTGTACTTTCAAATAAAAAAAGAAATTTGAGAAAACATTCAGTAGTTTTTTTACAGCATTTAAAAAAAATTATATGGCGGACCCTTTATTTTTAAATAAAAACTAACACCAAACATAATACCAAGGCAACGACCTTTCCAAGGAAACCAATATCTTATACCTAAACTCATTGGTTTCACCGATTTCAAAAATGGTGCAATACAAATAATTACGACGGGGTGATACATTGACAGCCTTGACACACACCAATAGACTAAAATTCTACAATGATGTTTTATAACTCTACTACTAATGTTGGTGTATCTTTTTAGGCACTTTTATTTTCGTATAAATATCCTTAACGTATCTACTTTTTAAGGTTTTTTTATGACCTTATCTAATAAGATCATAAAATTGTTCATTTTATTTGAATCCTTGATTCAAACTTTATTATTTTTATGAATCATAAACTCTTACCAGACATAACCGCAGCGCTGATATACATACTTAACTAGCTAAGTATGTACTACTACTGGACGTTCATATTTATTCGCCTAAAAGGGTTCAATGAACTCTATTTAACCATTTTTTTTTTATTTCGCAATATGCATAAAAGTTCGCACAAATTTGTCAGTCATTTTATACTTGACAGACTGTTTTAGTGGCTGTGTATGTGTTTTCCTTTATTATTTTTATTTATTTTTTTGAATAAATTTTCTTTTTTTTTCCTTGCAAAATCACAAACAAAGCTGACATGTTACATGTTGATAACCTCCTTTCATTCTTATTAACTTTTAAGTTCAGCATTTTAAATAATGAAACAAAACCGCTTACACACTCCATTTTTTTGTTTGTTAGAAATTCGTTTCGTTTAGTATTTCTTTTTATATGTTTCTGTTTAAATGACAGAATATGAGTTTGTTTGTATGTATATTTCAATTAAACTGAGTACTTTCTTTGCATTTAAGAAACATTTTACAACAAGTTTAACCACAAACGTATTAACTTCTTTACCTAAAACCGTAAAAGCAAATAAGAAAACGAAATAAGATTGTCAAGTGCAATTGTATTTCTCGTATACCCTATACCTTCTACAGAGATGACAAATTTCCCAAAATGATATAATTGCTGTTTTTGAAATGTGCTTGTACATAAACTGAAAGGATAAAAATGCAAATTTTTTTAAAATGACGTTTAATTATCATAAAACTATAAATTTTTTTAGAAACAACAATTTCTGTATATTTGGTATTCGGTGTCTGGGCTTTTCATAGACTTCTACCTTTTTTTCTGAACACTGGTGTCGGCCGAACTTGCTATAATGTTTTTTGTAGTTCATGTTGCCTTTTTCTTTACCTGGAGACAGACGGCTCCTTGGTTACAACATCTGTAGTGGATGGCAGTTTCTGAACTACTTAAAACTCCACATCATGACTAAAAAATTTTTCCATTATCATCGCCGGGATTCTGAGCTGCTATAGCTTTTGTATGCAATGACTGCAGCACGCCCCCACTGCTTAAAAACTTAAAAATGGCTTGTTTTTGACAAATTTTAGGTTTTTACTTTGAAGAATTGATCATTTTTAGCCATGAATTTTATTAGTCATCGTGGCAGCAAATGGATTTTGCGTGAAAAGACTGCTCATCTTGTGGGACCAATAAAGGACTGAGTCAGTTTCTAGTACCAGGTTCTGATATAAGTGTATATAGTGAGAGTGAGAGAAACAGTAGACGGACAGGGCAAGGTCTGGACTGCAAAACGTTTGTTCGATAAATTGCAGGTCTAAGATAATTTTAACTGCGGCCGAGAGTTTTAAATTTCTTTTCCCCTTACATATGGCTTCCACAAAGCATCACCATCTAACATCTATGGTTTATCCCATACTTATGTATGGTGCCATTGTATGGTGGAAGTCACGCGAGAAGCCCACATATGGCACTAATGATTACAGATGTGGTTGGCTCCACTCCTTCAAGGGCCTTGTTTGTATTACTGAACTGGCTTCCAATAGACCTGATGGCTAAGTAGAAGGCTATCATGTCTGCGATAAGGTTGAAGATGGCGGGGGCATGGTCTAAGAAAGATTACGGGGATACGGCCATATTTAGGTATTTGGATACGATCCCTGACGGGATAGGTTACTGTACACCCAAAACCCTTTTTAGATGGAATGTTCTTCGTGCGCTTCTCACCAGAATCATTAATTACACCCGGTTCTGTCGAGGTATACACGGATTGATCGAAATCTTTGGAGAAAGTTGAGGGCGGCGTCTTCATTCCAGCATACGGAGTGAGAGTATCTTTCAAACTGCCTGGCCACTGACATATCTTACAGGCGGAGGTCTCGGCGATAGAGAGGGCAGTGGACTGGTTGATGTACTATAGGGTATACGTTGTTGATATCCGGATATCCGGATCTGTAAGAACAGTCAGGCTGCGATCAAGGCGCTTTCCGGTGTCTAATCGTAATTGCGAATTGTGTGTGAATGCCGGGCACCTCTGAACGAGATGGCGAGACATTCAGACCTGAAAATTATCTGGGTAATGGGTTACTCTGCCACACAGATGAACTGGCGAAAATGGGCTCTCTCCTCGTTGCCGAGGATTGTAGATTGATCACTCTGCGGTACATGTCGGCCAGGCGCAATTGCGGTGGGACAATGAACCCACGTGCTTTGTATCGAGACAGATCTGGCTCTTGTACGTTCAGGCTTGCGCTCGGAGTCTATCATGAGGCTGCCGCAACATAGGTTGTAAATTCTGGTGGCTGTCATTACCGGTCACTGGGTAGCTGTTGCGCACGCTAGGAGATCAGGTCTATCGTTGAGACTGTTGAGCATTTCTTGTGTCAGTGTCCAAATCATTCGGTTATTAGGACTGCTTTTCTTGGTTGTCCGTTTCTGCATGCCATATCGGACCTGGCTAATGTGAGTATCAGTGGGATTTCTTCTTTTGTGTATGCGTCTGGTTGAACCGGGATGCGGATATGTATGTCCGCTTGGACGATACCTTTTTTTTGGGCATGACAGTGGGATCAGTATTGGTCCCAAAGTGTCTGGACCAGTAATTAACTAACTAACACTTTTTACCGCTGCTGTCTCTGCCTTCTCCCATGTTACGAGTAGGTTGTTCTGTCTCAGTTCTTGAAGAATTGTGCACTTCCAGGTGTTTTTTGGTCAATCACGTATGGGTATGAGAATACCTGGAGTTTCTGTGTGTTGTTATTCGATAGAAGCCAGGTTTCGCTGCCATACAGCAGTACTGATTTAACAGATGAGTTCAATATTCTGAGCTTAGTCCGTCTGGATATATGTGAGCTCTCCAGTCTGCAGTCGTCAAAATGCCGGTCTCGCTTTATTCAGCCTGTTATCTACATCTGCTTCTGCACCACCGTTTGTAGCCATTGTACTTCCCAGATAGCAGAAGCTATCTATGTACTTGACTGGTTGACCATGTAGCATGGTGCTTTCCGTGCTCGTATTGTTTATTCTCATGGCCTTGGTTTTCTTGATGTTTATCTCAAGCCCCACACTACGAGCCAATCTTTTTAGGTCTTCCATATTTTAAATCTTATGCGAAAGTAGACAAATGTCGTCTGCATAGTGCAAGTCTTCGAGTTGGCGCGAGAGACTCCATGTGATATCTTTCTTTAAAATACTGTATCAAGCTACATTTAAGTATTAAACACATAGACGACAGCAAGCAGCATGAAAGCAAGCAGCATTTTCTGATTTACTGAATTTGAATTTTTGTTGTCTGCTGCTTGCTGTCGGTTATGTGTTTTAAATGCTTTTCACACAAAAAATTTGTGAAATTTTTATTTACATAACTTTTGTCATTTTTAGTAAACGTTTTTTGAAAAACTTTTAATTAAAGGTTAATGTACCGCTGTGGTATGGTAGGTAAGACACCCAACCAGAAGGTCGTCGGTTCAATACCAGGCCAGACCATCTTAAAAAAGAAAAAAAGTTTTTCAACAGCGGTATCGCCTCATAACATTAGCTAGTAACTGGTTATGAGTATATTACTACTATAGGAAACTTCTCTAAATGCATTTGCCGTTCGGTTCATGGAATGTTATGGGAATTAATAATGTTGAGTAACTTTTTGGTTTAAAAACATTCTACCTTATGATTATACAGTATTGGCTCATTATTATATTATGATATTTTAAAACACTTCTTGTAATATAGAATTGACATTTGCAACTTAGAATGAATATTATTAAAACATATTAAACATGCTTAGTAGGCTGTATCACTAAATTCTATGAATTCTGAGATTTATTTAGAAATCAAAACCAAAAATTTCCAGTGAAAACTAAGTAATACCAGAATTTTCGGGTGTAGGGTGATACAAACGACAATGTTGCCATGGAAAATCAAAAGCAAGCAATTATCAACACGAGCACACCCGCCAACATAAAGTACACACACACACAGAGAGCTAATAAAGGATATTAAGTCCACAAAAAATAAGTGGAAAACCATCAAAAAGTGTTTAAATAAAATACTTTGAATAGTATTGTGAACACACTCAGGAATATATTGCATATTAAGTATAAACCTCCCCACCTGAAACTTTTAACCATAAAATGAAATAAAAGAAAAAAATATTTACTGACTCATTTATACCTAAACTCTTACACTCCTAGCCATTTAATTTTTAAACGAAAAATAAAATTAATTTTTTTTACAGAGATTTTCCTTAAAAAAAGCTGTTTTTGCATTAATTTATCATCGGATTCTTTAAAAATTAAATTAAAAAAAAAAAATTTTTAATATTTTGTTTTAATTATTTTTAAATGAAATACTTCAGATTCGAGTATTTTGAAATGAATTTAAATGATTGGTAAACTAATTAAATTATTTTAAAATAAATTGCATTTCAATTATTTTTAATTAATCAAATATTTCTTCAGATATTTTGGCACACAAATTGCGTTGATTTTCGTATGTATTATTATTGAACAATTCAATATAAAACAATTGCATAAAAATAGTTAAAATCGATTGTTGTAAGCAAATTAGTGAGGGCCTTTAGAAGAATTAGGTTGCGACTTTGGTAAGCGTATACATTTGTTGCTCTGAAAATTGTATACCGTATGCTATTTAGTAAGGAAAAATAAAGAGTATTTTTGAACAAGATTTTTTAGACACTTACTGTTACCATTTTGAAGACGACCGAACATCCAGCAATTTTGAGATTTTTCAAAAGATGGATTTTTTGAAACTCGATTTTCTCAAATCCAGTTATTATTACAGACATACCACTATACGGGCTCTGTACTAGACCTCTTTGGCCAGCATGTGTATATAGTGGTATATGTGGCACTTCTATACTTTAGAAAAATGGCCAATCATCCTCCCAAGAATTTTGAGTTTTAACAAAAGTTGATTTTTTGGAACTAGATTTTCTTAAACCCAGTAATTACTTTAGACATAACACTATACGGGCGCTGTACTAGACCTCTTTGGCCAGCATGTATATAGTAGTATATGTAAGCACTGCTAAATTTTGGTATAATGGCCAATCATCCTCCCAAGAATTTTTGAGATTTTTCAAAAAATTAATTTTTTGGAACTCAATTTCTTAAAATCCGGTAATTATTTAAGACATACGAACACACGATCTCTGTACTAGGCTCCTTTAACCAGCATATGTATGTAGTGATATATGTTGGCACTTCCATATTCTAGAAAAATGGCCAATCATTCTCCTAAGAATATTCAGATTTTTCAAAAAATTGATTTTTTGGAACTCGATTTTTTCGAATCCAGTATTTTTTTCAGACATTCTACTACGGGCTCTGTACTAGGCTCCAGCTTGTGCTTATAGTGGTATGTGTGGACATTTTCATATTTTAGAGAAATAGCTAATTATCCTCTCAAGAATTTTAAGATTTTTTTGAACTCAATTTTCTCAAATCCGGTAATTATTTTAGGCATAAAACTATACGGGTTCTCTACTAGACCTCTTTGGCCAGCATGTATATAGTAGTATATGTAAGCACTGCTAAATTTTGGTATAATGGCCAATCATCCTCCCAAAAATTTTTGAGATTTTTCAAAAAATTGACTTTTTGGAACTCAATTTCTTAAAATCCGGTAATTATTTCAGACATACGAACACACGGTCTCTGTACTAGGCTCCTTTAACCAGCATATGTATGTAGTGATATATGTTGGCACTTCCATATTCTAGAAAAATGGCCAATCATTCTCCTAAGAATATTCAGATTTTTCAAAAATTGATTTTTTGGAACTCGATTTTCTCAAATCCGGTAATTTTTTCAGACATTATACTACGGGCTTCGTACTAGACCCCATCGACCAGCTTGTGTTTTTAGTGGTATGTGTGGACATTTTCATATTTTAGAGAAAATTAATTATCCTAATTATCCTCTCAAGAATTTTAAGATTTTTTTTTAAATCAATTTTCTCAAATCCGGTAATTATTTTAGACATACAACTATACGGGCCATTCGACTAGCATGTGTATAGAATAGTGTTACGAAAATAAAAATTCCTAAAAAGAAAATACACCACATCAGGGACTGTATGGTGAGATTTTAGCTGTAAGCTTTATTGGTTTGTGTCAAGGCTCCATAATTGCCCTAATTGTCTGTACTATTAAGAGTACCACCACTTGCATGTTTAAAGACGTTACCAGTTCGATTCCTTTTTGTGTATTATAATTTTACATCTTTTGAATTGTTATTGTAATATCTACTAGAATATTCGAAATTGATAATTAATTGCTAGAAAAGGTGGCGCATTGCGTTTGGTGAGAGTTAGTTGTCGTTTGGCAGTCATAAAGTTAAGCCGTGTTTAGGAGTAAATAAAATGTGTTGTATAAACCAATATTAAGTGCAAGATAAATAAGTTGCTGTATTAAGATAAACCGTAGAAAGAAAAAGTGAGGAAATACAAACTCTAAAACAACAACAACATGGTGTTTATTTTATTTTGACGCAATTAAGAAGAACTCAGACGTTTTAAAAAGGTTAAAACGTAACAATAGTATATGGAAGCAGCTTTATATTTTCCCGAAATGTCCACTTATCCTCTAAAAATATTCTATATTTTGTAAATATATAGTAACTTAAACCTCTTCACTTAGAAATTCAGCATATTAAAAAAATGGGTTGGTGTCTTCGCTTTTCAAATTCGAATTTATCTTCACACACATTCATTCTTCAGAACCAATCAAAGCTGGCCAATGGCTACGAGATTAAGTTTACATACGTCGTTTTGAACTTATAATTCCAAACAGAGCGTTGCTAGAAAGTTAAAGTCTGGTCTTGGTACAGGCAATAGTGAAGTGGCTTCGTAACACGATTTCCTTGTTAACAGAAATGTAACCTCATCGTAAGAGATAATTCTTCGAACAATGAACGGGGCTGGATAATAAACCGCGAATGAGCGCATATGCTGCTTTATCATTATTATTATACCGGCTAGGTACTATTGCAACACAGGAATCCTTGGGATCTATTCTGCCCCTTCCAGTTTATAATTTGTTCTGATGATCTCCTGCCTTCCTAATAAACACCAGCAGATCTTTAACTATAATCCTGAATAATCCCAGTAAAAGTCTATGTCTATATAAACTATCAACAGGCAAAGAGCTGCTCTTTTCTTTTATTTTCACACGTAAGTACTCACACGCATAGGCGAAAAATTATACCAAAAATAAACAAAGAGAAGTAAATAGAAAACATGTGGAAAAATACAGTGCAAAGTGGCCTGAGTGAGAGACTCTCATATTACTACCACAATTGTAAAATGAATTAATGTTAGATTGCCTGGCGCTGAGCGAAACATTTCCAACTAAAACTATAAAAACCACACATTCACACAATATGTGTTCCGCTGCCTCTGATGTATGTAAGTAGATTCTACAAACAGCCACATCTGTGACCACAATTCTCTTCAGATGCATTTTTAGTCTATAGTGACCCGTAAGAAACTCCGTTAGGAGATTCAAGTCCAGTCCGCCAGGCTTAAGAACCTCAGAGCGACGTCCAAATTGCAGACTAATAGCTACCGTAGTGTAGGGAAGTCTCCTTTAAGTACTCCAGTGTTCAAAGCATTTGGTAATTTCCCCAAACCTTAAATAGATTAAGGATGGTAGTACGCGGTGCTACATAATAGGTACCGGACCGATATACGAGATGATACGGTAAAAATTTGTGCATCCGTATATAAGATTTTTGTGTATAAGTTTTTAGCGTTTTTCACGCAAACCAAGCGCCATTGACATTCAACTCGTTGAAAATCAATACTCATGAAAATTAATCGTTTTGAAAAGTTTCCCAATAACCTTGTAAGTTCTTCTAAGTCACGTATTACGGCATTAGAATGCCATCATATTTCCAAGTAAGCCTTAAGCTCTAGTTCTTTTTCCAAGCGGATTACTTAGAGACGTTTCACGGTAGCTGAGATACGAGATCTTAACTATACATGGAACGAACTTAAAAATATATCCTTGAATCGAGTGCCAAGGTGAACGAACATTGTTGGTGCCCCCGTGCTTTAGTAGAAGTTAAAGAAAAATGTTCTAGGATTTGATAGGAGTCTTGATGGAATAATACTCCTCTTCAAAATCATCGAACTATTTTCTCTGAAATGAGCAGTTTTTGTCTTGAAATGTAACAAACCATCTAAAACGTGTTCAATGATGACTCAAGCAACTGATGCTTTGTTTACACAAAACTCTATACTTCAAAGAAAAAAACTATGCTGTTTATACCATTTTGCCTAATTACTGAGTGACAATATATGACAGCTGTTTATCCTTCCATGACTTATAAGTAAATACATTTTTCAATTATACAGCCAATAGTTTTTACACCATGCTAGGCGAATTTGCTTGTTGATGTATTCATTTAACAAAAAATAGGATCATCACTGGATAGTGCTTTCTGGTAAAAAGTGGTAACCCCATAGCATGGGGTAGTGGTTAAAGCGTAGGCATACAACAGAAGCGGCCCAATTCGAACCACAGCAGAGAACATGACGAAAAAAATTTCATTGCGGCTTCGAGTGTCTAATAAAGAGACTTCACTCTCCCTCCAAACAAATCCATCTAAAAAAAACACCCTTAACGATCCACCTTATCTCTGGCGAAGATGACAAACGTCAGACGAATGATAAGGAGAAAACGCCATTTTGCTGGAGAAAAATGTATAATGCTAAGTAAGGATCACCGCCACCACCACTTAGCAAGGAACTTTACCAATACACGCAATCATATGGAGGCGAGGTACAGTAGATTAAGCATCTACTTAGCTTGAAAATAAACTTGATTACTGAAACTGAAACAAAGCAACGGATGCTTTGTAGAAAGCCAATGTGATCCCTAGAGGAGTAACGGAAAAAAGTTGAACAAATCAGCATCATCGTCAACATTTGAACGAAGATCATCTCTAAGTATGGCTGTTGCGCAGGAAGACATACATATCCCACTACGGACGTCGATAAAATTGTTAGATTAATGGGATTTAGAAAATGTGAAACACAAGTGGTTTATATTATATATTATATCCAAGATGATATAGCCTTCATCGTCAATGAAAAGGACCAAGACTGACAAATATAATTACTGTAGACTATAATTGAGTGCAGGTTGTAAAGTATGGATTACCCATGTGTGGCTGCTCTGGGGGCTGTCAGAATGAAAAAGAAGAGGAGGTTATATCACTTACGAATCTGATCAATTTTGTCAAGAGTACCGGTTGCCTATTGCGTAGACCATATGATTTGTACATTTCGGTTAAGGGAGAACTTTACTCAACTATCTTATGTCTGATTTTTTTTAAGATTATTACAATGAGCCATAGAGCATCCAAGAGAACTCGTTAACCGCGGGCGTTCCACACTTAAAAATAAAACCTTTCAAAATTATGCTTTGAAATGGTTTTTCAAATTCCAAAAACAAAAAAAAAATTTTACTCAAATTGCTTCATTTATTAGCAATTCAAAACCTAACTTACTTCATTAATTGCAATAATAGGGTAAACCCCTATTCTATTCTTTTGTTAATGGTGGGTGATACACGATAGTGTATAAGAAAGATAAATATTCCCATAAAATATTTTCAAATTAAAAAATTTCCAATTCCTTTTGCTGGTTTGCCTTTAGGTAATTGGCCTGTTAATGACACACTTGAAACAATACCAATAAGAATTTCTGTTTAAGAATGTTTTATGTGAGTGTATGTATGTAGAGTCATTGGAAGACATTGTTCCAGTTGGTGAACTTAAAACCACTATTTAAATTGCTCTTAACCAACAACAGCCAACAATACCAACAAGTGCATAAACATAAAGAAAAAGTCTTTTAACAAAGTGTCAACAACTATGTATTTGGATCTTAAATGTTAAATAATACAGTATGGCTGGTTCATATTAGGGTGGTAACTATTTTAGTTATATATAACTCAATAGCACTTCAGGTTATAGGAAAACTCAAAAACTTATTTAAGAAAGATTTTTTTTTCTTTTTTTTATAAAAAACTCAGAAATTTTAATTAAAAACAACCAGAAAAAATATTTAGTTTTACACAGTTAATTAAGCCGCCCTAACAAACCATAAATATGCTCGATTTTATATACATAACCACACTTTATAATTGTACGTGACTGTGAGTGTGGCATTGTGACTCATGCTGAACACAAAAAATGCCAGAAAACTCCGTAATTTGTACAACAATGTAAGAGGAAAAGTCTTTTAAAGAAAATACTGCCACTTGCCACATAAAAAAGGATCACAATTCATTTTAAAGTGACTTTAATGTTGGTATCACTGAAATGAGAAATTATAGTTTTTTTTTTAAGGAAATACTTAAATCTATAAAAAATAGTTTAATAATTTCTTTTACATTTTAAAGAAATGATAAAGTTTGGAGGACCAAAAATATTGGTAAAATAAAGTTTAAAATATTTTTTGAATTAAATTTGACGTTAGGAAGTAATTTGGCTGTCAAATGATAAAATGTCTAGTAGCAAGCCTATGTTGCGGCATTCCAATGATGGACTCCGATCCAGTCCGCTTGTACAGTGAAAGCTTGTAAGAGGAAAGTTACATCCCAACCAGGTGATCAATCCATCCGACATACAATTCTCCCGAGTGTCAGAGTGCTCCCTAACCTAAATAATCTTTAGGTTTGAATATCTTTCTATTTCGTTTAGAGATGAATGGCAACGTTTTAATCGTAACCTGACTGTCCATATTGATTTTAATACTTACATCAAATACCCTGTCAAGGTATATCAACTAGTCCACTTCCGTCTTTAACGCTGTCCACAAGAAACCATATGTCCGTTCTCCGAAGCGAAACGAGCTAACCATAAGCGTGTACAAAGGAGGATATTAAGCTGATATTTATGTAAGCCGGCAAGCATTCAAAAATGGACCTCCTCATTCTGACAACTCCTAGAGTAGTCATTGGCGAATAGGTCGATTATGGATGGCAACCGAACTTAAGTTGCGTTGCCAGTTACCGAAAATAGCATTATGTATGGTAACTGACAACTAAATACCTATTAATTACAATTGCTATTGAGGCAACTACAAATTTCTAGTTGCTGTTCGGAAACGAAACTAAAGTTCAATTACCATCTATATCACAAGTCTCCTAGCATGCCCACCAGCCACCAGTATTTGTAGCCTATGTCGCGACATCCATACGATAGACTCCGATCGAGTCTAATCCTGCGTTGCCAGATTTGCCTCGATACAAAGCAGATGAGCCCATACTCCCACCGTCACTGTGTCATTGTCGATAAGTATCGCAGAATCAAAAGCCTCAAAAGGAAAGTTTCATCCGAAACATAATTCCTGAGTGATACTTCACCAAGATAAACTGCAGGTTTGAATGAATCGCTATCTCGTTTAGAGATGTCTGGCAATGCTCTAATCGCAGCCTTCTCTTCGTACAGATCCTGACATTTATATCGAATACCACGTCGTAGTAGACCAACCTGTCAACTTTTTTTAGCAACCTTCTTTATGGCAGCACTCTCAGCTGTGTTCGTGTAACATGTTACTGTCAACAACGCTTGCAGATTATTGCATTTTGTTTTTAAAATTCATGCTCAGTTAGGAGCATGAGCTGACCACTTTATGGTCAGTTTGGGCGAACTTCTGAGGCAGCTATTCGGAATCTTGTGGCTAAATTTCGCACCAAATTTGCATTATTGGACATTAAACCACCAACACTCATACGTAGTGTGCGAACAAAGAAAAATATCGCAGCAGTATCCGCCAGTGTTATTGATGACCGTGAATTATCGATTCGGCGTTGTTCGCAGCAATTGGGTTTCAGTTACCCCACTACGTGGAAAATTATGCAGAAGGATTTTGCTATAAAACCATTTAAAATACAGCTCTTGTAAGAATTGAAGCCACACGCCATACCACAACGGCTAACTTTAGTTAATAGGTGCTAGTAAAGTTAGATGAAGATCCACTCTTTTATCGGAAAATTGTGTTCAGCGACGATGCTCATTTCATTGCCATATTTGGTGTGAAGAGCAGCCAGAAGCATTGCAAGAACTGTCAATGTATCATGAAAAATTCACTGTTTGGTGTGGATTATGGGTGTAGTGGCATCATTTGACCGTACTTTTTCAAACATGACGAAGGCAGGAACGTAACTATGAATGGCAAGAGCTACCTTGGCTGACATGTGGTTTCAATAAGACGGTACCAAATGGCACACAACACGCGAAACAATGGTTCAATTGAGAGGAAAGTTCGGTTAACAGTTGGGTCAGGTCAATTGAGCGCAAAGAACGTGCTACGGTAAGACTCATATCGATAAGGACAAGCTCGCAACGGTTGACGTACCGGAAGCCAATATTGAGGAATTTATTCGTGAGATACCGACCGATATGTTGGAGTTTCAAAATTATACCCAGCGTATGAACCATTTGAGGATTAGCTGCGGTCAACATTTACATGAAATCATCTTTAAACATTGAATTATATAGACCGTTCTGTAGACTCAAATAAAGATTTCATACATATCTCTAAATTTTATGTGTTTCTTTAAAGCTCTTCAAAATTACCAGATAGAAAAGCAAAAATGATAAAGCACCCAATATATTGGTATTCGAAAACGTCCGATTACAAATTGTCGGCAGAAGTTTTTATAATGTAATATTAATTGCATTAGGCAACTATATAGCTTGTTTGAAAGGTGACATTTAAAGCTTCACTTTATTGTAAGACATTATTAAAATCGCATTATTCTGCGAAAGTTATCTACGTTTGAAAACGAGTAAAAGTTCGGAGCTTTATCGTCTCATTTTGCTTTTCTATCGTCTTATAGAAATGAGACAAAATCCATTATTATAATGAAATTTTATTTCTTAATTAATTCCTAGCAAAAATGAAATAACAGAAAATCAACTGTTGAACTACTTGTTCAAAACTCTAACCTGATTTCACCATCAAGAAGAAATTCTATCTTGTTATGTCAACTAGTACAAGTTCATTTATATAAGTTTTCTCTTCCTAATAATGTAATTATTTACATGAAGATACAACACATTAAAGCTTATTATTTCAAAACTTTTCTAACTTTCAAGGAAGATACAGCAGAGTGATAACAATTTTAATTTTCTAATGATAATAAATTAATTAAATAAGATATTTTATAGAAGTATTCACAGAAGTATATAGTGTTTTTGAAAACAAGTTCTTATTTTTTGCCTTTTACTTTTTAGTTTCTTTGAGTTTTAGTTTTGTTTTTCATTTAATTAATTTTACATTTTTAATTGTCATTTAGTTAAAACTCAGTGTGTTTATTTCTATAATTTCACACTTCAAATATCAAAGTTGTAATTTTTGCTTTTTCTTCGTTTGATGCCTTTTTAAGCACTGAAGTAAATATTTGTTGCCATAGAAAGTAGTGCTTGAAGAATGGGTAAACAGGTATATGGGTATGAAGGAACGTAAGAAAATTTGTAATTATTAAAAATAAACCACCATATTCAAAAAATTTGAAAAGAGTTTTAAATGTGTTTTATTCCAAATTTTTCATACCATATTTCCCTAGAATAGATTTCAAATGCATTTCATTTTTTATGAATATGGCGGAAATAAAATTTCTAAATTTAAGTTTCAATTTTAAAACCAATCAAATAATTCTTCTGCCAACCTTGACTCACAGTAAAGCGTTAGAACCTCACAAATATTCTTATACCGGACACTATGGCAAGATGTTCTCCTGAAGTACTTTTATGAGTAGTTCGCCGCCTGCAGCTCCGCATTAATCGATGCCATCGAAGCTTGTGGCCTATGTACCGCGATTTTAGCTGGCGTACCTATATATAAAGGGTCCGCCATATAATTTATATTTTTTTTTTTTGCTATAAATAAAAAACTACTGATTATTTTCTCAAATTTCGATCGGTCCAATTTTTAAGCACATTATCGATTGTGTGCAGCTATATTTCACCAATGGCTTCACAAATATTGTCCTTTAAAACATCAATTGTGTCTGACTTGTTGGCGTAACACTTATCTTTGACGGCACCCTACAAATAATAGTCCAACGGTGTCAAATCACAGCTCCGAGGTGGTCTAACGACCTCAGCTCTGCGGCTGATAATGCAGTCTTCAAAAACAGGGCGCAAAACATCGCCCCCTGTGTAGCTTCGGCTGTGTGGCACGTAGCGCCGTCCTATTAAAACCAAATATGGCTAATATCCTCCTCTTCAATTTTTGTGAACAAAATTTCGTTCACCATGGCCCGATAACGATCGCCATTGACTGTAACGGCCACTCCTTGCTCATTTTCGAAGAAAATGGCCCAATTATGCCTCTGAACCAAAATCCGCACCAAACAGTGACTCATCTTGGGTGTACCGGCTTTTCAATGTATGCGTGCGGGTTTTCTGTCCCACAAATGCGACAATTTTGCTTGTTTACATACCCGCCAAGATTAAAATAAGCTTCATCTGCACAGATGAACACACATTCTGCAACATTGCCATGATTTTCAAAGTTATGTCACAATACTTCCCAGCGTTGTTTAATCGTATAAACAACCATATTCGTTCAGCGGAAGGATAAAACTAATTATCTCTCAAATCAGACAAGAGCTAAGTGTTACCATTCACGAAATAAGCACTAATTGAAAAAAAAACGTTAGATGGCGGACCCTTTATAATTTTGGTTTGCCGCATTCAACAGACCGTCGTTTTTTTAGTGATACGCCCAAAATAATGTTACGCTTTAAACTTTTTACAGCGTTTGAGTTCTTTTAAATTGCATTAAAAAACGAAGCGTATTTGATTTTATACAGTCTTTATTTCCAAATTAACTTTGACGTTTTAAGACCCGAACATGAAGGTTTTATGATAACAGTGTATTTTTGTATCGTTTTCTTTAGGTCCTTGTGGTCTTATTCAAAAAAGTATGAAATTCTCCAATTGTAAAATATTGGCGAAAACTTTGGTAGAAATACCATTTGCTGACAGTTTTAGAATCCTACTCTAGGGTTTCTCCAAAAAAATATAGCAGCTTCCAAATAATGCTCTACTTGCAATAAATAAAGATAATTTAAAGTACACTTATATGTACCCGAGGTCTCAAGAAGTTATACAGTATGTCCAACTTATTTAACTTACACTTAATACACAATTTTTTTTACACTCAACACTCAGTACTACTTTGCTCTATGACTTTAAACTTTAACTGACATATAGGGGTATTGGTAGCACTGTTCAAATAAATACAGACTTGACAAGGTGATCGTAGCCTTGAAACCAACCAATAGATTAACTTCCATAATAAAATTTATAGCTTAAAATGTCGGCGTCTCTTTTAAGTTTTCATTTAAGTAACATTATGTTCAAAATGTACATAAGACATTTGTTCATAGTACGCCTTCAGGTTTTGTATTGTAAATTGTCGAGACTTCCAAATGGATTCTAGTATTGCCTAGTTATTATTAGCATATACTGCCTATATAGTTGAAGTTACCTACAAATTCAACGACTTCGATATCTACATATCTAGATGTGTGGTAGTTAGATGGTCGAATTGGAAATACCGTCAAATACACAAGTCAGTATGACAATACCAGGGTAACACATTTAAAACCTTGACACAAACCAATAGACTAAAATCCCACAATACAGTCCCAAGGGCACTAATGCAGTGTATTTTATTTCTAGGCATTTTAATTTTCGGAGTAGTATTTATGGATGTAAATGCCCACCCAGTAAATCAGCAAAAATATTTTCATAATACATGGTTCAGCCCGTTCAATGGCGGCTAAGAGGTCCTCAAATTTTTAATCATTAAACCTATTCTTATTTTAAGGACCGACAAATATTGCTAGTTTTAATTTCAGAAAGATTTGAATATATACTGCATAAGTAACAAAACCTTGTTTTTGTCTTCTTCAAAGTCTTCACAAAAAACGTATCTATTATAAAGCTATGACGTATACGTGGGCCCCGATAGGTAGACATTCATAAAACAGACATATTATGTATGTTTCATTTAATGAGCAAAAAAAAATGTATTTTTGTGAACTTTTCTAGCCAATTGTACTTACAACCGTTGGGATATAAAAATTTCTAAAACTTTTTGTTGCATAAAAGTCTTCTGTTTTAAAAAATGTATATAAAGAGTCCGCCATCTAACGTTTTTTTTTCAACTAGCGCTTATTTCGTGAATGGTAAGTAACACTTAGCTCATGTCTGATTTGACAGATAATTATTAGTTAGTTTTATGCTTCCGCTGAACGAATATGGTTGTGTATACGCTTGAACAAAGCTGGGAAATATTGCGACATTACTTTGAAAATTTTACCAAAAAAATCATCTTTTCAGATGAAGCTCATTTTGATCTTGGCGGGTATGTAACCAAGCAAAATTGTCGCATTTGGGGCACAGAAAACCAGCACGCATACATTGAAAAGCCGATACACCCAAGACGAATCACTGTTTTGTGCGGATTTTGGCCCAAAGGCATTATTGGGCCATTTTCTTCGAAAATGAGCAAGGAGTTGCCGTTACGTTTCAACAGGACGGCTCTACGTGCCACACAGCCGAAGCTACACTCGATGTTTTGCGCCCTGTTTTTGAAGATCGCATTATCAGCCGTAGAGCTGATGTCGTTTGGCCACCTCGGAGCTGCGATTTGACACCGTTGGACTATTATATGTGGGGTGCCGTCAAAGATAAGTGTTACGGCAACAAGCCAGAGACAATTGAAGCTTTAAAGAACAATATTCGTGAAGCCATTTGTGAAATACAGCTGCACAGAATCGATAATGTGCTTAAAAATTGGACCGATCGTTGGAGAAAATATTCAGTAGTTTTTTTATGGCATTTTCAAAAAAAAAAACATTTATTTGGCGGACCCTTTATTAAACTAACCTTGAACAATGTCACTTGAAAATTTTTTAATAATTATTTGTATATTTCTTAATTTCCTTTTCCGTGTAACGAAAGTAAAAAATGTTCACCTTTTATAAAAAAATTATTAAAAGGAAATAAAATAAAAAAAATTATTTTTAATAAATTTTTTAAAAAAAAGTTGTTTCCTCTTTCTTATATACAAGCACATATACCAACAACAACTGTTACACTCACTGCAGTATTTATTACTTTGAAAAAGTTTAGTTGTTCTTGGAAAGTTTAATTTTTCTTTCACTCATTTCTCTTTAATTTAAAGAAATATTTTTCAAGTTTTTGTTTAAGTTTGGCCATGATGCGAAATTTATACCAAAATTTAGCTGACTGTTGATGAATTGTAGTATTTACTCTTTAAAATAAATCTTTTTTGAAAAGCTGTTGTTGTGTTGAACAGTTTTGGCTTAAGCAAATAATTCAACATACACGCCATACCATGAGAATCAATTGAATTTTGAAAATTATCTTTAAGAGAAAATGCAGGTTTGAATTTTGTTTTTTATTTGATTTTCTAAAGATGGATTTGCTTGTTCAAACGAATGCATTCATGCATTTGTTGCAGCAACAGCAGCTTTCATTGCTGCAAATAAATTTAATTTCCCATTTTTCGGTGTTCAATTATTGGTGATCGCTGTGTATGTGTGTGCGAGAAAGTGTGTTTTATCACTGCGTACTTGCATGTCCCAACACGATTTTGTAATCACATTATGTGGTTAAAAAGGAATTTTTTTTTTATTTTTACAAAATTTAACCAATCAGCAACTCTGGCATTATAACCGTTACCTTTTTGAAAATCCTCTTTCACATACAATGTACACGAAAGCATGCATGTATGTTTACATATTTATATTACAATCCACACATGCATACTCATAAGGTGAAACAAAAATTATAGAGAACAACAAATACATATATATGTAGAGAAATGAATGCACGTAAGTGGAGCTGGGGTGGCCAAAGAGAGAGCTGCACTTGTAGCAGTAGTAGTAGTGAATTTTTGCAGTGTGTGTTGAATAAAAAAATCAAAGAAATAAACAACAAAATAAATAAACAATTTTAATAGGTAAAGCGGCATGATAGTGGTGCTTTCATCAAAATCTATCATACAACTGAATGAAATTTTTGTTTACTTCTTATTCTCTCCATCCGTTCGACGAAAATTCGCATAAAGCCAATTTTTACAAAATGTCATACTACTTCCATATAAAAATCACTGATTCACTCCTGAATTTAAATAAAACGCACAAATTTAAATCAAAGAATTAATAGCCAAATAAAATCACATTAAAAAGTCAACATTAAAATTTACTTTATTTACGACAACTATTTAAAAATGAACATCAGAATCAGTTGAGACAAGTCAACATCGTTTTTGAATTGTTTTCGTATCATTTTCATCACTAGAGGAAATAAGTAATGTATTGTCATCATTTGGTAGACCATCATTTTTTATCACCAGAAATATGTATTCGCATTATGACTAGAGGAACGGTAAACGAGTTTTCAGGGGCTCATCTCTTTCTGCTTGTGGAAAATAATTTGTCGTTAGACTTTGTGAGGTTGATATCCAGATCATAAAAGTTTCTTGTTCGTTCCCGATCCACATTTAAAATTTTGTTAACTTCTTCTTCGAAAATATACACATTTTTTGAAGTAAGAGGTTTAACTATTTCTTCAAAATCACTTTCACGTAATAATGTCGTCATCGGATAATGGCACTTTTATAAATAGTGGTGCTACTTCATTGTAGCTTCGAGAATTAGATTATTCGCCTCCAATTTGGCGAAGTAGGGCTAAAATTTCATCCGATAATGTCGATATTTCCTCATTAGTGTTGTTACCAACACAAGCTTTCCAGCACGCATTTAATGAAATCGTATCTTTAATGCTGCAATAAAAATGCATTCGAAAATTTTAAATAAGTATTTTCAACACTTGACTTTATAATTAAATTTTGCGAAAAGATCTCGGTATGAGGCCTTACAAAGTTTAATTTATTCAAGAGTTGAAACCACATGACCATTCGCTTCGTTTTCACTTTGATAGATGGGCGAATGAGAAACTTCACGATGATGTCGATTTTGCCCAAACAATAATTTTTTCGGTTGAAGCTCATTTTCATCTTGGTGGGTACGTTAATAAGCAAAATTGCCTTATTTGGGGCTCAGAAAACCCAAAAATGGTCTTACAGAAGCCAATGCACCCATTACGAGTGTGTGTTTGGTGTGGCTTGTGGAGCGGAGGCCAAAGGTTCCATATTTCTTTGAAAATGAGTACGGCGCAACAATTACCGTCGATGGAGACACCGATCGCACCATGATAATCGAATTTTTTCCGCCCACTCTTCATGGTATTGATGTGAACGCTGTTTGATTTCAACAGGATGGTGCAACTTGCACACATCTCATGTCACAATTGATTTATTGCGTTAATCGTTTGTTTGCAAATTAATTAGCCGAAATATTGATGTCAGTTGGCTGCCAAGAAGCTGCGATTTGACACCGTAGGACTGTTTTCTGTAAGGCGCCAGTAAAACCAAGTGTTATGACGACAAACCAGAGACAATTGAGCATTTGAAGGCCAACATTAGTGATGCCGAGATACGACCCCATACACTCGAAAAAGTTACCGAAAATTGGTCCGATCGATTGAGGTACTGTGAGACCATATGAATGAAATAATATTTCATTTCTAACCGAAACAATTGTACTTCACAACAAAAAAAAAATTTTGCAAAATTTCAAACCCTTTTTTGTTTTATTGCATTTTTAAATTTAAACTTTTAAATGACCCACCCTATAGTATTAGTAAATTTTTGTAGTGTTTTTTGAAGAAAAATATCAAAAAAGTAAACAACCCAAATAAACATTTCAATACGCAAATCGACTTACATTTACTTTCATCAAAAGCTATCACACAACTAAATGAAATTGTTGTTTATTTGTTATTCTCTGTTGAATATTTACATTTTCGTACGGGTTCATACATTCACGAAGTAAATTTTACGAGTGCATTTCTGCGCGGCTATAGATACTTAGGTCGTTGGTTACACTTCAGCCTTCAAGTGCCATTTTGGTCACCTTTGTAGTAGAGAAAAGACACAGAGTGCGTAAACAAACAACATGAATACGAGTTTGCGCTTATATATGTACATATGTATGTATATGTGTATGTGTGGAGAGTAACTCGGTGTATTGGGGATATACAATTTTATACTGACTAAATAAATTTTAATCTATAAAACGAGTATAATTACACGTACATACACACAATGTATGATAAACACTTTACATACGAGGGTAGTTTAACAAAATCATTAATGTTACTGATGAAAAATACCACGATTAGAAGGGTATGCATCTATCGATGGTCAGGCGGCAATAAATTCTTTGGAATTTACGTTCGCTAACTCCAAGACTGTGTTCAAGTGTGTCATTAAGGGTGCTAAGGGAAATATTTTGATATCAACTGTTTAGAGGGTGAACTGGCTAGAAGTGGCACTACGGCATAGAAAGTGTCAATATGCCTTTCTATGCTTGTCATCTGTGACTTAGATGCTGGAACAGCAGTATGCTATCCAGAAGATGGAAATAGATTTCTTCCTGCAGGCAGGTGCTGGTTGATAGGAAAAGGTCTAGTCAGCTGGTGATCCATCCAAAATGGCTGACATGCGGTCAAGCCGCTTTAGACCAACAATCCCGGTCAAGGAATTTAACCGTTAATCTCTTACCAAAACACATATCCAAAGGCATAACATCCAGGACACAAGATAGTTCTCCTACCACCCTGCGCCGTCTAACCTTTTTATGGTGTTTGTGTAGTTGACTTTGCCGATATCCTTTCTTAGGTAACGTTGATAGGACATTTCATTCTGTCTCAAGTCGAATAGACTTTTACTAAAGTCTGGTTTGTTATTCTTTGTATAGCCAAAAATCGCCTCAATTCTAGGCAAAAACAGTAATCCGCCATCGTTCATCCCCAATAAGTGTTGTTGAGAAGGTTCATGGTCTTATTAGAAAGCACATGAAGTGCACTTTCTGAATGCCATCTTTTTTTATAATAATGATAGAGAACAGAAAAGAAAACGCTTTTAGTTAAAGTATTATCTAGCCTACCCTCGTATTTCTTAAACAATTTCTTAAGTATTCTGTACATATTTTAAATAACCTCAGCATGAAATATTTCTTCGCTTAAGACTTTAGGGATAACATCTTTACAAGATTTAACCGCCCAAAATGTTGCCAAGCATTTCCGTTTAAATATGTACATACACATATTCCTCCTCCCAATCGTCAGGGGGTCATATGGTCAATCACAAAAATTATCGAGAGAAGCTAAATTTAAAGTATTTTCATATTTCACATTTGCTTAAGGAAAACTTTGGAAATAAAATCAGATCATCATGTAAAGTAATTAGAAATGAACAAATGGCATGACATAATGGAGTTTAAGGTAATATTTCTCGAAATATCTTGTTTGGCGATTGTTCTGATGAACGATTGAAAATTGATGAAATAGTTTTTTACCGAAATATGTAAACAAAAACTGATAAGGTTAAATGTTGAAAATACTATATATGCGTATAACTCTGCTGAATTCAGGCTACAAAATATATTCATATATTCTCTGTTACAAAATGAAAGTATGTGCTGAGAAACTCATCGTTGACTATCAATGTGGCTTTTAGCCTACCAATTCTTTCCACTGTGTCGAATATTCGAAAAATGCCACGACTATAAGATTATACTAATGCAGATCGTTACCGACAACAAATGATTGATTTGAATCATGCATTGATCGAAAAACAACCAGAATGGACCACAAGACACCAGAAGGTAATTATGTAACATGACAATACATCTGCACACAAAGCAAAACCGGTTTAGCTCTGGGGCTGCTACCCCACCCGCCGTATTTACCAGACTTGGCTCCTTCCGACTACCATTTGTTTTCATTGATGGGACACACATTAACTGATCAGCACTTCGATTCCTACGAAGAAGTCGAAAATTGGGTGACTAATTGGTTCGTTTCAAAAGACAAACAGTTTTATTGGCGTGGAATCTACAAATTATCTGATGAGAAAAATGTTTGGTTTTTACTTTCCCATTAAAAATTAGTGCTTTATTTTCATAAAAAAAACTCTCTTTTCATACCGGTACACCGGGTACAAACATATGTGCAAAAATGAGATTGTAAAATAATGTCAACGAATATTTTAAGGAGATCTCGGGTGCAAAACAGGAAGACGCACGTCTTTTTAACCTAGTGCTCCACACTATTATAACCAATAAATATTCAGAGGACAGTTTTTAGCAATCTACACACACATACTTATATGAGCTCCACATATGCAATCATAGCAAGAGACAAACATGCTTTTCAGGAAACATTTATGCGCCGAGAATCATTTGCTAATAATATGAAAAGTGCGATTAATGAGAACAAAACTAATTTTATGAACGTATGGATTTATACGGGTACATATAACACAACCGACCCTGGTTCGACTTCAAGCAGAGGATATGATAAAAAGTATTTAATTGCGGTTTTGAGACTTTAATAAAGAGACTAGAGATAAACCCAAACAAAGAAATCCCTCTGACTTTCCAGCTTACCTCTGGCGATAATGAAAAGCATCAAAAGGATGATCAGGAGAAAACGCCACTTCGCTTTACCGGTGACCAGTCCGTAGCCGTTGTGGGGCTGAAACTGGAGGCGGCACGTGTTTGTATTTACACTTACGTGTCACTAAGCCTGACCAGAGGTATTCTGGTGTCACGGGAATCGAAGCCCCAGGGACCCCTTTGTGGGAGCTTCGTGGTGGCTCTGATTTAGATCTAAAGCGCAGGCAGAGTGCGAGCTCGGTGTGGTGTTGCATCTTCTCAACCGGGGCACGTATCACGGCAGGAGTTTACATAGTCTCCAACTCTCACCAGGGTGTGAAGGTTATGAGTGTCCTAACAACACCCCTTCGAATTGGTACTCACTTGTAATATTCACTCGTACGTATCATAGGTGGGAGCGTTGGTGGACGCATCGTATTCACTCGTATCATTGGGTCACCGTGCGGTATGCCGCACGGCGAAGACTTACGTACACCCAGATAACACCTGACACCACCACTTAGCAAGGAAATTCACCACTACACATAATCATATGGAGGCGAGCCACTGAAGATTAATCATGTACTTAGCTTGAAAATCAACTTGGTTAGTCAAACTAAAACACATTATTATATGCTTTGCGGAAAGCCAATATGCTCCCTAGAGAAGTGTGCATGGAGAAAGACATATCACTGGCCAAACTGTTCTTACAGTACGCCTGTAGAACTGATGAAGACTAGATTACCCTCCAGAAACTTGCAATTTCCATTATCTAACACTATCATAAGATCCACACTGACATGTGATGAGAGCAAATGTTGTCATCAAAAATTGTAACGTTTCGAAAGGATTTCAAATAAAGAACTGCAACTGCGAACAAATACTAGCTCAGTCGAAGTGCAAATCCGCCGAAGAAAAATACCATTGTTGAACCACATCTTTTGTTGACCGCACAGAGCTATTTTAGACTGGAACCCTCAAGGGCAACGAAGAAGAGGCCATCCAAGAAACATCTGGGTATGATGTACCAAAAGAGAACTAAAATCAGCATAAATATCCTGGAATCCAGCAAAACATTGGCTCACGATAGAATAAAATGGAGAGAGCTTGTCGATGCCATATGTTTACTTGGAACTTTTTACAGTTGTTTATAAAATTGTTTTTTGTAATTTACATTCTAAAGCCATGTACAGCCAACTTGTAACCAAAATTAATCGAACAGGCAATATTATTTTCAACAACATAGAGGTTGCCTTGAGTGGACTAGAATTAGTCATAAGCCTCATTAACCATAAAACTAAGTGTTTTGTGTCAATTGGTAAGAAATAAACGAGGTCACTGAATATGCTTTTATACGTTACCCACTAATTAAACCTGAAAAATGTTTACTGTAAATACTTTGCCACATATAATATCTTGTTTCGTATTTGTCACCACAAAATGAAGCCACACGCGCTCCTGCAAATAAACATAAAAATAAAATCATGTTTGTGACATCTCGGGAAAATTTTGTAGTAGAATTTTCCATTTATTATCCGCTTGTTTGTTTAAAAGTTAAAATTTCATTTTAATTAAACCGCAGAGGATGCTGATGAACAAAATTTATTAAAAAATAAGTCGGAAAAAAAGTTAACACAGAGAAAAACAACAGAATTAAATACAGATGAGGGGAACAGAAGAATTACATATAACATTCATATAAAATAAATAAATAGATAGGGAGATAGAGCGAGGCAGATAGATAGGAAGACAAAGAAAGCGATATGACGAAAAGCTATTGGGAATTGTTTCGATAACTAACATGTTTGTTGGCCACAATTCAATTAAATGGTTGGGGAAATAGAAAAATTTCACATTTAAAAATAATATGAAATTAAAAATATGAATAAAACACTAAAAAATCAACAGTGAATAATTTGAAAAATATGCAAATGTTTTTTAATAATGTGGTTATTTATTAATGACTGATTTTTCCTGAATTTTTATGGAAAAAAAAGGAAGAAAAAGTGAATGAAAAATATTTTCATTCATTATCTTGCTAATATGTATGTTTAAATTAAAAACAAAGAATTCATAATTTATGCATAACCTAATGATATGCCATAAAAACCATTTATATACACGCACACTAAAGTATGCAATATATTTTTTATATTTTTAAATAAACTGAAACTCTAATGAAAAATTAAACATATTTTTTTTCATATTGTATTTAAAAAATTTAAGCTTTAAATTTGAACTTACAAGACAGATTTTTAAATCTAAAAACTTAATTAATTTAAAATATTTTTATAATCTTAAAACAAATGGAATACAGTTTGTCAAGAAAATCTTTTTACATATGTAGTAAAAAAAAAATTGGGTTTGATTTTTATCATTAAGAAAATAGGTTTTTTTGTTTTTAAATATATTTTGTTATTTCACTTTCATTTACATAGATATTAGGGCTGTTTCTTTACTCTACCTTGGGCGCTCTCCAGATCCCAATTTTACCGAAAAGCATTCCCGTACACAAAAATTGGATAAATGAGAACCATTTTGTGAGTAATATTTTTATTTTCAATACACAAAACAACCAATGATATAAGAAATATAAGGTAGTTCTACTCAGAATTGTTTGATAATAAACGAGATTCTTGAAGTGGTTTTATATGCAAACATTTAAAAAAGCGTTGCCACATGCAGAAAAAGGATCAATATTCCCAGAATTTTTTCACAATATTGTGTAATTTAATCAAGGTTTTTAAATTTCAGAATAAATAATGAAAGATATGTATTGAAATGGGAAATTTGATTGTTTTGTTAAAGATTTGTTTTAAGTTGTTTTCTTTTTGATTTTATTTTCCTTTGCTTGCACATTTAACATTTTGTTTTGCCTTATATTACGGCTTAATAATCGAATTCGAAAAAAAAATTTATGTGAGAAATGGGATTTTGTGAGCAGTGTATGGTAGCACAAATTTCAACATAAATGTCAGTTCGCTCTTATTGTCAAATGGTAATATGTCAGAAAAAAACGAGACAGTGTCACTACCTTGTATTTTCTTATATAATGAAACAACCAGTATTTTTTCTTTTGGCAAGTTTGTTATTTGGCTGCGGAAAATCCTAGTATCTTTGCCGGCGGTCCCTGGGTTCATTCAAAAGTCATGTGGAAGCTAAAACGAAAGCGAACAGGAGACTTTAAATGTCTTACTGGACGTGCGTTTCTCGGGCAGTACGTTGGTACTGATTTTCATGTTCCCCTCTCGGAAAGGGGCTGAACTGGGCGTTGAGTAGCTTTGCTCCATATAGATCGCCGGGCCTGGATGGCAATATTCCAACTGATCTTCAGAATAATGTCGACATAGTAAAGCCTTGGCAGATGGCTATATTTAGCATGGAGGGGAGTAAAACCTCACACTCTGGCCCAAAAGACTTCAGACCCATCAGCCTTTCTTCTTTTCTCTTAAAGACTTTGGAAGGCTGGTCGACTTGCATCTTCTCAGCATAATAGAACCTGACCTACTTTCTGCGTCCCATCATTTCTGCATGAGGGTCAAATCGGTTGATACTGCGCTTCGCTTCGCTTGTGGAATATATTTAAAATGTCCTCTAGCACAGGTGATTAAATCGGCTCTGGCGGGACTGAATGTCCAATGGTCCGTGCTTAGATTCATAGGGAGACTCTTGACCTACAGTATCATTGTTTCCACTATGGGGTCTGCTAGCGTCTTTAGAGTGGCCGTAAGGGGCACCACACCGCTTCTGTGGAGTTTGACCAGTAACACTGCTCGTGAAACTTGATTCTTTGAGATTCAAGACTGTGGCGTATGCGGAAGATGTTGCTGTGGCTGTGTCGGATAAATTTCTCGACACAATGTCGCAGCGCCTTCAGACATCTCATGGCCTTCTTAGTCGTTGGAGCACGGACAGTGGGCTGAGCGTTAACCTAGGGAAGATGAAACTAGTGCTGCTCACTCGCGGGTATAAAATTCCGTCTTTTTCTCTCCTACGCCTGCATGGGGTAGAACTACGGTTAATAAATAGTGTGATGTATTTGGGGGTAATCCTGGCCTCTAAGTTGTCCTGGTACACGTCGTCGTAGGGCCATTGGTAAGTCCTGGGATCTCAATCCTAAGAATCCCAAGTGGATTTTTGATACGGTGGTTATGCCCAAACTTATGTATAGTGCGGTTGTGTGGTGGAAATCTTTGACAGGTTTCTGCGAAGAGCGGCGCTAATGATTAGGTACACCTCTTTAAAAGCCTTGTATGTATTTTTGAACTGGTTTTCGGTGGACCTGATCGCTAAGAATATGACGATTATGTATGCGATAAGGTTGAGGATGTCGAAGGCACGTTGTGGCAAGGATCATGTACATGGTGCCAACTTGCGGTACGTGGATACAATCCCTAGTGGAGGGGATTGCCGTACGCCCAAACCCTTTCTGAATAGAATGTTCTCTGTGCGCATCTCACCAGAGTCGGTAATTAGACCCGATTCTATTTAGGTATTACGGACAAACAAGAAATTAGGTGAACTGCTTCAAATTCAATTCATTTAATCTCTAAAATGAAGCATTCAGCTGGAACAAATATAAAATAAACCTTAACCTTAACCTTAAATACAGTCCGCTAAGAACTACGTCTTCAATTTATCAGAGATCTTATGACATAGAATGTCAAAACAGTTGAGTGATAAAAATTGGAGAAAAGTCATTTATTCGGATGAAAAACAATTTAACTTGGATAACCAAGATGGCTCTTGTTTTTATTTTCATGGTATTTATAAATATGAACGATTTTGAGCCGACGTCCTTCCCATAATATTTAAAAAAAATCATGTACTTTTTTTTGCTAAAACTTTTATTTTAAAAAGACACTAAAAGTACGTTTAAGCAACTCTTAGACGAGTTAAAGGTCTGTGTTATTAAATATCAAATAGTAAATAAATTAAGAGTCAATTAATGGACAACACAAACTCACCTTTTAATGAACGCATTTTATTCAGTACTTCTTTTAAATGTTCTCTTGAATTCGATTTTCTCCATTTTTTCACTTTTTTTTGTTTGCTTTAACTCTTAATCGTGATTAACTAATTTAAAGGGTTAACAAACACTTTCCATTTTATTACCACTATTCTACACAAACGGCACACTTGCTTGTTAAGTGATTTAGTAATTACGTCATTGTTTTTCCTGCTGTTTTACGCAAGCGAAACATTTGCATTCGTTTAGGCAACAACAAAGTCAATGAAACATAATATAACAAAAGCAAGACGATTGCTTTTGTTTTAGTATCAACAGCAACAAAACATAAGAAATTAACACACGAGAATTGCAACGCAAGAACGAACCATTTTTTTTCTGGTGCAGAAGGCAACAGCTTAAACTCTAACAGAAATGTTGGTGAAATTAATGATTTTTTTATTTAAAAACACTTTTCCTTTATTGCTTTGGTACTTAAACTTTATTTAAATAGAATTTTCATTAAATTGAATATTTTTAATTAATTTTTATTTAGTTCTAAACACAATCACTACACAAACGATCTTAACACAGCCACCGAAAGCATCTACCTACGTAACTAAAAGACTGTGGAGACTTTAAGCACAACAACAAAGTGTTAATGGTAAATATTATGGTGAAATTGAATAAGGTGAAGTTGTCTGTACAACAACCAATTTTTGTACAAAAACAACAGGCATTCTTTTTTGTACACTGTGTGGTAGATATCCATATAGAAAAAACGTAAGCAAAAATTGTTGTAAATTAGAAATAGGCTGTGGTTGGCATGTACCAGTAGTCGGTAACTTATTTGAGTATAAATACTAAGCATAAAAGCAATTATGTAGTAAAGAAAAGTTATATGAAATTTATAAATATTCTTAGCTTTCTATATGTTAAAAAGAATTTCAGTTTAGATAAGTATTTTTGACAGTATTTTCCTCTTATTAGTGATTGTCTTTCGGTTTTTACGAAAATGCTTGTTTTCTTAATAAAAAAGTAGTGGGAATGCCGAATTAATTATGTCAATAATTACTTCAAAATAATCAATTTTCAATCGGAAATGTTTTCTGAAGGTGGAAAACCGTTGAAATATAGCTATAAAAGTGAAGGAGCTGAAAAAAAAAAAATTATTTTTCTCTAATTTTAAGCGATGCCGGCAATAGGAACGAAAAATGTATAAATGTTTCAGTAGTCGGCACTCTACTGCTGACTATTAGAACACCACTGAAAATCACTTGTTTCTATGATCGGCAGTGGTTTTTACTACTAGTTTTGTTAAGGTTGAGATCTTAAAATGCCTTAAGACTTCTAGAAATAATAATTTATTAATTCTTTATATCTGTTTCAACCTCGTCTTAAGTAACCAATGATCAACAATTATACGCACGACAGCCGTATTAAAATCTGGCCTCATCACGAGCCAATGTAGTCTTAAGAAAATTAACGTTGTGCTTTATTTTGTAACAAAACTTGACCACTAAAAGAGTCAATTTGTAATACAGAAGGTCCAGATCAGGATTACCACAGTTGGCAAATTTTTGGGATCTGAGTTGCGTCATTTTAGCCTTATGGACAGTCTCAAGATCTTGTCTACCGCTGGTTTTGGAAAAGGGAATGATTAAGTGGCTTCACAACCGCTTTCAAAACGGATTCCTGGTAAACTTTGGTTGATGCTTTAATCCCTTGTACACAGAAATGCAAGTCGGCGACCTCATAATAAGCTGGATTACCTTTCGACGGGTGGGGTGAGGTAGACTACTGTGCTAACATCTTGTCATTTCGTTTATTATACTTCTTTGGTTCGGTCAACATTTTTCATCCGTAAACAAAGTTTTTCTGACCAAATTATCTTCGTAAAAGTGTCCGGTAATACGTTTTAAAGCTCCAAATTCAAGTCTATTTCAATGATTTGATTCATGAGCTTTTGCGTGATATTAATTTTACGTGTTATGACTTTCTGTTTCCGAAGAGGATGCTCAATATGTGAACGGTCCATGGTAAAATCTGACACATTTTGAAATACCAGTTATAGACTTAAGCCTTAGAGGTTAGCTTTCAGAAGCCATATAATATATTCCTTTGTGATCTATTTTTTTTCGTTTTTAGCTATAACCTACGTACAAACTCTGAATTATACACAAATAATATTAAGGATTTTCTGATATGATTTAAGTAAGAGCACAAAAAAGCCACAATACTGTACATAAAAATTCAGTTTTATAATTATAAAATTAACATTTGTACTTAAAAGTTCATTTATACTTAAAAAGTACTAAAGAACCTGTTTTTATGCGGATTATTATTCTGCCATTTTTTTGGTATTATTTAATGTTACGATAGTTTTTGGTCGCCATATGGAAGTTAAACATAATAAACGAAGTTATCAGTACTGTTTGGAAAAGGAACAATTAAGAAATATTTCGGTTATTTTTTGTTTGGTATACGTATAATACTGAGATATATATGTGTTGTTGTCAAAAAATAACGGTTACTTTTTTATATCGATTATTGATGTTTTTCATTTTATTGAAATGAATCAGGATGAAATCTCAACGGGCCATGACATTATAAATTATGTAATAGATATTTCGGAAAAATAGAAAAAATGACAGCGGATAACATATATGCCGGACTCCAACTTTGCAATCAATTAGAACATCATATCCTGGCCATCGACAATAGTTCCGAAAGAGCTTGAAAATTCCAAAAGGAACTTCAATCCTGTTTATCTGGCTATCGCGTGTACAAGCGTGTGGTAAAAGAAGCAACATCGTAAAAACTGATTACCGACTACATGGTACTTCAAAAAATTTTAATTGAGGTGGTAGCTTTTAGTGATGAAAGCGATTATGAAGAATATAGAATAGATATGTAAATAAAATGTTTAAAAATATTCATGTGTGTATTTTATTACATTAATTTAAAGAATTTTGAGTTACATTCGAGGCGAAACTTTTTATGCGGTCCGTATTGACCGCACAAAAAAATCATTTTTATTTATGTTGCAAAAACTATATTTTATAGCCTCTTGTGAAGTTTTGTGTACATTATTTTATGCGATTTGTTTTATGCGATCGATATCTACAGGTATAACCCTGTATATCTTTAAAAACACTACACTAAGGTTAAGTACATATTTAAACGCAAAATAAGATCCAAAAAAAGTCTATCGATATACTTACATATATACATACATATATATATATATATATATATATATATATATATATATATATATATATATATATATATATCACATTGTTTGGTATTATAAAACTAAAGCAACAAGAATTTAATAAATCAGTTAAATGATAGAGAAAGTTCGTAAATTGTACCAAATGAGTAATTGGTGCAAGATTGTACTCCTAAGCCTGAAATTGTACCACAAAAACTACAATTGTACCAAATTTTGCAACCCTCATCTGTAATATATTATTCATAAATAAAAATAAACTTCCGCACACCCATTCCCACCGACTGCAAATGTAACAACTTGTTACGCTTAATATTTACCATGGTGAAATTACATAAGGTGAAGTTGTTTGTCCGGCTGATAGCTGTTTTTTTGTTCACCATGGTTCACATTTTCTTGCACAGCAGAGACTTACTAAAAAGAACGATTCAAGGTTATCGTTATTAAACCATATTTTATTGAAAAAACATGCTACAAATCGAATGAAAAATAAATAAATAATAATTTGAATTTTTTCTGAGGTCTATTTTGAGAGAAAAAAAAGAAAAATCGTTCTACAAAGGTGGTATTGAAATTAGAGCGGCGCTGGAATGATTGCATTGTTCTTGATGGAGATAACATTGATAAATAAAGCTAATTTTGAGCACGTTTTCTTTGTTAGGCCCGGGACTTTTCAGCTCATGTGTTACATATATCACTGGGTGTCTTTTTAAAGACAAAGAGGATATATATATATATGTACTCTATATATACTCTATATAGGGCGGGTCAATTTAGAAATCAAAATAAGAAACCAAGTAACTATACCACTAAGATGAATTCTGATGTTCGTTAATTTTTGAAAAATCCCACTTTGACCCATTTGAAGTACCCCAAACGAGTCTAAATGAAAAATACTACACCACCGTAGACGACAGAGCCGTAATACTTGATATTGACGTACATTTTCTGATTATTTTTCCATTGTCACATATAATCGTAATAATCTAGCGGCCTTTGTGAGCCAGCAAGAATGTATAGGGTCCGCCATCTAACGTTTTTTTTTTGCAACTAGTGTTTATTTTGTGAATGGTAACACTTAGCTCATGTCTGATTTGACAGATAATTAGTTTTATCCTTCCGCTGAACGAATATGGTTGTGTATACGCTTGAACAACGCTGGGAATCTGGGCCTGCGATCGACTTACAGAAGATGCCGATTTTGCCAAAAAAATCATCTTTTCAGATGAAGCTCATTTTGATCTAGGCGGGTATGTAAACAAGCAAAATTGTCGCATTTGGGGCACAGAAAACCCGCACGCATACATTGAAAGGCCGATACACCCAAGACGAGTCACTGTTTGGTGCGGATTTTGGTCCAGAGGCATAATTGGGCCATATTTTTTCGAAAATGAGCAAGGAGTGGCCGTTACAGTCAATGGCGATCGTTATCGGCCCATGTTGAACGAATTTTTGTTCACAAAAATTGAAGAGGAGGATATTAGCAACATTTGGTTTCAACAGGACGTCGCTACGTGCCACACAGACGAAGCTACACTCGATGTTTTGCGCCCTGTTTTTGAAGATCGCATTATCAGCCGTAGAGCTGATGTCGTTTGACCACCTCGGAGCTGCGATTTGACACCGTTGTACTATTATTTGTGGGGTGCCGTCAAAGATAAGTGTTACGCCTACAAGCCGGAGACAATTGACGATTTAAGGGACAATATTCGTGAAGCCATTGGTGAAATACAGCTGCACACAATCGATAATGTGCTTAAAAATTGGACCAATCGTGTAGACTACTGCATGGCCAGCCGAGGCAGCCATTTGAATGAAATTATTTTCGATTATTAACCGGAAAGATTGTACTTTTACATAAAAAAAGAAATTTGAGAAAATAAGAAGAAATTTGAGAAAAAAAATTTATTTGGCGGACCCTATATGTTGAATATAAATGCGAATATTATCCAAATTCTATTGTTAAAATAATTCCCTTTATAGTTGGTTGGGTGGTTGGCTCATCACTTTTTTCTTTCAATTTTTTATTTATTTATTTTTTGTGTGTAAATTTTAAATATTTACTCGTTGAAATCTTATTTAATAATTTGCCATTAGTTTTTTCAAGTTGGCAACTGAAATTGTTTTGTGTGAAAAGGAAAAGGATATGCTGATTTGAGTTTTGTTACTATGTATGTATGTACTGTTATGTATGAGTTTAAAGGATTTTTCCTATTTGTTATTGTAAAATTCATATTTGTTTTAATATTGTTTGAGATTCTTTCAAATGAATGATTCTAAATAATTGTTAGAAAGGATTACATCTTTTGTTATGCAGGCTATTATTTAAATTTTATTTTTTTATATTTTATTTCCTTTTGTTTTTGTTGAATCGTATTTTATACGAAATAAAAAAAAACCTAAATATGTATTCCTTTTTGCATTTATGCTAACATATGCTAATTTTAAATGTTTTGTTGATTTAACTAAACAAATAAGAAAATTATTTAACAAAATGCCAGCATTTTATGCCATTAACCTTAAGTGATGTTTAATTTTTTTGATACACTATTTCAGCAGTTCGAGTAACATAAAAGTGCCATAAATTTTTAATCCTGTACTGCTGATTACATTAATTTTTGTGTTAATTAAATAAAACAAATAAAGATGATACCCTACATCTAATCGCAGCACACTCCTACTTATTCAAACGCTCGTTATCAGCCTTAAAACTAAACTATAAACATACCGAAAAATCAAAATATGGATAAGGGGAATGCAAAAATGCAGTACTAAATAACGGGCTATCCATTTTTCTTTCCTTTTATTATAATGCTTGAGGCACATATATAACTCCAGCGACATTCTAAGTGGAACAAGGAGAACTTATTCCAATCACTGAGCTACACCCGATTCTACTTCTAGACCTATTGCAATGGACCAACAGTTCAAAGCCAGTTCCGACCGGCAAATGCATTAGTTGGAGAAGTTTTTCATAGCGCAAATACTAATATCTAGTCGCTAGAAATATTAAGGTGATATCGCTGTTAAAGATTGTGAGATGATCTGGAATTAAACTGAGGACTTTTTGTGTTGTAGGGTATCTTAGCTACCACACCACAGCGGCACACATATAAAGCTTGATGACTTCCATACAATGTTATTTGAATAACCGCCACTGGATTTGTTGTAGCAGACAATCCTTTTGAGGTAGCTCTCGAGCACTTTTTTATACATTTCGGGCGGTATCTCGGTCATAACTTCACGAATGTGTCAAATGCTCCAACATCATCAGTTTATTCGCATAGACATGGTGTTCAACGTACATCCACAAAAATAGTCTAATGGCAATAAATCTCATGACCTTAATGGCCAATTGACGTCACCAAATTGAAAAATTAACTGCCAAAATCATTAGTTTTGTGTTACTCGTGGCACCGTCTTGTTAAAACCACATATCGCCCAGTTCATAATCTTCAATTGCGGGCAAAAAAAAACTCGGTTATCATACGTCCTTAGTGCTCGAAATTGTTTGGTATGGTTTTTCCAGCGTCATTTTCAAAAAAATACAGCCAATTGGCACCTCCCGGCCATAATGCATACCAAACAGTCACTTTATCCGGTTTCAATGGCTTTTTTACAATCGCTTCAGGGTTTTGCGAGCCACATGTGGAACAATTTTTCTTGTGGACATAACCACCGAGTGAGAAATGAGCTTCATCGATGAAAAAAATTTGTATCGAAAATTCGGCTACGTTTGTAGTATATTTTTGTTTTTTCTATTTTTAAGCGTTTTAAGCGTGCTAAACGATCAGCATTTGAAAATGACAAACCTTTTACCAAATAAATGATGCTCCAGATGACTTTTATTTAACAGTTGGCAGAGTTCCTAGGCCGGCGTTTCTGAAAACAACCCGATACTTTTGTGCCTAATAATAATCCGATCGTAATGCACTTTATTTATTTGAATAGGTCGGAGAGGCCCAATCGGTAATGGCACTTCTACCGCGGTCAGACCAATTGTAAAAAATCGCCAACACGCATAGAGACAGATGTTGACTACGTAGCTTTTGCAAATGTCAAGCTGTGACGCTAAGATTTAACGAGAATATCACAACAGATGTATCAATTTAAAAAAAAAAAACTCAATTTGGAACGAAGGCACTGTCGCAGCGGTGTTATTCCGAAAACTCTTTGAACAAGATAGTATTAATATACTTTAGGATAGCCAGGCAGCTGGAAAAACTTTGAAATTTCTCAAATTGATCCCAAGACACCTCTATGGACTTGTTTGTGTATGAAGTTTTATTATGAGTTTCGGGTATGTATAGTATATTTTTGACTTACATGTGGGCAGCCAATTCTAGCTATCTAAGACATGAGCTGAAAAGCCCCGGGTCTAACAAAGAAAACACCTTTTTTCTTCAAAATTAGCTTTATTCATCAACGTAATCTCTATCAAGAACAAAGCAATTATTTCAGCGCCGCTCTAAGATTTCAATATCACTTTTGTAGAACGATTTATCCTTTGCCTCAAAATAGGCCTCAATTTCATTCGTGCGGTATTACCGGCGAGAATTTTTTTGAGGTCAGCCAATAGTCGCTGAGAGCCAAACCTACCGAATACGGTGGATGTGGGAGCAATTCGAAATTCAATTCATGTAGTTTTGCCATTGTTTCATAATTATCAACACGTTCTTGTTTTTGGTCAACAGTGAGCAAGCGCGGCACCCACTTTGAACAGAGTTTTTTTTTCGATATCTTTGCAATGTCAATTAATTCAAGTAACTTCACTTTTCGATCACTCAAAACGATTTTGGGAGTTTATTTATGACCATTGGTTCCTGCATCATCGGTGTCTCTACGACCATCATTGAAGTCAGCAAACCAACGTTTTATTGTTATTTCAGATGGAGTGAAGTTCACATAACTCTTTTCAAGCCATTGCTTCGCTTGAACGGTATTTTTTTCCATCAAGAAGAAGTGTAGAATTAAAACACGAAATTATTTTTGACACATTGTTCTGAAAATTACAAAAGTAGAGCTCACTCTAAGCCAATAGCTCACAAGCTAATTAATAGAATATCATGAAATTTTAACAGCTTTCTTTTGAAGCTTAGCACTAACTAAAAAAGAGGTAAATGATATAAAAATAACGTCATTTGTGCGTTAGGCCCTGGCCTTTTTAGCCCATGTATTACCTCAAAAAAAAAAAATCATTTTATGATACAAAACTAATTTTTCTAAATATGGGGGTAAGGCTTATATTCATAAAAAAAAATGATATGTATTTAGAATCTATTATAAGAAAATGTTATATGAAAAATTTTATTACATTTCAATCTAATTTAAAATTTTATGAATATTGCGGTAGAACCATGCACTAGTAAGTCAGTGCAAACAGCATTTATTCAGTCTGGTGTTACAATAATTTTTGCATATGTTTTTCTGCCTTGCTATGAATGTCCTTCGTAACAGTATTAACGTTGGAGTCGCTATCAAAATTAGAGCTTCTGACGTACCGTGGTGTTTTTAGTATTATCCAAGCACTAGAAATCTTGTTATTAATACTATTTCGTTTACTATGTAGGTGTGAATAAATAACAGCTACTTACCCTCCATAACGTCCTATAAGTCATTAAAAATACAAACCGTCTGTTGTGAATTTCAAATTTTTAAGTTTTTAAATGCTGTAAACATTCTTTAAAATGAAACGGCGATTAAACAATTCAGCGCGTCTGGCCAGCACGGCTTGATGGCAAGCCAACCAGCCAAACAGCTTTTGCTTGTGAATTTGCCAAACAAGACAAACATACTGTTACGAAAATAAAGATACAACTCTGTATTGTGGGATTTTGGTAAATTTTATGTCATGTAAATTTTATGGCAGCACTGCCACATCGACAATCTTTACGTTATATTTGAATTAACGGATATGAAAATAGAAGATGGTCGATATATCCTGAAGTTTCCAAACTGTAGGCAATTAGGTATATAAGGAGACTGCATTGCCGACGCAATTTAGTAATCGTTTGACTGTCAATAAACAAAGTTGTGTTAAAGGGAAATAAAAGTGTTGTGTAAACGATTATTAAGTGTTGTATTAAGACAAACAGTATAAATGTTATAGTGAAGTAAATAAAAAAACTGTAAAACATTTATTTATTTATGTTTATTTTATTTTAACGCAATTTAAACGAACTCAAACGTTTTAAAAAGGTTAAAACAAGCCGCGCTGAATCGTCCAATCGCAGTTTTAGAAAGAAATGATTGTTATTCTTAATCATTTTTGTGAAATGTTAAAGTAAATTAGAGAATAAAATAAGAGAACATATGACATTCACTTGAGTAGACATAAAAAATTGCTATACTTTTAATCCACTTGACCGCCTATAGTTAACTAATTCTTATTCTTACACCCCAATTAATAATACAAATCAATCAAATTTTACACTTAATCGCATTGTGTGTACTGGAGTTTCATAACATTTAAATTTGCCTGGCAGTGTAACAAAAATCTGTAGGGATGCCTAGATTACAAATTTTACTTAAAAAAAAGTACTTTTCGTAATCGAAATAAATAAATTTTCTTCTTCTTTTCGTCCCCCTACTGTTCAATATTCTATTTTATGTTGCCACCTCACAAATAATCCTTTAAGCAACAGAATGTACAGGAAAACATTAACAGAAATATAAGAAATAAGAAATCTACATGAAAGTGTTGTTGTACTCCTAGGGGATTTGAAATGTTTATTACACTTTGTACACTTACGCCCGTGAGAAGGAGGGAGTAAGTGTGAGAGAGCAAAAGAACAAGATTTTCTTAAAATCATGTTGCCATTTTGCTTCCGGTTAAACAACAGCAAGTATAACCAAAAATTACCCATTTTTGTTGCAATTGTTGACCAATGGGAAACGATTGGACAAGTTAAATGCGTTACACTGTTTTGTTTGTTTTTTCTAGTTTAATGTGTTTTTTATCGAGTTGTGTTCTATTTTATTAAAAATTATTTTAAAAATTTGGTGAAAAAGTACTAAAAGTACAAACACAAGTTTTTTAGAGTTTCCTTTTTATAGTCCCTTATATTAATGCCATAAATTTAATTTCCCTTTTTGTTTCTTTACAGGTATGAACATGTGAACAAATTTTATTTGAGATTTCCTACACAAGTTTACGCTTAACCTCAATAGCTATAAATGTTTGTAAGTTTATAACAAGACAATAAAAAGAAATAAAAGCATATACAGGGTGGGCAAATCTGAGGGTAGAAAGTAAATTGGCTGTCAACCTTTGACACTTATTTAGTAAAAAATTGGGATATTTTAACTATGAAATGCTACACTCTTGAACAAAGAATTTTAATTGCGAAAAATTACTATCAAAATGGTGAAAATTTTACTGTATCACTTCGTAAAATTCGAGCAGTTTTTCCTCGTAATCAGGCTCCCTCCATCTGAGACTGCTGTGCGTAATTTAATCGCTAAATTCGAGGCTCACGGTACTCTTGCTGACAATAGATAAAAACAATACGTTCGTAGTGGCCGTAGTGATGCAAACATAACAGCTGTACAGCAAAGTGTTGAGAATGAGCCTGGAATATTAACTCGTCAACGTTCGCAACAATTGTGCATCACCAGAGGAACTTTGCATAAAAATCTTTATCTCCACGCTTATAAACTTCAACTCGTTGAAGAATTAAAGCCAGCTGACCATTGTTTACGTCAAACGTTTGCAATGCATTTTTCAACAAAATCATCTTTAGTGATGAGGCTCATTTTCAATTAGGCAGTTATGTAAACAAACAAAATTATCACATATGTGGCTTACAAAATCCACAAAGAGTCCTCAAAAAAACCGGTATCATCGGCCCGTATTTTTTCGAAAATTAGCAAGGAAACGCCGTCAACGTGAATTCTCTGCGCTACAAAACCATGACAACCAATTTCTTTTAGCCACAATTGACTACTGTTTACATCAGTGACCTTTGGTTTCAGCAGGACCGCGTTACAAGCCACACAGCCAGCCAAACAATTCAGTTATTGCGTGAGAAATTTTCCATGAGGCCTATTTTCAATTAGGCGGTTATTTAAACAAACAAAATTGACGCATACGTGGCTTACAAAATCCACAAACAGTCCACGAAAAGCTATTACATCTAAAGAAAGTGACTATATGGTGCGGTTTGTGTTTAGGCGGTATCATCGACCCGTATTTTTTCCAAAATGAGCAAGGAAACGCCATCAACGGGATTTCTCTATGCTATTAAACCATGATAATCAATTTCTTGTAGCCACAATTGGCTTATTTTGACATCAGTATCCTTTGGTTTCAGCAGGACCGCGTCACAAGCCACACAGCCAGCCAAACATTTCAGTTATGGCATGAGAAGTTATCCATGAGGCCACTTTTCAATTAAGCGGCTATGTAAACAAACAAAATTGACGCATATGTTGCTCACAAAATCCACAAACAGTCCGCGAAAAGCTATTAGATCTAAAGAAAGTGACCATATAGTGCGGTTTGTGGTTAGGCAGCATCATCGACCCTTATTTTTTCAATAATGAGCAAGGAAACGCCATCAACGGGAATTCTCTGCGCTGGCAAACCATGATAACCAATTTCTTGTAGCCACAATTGGCTAATGTTGACATCAGTGACCTTTGGTTTCAGCAGGACGTCGCAGCAAGCCACACAGCCAGTCAAACATTTCAGTTATTGCATGAGAAGTTTCCAGGTCGCGTCATTCTTTTGAATTAACGCCGCAAGATTATTTGCTCTGCGGCCATTTAGAAGACCGGGTTTACGTGAACGAATCACAAACAACTGACACTCTGAAAAATTAAATTCGGCGCTCTATTGACAAGATAAGCGAAGATTTGCTGCAAAATGTGGTTATAAATTTTGTGAAAAGAGCGGACATTTGCCGACGCGCTAGAGGTGGACATTTGCCCGAAACCATATTCAATTATTAATTCTCATATTTCTATTTGATATTGGTATGAATAAAACTGAATTTGTAAAAAAAATGTGTTTTCAAGCCAATTTAATTCCTAACCTCAAATTTGGCCGCCCTTTACATACATATATACATACATATATTTTTAAGTATATACCATATTTTGGTGGTTTAACAAAAAAAAAAAAAAAAAAAAAAAAATGTATGACAATTGACTTAAGCGATTTTACGTGTATACTTGTCATAATAAACTCATTAAATTTGTACAATTTTTATGTAAAAAAGATATTGTGCGTCAGAAGTCACCATATGTCATTCTTTAAAGTAAAAGAACAATATAAAATAAAAATAAAAAAAAATAAAAAATAAAATAAAAAAATTTATTTTCCCCAAGTTTTATAATATTTTTCTTTCGCCTTTATTTAGTGACTCTTTATTAAAATAAATGAACTAAAAAGTTTTCAAAATTTAAAATTTTCAAAAGTAAAAAACTTATATCGTTTTGCTTAAAATACTTTTCTTTTACAACTTTTACCTCCATATTCATAAAATCTAAAAAGAGTTTGAAATGTATTTTATTTTTAATTGTGTAAACAAAATTTTTTCAAAACATATTTGAAATACATTTTAAGTTTTTATGAATATGGAGGTTAATCTTTTTTCTTGTAAGAAAGTAACATTACCATTTCTACATAACATATTAATTGATTCATTCAAATAGACAGGTTCTGAAATACCGTGACCGTTCGATTTATCTTACATCCCTCGATTCGAATAGGTTTCCCTATAATGTTTCCCGCAAATTTTCAGGATTAATGTCTAATTCTGAATAAGCGTTCAAGCTGCCTCCTACTAAAATTCATTAAAGTTATACAGGTTTGAAATAAGTGCCCTGATGATTCGGACTTGAAGCAATCGCTATCTTCCATAAGTGTTCATTGAATCTACAATGACCTGTCAAAATGGCGGTTAATACACTCTTAGGCTATTCTTAGTTAGGTTAATAGATAGACTGAAGTCTTTCTACAGTAAAAGTTTAAAGGGTCTTATTTTTTTATTAATTGCCATAACGTTCCATGAAGGTACATAGGGACTTCTCTCAGTCAATGAGCTACACCCGATTCTATTTTTAAACTCATTGAAAGGGACCTACAGTTTAACGCCGGCTCCGAACGGCAAATGCATTTAGAAAAGTTGTCAATAATATTTATACTCATAACCAATTATTAGCTAATTTTATGAAGTGATACCGCTGCCGCAAAACTTTTTTCCTTTTTAAGATGGTCTGGACTGGTATTGAACCGACGACCTTCTGGTTGGTAGCCGGGTGTCTTACCACAGCAGCACTGTCTTAATTAATCTGAATTAAAATATTTTTCGGCTCTCTTTATACTTCCTTTTACTGATCACATCCTTCCAGACTCCTCTTCCTATTCCATGAAAATATTCTGGCCACATCAGTGGCTTAGAAGCCCACTTCTTAGCAAGTTCAGCTGCTTGCTATTTCCTTGAATTCCCACATTGGTTTAGCTTATTCAGGCAAACCCATATTAATATCGATAGTTAGGATGGCAGCTTGATTGTCAGATAGTATGGATATCTCTTATCTTCTGTACTTATTTCCAAGTTGAATTAAGTACATCTTTCGATGGCGTATTCCTTCGCCTAAAAGCGCCTGCAAGTTTTCCCATGAGTTTCGAGTATTCTATTTTCGGCTTCTATTCCATTACCGGTCGTAAGCCTATCTGGTGCCACTGAATGGTTCATTCTCTAAAGGACTATGTAGTACACAAACTATTGCATTGATTGTTACTACTCTGTCCCATTGCAAAACATTTTTTAAAGTCATAGAGTTTCCTGGTTATGTTCAAGATACTGCTAAGGAAGGAGTCGCTAACCTCTAGAATCGTAAGATCACGAGTCCACTGAATAATGTCTTGTTCGCTCAGTTTTGAATTATCCTTAGCTAGGATCACTTCTGTCCAAGAGATAGCCAAAGAGTGATCTCGATTCCTGTGGTCACGATGCTCCCTGAAGAAACTCTTATTTGGCCATTATTATTGCATTGGTCTGCATGGCTCTAGTCTTCACTATCATGCATGGTTGGCAACCCACTGGGTAAACCAGTTAAGCCCACCCGGGTTTTATATTTTTAAAAAATATTAAAAAAAAACCGGGCAATCCACTTTGAAGCTGATTTTATATTTCTTGAAATGCGATGATTCAGTAGCATGCCAAAAGATATTGTATCCTCCGAAACAGAAGGAGCAATGTCTGAAGAATATGGCGGAAGTAGCAATTTAGGGCTTCGAATAATTGTTTTGCAGTTTTTGCAAGGTGAGACCGTGTTGTAGTTCAAAAGAACAACTTAATCATGTCTGTTTTTATATTCCGACCGTTTTTCTCATAATGCACGGAGTAATTGCAGTCTGCTCCCATCACCCATTTTTAGCAGCTTATAGTACATAATGCCGCCTTATTCCCACTAAGTGTGCAAAATTGCATTATTAATACTAAAACAACTTAATTGTACTAACAAACAAAACCCAATATTAAACCCAATAAAACCCAAACAACCCATCAAAAAACCAATAAAACCCGGTGGGTTGGGTTTAAAAAAACCCGAGTTTTTGACAACCATGCTATCATGTGTAATGAACTTAAGTCCAACAAAGCCTCTAACGTCGCAATAGTACAGGTCTCTTTTGCCCCTATTGTGTCTACACACGTCAATCTCTTTATCATTCTTAAGCCCCCATAATTTTGTTCTGACATTCGTCCTTGCCTATTTAATGGCCTCTTAGGTTTGAATTGGCCTAACTATCATGGTACGTACAACCCCATGATTTTCCTGCAATTTTTCTGTATGTAACAAATTCACGTTTCGCATTTCTAGAAAAATACTCTATATGAGCCATCTATACCAGTTTATTATCCAATATTATCCCCAGATGTGAATTGCATTTCAACGGGAGTTGTGTCTCCCCATTTAGGAATTTTCCTTCAACTTGTAAACTATACTATTGTGGTCTTGTTCGTGTTAAAGCTCAACCAATTTGACACCAGAAAGAGCTATCAGTGTGCAAGTTTATAATACAGTGCTGTTTACAGTGCTTACTAAAAACTTGAGAGCATTTTTATAACTACTAGCCTCACTATTAAAATTAATAAATTATTTTTATTGTTCATTTAATTTAGACCTTTTTATAAGGCTTATTAATATAAAAACAAAATATTGAGTTGTTTTGAATTGTGTAAAATAAAATCAATGCAGCGAATTTAGTGTTTTATTTCCACACTTTATCTTTATACAGCAACTTCTTTAACTTCCACTTAAGACATATTTACTCAACACTTTTACGAGTGCCTTAACACAACTTTATTTTATGATTTAAATTACAACTTTACACAATGACTGCCATACTATAAATATATCTATCGATGCATAATACACCACCTTTTATATATAATTGTCATTGCTTCCGAATGTTCTTGTACTTGCTACAGCGTTATATTATAACGTGTCCGTCATCTAACTTTTTTTTTCAACTAGTGCTTATTTCGTGAATGGTAACACTTAGCTCATGTCTGATTTGACAGATAATTACTTTTATCCTTCCTCTGAACGAATATAGTTGTGTATACGCTTTTTTCGCTTCGCTTAGTGCCCATTTTGTCAAAAAAAAAATCATCTTTTCAGATGAAGCTCCTTTTGATCTTGGCGGATATGTAAAGAAGCAAAATTGTTGCATTTGGGGCACAGAAAACCTTCACGCATACATTGAAAAGCCGATACACCCAAGACGAGTCACTGTTTGGTGCGGATTTTGGTCTAGAGGTATAATTGGGCCATTTTTCTTCGAAAATGAGCCTGGAGTGGCCGTTACAGCCAATGGCGATTGTTATCGGACCATGTTGAATGAATTTTTGTTCACAAAAATTGAAGAGGAGAATATTAGCAACATTTGGTTTCAACAGGACGGCGGTACGTGCCCACAGCCGAAAATACACTCGATGTTTTATATAAGGTAACACCGTTCAATACGCAATTGGTAATACTGCAATTAGTAATACAAATTAAGTATAGCATCTTTGCTTAACAAAGGTTTAACAAACTTTGTTAAGTTTTTTTTTTTTTGCATGTGATCGTAAAAGTTAAAATGCAAAAAGTGCAGCATTTTTACACTTTACGACAACGTTTTTAGTAAGGAACGCTTGGAAATTTGAATAAACAAATTAAGTGTGGGCAAACACCCAATAAAAATTAAAGCTCAAATTGATGTTTTAGTAATCACCCTGTGGATTTAAAATTGAAATCGAATTACTTACAATTTAAACAAATCGTTCTTAACATCTTGTATAGGGAATTAGGTAATTCGGCTCATAATTGAACGAATTACGAGAGATGTTGTGGTGTGAACATGAAGCTTTGCCAAATTGCCTTTTACAAGCAATTAAAGCCAACTAAAGAAGTCAAATTTAAAAAGAAAAAATATTCGATTTTTCTAAGAAGGGGTTAGTTTGCTCTTCAGTTACAAATAAAGGTAGATATGAGGATGTCATGTACAGTTCCATCTAACATAGCTTAGTTTTATACATAATGTATACTCTTATACTCAAAATAGCATAACCCGTAGCATAAAAAATAGACATATTTTTTTACAATAAAAATGTGTGTACGATATACTCTCTCATAATATAAAATACTCCCTCCTTGTATTGCTATAAAAATCAAAACGGGTAGTGCGGGTGGTGTTTATTGTATATATTTCTCCCTCTGGTAAATATTTGAAGCAATTTTTTTACCCCATTGCCTTAGTAGACCCCCTTTTCTCTTTTGTATAAGTTGCCGGTGTTGTTTTGAATTGCTACTCAACATATAATACTTTGTAAGCAATAAGCATTCCTGCAGCAAATTAATAAATTAATCCTGTGACAAATTTTCTTTCATGTTGTTTCTTATTTTTTGTTGTTGCTGCTACTACTGCTGCTGTTACTCCTGATGCTGATGCTTTTCACAGTTTTAATGCGAACGAATTAACGTTCTGGGTTGCTCTCATGATGACAGACAAAAAGAAAATGAAGCCAAGTTTTGCTTATAAATGCGGCAAATAAGCGAAAGGCACGTTAGCTACGGGAAGACAAATAGAATCTTTTTTTTTATAATATTCAACGAGAACTATACTCTGGTAACGGTAGTAATTTAAAGATGTTTTACGACCGAATGAATCTTCCCTTTAAAAGTGCCATGAAGATATTGTGTTATTTCCCTTTGAGTTGGAGTGAACACCATCATTTTTTGTTTGTACATGAGGTGTGGCACTGTTTAGTTTTTAATCATAAAGCTTTATAAGGTGATATATTAATGCTTTGAAAGCGTAGCACTGCAGTGTAGTTGAAACTATTTAGTTGATATCATCGACAAAAAAATGGTTTTGAATAATGGTTTCAGTACAGCTGTAAGCCTTATTTATAGCCCAAAATCTATTATAAGAAAGCTTTTCTAAAAATTAAAAAAATAAGTATGTAATTAAGTTTGAGAGCATTTGTTATTTGGGAAAATCCTAAAAAAATTAAAAATACTCTACTTTACTGTACTGCATTTTTTTTCCTCCATTAATTGGTTTCAGTAATCAAGTTGATTTTGCAAGCTAAGACGATTAATCAACTTTAGCTCGCCTCCATGATTGTGTGTAGTGGTAAAGATCCATGCTAAGTAACGGAGCTGGTGATCTATACTTAGCATTTTAATTTTTTCCCGGTAGGTGGCGTTTTCTCCTGAACATTCGTCTGACTTTTTTTTATCATCATCGCCTGAGATAGACTGGAAAGCCAGGAGGCTTCTTTAGATGGAAACCGTTCGAAACCGCAATGTAATTTTTTTCGTCATGTTTCGAACCTGGGCCGTTTGTGTTGTATGCCTGCACTGTAATCACAACACCACGCTACCAAAACTGCACTGCAAGCGCAACCCAATATGCATGTCCTTTATGGAACCATATGTTATTCCTTGTATAACAATATTTGATTAAAATATCATGGGCATGGGGTGGCACCGAAGACCTCATGGTTGGTAGGCGGGTCTCTGACCTACCACTGGCACACAGGTCATATTAACAGTATTCGTATAATTGTGCAGTTGCGCTCGCCAAAGTCTATGCTTTATAGACTGTAAGTAAGCCTTCGTTGCGTTTGAGAAAGCCTTCATGATATGATTACTCCATAACACGACTTATGTCACAATGCAAGGGACCGATAGGAGCGAAAATTGGATCGAACCAAAGTGTTTCCTGTCACTATTGCTATTTAATATAGTTCTGGGCACAATCATTGAGAGAGCCTTCGTCCAAGGCAGTGTCTCCAAAGTCGAATAAACGACTTGGATTTTGCAGATGACATATGCCACCTGGCTCAAGGCTAATCATTTGAAAGAAAGAAGTGCAAATGTTGGTGAATTGGTTACACTCTCAGAATACAATCGAGGGATATTATCAGAATTGCCAATAGATTTGAATTCACAGGGAAGCAGAAGAAGAGGACGCCCAGCCCATACAGGGTGATGACAAATTGAAGCTGAATCGAACAGATGTTGAAAAAATTTGAAATCCTTAGCATAAGACAAGGCACTGTGCAAGAATAATTTGTTGTGCTTTAGTATAAGCTATGCAGCTAATTGGACATAATGCCCATTCTGTCAAACAAGGCCTCCAGAAGGCGCTAAATACACGTCTTGTCATTACAAACTGTTTAGACATTCTGGATTTGATGGAAATTCAATGCCAGCTAGATTTCCGTGAGACTCTCCTCTTAAAGCCGTTGATTGCCCGCCACCGATACACAGCTGCTTCGTATGTATCTAAAAGACGTTTCTGTTTGCTTCCTTAGCCTGTGGATGCATCTCTAAGTGTTTTATGAAGCTTACTAAAGTTAGACTCCTTCTAATTCAGCCCATTTTAAGAACTTGGTAGTACTTTAAGTTTAATTGTTCAGTGCTCATTGGATTTTCTGTTGTTGCAAATTTCACTTAAAGAGTTCCTAGCAACACTGCTTGTACATTGTTAATAGTACTACCAAACAGCTGTACCCTAGCCAATATAATCATTTACTGACCTTTAATATAAGCTTGCCATTGAAAATCTATCAGGAGACTTAAGCAATATTGACGATATACTTCTTTTGCAATCATGTGGAAATATTTCAACCAAGGATTCACTAGCCTATTGGCGTGTTCGCTGATAATGTTACCAGAAATACACGAAAACTGTTGTCTCTAACTGTTGTCCTGCATAGTAGTTTGCATTTCGGGACCTTTTGGCGAAAAGTTTTGCCACCGAATGTACCGCAACCTTCATTACATGAATGTGAAGTGCTGTTAAACCAATCAAGGTCTTCAAGGCCGCTGTTGGACATTTCCTTATTGCTCCTGTTATATTGAGGCAGGCGAGTCTCTGTACCCTGCCTAATTTTTTTGTACATTTAAAGCTTTAAACTTTATTATTGAAGTTAATCTATTGGTTTGTGTCAAGGCTACGATTACCCTGCCAATGCTGTATCTATTTGTAAAGCTCTGCCTGTACCACTATAAGTGGAATATTTATTTCGAATTCGTAATGTCAATTGAATAATAGGTTGTGGAATTTACTAGAACATTATATTAATTTATAGTAAAAGACTTAGTCAGTCAGTCATAATTTAATAGCCAACCAGTTAAGTTATGCTTAGGCGTTAGTAAAAGTCTTGACTAAATTTGTTTATTAAGTGGAAGGTAAATAAGTTGGATACTATATAAAGATAAATACTTCGTTTATTTTATTTAACGTTTTCAAAAGGTTAAAATGGTACAATATTTCAAGGCCTTCTTTTATTATTTAAGCTGTTATGTGTACCTGCTAAATAAAGTGTCAACTGTACGCTATATTTAAACTTAAGTATATGTTAAGGTGTCCGTAAGAATAACAACGTTTTTTTATTAAGATGTTTTATGCCTCAGTGGAATTACAAGTAATTTATTAGTCTACAACACATCAGCGTATGTTCTTAGTCGCTAAGGCTATAAAAATTTAAATATAATTTGTATTGAGGTTTATTGTGAACATTTTTGTTCTTAAAATCTTACCAGGACCAGCACGTACAATATTTATCTTTTGTTCCTTAACGTCCACCTACAATTATAATCAAATCAAGTGTTAATACACCGGTAGGAGAGAGTGAGATCGTACGTTCACCTATGCTGTCTGCGCGTCTTGTTATCGAAGTTCGTACGTGTTTGTATATTGCGGTATTAAAGTGTAAATAAAACACTATTTTTTGGCGACATGTCCGGAATATGTAAGTTTTTATTTACGAATTGTAACCACAACAGTGTTGCCACCAACCAGTTTTAAAATTACACATCTGAAGTAAAATTATACACAAAATTCCAAACTTTGTGTACTTTTAACAGCATTTCATTCAAACTGTTCGAAGTGATGGAACTAATGGCTGCTATAATGTTGTCTTTTAGGGCTAGAATTCTGGCTGACTTGTCCCTGTATACGAGAGACTTTACGTAACCTCACAAAATAATTCCTCCTTTGAAAAGTTTATGATATTGTGTGCCGAGTGCCGTGTGGCCTTTGGCAGGGTTTTGCTGAAACCACGTGTCAACCAAGACTAATTCTTTCATTTTGTATAAAAATGTCGTTAAATATTAATTAATTCCAATGCCGAAAATAGCATCGTTTTTGAAAAAGTATAGTTCAGTTATGCCGCCGGCTGACAAACCACACGCAACGGTACATCTTTCAGGATACATTGACAATTTTTGAACTGCCTTTGGCTGCTCTTCACACCAAATTTGAAAATTCTGTTCTTTGACTTACGCATTCGACATTTGCTGATGAAATGGCAAACCTTAGTGCACGCTTTTGGCACTGCAAAAATACACACTGAAAAATCAAATAGTAAAATACCAGCCTTTATCAGTGCCGCACAATTACCAAGTAAATGCTCTGGCAATTAAAATTATCTTGACGGTCATGTTATGATATTATCGAACTTCGAATTGTAAACACGAGCTAACCAAGTCTTGATTGATAACAAGATCCTAAGTAAGTCCATAAGATAACTTCACATTTAGTGCCGTTGAATGAAGCCCACTAATAAGTAAATGGAGAGAAAAAACGGCTTTTAGCTGGAGCAAACAGCTAAGAGCCGTAGTTTTAAGAAACACAACTTGCGGAAATGGAAATAAAAATACTGAATTAAAAGGTAAAGATAGGGATATGTTCAAAACCAACCCGCCATACATATCAGTATAACAAAAAGTAAAATTACACACAAATTACTCATGAAGTTAATTACACACAAAATTATAAATTACACACAATATGTGTAATTACACATAAGCTGGCAACACTGAACTACAAACTAAATATTTGTACAGTTAAGTTGTTGTTTGTAGACTTACGAGTACGAGTATTGTAGGAAATATAAGGATTTATTGATACAAAGTTATGCCAAAAATATAAAAAAACAATTTTTGGTTTGTCTATCAGATTCAAAATTTTATTGTTATTTCTCTCAAGATTTTATCAAATGACTCAAATCGTGTTTTTAAGCATTTTGCTTAATTTTTTGTTGCTTTTTTTGTTAAGAAAACATCTTAAACGTAATAAACACGTTCTGGTTAAAAACTTATCATCAATGTGTTTAAGTTTTAAGGTTTTTTAAGTTCTTATCACTTTGTTTGAGATTCTCTTTTAAAACTTTAACAATTAAATCAAATACATGAAGTTGCCAAAGGCTAAATTTTAATTGGCAGCAGAACAAAACAAATTTTTTGTTTTTCTTTTTCTTAAAATAACAAGGAGAGAAGGCATATTTGATGAAAAGAAAATATTCATCACACAAAAGAAAAAATGTTTGTCAAACATATTTACACTCGCAAAGCCAATTATGAGGTCATTAAATATTTAAAAAGAGTTGGAAGTGAAAATCAAAGGAAATTTCTGAAAAAAAAAATTAATTAATTTGTAAAAGTGAATAATTACACAATTTCCAAACACTTTTAATAAAATATTCTTCTGTTTTTTACTATTTTGTTGTGTAATTAAGGCGTCGACAATCACTTGATTTTTCAACCACTATGTCATAAAAGTATGCTATAAAAATTTCCTTTTAAGCATCATATCCTTCCACAATTTCTTACAGTATTTTTTTGCATTTCTTTATAGCAATTATTTAAAATTTTATCTCTTACAGGATATCTGCCAATAATTGCGGTCTGTCTTTTCGAATGAACTAGAAAAATGTCAAAGTTGCAGATTTCATGCTGTGAAATATTTTATAATAAAATAAAGGCGGTACTCAATAGTCCTTATAAATAAATCAAAGGACATGCAGTCGCCAATCTCTATATTTCTTTAAAAAAGTATGTAAAATAAGAGATATTTTAATTTTGTAAGAGCTACTGAAATTCAATTTCAAATAAAACGTTGTTTGGAGAAGGAGTCTACGGTATTTAGAAATTATGTTTATTAACACACTATGAACGGGTGCGGGTACTAGTACTCGTTTCGCAGCTTAACTCTTGTAAACGAGATATTATACGAAACATTATTTTTCCCTTGTGTCACTTAAAAGCGGTGATTTTAAACAAGTACTAATATCTGCCACGCTTTCAAAATGGCAATCTGTGAAACGGGTAATAATACCCGTACCCGCTCATAGTATGTTAAGTGACCTACACGACTGCTGACAAAAAGTTGCCTAATTAGAATGAAGAATAAAGAAGGAAATTAATTGGTTTCACGGCAGCACAGTTTAATTCATAGACAACAATCGCCTTTTTAGCTTTTTTGTAGGTGACAGGAAATTAGCAGGTATATTTTCCCAAGAGGAGTCTTTGTCTCTCGCCATGTATGATTGTTTTGCCTTAGTTCTTGGATAATTGTATGTATGTCGCCAGGTATTTCCTGGTCGACCGCGGTTCTTGGATCATTGAGGATTCTACTCAAGTGCCATACTTGTAATACCATGGGGATGTTTGCTTAAGATATGGCCGATCCACCTCCACTACTTTTGTCTTATTTGCTTCAGTATGGGCTTTTCATTTGTCAAATTCCATAGTTCTATGCCAGAATATCTTGCAAATGATTTCAAGGCGTTTGTTGGTAAATACTGACGTACAACATAATTGACGTTACACATGAGTTGAATATGCTAAGGTTGGTTTGCTTGGATATGTATGAGCTTTTCCATACTGACTTCAGACGTCCAAATGCGGCTCTTGGTTCGTTGAGCCTGTTGTTAACGGCTGTTTCTTCAAAGCCATTTGTTGCCATTGTGCTTCCCAGAAGTAAAAACTATCTACATAGTCAATTGGTTGGTCCTGCAGCATGATGTGCTAATGTTGCTAATTATCATACCTCAAGTCCTACACTGCGAGCCAGAGATTCTAAATTGATTATTTCTGTTGAAGATCTTGTGTGAGAGTAGTCTGTGTGAACAGACCATGATTCCTGACTTATTCGTTTAAGATTCACTTGTCATCATCATTAATTAATTAATACCTCGCGTATTGTCACACTACACCAAGCCCTTTTTCTTTGGTATGTGTACTATTTCGGCTTTTTCACACATTTCAGGTAGTTGTTCGCTTAGCCAATCCTGACGTATGTAGTTAGTTAGTTACAACGGGTAGCCAATACTGATCCTACTGTGATGACCATAGAAAATAACGTCCAACCAGACGTATGCATAAAAGAAGAAATCCCACTGATACTTACATTAGTCAGCTGATATTTATATTAGGCAGGTCTGACATGGCATGCAGAAACGAACTGTCAAGGAAAACGTTCTAATATCCGAAAGATTCGGATACTGACACATCATCACAACTCCTACATTAATCATTGAATAGTAGACCTATTCTCCCAGCGTGCACACCAGTCGCCTAGTGATATCAGCCACCAGGATACGTAGCCTATGCCGCAGCATCCACGTGATGGACTTCGAGCAAGCCTGATCGTCAGAGTAGGAGGGTTCATTTTCTCACTTTTATTGTGCGCTGTCCGACAAGTACTGCAATACCAGAATTCTGGAAGAGGCATTCCAACCAGATGGTCTATCTCCTCGATGCCAAGGAGAGAGATTTGGCTTGTCAGAGTGACGCCTTACCCAGATAATCTACAGGTTGCATCCACATAGGAGCGACGATGTATAAGCACCCTGGACGCAGCCTGGCTGTCCATAAAAATCCAATCCATCATCCAATCCACTTCCATCTTTATCGTCGAAACTTCCGCCTGTAAGATACTGCAGTGGTTCGGAAGTCTACAAATACTTTCACCCCATATGCAGGAATAAGGACACTGTTACCGACCTTTTCCTAGGATTTCGAAGTGTGACTTATATGTAGATGGATAATTTCAAGGGCAAGTAGTAGCTATCGCTATTAAAAGCAAGGACTAGCGATATAAAAACCTTTTTTATTGTTAGTAAATACAATATTATCACCAGAGCTCACTTATGTTTTAATAAAGTTCTACTTTTTACCTCCCCTTTCCCTATACAAGATGCTTGAGTGCATTAAATTATTTTGTTAATATTTTTGCTTTTATTTTATTTCAATTCTGTAAAAAAACATAATTTTTTTATTTTCAATAAAAATTGAACATCCTGTTACAATAACATTATATTTGATGCCCTTTTTTCTGTTGGCTTTATGATGGTTTATGTTTTTAAATGATTGAGCATTTGATGTCAAGCATTCGTTAATGGCATTTTTATGTTTTATGAAAAATAAAAAAAAAACAATAACAATATAATTATTATTGTCATCATCATCATCATCATCATCAATAATACTACCATTCGATATGTCAATTTTATTTTAAGTTGGAGATAAAATTATTATAATCATTCACAATCGGCTTTACAAAAATCAATCAAAAATGAAAGAAAAAGAATTTTGATTTATTGTTGCATAAGCTATCGCCATTAACAGAATTTAATATTTCAATTAAAAACTTTAAAATTATTTAATAATTTGTAAACAAAACTTAATTATACAATAAATGATAAGGAATATTGTGGTCTCTGAGAAGGCTTAATATAAATTGAGAGAAGTGCACCAAAGCAATAAGTTACAAAATGAGCTCCTAGTGCCAAGCTCTATTAAGCAATTCTGAAATATCTATAGCCAGTAAGCTTTTTTTTAATCTAAAGGGTCCACCAAATAATTTTTTTTTTTTTTTTTTTTGAAAATGCTATAAAAAAAAACTACTGAATATTTTCTCAAATTTCTTTTTTTATTTGAAAGTACTATCCTTCCGGTTAATAATGAAAAATAATTTCATTCAAATGGTTGCCTCGGTTGGCCATGCAGTAGCCTACACGATCGGTTCAATTTTTAAGCACATTATCGATTGTGTGCAGCTGTATTTCACCAATGGCTTCACGAATATTGTCCTTAAAGCGTCAATTGTCTATGGCTTGTTGGCGTAATACTTATCTATGACGGCACCCCACAAATAATAGTCCAACGGTGTCAAATCGCAGCTCCGAGGTGGCCAAACGACATCAGCTCTGCGGCTGATAATGCGATCTTCAAAAACAGGGCGCAAAACATAGAGTGTAGCTTCGGCTGTGTGGCACGTAGCGTCGTCCTGTTGAAACCAAATGTTGCCAATATCCTCCTCTTCAATTTTTGTGAACAAAAATTCGTTCAACATGGGCCGATAACGATCGCCATTGACTGTAACGGCCACTCCTTGCTCATTTTCGAAGAAAAATGGCCCAATTATGCCTCTGGAAATCCGCACCAAACAGTGACTCGTCTTGGGTGTATCGGCTTTTCAATGTATGCGTGCGGGTTTTCTGTGCCCCAAATGCGACAATTTTGCTTGTTCACATACCCGCCAAGATCAAAATGAGCTTTAATGAGCAATTTTCGCACACATTCTGCAAAATTACCATGATTTTTAAAGTAATGTCGCAATATTTTCCAGCGTTGTTCAAGCGTATACACAACCATATACGTTCAGCGGAAGGATAAAACTAATTATCTGTCAAATCAGACATGAGCTAAGTATTACCATTCACGAAATAAGCACTAGTTGAAAAAAAACGTTAGATGGCGGACCCTTTATGATGGTACATCTTTAGCACAGGCAAAACCGGCTTATTATTCACTTATTTGAACGTAGAATTTTTTTAATAAGGTGAACATACAAAACATTTTATAGTTTGGATGAATTGAAACACACCTTATGTACGATAGTGTGTTTTTTATAGAGGTATAGAATATTAAGTTGCAATAAAACAACAATGGATTGTTCGATTGACATGAATTTTATTTATCCGAAAGATAATCTTGTTGCATTTCATTTTAAATATAATTTCTGGCATATGACCGCCACGGCTGGCGCAGATGTAGTCCAATCTGGACTACAATTGTGGCTGTATATCGGCAATAACACGGCGAATGTTGTCTTCAAAATGGTCAGGCGTTTGTGGCTTTACCGCATAGACCAATGACTTTACATAGCCCCACAGAAAGTAGTCTAGCGGTGTTAAATCACAAGATCTTGGAGGCCAATTCACAGGTCCAAAACGTGAAATTAGGCGGTTACCAAACGTGCCTTTCAATAAATCTATTGTGGCACGAGCTGTGTGACATGTTGCGCCGTCTTATTGAAACCACATCTCCTGCACATCATGGTTATTCAATTCAGGAATGAAAAAGTTAGTAATCATGGCTCTATACCGATCACTATTGGCTGTAACGTTCTGGCCATCATCGTTTTTGAAAAAGTACGGACCAATGATTCCACCAGCCCATAAAGCGCACCAAACAGTCAATTTTTCTAGATGTAACGGTGTTTCCACATACACTTGAGGATTACCTTCACTCCAAATGCAGCAGTTTTGTTTGTTGACGTAGCCATTCAACCAGAAGTGCGCTTCATCGCTAAACAAAATTCGCTTATGAAAGTCGGGAACAAATTGAAATAAAATTGCACTATTTGCAAGCGTTGTTCAGGCGTGAGTCTATTCATGATGAATTGCCAGACCAAATTGAGAATAAATCACTTGACAGCTGTTAAATCGGTCGCCATCTTGAAAAGTAATGCCAACTTAAAGTTCTATACCTCTATAAAAAACACGCTCTATATACATTGATAATGAAAACAAAACTTGAAAACACTAAAAACCTGTTTGTTTGACGATTGTTCGAAACTTAAATGACGTTATTTTTAAAATTTATTGGCAAAATGACGATTTTCTATAAATTTCATTTGGCAGCTTTTATAAAGAAGGAAAGATATTTTTCTTTAGCCACTCTTTTGCAAATTTAATTAAAGGTATTTGTGTAACCTCTTGACATTGCTTTTCCTTATACAGCATTTCGCTATAACGCCCGGTTTTAATAATGGAACACATTCGCTTCTGTTTGCAAATTAACGTTATATGGATTCACTTGTTTTTAACAAAAATGTAAGGCAAGTAAAAGCAACACATATTCACCTCATTCTACGAAATTTCGATATACAACCTAATTCATTTAAACATATTCAGGCCGTATAAAGAGGTATAAGTGCACTTATTTATTTGCCGTATTATTACGTGAATATACATCTACAAATAAAATCTTTACTTTCTTCAGATTATTCAATAGTTGTGTTGTATTTATTACAACTGAAACATTTAATGAGTAAATAAGTCTACTGTGCATTATAAATTTATCCAAATATTTACTTAAATCTCTCAAAGTATTTTCAAATGTGAATAGCAATCGTTCACAAATTTGATTATATTTAATTAAAATCATTTGAACAAAAACAGCAACAGCGACAGCAACAGCAATAACAACAATAATGATAATTATTTTAAATATTGACTCGTACGAAACATTAACATTTTACAAAAATCACAATTAATTTACAATATTAGTTGAATGATGACACATTTTATGGTCGTTATTTAAGCCATATAATAAATGTATAGTTTTATTATACCATATACACCAATTCCAAACCATATTCGAAACCAAAAAAGGCGAGTGGTTTATTTGCCTAAATTTAGGCAACTCATTTATTTATTTAAAATCGAAAACAATAAAGATTTACAAAATACCAAACTCGATTATTATTATTGTTATTTGTTATACTGATATCTGCAGATTTAGTTTGTATTTAGATAGTGAATGTGTGATTATGATTATGGGTCTCATATCTAAATAATCATGAGATACAACAAAATTGTGGTTTTAAATGCATAAACTAAATGTGCAACAACACACCCAGCATATGCTGAGAAAAGAAATAAAGTTTTATATAACTATCGGGTGGGCCATCTATTGGCTTAAATTGTTAACAGCGGATATTTCGAATCTGGCAATACTTATGTCATCCTATTCTGTCACAAAAATTCAGTAGATTATCTCCACTGAACGAAATGAATCGATTTAGGCTCGAACAACTTTGGGATTTATTAGAAATTTATTTCCACATTAAAGATAATTGGTCGGAAATTGCACCAAAATGTCGAACAAAATTTGGTCACAGAGAAGGACCAACAGTGTCCGGTATACGCTAGTTTATTGTTAAAGTTCGTGAAACTGGTTTCATTGTTCATGCGCCAAGACGTAAACGTGCCCGTACATTGCATTCATCCGAAAATATCAAAGCTGTGGCTGAGAGTGTGAGTGAGATTCTATCAATATCAACTCGTTATCATTCTCAAGAGTTTCATTTCATTTCACTCACCAGTTTACCTATAATTTTGCGAAAAATTTTCGGTATGACACCGTACAAAGTTCAATTGGTTCAAGAGTTCAAGCTACTTCGTTTTCGCTTCTCTAGATGATGTCGATTTTGCCAAAAAAAAATCATCTTTGTGGGTACGAAACAATAAACGAAATTGTCGTATTTGTGGCTCAGAAAATCCAAACGTGATCTTACAGAAACCAATGCACCCATTACGAGTGACTGTTTGGTGTGGCTTGTTAAGCAGAGGCATCATTGGTCAATGTCGATACATATTGCACCATATTAATATATCAATTCCCATAACATTCCATGAAGTAACACGGAGACTTCTCTCAGTCAATAAGCTGCACCCAATTCTATTTTAAGACTCATTAAAAGGGACCTACAGTTTAACCCCGGCTCCGAACAGCAAATGCCTTAAAGAAGTTTTCAATGGTAGGAATACTCATAACCAGCTAATGATATGAGGTGATACCGCTATTAGGCGGGTAGGCGGGTAGTTTACCTACCATACTACGGCGGCGCACCATGATATCCTATTTTTTTGTGCCTGCTGTTAATGGTATTGAGGTGAACTATGTTTGGTTTCAACAGGATGGTGCCACCTGCCACACATCTCTTTTACCGGTGACCAGTCCGGGGCTGCTGTGGAGCACTTGTTTGTATTTACACTCACGTCTCACTAAGCCTGACCAGAGGTAATCTGGTGCCACGGGAATCGAGTGCCACAGGGATTCGGATCTCTACCCGATTGTTTGGTAGGCCCCCTTGTGGAAGCTTCATGGTTGCTGTGGTTTAGACCTAAAGCGCAGGCAGAGCGCGAGCTCGGTGTGGTGTTGCATCTCCTAAATAGGGTGCTGTGACACCTATCACGGCAGGAATTTAGATAGTCTCCGACTCCCCACCAAGGTGTGAAGGTTATGAGTGTCCTAACAACACGCCTTCGAATTCGTACTCACTTATGATATACACTTGTGGGTGTCACAGGTGGGGGCGTTGGTAGAAGTATCGTATTCACTTGTGCCATTGTGGCACCGTGGGTTATGCCACACGACGAAGACTCACGTACACCTAGATGAAACCTGACACCTGCCACACATCTCCTGCTAAAATCGATTAATTGCGTCAGACGTTTAATGGTTGTTTAATTAGCCGAAATGATGTCAGTTGGCCGACAAAAAGCTGCGATTTGACACCGTTGGACTATTTTCTGTGGGGCGCCGTTAGAGACAAGTGCTATGCCAACAAACTAGAAACAATTGAGCATTTGAAGGCCAATATTCGTAATGCATTGCCGAGATATGACCCCGCCATATGAATCAAATAATATTTCATTACCAACCAAAAAAATTGTACTTTTAGGTAATTTACAAGGTATAGGTTGCATTGGCCTTAATTTAAAAAAATTTCTTATTTCATGACTCGCATACTCATCAGAAAACTTTAAGTTTGTTCTTGAAATGAAAAAAAATTAAATTTTTTCATAATTGTCTGCTGGGCAGGCACATGACATACACTGACCACAAACCTTAATAGCAAAAGTTCCATTTTGTAACAACAAAACCTTTAATGAAGCCATTTTTTCGTTTATTTGTTTGCTTCACTTTCGTCCTTTTTGCTTTAAAAAGGACTTTCGTTTTGTAGTTATACAAAAGTATATCTCGCCTCCCAAAAAACCCCCATTTTCCAGCTGATAATGATGTTTTCTTTTTACAGCAATTAAGCTGTTGCTTAAATTAATGTTTGTGCATTTTTGTTGTTAGTGTTGTAATGTTTTTGTTATTTTTTATGTTACTTTTGTTGTTGCCGTTGTTGTTGTTTCATGTATTAATTATAATAAAACCAGACCACCGGACAGAATTACAAATGGGAATGTATTTAAAATAAAGCATAAGACTCGATGCTCGTTTGTGTGCCACAACATAAAATTGCTGAAATTTCAAATCAAAATAAATATTTTCAAGTGTATACTTTGGGGCTAATTAAAATTTGTATTTAATGTGCATACCATAAGGCACAGTGGGAAGAAGTATAAATTAAATGCCTGTATAAAGAGAAGATCTTAACATTTTAAACTTATTCATATCGTATATGAATGCTAAGGCCAATTATGAACTAGCATTTATTAAAGGTCACAGTTATTTGGTGTTGAATTCTACCCTTAGTCTCTGGCTAATGGTTATGACAGTTATGGTCAGTTATTAATATACTGTGCGTGTGTGTGCTGGATTGCTGTTATAGCCCGCTTGACTTGAGACTCGCAATAAACGATTGTTCGCTATTAGCGAAGAATTTTCGAATTTTCTGTATCATTTGTGCTGGTACGACCACGTTTAATTCTCAGCAATCCACTTCTCTACGATTTATCTCCATTGTTTGATTTCCACTGTATATTTTCATTAAAAAGCAATGCTTTATCAAAACTCGAAATTAATTAGTTTCCCCATTTTTTTTTTTTTTCAATAACAAAAGTTGATTCAGGCAAAATGCTATAACTTACGAATAAATAGTTAGATTGCTGTCAGATTTATACACGTATCGTTTGAAGGTTAGTACTAAATAAAAATCATACGGACAGAATTCTAGTAACGCTATCTATGAGTCATCATACGGACGGAACGGAGGCTTATGAGTCTTTAATTCTTCAGAGTGTAAGCCCAAAATGTCAAAACGAAGACGTGCTCTCAAATCAGAATCAACGCTTCGATTTACAAAATCATTTGTTTACTATATTTAGTGTCCTGTAGTGTATAAGTGCTGCCATATCTTTAATAATTCTTAAAATACGAATCACCCTACAGACTTATTTAATGACTACGCTTAATTATAAAACAGTTGACAAGTTAATTTCACTATAGAATACTTCGATCGAAATAACAAATGTCGGTGAAATTAATTATTTGTCATTTAACTTGTCAAGGAGTAGTAGGAGTCCTTCATCTGTGTTATTAATAACAATTTAAATGACAAAATAATTAATTTTGCCAACATTTGTTATTGTTGCTATTAAAAACCACAAATTAAAACGATGGTGTACTTTGGTTTATTGCCAATGACAGTTAATTTTCAATATTAATACAAGTTCGATGAAAAAATATCTGTATTTTTCTTCTTTTTTAATGTAAATATTTTTGCATTACAATAACAAAACCAACACAAAAAAAGGAGGAAAAAACGTAAAACAATTTTCAATCTATTTGTGATAAATGATGTTCTTTTCACATTCAAATATCTGAGTTATTGTGTTAAAACATAATTAATGAGTGTTTTTTTCCTTCTCTCGCATATTTGCCTGAAGCAAATTTGCAAATTAAATTGTTCGCACTGGACACAAACAAATGTTTTTTGTCTGCATTTGGTAATAAATTTTTAAATTAAAAAAGAAAAATTATTAATATTTTAATTAATATTTTTGCAATACTACATACGTATATTGCAGTAGAGTTGCTAATAAACAGATGAGGACTTTGTTTAATTTACTATTTAACAATGCAATTAAATAAATTAAAATTAATTAGAATGTAAAATATTCACTAAATTATTATACATAAATACTTATTTAATTAGAAGGAAGTTCTCCAGCCGTAATGCCCACAAAAATTAGAATTAGAATCAGTGTTTCTTTAGAAAATAATACTTGATTCGATTTCTGGCAAATCAACAAAGTTTTAGGCCTCCATCTTATGTAGCTAACCAGCTAAAACCCGGCGTGCTTTGCAATCCCTTAATTTAATAATTAATATCGGTCTCAAAAGTGTTAACAGTTGCTAGTTTATAAATATTAGGTCCGCCATCTAACGTTTTTTTTTTCAATTAGTGCTTATTTCGTGAATGGTAACACTTACGAGTAGCTCATGTCTGTTTTGACAGATAATTAGCTTTATCCTTCCGCTGAACGAATATGGTTGTGTATACGCTTGAACAACGCTGGGAATCTGGGCCTGCAATCGACTTACAGAAGATGCCGATTTTGCCAAAGAAATCATATTTTCAGATGAAACTCATTTTCATCTTGGCGGCTATGTAAACAAGCAAAATTGTCGCATTTGTGGCACAGAATACCCGCACGCATACATTGAAAAGCCGATACACCCAAGACGAGTGACTGTTTGGTGTGGATTTTGGTCCACAGGCATAATTGGGCCATTTTTCTTCGAAAATAAGCAAGGAGTGGCCGTTACAGTCAATGGCGATCGTTATCGGGCCATGTTGAACGAATTTTTGTTCACAAAAATTGAAGAGGAGGATATTAGCAACATTTGCTTTCAACAGGACGGCGCTACGTGCCACACAGTCGAAGCTACACTCGTTGTTTTGCGCCCTGTTTTTGAAGATGGCATTATCAGCCGCAGAGCTGATGTCGTTTGGCCACCTCGGTGCTGCAATTTGACACCGTTGGACTATTATTTGTGGGGTGTCGTCAAGGATAAGTGTTACGCCAACAAGCCAGAGACAATTGACGCTTTAAAGGACAATATGAGTGAAGCCATTGGTGAAACACGGCTGCACACAATCGATAATGTGCTTAAAAATTGATCCGATCGTGAAGGCTACTGCATGGCCAGCCGAGGCAGCCATTTTAATGAAATTATTTTCTATTATTAACCGGAAGGATTGTACTTTGAAATAAAACAAGAAATTTGAGAAAATATTCAGTAGTTTTTTGTATAGCATTTTCAAAAAAAAAAAATTTATTTGACGGACCATTCAGTGACTTCATGCAGGCTTATAGGAAATAATAGAAAGGTGCCGAATCGCGTGACCGTGGAGACAGGCCCATTTTTCGAAATCAATTTTTTTCTCTAATTTGTATTTCAATAAGTCGATGGTTGTGGTAGCCGTATGGTGCGTGACGTCATCATATTGAAATTAAGCAAATTAATCCAATGATGCCACTTAGTGTGTAAATTTCATCAAACGGTGCAATATTCTGAACGATGTCTGTTATATCTATCGTGTATTAGTTTAAAAACATATGCGACATCTTTGCTTATTAACAAACGCCATTGTCATCTATAAGTTGGGTTAATTGCTGACTGATTTCCACAGTAAAATTGAATAATTTGGCAGCGTTGTTCAAGCGTCAATATATCCATGATGAATAGCCAGAGTTTACTTATCATAAATGTCAAAAAGTGAGAGCAAATTAAAATAGATTTATTTAACCCTGCTGTTAGTTAAAAAAAAAATATACGAATCGTAGGTAAAGCACCATTTTTGTCACCTTATGGACAAGGACAAATTGTGGCACTTCATGAGCAGGGATTGAGTATTGTGTGTTGTGCAAAATTTTCTGAAAAACAGAAAATTTAAAAGCACGGTTCGTCCAAAGGTCCTGACTGCCCGTAAAACTCGGCTAATTTCACGAAAGGTCTCGAATTTCATGAAAAGTGTGGCAACAATAAAAGAGGAATTGAAATGACAAGCTTCAAAAACCACAATTCTAAGAGCTATCAACGCCCAGTCAAACCTTATTCGAGCAAAATTAAAAAAATTCCCTGTCTGACTAAGCAGCATAAGATTAAGCGTAAGGAGTTTGCGAAAAACAACATGGCAACTAATTTCCATCAGGTAAACATTTTTTTTTAAGGTTATAAGATATTCCATACATTTTTAAATTTAACCTGGATGGACCAGATGGTTTCAATTGCTATTGGCGAGATTTATGGAAGGAGTCCTTGTTTTTTCCAAACGGAACTTCGGCGGTGGCAGTTTGATGGTTTGGGCTGGCTTTAGTTTACATGGTACCCTGGAACACTACTTTCCTTCCACTCGAATAGCTAGTTTAGAGTACCAGGGCATTCTGTCTTAACGTTTACTGCCTTATTTGGCCCAAAATGCTGACAAAACTTTCATACTTCAGCAACATAACGCAGCAATTTATGTCAGCAAATTGACCAGGTAATGGTTTGAGGAGCACAATATTCAAGTACTTGATTGGACAGCACGTTCCCCTTACTTAAACCCCATGGAAAAAATGTGGGGACTGCTTGTGCAGTACCGGACAAATGAATGAATTAAAAGTGGCAATCTGCAACAGCTGGCGCGAAATCCGCTCCAACGTTCTGGACAATTTAGTAAGTGCGATATCATCCCGTATTCTGAAGACATAGAAGGAAATGGGAACTGCAGAAATTAAAAATAACTGATTAATGCTTAGTGCAAAGAAAAGTTTGGATAAATGAATCACTGATCTTATCATTTTGCCGCATAGAATTTTGCACTTATTTACATAAATGTAAATAAACATAATATAGTGGTACAAGTCTAAAAGCAAAACCGGCTTATTATCCACTTATTTAAACATAGATTTTTTTTAAATGTGACCATATGTAACATTTTTTAGTTTCGATGAATTGAAGCACAAATTGCTTAAATATAAAGCATTGACCAACGATTAATAAGAAAATTTGCAATTATTCTTCAAGTTTTAAAATATTTTGATATGAAACAGTGCAACTACCCGGTGGCTAAAGTCATAGTGAATCATCGTGACAAACGCTGAAAATGGTAAAACATTGATGACTGACGATTAATTTACTTTTGTATCCTACATGGTACGGTAATTGTCCAAATTGTCATAGATGACAAAAGTTGATTTTGTCTCGTAGACGTCCGTTTATTGGTGAGTCCTAACAGACAATATCATCGGGAATCATTAGTGTTTTATTCGTTAACGGAAAGGTGCGGCAGACAAAATCTTACATCACTCACAACAGACAATGTCGCTAAATTTCAGCATATAGTCTACACATAATAAACAATGTCGCTTAATTTCAGCTTTCTTTAGTATGGTGATATACAATGACGTTGTCATATATAACTCCCTTTGATTGTGTCATTGTCATTAATGAAATTTTTCATTTATGATACATCGATAAAAAAATATCATAGTGATAATGTCGCTCAACTATGCCACCGGGTATTTGTGTGCCTTTGTGGATGGTACAACATGCCCCAGACTGTACGTAAAGTCCTTCTTCACGGTGCTGAAATAATTCAATATATTGGAATACCAATGGGCACATTGTCGGAGCAGGCTCAGGAATCATACAATACAATATTTAAATCAGCCTGGATAAGCCACAGCAAAGAGCTTTCTAGAAAACAGAACAATACAGATGTGATACATTACCTTTTATTGTCCTCCGATTAGTAAAATAAGAATAAAAAGTGATAAAAAACAACAATTTGTTCAAAAAAATTTAAATTCCAAACAAATCAATCAATCATATATATATATATATATATAATCATATCTAGTTCCCTTCTCAGATAGTCAAAAATAAGGGTACCCATGGTATCTTGAAAACTACTCATATGATCAATAAAGAATGTGTATTAAGGCAAAACTTTTAAATACGTCCCCAATATCATCACTTGCAATATTTTGATTACAATCTAATAGAATATGAAATATTTTGCAAGATTTCGCAATAAATCCACAGAAATATAGTAGAATGAAAACAAAACAATCATAATCATATTGCTCCATAGAAATCGTATTATTCGTAAAATTCTTGTAAAAACAAGAATTAAATAAAAGTAATAAATATTTTTATTATTTTTTTCAATTGAAATTTATAAAACTTTGTTATAAAAATCTAATATGCATATAGTAAAACAAAACAACTACATATGTATGTATTGTTGGTTCCTATTTCCAATTGATTTATTTGAGTGCTTGAGTAAGTACAATTGTCCTAAAAATATGCAACAATAATAGAGAATTTTTCTAATTGAACTTCTCTCTGCGAGTACACCATATGTATGGATAGGAATTGCATCACACACAGTGCTGATACCAGTACCTGTACTCGAATTCATTTATCGTATATCGCAATAAAAAAATATAAAAATAAAAACAGGAAAGTAGAGCCGTATTTATATATGAAACGTTAGTTTTATTGTATTTGCTGAATGAAAAAAATATATATATAAACTTATATATTGTAAATACATACGATATTTGAATTTGTACAACTTTAAACACTTTTGAAGTGTGTTAAACTCTCATGTGTACAATATTAGGGTGGTGTACGAAATGAAGTGGCCAAAAAATAGGTGTGAACTAAATAAAGTAATTTTGTTCATTATATTTAAATGGACTTATTTATGTATAGGGTCCGCCAAATAATTTTTTTTTTTGTTGAAAATGCTATATAAAAAAAACTACTGAATATTATCTCAAATTTCTTTTTTTATTTGAAAGTACAATCCTTCCGGTTAATAATGGAAAATAATTTCATTTAAATAGCTGCCTCGGCTGGCCATGCAGTAGCCTACACGATCGGTCCAATTTTTAAGCACTTTATTGATTGTGTGCAGCTGTATATCACCAATGGCTTCACGCATATTGTCCTTTAAAGCGTCAATTGTCTCTGACTTGTTGGCTTAACACTTATTTTTGATAGCACCCCACAAATAGTCCAACGGTGTTAAATCTTAGCTCCGAGGTGGCCAAACCACATCAGCTCTGCGGCTGATTATGCGATCTTCAAAAACAAGCCGCAAAACATCGAGTGCAGCTTCGGCTGTGTGGAACGTATCGTCGACCTGTTGAAACCAAATGTTGCTAATATCCTCCTCTTCAATTTTTGTGAACAAAAATTCGTTCAACATGGCCCGATAACGATCGCCATTGACTGTAACGGCCACTCCTTGCTCATTTTCGAAGACAAATGGCCCAATTATGCCTATGGACCAAAATCCGCACCAAACAGTGACTCGTCTTGGGTGTATCGGCTTTTCAATGTATGCGTGCGGGTTTTCTGTGCCCCAAATGCGACAATTTTGCTTGTTTACATACCCGCCAAGATCAAAATGAGCTTCATCTGCAACATTACCATGATTTTCAAAGTAATATCGCAATATTTCCTAACGTTGTTCAAGCCATATTCGTTCAGCAGAAGGATAAAACTAATTATCTGTCAAATCAGACATGAGCTAAGTGTTACCATTCACTTAGAACCCGCTCAAAAACCTTAGATATATAGGAAAGGCTAGATATCGGTCGGCAGTTTCCGTCACTTTTAGGCACTGAAAAAATTTTCGCCATCTTCCACCCAAATGTAAATGTATGATTAATATGCCGTATTATATAGGGCAATGTTAATATTGTAAAACGATGATAAACGTCGTCTAGGTCAACAGCATTAGACTTCATCTCTAGAAATCCTTCCATAGTGTCGTGTCATCCAAACTAAGATGTTGAAAGAGGAATTCATTTATTGGATATATATTGTAATTTTGAGCTAAGTGTTACCATTCACGAAATAAGCACTAGTTGAAAAAAAAAATCGGTAGATGGTGAACCCTTTATAACGTCAGAGAGTATTGCACGATTATGTTGTAAGAGTTCGTGTTGCACTTTGGAACGATCAAAAAAAAAAAAAAAAATACTGTGCGCTTTGTTTTGAACATTTGGTGACTAGACAAGTGTCAAACATTATGTGTGCCGACAATGCAATGCATTCGAATGGTACAGTAATTGGATTTGTATTTGTTGCATAAAAGTTAAAAAAAATAAACTTAATCTTGAAAAAAAACCTTCTAAGCTTTAATAATTGCAATTTCTTTACTTTTTTCATATTCTTTTTTAAGAAATTGTATATATGTTTGTTTATATTTACTACATATGTATATATCTACCTGCATCACTGTTTACTTATGAATTATAATAGAATTTCAAATACTGACAGCGAACACCAACTATATATTGAATATAAAACATTGTTTACTTTTTTCTTTTTTTATTGTATTTATTCACTTCTTTCTAATTAATTAGCTAATTAATTGTGTAAAATCATTATAGTGCGTAATTTAAATTAATTTTCATTTCTCAAAATTAAAAAATTCCATACAAAAATGCTCTTTTTCTATTATTTTTTTAAATTGTAACAACAATAGAATAAAAACGTTAGATGGCGGACCCGATATAATTATAATATAATATTGTTATGTTGCCGCTGTGGTATGGTAGGTAAGATACCCGCCTACCAACCAGAAGGTCGTCAGTTCAATACCAGGCCAGACCATCTTAAAATAAGAAAAAAGTTTTTCGACAGCGGTATCACCGCATAACATTAGCTAGTAACTGGTGATGAGTATCACTCCGCTCGGAGCCGGAGTTAAACTGAAGGTTCCTTTCAATGAGTTTAAAAGTAGAAACGGGTGCAGCTCATTGACTAAGAGAAGTCCCCATGTTCCTTCATGAAATGTTATGGGAATTAATAATATGTAGTTTTTATATAATATTGTTACGTTCGAGTTCCTTTAAATCGCATAAAAAAAATAAACACCGCTTTATTTTGTTGTTTTACAGTTTTTATATATTCTATATACTATAACTTTTATACTGTTTGTCTTAATAAAACACTTAATATTCGTTTATACAACATTTTTATTTCCGCTTTAACACAACTTTTTTTATTGATAGCCAAACGATAACCAACTCACTTGTAGGTAAAGCAGCCCCTTTATATACCTAATTGCCTACAGTTTGGAAGATTCCGGAAATATCGAACATCTTCTATTTTCATATCCGTTTATTTAAATGTAGCGTAATAATGGTCGATTTGGCAGTGCTACCAAATTGACAGAGTGACACGAAATATACCAAAATCCCACAATACAGTTCTAAAGCGCTGATGTGCTGTATTTTTTTTTCAATAAGAACAGCACTTAGGGGATAACCACTACTCATGCAGTGCATTTGCCCGACATCGTATTCCATTATTGATTCCCATATTTCTATTTTATATTGGTGTGAATCAAATTGAATTTGCCAAAAAAAAGTGTTTTAAGCCAATTTACTTCCTAATCTCAAATTTGTCCATCCTTTTTCTATAAACTTCGTGTTTCAACGTTATTTTTGATCTTAAAGCGTTAGTTACAATATTCCCGGAATGATTTAAAGCTTCTGCAATTAACTAAAACCTTGCTCGCAAAGTTCAATAAAAAACCTAAATGCATTTTCTTATAAGTTAGAAAAAAAAATTTACACCAATTTTTTTGGACACATGTGCATATATCTTCAAGCTCTAGTAAATAAATTCCAATAAAATTAATTTGTAACATTCAATTTAAGCTTTTATTTCAACATGTTACAAAAGTTATTTTTTTGAGCCTCCCTAATAACTTTATATTCGTAATAAAATAATCCCCGTACTTATTGAGTGCATCAAATGTTGAAAAGAAAAAATATATAAATAAAAATGAAACAGAGCTGAGTAAATATTATATATGAAAAATGGTTAAAAATATATAAAAAATAAACCCTACAATCAGTTAAACTCTTTCCTCTTTTTCTCTGTTGTGGTCCATATGTGGCAACAAGGGACTTGAAACTGTCAAAGAATATTCATTCGCCATTTCACTTTATAAAATTGTATTAAAAAAAAACGAGAATAGTTGCAAAAGTAGAGGGATAAATAATTACAAGCACTAACGTACAAATACACACAAACTCCGACATATTTGCTTACAAATATACCACCACCATCAAACAAGAATGGATTGACACATAAAAATATAAATACTGGTATAAACTCACTCATACAAACATTGTGATATTACCCCCTAGTTTGTTCTTAAAAAAAAAAAAATGAAAAATTTTACCCTTTTTCGTACAGTCCCCTTGATGTCATACAATCGACATCGGTTACACGGTTATGCGATGATAAAAATTTCGAGTTGACAGGCTGCAAAACGAAAATAAAGAATCAAAAGTGTTACAAACAACAAAAAACATGAATAGTAAAGGAGAGCAAAAAAAAACCAAAAAACGGAAAAATTAATGGAAAAATTGTTGACGATCAAGACCGATTAGTTGACATCTTACGTTGCTATAGACCAATAGGAATTGCACTTTGTATTTTCACACACTTGACTTTTATAAATGGTTGTTATTAAATTGACTTATTCGTTCAAAATATAATAAATAAAAGAATAGGATAGGAAAGTAGAGTTTAATTTGATTAAATATCTTGCTGTCTCTATCACTAAATAGGATTTTTATCACCACTTCGGATTTTAAAACCCTCTACAGGCGGTCTCCAACAAAATCATCACACTGTACACTTCGACACGCTTATCACTTGAAATGAGTAACTATTCTCGCAATAATGGTACCAATTAAAATGTAACGAATAAAGTACAAAAAGTTAAAAAAATTGCTTGTGACTTGGGATCAAAGCAGGATTTTTTTCTGTGAAATGTTGAAATATGAACACTCTCTGTAGACAGTCTTAGGAATTTCTTCTTCTTTATTAGCATATTTGTTGTCCTAATATCAGCGACCAATACAATTATATGGATATTTTCTGTTAAGTTTCAATGTATCGGGTGTTTTTTAGAGGTTTATAAATTTGAGCTGGCAACACTGATTTGTTTGAAAACCGATTTAACAGCTGATTGTTGGTTTCTGTTTAGTTTGGTTTGACATTCTACTATAGATAGATTTACAACAGAGCAATACTTGCAAATTGTTGAAATATTTCTATTAAAATAATGGTTCTATTCGTCAAACTTACATAATAGTCCTTTAGAGCGGCTAATTCGAATAACAATGAATCGTTTACAGACCACGTTTACTTTTTCTGTTAAAATGCCTTCCGTAAGACGCCGAGAGGTTGAGGCATGAAGAAGTTGTAACCGGTGTATAGAGAAGCATGAAAGAAGATCCATATCAATTAATTGGTGGTCGTTTTTAGCATCTGGCTTTGTGTCCTTCAAACTTTCAATTTTCAACTTCTGCAAGAATTAAGTCCAAACGACCATCGTATACGCCGCCAATTCGGTGAATGTTCTGAAACAAAAAATTATTTTGGTATTGAAATTCCATTTAAAATTTTTTCTCTAATGAAGCCCGTTTTTAGAAGAGGACATGACGAAGAAAAATTTAATTGTGGTTTTCGAATGTTTAATAAAGAGGATTCAACTTCACTGCAGACAACTCCATCTAAATATAAAGAAGAAGCCCACCGCACCATCACGCCTACCTCTGGCGATTATGATAAACATCAGACGAATGATCAGAAATTACGCCGATAAAAATAAACAATCAGATTGTTTTAGTATTTATCGTTCAAATTTGCACTCTTGGTGGGATCGTGGCGGCATGCTGTACTACGAGCTGCTAAAACTCGGGGATCGGAGCAGACCGCAATTGCTGCATTTGAATTATAAGAAAAACGGTCGAAATAGGAAGACAGACATGATTAAGTTATTCTTTTGCATGACAACACCTAACCTTATGTCGCAAAGATTTCAAAACTATTATTAGAAACGATCAAATGCCGCATTCGCCGTATTCGCCGAACGTTGCTCACATTTCTTTGTACGGGCTTTCTTTACATGTCATTTTGCTATAACGTCCTATTTGAGTTATGGAACACATTCGCTTTAAGCGTAAACTACCTCATTCTACGGCTAAAAAACTGTGGATTTACCGTTTTTTAACAAAAAGGGTAAGGAAAGCAAACGCCACGCTTTCATCTCGTTAAAGGTATTTCGATTTACGGCCAACATTTTCAGAACCTATGAGTTATCACTTACTTTAAAGAAATACAAAATCGGCTTTAAAGTTGGAGCGCCTTAAAAGACTAGAAGTTTTGCTGAGACAGTATATGAAAATTGGCTCAAGTGTGGAGAAAGGCTGTAAGCAGTGATTTGATAAGTTTGTTATTTCATTTTTTTGAGCTCAAAAACGGAATTAATAAATTTGTAGTCCCAATACGTAAATTTCACTTATTTTTGTTGTAAATAAACTATGAAAACCTTTAAATAAAAACTCGCCTGGGTTTTTTAAAATACCAGCGGGTTGTCAAGCCTTTAAAAAACAGACGCTTAATGCTTATTTAAGTCAATTGTAATATAGGGTCTGCCAAATATTTTTTTATTTTTTTTTTTTTGAAAATCCTATAAAAAAAACTACTGAATATTTTCTCAAATTTCTTTTTTTATTTCAAAGTACAATCCTTCCGGTTAATAATGGAAAATAATTTCATTCAAATGGCTGTCTCGGCTGGCCATGCAGTAGCCTACACGATTGGTCCAATTTCTAAGCACATTATCGATTGTGTGCAGCTGTATGTCACCAATGGTTTCACGAATATTGTCCTTTAAAGCGTCAATTGTCTCTGGCTTGTTGGCGTAACACTTATCTTTGACGGCACCCCACAAATAATAATCCAACGGTGTCAAATCGCAGCTCCGAGATGGCCAAACGACATCAGCTCTACGGCTGATAATGCGATCTTCAAAAACAGGGCGCAAAACATCGAGTGTAGCTACGGCTGTGTGGCACGTAGCGCAGTCCTGTTGAAACCAAATGTTGCTAATATCCTCCTCTTCAATTTTGGTGAACAAAAATTCGTTCAACATGCGACATACCCGCCAAGATCAAAATGAGCTTCATCTGAAAAGATTACTATGATTTTCAATGTAATGTCGGAATATTATATTATATTATTATACGTTGTTCAAGCGTATACACAACCATATTCGTTCAGCGGAAGGATAAATCTAACTATCTGTCAAATCAGACATGAGCGAAGTGTTACCATTCACGAAATAAGCACTAGTTGAAAAAAAAAAAAACGTTAGATGGCGGACCTTTTATAAGTCATAAAGTAAAGTATGTTAAGGCGTAAATAAAAGTGTTGAGTAATTTTTGTATAAAGTGGAAGTAAAATAGGTTGCCGTATAAAGTTAAAGTGTGAAAATAAAACAACAACTCACACGGAGCCAGTATTTACATTCGTATTAAAAAACTGACTACTCCAGTCAAATATATCGACTTTTGGGAGTGTAATATATAAAATGATTTAGAAATTATATCGTTGCTAATAACTGCTAGATTTGTGACAATATAACGAGCAGCGATTAATTCTTCCTACTAAAAATTGTATTTTTTTATTTACACGTTACACATGTAAGGATAAACTATTAAGTATTAATATCTAATGGTCAGCGGGATAGTCGGATGAGAGTGTTAACAAATATTTTGTAAAGAATAACATCAAAAAATGAATGGCACACAATAAGGGAATACCACACGAAAGTGCGTGTATTCGAGGAATGAAGTTATTTTTAACCAAACAAGTAGACATTCATTCATTCAGTCATCCATCCATCTAGCCATCCATCCAACAGCGTATTCATCATATCTTACATTCTGGGATGTCTGTGAATGCATTCAGATACATACATACATACATATATACGTACGTATATATATATTTTAAAGGAAACAAAGATATGCAAGAAAGCCTACCAGCTTAATTCAACAAAAGCCATAAGAAATATGAGATTATGGAGCAAAAATAAAAATATTCTTTCGTTTATCTTGAGATATAAGAAAAATGTCAATTAGTATTGGGAAAATGTCAATGACATATCCGGCTACTGTCAAGTGACATTTTATGTTACTTTAGTTAACATTCTTGTAAGGACTGAAGATTGTGAATTAATGATGAGCGTTTTTTGTTTGCAATTTTATTGAAGAATTTAAAGAAAAATATAAAAAAATAAATAAATAAATCAAATTATCATTTGAAATGGTGGGAATATAATACGATACATAGAGTTTTCCAACAATAGGATTCATTTTGATATGTCTAAAAAACAAGTGTTTTAAAGCGAAATAAGCAAATATTTATTTAATTGTAAAGAGAAGGCTACAATATCAAACAAGTGAACGCCACGACTGCGCTTGGATCACCCTATTCTTTTCATAAAATTTTCCATCACCAATTTGCAAATTTTTGGCGAATTTTTTATGTCGTCGATAATTTCACGAATTTTATTTTTGAGATCTACAATCGACGGTTGATCATTAGCATAACAAGTCATTCAATGAGTCCGTAGGATAAGTAAGAAAAAAAAATATGAAAAAACTCGATTTTGTTATTCAACGTAGTAGCCTTAGAGGGCGATACAACGAGTAAAGCGATTTTCGATACCACTTTTTTAGTCCGATTTCACATTCTCGTCAAAATAGGCCTCAGTTTCAGCGATTACTTCATCATTGGACTAAAATTTCCTTCCAGCAAACATTATCTTGATATCTGAAAACAGGAAAAAGATGTTGGGGGCGAAATCTGGCGAAGCTCAATTCATTTAGTTTAGCCATTGTTTTGAATCATCAACACGTTCTTTTTTAGTCAACAGTGAGCAAACACGGCATCAACTCTGTACATGGCTTTCGCTTACACAAATGTTCGTGTAAAATATTAAAAACTCCACCATCTGATATCTTTACAATCTTTACACAACTAACTCTTGCATCTTCAATGTGGGATCGTTCATAACCAATTTGGAATTTTTTTTTTTATGTTTTCTGGAATAACAGCTTCATTTGGGCGCCCACTGCACTCTACATCATTTGTGCTGGTACGATCACGTTTGAGTCCAGCAAATCACTTCTCTACCATATGTCTCAATGGAGCAGAGTTCGGATAATATTTTTCCAGCCTTTGTTTGATTTCCACTGTATTTTTATTATTATATTTTTTTTCATCAAAAAGCAATGCTTAATCGAAGCTCGAAATTCACTTTTTTCCATTTTTCTTTTTTCGACAACAAAAGTTGCTTCACACAAATTGCTATAACTAACGAATCAGTAATAAGATTGCTGTCAAATTCATACACGTATCGTACTAAATAAAAGTCATATGGCCAAAATTCTAGTTATGTCACCTACATACGAGTATGTGTCATCCTATGGACTTTACCTTTCATGCAGACCCAAAGAAAAATGTCTAAATAACTATCTCAAATCACAACATCGGTACCAATTGTGACCGCTTCTTCGAAAAATAACACATTCACGTAACTTTGAATGAAAAAGAGCGATGTTATGGTTACTGGTGAAGCATGTAGCGCCACCTTGTTCAAAACAAACGTCGTTCACATCAATATCTTCCAATTCCATTCTCCGTAGCAGTTGCTATTGACTAATATTTGGCAAAGTAAAGTCAAATGACTCTGCCTGGCCAAAACCCACACCAAAAAGTAGTACGTTGAGAATGATCGATTCAAGTTATGATAAAATATATTGACATAACTAAAGGGTGTTTTTTATGGAGGTATAGAACTTTAAGTTGCAATAAACAACGATCGATTATTCGATTGACATTAATTGTATTTATCCGAGAGATAATCGTGTGGCATTACATTTTAAATATGATTTCTGGCATATGACCGCCACGGCTGGTGAGAATGTACTCCAATCTAGACGTCCAATTTTCGGTGACTTTTTCCAACATTTGTGGCCGTATATCGGCAATGTTGTCTTCCAAATGGTCAAGCGTTTGTGGCTTTACCGCACAGACCAATGACTTTACACAGCCCCACAGAAAGTAGTCTAGCGGTGTTAAATCACAAGATCTTTGAGACCAATTCACAGGTCCAAAACGTGAAATTAGTCGGTCACGAAACGTGTCTTTCAATAAATCTATTGTGGCTGTGTAACATATTGCGCCGTATTGTTGAAACCACATCTCCTGGACATCATGTTTATTCAATTCAGGAATGAAAAAGTTAGTAATCATGGCTCTATACCGAACACCATTGATTGTAACGTTCTGGCCGCCATCGTTTTTGAAAAAGTACGGACCAATGATTCCACAGCCCATAAAGCCCACCAAACAGTCAGTTTTTCTGGATGTAACGGTGTTTCCACATACACTTGAGGATTACCTTCACTCCAAATGTGGCAGTTTTGTTTGTTGACGTAGCCATTCAACCAGAAGTGCACTTCATCGCTAAACAAAATTCGCTTATGAAAATTGAAAAAAAATTCACTTATGAAAAATGAAAATTGCAGTATTTGCAAGCGCTGTTCAGGCGTGAGTCTATTCATGATGAATTGCCAAACCAAACTGAGAATAAATCACTTGACAGCTGTTAAATCGGTCGCATCTTGAAAAGTAATGCCAACTTAAAGTTCTATGCCTCTATAAAAAACACGCTATACCATATTTTAGGCGAAAAATTTGATACTCCAATAAAAAAAAATTGAGCCCGATGGAAAAAAACTGAAAACGGATTTGAATTCAGTGCATCAAAATCATTATATTACATACAGTTTTATTTAAACGTTTTTTTTTTTGCTGTAGACCAGTGTTGTCAGTAGAAAACGCCACCTACTGGAAAAAATTGCAATGCTAAAGTAGGGCTCATCACCACAGCTTAGCAAGGTTCTTCACCACTACAAACAATCATATGAAGGCAAGCTACAGTGGATTAATCATCTACTAAGCTTGAAAATCAACTTGATTAATGAAACTGAAACAAAGCAATGGATGCAATATGCTTCCAAGAGAAGTGAATGAGCAAAAAATGTCCACTGTAGCGCAATACTGCTTTACAGTGTAAGTACTATCAGGCTTAACCAAATAAAAATTTTTAATTTATTTACGAGTATATTTGTTGAAGACTAATAACAATAAATTTCAAGCAATAAAAACACACATTCATTGCCAGTGAGTCCCTCCCGAACTACATTAACAACTTTTTATGACACTCAGTGTAAATTATTACATTTATGCATCTGTTTATGACTTTAATTTATGGGATTTCATTTATGTATTTCCGAAAAATGCTGACAAGTATTTCATTAAAAAAAATATATTAAAATAATGCTCAACTCTAAATCACATTTGCGCCTCAGACACGCTAATTCAAACCTATATGGATGGACACATTTTAAATAATAGGCATAAATGTTATACTTTTTTTTCTAAACAAATTTCAAAAACCTAAATATTGACATAGACCAACATCAGCCTGGCATGACGTTCACATCGTATTTTATCATCGTGTTCATTATTGTTGACGCTGTTTCAACGATTTTTAATCAAAAAAAAAAGGCCATCAAACATTGATGGCCGTCGCATAAAACCAGATTGTAAAGAATAAAATCACATAACACACACACGCTCTGGCTCAAATTCAAATAGAAATCTAATCTAATGTGACAAAAAAATAAAAAAAAAAAATTCGCATTGGCAGTGTAATGCGAATAAAATTGACAGATGACTTGGCAAACTGAAGGGTGGTCAATAGTTTAAAGTTTGCCAAAAAAAAAAACGATTTTCTGTGATAAATATTCGCTGTCATAGATAAATTCTGTGCATTTTAAATGAATATGGCATATGGATGTTGGTATTTAGCAAAAACACTTCAATTACACTTCAATTGATATTAAAGTTTCTAAATTTAAATATTTTTTTTTATATAATTTTTTTTGTAATTTCTTTGCACAGCGAAAAAAAATTTGTGTCAAGATTTTTCATTGTATTAAACACTAATGTCTTATCATAAAATAAATACGGTTGGTGGGTTAGTTCGGGTGGCACCAGTGTTGCCTTATTTAAAAAAAAAACAGGAAATTTAGGAGAAAAAAACTGATTTTCAAGTGAAAACACTGTACATATTTGAAAATTAAAAAAAAACCATTACGAACATTTTCTGCACACCGAAAATGAGTGAAATTCAAATCGACTTAATTTTCGAAAACAAATACAACTTAAATGCGCCAATTATTTTAAATGTTTGATAATCAAAGAAGTGAGTTTATAAGAAAAAATATCAAAATCTTGCCCGATTTGCAAATTATAGCAAGTTGAAGTTGAATGATACTATGCGAAAATTTGACTCTTTCTTTCCGACAATCATGGCAGCCAGCAGGTAAATAGGTTTCAGGCACGCTGATTCCAGTGGTGCTAACCGCTGCCTTAGCTTAGCTCTTGTTTTTGTTATATCGAAAATGTAGGATATTGCACAACATACATTAGCATAGCTCAGAAATGGTTACGTTTAGTGAATAAACTAAAAAACAAAATTCCACAATAAAATTAGCCTTGAGTAAGGCTAAGATTTGTCCTTAATATTCAACATTTTATATTTTAGTTGAGTAATCCTTCCTGCATTATTGCTAGGAGTCTTTGAGTTGTATACCTATAAAATGTATTCCTCATAAGTAAAATTTAAAGTAATGCATTAAGGCTTCAATTTAATGTGCTGTTACATACTTTCAAAGTTGAATAAACCTCAAAAAATCAAGTCGATTTTAAAATGTGGTTTTTCTCTCTGTGTATCTTTTTTTATGTTATAAAGCGTGTTTTTTTATAGAGGTATAGAACTTTAAGTTGGCATTACTTTTCAAGATGGCGACCGATTTAACAGCTGTCAAGTGATTTATTCTCAGTTTGGTTTGGCAGTTCATCATGAATAGACTCACGCCCGACGTAGATTCGTGCCTGATTTTCATAAGCGAATTTTGTTTAGCGATGAAGCGCACTTCTGGTTGAATGGCTGCGTCAACAAACAAAACTGCCGCATTTGGAGTGAAGGTAATCCTCAAGTGTCTGTGGAAACACCGTTACATCCAAAAAAAAAACTGACTGTTTGGTGCGCTTTATGGGCTGGTGGAATCATTGGTCCGTACTTTTGCAAAAACGATGATGGCCAGAACGTTACAGCCAATGGTGATCGATATAGAGCCATGATTACTAACTTTTTCATTTCTGAATTGAATAACCATGATGTCCAGGAGATGTGGTTTCAACAAGACGGCGCAACATGTCACACAGCTCGTGCCACAATAGATTTATTGAAAGACACGTTTGGTGACCGCCTAATTTCACGTTTTTGACCTGTGAATTGGCCTCCAAGATCTTGTGATTTAACACCGCTAGACTACTTTCTGTGGGGCTATGTAAAGTCATTGGTCTATGCGGTAAAGCTGCAAACGCTTGACCATTTGGAAGACAACATTCGCCGTGTTATTACCGATATACGGCCACAAATGTTGGAAAAATTCATCGAAAATTGGACGTCCAGATTGGACTACATCTGCGCCAGCCGTGGCAGTCATATGCCAGAAATCATGTTTAAAATGTAATGCCACAAGATTACCTTTGGGATAAATAAAATTCATGTCATTCAAATAATCTATCGTTGTTTTATTGCAACTTAAAGTTCTATACCTCTATAAAAAACACCCCTTATATGTTATAATAGTAAAAAAATTAAAATTAGTAATCGCATTTTGCTAATGTTTAATTGGTCTTAAGGATGTTAGATTATGGTGAATCTATTTTTTTGAACAGTATATTTCTCAAGCAAACACATGTTTCAACGAAATTTTTCAACATTTTCCAAGAACATATCCTCTTGTGACTTGGTAGCGCCTATCATTTCCCAGATACTTAAATTTCCTTCTGTTTTGTTGCACTGTGTAGTCTATTAATTTACTAAATTAGCTTAAGTAAACGCGTATGTTTTGTACTGTTTGTTCACATGACAACCTGATAAAACATCTATATAAGAATGTTGTATTTGTTTAATGTTCTGATAATATTACAAAATTTCTGTAGCTTCATATGACCTTAAAATAAAGAGAACAAAAATTGGACAACAACAAAAATAACACAAACGTGACAACCAATACAATTAAAAGAAAAAATAAAAAATAATCAATAAATGCAATTAAGAAATAAATTGTTTTCCTTTTTATTTTCTAAGGACTTACATATACGAGTACATATATGACAACTATTTGTAATAACGAAAATACGTCAAAGAAATTTAATAACATTTTAAAAGGATGTAATAATAAAAAAAATACTTTTAAAATACAAATATCCTTATTTGGATATATTTATTTGGATCAAAAAAATACATACAAAAACGTTCATATGTGTGTAAGAATTTTATTAAAATACTGCTCGAAATACGTGTCAACATTTAAATGCACACTTATTGACACATAGTCATATACAAAAAGGACTTTTTTTTTTTGATAGTACATATAGGATACGGTACGTATAATACCTAGCCAACCGAGAAAATGACCCAACTGTTATATCAAGCATATACCACCCGAACAATCAATACAGTATGTAAATGTAGAAAAAAAGGAAACAAATTTACATTACAAGTAAATCTAAATGTAAATGTTACATGTCATTTCATTATGATTTTGGAACGAACACACACACACACGCACTCCCTCTTAACAGAATGACTTTTCAAAATAATAAACTTTTGTAATCTGAAACTATTTTTTTATGCAAATACAATAGAAGTAAAGAAAAACATTACGCTTGAACTTGTCTAATCATTTAATACCCTACCCCATACCATACCATAGGGCACTGTGTTAAAAATTTAATAAAAACTAGGGAGATCGAACGGTTATTATTCGACCGGTTTTAATCGGTTTTTTTTGGTATTGTCGAATAGAGTTATTTAATTTTATTATTTTAACACGAATAACCGGTTTTTGCTTAATTTTATATATTATGTCTTATTTTTATATGTATGACAACCTTAAACGTCGCACAAATAACGTAAAAACCCTGATTAAAAAAGTGTATGCATACTTGAGCAACAACAACTCAACAGTGTTGTTTTGCCTTCGAATTTTATTTTCACTGTAAGTCTGGTTTGCATGCAAAGTCATGGCTGATTGATATTTAGAAGAAGATTGAAAGGTGCACTAAATCGACATAGCAATTATTGTTCAAATGGAATAATATATTTTTGATAGCTGGGCCCGATCCGCGTTGCTGGCCCCAAATGTTTCTTTTATGTTGAACAGCCTCTCGAAGAAAATCAAATCAGTATATCGCGATTTTCTTGTGAATAATTTTGGTGTAAAACTAACATTTGATTCCTGGCTAGTTCGTCGTCTTCTGCGCGCTCCTCTTGTGTCTGCTGTGAGCGCAGCACTCTCATATAATTTGTGTGTCGGGTACGGCGACCAATATTTGCTCGTGAGCGTGGCATTTTGTACTGCAATATACGTTTCTTATGATATTTTTTTTGTTTGTTTGTTATTGTTGGGGTGGAAAGGCTGCCCTTTATTGTCTTACCTGTTGCTTATTTACTTTTTTCAATAGCTTTCAATAATACAATTAATTTACTTTCACTAACACCTTGTGTTCATTTATTAAAATGTATGTAATATTTCATTTAAATAAATTCATCATCAATTTAATAAGTTCTTTTTCTCGTTTGACACCCACGAACTTTTCACGAAAAGAGGTTATGTATGAGTTGGTGTCGGGATACTTAACGCCGCTACACGCCGCCACACGCCGATCAAGCACCTAACGCCTTCATCAAAACATTAAATAGGCTTATTGTGCAAATAGAGTTTAAAAAAGTGTGACGGATATTTATTTACTTTTTTTTAATATATTTTTTTCACTAAAAGATGTTAGATTTCAGTCGGTATCAGGCTAATTAACGCCACTGCACGCTGATTAACGAACCAACGCCTTAAAAGAAACACAGCATAGTGCAGTAGTCCTTGAGTTACGGTGCAAAAACACAAAAAAAAATTGCGCCATCTGTCGGACGAATTTCAAATTACTCAGAAACACTCCTCACGCCCCATAGAGCATGTATATACAGTTTGGTCGAAATCGGTGCAGTAGTCCTTGAGTTACGGTATAAAAACACAAAAAAAACTAAATATTGCGCCATCTGTCGGACGAACTTCAAACTACACAGAACCACTCCTCACGCCCCATAGAACATGTATATTAGGTTTAGTCAAAATCAGTCCAGTAGTTTTTGAGTTTAGCTATCACTAAGATACACGTCATTTTTATGTATATAGAGATATGGAGAATGATGACCAACTAGACTAGATGTTATAGTTAGTAAAGTTTGTCAAGCGTAAATACTCATAACCAGCCGCTAGCAATGTTGTGAGTTGATACCGCTGTTGAAAAATGTCATTACTTTATTTGTTTACTTTGAGAAAAAAGTAACCAAAATGGAAAAAATACACATGTACACATTAAAGAAAAAAATAACCATTTTTAGTTAAAAATTACCAAAATGGCAACACTGATGCGTACATTCTCCTCATATGCGCTTTCGTCGGTGTCTCATTGACAGTGTTGCCACATTTTTTTTATAAAAACTGAGCATTTAGAAGAAAAATTTTGATTTTAAAAATAAAAAATAAATATACAAAAGCCCGTTCGGGTATGTTTTGTAAACCGGATACGAGTAAATTTTTTAACGACAAATAAAACTTAAATGCGTCAAGTATTTTAAAGTTTTGATAATCAATGGAGTTATGTGAATTAATAAGACAAAATATCAAAATGAAATATGATTCGAAAATTATAGCAATTTGAAGTTTCTTTCGATTTTACCTTTACTCGATATCGGTTTGCAGAACATACCCGATAATTCATTTCATAGTGTATTTTTTATTCACAACAAATTAATGTGATGTACAAAAATGATATGATATAATGACATTGTGCTCGAATTTAAGACTTCTTTCCGACAAGAGGGGCTCACAGCTGGTATACCGAACTCGAGGTTGCTGAAACAGTGATGCTAGCCGTTTTTTTAGGTTAGCTCTTGTTTTCACAATATATCACATAATTTCTAAACGGTGGGGTTGCACAACATATACTCGTATTCGGATAACTCACAAACGGATCGGTTTATTGTATAAACTGCAAAATCCGGTACTCAGGAACAAAATAACCTTTTTAATCTGCGCAGTCGTTTTAAAAATATAAATTTTTTAGCAAAAGAAAAGTGATATTTTATTAATTTTATTTACGTAGTATGTAATCCGACTCTTCTTTTGCCAGAAACAAAGCCAGACTTTATTAGGCCTAAGCGTGAGTATCACACACTTGGTGAATTATCTTTATCTTTATGATCAGTGACCAAAAAGAGGGGATAATTACATTGCCTTAATAAAAAAGGTACGAGTAAGCCTCACCACAGTTATATTAAGCAAATATTATGAAATTCTTACAACAAAATTCTTATAACAAAATTGAAAATTAAAACCCAAAAGAGTTAAAAACTGCAAAATCTGCACAATTAGCAGAAAAACTGATTTCTTAAACAAACAACTTCAAAACTGCTCAATGCTTAAAAAACTGCAAAATACAGATAAATCTGCATATTTGGCAACGCTGCTCATTGATAACAAGAGCGTAATAATACGTGTGAATTTAACAAGTACAATTGTTCTATGAAGTGAGCACCATTGCTCTAGATATACTGAGTGTACTAGAATACAAAGCTGAAAAAGCTCTTCGACACCAGGAATTATTAACCACCAGTCAGTCACTGATGTCATTGTGCAGCAAGGAAAACTTGATTCTGTACCAAGTAGTCTCTAGGGGCAGACAAGTAGAACTCTTACAAAAACGCTGTAAAAAGTGAATTACTGGATGAAATATTAGTACATTGCGGTGTCGCGGAAATGTCCTTTAAGGCCCTGAAAAAGCCGAACGCTGTTCTAGCATATTTACTTACAGGGGACAAAAATTTATTGATTTTATTTACTAACGCAACTAGAATTGAGAGGAATCTTATTTTAATAACAGAACCGGTTAACCGGTTATTTGATAAATCTATAATCGAAAAATTCCAATTTTTCGAATTATGCGGAAACCGGTTTTTGAAAAAAGTCGAATAATCGATCTCCCTTATAAAAGTCCATACGACCTTAAAACAATATCCAACTACACAAGTGTAGCATATGTATGTAAAAAATACCATTTTATAATCCCCCTAGAAATGGTAATTCTCCAATAATGTCATTAGTTTTTGATCTGCCAACAATGTTTGTTTAACCTTCAGTGTAAAATTACTGGTAAAAGAGAAACTTCAATTGACATTTATCGATAACTTTGTGACAAAGAATAAATTAGAATGCAAAGTAAATAAATGCACACAAATAGATTACACATGTATATGCAAATATAATACCAGTATATATATGTAAAAAAATCATTTTAACGCCTGTTCAAGGTATCAACTATCAAAGCACGCAAATGTTTTGGAAAAACAAAAAATATTTCTTTTAACCCTGCTGTTAGATCAAAAGAAGTAATGAAATCTCAGATTAAGACACTATTTGGGCCATAGTAATTAAAAATTAAAATATTATTATACATCTAAGGTGGCATGGTTAGTGATTAGAGCGCAAGTATAACAAGACAAGCGACCAGGTTTAAACAATTTGATTGTGGTTTCGAGAGCTTAATAAAGAGATTTAGGATGTCTCTAAAGCTTTAGGTAGAATTTGACAAGGTGCACTAACTTCTCTCCATTCTTATTGGACTCCATCTTACTCTACACGGCACTGATATGGGCACACGCGAAAATTCTCTGTAACGATAGAAGATACAGAGAAACATGCTCTGCGTTAAGAGTTTCATAAAGGACAGTTTCCTAGGAGGCAATTGCTTTAATATCTGGAAAGATACTGGCATATATCTACGTAAGGGGCTTAGCCGGCTTTATAGTATGCAATGTGCAACATCGTCTCAGGAACGAAACTCGTAGAGCGCTAACGATCTATTAGAGAATGGTAGCAAAGGTGTTAAACCCATTACAGCGGTAGATGGACATATACTATTATACCATGTGACGAAATGTGGATCACAAGGCTGTACAGTCAACCGGATTATTATCTTAAGCAAATTATGTCCGATCACGGGGGTTTGCACCTACAGCTGCATCGTTTTGAATTGGCAAACGGCCTCCTTATGTAATACTAAATAGGTAGTAGTGTGGGTGGAGTTCCCACACTAACTCTGAGACCTCTTGGAGGTGGCATGGTGGAGTGGTTAGAGCTCATTTATAACAGAAGATACCCAAGTTCGAGCCCCAGCAGAGGACATGACGAAAAAAAGAGTTTAATTGTGGTTTCGAGTGTTTAATAAGAAGTCTTCAACTTCCCTTCAGACAACTGTATCATAAAAATAAAAACGAAGCCCCTTGACTTTCCAGCTTACCTCTGGCGATGATGAAACACATCAGACGAATGATCAGGAGAAAAACGTCACCTACTGCGAAAAAATAACAATGCTAAGTAAGGTTCGCCACTTAACAGAGATTTTCACCACTTCACAATGATATGGAGGCGAGCTACAGTGAATTAATCATCTAAAGAGTGGTTCAACCAAAACAAGAGCTGCCAGATGACCTTAACTTACAAGATTTTTTACACCTCGCCAAGAATCAAGAAAATATATGGTCTGTCAAGATTTTTTAAAACATATTTTTTTTAAACTTTTCTTTACACAAAGTTTTGTAAAAAGTTATTGAAAATTTTAGTGAAGGTTTTGTTAGCGAAAACTGATCCAATTGATTTTTGTAGGCTCTACAGAGATCGGAACAATAATTACTTAAAGATGCAAGGTCCGGGCTATATGGTGGATAACTAAAAACTTACCAACCTTGCTCCTCAGTTACTCCCGGCTCAACAAAAATGTGTGCTGTATGACGTTGTCATAATGAAACAAAAATGTTTTCTATTGAGCAACTTTGGCCGTTTTGATTGAATTGCTTACTTCAATATCATTAATTGTTGGCAGTAAAGATCATAATCAATTATTTGACCAAGTTATAGAAGCTCATAATGAACAATTCCCTTCCAATTCCATCAGACATAGCATTACCTCTCCTGGTGTCAATACTGGCTTGGTCACCGCCTGCGAAACATCACCTTGCTTCGTCCATGATCGTTTTTGCACACAATTGTCGTGCGTGATTCACTATTCATTGTCCGTAATCATTTCCAGCCTATCAAACAAGCTAAAGTGAGGCAACATTTATTACCGGAGATGTTACATTTAGAGCCATTTACCGAGAATTTGTGGCCGAAGATCTCTGAAACCCAATTTTTTTACTATTGAGATTTTTTTCAAAATCAAGATTTTTATCTATAAATGTCAAGAATTTTTCTATGTTGAGTTCCGCTACCCTAAAACTTAATATTTTTTATTACGATCTATGACGGAAGGATCTATGACAATTATGTGTGAAACAAAATATCGGGCAAATGCTCGCTACGGCTTCGATGACCTACCTCTATCCGTTGGTTCATATTTTGAGTGACTCTAAAACATAATTGTTAAATCGAATTGTTAATGTGTCCTTTAGCTCTTGAAATGTTCTTGGCTTATTAACGTACACTTTTTCTTTTAAATATCCCCAAAGAAAGAAGGCTAACGGTGTCAAATTACATGATCATGGCAGCCAATTAACATCGCCACGTTGTGAGATAATACGGCCATTGAGTTTCTCCCACAAAACAGTCATTGTTTCGTTAGGTGTGTGGCACCATCTTCTTGGAACCTCAATTTTTGGACACAAGAATTCCTTTATCATCACGCGATAGCGAACACCATTCACGGTAATAGCTTGGCCGACCTCATTGTCGAAAAAGCACGGCTTGATGACGCCAACAGCCCATAAACCGCACCAAACAGTCACTCTTTGTGAATGCATCGGCTTTTCAACAATCACTTGTGGATTTTCATTTGCCCAAATGCGGTAATTGTGCTTGTTAACGAGTCCACTGAGGTGAAAGTGTGCCTCATCGCTGAAGATGATTTTCTTTGTACAGTCACCATTTACTTCTGTCGTTCAACTAACCATTCGGCGTATTGACGACGCTTGAAATGATCAGTAGGTTCTAGGCTGTTTAGGCATAATTTGGTCTTCTCGCAGCTAACGACTATTGATATCAGGTTAATAGCCAGGCTTAGTAGGCTGTCGGGCTAGTTTCCAACTTAATTTTGGGAATTGTGTTTTTGTGCACTGTCTGCCGCTACGGTATGTGAAACAAAAAACTGTAAAACACCTGCTACCAACCAGGAGGTCGTAGCTTTATTTCAGGCCAGGCTATCTGACAATTTTTAAGTATCAGCAGTATCAACTCATAGCATTGCTAATGGTTATGGGGATCTACGCTATAATAAATTTATCTAATTAATGCATCTGCCGATCGGTTGATTATTAAGACTGGTTTGTCTGGACTTGGTGACTAAAATGGTGTGCTCAAGTATGTCTTTATTTGGCAAGTCTGCAAGTCACTCCTAACCTAAACTAAGTTCTTAGCTGATAGTATCTTTGCCGTGTTGCAGTCTGATACAAACCAATTACAGAGATTCGTATCGTTTTCGAGCTTAACAGATGATAGGTATACTGTAGCAGGCTTAGAAACAACACCTTCTGTGTATTTGGTGTAGTAATACAGAGCCTTGCTGCTGCTTATCATTGACTCCTATTTTTTTCCTAAAACTTGGCAATTACAACTTGTAAACCGTATCATTTGACTCAGCAATATTAAGCAAAAATAGAACAACAACGTTTTAGTTAAAAGGATTACAAGGATATTTATCTAATACGGAGTGCAGCTGTGTTACGGTAACTTCTTTGCACTTCTTTTTTTATTGTAATAATAAGGAAAACAGAGATTTTTGGCATTTAGGCCAACAATTTATTTTTTTGGTGTCTCTGTAGTACATACAAGCTCATGATATTCTTTGTTAAGCATGAAAAAAAAAGAAATTTATGTTTCATTCATGCAATGATTTCATTCATTACTTTCATAGCCATTACTAAATAGAAGCGTTGTAAACGTTTACAATGTTTTATTGTTTTTCTATTTTATTTTTTTTATTTTGAAAACCTTAGTCTCTGAAGTCTCATAAATTTTAAATGTTTTTGCTATAAATTTTCAATGCAATTTACTAAAAAGTAAGAAAGGGCAACAACAGCAAAAAAAAACGACAAAAGATTATCTTACAATGGCTTTAATTTCTATAAAAGTCTTACAGCCAAAGTAAATTTAACTGTATAAACCTTAAATGTTATATCGTTAAGCACATACTACTGGTATATCCATTACGATTATTTTCTCTGAGGGTGTAAGTAAAACTGTCGTCCATTGATACTGCTTCTGATACACTCTGACTGCCTTGGCTTTTGAACAATAAATATTGAGAAAAAGATAAAAATCAACTCATTTTGTTTTTACAACAAAATTTGTCATATTTTCCCGTTACTGTTTTTATGTTCAGTGCCACCATAAATTTTGTCGAGTTCGCTCTCTCGCGTTTTTCTTGTTATTTAAACAGATTTTTATGGTTGCATTACTGCTTTTATATTGCAACTGTTACTACCCTATTGCGCGCGTTTAAAGCTGTTGGTCTCAATATTTTGTCGATTTTAATGCAAATGAATGCATTTAAGCGTGTAAGAGTAGAAACTGTATAAAGCAAAATAATAAAAAAATACTTAATTTTTAATAAAATGCTTTTAAAAGTTTAAATAAAAAATCAAAAAAAGGAATAATTCAACCAAACACAAGAATAAAATATCAGTTAAAAATGATAAGAAAACAAAATAACAAAAACAACAAAATGGACTGACTAAAAAGTCTTACATTATGCTTTTGTTGCTGCTTCTGTTATTGTGTTTTGTTCAAAATCATACAAAATCCAATGATGCATGCGAATGATTTCTTGTTTCACTTTTTCTCTGCGATATTTATGAGCATTAAAGTGAAATTCATTATGAATAAGCAATTGCGGGTAGAGCGTTACAGTTCATTTCGTGAATTGTGATGTGCATTTTATTAAAAATAGCAATTTCTGCTATTAAAAGAATTTGAACTATGAATCGTTAACAAAAAAAAAACTTAGAACCTTTGACTCCCGACTACTTTTATTTTATTTACGAATTGTCAAAAACATTGTCATCCAAGGCTTACAACTATAGAACAATACAGATTTTATACAGCTGCTAAAAAAATTGTGGATTTTATACAGCTAGTTTCGTCCGTTGTTGCCCTGGTATACGAGGGTGGATTGACATTGAAGCTACCTAGCGCTAGATGGCAGCACAAACACAAAAACTTTTTCTTTCTTAGAAATTACGATCTGTCACACGTCAGCTGTTAAAATTTTAGCCAAATTCATCGATTAGTTTATTTGTTGTAGTGGTTTGAAGTAAGCAACTTTTGTGTTTATTGGAAATGGAAAAAAGTGAATTACATATAGTGATTAAACACTATTATTTGAAAGGCAAAACGGCGAAAGAGACAAAAGAAAAGCTTGATAAACATTACGGCGAATCTGCTCCGTCAGATTATATGGTAAAATATTGGATTGCTGAAAAACAGGAAGGCCAAAAGAGGTGGTTACTGAAGAAAATATCGTGAAAATCCTCGATATCGTTATGAATGAGCGCCGGTTCAAAATACGTGAGGTTGCTGAAATGGTAAACATATCATATGAACGTGTGTTCAACATTTTGCATGAACATTTGCATATGAAAAAGCTATCGGCAAGATGGGTGCCGCGTTTGCTCAGTGTTGAACAAAAACGATTTCGACAAATCACTTCACAGCGGTGTTTGGACATGATAAAGCATAATCGTACTGATTTTTGGCGTAGATTAATAACTTTTGATGAGACGTGGATCCACCACCACACACCTGAAACCAAAAATCAATCGAAGCAATGGGTGGAAGCTGGTGGAAGTGCTCCGAAGAAGTCGAAGACAGCGAAATCGGCTGGCAAGGTTATGGCCACAGTGTTTTGGGATGCACACGGCATATTGCTCATCGATTATCTTGAAAAGGGATCCACAATCATAGGAGAGTATTATCGTGCATTATTGGATCAATTGGTTGATGCAATCAAGGAAAAACGACCTCATTTAAACAAGAAAAAAGTGCTCTTTCTTCAAGACAAAGAAACGGTTAACACAGCATTAGATACGATGCTAAAAGTACGAGAAATCCACTTCGAATTGGTTGATCATCCGCCTTATAGTCAAGATTAAGCCTCTAGTGACTTTTTCCTGTTTCTAAACTTGAAAAAATGGCTTGCAGGAAAAAGATTTATCTCAAACGAAGATGTGGTTACCGAAACTAATTCGTATTTTGAGGAGTTCCCAAAATCGTATTATTCAGATGGTATAAAAAAGTTGAAAAATCGTCTTACTAAGTGCATTGAGCTAAAAGGAGACTATGTTCAGAAATGAATGGTTTTTGAAAAAAAAAATTTTTTTTCCTACTTAAGTAGCTTCAATATCAATCCGCCCTCGTATATTTAGGGTGAGCCATATAAAAGTTTCAAATTTAAAAATGCAATAAAACAAAAAAGGTTTGAAATTTTGCGAAATTGATTAATTTGTTGTTGTTGTAAAGTACAATTAATTGTTCCGGTTAGAAATCAAATATTAAGGGACATCACTCTTTGTTGCAAACAAACCTTGCAAGTCTTGCATACATAGCAAATGTATGATATTTGCTACGTCACAACAACAAATTACATGAAAGTGCCATTTGCTCCACTTATAAAGGGTCCGCCAAATAATTTTTTTTTTTTTTTTTTTGAATATGCTATAAAAAAAAGCTACTGAATATTTTCTCAAATTTCTTTTTTTTATTTGAAAGTACAATCTTTCCGGCTAATAATGGAAAATAAAATCATTCAAATGGCTGTCTCGGCTGGCCATGTAGTAGCCTACACGATCGGTCCAATTTTTAAGCACATTATCGATTCTGTGCAGCTCTATTTCACCAATGGCTTTACGAATATTGTCCTTTAAAGCGTCAATTGTCTCTGGCTTGTTGGCGTAACACGTATCTTTGACGGCACCCCACAAATAATACTCCAACGGTGTCAAATCGCAGCTCCGAGGTGGCCAAACGACATCAGCTCTGCGGCTGATAATGCGATCTTCAAAAACAGGGCGCAAAACATCGAGTGTAGCTTCGGCTGTGTGGCAAGTAGCGCCGTCTTGTTGAAACCAAATGTTGCTAATATCCTCCTCTTCAATTTTTGTGAACAAAAATTCATTCAACATGACCCGATAACGATTGCCATTCACTGTAACGGCCGCTCCTTGCTTTTCGAAGAAAAATGGCCCAATTATGCCTCTGAACCAAAATCCGCACCGAACAGTGACTCGTCTTGGGTATAATGGGTTTTCAATGTATGCGTGCGGGTTTTCTGTGCCCCAAATGCGACAATTTTGCTTGTTCACATACCCGCCAAGTTCACAATTAGCTCCATCTGAACACATCGCACACATTCTGCAACATTACCATGATTTTCAAAGTAATGTCGCAATATTTCTTAGCGTTGTTCAAGCGTATACAGAACCATATTTTTCAGCGGAAGGATAAAACTAATTATCTGTCAAATCAGACATGAGCTAAGTGTTACCATTTACGAAATAAGCACTAGTTGAAAAAAAACGTTAGATGGCGGACCCGTTACATATTTGCTACACAAAAAATCTTTGGAAGTTTGCTATACTTTGTTTTTTATTTGTTTTGCATGTTTTTGCACTGTATATACATCCCAAACGATACCGTATAAAAAATCCTGTAAAGACAGGGTTGAGTGTAAATAAAATATTGAAAAATAATTTTTTTTTGACAAAATATTAAAAAAAATATATATATTTTGTTTATTTGTTTTAATATTTTTAATTTGCTAAAGTTTTCATAAAAGAAACTCATTCCTTGTCGCTGAAATTTAGAGCATATGTAGTAAATTGCAAATTTCCAACAAAGAGTGATTTCCGCTATTATATCATTCATATGACTGCCGGGACTGGACTCACAGTACCCCGTTTGACTGTTCCTATTTTCGAGAACTTATTCGAGTGCATGGGCTCGTAGCTCGGGAATGACTCACGAATGTTAGGCTTCAAATGCTCAATTATCTGTGGCTTGTCGGCATAAAGTTTGTATTTAACGGCGGTCCACACAAAATAGTCCAATGGTGTCAAATCGCAGCTTTTTGGCGGCCAACTGACATCACCATTTCAGCTAATTAAACGGCCATCAAACGTTTGACGCAATAAATTGATTGTGGCAAGTTGCGGTACGCTAACCATGGTTCACTTCAATACCATGAATAGCGGGCACATAAAAATCAGTTATCCTGGTGCGATATGTGTCTCCATTGACCGTAATGCTTTTGATTTATGAAATATGGGCTAATGATGCCTCCGCTCTACAAGCCGCACCAAACAGTCACTCTTAATGGGTGCATTGGCTTCCGTAAGACCAAGTTTGGGTTTTCTGAGCCCCAAATACAACAATTTTGCTTATTAACGTACACTCCAAGATGATAATGAGCTTCATCCGAAGAGATGATTTTTGTTTTTGGCAAAATCGACATTATCGTGAAGTTTTTCGTTGGCCATCTATCGAAGCAAAAATGATCATGCCGCTTTAACTCTCCACAATGATTTTATATGATGATATATCATACTAATAATTCCCATAACATTCTATGAAGGAACATGGGGACTTTTCTCAGTCAGTGAGCTGCACCTGATTATGCTTTTAGACTCATTGAAAGAGACCTACAGTTTAAAGCCAGCTCCGAACGGCAAATGCGTTAGAGAAGTTTTCAATAGTAGCAATTCTCATAACTAGCTAATGTTATGAGGTGATTGAAAAACTTTTTCTTTTTTTTAGATGGTCTGGCTGGAAATTGAACCAACGACCTTCTGGTTGGTAGGCGGGTGTCTTACCTACCATACCACAACGGTAGCTTTGTATGATGATAAATTTCCAATAAATCTCAACGTTGCTCAAGCGTAAATCGATTCATTTCATTCAGTGCAGATGATATACTGAAATTGTCATAGAATAGGTTGACATAAGTATTGCCAGTTTCGAAATAACCGCTGGTTCAAATTTAAACCGATAGATGGTCCATCCGTTAGATTTCAGTTGAAGTAAAAATAAATTCGTGTTTAGTTTTTAATAAAAAGCTTTTATGTAACACAGTTTTGTGTTCCACTGTTCGAAACCTTTTCACGATCAATAACAATTTCTACTCCTAATTACTCTCTGTTTAAAACTCTATAAACAACAACAATTACTCGAAAGATCTTTCTACCTAAAGATTGTCCGACCCGACTGTTGTTATAACTTGGGTGCGATCACAACCTTTTCAACCAGAGTTATACACACTAAACACTCTTTACACTCAGTTAGCTTCAATCAAACTGGTCTATACAACTTGAGTATGATCACTACACATTTCACGAGTTTAGTCCTCATAAAGTCTCTTCGCGCTAAGTTTTTTTTGCTTAAACTGACTGCTGTCTGCATCGATGTGCTGAGTAAACAATATTTCGAAACCTCTCGAACCTCTCGATATTTAAGGTAGATTCCATTTCTTTTCTTTACTTTCTTGTTAGTACATATGAAGTCATATTCATATAAATATTTACTTCATTTAGTTCTGGTTGTCTGGTTGTTGTTTGTTTCTTGTTATTTGTTTCTTTTCTGCCTGTTTTGTTGTTGCCTTTTATTTTTATTTACAACATTTCTGCTTATATTGTTGTTGGCGGTTCGGTTATTTGTAAACAACACGTACAGTGGTTTTGAGGGGTTTTGCTTATTCTTTTTAGCAATGTAATAAACGTAGGGGTGCCCAACCTAATTTTTGTGACAATATTAATTCCCGATTAAAAAATATTTTTTTTTTTTTTTTGTTTAAATCAGCCGATAGTAATCGACGTCGATTTATTGTTTTTTTTTACTAAAATTGTCAGCATTATATACCTCATTCTGCCATCTTGTATAGTTTAACCCACATGCTATTTATAGAACTAATTGAGGCGCACTTCAATTGTTATCCTTGCGGTTATGCCTTATAGAGCGTTCTCTTTGAATTGTTCAAACTTATTACGCATAAATAGTTTGAACGCAAGTTTTTTGCAGATATTCTTTTACAGCCATTTTACAGTTTCCATTTTGTTTTATTTTTTTATAAATATAAAAATAAAAAGTTTTTTATGGTTTTTGCATTTTTTTACATTTTCTTTCCTATCCATTTCAATTAAATGTTCATCATACGCTCGCTGCACCTTGTTGTACCTCTTTTTTAATTTTTTTTATTCTTTAGTTTTAATAATTTTTCTATTATTCTGCACATTTTCTGTATTAAAAGTAGTTCAAGTATATAAAAATAAATCCTCGAGTGTGTACGAGTTTAATAAATATTTTATATGGAGAGGGAGAGAGAGAGAGAGGGAGAGAGGGAGAGAGTTGCCTTGTTTTAATATTGCATATAAAAAAAAAGAATGAAATAAAGCCACTTATAAAGTGTTGGAGGTGAATAAAAATTAAAAAATAAAATAAAATAAAATAAATCGCTTTTGTACTCTTTTCGGGTAACAACGAAGCAAACTTTTCACTAATTACGCGGTAAATTTCATGTGGAACAAATTAAAGGAAAAATTTATGAAAAAGAAGATTTTAGAAAATTGGCTCTCTCTTTATACTGCAGTTTCTTTAGTCAGACAGGCCAACGGATATTGTTGGGGTTTTTGTTTTAATTTTGTGAAATAAATAGTTTTTTCCTTGTGCAAGTATTTCATGGTGTTTGCACTTCTGCTCTAATGAAAAAATATGGATTCAATTATTTCTGTAACCACAAGAAAGAGATAAAGAAAGGAAACTTTTAAAAGAATAGAATTTGAAATTAAATTTGCTTAAGGAAAAATTTTTATTTGGAGATTAAAATGACTTATAAATAATGAAAAGTCTACTTAAAGCTCGCTATGTTATGTCTCATAATGCAAACCATCAAAGGATTTTGGTGGTTGCAGCAAAATACTCGCCTAACGGTGAGATATAAGAAGATAAGCCTACAACAGGTCTGAGTTCTACATCAGAGAATAAATTTTACTCTCGTCTTCCGGAACACAATATTGTCACCCAAAGGGAGATTCGTGCTATAACCAAAACAATCTATATATGCATGGATAGCCAAAGGGCAATACGAACCGCTGCTGAACTATACTATAACTAAAAAAACAGCAGCAGCGTTGTGGTTTAAATATTACAAATGCTCATCGCTTTGGTTGACCCATCACTAAAAAAGTCGATGAGAAAAACTGTCACAAAATGTTAAGAAACTAATCATTAATCACCAAACATTTATTAACGATTTTAAGAAAGCTAGGTACACCAAAAAAGCTTGCCATAAGAATCAACAGTGAAAAATTTACTGAACCGAATTTCAGTTTACAATTCACGGAAAGGAAACGAAATTGAACCATTTCTAAAAAACGAATAATGACATGCGATGAAAAGTGAAACACATACAACAAAATTGTGGGAAAAAGAATTTAGATCTTAAGATGAAACTGCATACTTCCTTTAGTTGAACAAAATTATTGGCACCCTTTAGCGCGAAAATTAATATTAAATTGCTAACTTTTTTTTTCTTTATAACTGCATGCAGAAATTTTAGAATATAATTCTCAATTTTTTTGGTCACCTTTGACACAATATTGCTTTATCACATACTTTTTACTTTTTTACTCGCCTATCCAATTCTTCTCACCAATTCACTTCAAATTGAAATCTGGCCTTTATGGCAAATGTACTCGAACGTGCAAAACGCTATACGCAGTCACATACGCTTAAAATAAGCCCGATGCTTTAAGTCATTATCGTGTTCAAAAGTGTTAGCGAGGCTGGTATATTGCATATTTTGGTTATTTCTTTTAATAATGTTACGTTTGAGTTCATTCAAATTGCGTTAAAATGAAAGAACCTCAACGTTTGTTGTTGTTTTTTTGGTCTTTAATAATTCCGCTATAACTTTTATACACTTTGTCTTAATACAGCAAATTTATATTCTCGTATACAACACTTTTTCGCTTTAACAGACTTTGCTTTATGACAGCCAAATAATAACTACCTCACCAACCGCAATGCGCCAGCTTTTTATAATATTTCATTATTAGTATCGTTCTAGTACAGACACGAATCTTCAAGCACAAAAAAGAAATCAAACTGGTAACACCGTTAGATATGCGGATGGTAACACTCTTTATTAGTACAATTAATAATGACAATCATTAAGCCTTGACACAAGCCATAAATTTTTTTTGCTAAAATCTCATAATAAGTCCCTGATGTGGTGAATATTGTCTTTAGCATTTTAATTTTCGTAAAACTATAAGCAAATATTTTATATTGTCAAAAATTTCGTCAATGAATATCAGCTCGCCCACCAATGCAGCGAGCATATATCCAACAAACACAATCACTCCTTAACAACCATGTATAACAACAGTTGCATCATGGTTGAAACTACTCTATACAAAGTGATAAGCTTTATCGGGAAGAATTTGACTAGATCGGATTTTACTTTGGCGGCGTTCAACAACGTGGATCCTTAAGCTATTCATAATTCTTTCTGTAGCGCGGGTATCTCCTCACTAGTGACGAATTGGATTAATGTAGGCATCTCATCAGAATCATCAATTCGCTAGTCGGAGTGAGTTATATATATTAGGAAGTCGGTCACTAGTGGCACACCACAGTGCGAAATACCTCGGTGTTGTCCTTGATCGTCGACTTGGCTGGAAAAGAAAAATCGAGGGGTTTGATGGAACTTTATTTCTGCAAGAACACAATTGGTAGAAATTGATCGGGCTTATTGAAACTTGGCAGTGGGAGTAGAAGTACTCGGCAGGCGGCTCTGGACGTAATGCTTGACGTCCGTCTTTTGAACCTTCAAGTTTACTTTCAGCGGCAAGTAGTGCCCTTCGACTTGGTTTCTGGTAGGATGCTGATTATGGGCATACATGCGTCTTGACCTGTCTGGATCTGAGGCCATGTGCTCTGAGGCTGTGAAGTTTGTGACACCAAGCAGGAAAGATTTGCAAATGTGACGCACATCTTGGTGGATTGGCTGTTTTTACGGACGGATCCAAGACAGAGGAAGGTACCGGAGCCGGTGAATGCAGAGTTTTCCATTCGGAAGTTTGTGCAGTTAGGAAGAGGAACGGTTGACTATTTTTGTGGATAATTAGGCAGTCGGTTCGTGCTTGGCCTTGGGTAGACTATGGAAGATCGTTCAACTTTGTTGGGTATCAGATCATAGTAATATCGCTGGTAATAAGTGGGCTGATGATTTGTCCCATCAGGGCTTTGCGTCAACGGTTCTTCGGACTAAAGCTGTCCTGCCTCCATTATTATTGAACCATGAGCGTGCTCGAGGAATTCTTCATAGGGAAGACTGCTTAAATCTGGTACGATAATCCGAGTTGTAAGATCTTTAGATCTCTATGGCCAGTAATTTTCAGTTGTTGGACTCTCTATGAGTAGAGCTGAGTTGAGGCTGACAACGGGCCATTGTGGTATCCGGACGATGACTCGTAGATGGCCAAATGCTAACACGGTGTACTGTAGGTGTGCGCAGACAAGGAAGAGTTAGAGACGATGAAATGCCTTTTGCGTCATTGAGCAAAAGGCATCGCAACTTGGGTGAATATATGATTCACACTCCTACTGCTATCCTTTAGTTTGCCAATGGCCTCATCTGGTTGTGGTGTCGGAATTATTAGGATTCTGCTGAGTGTAGGACCTACGAGTACTTTCTTTACTGTGTTTCATTTTTCTTCTTTTTTCTTTTATTCTTTTCTTTTTGTAGTTTTTTGCTTAAGACGATCACAATGGACCATTTGGTCCCCGAGCGTTTTGTGCCCATCGGTCATGGATCTGATGAGTGCTCGTCCTCAAACCAAACCAAACCATAGTTTCGCTTTGCCAGCTAAGTATTTGACTTTTTTCACACTGCTTGACGGTTTACTTAATACAGTGTCCATCGGACCGTAATGGCTGAATAGTTTTTTTTTTTTTTTCTAAACTACTGTCCAATCTCAGCAGGGATCTGTGTTGGGATTATTTTCAGAATCACTTTGACTTTTCTGACTCTCTGGCTGCAATAACGGTTGCTTTAAGACTTGCAACGGCCTGTAAGCCGTACGCTTTTGGACTACTTTGAAACACTGCACAACTTCTACCCATTATTTCTACAATCTTAGTGTAAGATTTGTGTTGAATATGCAGATATAGAAAAATTTCCCGCTAAGATTCTCTTGTTTCCTTCTGCTTGTTACCCATTTTTAATCGAAACTACTGATTATGGTTTCATTTAAGCCACAGTGATTTTTTGTACTCTAAAATATGAAAACTTTTCAATTCAGAAGTGTATTATGGGTCGATTATGGTGGCAATCGAATTTCAGTTGCGTGCCGAACGGCAACTAGCAATTTGTGGTTGGCTCGATAGCAATTGAAATTAATAGGTCTTTAGTTGGAAATTGCAACACATAATGCTATTTTCGGCAACTGGCAACGCAACTAAAGTTCGGTTGTCATCTATAGTCGACCTATAAATGTCTTTTTTCAAAAAAAGGTTGCCAGATCCGTGCAATTTTGAGAATATATAGGGTCCGCCAAATAATTTTTTTTTTGAAAATGCTATACAAAAAAAACTACTGAATACTTTCTCAAAAATCTTTTTTTATTTGCAAGTAAAATCATTCCGGTTAATAATAGAAAATAATTTCATTCCAATGGCTGCCTCGGCTGCCCATGCAGTAGCCTACACGACCGGTCCAATTTTTAAGCACATTATCGATTGTGTACAGCTGTATTTCACCAATGGCTTCACGCATATTGTCCTTTAAAGCGTCAATTGTCTCTGGCTTGTTGGCGTAACACTTATCTTTGACGGCACCCCACAAATAATAGTCCAACGGTGTCAAATCGCAGCTCAGATGTGGTCACACGACATCAGCTCTACGGCTGATAATACGATCTTCAAACACAGGGCGCAAAACATCGAGTGTAGCTTCGACTGAGTGGCACGTAGCGCCGTCCTGTTGAAACCAAATGTTGCTAATACTCTCTTCTTTAATTTTTGTGAACAAAAATTCGTTCAACTTAGCCCGATAACGGTCGCCATTGACTGTAACGGCCACTCCTTGCTCATTTTCTGCACCAAACAGTGACTCGTCTTGGATGTATCGGCTTTTCAATGTATGCGTGCAGGTTTTCTGTGCCCCAAATGCGGCAATTTTGCTTGTTTACATACCCGTCAAGATCAAAATGAGCTTCTTCTGAAAAGATGATTTTTTGCCACACATTCTGCAACATTACCATTATTTTCAAAGTAATGTCGCAATATTTCCCAGCATTGTTCAAGCGTATACACAACCATATTCGTTCAGCGGAAGGATAAAGCTAATTATCTGTCAAACCAGACATGAGCTAAGTGTTACCATTCACGAAATAAGCACTAGTTGAAAAAAAAAACGTTAGGCGGCGGACCCAATATATCATTCTATCTGGTAAGTATTAAAAATCTCTTTAATAAGAACATTAAATCTCCCCCTGAATTTGAAAGAGCTTACCGTGCTAATAACTTAGTTCGCCACTGTACATACTTAACAGAATTCAATTTAATAAATTGAAGTCATAACGATAATCTTAATTTGAAATATTATTTTGTTTATAGGATTTTTATTACGAATAATAGTCATGTTCTTCGCATAAAAGCAAAAACTTTTCTTATTTAAAATAATCATAAACGGCTTCTTAATGGTTGTTTTTCTTACCAAATTTTTTATTCATTTTTCTCTGCTTCGCCTTCCTTTTATTCAATTATTTTTCGTTTATTTTTCTTTTTTTTTTGCGCAATTTAATGTTTCTTTTTATGCAATCGAATCAAAACTTATCAAACAATAATATTTTCGAAATAAAACCCAAAAACATTTACATTAAAGCTGTTATTGTGCCAAATTTTGTCACCAGGCTATTGTCTGATTTTTAATGTTTAATGTGAAACAACCTTAACTTGCATTATTATAGTACGAAATAAAAAAATAAAAACTAAAAAAAGAAAACAAGAGAATTGAGAAAAAGACTGCAAATCTTATGAAAATTTCTAAAAATCTGTGGCAATAAAAAAAAACTTTGCCAGTATTCCTTACCAAGTTATTTCAACACAAATTGCATTTCTTTTGTATTTGGTTACTGAAATTTCTTTCAAAAGACAGATTTTATTTAAACAAGTACGCTGGTAACAACAAGTCTTTACTTTAAGTTGTTTAACTTACTAGGCACCCTACAGAAAGTATATTATAAACTAACAAGCGCGACTGTATATCTATGTAAAGCTATAGTACAGTTACTCAATTGAACATAGGGAAACCCAGTGCTGCCAACTGATCAACACGCTTAGACCTTCTACTCAAAAGGCGCTAAAAGGCGTTAACAGTATTTAAAACCAGAAAAATATACTGAAAATGTAATAAAAAATTCCATTATTCGTTTTTACAAAGATTTTTTAATAATTTGAAGGTTAGAAACAGTTTAGAACAAAACAAAAACTTTTTCTTCATTTTTGGATTCAGGTGTGACATAAAGAAAATACCTATCAGAGCTGGTGTTAGACAAGATCGTGTTCTTTCTCCACTGCTATTTAACAAATTTCTCGATTGTGTTGCAATGTGGTATACCATATAACACAAAGTTGGAGAACCTGCATTACGCAGACGACATCTACCTTTAGACTCACAGCTACAAAGATAGCGGGTTTGCTAATAATCATCTCCAAAGCAAAATTATGCGAATTAGCATTAATAACACAAAGATCTTTCGAATTGGAAAAATAAATTTGGGAGATGTTCCTTCCTCTTGCTATCTTGACAGTATGCTCATTAGGACCGGCGGTTTCAGTGCTGACATTCGGGACAGATTGAACCTAGGCGGCCATTCTTTTGGCCAACAGAGTACTATAGAGTGTTCTTCACAGTTCTCTCTAAGTGTTAGTTCTCTGTTAATCTCTCTGAAATCTATTAAACTCTGTTATATCTATTCTTGTATGGTTGCATATTATGGAATGAGGTTGTGACTGATGTTAATTCTATTCTGGTATTTAGAAACCGCTGTCTACAGCGCATTTTGAAAATATTTTGCCCAGAATCAAGATCACAGAAGTTCCTGTAATGAAGAAAGTTATGAGAAGAGAATGTAAATTAATGAGTTTACTGAATTTGGTGACCTACTATTTCTTCAAAAAAATTTAAATAAAAAGGCACTAACTAAGCACGTTTTTTAAAGCGCTAAAAAGAAAAACTGCGACCTTTCGGTATTGAAACACGGTAAACATAGCGTGAAGGGAGCCAAATTGGCAACACTGGTAAAACCAACACTGGCACTAAAATACCAGCTTGTGTGAGAAGAGTATGTGACCATTTAATTTGATTTTATATGTAAATCAAATTCTCTCGTTGATTGTTTCTCAAACCAGCTGTGCAATTAAAGAACTCTCTTGCACCCTCTTTGCAGTTCGTTTGCAGGATTCCCTGCATAAATAAGCATAACTTTATGGCTAACTATACGAACGAATATGCGATCATTGAGAATAGATTCCTTAATTTCGCCATAACCAAAGGTCAATTTATTGTATTGACGTAATGATTAAGCACCCGCTGCTCTAATGCAAAGGTGGCCAAAGTGGCACTGCACCCGAACGAAAACAAATATACTCAACAGAGAATGCAAAATAAACAACAATTTCATTCAGTTGTGTGCTAGCTTTTGATGAAAGCACATGTCTGTTGCTTTGCGTATTAAAATTGTTTATTTGTTTTGTCGTTTCCTTCATTGATTTTTCTTTTTAACGCATACTGAAGAAATTTTTGGCCATCCCTGCTCTAATGAATCGATAGATTTTGATTGCCTATTATTAGCGAGCAAGTTCGCTCTTTTCCATACACGGTCAAGAAGACCAAAATTAAATGTTAACGCATCGATTCACGTTCTCACTACAATTGTATCAAATCGAAATGACCCAAGTCAGTCTAGGTCAAAGATTTTTTATCCAGTAAACGCTGCTTTCATTTTTTCCTCAGGAAAGAACATCCTAATACAGCTGTTATAACAACGTGAAAATTATAATCCATTATTGTTTGGTTGATCAGTTGAATTGAAGTATTTGTTGCATCGTTTCAAAAACCCAAGGCACTGGAATGCTTCTTTAGATTCTTATGACCAGAGTATAAAGAACAAAAAAAAAATTACTTTACCCATTAATGGTTGGCTTGGGTGTTAACCTCAAAATACCTTGAGAGTGTCACTTGGCACTTATGGACTTATGTCTGGTGCAAGAGTATTCCAAGACTACCGTCCATCTGATATGATTATAAAATAACAGAAAAACCAACTTTTCTCTGCCAGCGATGATTAGAAACTATATAATTCTAACGAGATTTATATCCACCCAGAAAGCTAAGCCAGCAGATTAATCTTTCCATGTTTGTTCTACTACTCAGAGAACTTACTTATAGCGATTCGTACTCTGCCACTAGGTTATCCTTACGCGGCGAACCGATGCTGACCAAGCAGTCGTCCAATATAAGACAGACGCTTTGAATTTCCTCTAAACTGCATTCATCTTGCAGGCACTCCTGTGAGGAATGCCTGGTAAATGACAACATCAATTCAGCAGTCTTTTTTTGGACACCTGTACCTTTTTATAATCCGTCCCCGGACCCTGCAGCCCCTGGTCGGGGACTTACATATTTGTAGACCGTGCAGCTAACATCTGACGCCAACAGTAACCTAAGGTTGGGCTTATCTTTATAAAACAAGTTGTAAAGCAATTGAAAGCCTCAGAGTCAGTGCGTGACATCTACTTACTAACATCGCCCTAGTGTCTAATGATGGACCCTCTCTGAAGTATAGAGTATATATTATATATATCAAAATGGTGCATGTATTGCCGGACAAGATATGTGTAAGATAATAATTCGGTGCGTGCGGTCTTGGTAAAGGAGTAGATGTCCATCTAAGGCCGTGATGGGTTTACTGCCTTTACTGCCATTATTTAATAGATTGTGAGCGTTCTCCGATTTCCATTTCTGAGATGGTGCTGCACCGTACACAATATAAAGCCGGCTAAGCTCCTAAAATCCATGTAATAATATTGGACGATCTGCGATGTAAAGTGTGTGAGTTGGCTGTAGCTAAAGATGGCTCAGGCTTAAAAAATTCTATAGAATCCTTGAAATGATGTTTAACAATCTGATAATTAAACTGCGTGGGGTGTCTGAGGCTAAAAACATATTAAGTTAGTTGGTACGTCACATTTTGTATGAATATTTTGTAACGTAAAAGGCACCTGCACGATGGATGCCATAATGACCATGAGACGACTTTCAAGTAATAGTTAGCGGGTCATATATTGTACTTGATTCGAAAGAGTTTTAGCGTGGATCTGTTGCCATGATATCAGATACAATCAAACAATCAAAACAAGGAGCTTTTTTTGGGTTAAACTTGCACCCAGAGAGACTAAAATATCTCGTTTACAAAGTAACGATTTTTCGTACATAATTCAATCCTGAATAATCAACCGAATTACTTAATATACCCCAAACAAAATTTTTAAAATTTTTATTTTGTAATTCAGCCTTAATTACTATATGAATTAATAAAACTTAATATATTGGGTATACAAGTTAATAATGCTGATATTTTTGCTTGAAAAATGCATTTGTTATAATAACAAAATGAAGTGACACATAATTCAAAGGATTGTCCATCGTTAACCACTATTTTTTCCCATCTTTACGTAGCATATGGATTCCGCGCCAAAAGAACTGCTCCGGTTTTGAGGTAAAGAATGAATCAAGCCAATTTCTGATACCCTGTTCCGAAGTGAAGCATATTCCATTAAGATCGTTTTGCATTGATCGAATAAAATGGTAGTCAGAAGAGGCAAGGTCTGGGTTATAAGGCGATTGAGCCAAAACTTCCCATCCACTGTTTTCCAAATAGTTTTTGACCGGACTTGCAGCATGTGGCCAAGCGTTGTTATGCTGGAAGATTATGGCCTAGTGTCTGGTAGTTTTTCGTCAATCCCCTGTGATCGTTTGATCCGATTTAAACAGCTTATAATACAAAACACCCTTCTGATCACACCAAATACTGATTTGACTAGTTGGCCGGGTTTTACATATGATTTGTTGCGCCTGGGGTTATCGTAATGTATCAATTTTTCATCACCAGTAACAATACGATGCAAAAGATACTTCTTTTTGTAGCGTTCAAGCATCATTTCCGACAGGAAAAATCGCCTTTCAAAGTCTCTCGGCTTCCATTCATATGGGATACAATTTACTTGCTCTTCAATGAGTTCCAGTGCCTTTAAACGTAGACTTGTTGTGTGACTCCCAATGAAAATGCAATTTCTTCTTGCGTTTGACAACAATCTTCATCGAGTAATGCTTCCAATTCCTCATCTACAAACTTTTTCGCCTCACCAGGCCTCTCTTTGATTTCTCTGTCGCAATCACCACTTTTGAATGGCGCAAACCATCGTTCACAAGTTTTTTGTGTTGGTGCAAACAATTGTTAACTTTCAGTAGCCGTTTTCTTCAAACGAAAGAAGGTTATCCCATTTCCCCGCAAAACATGTTTTTTAGGCACAAAATTCGTCTATCAAATACTGAATTATAATGACAGATGTTTACCTTTCAAAATACCATATTTGTTATTATTAACACAAACCATATGTGACAGTTATGCCATATGTTGTCCAAATCGACATTATTAACTTATATACCCAGTGTTTGTCTACACTAAATTAGTTTATTTAATTTCTTAACATTTTTTCATCTTTAAAATATAATTTGCCGGCAAATAACAAAACAATTAATAATAACAAGCAGAAAACGAATAAAAACATCAAAACTAATTATAAAGGCGCCATGTGAATGTGATAATTCGTATAAGTAATTCTCATAGCGAACAAAATATTTCAAAGTTCCGTGTGAAGGTAGATCAATAATTCAATATATTCAGTGCAAAGCGTCATTAAAAAACTTGTGACTTTATTTACAAAATGTGTTCATAAAACTCGTACTTTACTTTTGTCAAAAATTATTACTGTTGCAACAATATACAGTAGAGCATTACCAACTCTACCACACCTTACCATCTAAGTTCTCCGCAAATAACTTAATTGTTTCGTTTAGAAAGAAGAACTATTAACTAAGTAATCTACATAAATACTACTTAAAACTTAGGATTCCCAAAGAGCAGGAGGGAAAGAAATACATTTGAGTTTGTAACAAAAATAGGAGCAAAATTCAAAAAACAGGCAAAGTTTAGTTTTTCTGCAAATAAAGTCCAATTTGCCAAAAATATTTGAATCAAAAACAAGTTTTCGTTTTCAAATTTCATCTTAACGTGTGTTTATTTTCAAAATATTTACTAAAAAAACAACACAGACGAACTTTTTCAACTTTAAATAGAAAACAAGCAAAAGAAAAAATTTAGAAAAACTACTAAAAAGCAAAAGTGTTCATTCATTGGCATTATCCAGCTCATTATGTGCAGAAAGAAAGGAAATTGCTGTTTATAAAGGAACCATAAACTGGATGAATAAGTGAATGAATGGATGAATGAATGAAAATTTATTCCGAAAAATAACATAAATTTCCGAAAAAATATATACACACGTACGAAATCTACGAAAACTTTAATTATCAGTTTAATTATCTAAAATAGAAATCTAAAGAAGGATGCACGTTCAAGAGAAGAGTTAGTTTATGAAGAATAATGATGATAAAAAGATCAAAAAAGCTTTTATTTCTTTTAATGGCAAACGATTTATTAGTATAATGGAGTGCTATGTACTGCTGAATTTGAGAGATGAAATTGATGTTAATTAGTTGAAAAAGGAAATGAATTATTGGAATATACAAATAAAACAAAAGTAGTAATAAAAAAATAACGTTTGAAAGAAAATTTGAGTTTTTTAAAAACAGTTATATGTCAGACCCTTTGATTTTTCTTTTTTTTAGCAAAGACCGCATATAAGAAATTTCATCTTTATACCAGCACTAGAACTAAAACATTAGCTATATGCATATCTGGTCATAGTCGCACAGAAGTGCACTTGTTTAACCGACTCCGTATTAAACAGAAAATAACATATAAACAACAATTTCATTCAGTTATGTGGTAGCTTTTGATGAAAGCAGATGTTTTGTTGTTTACTTTATGATTTTTTTCTTCAACGCACGCTATTACACTAAGGGAAAAAAACGGGCTAAAATCAAGATTTTACGTTCAAAATCAAATCATTTCAGTTTCAATAGTCTGTCACATAAATACGAAAATTCTTAATTCAAGAACAAAATCTTGATTTTTTTTAAGATCGCATTTAAGATTGAAATTGCCTTTTTAAGATGGAATTCAAAATTTTGTTGTTGCTTTTCTGTAATAGCAGGAAAAAGTCATCTTCTCAATAAAGACAACAACAAAAAAGTAATATTTGAGCAAGAAAGTCTAACTATTGCTGTTTAAAACATTTGCAACTCTTACTTCTCTTACTCTATATGAACTTCTTACTTACCTACAAACCTTTTGGATATGCTTTTAATTACATTTTCTTTTCATAATGCGAGTTGTAATCTATTGAAAAATCCCATATTAGTTTAATGCTTTCAAGAAATAACATTTTGACTAAAAGTATTACTAGAGCATTGAATTTTTGGCAAAATGGCCGGCGGAAAACACTATTCTGAATTAAAAATCTGAATTTTACATGAACATCGTAGCAGAATTTCACACCAAGAAATGTCAGCAAAGTCTTTTATTTCAAAACCAACAAATTGTCAAAAAGTCAATAATGGTAACATCCATACGGTGCATCAGGGAGTAAAACCTCGTGTAACAACAGCACATGAAGATAGAAAAATCAAAAACGTTTTTGTGAAATATCATAAAGAAACACCTGGAGAAGCAAAAACTGATACTCCCATTAATGTTGGTGTGCATATCAACCATTAATAGAAGAGCCAAAAAATGTGGTCTCAGAAGCTATGAGGATACAAAAAAAAAAACCCTATATATTAGAAAAGAACAGAGAAATTCGTCTTAATTTTGTACGAGCACATGCGAATTGGACTCCATAACAATAGAAAACAATATTGTGGTCTGAACAGTCTTTGAGGATGAAAAGGAAAAAATTGTGTCAGAAGATCGGTTGCAAATGTTTTGACCACCACTGTATATTTGAACATCATTAGCATACATTCTAATATTGCAAAATCATTGGTATATATCCCCAGAATTAAATTTTGTTGGTTACCCATAATGACAGATAGGGTTGCTGATTTAACTGATGAGTTGACCTCTACGTATTGCTCCTGATCACCGAGATAAGTGCGTAACAACTTGGAAGATATATAAGAGAAATGCATTGATTTTTCTAACTTTTGAAGCAACAGTCTCTTTTTTAGTATCTCTTTTCTAATATCTACGTCCGGCGCGAAAATCAGAATGTTTGCTACTTAAGGGTTTTTGATCATCAAGATATTCCGTTATTTGTGTATGTATGACTTCTTCAAAAGCCTTTAATAAATAGGGTAGTATATAGGGAGATCGATTATTCGATTTTTTTCAAAAACCGGTTTTCGGATAATTCGAAAAGTAGCACTTTTTAAAAAAGTTCTTTTATGGTTCTTTTATTTAAATAAAATTGGACCACGTCGATCTAAAAATAAGCCGAAGCTGATCCAAAGCTTAAAATTAAAGTGGCCATCAATACTAACAATAATTCTAGCAAATCTCTTAAAAACGGTGTGCGGAGCCCATAAAAAACAAAGTACTTAAGGTGGCTTAAGTTTCGAACAACTACTTAAGAAGCTACATTCGTTTTTGTTAATGTATTACTTGATAATGGAATTAAATGTTTGTGATCATATTTATAATCTGGGTGCCTAAGATAACAATAATTAAACACTTTGAATAAATCCATTAGTAGTATACGAATCCTTAATTGCCTCGACAAGAAAAGTTGCTAGATTTCGAACAGCACTGTATATAAATTCATGCACCACGTGTTTAATGGTGTGTGTGTCACTATGGTATGTTAAATAAAACATCCACCTTTCAACCAAGAAGTCATTGGTTCAATCCCAGGCTACACTATCTGACAATTTTCAACAGCGATATCACCTCACAACAGATAAACATCAGCACGCCTTCCCTTAACGATCCCAATGGTTGTCTCTTTACACTTGCAGAATTGCCAAATTTGTCCGCATAAGGCGATGACTTTGCTTGTCTGATTGCCTTGGTTATGTCTTTTTTGGTCAATCGATAGCTCACATATAATACATATGAGTTCGTTTATATTGCGTTAAAATAAAATCAAATCACTTTGTTGTTGTTACAATTTTATTTATTCCACTATAACTGGAATTTTTTGAGCTACATTTCCGTGCTTACCACTGACTCTAAGCCTATTTCGTATTATGTATGTTGGAATTCCTTTGGTACAGATGTTAGTGGGTTGGCCTCCGAAATTTTAGGGATTCTTCTATCAACTATTCTACTAGTAATTTTAGGATGATTTTTTGGCACAAATTCTTTTTACCTTTTCATAAGCGACAATCACTTAATGAACTGCTGTATGAGATTTTCCAAATTTTTGTCCAATATATCGCAAATTTTGACTTTGAGAATTAAGTTACGCTGCGTAGTGCTTTGGACAAACCCTGCTTTAAAAGCTTAATCTAAAGGGTGTCCAAAAAATACTCTTTTTTTAGATATTAAAAATATTTCTATTTCAGTTTATTACAAATAGGTTCCGGTTAAAATTAAAAATTATCTCGGTTAAGTGATCTCCCATTCTTTTACCAAAACTATCAAACACGTTTTTCAATAAAGAAATTGCGAAGTAAAGTCCTATATTTCAGTTGCCAACCCTTGTTTTGCTTTAAGCTTTCAAACAGAGCAACTGTTTTTCTATTTCCCCCGGGTCAAGTGAACTCGCGGTCCTAAATAAATTAACATTTCGGAGTCTATTGTTTGTTTAATACAATTTTAACTTCATCATAATAAATTCATACTTAACACGCGGCTTTAACTTAATATACAAACGTGGTATTTCCGCACCTGCAATTGAATATTACTTTCTAAGCTACTGTTTACTGCCATAGCTACGTTAGGAATTTTATCATCAAAAATATTAAATGATGATGTACACCGTCAAAGACATCATAAATTTTTATTATTATTTTTCATGTTCATCCGGTTTGTTTTAAACGAGTATACGAGTATACAACTCTGATGCACCTTTTTACATAAAATAATGTTCAAAATGGCTTGTTGGCGCCAAATAATATCTTTATTTTAAGCTGCTTTGTTTTTCTAAATAAAATTTTATTAAATCCATAACATGGTGAAAACGTGAGATTTTTATTAAATTTGTTTTTCTTCGTTCTTTCTTTTTATAAAACAATGCTTTGGTTTCACTTCAAATTTTATTGTTTTCTTCACAGACTTTGTTTTAGTTTTTGCTAAACATTTTTTCTTATTGTACAAGCAATGAAATAACCAGTATTTTTTTGAAAAGAAAAATTCCTTTAAATTTAAGGGAAAAAAAAATAGTAATAATTTTGGTCTGCAGTAAGCCAGTGATGGACACACTGAAAGTATAGAATATATCACTTAAATTAAAAATAATCCCAGTAATGGATCTCAGTTCAGTTGTTAAGAAAACTTTAAAGGATAATTTAGATCTTAGTTTTAAACTAAGAAAAAATTGTACTTAATTAAGTTTTTAATAAAACAAATCAAACCTAAGCCCGGTATTATTTATTTTTTTCTTTTTTAATTTATACATCCACACCCAATGTGTACAGACTCTAAATTCATATTTAAAACAAATGTTGTCAGTCACACTTCAACACCATCTGTGGTGTGGCTTATTTTGAACAGTACTACGAACTCCTTCACTTTTACTTTAAAATCCCCTACTACCTAACAGACACTGATTATTTACATCAGGAAAGAAATTTGATAAGATTATGTTGTTTAAACAAAAAAAACAATAGCAAAAATAAGCATAAAAATAAAAAGCAAAAAAAGTAAATAAACAACGGCATTGAGCAAACAAAAATAAAAATCTTTTTTAAACCTGACAGAGTATAATGAAATAAGTACAGTAAGTAAGCCTTTACACTGCCAAATTTTTTATCCACCAGGGAGATTGCACGGTTATTATACGACCGGTTTTAACCTGCTTTTCAACTTCGCCAAATACGGTTTTTTCAAAATCTTCATTTTCCGAAAACCGAATAAACCGGTTGATTTAACAAAAATAACCGGTTAATTTGAATAAAAATAATTTGTATACATTTGCATACTTTTATTGCAAATATGCTCATCGCTTAACTATTTGTATAAATTTTATTATTATTTTTGTATACATGACCACCTTTAAACATTTCACAAAGAACGTGGAAACCAAGGTAGATCGAAAAAGATATACACAGTTGAGCAACAATAACTTTTTCTCATCTTCCGCAACTAAATATTGATGTTTATATATGGAGAATGATCAACTGGACTTATTGAAAGTGACCTACAAACGCCGATGTATTAGTTAATGAAGTTTTTTACAGCGCTAATAACCATAAGCAGCCGCTAGTACTGTTGTGAGGTGATATCGCTGTTGAAAACTGTCAGATGGTGTGGCCTAAGAATGAACCGACGACTTCTTGGTTGGAAGGTGGCTATCTTACCTAACATACCATAGTGACATACACACTATTAAATATAGGGTGCGCCATCTAACGTTTTTTTTCAACTAGTGCTTATTTCGTGAACGGTAACACTTAGCTCATGTCTGATTTGACAGATAATTTGTTTTATCCTTCCGCTGAACGAATATGGTTGCGCTTACGCTTGAACAACGCTGGCAATCTGGGCCTGCGATCGACTTACAGAAGATGCCGATTATGCCAAAAAAAAATCATCTTTTCAGATGAAGCTCATTTTGATCTTGGCGGGTATGTAAACAAGCAAAATTGTCGCATTTGGGACACAGAAAACCCGCACGCATACATTGAAAAGCCTATACACCCAAGACGCGTCACTGTTTGGTGCGGATTTTGGTCCAGAGGCATAATTGGGCCATTTTTCTTCGAAAATGAGCAAGGAGTGGCCGTTACAGTCAATGGCGATCGTTATGGGGCCATGTTGAACGAATTTTTGTTCACAAAAATTGAAGAGGAGGATATTAGCAACATTTGGGTTCAACAGGACGGCGCTACTTGCACACAGCCGAAGCTACACTCGATGTTTTGCGCCCTGTTTTTGAAGACCGCATATTCGGCAATAGCTAAAGCTTTCTTTATCTATTCACATCAGTCAAAAATCAGAAACAACACAAAGGCTCCCAGCAACAAGGGAGAGATTTCTCCAGTATAATAGAAATAAAATAAACCATAATTCATCGATTGATAAATACATACATACTTTATTCCTCATATATTTTATTTTTTATAATTCTATCTAATGGGTGTCGTATAAGTGATATTTTTTTAAAATTTGCAAATATTACCATACGCTCAGTGGAATTTTCTGCAATTACCGCAAACATTTTATTTTATTTTTTCAAAATTAGGTACTTGTACTTCATTGGGAATAAAATACTTATTTACCATGAAGCAGCCTCTATAAAAATCTCACATTTTAGAAAAAAAAAATTGTACAAAAAAAACTTATCCATAGAATCTGAAATGCTGATGATTTTTGAAGTTAGGCAAACATGGCGCCTCAAAAAAAATATTGTGGTTATCCAAGGTATTTTGGCTTGTTGCATAATGTTATTGAACATCAACAAATGGATGCTGATGGAGCACATTTTCACATTGATGGCAAAAATTTTCGCTTTTGGGGTGCTTGTGGAAAAATATATGCATTCACAAGGTGTCACTATTTGGTGTGAATTTTTGGCTGGAGACATAATTGTCCCAAACTTTTTTGAAAATGAGGCTGGTCAAGCAGTGACTGTTACTGGTGCTCGTTAACGCGAAGTGATAACACATTTCTTTCTGTCAAAATTGAATGATATTCATGTGCCAAACAGGTGGTTCTAACAAGACGGTGGGTGTCACATGCCATACAGCTCTTGAAATAATTGAATTACTACATGAAACATTTCCAGGTCGTGTACTCTCCCGTTTCTGTGATCAGAATGAGCCCTTAAATCGCGGTATTGAACACTATTTAATTTCTTTTTATGGGCTTATTTGAAATCACAAGTCTAAGTCAACAAGCCCACAACCACCCGTGTATTTAACACTGCATCCTTCAAATTCAGCCACATTTAGGCAAAATGGTATGTGGAAAATTTCGACAAACGAGTGCTTATGTGCATACGAAGCCTCGAAAGCCATTTGCTCGATGCGTTATTCCATATATAACCCTGACCAATGTACTTTAAATAGTTAAATTAAATACATATGTCGAAAGGGTGCTCTTAAAATGTTACCTTTAAAAATGCTTGATATTTCTGGGGACATTTTAAGGCAAAGAACAAAAGAAGTGCAATATTTTTTTAATAGAAAAGAAAACAATAACAATAAAAATGGCAACATATTGAAAAATATTAACTTTTCAAAAGGCAAAATTTGATTTAATTTTCTTATGCAAAAAATCAAATGCCAATAAGCAATATTTCTACAAAACTAATGCCCTATTTCTGCCCTATTGTTTTAAGTTTTGTACTTTTGTTGTTCTTTTGTTTTGCAACAACAACAATTTTGTTTAAAATGAATTCATTTGTTTATTTATGGTAAACATTAGTTGTTAAAAATAAAACAGACTAATAACTTAACAAAAGACTTTGTGTTTTTGTGTGCCTCCGTGGACCTGCATGAAATCGTAGTATTAAACCTAATAACTTAAGTGGCCAGTTAAACAACATGACCTGCTTGTACTTCAGCCACAACGACTTAAGTTAAACAATATCTTCTTCTTATTTGCTTCTTTTTTACCCAACACAGAACCGACAGCAACCGAAAATTTTAAATGACTTTGTTATGGTCTTTCTTACAAAATGTTCTTTGGCTGCCTGTCTGTCTGGCTAACTGCCTGCCAGCTCCTTTTGCCTGCTGGTTTCTTGTTAAGGAAAAAATTAAGAAAAACCGGGCAAATCAGCAATGAAATCAACGTGAATGAATGACAGTAGAAAACGTTTAAAAATTCTAGAGCGTTTACGCAAAGGAAGGGCAATAATTTTGATTGTCAGAAAACACAACACAAGACAACACAAAATAAGCAGGTAAAGAAGAAACCTTTTACAGAAGTAAGATATTTTATGGGAAACTAAGGTTGGGGAAAAGAGCAAGCATCGAAAGAAATAGCTTTAGAAAAATGAAATCTTTGGTGAGAGTTTCTTTTTACTTAATTTTTCTTAAACATCCCATTTTATAATGCACGTCTTAAAAGCTAAATAGTTCAAATGGCTCTTTTCAAGTTAAAGAGTAAAAAATTTATGCCTAAAGATTGTGGAAAAAAATAGTTTAACCATTTACTAGTTAGACTTTCAATTGTGCTTAGAACTAAAGTTTAAGGAGTATAAATTGCATTATTTTTTACTTCCATTTTAGAATAATATTTTACCACAAATGGTCTATTTAATAGAAAAGTAAGCAATCAAGGTTTTATTGCTTTTGCAACAATAATTACAAGTATACTTTTCAAAAGTTTTCTATTAAAAATCGGGATTTAAATTGCTTGCTTTCAAATAGCAATAGCACTATAGTTTATGCTTCGCTTTAATTTTTAACTTTACATTAAATAACTGTGTTGCTGAATGCTTACTGAAAGCTTTGATATGCTTGACTCTGTTCAATGCACTTTTAATTGCTTAACTAAACTTAAAGAAAGTTAAATACTTGTACTGCTCAATGCTTTCTGAAAGCTTTGATAGATAATAAGCAAAAGTAAAAAAAAAAAACAAAAGCATGGTCATAACTTGCTTAAGCTTACTTTGTGTATTTTCTCTGCTTAAGCAGTCATCAAAGCAACCACTTTAGCATGAATTGCTTTTGCTGTAAGCAATAAGTTATTGTTTACTTTATGTTTGCATTTGCTTAACTGTTTACCACATTTAATTGACTTCGTTGCTGTTGCTTGAATTCCATTGGCCTTTGCCGTTTAAAAAAAAAAAAAATATATTGGTACATATTCTACCAATGACTCTTTAATTTCTAAATATTTTTTTCGTTATTGGTGACAGATTCGAAGCGTTAATTTAAACAGTAAAGTAAGAAAAATTAACAGCAGAAGCAATTTTTGATGAAATTATTGCTTTGCTGACTAAGCAAGTTATCTACTATTTTAATTTTATGATTTTGCTTTCTGCTTTTGCTTGTTATCTACTAAGGTTTTCAGTAAGCATTGAGCAATACATGGCTAAAAATCGAAACAAAGCAAAAATGTTATCTTTTTGCTTTTACTATGATATTTTCTTTAAGTTTAGTTAAGCAATTACAAGCATTTTCTAACGCTGTTTAAAATACTTTAAAATAAGTTCCAATTTCATTCCTGGGTGCTCGGTTAAATTTGACACGAAAAGTTAAACACTTTTTTCATATATTTGAAACGAAATTTATAAAACAAAGCGGCCCAGGTTCGAATCCCCAGCAGAGGGCATGATGAAGAAAAAATTTAATTTCGATTTCGAGTGTTCAATAAGGTGAAACAAACAGTAATCAGAATAAAACGCCACCTACTGGAAAAACAATTGCAATTCTAAGTAAGGATCACCACCACCATTTAGCAATGATCTTCACGACTGCACAATCATATGGTATGGGTATTACTATTGTGATGTGTGGGATTTCAGTAGTGCCTTGTTGGACGGTCATACGTTTGGGAGGTTGGACTCATGTGGCCTGGCAGTATTTAGTTGTAGAAGAACGACACTGCTAGCGGAGATTGGTTCCGCACCGGCATTTTAGCGATCTCGTGGGCCATCTATCGGTTTAAATTTCAACAAGTGGTTTTTTCGAATCTTGCAATACTCTATTCTGTCACAAAATTCTGTATATTATCTCCAATGACCGAAATTTATTTTCCAAACAAAGACAATCGGTCGGAAATTACAAAAAAATCAAAAAAAAAAAATTAATTAAAAATAATCTTTTCGGACGAAGCACCCTTTCATCTTGGTGGGTTCGTTAATTAGCGAATTGCCGTTTTTGGGGCTCAGAAAACTCAAACGTGATCATACAGAAGCCACTGCACCTATTACGAGTGACTGTTTGGTGCGGCTAGTAAAACGGAGGCATCATTGGTTCATATTTCTTGAAAATGAGGTCGGCGCAACCATTGCGGTTAGTGGAGACACCCATCGCACCATGATAACCTACAGTAGATTATTCATGTACTTAGCTTGACAAGTCAACGTTGTTTACTGAAACTGAAGCAAAGTATGCTTTATGGAAAGCTAATATGCTACCTCGAGTGGTAACGGAGGAAATAAATGGGCCGTTTTTATTAATAATGTTTTCCAATTTTAGGTTTTCTGAGCGGATAACTACTCCAATTGCGTTTTGTAGGTTTTAACGGTATTGAAATTTCCACCATTGAGACCGTTCTGCAGAGATCGAAACAAATGATAATTTTAAGGTGCAAAGTTCGACCTATATAGTGGATACATAAAAACTTCCCAGACAAGCTCTCTCAGTTTCTGCCATCTTATCAGAGATCTGTGCGGTCTAGCGTTGTCATGATAGAACACAACACCTTTTCTGGTGATCTCTTCTGGCCAATCTCGTTAATGCTTGATAGTAGAGCTCAGAAACGACCGTTTGGGTAGGTTGTATAAGTTCATTATGAACAATTCTCTTAAATATCTGCTTCTGGGCCCTAACGGACTCCCAGTACTCAAACTAGGCGGTAAATACCTGCCCTACATCAGAGGACAGTTGAACCCCCTTATCAAGAAGTGACCAGTAATTATGCCCACCGTCACCCATAGATATTTCTGACTTATACGCGAAAGAACCCTTGATCTTAACAGTCTCAGACTAAGCCACAATGGTCCACCCTGTCCACAGTCCCATCCTCTTTAGATGTAGAGAAAGCATTCGATAGTATTTGGTATGATGGTTTGATTTTCAAATTAAAATAATATGGTTTTCCCTAATACATTATACCCACGTTTCATCAGCAGTTATTAATCTACGCCAAAAATCAGCAGGATTATGCTTTATCATGTCCAAACATCGCTGTGAAATGATCTGTCGAACTCGTTTTTGTTCAACACCGAGCAAACGCGGCACCCATCTTGCCGATAGCTTTTTCATATGCAAATGTTCATACAAAATGTTGAACACACGTTCATATGATATGTTTACCATTTCAGCAATCTCACGTATTTTGACCCGGCGCTCATTCATAACGATATCGAGGACTTTTGGCCTTCCTGTCGATGGTATTGTTGCAGTGCTTGTTCGGACCCGTTTAAATTCTGCAATCCAATATCTTACCATATAATCTGACGGAGCAGATTCGCCGTATTGTTTATCAACCTTCTCTTTCGATTCTTTCGCTGTTTGCCTTTCAAATAATAGTGTTTAATCAGTACCCGAAATTCACTTTTTTCCATTTTCCAAAAAACACAAAAGTTGCTTACTTCAAACGACTACAACAAATAAACTAATCGAAGAATTTGGCTAAAATTTTAATAGCTGACGTTTGAGAAATCGTAATTTCTAAGAAAGAAAAATTTTTTGTATATGTGCTGCCATCTAGCGCTAGGCAGCTTCAATGTCAATCCGCCCTCGTATTTCACTACTTCTATGAATTTTGAAAATATTACTTATCACTAAACCGAAGTGATAATTAAATAACATGATGTTGCCAACAAAACAATAAAATCGTTTAATAGTTAATTAGCTTTTATGAATAAGACTTTTCATATTGGGTTTATAAGACAAAAAGTGTTTAATAACTATTTTATTCTTAAAACCCCAACAGCCTGTTTACAGAAGACGTGCGTAAGAAGACGTTCGACAACCATGTTGAGGGACTTGTCTGTTTATACTTGAAACACTTGTTTGTGTTTTACATATACTCGTAAACAGACATGTCACCCAACTTGTTTGTCGCACGTCTTTTACGCTTGTCTTCTGGAAACAGACTATAAATAGGAATGTTTTATGAATACAGCCGTTAAGTTTTTAAATTTCGCCTTAATAGCACCACATAATAAGCCTTTTAAAACATTCCTTACATTAATATTGATTCTTGACAAACGCTCTTTATTAAAAAATATTAAATTATTGTCGGACAAAAATCAATAAAAAAAAACAACGCAGGCAAATGTCAACATGATTCTCTTAAAACCCTCCATTCAACGTTTAAAGCTGAATATTATAGACAAGAATCAAATTCAATTTACTGAAATACCATATTCGAATACGAGTATATTCGCAAGCAATTTTTCTTATTTTACGTTTTCATTATAAATCCAATTCACGTTCACATACTTCTTTCAATGGATAGACTACAGCAAATAAATGTGAATTTTAAATGATATTTTTACTTCTGTTATCCTATTATAGGCAATGTCCTTCCGTATATGTATCTGGAGTATTAATATTTGAACAAATTTATTTAAAAAACATTTTTATTTATTCTTTGACCATAACGCCAATATTGAGTATCCATATGTATATTTCGTTTACATACATACATACTACATATATATATAAAAATAAGTTTTAATTTTATTCACTTTTATTGTTCCCACTTGTTATCAACTTTCATTATTATAAAGCCATATATAATCCTTGCCTATTTTGCTTTTTTAATATAAAATTTTATATAAAAAAGTGAAAATATTTTCATAATCTCTCTCACACTCTATTTTCATTTTTTCAAAAGTTTAACTGTATTCTGGCATTTTTTGTGCATCTCCCAATAAAAGAATTATTAGGACTTTATTTTAAAAAAAAAAGTTAAAAAAATAACAAATAAATTGAAATGTTTGAGTTTAAATGGTTACACAAGCAAACCATACATTGAGGTAATTCACGTGTTAAGGCTTTCTTTTCATATAAGTGTACAAAAGTGTACATATACTATATATATATGGTCCGCCACATAAATTTTTTTTTTTGAAAATGCTATAAACAAAAACTACTGAATATTTTCTCAAATTTCATTTTTTATTTGAAAGTACAATCCTTCCGGTTAATAATGGAAAATAATTTCATTCAAATGGCTGCCTCGGCTGGCCATGCAGTAGCCTACACGATCGGTCCAATTTTTAAGCACATTGTCGATTGTATGCAGCTCTATTTCACCAATGGCTTCACGAATATTGTCCTTCAAAGCGTCACTTGTCTTGGGCTTGTTGGCGTAACACTTATTTATGACGGCACCCCACAAATAATAGTCCAACGGTGTCACATCGCAGCTCCGAGGTGGCCAAACAACATCAGCTCTGCGGCTGATAATGCGATCTTCTAAAACAGAACGCAAAACATCGAGTGTAGCTTCGGCATATAGCGCCGTCCTGTTGCTAATATCCTCATCTTCAATTTTTGTGAACAAAAATTCGTCCCACATGGCCCGATAACGATCTCCATTGATTGTAACGGCCACTCCTTGTTCATTTTCGAAGAAAAATGGCCCAATTATGCCTCTGGACTAAAATCCGCACCAAACAGTGACTCGTCTTGGGTGTATCGGCTTTTCAATGTATGCGTGCGGGTTTTCTGTGCCCCAAATGCGACAATTTTGCTTGTTTACATACCCGCCAAGATCAAAATGAGCTTCATCTTAAAAGATGACTTCTTTGGCAAAATCGGCATCTTCTGTAAGTCGATCGCAGGCCCAGATTCCCAGCGTTGTTCAAGCGTATACACAACCATAATTGTTCAGCGTAAGGATAAAACTAATTATCTGTCAAACCAGACATGAGCTAAGTGTTACCATTCACGAAATAAGCCCTAGTTGAAAAAAAACCTTAGATGGCGGACCCTGTATATATATTTTTTTCAAAATATTAAAAAAATATTTATTCAGTACTCTACACTACATGAATAAGTAAAATTTAAAGTTGAAATCATTTGTGAAGGCCATTTAACCACTGAGACCCCAAAGCTATCATTGTCGTTTACATTCGTAGTATATGTTTCATTATTTAGTATTTTCAGCATCCCAACAGTTCGTTTTTAAGCATAGTCCACAATAATCTTAAAGCTGTGAAATAAGCGGTTGCCTACATGCTTTATTCTGCGCACGTTAAAGGCTGTCCAATAACGCAATATATAGTAAACAATCCCTTTTTTTGTAGGTGTCAAGCAAGACAGAGGCGTAATTGCCACCTACTTAACAATGATCAGTTAAGAGTAATTTTGACAATTAAAAACACAATTATATTTTCTAATTGCCTCAATCCTAATTACGAGTAAATGCTCGCTTTTAATAATGCCTGTTAATAAATTACAAGTTCCCTTTAACTAAAGGCAGGATGTTAACCGGCAGATAATTTGTTTTTCATTATTATAAGTATACAATAAGGTAAAAGTGAGCGTTAAGTTAAACTTATAAAGTTAAGTTTATATTTGAGCTTGCCAGTTACATTGTGTGTCATTAGGATAGCGCCCCGCTTTTATGTTAAATATTATCTGAACCAATTGAGATATGGCCTTAAAATTTTTGTATAGTAGACGACTATCAATTTTTTTTTTTAATAAAATAACAATGACTGCTGTACCATTCAAGAAAGTATTATAATTAATTTTTTAAAAAAACTATACTAAAAACGTACTGAAAAAATTGGTCTTCAGGATAGCGCCATAAGCTAGGGTGGCGTGGTGTAGTGGTTAGAGCGCACGCATAACAACATAAACGACCAAGGTTCGAACTACCCATCAGAGGACATGACGAAGAAAAATAAATAAAAAATAAAAAAAGCTTCAACTTCCCTCCAGACAACTCTATCTAAAAAAAAGAGAGAGAAAAAAGCCCCCCTCTGTCCCTTCTCGCATACCTCTGGCGATGATGACAAACATCAGACGAATGATCGGGCAAAAGACGCCACCTACTGGGAAAAAATTACAATGCTAATGTATAGATCACCATCAATTAGCAAGGATCTTCACCACTACACCAAAAATAATCATATGTAGGCAGCTACAGGGGATTAATCATCTACTTAGTTTGAACTATTAAATTTATTAAAGAAACTGAAACAAAGCAATAGATGCTTTGCGGAAAGACAATATGCTCCCTAGAGGAGTGACGGAGACAAAAAAAGCGCCAGAAGCTATAATTTCAATTTAACTAGTATTTTAAGCAACTATATAGCATTATAGTTCTTAAATATTATATTTTAAACAGTATTGAGGATAATTAGTAATGCGTGGGACTATCTTTGTTTGAAATAACCTCGAAAATTCTATTGGTTTTCAATATAATTCAACGAAATGGTGAACCAAGAGTGTTTGAATTCTTTCAATAATTCCATTTTTGTGTTGTATTGTTCTCCGGACTCGTACACTCTCCTAGCCACCCATCTCCAAATGTTCTTGATTATATTTAGGTCGAGCAAGTAAGCTGGCAATTTAAAGGCGTCACTTTATGGGCTCCGAACACACGTTTTACCAGTTCGAACTGCATGGATTTGAATATCTTAGATTTAAAATAAGTCAAATAAGATTTCCAAACAAGTAGAAAAGTCATTATTGAACCGCTATTGTAGTTGCCTGCATTCAAATGCGATGTTAAAAACTGTAAGTTGCAGGTGCCATAGTAGGGTATTGCTTTCCACACTATCACAGCCCACACTATCATTATGTGTAATCCCTCCCACAAGAAATTAAAATGCAATAGAAGGTATAAGGGCTGTAATAGTATGTTGCAATACGAAAAAAGTTAAAGGTGACCTTAAAGCTCACTTTAGCTAAAGTTACCTTTTACTAAATCCAATTTATAACAATGGCCCTTAATACACTTTATAATTTCAACTTCTAATTATGAATAAAAGTTTCCAGTAAATACTACGCAATCTCTTTTAATAATGCGTGTTAAGCTAAGCTTCTCAAATAATTACCAATTACCAATTATGTGTAAATTGTAACTGAACATTTTCAATTACAACTTCAATTAAATTTTTTGATTTCCACTCGCAATTATCAGGGGAAGTAAATTCTACAAAACATCTTTTTGTCATGGGTGTTTATCAAGACATGGGCGTCTTTACTATTTACTTACCAATGACCAATTATGCATTATCTCTTTTGCTAATTAGAAATCCAAAAACACATTTTATAGTTGCAACTCGTAATTATCAATGAAAATTTCCAGTAAATGCTACACAATTTCTTTTAATAATGCGTGTTAGGAACAGCATTGCCGTCGTTGTTTATTAATTTCCAATTATATGTAATTCGTAATTTAACCAAATTCAATTACATTTTTTAATTGGCAATCGTAATTATCAGTGGAAGTAAATACTACACAACGTCTTTTTGTCATGGGTACTAAGCAAGATGTGGACGTCGTTATTATATATTTACTAATGACCAATTATATGTTATTTGTAATTTTGTCAATTACAAATCCATATACATTTTATAATTGCAACTCATAATTCTAATGAAAATTACCAGTAGATCCCATATTATCTCTTCTTCATGTATGTTGAGCGAGACATGGGCGTCAATGTCAATTAATTATCAATTAAATGTAACTCCATATTCAACGTTGTCACTTACAAATTTAATTAAAAATTTTTATTGCCAAGTTAAAATCACCAACGAGTTCAAGACGAGAAACATACAAAAACTCTTTTTTTTTATGGATACTTAAACGCCATGGATTAGGTTGGGCTTGGTTCGTTTGGCAGCTGTAAACGGCATAGCACACTGTAGGTCCTGTTGTATTAATATATGTTTACTATCCTTACGTCTCCTGACAAGCTTCCGTCAGATATCCAATCGATTTTATGAAGACGTGAAAATTGTTCAAATCACCTGCTGCAAGTCCGTCCCGATCAATCAAATACTGCTAATGACACATGTGATTAGATTCTTTCTCCTATTGCTCATTGCAGCTTCTGCAGAAATCATTATATGAATTTTTCAGCTTCGAAGCAGAACAGGTTCATTTTTCCATCTTTAATTTACCTTGGGGTTGCGTCGTGTAGTTAGTAAGAATGCTTACCAATATAAGCGATCCATTTCGAGCCGCAGCAGAAGACATGACGAAAAAATTTTATTGTGGTTTTAAGTGTTTAATAAAGAGACTTCCACTTCTCTCCAGATAACTCCATCTAAGCGAAATAAAGTAGAAGCCACACTGATCTTCCAGCTTACCTCTGGCAATAATGACAAAACATCAGGCGAATGATCATTAGAAAGCGCCACCTACTGGGAAAAAAATTACAATGCTAAGTAAAACTCACCACCGCCAATTAGCAAGGATTTTCACCACTACACCATCATATAGAGGGTAGCTACGAAATCAACTTGATAAATGATACTGAAACAAAGCAATAATTGCTTTGTGGAAAGCCAATATGCTCCCAAGAAGAATGACGGAGAAGACAAAAATATCTGAGATACCAGATATTTATTTTTTTCAGTGTGAAATCCGATATCGCTAATTAATCCGTAATCAAATAAAGTGGTACTTGCGTATACAAGTTCATCCGATATATAGTAATTTTCAAACCTAGGATGCTACCATTTGCAATTGCCTATAAAGAACGCCATCTGTGCATTTGGTGTAGTGGTGAGGATTCTTGGTTTATCTTAGACTCTTACCTTTTTCCTTTCGTTGTTTACCAGAAAAGTGGTGATGCCTTACCTTCCTTTAACTTGTTTTTTTTTAATTTTATCTTTTTTTCTTGTGGTGATCACTTGATCTTAAAAATAACCGAATAAATGTGTGTTTCTTAAGCAAAATTCTGTACAAAATCGATTTAAATGATACGCAAACTATCCTACATAATTTTGCAAGGAAGACAATGAAATTGAAAAATCTTTTAAGTTGGCAACTGCGTGACAGTGAATAAATCTAAAGTTCATAACTGCTATCAACTTTTAATTTTAATTTCCTTTTCAATATCTTCATAGTGTTACTGTATCTAAATACTTTTCTAATAAAATAACCATAAATTTAATTTCGAACCCTCGTTATTTTTCATATGCATCCTCCTGACCTGTCATTACCAAATTTATGCAGAGTGTACGTTTTACGTTAAAAATAAAACAAAGCAAAAAAAGCAGAAAAAAGACTGTCAAATACATAAAATGTGTACATAACCACTGCATTATGGTTCGGAAATATATCATGATTGCTTTAAAACCATTTTAAATTGGTAACGGATTACAGTTACTGTTTCTCACTGTCTTCTACTTCCTCTGACTGTTTTCGTTGCACAAGTACTTTTTTTTCTTTATTTGTTTGTTAAGCAGAAGCAAAATGTGAAGGACACAAATGGTAACTATTGATGAGCAGTATTGCACTCAAACAATGAATTGATACCGTGTACTTTGATATTAGGGTGGCAAAAAATTATTGGTTATTAATAAGTAAAGTTATTACTAACTAATTACGGAAAATATGAACCATGTATGTGAACATTTTTCTTAGATATGAAATTATTTTTTCGTGCTCTATTAAAAGAATAAATTATATTTATGGTTTTTCGTAATGCGAAAATATCTCTTAAACTGTTGGTTGTATTTGAAAGTTAAGTTACTTAAAAAGCGACCTTCGGTTTCAAGTTTAATTAATTATACACCCAACTCTTTTTACACGGTCTTATTTTACATGATTTTGAAATAACGCGGTTCACCTATAAGAATAAATACACTTTTTTACACGAATTTTTTGTTTTAGGACGATTCCCCAAAAAAATTTTTGATCCTAATTTTGACAATGTGTTATCTATACGGCAACTCTACTTTATGGCTTGTTTGCTTGTTGCTGGGAATACCCGATTTTAAATATCGCTTTTTTCTTACTATCGTTGTAGTTCAGCTTGAGCACAGCACATTTCGTTATTCAATGTTCTAAGTGTTCAGTTCGCGTGACGTAACATTTTAAAAAAAGTACTAAAATTTTATTGTTGATAACTTTTTACAACTAAATTTTTGTTTTAGAAAAGTTCTATAAGAAATATTATTTTACAATATTTTTACAGTCCCCTTATTATTAAAATGCCTAAACAACAACAAAATATTCCGAAAAGACAAGCAATTTCATTGGAAACCAAAATTAAAACCTTAAACTGTCTACAGAGGCGAAGGTTTCACATCCCTTATTATTAAAATGTCTAAACAACAACAAAATATTCCGAAAAGAGCGGCTAATTTCATTGGAAAACAAAATTAAAACCTTAGACTGTCTAAAGAGAAGCAGAGGTTTCACATCCCTTATTATTAAAATGTCCAAAAAACAACAAATATTCCAAAAAGACAAGCAATTTCATTAGAAACCAAAATTAAAGTCTTAGACTGTCTAAAGAAAGGCGAAGGTTTCACATCCCTTATTATTAAAATGTCTAAACAACAACGAAATATTCCAAAAAGACAAGCAATTTCATTAGAAACCAAAATTAAAGTCTTAGGCTGTCTAAAGAGAGGCGGAGGTTTCACATCCCTTATTATTAAAATGTCTAAACAACAACAAAATACTCCAAAAAGACAAGCAATTTTATTAGTAACCAAAATTAAAACCTTAGACTGTCTAAAAAGAGGCGAAGGTCTCACATCTATTGGCAGAGTTTTTGGTTTCAGTGAAGCAACTATAACAACAATCAGAAAATATTAGAATTCCATTCGACGATCAATAATTTCTAGATCAGAATCCTATCTTAGAGAAAACAAAAAAACACATAGTGCTTTGGATGTAAGATTAGCAGGATAAAAAATATCTATTGATGGAAAAACTATAAAAGAGAAACCACTTAGACCTATACAACCGACTTCAGGAATTGGAACCATCATTAATGCAAGTGAAGGATGACTGACAGTTTATACTCCAGACGAAATACTTAATGCCGACGAAACGGAATTGTTCTGTAAGAAAATACCTGAAAATAACTTCCATAGCGAAATCTAAAAAATTAGCTGGTGGTTTTAAAGCCGCCAAAGATCGGGTGACGAATTTGCTAAAGCCTTTGTTAATCTACAAATTTCTTATGCCACTAACTTTAAAAGGTAAGAACATTAGACAACTTCTAGTTTACTTATTAGCGAATAAAAAGGCATGGATGACAGCTGATCTGTTTACAAATTGGTTCAACAACTGTTTCATTCGTAAAGTCCAGAAATAAAGGGTCCACCAAATAATTTTTTTTTTTTTGAAAATGCTATAAAAAAAACTACTGAATATTTTCTCAAATTTCTTTGTTTATTTGAAAGCACAATCCTTCTGGCTAATAATGGAAAATAATTTCATTCAAATGTCTGCCTCGGCTGGCCATCCAGTAACCTACACGATCGGTCCATTATCGATTGTGGGCGGCTGTATTTCACCAATGTCTTCACGAATATTGTCCTTTAAAGCGTCAATTGTCTCTGGCTTGTTGGCGTAACACTTATCTTTGACGGCACCCCACAAATAATAGTCCAACGTTGTCAAATCGCAGCTCCGAGGTGGCCAAACGACATCAGCTCTGCGGCTGATAATGCGATCTTCAAAAACAGGGCGCAAAACATCGAGAGTAGCTTCGGCTGTGTGGCACGTAGCGCCGTCCCGTTGAAACCAAATGTTGCTAATATCCTCCTCTTCAATTTTTGTGAACAAAAATTCGTTCAACATGGCCCGATAACGATCGCCATTGACTGTAACGGCCACTCCTTGCTCATTTTCGAAGAGAAATGGCCCAATTATGTCTCTAGACCAAAATCGGCACCAAACAGTGACTCGTCTTGGGTGTATCGGCTTTTCAATGTATGCGTGCGGGTTTTCTGTGCCCCAAATGCGACAATTTTGCTTGTTTACATACCCGCCAAGATCAAAATGAGCTTCATCTGAACACATCGCACACATTCTGCAACCTTACCATGATTTTCAAAGTAATGTCGCAATATTTCCCAGCGTTGTTCAAGCGTATACACAACCATATTCGTTTAGTGGAAGGACGAAACTAATTATCTGTCAAACCAGACATGAGCTTAGTGTTACCACTCACGAAATAAGCACTGGTGGAAAAAAAAACGTTAGATGGCGTACCCTATATATAAAACAAACAGGTTTGGAATTTAAAATACTTTTGCTTGTTGATCATGCGTCTAGCCACCCAGTGCTGATTCAGCCAAATATTCAATTGCTGTTTTTGCCGCCTAATATCAGGGTATCATAGCGGCAGGTTAAATGTACTACATCAAGCAAACGTTTAAATATATTTTAGAGTCAGTGGAAGAAAAAAATCTGAATGTTGTAGAAGCATGGAGGAAGCATGGAAAACGGTTATAGACTGTATCGCACATGGCTCTTTTGCCATCAAACAGTTGCGGCAATCGAACTTAAATGCTTGGTGGAAAAAAAATTTCTCAAGCATGCATCAATGATGAAAATTTCGTAGGACAAAAATCAACTATGTGTCCTGAAATTTTAAGTCTATCGAATGCAATTGGTGGCGAAGATTTTAATAACATGCAAACGGCTGACTTCAGTGAAATAATGCGGGAAAGCCCTTTGCATGAGGACGATTTAATCATATTAATGATAGTTTGCGATAAAGAAGCAAATGAAGGTGAAGTTCTGGTATTAACGACTAATTTAATTCGTGAGATCGTGAGATTTTTCCATACTTGTAGGGAAAAACATGTTCTTGCTCATGAATCTGAGATGGAGCCTGTTTTTAAATGTCAACGTAATCTTTAGTCTTGTGTAGCTGGATTTCATGAATTATATAAGCAACTAGACAAGTCAAGAAAACAGAAAAACCAACAGAGACCATTAATAACGAACGAAATTCTACATTTGAATCACACCCGACAGTTGTGCTAGACATATCTGATATATCTACTGATAATAGCATTTTTGAACCAGTACAGTACGCGCACGCTTGCTATCCAGTAGCGCTGAATAGTTTCAAAATTAATTTTTAATTTTTATTTTAATTTTTATATGTTTTGTACTTAGAGATTAAATTGTCCATGTAAACTAATTGTAATTTTTTTTTTTTTTTTTAATAAAAATGACTTGTTTTTGTTTTATAAATATTGATTTCATTATTACTTATTTTGCACAGTTTTTTGGGGAAATAGGTAGAGTTTTTCATTTTATACGATTTTCTTAACTTGTATTTGTCATATATTTTTTTAAACGATATTTTTTTGCACGCTTTTCTAAGGAACACATCTACCGTGCAGAAGAAGAGTTGGGTGTATAAGCACAGTGTAACACACAAGTAACCGCCTTAATTTTATCACACAAAAGGAAAACTCTATAAATTGATACGCATATGAAAGTAAAAAAGTTACCAAAAATATTTATTCTTTTCCTTTCTTGCAAAAATAAAATTGGCATAAATTTGAGTTTATTTTTTAAAAAATAAATCAAATATTTATACGAATACATTTAATATTTTATTCAATTTTATCGCCTTTGTCACCTACATCTTTAATAAAAAATAAAATGAAAAATCGACTTTCATGTTTAATTCCACCCTTAAATTTATACAAACATATCTGTACATATATACGGTTACTGGAAAAAGTTGATTTAAAAAAATTTACAATAAATTTATACTCTTGATTTATACGAAAATGCAATTATATTTGCTTTCCCATCAAATCGCAAAAAAGTATTAAAAAAATTATTTCAACAAACATTGTATTATTATTTATTTAATTCCTCAAGGCTGTTTAATTACAGGGAAACATGATGTCAAAAAATGAAATAAAATTGATGTTCGCACTGACTGATATCATATACATAATATATATTAAAAAAACAAAAAACAAAATATATATATACGAGTATATATATAAGCAATTTTTATATAAAATTTCATTTATAAAGCTATTGTTTCAAATACCATCCAATATGGAGAAGAAAGAGTCTAAATTTAAAATATAAAAATTAATTACTTAAGACTGTATTATTGAGATGAGCAAGAAAATTGGGTACCGCATGAGTTAAGACTGAAAACACTTGTTATTTTTTTCCTCTCATGCATAAGAAGGAAGGAATAACAGAGAGGAATGGATAGCTGGTTTAGCTTATCCTCGACTCCCTTGTGAATCGCACTCCCTTACTTTCATTCATGGTGCAATGGTTTCTATTTAATAAGATTCCAAAACTGCACAATCGAAACAATATTCGGCCGGATATTGTCAGTTTTCGACATATAGAAACACAGCCTTAAAAGAAAGAAATGGTTTAACGTTGCAGTTAAAAATCACAGTTTTGTTTGCTCAGATATACAAATCGGTTTTAAAATATTGCTACGCAGCACGTCTCTTCTAGAATCAGTGAAAAATATTTTTCCTAAATCACCTATCACAGATAGCCGTTCATGGATAAATTTTGAAAAAGCTTATCTTTACTGATTCCCAACAAAATACAGGTAACAAATTAGTATTAATTTTTTTTATAACGTTACTAGGATCTTTGGAAAAATAAATAACATGGATCTAAAATTATATCCATAAGGTGTAAAAACCGTCAGAAATATTTAAGTGAAATGTCGTGTCTTAAATTCGTGTCCACCAATATATGATATTACAATGACTTTTATTCTTCTGTCCCGTTACTCCTCTTGGAAGCATATGGCTTCCACAAAGCATCTACATCTAACACGGTTTACAGCTGTTGACTTTGCCTCTTCCCATGTTAGGTTGTTCTGTCTCAGTTCTTGGATAATTGTGCGTCTCCAGGTGTTTTTTGGGCTACATGGAGTAGCATGTAAGAACAGTTCTTTCAAAACATCTAAAGGCGTACGATTACCTCTCAGTCTACTTAGACTCAAAGGATTAATTATGTGTATTTCAGAAAACTTTTTATATCGCCTATATTTTTTTTCTTCTCAAATCCATGGTAACGAGAAGATTCACTATCACTGCTCCAGTTCAATATCGTCTTTATCACCTTCACTTTGTATTTCATTGTAATTGTCAATTTCAGGTTCACTAAACAATTCTTCATCAGAAATATATAAATACTTTACCACGATTTCTTAAGCCTTGGGGATTCCACTCGAGTGACATTCTAGAGATACTTTCTGGACTTTTTCGGATGGTTTGACCGATCCATCGCTACTTTCTATACCTTATCTGTTTCAGTATGGGTTCCTCATTAGTCATGCTCCACAGTTCTGTGTTACTTATGGTGTTAGCCAGAATATTCGGCATATGATTCTGAGGCACCTGTTAATGAATACCTGGAGTTTCTGTGTGATGTTATTCGATACAAGCCAGTTTTTACTGGCATACAGCAGTACCGATTTAACACATGAGTTGAATATTCTGAGCTTAGTTCGTTTGGATATATGTGAGCTTCTCCATACTGACTGCGCCACTGTTTGTACTCATTGTACTTCCTAGATAGCAGAAGCTATCTACATACTCGACTGGCTGACCCTGTAGCATGATGTTTTCCGTGCTCGTATTATTTATTCTCGTGGCCTTGGTTTTCTTGATGCTTATCTTAAGCCAAACACTACTAGCCAATCTTTCCAGGTCCTCCACTTTCGACTGCATATTGGAAATCTTATGCGAGAGTAGACAAATGTCATCCACATAGTCCAAGTCTTCGAGTTGGCGTGAGAGACTCCATGTGATCCCTCTTCTTTTCGAACAGACTTTGCTCATTATGTCATCCAGCACGATGGTAAATAGCTGAGATGAGGAATGGTTGGCTGATGTTTCCGTTGTGAAGAATTGAAAGTTCTGCATCCTCATACATCGTTCTAATTATTCGAATTATCCTTTGGGGTACTCATTTGGTTCTTAGTGCTTTGCATATAGCCGTCCGCCTGATGGTATCAAACATTTTCTTGAAATCGACGAATAGTAGATAGTAGGGGGGTACGCCATTCTATGGACTGTTCAATGATTATTCGTAAAGTGTTGGCCTGATCTACGCAGCCTCTATTCAGTCTGAAGCCAGCTTATTCGTCTCGCAGTATGTTGTCTATTCTGCTCTGAAGCCTCTCCTGTATTATGACAGCAAGTATCTTACATATGGTGTTAAGTAGAGTAATTCCTCTACAATTATTACAGTCTTTTAAGTCGCCACTTTTTGGTAACTTTACAATGATGCCCTTGTTCCACGTAGGAGGCAGCATCTCCTCTTCCCATACTGATGTGATGTGAGGCAGTTTAAGTTCAGCTGCGGTTTGGATGTCAACCCGTAGAGTTTCTGCTGGTAGTCCATCTTCGCCTGCCACCTTATTATTTTTCAATTTATCAATCGCCTCTTTTATCTTATTCAGACCGGTTCGAAAAACCGGCTTTTTACCCGTAACTCGAGATTTTGGAGGCGTTTTAATAATTTCAACCCGGGTTTATTGGGTTTTTTGATGATTTTTTCGGGTTTTATTGGATTTTATAACTGCTTTCTAATTTCGTTCAATTAGACAATAATTTTGTTTTTGGACAAATTATAATGCAATTTGCGTTGTGTACTGTGGGCTGCTAAAGCAGACTTCACTTACTTCGTTTAAGCCGTACTTTATGACAAAAAAGGCCGAAATACACTGTCGGACATGATTAAGTTTTTCATTTGCATGACAACACTCCCAAAAGATGGATGTTTCGCCGAATACATCTTTTATCATGTGGCCGAATCACCTCTTTTCAAGAAATATAAAATCGGCTTCAAAGTTGGTTCGCTTCAAAAGACGAGAGGTTTTTCTGAAACGTGATTCGGAAATTGACTCAGATGTGGGAAAAGATGCAGAGCTTTCATTCATTTCTATGTTGATATCTTTGTTAATTCATTTTTATTTTTTTTAGCTAAACGAAAAGACCGAATTTATTTTTACTCCCAATACATAAATGATACTTATTTTTGTTGTAAATAAATTAGGAAGTACTTTAAATAAAAAACCCAACCGGGTTTAATTAAATATAAGGCCCACTAAAACCCGGATGGGTTTAATTGGGTTACCCAGTGGGCAGCAAACCCTGATCACCTGCCAGGTATTTTTTATCGCACCGTGTTACTCATGTTAAAGTAACCGGCTTATTCGGTATGGACATTTAAAAAAAACCGTACTCAGAAAAACTAAACAATAACCGTTCGATCTCCCTAAAGCTAGGATCACAACACGATTGTCGTATATGTACCAATATGGCACAATTACTATTGTGGTATATTGTTGTAAAATATCAAAATTATCACAATTTATTTTGCTCAAATAAATTTCAAAATTTAAATTTTGGTACATACTGTCAACTTCGATTGTAGCATAAGAACACAATAAATATTGATGCATTTGTCATATTTTTGTTGCCACATTATTACTTATTGGGCGGTCACACAGTTGCCGTACCACTAATACTTATGTTAAAGTAACCGGCTTATTCGGTATAGGAAAAATGGACATTTAAAAAAAAACCGTACTCAGAAAAACTAAACACAACACGATTGTCGCATATGTACCAATATGGCGCAATTACTATTGTGGTATATTGTTGTAAAATATCAAAATTACCACAATTTATTTTGCTCAAATAAATTTCAAAATTTAAATTTTGGTACATACTGTCAACTTCGATTGTAGCATAAAAACACAATAAATATTGATGCATTTTTCATATTTTTGTTGCCACATATTACTTATTGGGCGGTCACACAGTTGCCGTACCACTAATACTCATGTTAAAGTAACCGGCTTATTCGGTATACGAAAAATGGACATTTAAAAAAAAAAACCGTACTCAGAAAAACTAAACACAACACGATTGTCGCATATGTACCAATATGGCGCAATTTTTATTGTGGTATATTGTTGTAAAATATCAAAATTATCACAATTTATTTTGCTCAAATAAATTTCAAAATTTAAATTTTGGTACATACTGTCAACTTCGATTGCAGCATAAGAACACAATAAATATTGATGCATTTTTCATATTTTTGTTGCCACATTATTACTTATTGGGCGGTCACACAGTTGCCGTACCAATAATTGATACATTGCCACAATTGTGTGATCCCAGCTTAATACTGGATAAATACAATTTCGCTATGGTATTACTGTGTCTAAAATGATCAACTGTTTATATTCAAACACATCTCAATAATACAATTTTGCGCTACTTACGATTATTGCAATATAAAATTGAATTTAAAGTGAAATGTTTATAATCCTTAAATACGTTAGTTTTTTTTCTCAATTCTTTCCCCCTTTTCATCAACTGGAATTAATATGTTAAATTGAAACTACTTAAATGGAAATTTCTTTGCTTTTAAAAGTAAAACTATAAAGAAAAGAAAAAAAAAGTTGCAACTGAAACAAATTGAGTGCAATAAAATCTTGCAAATTTACTTTTTGATTGATCGTTATTGATGGATGATGTTGATGATGATGATGATGATGACATTAAACAACAGCAATAGCAACAAAAACAACAACATATTCATTTATAAATTCCTTTTGAAATTATTCAATGATTATTTATCATCAATGCAAATCTACAAAATATTCATTTTCTTGTTTTGCTCTTGTTTTAATGTTAATGTTTGTTGCTTGTTATGCAACTGATTTGTCTGTTTGTCTGTCTGTCGGTCTGTCTATTTGTCAATGACATCCATTAACATGATGGAGTAAAGCGGAACAAAAAGTGACAACATATGTAACGGGAACATGTTTTTTAAATAAAATGTATAAATGAGTGATACAAAGTGTACTTATATGTACTTCGTTTCACGGCTGCTCATCACCTACCCTATGACACTATGACACTGAATGCTTGTTAACAAAATTTTGGAAGTTCATTAAAAGTTTATTTTTTTCATTTTTATTTTTAGTTTTTTGCTATTAAATGTACTTAATATGGGAAAAAATTGAATAGAATTAAAAAAATGTAAAATAAAATAAAACTTGATTATCATTTTTATTATTATCATCATCAGGTCCTCGCTAAAGCAAATCGCAAACTATTTTAAAACTAAAAGGTAGAAAGGAATGAATGGATGAATGTTCATATGACAGTATGAATAACTTTTTAAAATAGAATATGTACATATCGCACTTGTACCACTAGAGTGAGTAAACTCAAAATTTTCAAATTTTCAGCAGAGGTTATAATTTTACTGTTTAATACGAAACTATATCCTCATAATGCTATAAACACATTCAAAGCTACCGATCATCGACTACACGACTACACAAGACGCTGGTTACGAAAGTAGCCAAGTAACTAAAGGGTCCGTCAAATAATTTTTTTTTTTAATGCCATAAAAAAAAACTACTGAATATTTTCTCAAATTTCTTTTTTTATTTGAAAGTACAACAATTCTTTCGGTTAATAATAGAAAATAATTTCATTCAAATGGCTACCTCGGCTGGCCATGCAGCAGTCTACACGATCGGTCCAATTTTTAAGCACATTATTGATTGTGTGCAGCTGTATTTCACCAATGGTTTCACGCATTTACACACACCTTTAAAGCGTCAGTTGTCTCTGGCTTGTTGGCGTAACACTTATCTTTGACGGCACCCCACAAATAATAGTCCAACGGTGTCAAATCGCAGCTCCGAGGTGGCCAAACGATATCAGCTCTGCGGCTGATAATGCGATATTCAAAAACAGGGCGCAAAACATCGAGTGCAGCTTCGGCTGTCTGGCACGTAGCGCCGTCCTGTTGAAACCAAATGTTGCTAATATCCTCCTCTAAAATTTTTGCGAACGAAAATTCGTTCAACATGGCCCGATAACGATCGCCATTGACTGTAACGGCCACTCCTTGCTCATTTTTGAAGAAAAATGGCCCAATTATGCCTCTGGACCAAAATCCGCACCAAAGAGTGACTCGTTTTGGGTGCGGGTTTTCTGTGCCCCAAATGCGACAATTTTCCTTGTTTACATACCCGCCAAGATCAAAATGAGCTTCATCTGAAAAGATGATTTTTTTTTTTTGGCAAAATCGGTATCTTCTGTAATTCGTCGCAGGCCCAGATCCCAGCGTTGTTCAAGCGTATACACAACTATATTCGTTCAGCGGAAGGATAAAACTAATTATCGGTCAAATCATACATGAGCTAAGTGTTACTATTCACGAAATAAGCACTAGTTGAAAAAAAAAGTTAGATGGCGGACCCTTTAGCTACTTAATTATTTTAACGACTACAGCTACAAAATAAATGTAAAGAAGTGGACATATGATTACTCTTTTTCAGTGTTGCCACTTACATTATTCGCTTTTTTAATGTATATATTTCATGTATTGCATTCTTAAAACGCTTAAACTAAACGCATTAAACTGTTTGTTGTCGCCAAGAAAAATAGAAATTAGCTTAGTTTGGCTACGGGCGACAACGGTAGTCGAGCAGTCGTTAGCCGTGTTGCCACTAAAATAATTATTTGCATATGCACACATGTATTCAATTTTTACAGCTTGTAGTAGATGGTCGGTAGTCTTGAATGTGTACATAGCATAAGTGATAACAAGTGTATTTTTTGTCGGAAAAGTAAAGAAAATTATGTAAGATTTTTAGAGTAATAGCTAAGGTGCACACGAGATTGAGCAAAGCGAAAAAATCACATTCCCAAGCATTGAGAAAGCTGGCTGTGGGTAAGCTGCGTATTCCAGAGCTGGCAAATGCCAAAGAACCAAACTTTCTTGAATGTTGATGCAAACTAGATCCTCTCCTAATAACTGTGATGCAAAGTGGCAACATATTGCCTATTCCACTCTATCCGCTGCAATATCCGTGCTTGGCTATACAAGGCCGCGAAAGGACAATCTTTAGTATAACGGAAAATGTAGGAGTGTAACGGAGGTCAAAAAAGCTGAAAGGTGAAACAGCAGCCAATTGCAACAGGAGCTGCAATTAAGCAAGAAATCGACTGTGCCGAAGTAACAAAAGTCGGCTAACGAAACGGAGGAGTAAGAACCTGGAAGACTGTATGAACCAACCGGAGAGCTCTTGGTAATGGGTTCGTTTCTTGTAGGGATGACAGCGAAAGTCTGGTCACATAAGCAAAATGTAATGAGGAGTTGGAGAAGCTACTTTCACAAGTTACTCATGAGAGAGGATAGCGATACCCATCCACCAACCGGGATGTGGTGCAAAAGGCAATAGCGCACCTCGAGAATAATAGAGTTGCTGGCACTGATAACCTTCCAGCTAAGCTCTTTAAGTTTCATGGCAACGAGCTGCTTGGGTGCATAAACCAGCCTCTGTGCTAAACATGCCCTCAGGTTGAAGCCACAGAGTACTCTGTCCTATTTATAAGACAGGTGATCTCAAACTATGCAGCAACTACCATGGAATCAGTCTTATACCTATCTCGTATAAAATTTTATCAATCGTAATATGTGAGTGAGTAAACCTATTGTCGATAGACTGATTGACAAGTATTAGTGCGGCTTTATGCCAGGAAAAACCACAACTGATTAAGTATTCACATTAAGTCAGAGAAAGCGATTTCGAATTTAAAGCTGCCTTTGATAGGACTATCAAACGAAGCAAATTGTATAAGGCTATGTTCTGAATAACTGTCAAACTTGTGCGACTGCGTAGGGTGAGGCTCTCGTAGCCGTTTATGACTAAAAGAAGACTCAGACAGGGAGACAGTATATTGCCTCTTCAACATTGTAATGAAGAAAATAGTAAGAGAAGCTGCGGTGAATTCTAATGGCACAATTTACAACAAGCGCGACATGATTCTGGCGTATGCCGATGATATTGACATAATGTGCCGGAATTCACGAGAAGTCACATCAGTATTCCACAGAATTGAGAAAACGTCAGCTAACGCGGGTTTGGTGGTGATGGTCGTCACGGACAAACAAACTACGCGTCGTTAGGCATATATAATTTGAATATAAAATTCGTGGATAATCGGTTCCGTTATATACAAAAAAATAATGCCAGTCTGGAAATAAGAAGCAAAATCTTGCTTACCACTAGATGATATTTTCGTGATAGGACCTTGAGTAGAAGAACAGAGCTTCACACATACAAAACGTTAATTTTGCCAGTTTTGCTGTATGGTGCCGAACCGTGGGTGCTGACACCGACTAATGGGACGATTCTAGGAGTTTTCCAGAGAAAGATTCTTAGCAGAATATATGAACCTGCTGTACTAAATACAGGATATCGATACCGGATAAACTCTGAATTGTATGCACGCTATCCCGACATCGAAGTAGTTTAGCGCATTAATGTGCAACAATTGAGTCGGCTGTGAAATGTCGCACGCATGAGCAAAAATTCCCCAACTCGAAAGGTATTTGATACCGAAGGAGAAGTATAACCTAAGAGAGGACGACTAAGGCTTTGTGTGTAGGACCAGGTCGATGAGAATTTGAAACTTGAAAGTTGGTGTGACTAACTGATGAAGAAGCGCACAAGATTGACGCGCTTGGCGCTTGAGTTCCATATGTTCGGCTATTAACAAATTGAGGTTTTAAACAGCCATACAAGTAAGTAATTAAGTAAGAAAACTGACAAATTTTGAGTTAACTCACTTTAGCGGTACAAGTGCGATATGGTTGAATAAATGCTTTTTCTGCATGACTTTATTTAATGCACAACACAATGCACGTGACTTTGTATGCTATAGAAGGTAAAAAAAAGAACACGAAGGATGACAATATCTGCCTATGAATAGGAAAAATAAAATAAAAGAAAAATAATTTTTATTTTTATTTACTTGTTTATGACAACTATGTCATGATTATTGTTCTACACAGTTATATACATAATATACAAACATACATTATGTACATACATACATACATTATGTTTTTATAATTACAATACAAAAAGCAAAATTTTTGCAACAATATTTTCTTATATTATTGGGTGTTTGAAAAGGGTTCGGTTAAAAATACGACCCAAAATGAAACACCCTTTTCTTATAGTTGAAAAGAGCTTTACAGTACACAAAAAGAACAAAGTTGGATTACCTGGAAAATAGTAAAGGGTGGCCCAACAAAACCAAGGATGTTAATTGTAAATAAAACAGAAAGTTTTCAGAGAATTATCTTAATATTTTTTATTATGATAGAAGGAGATATGATAATTATGTGTAAACCAAAATGTCGGCTAGATGCTCGCAACGGTTTCGGTGGCATATATCTATCCGTCGGTCCATATTTTCAATGATTTAAGACATAATTAAAATTCAATGTCGTTAATGTGTCGAACTATCTTATCCTTTAGCTCTTGTATTGTTCTTGGCTTGTCTTTTAAAAAGAAGTCCAATGCTGTCAAGTCAGATGATCCTGTTGGCAATTTACATCGCCACGACATGAGATAACATGGTCATTGAATTTCTCGCAAAAAAAGCCATTGTATCGTTGGCTGTGTGGCAAGTGGCATCATCCTGTTCGAACCACATATCGTTCATGTCCGTATCCTCAATTTCTGGTAACAAGAAGTGCGTTGTTCGTTAGATCGACCTCATTTTCGAAGAAGTAACGCCCGATGACGCTATAAACCGCACCTAACAGTCACACTTTGTGTGCATTGGTTTTTCAATGCAATCACTCGTGGATTCTCATTTTCCCAAAGGCGGCAATATTGCTTGTTAACGAATCCACTGAGGTAAAAGTGTGCCTCGTCTCTGAAGATGATTTCCTTTGTAAAGTCACCATTCACTTCCGTCTATTCACTTGTATATATTAGACGACGCTTGAAATAATCAGTAGGCTTCAACTCTTGAGGCAACTGAACCTTGTAAGCGTGCAAGTTTAAATCTTTCTTCAAAACTCGCATCAGTTAAGCACGAGAACGAGCCGAGGTAGACGACTCTTCTGCACACTATCGCTAACAACAGCAATGTTTTCCGCATAACTCGCTGGGCGAGCATGCAAAGGTATTTCTACATTTTCCACAAACCAGGTTTGCTGAAATTTGGACATATTTGGTCGTTTATGCTGATTAAAAAAATCGCAAAGTGCACGAACGCCCATTTTCGTAAAGGGCTTCAACAAACTTAAAGCGCTGCTCAATTGGCTACCTCTCCATGGTTGAATTTGTCAAACGTTTTAACAAAGAAATGTCAAATTAAGTGAGGCAAAAAGCTTGACGTTAAGATGTGCCTCACAATTAACATCATGCATTATGGTAAAACCATCTTTCAGAACATTATGCAATTCTGATAGCTATCTGAAGGCTTGTACGGAAAAATAGGTGAAAGCAAACTAAAACTAGCACCATCTGTGTGTTAGGCCCGGGATTTTTCAGCCCATGTATTATTACAAACATTATAACAAGCACAGTAGCCGTTTGACAACTACATATAGCAGTGTAGGGTATAAGGACAATAAGAAACAAAAGTTTTATCAATATTTCCGCTTCACTTCTTGGCTTATGTTTGTTTGCTGTTTGTTATTTATTATGTTGCCATAGCTTTTTTTTTTCTTCTTTCAGTTTTAATTTCTATTTCTCTTATAGTTTTAGCTTCAGTTGCAGCTTTTAAATTTCTACTTTCTTGGTTATATGGAACGTCCTTTAGATCTGTTAACTTTTGTTACAACTCTTCTACCTGCGCTAACATGTTCATGTTCATTTTCTCTTATTGTTGATATTGTTCTCTTGTTATTTATAATGTTTGTTTTTGTTTTATTTGAAAATAAAACATAAAAGGAAAAGGGAAAGGAGGTCAATATATATTCATGAATGAAATTCTTGAAGCAATTAACCCATAAAATTCGAATTAAAACCGAAGGCCAGCCTCAGGACATAGTCAAAAGTGAGAGTAACTTAGTTAAATATCAACCGATTTTAAGTGAATCAAATGCTACTTTGTTTTCAAAAATCTGTTTAAAGAACTGCTCACTTTTTTAAAGCCAAGCACGAATCAGGTCAATTTTAAATACCCTGATTTTAAGTGAAGCATATTCCAATAAATACGTTGTGTTTCGAACTAGTTCTGGATTAAATTTTTCAACAACTTTTTTTCTAAATGGTTTGAATATGATGTCGCGGAATTAATTCAAATTTTAAATCTGTGCTTATGAGTTTTGTTGTTTAACTCGTGAACATGAATTTTATACTGCGAACGAATTGAAAATGAGCAAAAAAGAATCAAAGACGAGCAATTCATTATAAAACATGTTGTTTGTGTCTATATTTCGTGTGCAGCGACCAATAAGTATCACACATATACATGTTTTATATTACAGAAAAAACATTTACTAAAAAGCATTGTTCGTTTTTAACTCGTTTTGATGCTTTCGACTCGGTTTGCTTACCGAATTTTATTTTAAATTCTTTTGTTTTTGATTCTTCGCATAAGTTCTTTACGAACGAATTCAATTCGATCATTATTTCTATTCTGTTTGTGATTTTATATCTAGACACGTATTCCGAGCGTTCTTCGCTCAATTATTACTCTTAACGAATTAATTGCGTTTGAATCGAATTCAGCAACTCACAAATGACCCTGATGGTTCCACCAAAAACAGAACATTACCTATGCGCTATGAATATTCATCATTAATGTTAATATGGTTCAGCTTCACATACAACTTCTTGATTTGATGTAAAAATTACTTTTTTGTGTCACATTTAAGCGGCATTTCGGCCTTTTAAATCTCTTGCAGGTATGAGCACCAACTGGCGCATGTTTGCAACAGTTCAGTATCCATTTTATCTGAGTAATTGGTCACACATACATCACAGCTAATTGTGTGACCGGTAACAGTTAATACACTGTTACCGATTCATGCCAGACGTTTCCATTGTTACTTATAACTGATTTCAGGTATCGATATTGTGTCACCTATTTTAACAAATCCATTGCCATTTTGGAATAATTAGAGTATAATATTTAGTTAAAAAGTGACTCCAAACTTAAAATTTTTTAAAAGAATTAAATAAAATGTGTCTGCTTAAGAAATTTACATAGATTCCTAAAGTTTACTTAAGTAAAGTATGCAACGTTTAATAGGTCTGTTCATTGTCTTTCAAAATTCATCAAGTATCTTAATACTGATGAATCTACTGGTCTAGAGTAAAAAAAAAACCTTTAAATAAAACCATATGGAATATAAAAATTTTAATGCGCTGAATTCAAATCCGTTTTCAGTTTTTTTTATCGGGTTCAAATTTTTTTATGAGCGTGATAAATTTATCGTCCAGAATTTGGTAGTTATGTCAATATATCTCATTTTAGTGCAATTACCACCAAATTGTTAGAAACAAAATTTCCTCTAAGTCGCCACAATAGCATTTTTTTGTATTCTTAACAGTTTCGGAGTTATTCATAACTTGGTTGCGAAAAAAAAATGTTCGCGCAAAATTAGAGCAATTGTTTTATTTTTTTTTTTTTTAAGAAGTCATAAAAGTTTTTTATTAAAGCTTAGAGTGTTGAGTGCGCTCAGGTCCACTCCTTCGAGGGCCTTGTTTGTATTGCTGAACTGTCTTCTAGCGGACCTTTTGGTTAGGCAGATGGCGGGCATGTCTGCGATAAGATTGAGGATGGCAGGGGCATGGTCGGACAGGGTCTACAGGCATGCCGCCATCTTTAGGTATTTGGATACGATCCCTGAGGGGATAGATTACTGCACATCCAAACACTTCCCGGATAGAATGTTCTCTGTGTGCATCTCACCAGAACCGGTAATTGAACACGATACTGTTGAGATATTCACGAATGGATCAAAATCCTCGGAAGGGGTTGGGGGCGGCATCTTTATTCCTGTATACGGGTTGAGGGAATCCTTTAAGCTGCCGGACCACTGTACTGTCTTACAGGCGGAGGCCTCGGCGAAAAAGAGGGCAGCGGACTGGTTGATGTACTACGGGGTATATGACAGTGATATCAAGATCTGTACGGACAGTCAAGCTGCGATCTGGGCGCTCTCGGCTGTCTACTCGACATCGCGACTGGTGTGTGAATGCCGGGCATCTCTCAACGAGATGGCGAGACATTCAGACCTGGAGATTATCTGGGTAAGGGGTCACTCGGACACCCAGGGGAACTGTGTGGCGGACGGACTTGCGAGGGCTGGCTCTCACCTCAGAAATGAGGGGATTGTGGTGGGATGATGAACCCACGTGTTCTGTATCGAGGCAAATCTGGCCCCTATATGATCGGCCTCGCTCGGAGTCTATTATAGGGGTGCCGCAACTTAGGCTGCGAACTCTTGTGGCTGTGATAACTGGGCACTGGGGTGGCTGGTGCGCAAGCTAGTAGATTGGGTCTACCGTTCAATGACTATTGTAGGTGTTGTCAGTATGAGGAGAAAGAGGAGACTGTCGAGCACTTCCTATGCCAGTGCCCGAGTCCTTCGGACATTAGGACTGCTTTCCTTGCAGGTACCTAACTTTCCAAAAAGTTATAAGAAAATTTTTAGAATATAAATTTTACATTTTAAGCACTTAAATGAAAGCCAGATATGCTGAAAGTAAAATAACCCATAAAGGTAGGTGACTAACATTGACAAATAAAAGAGTAGAGCAACTATTTGCCTGACGCTGGTTTAAGTTCATTGTACTTTAAAAGACTGTAATAAGGACTAAATTTAAGAAAATAAGGTTACACACTTTATTTTGACGCTCACACTATATTTTAAGTAAAATTAAAATATTTATTCGATAATTTTTTAGTAATAATTAGGGAGATCGATTATTCGATTTTTTTTCAAAAACTGGTTTTCGAATAATTCGAAAAGTAGCACTTTTTAAAAAACCGGTTTTCGGATACTAATAATTCAAATAACTGGTTAACCTGTTCTTTTATTTAACTAAAATTGTTCTTAATTCTTAAACCGCAGAGCTCGACCACGTCGTTTTAAAAATAAGCAGAAGCTAACGCAGAGCTTAAAATTAAAGCTACTGAAAGTTGCTTAAGTTTCGAACAATTATTCAAGGAGCTAATTTCGTTTTTGTTGTATTACTTGGTAGAGAATGGAGTAAAAGTTTCGTTATTATAGTTATAATTTAGATGCCTATGATAACAAAAATTTAATGTTTTACTTTGAATAAATCTATTAGTAATATACTAGTCATTAATTGTTGCCTAGACAAGAAAATTTGTTTAGGTTTCGAGCAGCACTGTATGTAAATTTATGCACCACGTATATAATAATGTGTGTGCAACTGTGGTATATTAAGTAAGTACCCACCTTCCAACGAAGAAGTCATCGGCTCAATACTAGGCTACACCGTCTGACAATTTTCAACGGCGATATCACCTCACAACATGACTAGCGACTGGTTATGGGCATTTACGCTGTGAAAATCTACACTAACCAATATATAGGGTCCGCCAAATAATTTTTTTTTTTTTTTTGAAAATGCTATAAAAAAAAACTACTGAATATTTTCTCAAATTTCTTTTCTTATTTGAAAGTACAATCCTTCCGGTTAATAATGGAAAATAATTTCATTCAAATGGCTGCCTCGGCTGGCCATGCAGTAGCCTAAACGATTGGTCCAATTTTTAAGCACATTATCGTTTGTGTGCAGCTGTATTTCACCAATGGCTTCACGAATATTGTCCTTTAAAGCGTCAATTGTCTCTGGCTTGTTGGCGTAACACTTATTTTTGACGGCACCCCACAAATAATAGTCCAACGGTGTCAAATCGCAGCTCCGAGGTGGTCAAACGACATAAGCTCTGCGGCTGGTAATGCGATCTTCAAAAACAGGGCGCAAAACATCGAGTGTAGCTTCGGCTGTGTGGCATGTAGCGCCGTCCTGTTGAAACCAAATGTTGCTACCATCCTCCTCTTCAATTTTTGTGAACAAAAATTCGTTCAACATGGCCCGCTAACGATCGCCATTGACTGTAACGGCCACTCCTTGCTCATTTTCGCAGAAAAATGGCCCAATTATACCTCTGGACCAAAATCCGCACCAAACAATGACTCGTCTTGGGTGTATCGGCTTTTCAATGTATGCGTGCGGGATTTCTGTGCCCCAAATGCGACAATTGTGCTTTACATACCCACCAAGATCAAAATGAGCTTCATCTGAACACATCGCACACATTCCGCAACATTACCATGATTTTCAAAGTAATGTCGCAATATTTCCCAGCGTTGTTCAAGCATATACACAACCATATTCGTTCAGTGGAAGGATGAAACTAATTATCTGTCAAATCAGATATGAGCTAAGTGTTAAAAAAAACATTAGATGGCGGACCCTTTACATATCTGCCGTTCGGAACCGGCGTTTGTGGGTTTTTTAACTTCCAATGAGTCTAGTTGATAATCATTTTATCATATATAAAAATCAATATTTATTTACAGAAGATGAGAAAAGGTTTTTATTGCTCAAGAGTACATATCTTTTTCAATCTACCTTGGTTTTCACGTTCTTTATGAGGCGTTCAGGGTTGTCATATATACAAAAATAATAAAATTTATACAAATAGTTAAACGATGAGCATATTTTCAATAAAAAAGTATGTATACAAACGTATAAAAATTATACATTTTTAAATTAACCGGTGTTAAATAAACCGGTTTATTCGATATTCGAAAAATGAAGATTTTGAAAAAACCGTATTCGACGAAACCAAAAAAACTGATTAAAACTAGTCGAATAATAACCGTCCGTTCTCCTTAGTAATAATGTTTGATACACTTTTTAAATGATTTTTTTATAACCATTAAGACCCTTTGTTCTCCTGAAGGTTAATAAACCATGCCTGCCATGAAATAAATTTAAAACAAAAATTCTAAATGCATTTCACTGTTTGTTTTCCATACTTTTTTCATGTTTCAATACAACAAAGATGATTAAAATAATAATAAAAAATGGAAAAGAGGTAAAAAAAAAACAGAAATAAACAACAAAGGACTTTTCAGGCTATAATAGTCAGACTTTGTACGTATCCTTGATACAATTTTTCTTTTTAATTTCTTTTTTTATTGTTTTTGCGATAGCATGCAACTAATATTGAAATAACAATCTGCTCTATTCCATTTCAGTAGATATTTTTTCTTATTTTTTTTAGGTTTTTTCGTTGTGCTTCAGTTGATGACGATAACAGAATGCAGCTTTACAATTCAATTAATTTCTATGATGATTTTGATTATAGATGCAAACAAAAAAAGAATTATATTATAAAACATCAAAGTTAATAATTATAACTGAAAACAGTGTTTGAAATTGAGTTTATCTTCATCTAAGAAAAAGGGTGATATGATTATGTAGAATGAGAACTTTGAAGTTGAAAATGGAACATAGAAACCAAATGCAATCTAAAGAAAAACAATATAAGTTTTTATGAAAAAAAAAAAAATAATTTTTTTATTTGTAAAGGCTTACCAACAGCTTTAAATGCTTCACTTCCGTTCAAAGAAACATAAATGAGTTCATTGCAACACTAGTCTGCAGCATATGATGCTTTTTATACAATATAAAGGGTCCGCCATCTAAAGTTTTTTTTTTCAACTAGTGCTTATTTCGTGAATGGTAACACTTAGCTCATGTCTGATTTGACAGATAATTAGTTTTATCCTTCCGCTGAACGAATATGGTTGTGTATACGCTTGAACAACGCTGGGAATCTGGGCCTGCGATCGACTTACAGAAGATGCCGATTTTGCCAAAAAAAAATCATTTTTTCAGATGAAGTTCATTTTGATCTTGTATGTAAACAAGCAAAATTGTCGCATTTAGGGCACAGAAAACCCGCACGCATACATTAAAAAGCCGATACACCCAAGACGAGTCACTGTTTGGTGCGTATTTTGGTCCACAGGCATAATTGGGCCATTTTTCTTCGAAAATGAGCAAAGAGTGGCCGTTACAGTCAATGGCGATCGTTATCGGGCCATGTTGAACGAATTTTTGTTCACAAAAGAAGAAGAGGAGGATATTAGCAACATTTGGTTTTAACAAGACGGCGCTAGGTGTCACACAGCCGAAGCTACACTCATTGTTTTGCGCCCTGTTTTTGAAGATCGCATTATCAGCCGCAGAACTGATGTCGTTTGTCCACCTCGGAGCTGCGATTTGACACCGTTGGACTATTATTTGTAGGGTGCCGTCAAAGATAATTGTTACGCCAACAAGCCAGAGACATTTGACGCTTTAAAGGACAATATTCATGAAGCCATTAGTGAAATACAGCTGCACACAATCGATAATGTGCTTAAAAATTGGACCGATCATGTAGGCTACTGCATGGACAGCCGAGGTAGCCATTTGAATGAAATTATTTTCCATTATTAACCGGAAGGATTGTACTTTAAAATAAAAAAAGAAATTTGAGAAAATATTCAGTAGTTTTTTTTCTATAGCATTTTCAAAAAAAAAAAAAATTTATTTGGCGGACCCTTTATTTATAATGTTAGGTGTATACTAGGATGATCGGACGGTTATTATTCCGGTTTTCTGGTTTAGTCGATTACAGTTTTTTCATAATCTTCATTTTTCGAATATCGAATAAACCGGTTTATTTAACACAAATACCTACATATATAACACGAATATATTTTTGTATTGAAAATATCCTCATCGTTTAACTATTTGTAAAAATTTAATTATTTTTCTATATATGACGACCTTGAACGTCTCGCAAAGGACGTGAAAACCAAGGTAGATCGAAAAAGATATACACTCTTGAGCAACAATAACCTTTTCTCATCTTCTGTAAATAAATATTCATTTTTATATATGAAGAATGATCAACTAGACTTATTGAAAGCCCGCAAGTCCACAAACGCCGGTTCCGAAGGGCAGAGATATTAGTTAGTGAAGTTTTCAACAGCGCCACTAATATTGGGAAATGATATCGCTGTTGAAAATTGTCAGATGGTGTGGCCTGAGATTGAACCAATGACTTCTTGGTCGGAAGATGAGTTCTTACCTAACATACCACAGTGACACACACACTATTAAATACGTGGTGCATAAATTTACATACAGTGTTGCTCGAAATCTAAGCAAATTTTCTTGTCGAGGCAATTAAGGACTCGTATATTACTTACAGATTTAGTCAAAGTAAAACATTTGATTTTGTTATCTTAGACACCTAAATTATAACTATAATAAGAAACCTTTTACTCCATTCCCTACCAAGTAATACCACAAAAACGACATTAGTAGCCGTTCGAAACTTAAGCAACTTTCAGTAGTTCGTATAATAAACTTTGTTTTCTATGGCCTCCGCATACCGTTTGGCATAGTTTTGATGAGATTTGTTAGAATTTGTTAGTTAGTTTTGATTGCCACTTTAATTTGAAGCTCTCCGTCAGCTTCCGCTTATTTTTAAAACGACATGGTCCAGCTCTGCGCTTCAAGAATTAGCAACAACTTTATTTAAATAAAAGAACCAGTTATTTTAATTATTATTAACCGAAAACCTTTTTTTTTAAAGTGCTACGCTTCGAATTATTCTAAAACGGGTTTTTGAAAAAAGTCGGATAATCGATCTCCCTCCCTAGTGTATACTGGAGTATCCAATTATTAATTGACTTTAAACTTTTAAAATTGCTCGATTAATCGAGTAAGGTTTGCAAAATGTTCGAATAACTCTAACAATTAAAAAATTATCCACAAAATTTATTCTAAAACGAAAAACCAACATGTGTATTTGTTGTTTTGCTTTTTTTATTTAAAAAGGAGTTCGACGTTTTTTTTTTTTTGAGTTCAGCACTCAGGGGATGGCACCTATTCATGTAGTACATTGTGCTGGTACTAGAAATATAGGTAACGGTAAGAAGGATAGAGCCCAGTATAGACGTTTGAATAAAATTTATTTATGTCGTAAGTGGTAAACTGTCGAGGGAAATCGTTCCACAGATGAACGGTGCGGCAAAACAACGAATTGTCTCTATAATGCGTTGTGTGATTCATTGGACAATCAACTACAAAGGGATACGCTCTAAGAGTCAAACTAGTACTACGTGAAAATATGTTTTTATTAGAAATTAATTCCCTTAGTTCGTCATTCCGTTAGAGTACCGATGGAACAATGAGACACACATCACAGTTGACTACTCTGCCGTCATTAATAAGTACCTCCGCCCTCTTCTGTACATGGTAGAGAAGCTTCAAAATAGACTTTGAAGCATCGGCCTATGAGAGTTGTATACCATTTCGGGCCGGTCATAAGTCTTGTAAATACAAGGTGTCCGCCGGGAAGGTATACTAAAGGGTCCGCCAACAAGTTTTTTTTCAACTAGTGCTTATTTCGTGAATGGTAACACTTAGCTCATGTCTGATTTGACAGATAATTAGTTTTATCCTTCCGCTGAACGAATATGGTTGTGTATACGCTTGAACAACGCTGGGAAGTATTGCGACATTACTTTGAAAATTTGCCAAAAAAATCATCTTTGATCTTGGTATGTAAATAAGCAAAATTGTCGCATTTGGGGCATAGAAAACCCGACGCATACATTGAAAAGCCGATACACCCAAGACGAGTCACTGTTTGTTGCGGATTTTGGTCCAGAGGCAGAATTGGGCTATTTTTCTTCGAAAATGAGCAAGGAGTGGCCGTTACAGTCAATGGCGATCGTTATCGGGCCATGTTGAACGAATTTTTGTTCACAAAAAATGAAGAGGAGGATATTAGCAACATTTGGTTTCAACAGGACGGCGCTACGTGCCACACAGCCGAAGCTACACTCGATGTTTTGCGCCCTATCAGCCGCAGAGCTGATGTCGTTTGGCCACCTCGGAGCTGCGATTGGACACCGTTGGACTATTAGTTGTAGGGTGCCGTCAGAGATAAGTGTTAAAAATTGTTGCTTAAAAATTTGACTGATCGTGTAGGCTACTGCATGGCCAGCCGAGGCAGCCATTTGAATGAAATTATTTTCCATTATTAACTGGAAGGATTGTACTTTCAAATAAAAAATGAAATTTGAGAAAATATTCAGTAGTTTTTGTTTATAGCATTTTCAAAAAAAAAAAAATATTTGGCGGACCCTTTACTTTGTTTGTTTATAATTTTTGATTATATAGAAGAGAATGAATCTTATATTGATAAATGTTTTATTATATATCAGCAATTATGTATGGAGTACAATATCAGATAAATGCCTGTCTCTGTTAGTCTCACAAATGCGAGTCCTTTTGAGCATATTTTTCATTATATTCTCACACATTTCACGCGGTATTTTATCACGAACATTTTGTTTGAGTTCCTTCTGCCTTTCTAGTTTGTTCGCATAAACCTTGCTTTTCAGACATCCCCAAAAAAAGAAATCCGAAGCAGTCACATCAGGCCAATCAACATCACCATTCCTTGAAATAATTTTTTGTGGATAGAGGTACACGGTGTGGCACCGTCTTTTTGAAACCACATGTTAGTCAAGCCCTAAGCATGCAGTTGTGTCGTTAAAAAGTCATATCACGATATCGCTCCCCATTGATAGTTACCGTTAAACCATTTTCAGTTTCAAAGAAGTAAGGTCCAATGATTCCTCCTGACCAAATTGCACACCAGGCTGTCACTTTTAATGGATGCAAAGGTCACTGATAAATAATTTGAGGCTTTTCCATTGCCTAGAACCGACTATTCTGTTTATTCACATAACTATTCAAATGGAAATGTGCCTCGTCACTCATTATGATTTTTTCATGAAAATTGGGGTTGTCATGGGCGAGCTGTGACATCCTATTGGCATATGTACGGCGGCGGAAATTGTTTTCTGGAAGAAGCTCTCATATCAACTGAATCTTAAGTGGAAACAAATGCAAATCTTTGTGCAAAATTGTGACCAAAGCTGTTCTTTGAAAACTAAGCTCCTGAGCACGTCGTCGAATTGAGGTTGATGGATTGGTTTGAACACTTTTTGAACAGCAGTAATGTATTCAGCCGATCTTGCAGTACGTTGTGGTTCATGCTTAGGCCTATCAACTACAGTCCCTCTTTCCTCGAAATCATTTACTACACGATAAATAACGCGTCTTGTTGGCACGTTGTTTCTCCCATCGATGATTCATTTTAATAAAATGTTTTAACGATTGAAACGCGTTTGCCACGCCTCTACTTCACGACTGACAAGTATGAACTGCCAAGACTAATGTTTAAAAAAATTGCGGCATAACAAAGTACTATAGTATACCTTAACGGCGGACACCCTTTATTAAGGAGATCAGATGGAGTGAAGTATTTCTTGCACTGTCTTAATTCTTAAACGCTTCTTTCGACACATTAAATATGTGACCGTTGCAACAAACGGGACGGTGAATTCTTATGCCCATAACATCAAGAACATCTGATTTCCCAATATCTATACTACACATGAACACAGATAACAACACACCACCAGGTCTGAGTGTTAAAAAACAACATTGGGTCTTGCTTGTATTAAATCGAGACTGTTTGCACGACCCCACTCGGAGATTTTTTCCAGAACGCTTCATAGTGTGTCGTTTATATTCATCCTTTTCGTCCCAATCTTCAAGAGGCTTGATCTACGATCAAAAGAATGTGAATGACAAATGTTGCTATCGTCTGCAAAAGAGCTGACACGATTGGAAGTAAGAAGGAGAAAGTCGTTAAGAAATATTAGAAATAGCGTAGGAGAAAAAACAGAAACTTGTGGTCCGGATTTTTAAAATTTGCAATACATTTAGATCCACATCTTCTTCTTACAGATCATTGTCAGATACATTTTGATCAGGTCCAATATTAAGCAATCGAGTGCACGATTATATTATGTTGCTCGATTAATTGACTCGAAATTGGCTATTTTCACTATTCGATCAAACAAACAAAAACTGAATCTCAGCTGTTCGATTAATCAAATTCAGATTTAAGTGCTAAAACACTTTTAATGATAAAAAATTTTAAATAATATGACTGGCAAACACCAGTTGAAAATATTTCAAATATGCCGATTAATTGTTGGTCTTCTTAAATATTCTGACCCGAAACGAATTACATCCTTCTTTACGGCATTCACTAAGAGCACAAGACAACGAAAACAATGCCTGACATACAAAGATATTCGCTAATAAAAATGTTGTACCATATCCGCCAAGAAAACAATTGCAAAACAGGCCAAAAGAGCAACAGTTTTAACCATCACAATGTAAAAATACGTTGACAGCTATTGGAATCAAAAAAGAAACAAAAACAAAAAAAGGTTGTTAATTGAAAAAACCTCAAAGCGCTATACACGCACAAATGCCCACACTTTGTCTGTTTTTACCTTTTTATTCGTTTTTATCTCTAATCCAATAGCAGGAAAATTTCAAAGATTGTTTTGAGAAAAAAATTGCTTGTTTTGTGCAATGGTTTTAAAGAAGGAAGAAATGTGTGTAGCATTTTGAAAAAAAAAATATTGAATTGAAGGCAAGTTATCTTGCCAATCTATTTTTGGGATAAAGTCGAGTTTTCCCAAATAAAAAATAGAAGAGCAATTACATTGCTTTGAGAGGGTTTAATTTTAAGCACATCGTGGCCGATAAGCACGTTATGAAATGTTTATACGAGACTTGGACTTTTTAGTAACTGTTTGTATTTTTTTTTTCTCCGTCACTCCTCTAGGGAGCATATTGGCTTTCCACAAAGCATCTATTGCTTTGTTTCAGTTTCTTTAATCAATTTGATATTCCAAGCTAAGTATATGATTAATCCGCAGTAGCTTCCTCCATATGATTTTTTTTTTTGTGTAGTGGTGAAGATCTTTGCTAATTGGTGGTGATCTTTACTTTAGCATTGTAATTTTTTCCCAGTAGGTGGCATGTTTTTCCTGATCATTCCTCTGATATTTGTCATCATCGCCAGTGGTATGCGAGAAGGGTCAGGGGGCTTTTTTCTTCATTTTTTTAGATGGAGTTGTCTGGAGGGAAGAAGTTGAAGCCTTTTTTTTTGTTATTAAACATTCGAAGCCACAATTAAATTTTTACTCCGTCATGTCCTCTGCGGGGGCTCCAACCTGTGTCGTTTGTGTTGTTATTGTTATACGTGCGCTCTAACCACTACACCACGCTACCCCCAACTGTTTGGATTACTTATACGAATTACTCCGATCGCACAGCACATTTGTAATTCGTTTTGATGTTTCTTTTTTTTCTGTTATATTTATTTATTGTTTTATTACTTTCCGGTAAATATATGTTTTAAAAATGAAAAAAAATAACAAATAAAAACAAATTTAGCGTGGACCAACGCCAAGTAAAAGTGTGAGATCGCTTATCAAAATGAATTACTTGCAATGTGGGAGTTGAATTACGAAACAACATTGTCGTATGAACATGGCATAAATCACATAATGCAATCCAATCTATTTAATAATTCTTATACAATAATGTATGTTACTATCAAATTTGTGGTAAGTACTGTTCCTCTTAGGTTAGAGCATGATAGTGTTGCACAACAAAAATTTTAGAATTGACAGCAAAGCTGCTCTATTTGTTACTCGAGTAATTGGTTAGCATCCTACTTACCTTATAGGTTGATCACGAAAACAAAATGCTCTGAAGGAAATGCATATGCAGCTATGCTTTAGGTATGGCCCCTTTATTTTGTCAAAATCAAAAAGTCCCCAATGGAAGCTGCAATATTATTCGCTATGATGTTGCCTCTGTTACCGTTCAAACGTTTTCTTGAGGATGGTAATTTTTTAGGTGGACCCATTCTAAACGACTGCGAAAATAACAGAAATTAAATAGATTTATATTTTGCTGGATAAAACCCGGTGTGCTTCACTACCCCCATCCCAATTATTATCTTAAATGCTATCTTAGTTTTTTTTTTTTTTATATAAGACCAGCACCCAGGGGATGGCCCCTACTCATGCAGTGCATTGTGCTGGTACTAGGAAAATAGGTTATTTGAAGGAGGACAGAGGGAGTTAGTTAAATATTTTACCCTTTTTCCCCATTTTGTCCACTTCCGGTTAAAATCCAATCGTTTTTACCTACCAGAAAGACACTGTATGTTCATAGATATAGCTTTTATCCAGTGTGATTTCTGGAATTTCCGATTTTTGGCTGATGTGAATAGATAACGCTCTGCATATATACAAAACCAAATATTTAGTATAAATGGAAGGTGTCACCCCCACTTATCCAATCTCGCCCAGTTATTGACTGATGATGTGTATTGTTCACGACGTTGTTTGAACCTAATTTAGAAACTTTTACTATTGCCGTTCTCAAGATATAACTATTTACTCTGTATGAGAGGTGTATGAACCTCTGATCAAACTTCCTGTTGGAAAATTATGAGGCATTAAGGAAACGGCCCGATGGCACCTTAAAGGAGAGTAGGTTCCACTACGGCTCGATAGAATCCATGTCTGATGACAGGTCTAAATCCCCCTGCTTACGGTCCCCACACAGGTGTAGTGCGCTATAGTAGCCATCTTTACCATCTCCATTGCGTTTCCCTCTAGAGGAGTTTGGGGTCCAGAAGAACACCCAAATACTTCACCCTCATAGATAAGGAGAGTTTAAGAGCGATAGGACTCTGCAAGTCAAAGACAGGTATTTTGTAGCATCTCTTTTCTCTAATGATGATTGTTGCCAGGACTATACAACAAGCACCATTTTGCGTCAAGTTTAAAGGCCTGAGTAAACTATAAGGGAAGGATGTGCATACCGGTACTTGTCACAACAATGGCTAGATCGTCCGCATGGCCAAAGATCTTAAAACCACATCCTTACAACTTCTCGAACAGTCCCTTCACAAGAATCTTCCACAGCAAGTGCGAGAGAAGCTCTGTTTGCAGGATGCTACTATATAAAGTTTCCCTAAAAACCTCACTATATAGTCACTACCGTACCGTGTACTGAAAACCCCTTCTACTGCAATGAAGGCTGCCATTAAGAAAAATTTTTCGTCAAAGCCTTTTCAACGTGAAATAAAAACTACGCTTTTAAATATAGTATATTTACAAAGGTATGGCAAGTGAAAATATATATATTCTTACGTTTTGAACTTTTTAAAACGTTTGAATTCGTTTAAATTGTGTTAAAATAAAATAAACACCGCTTCATTTTGTTGTTTTACAGTTATATTTTTATTTACTACACAATAACTTTTATACAGTTTACATGAACTTAATATTCGCTTATACAACACTTTTATCTCTGCTTAAATACGTCTTTATCTTAGGACGACAAAACGATTACTATCTCACGTGTAGGCAAAGCAGCCCCTTTATATACCTAATTGCCTACAGTTTGGTAGGTTCCGGAAATATCGACCATCTTCTATTTTCATATTTGTTAATTCAAATGTAGGATTGTGTTACCCAGAGATGATTTAATTGGCAGCGCTGCCAGAAGCGCAAATAAGTACGGCATTGACAGGGTGGCACATAACTACAAAATTTAGGCATTTTTACTTTCATAATAATATTTTGTTGCTAAGTATATAGTGAAAATATATAGGGTCCGCCAAATAAATTTTTTTTTTTTTGAAAATGTTATAAAAAAAACTACTGAATATTTTCTCAAATTTCTTTTTTTATTTGAAAGTACAATCCTTCCGGTTAATAATGGAAAATAATTTCATTCAAATGGCTGCCTCGGCTGGCCATGCAGTAGCCTACACGAACGGTCCAACTTTTAAGCACATTATTGATTGTGCGCAGCTGTATTTCACCAATAGCTTCTAGAATATTGTCCTTTAAAGCATCAGTTGTCTCTGGCTTGTTGGCGTAACACTTATTTTTGACGGCACCCCACAAATAATAGTCCAACGGTGTCAAATCGCAGTTCCGAGGTGGCCAAACGACATCAATTCTGCGGCTGATAATGCGATCTTCAAAAACAGGGTGCAGCGCATTGAGTGTAGCTTCGGCTGTGTGGCACGTAGCGCCGTCCTGTTGAAACCAAATGTTGCTAGTATTCTCCTCTTCAATTTTTGTGAACAAAAATTCGTTCAACATGGCCCGATAACGATCGCCATTGACTGTAACGGGCACTTCTTGCTCATTTTCCTCTGGACCAAAATCCGCACCAAACAGTGACTCGTCTTGGGTGTATCGGCTTTTCAATGCATGCGTGCGGGTTTTCTGTGCCCCAAATGCGACAATTTTGCTTGTTTACATACCCGCCAAGATTAATGAAGATTTTTTTGTCAAATTTTCAAAGTAATGTCGCAATATTTCCCAGGGTTGTTCAAGCGTATACACAATCATATTCGTTCAGCGGAAGGATAAAACTAATTATTTGTCAAATCAGACATTAGCTAAGTGTTACCATTCACGAAATAAGCACTAATTGAAAAAAAACGTTAGATGGCGGACCCTCTACTACACCAATTTGCAAATGCTACAATGCAAATGGGGCGCATATGTTTCAATAGCATTCATAAGTGTTTTTGAATATTTTTTTTTTATTTTATTTTTTTTTTTATTTTTTTTTTTTTTTTTTTTTTGTAAAACAAGACTTAAACACATAAAAATACTTGACTAGTTTTTATCAAATATCAAATCTCTTTTTATTTCGTTTTTAACAAACTATTTTGTTGCTGGTATTTGATAAATGAATTGCTTCTCTGCAAAAAAAAGAAAAAAAAAGATTTACCCGGTACTTCTTTGGCATTAAAAATTAAAACCATAGTTATTGGTGTATATTTACGTTCCCCTTGCGAAAGGCAAAAGAAAACTTTAAACAGAAAAAAAAAATAGAAACCAGTTGAAGAAAAACAACGATTTTTTTTTTTTTTTTTTTTTTTTTTTTTTTGTACGACTTAAAACCGCTTAGAGGAAAAGATTGAATTGAATTAAACGTTATGTACAGAGTTTACTTATTTTTTTTTTAAAGCTGCAGTCAGTTTTTTTTTCATTTCATTTGATGTTTTTTCTTATTTCGACTGCATAAAAGTGTATGATACCCTGAACAAATTGAACCATATTTAGTTTCTTTAGTTTTTTTTTTTTTTCAACTACATTTTCTCTTCTTCTTCATTTGTGGCGAAACACACTCTATGCAGCAGCAGCAGCAGCAGCAAGAACCAATGATATATTTTGGTTTTTCAAAAGTGTTTCGTTTGATTACTCACCATATTGAGTTTTCATTTGTTTCGAAAGGGGGCTACGGTTTGATCGAAAGGCAGGAAAGAAATGTGGGTTTTGGGTTTTAAAGCAAAGCTTTTTTAATTTTTTTTTTTACCAAAAAACTATTTTATTTTTATTTTTTTTTTTGTTTTTTTTTTTTTTTGTTTGAACAAATTAAAAGTAGAATAACGTTGTTAAAAAAAATCAAAAAAAAGTTTTTAATTTGATATTAAATGATAAAGTTAATGTCTTTATTGTTTTAACTTCTTCGTATTTATTTTCCTTCTTTCCTTTTGCTTCTGCATCCAGATAATAGCGTTTGTTAGACTTTTTTTTTCAAAAAAAAATTTTAAGTGGTTTTGGGAAAGAGAAAACAAAATTTCTTTATTGCCTCACTTTTTTCTATGTAAAAAATCAATGCACAAGACATGCAATGACACCAAAATTTCCATCAAGGACAACATTTTGATTGCATTTTATGGACTAAAAATAAAGTTTTGCTAACTTCATTAAATATCGTTTAACAACTTTAGCCCAAAAGAGAAAGTTTGAAATTTTTGGACTTCTGCTATACAAATGATACAACATGGTCTAGTTTAAGCAAGAGAGAAAACAAATTAAACAAATTCTTCTTTTGAAAGTTGTCCTAATTACAAATGCAATGATGGACTTTAAATATACGAGGGCGGAAAAAAACATTTTCAACATAGTCTCCTTTTCTCAGAGTTTAGAGCTGCCAGAAATATACTATACACCTTCTGAGGATTCTAGAATTAAGGTGCCAAAAAGTGCACCTAAATAATATAAAACGAAGAAAACTATGAGAAAATCCTATGGAAGTTGATAAAGAAGTATAAATCCCTTGAAATATTCCAAAATACATGAATATGAGACTTTGATTACTTCGTTAGAAAAAGTTGCTTAGGATTCGAACAGTACTGTATATATATAGGAGGGCGGATTGATATTGAAGCTACCTAAGTAGGAAAAAAACATCTTTTTTTTCAAAAACTATTCATTTCTCAACATAGTCTCCTTTTAGCTCAATACGCTTAGTAAGACGATTTTCCAACACTTTTTTACCATCTGAATAATACGATTTTGGGAATCGATATGATTGGGCATCATCAGCCCGTATTTTTTCGAAAATGGGAAAGAAACGCCGTCACCGTGAATTCTCTGCGCTACCAAACCATTTAACCAATTTTTTTGTGGCCACAATTAGCTAATGTTGCCATTAGTGACTTTTGGTTTCAGCAGAATGGCGCCACACAGCCAGCCAAACAATTCAGTTATAGCATGTGAAATTTCCCGGTCGCGTAATTTCTCGATTTGGTGCTGTCAATTGGCCGCCTCAATCTTGTAATAACGAAAGCCGCTGGATTCTGGATTTAGGTGAATAAACCACAAACAACTGACACTCTGGAAGACGAAATTGGGCGCTGCATTAACGAGATAAGCGAAGCTTTGTTGCAAAATTTGATTCAAAATTTTGTGAAAAGAGCGGACGTCTACCGACGTGCTAGAGGTGGACATTTGGGCAACATTAATACTCATATTTATAAGTCATATGGGTATGATTAAAACTGAATTTGTCAAAAATAAGAGTGTTTTAAAGCCAATTTACTTCCTAACCTCAAATTTGCCCACCACTTTATTTCATTTCAACTTCTATATTCCTTTAGAATAAATGTATTTGTATAAAAAGAACCATTTAAATTTTTTTTATTAATTTTTCCATAATTTCCCAAAAAAAAAAAATAAATAAAAAATAAAACGCAAAAAAAGAAATTTCAAAGCCATGGTAGCGTATGAGTTCTCTCCGTTTCGTTTCATAAATACAAATTACTCATACGTTAAGTACATATTGTTACATTTTTATTTTATTTTTTGGTTATGCATACGTCTTGTTGACTGTAATGTTTTTATATTTTAAATTAAAATTTAAGGCAAGATTTTACTGTTTTTCCTTTTTTATTATATCTTGCCAGAGGAAAAATATTTACTGAACCTTTAAATCGAAGCAAAAAATAATCCTTTTTTCTTGTTACACACGTACAAATTTAAAATTGTGACTTTATTTACGCTTGTAATTTGCAAAAAATAAAAAATAAAATAAAACAAAATTTTAAAAGAAATACTGTAATTTCGTAAATAGAAAGCTCTTACAGAATTCTTGATATAATAAGTACAGTATTTAGGGGGCACAAATTTAATAAATTTATTAATTTTAAAAAATTATATCGGAACATTAATTTTTATTAAATTTACACTTTACTTTACTTCTAGTTATGGGCGATTTATCGTGGTGGGACTAAGGTTCTGTATTAGACTTAGCTTAGATATGTTCCTTAATGAGACTAGTCTTGACGTACATTAAATATTAATAAAAAGATCTATGGTTTATTCCAATAAGGCATTATATTTTCAATAGCCCGCTATTTCAACATATGTCATTAGTCAACTTACAATCAAAGATGTTAAACTGCCATACATTTAGTTTGCAGTACAAAAATGGGATTTATTATAATTCCCATAAGAGGTATTTTTGCTAAATAATACAATCTAACACCACTAAATTAGCTATCATTTTCTAAAAAGTTTATATAAATATTGAAAAAAATGTTTTTTTTCTTAACAAATTATTTCAAATTTAAAAGCCACATAACGCAAACAACTTTGACTATAATTTGTGTTTGTATTGCCCCTCAACGTTTCCGAAATTGCTATTCATTCAAATACGAAATTTTGAAAAGATAAGAAATAAATTTTTAAAACTCTACATTATCCAATTCCAAGGCCTTGTCAGATATATTGGGTGTTTTTTTTTTTTATAAATCCATAACTGCTTTAATAGATAACCGACTTAACAGCTGATTTTTGCATTTTATTTAAATTGGCTTGACACTTCATTATGGATAGACTTACACTAGAACAACACCTTTAAATTGTTAAAATATTTGCCCAAAATAATGGTTCTGTTCGTCAGTCTTCAAAAATTCAAAATTGTATTCGCTGATAAAGCCCATTTTCGGTTGAATAGGCACGTAGATAAGCATAATTGTCGCATTTAGAGTGAGAATAAAACAAAAACAAACACCATTACGCCCACAGAAAATTACAGTTTGGTATGCTTTATGGACAGACGTAGACATTTCCATATGTCTTCAAAAACGATGATGGTGAGAATGTTACTGTCAATGGTGAATGGTATAGGGATATGATCAGAAATTTTTTCGTATCTCAATTAGCTCGCATTAATCTTGCTGATGTGTGGTTACAACAGAATGGAGTCATATGCCACACAGGGCACCCTACAATTGATTATATACTACAATCATAATGTGATGAACCAATTAATTGGCCACCAAGATCGTGTGACTTAACCCCATTGTATTATCTTCTTTGGTGTTTCTTATCTACGTCAATAAACCAAAGACAATTGAACTCCTGGAAATCAGCCTTCGAAGAGTTATGGGCGAATTACGGTCGCATATGCAGGGAAAAGTTTGCGAAATTGGTTTTCCAGATAGTGCTTTGTACGCGCCAGATATGGAGGTCACATGGCTGAAATCATATTTAAATATTAATGTTATAAAATTTCCTATCCAACAAAGTTCGTTTCACTCATATTAAAAATATATTTCTTTCTTTTATTACGATTTAAGCTTGTGTATCTGTAAAAAAAAACATCCAATTTATATGTAGGTACTACCAATGCGCATCTGTTTAGGACCAAGTATACTTTATACTTTTTAAAAACGAGTGATGTTATCCTTATACTTACTAACTTAATCAGGCTTAACGACCTATTGTTGGCCTCCATAACAAACAATATCCAATCAATCAATCTTGTGCGTGCTGCCTCTAAAGATTCTCACGTCCTTCTCTGCTTAGTCCTTCCACACGAGTCCCTCGAGTCCATTTTGGACGAAGCTGCCATCTCCATTCAACCGGCATGTTGCCGAAAGCGCAATCGATGTATTTTAATTATATTAATGTCGGCATGCAGTTTATATAACTTACGGTACTCTGTCTTCGTACAGATAGGATCATAAATTTTACAAAAAAGCAAATACAAATATAACAACACGGGCAAAATAAACGTATGCATGCTTATAGCCTTTATTATTCATACTCTTGAATGTATCCACTACTTTGACTTCGAGATTACTCTGACTTGGTGACTATTTCACCCTTTCTTCTTCGCTTTGTTGCTATTGCAGTTGCCAGCATTATCTTAGTCTTGATCTCATTTACCAGCAGACTCATTTTCGACGACTCTATTTCGATTCAGTTACATCTTCTTTTATCCTCTCAAGAATATCAAAGTCGTACACTTGAATGTAAAGGATGACAGCAGAATTTGTCATTCATGCTCTTTTGATCGTAGGCCGAGCATTTTCAAGATAGGAACGAAAAGGATAACAACACAAACGCCCCAGCAGAGGACATGACGAAGAAAAATTTAATTTTAATTTCGAATGTTTAATAAAGGGGCTTCACTCCAGACAACTCCATCGAAAAAATAAATTTTCCCGCATACCTTTGGCGATGATGACAAAAACATCAGGCGAATGATCAGGAAAACACGCCACCTACTGGGAAAAAAGTTACAATGCTAAAGTAAAGATCACCAGCAATTAGCAAGGATCTTCACCACTACGCAAAATCAGCTACAGTGGATTAATCATCTACTTAGATTGAAAGATCAAACTGATTAAAGAAACTGAAACAAAGCAATGGTGATTTGTGGAAAGCGAATATGCACACTCACAAGCGACCTGATATAAATGCCTGAATAGGGTCGTACGAACAGGATCGAATTAAATGAACACAGGACCCAATACTTTATTTTTTTAAAAATCTAAAAATTGTTTGGTAATTTCATTTGTTTTTAAATTATTTTTTAATAAGCGCTGATACAGAATTTCTATAAAATAGTGGCTGTTTTTTTTTTGTCAAATTTTTTACAGATGTGACCGTCACTTAAGACTTTGCATAGGTACTACATATTACCGCCTAATTTTTTTTTTTAAATACACAAAAAACTTTCAAGAAATATGTACCACCTTACTGTTGCTACTTATGTGAACAAGAGTCTTATTGACATTTAGTTTGTCTTTGTACTGATAGTCACTTAAAAATGGCAAATGCTCAACCACTATAAACTATCAAGAGCAAAAAAATATAATAAAATTGACTTCATTTAAAATAGAAATTTAACAAATAATATAAAAGAAAAGAATTTAAGAATAATTCAATTTGTTTTAACCACATGTCTATTTAAGATTTTGTTTTATCTCTTATAGTGACATAATAATTTGATACTTTTTTTTTGTAATAATTATTACAACTTTTAATACAAATTTTGTTGGTTTTATAAATAAAAAGTGTGACAGAATTTTTTATAAACTCTCTCTCTTACATTTTAACTTAATTTAGTAGAAGATTGTTCTTAACCGTGCTTAACGAGCATGACTTGTGTACGCATTTACACCTTTGCCTGTTCATTTTAATGAGAATATATTATATGTGTGAATGTATACACATTTCTCAAAATTACATTTTTATACGCAAACCACAGTTGGTTAAACAAAATTTTCAAATTAATTGCAATATTTTGTAAGGCTGAAAACACTTTTTTATCAAGAGAAGAGTGGGATAGCTATCTATCTTGCAAATTAAGATATACTTTATTGACCTACTTATGTAATAACTGCTCAATTATGGTTTTGGATAAACAGTAACTTAATTATAATTCAAAAACTATTCTTAATTATAAACTTAAAAAAATAAAATATGAAGAAAATTCAAAAGAAATACATTAATATTATGAATAATTAGTGTATATGCAAACGTGCTCGTGATACACTCACATATATTTTTTTCATACACTTGATGCTCTTATTTAATGCTCTTATTTCAATTTAATGAGCGAAGTATGAAAACCAAGAGCTTTTGGTACCACAGTTAAGTACCTGTATGTTCTCTTCTTTATTTCAGATTACATTCTGTTCATAATACTACACATTTAACCCTTAACGGAACAAGACCGCCGTATAAGTCTTGATAAGAAGTTCAAGTACACTGATTTGTCTAAATATATGTACTTCCATGAGCTCTTGTAAATAAAGGTTGCTGTTCTTCTAATCGTTACACACTGAGGAGATTTTAACTTGGATACTCGGTTGTGTATTAAAAAAATGTCAATTTTTCTTACACAATCCAAAGTCACGTATATGGCGGCAATAACCATATATTCCATATATTCCATATATTCCATATAATCCATAAAGCATTCATTGCTTTGTTTCAGTTTCATTAATCAAGTTTATTTTTCTAAGTAGATAATTAATCCACCGTAGCCTCTTCAATATCGATTATGTAGTGGTGGTGAATATTCTTGCTAATTGGTGGTGATCTTTACTTTTTAGACTAATCTATCGAAAGAAGCAACCAATTTGCCTCTGGCGATGATGACAAACATCAGGCGAATGATCAGGAGGAGAAAACGCCACCTACTGGGAAAAATTTAAGCGCAAATATCTTCAGCACGAGACAATCATATGTAAACGAGCTACCGTATAATTATCATCTACTTAGCTTGATAATTCATTTAAATACTGAAACTGAAATAAAGCAATTGATGCTTTGTGGAAAGCCAATATGCTCCCTAGAGGGATGACGAAAAAAAATATTTGCACAAATAAGGGATATACATATTGTTACGAAACTAAACAATGCTAAAGAAAATATACACTTATAGTGTCATTTATTCTATTGGTTTGTGTCAAGGCTACCCTGGTAATGCCATACTTAATTTGTGTTCTTAAGAGTGTTACCAATTGCGTATTAAACGGTGTTACCGTACCGATTTTATGTGTTACATTTGAAATTGGAAATGAAACGAATGTTGTAGTAAGAACAAGAACATTCAGAAGTGATATTATTTGTATATAAAAGGCGGAACCTTATGCATTAGTTAGTTCAGTTATAGTTGGCAGTCATGGTATAAATATACTAAGAGTCGTGTATTGAGTAAATTGGTGTATTAAGCGGATATCAAATAAGTTGCAGACTGTATAGTTTTTTTTCCCCGTTACTCCTCTTGGGAGCACAAAGGGCTTCCACAAAGCATTTCCATCTAACACGGCTTACAGCTGTTGACTTTGCCTCTTCCCATTTTAGGTTGTTCTGCCTCAGTTCCTGGATAATTGTGCTTCTCTTCACGATTTCTTGAGCCTTGAGGATTCCATTCGAGCGACATTCTAGTGATACTCTCTGGACTTTTTCGGATAGTGTGACCGATCCATCCCCACTTTCTTTTCCTTATCTGTTTCAGTATGGGTTCCTCATTAGTCATGCTCTACAGTTCTGTGTTACTTATGGTGTTAGGCCAGAATATTATGCATATGATTCTGAGGCATTTGTTAATGAATACCTGGAGTTTCTGTGTCATGTTATTCGATACAAGCCATACAGCAATACCGATTTAACACATGAGTTGAATATTCTAGTTCGCCTGAATATATGTGAACTTCTCCATACTGACTGCAGTTATCCAAATGCCGCTCGCACTTTAATGAGCCTGTTATCTAAGTCTGTTTCTGCGCCACTGTTTGTAGTCATTGTACTTCCTAGATAGCAGAAGCTATCTACATACTCGACTGGCTGACCCTGTAGCATGATGTTCCGTGCTCGTACTGTTTATTGTCATAGCCTTGGTTTTCTTGATGTTTATCTCAAGCCCAACACTACGAGCCAATCTTTCCAGGTCCTTCAGTTTCGACTGTATATTGGAAATCTTATGGGAGAGTAGACAAATGTCATCCGCATAGTCCAAGTCTTCGAGTTGGCGTAAGAGACTGCCTGTGATCCCTCTTCTTTTTGAACAGGCTTTGCTCATTATGTCATCTAGCACGATGGTGAATAGCTGAAGTGATAGTGGGCATTCTTGTTTAACTCCAGCATTGGTGTGGAATGGTTGGCTGATGCTTCCGTTGTGAAAAACTGAAAAGACTGTATAGTTGTAGTTGTATAAAGCAAAAGTGTGGAATTAAAAATAGCAGTATGAAACAACAACAAAGTGTAACACAGCGTAACATTGTCTACCTTTGCAGAGATTCCATTTTTTAGATCTAGCATTCCACTTTCTAGATCGCTCTTAGTTGGTAGTTCCATACAATGGAGAGAATGTTGTTCAAAATGCTGCCTCCATCACTTCAGCTGCTCATCGACAATGGTTTTACACAAGATGGTAATACTGCCTTGTCAATTGATAGCAATCCTTGAAATTGCGAGTAGCTGATTCGCTTTCAGTCGAGTATTTCCTTTAGTCGTTTCTTATCGTCCTTTTAACTTGTTTATCCTTTAGACTATAATCAATTTATTTATTTTTATTACATTTACACTCATATTCATAAAAAATATTTTCGATTTATAAAAATGTGTTTTATTAAAACTTTTTTTTGAAAATAATTTTTATGTATATGAGGATAAGTTTATAATTGTTGCGTTAGTAAGCTATTTAAGCAAATTATCAATTTTTCCGTTTATTTAAAATATTTTTATTACGACTTTTATGGTAAAAGTGCAAAATATTTTGTCATTTTGTCTAAAAGTAATAATTTTTAAAACCAAATCATTATTGTCACCACAGAATTGTTTTTTATTTTAATTTAATTAAGTTTTATATGTTGCAGTAGGAAAAGGTGAAATCTTTTTGTTTTTATTTATATACAGTTTTTTGCTTTTTATTAATTAAACAATTTGCGAATATAAATTTACAAATTTTATTTTATTTTGTATAATTACAGGTACGAAAAGTAAAATTAACCAAGTGAACATTTAAATCAAGAACAACAGGTAAACTTATAACCAAGAAAAGCAGAAATATGCAATTGCATGTTTTTTCTCCTGCATACAATCAAGTCGAATCTAAGATAATAAACCGTTCCAGGGATATTTATGAATTTTGGCAACGATTTGTTAGTGCATATTTTTGCATATTTCACCTTTATGAACATGTGTTCGGTAGTTTTTTATTTGAAGATTTATTTTAAACGTTTTTAAAAATTGTTATAATTTTATGTCGATTTTAATGCACGTAAGACTCAATGTCGTTTTTAACGTGGTGGTATTCTCTCATCTGTGTCAATGGATAATGTGGATATTGGGGAATCAGATGCTCTTGATGTTCTGGGCATGAGAATTCACTGTGATGTTCGTTGGAATGATCACATATTTCAAGTGTCGAAATTAATTATGTCGGTGCAAGAAATACTTCACTCCGTCTGATCTCCTTAATATTTACAAGACCTATATCCGACCCAAAATGGAATACAACTCTCATGTATGGACCGGTGCTTCATAGTCTATTTTGGAGCTTCTCGACCGCGTACAAGAGAGGGCGAAGATGCTCTTCAATGACGATAGGGTAGCCAACCCTATCGATTTATTGGAGCACCGTCGCAATGTGGCATGTGTTTCATAATTCTATCGGTACGATAACGGAATGTGTTCTAACGAAATTAAGGAATTAATTCCTAAGAATCATATATTTTTACGTAGTACTCGTATTTCTCGTTGAGCGCATCCCTTTGTAGTTGATTGTCCAGTAAATCGCACAACGCATTATAGGGAGAATTCTTTCTTTGGTCGCACTGTTCGGTTGTGGAATAATCTTCCAGCGAAAGTATATCCTGCCACTTACGACATGAGTAAATTTAAATCTAATGTCCATAAACACTACTCCCTCTGTCCTCCTTCCAATAATCTATTTTCCTAGTACCAGCACAATGCACTGCATGAGTAGGGGCCATTAACCTTTTAAAAACGTTTGAGTCCTTTTAAATTGGGTAAAATAAAATAATGCAGCAAATTTGTTCTTTTCTACAGTTCTCTTCTATTTGTACACTTTTTACACAAATACACTTTTATCTTAACACAGCAAATTTTTTATCTTGCACTTAATATTCGTTTATACAACACTTAAATGCGTAAATGGGTTTTTTTATTCAAAGTTTTTCGTAGCTTATTTACAACAAAAATAAGTATAATTAACTTATTAGGAGTCGGTCCGTTTTTTAGTTCAAAAAAGATAATGAATTACCAAGTTTGTCAAATTTCTGCTTACATCTTTTTCCTACCTCCCAGCCAATTCCCAACTCACGTCTCGGAAAAATTTCTCGCTTTTCGAAGCGCTCCAACTTTAAAGCCTATTTTAAGTTTACAAAAAGAGTGATTTAGTGACATGCTAAAAGACTTTGTATCTGTTGAAACAGCCAATAGTCAGAAGAAGCAATGCTTGGAAAATACTGCAAGTGCAGAATTTTTCTAATGGTTTGAAAACTTCTGTGAGATAAGTTGAGCGTTTTCATAAAAAAGAGTAACTTAATCATGTCGGTCTTTATATTCCGACCGTTTTTTTTTTTTTCAACTAGTGCTTATTTCGTGAATGGTAACGCTTAGCTCATGCCTGATTTGACAGATAATTAGTTTTATCCTTCCGCTGAAGGTTGTGTATACGCTTGAACAATGAACTGGGAAATATTGCGACATTACTTTGAAAATCATGGTAATGTTGCAGAATGTGTGCGACGTGTTCAGATAAAGCTCATTTTGATCTTGGCGGATATGTAAACAAGCAAAATTGTCGCATTTGGTGCACAGAAAACCTGCATGCATACATTGAAAAGCCGATTCACCCAAGACGAGTCACTGTTTGGTGCGGATTTTGGTCCAGAGGCATAATTGGGCCATTTTTCTTCAAAAATGAGAAAGGAGTGGCCGTTAGAGTCAATGGCGATAACAATCGAATTTTTGTTCACAAGAATTGAAGAGGAGGATATTAAGAACATTTGGTTTCAACAGGACGGCGCTACGTGCCACACAGCCGAAGCTACACTCGATGTTTTGCGCCCTGTTTTTAAAGATCGCATTATCAGCCGCAGAGCTGATGTCGTTTGGCCACCTCGCCACCTCACCACATGGAAAAATATTATATCGGTATTTGCTATACTTAGGGAGATACGAGAGTTATTATTTGTATTTTGGGAACAGAAAATTATAATATTTTTAAAAGAAAATGGCTTTATTGTTTTTCAAAATATTCCCCTTGATAATAAATGCATTTTTGCATTCGTTCAAACCATTTCTTTCTTGTGAACGAAATTATCATATGTGCCATACGAATATTTGTTAGATATTGTACCCGCCGAAACAGCCTATAATTAAATTGAGCAATGTTCGGAGAATACGGCGAGTGCGGCATATGATCGTTTCCAACAAGTGCTTGGCAACTTTTGCGCAGTGTGGCCGAGCATTGCCATGCAAAAGAATAATTGAATTATGTCTGTCTTTATATTCCGGTCGTTTTTGTCATAATCCACGGATTAATTACAGTCTGCTTTGATCATCGCGATTTAGAAGCCCAAAGTGCACTATACCGCCTTGATCATACCAAGAATTTAAACTGTATTATATATACAAAACCTACGTAATTGTATTAACAAACAAAAAATATTTTCAAATCAGTATTGGCAACAAACTGTGTAACCCAATTAAACCAAAACCCAGGTTGGTTTTTTGAATTTAAAGGTTTTCGTAGATTATTTACAACAAAAATAAGTATAATTTACGTATTGGGAGTACATACAGTTGAAATATATGCAATGGTTCACACAATACACTACTTCATAAATATAATACAAGTTCTGGTAATGCTTCAATTAACTACTCTGAGCAACCGTCGTCCTCTCATGCGTCTGTAAATTATTCAGCGTCAGATTACCATTTAATTTTAGTGACCACTGTCGTAAGAGTAAGAAGTAGTTCTGGTCAACTTATACTCACAAGCTGGATTTTTCCTAACCCTGTATATTATAGGTCACATTAATTAAAAGCGGCTTTTAACAAACCTCGACTGTCATGAAACTTTTGAATAAAAAGTGAGGGGGCTTGAACTATCTTATACATTTCTTTCATGTCGAAAATATTATGTTTTATTCCAGAATTAAATAAATTGAAAAATTTTACTTGAAATATCATTTTAAGATTTAAATATTTCGTAGGCAGCAAAACAACATTTTTCTTTGGTTTTAATCTTACATGACAGTCACATACCTTTGAGTAGCTTCTACGTTTTTTGCAATTTTTGTTGGTATGCACTACACATTCTCACTGTGTAAAGCATATAAATTTGCTATTTCACTTTGGAAATCTATTTAAATGGATCCTTCATACCACTGCAAGTTGGGCAAATAAAAAAAAAATGTTTCCATGCATCAAGCGTTTAAACTATACAGTCAGACGAGACATTCAAAAAAATAAAATTTTATATTTAATATGCTATTGCAGTTTTTTACCAAATATATTTGTTTCTTTAAACATAAGAGCTATCGTATACACTGTATCTGAGTATGTTTATGATAAATAACTGACTTTTCATATGTGGCATTCTTCTTGTGTCATAAACAACATATTTTTCTTAATACAATATTAATACAATAAAACGAAAAAAAATCCAGAAGGAGTAAAAAACTGCAATAAATCACCAACCAAAAAACCAAAAAAAAATTTTCAAAAATATATGCTTACTTAACCTAAACGATATCACACAATTTACAGAGTTTTAGTTGAATTAACTTTATATCTAAAAAATCTTACAATAATTGTAAGAGATAAAGTTTCAGAGAAAAATTAAAATTTACTTCAGAAGAAATTATATAAAAACCTCTGATTTGATATCACTTATATAAGTGGGTTGTCTGAGAAACTACAAAGTAAAACGTTCCATATTAAAACAAATTTTATTATGAATTAAATCAATATTATTCTCCCAGTGGAGAGTTTTAGTGGAGAAGTACCAAAACAAACTTAACATCATTATAGTCTTTGTTTGACCGTCATCAATAACAGAAGTGCATTGTGACAATATTTGGACAAAATTAAAACTTTATTTAAAATCCAAAAACAATTTGCAAAACATTATTCTGGTGTTTAAAAAAATATCAGTTAAAAAAAAAAACAAATTATACATATTTTTCTAAAAAAAATAAGTAAAATTACAAAAAAACATTCAATGAATGTTTTACAACAATAGTTGAAAACAGACAATATTTAAAAACAATAAAAACAATTCAAAATATTGAAAATAACAAAGGGTTTAGTGAATATCCCAAAAACAGTGCAGTGTATTACACAGTGCAGTGTATTTACAAAAGAATTCTACCTGCTTATGGTTTACAAAAACAGTGTTAGTTAAACTGCCAGCATTATGACTGATGAAGTTAATTTAAGTGAAGAAAGCAGTAGTGATAATGATGATGATGATGATCAAGTTTGGCAATCTGTACCAAGCAAGCGCAAATTGAATGAATCGCCAAAATTATATGAAAAAAAACGAGCTTATTTTTCAAACCAGCCTGGTACATCTTCTAGCAACAAATTTGCAGCACTAGACGTAGATGACAAAGAATGTGATGTAGAGAAATCAATACCAAAGCCGCCACCAATCTATATACCAAATGTGGAAAATATAAGCGTTATGGTTAAGAAAATAAGTTCTGTAATATCACAAGATGATTTTAATTATAAGTCTTTAAGACAAGGTGAGGTTCGCTTAATGGTTAAAAATGTAGATGCTTACAGAAAGATAGTAAAATATTTAGAAAGTGCAAAAATAAACTTCCATACCTTTCAGTTAAAGCAAGAAAAAGCCTTTAGAATTGTTATTAAGGGCCTTCATCATTCAACTCCGACAGAAGATATTAAGGCAGAACTATTATTGTTAGGTCATCAAGTAAAATCTGTTACTAATGCAAGAAGTCGTATCACAAAACAGCCTCTCTCAATGTTTTTTGTTGAATTAGATCCCAAAGATAACAATAAAAGCGTATATGATATTAAGTCTATTAACAATGGTATAGTTAAAATCGAACCGCCAATTAGAACCAATGACATGGTACAATGTCATCGTTGCCAGCTGTATGGACATACAAAATCTTATTGCAAAAGACCCTTCAGATGTGTTAAATGTGGAATGGATCATTCCACTTCTGAATGTACTAAATTAAGTGACTCATTGCCTCGCTGTTAACACTGCTTAGGTAATCACACTGCCAATTATAAAGGTTGTAAGGTTTATCAAGACCTCATATCAAAAAGGTCAAACAGGCAAAGATTAATTTCAAATAGCCAAAAAAATTCAAAATTTAATATTATTAATAATAGAGAATACCCTAATTTGAATGGTATGGATAATAGTAAACAACATCAGAACAAATATAATATCTCATACTCTGAAGCGCTAAAAACTCAAGATTTTAACTATAATGCTCGTTTAGAGAAATTAGAAAATTTAATGGAGAATTTAATGAACATGATGACTATGCTGATGACCAAACTATGCAAGTGAATCTAAGAATAGCAATATGGAATGCAAACGGTCTTTTTAACCACAAAAACGAAATTGAAATTTTTCTCATAAACAACATTATTGATATTTTGCTGATCTCTGAATCTCATTTTACTGATAAAACCTATTTTAAAATAAAAGATTATGATACTATTACTGCAAATCACCCAGATAATAGAGCACATGCTGGTGCAGCCATATTAATAAAATCACATATTAAATATGAAACCCTTAGTCCTATTGAGAAAACATATATTCAATCTGCTGGTATCCAAATTACTTGCGATAATTCTAGCGTCAACATTTTTTCCATATATTCACCTCCTAGGCACAATATAAAATGTGAGCAATATGAAGACTTTTTTGAGCAACTTGGATCTAAATTCATTGTTGGGGGTGATTTCAATGCCAAAAATCCATGGTGGGGATCACGTTTGACAAATCCAAAAGGCAAAGAGCTTTACAAATGTATATCGAGAAATCACTATTCTTTTTTATCAACTGGTAGACCAACATATTGGCCAACTGATCCTGCGAAAATACCAGATCTTTTGGATTTTGTTGTTTTTAGTGGTATATCTAGAACATATTTGGATATATTGGACTCTGATGATTTAAGTTCCGATCATAGTGCATTAATAGTCACATATAGCACAACTTGTGAGGCAGTATCTAAACAATTTAATATCATAAATAATAAAACAGATACAAATTATTTCAAGAATTTGATAGAAAACAATCTTAATTTAAACATTTCCATAGAAAGTGAGCATGAATTAGATGATGCCATTGAAACTTTAAATAAAGTAATATACGAAGCTGCTTACTTATCTACTCCACAATATCCTGAAGTGATGGGTACTAATGTCTTTATTTCTACTGAAATAAGAGAACTCATAAGAAACAAGCGAATTTTACGCAGAATATACCAAAATAGTAGAAATCAAATTGACAAAGCTAATTGGAATAGAGCATCAAATTATTTAAAAAAACGTTTAAAAGAATATAAAAATGATTCTGTTAAGGCTTATCTTAAAAACCTTGATGTCAGTAAAACTGACGAACACAGTCTATGGAAGGCAACAAAATACCTTAAACGTCCCGTCAGTAGAAATATACCTATAAAGAAAAGCAATGGTGAATGGTGCAGATCTAATAAGAGTAAAGCTTATGCATTTAAAGAATATTTAGAGGAAACCTTTATTCCCTTTAATGAATGTACTTCGTCTCAACAAGACGAAATAAACAATTTTCTTGATATTCCTTGCCAAATGGATCGTCCAATTAAAAGTATATCTCCTTCTGAAGTTCAAGTTATAATAAGAAATCTAAATAGCACCAAATCTCCTGGATATGATTTTATTAGCCCAAAAATTGTTAAGTTGTTACCTAAAAAAGGCATTATATTTCTGACCACAATATTTAATTCTGTAATAAGATTGAACTACTATCCGTCGCAATGGAAATATGCAAAAATTATAATGATACTAAAGCCTAATAAACGAGAAAATGAAGTAACATCTTATAGACCCATAAGTTTGTTACCTGTATTCTCTAAATTATTTGAGAGACTCATATTAACAAGATTACTTCCAATATTAGAAGATAAAAATATTATTCCCGATCACCAATTCGGATTCAGGAACAAACATGGTACACCTGAACAATGTCACCGTATTGTGCAGGAAATAACTAAAGCCCTGGAAAATAAGTTATATTGCTCAGCTGTATTTCTAGATATAAGTAAAGCATTCGGTAAAGTATGGCACTGCGGTCTCCTCTACAAAATAAAACAACTACTTCCTGCCCCCTACTATTTCTTATTTAAATCATATTTATGTAATAGATCATTCTATGTTCATATTAATGGCGATGATTCCTCCTTTGGAGTTATAAAATCTGGAATCCCACAGGGAAGCGTTCTGGGTCCTATTCTTTATACCATCTACACATCAGATATGCCTATCAACCATGAATTAACTATAGCAACGTATGCAGATGATACCGCTATTTTGTCTACCAATGACTCTTCATCTAAAGCTTCTGAAATGTTACAAAATCAGCTTAATATTATTGAAACCTGGCTACAAAAATGGAATATGAAAGTCAATACGGAAAAATCAGTTAACGTTACTTTCACTTTAAGAAAAGGTGATTGCCCAACACTTTATTTAAATGGAAATTCTATTCCAAAATCAAATAACGTAAAATATTTAGGACTCCATTTGGATAGAAGACTCACATGGAAAGATCATGTCAAAGCTAAAAGAGAACATCTAAATATTAAAACAAAGAAAATGTACTGGCTCCTTGGACCAAACTCAGAGTTATGTTTGGAAAACAAAGTCATTTTATACAAAACTATCCTGAAGCCAATTTGGACGTATGGTGTTCAACTCTGGGGAACAGCTAGCAATTCTAACATTGAAATTCTCCAACGATATCAGTCAAAAACATTAAGATTATTGACTAATGCTCCTTGGTTTATAAGCAACAATATCTTGCACAATGACCTTAAAATACCCACAATAAAAGAGGAAATTAACAAATTTAGTGAACGATATCTACAAAGACTTAGTGATCATGAAAATGTGTTAGCTATTACCCTTTTAGACAATAGTGATGAGGTACGAAGGCTTAAAAGATTCCATGCACTTGATCTACCTTTTAGACGCTGATTATTAATACTTATTTCCTTTTTATTATTATTAAGTTCACTGGAACTTAATAATGTAAGTTATTGTTAATTATTAAAAAATTTGCTTAATATTTCTTGTAAAATAGATTGCAAATAAATGAATATACGAAAAAAAAAAAAAAAAAAAAAAACATCATTTTCAATAATTTGTTCTGACAAACCTGTATTTTCTAATGTGTGAACTAGCGCATACTAGACTTGGCTAGTTCGCGAACGACCTAAATAGTACAATTGAACTACTCACACAAGTGAGCTAAGAGAGTCCGTCATTACATTGAGTCTTTTTAGCTCCGTAGTACGTTCGGTCGTTTGTTCTTTCATGTTTCTTTATCGTACATGATTTTTCTTCGTTCACGATTCTCTTTAGTTCGTGCGTCTTTTTTCATACGTTGGTAGTGCCAACCTGAAAATAACATGTACAATCAGTGTTGCCAGACAATGAGTTCCATTGGCTCTGTAGTTCATGTTTCTTTTCGTTTGTTTCTTCTTCGTTCATATTTCTTTCATTGATATGTTTGGCACTTAATTTGAAACATAAATAATTTGCAAATTATATATATAATACTATATAAAGGGTCCGCCATCTAACGTTTTTTTCCAACTAGTGCTTATATCGTGAATGGTAACACTTAGCTCATGGCTGATTTGACAAATAATTAGTTTTATTCTTCCGCTGAACGAATATGGTTGTGTATAAGCGTGAACAACGCTGGGAAATATTGCAACATTACTTTGAAAATCATGGTAATGTTGCAGAATAAAAAATCATCTCTTCAGATGAAGCTCATTTTGATCTTGGCGGGTAAGTCGCATTTGGGGCACAGAAAACCCGCACGCATACATTGAAAAGTCGATACACCCAAGACGAGTCACTGTTTGGTGCAGATTTTGGTCCAGGGGCATAATTGGGCCATTTTTCTTCGAAAATGAGCAAGGAGTGGCCGTTGCAGTCAATGGCGATCGTTATCGGGCCATGTTGAACGACTTTTTGTTCACAAAAATTGAAGAGGAGGATATTAGCGACATTTGTTTTCAACAGGACGGCGCTACGTGCCACACAGCCGAAGCTAAGCTCGATGTTTTGCGCCCTATTTTTGAAGATCGCATTATCAGCCGCAGAGCTGATGTCGTTTGGCCACCTCGGAGTTGAGATTTGACACCGTTGGACTATTATTTGTGGCGTGCCGTCAAAGATAAGTGTTACGCCAACAAGCCAGAGACAATTGACGCTTTAAAGGACAATATTCGTGAAGCCATTGGTGAAATACAGCTGCACACAATCGATAATGTGTTTAAAAATTGGACCGAATTTGAATTAAATTACTTTCCATTATTAACCGAAAGTATTGTACTTTCAAATAAAAAAAGAAATTTGAGAAAATATTCAGTAGTTTTTTTTATACCATTTTCAAAAAAAAAAATTATTTGGCGGACCCTTTAGAATATATGTAAAAGCCCTGGCATCGAACAATTACAAAACATTTTATAGTTTACTTTTATATGTATATAGATGATATGATGGTAGTCTCGATTTCTTATGTCCTGTACACAAAGAAAGAGACTGAACTGTGTGTGCCAATTATAGAGGTTTAAGTCTCCTTCCCATCGCTTGTAAAATATTATCGACTGTATTGTGTGAAAGAATGAAAGCAAAAGTCAACAAATTAATCGGACCATATCAGTTTACGTGGTGTAGTATTTAAAGCACATGCATAACAATACAAGCGACCCAGGTTTTGAGCCACAAAAGAGGACATGCCGAAAAAATGTAATTGTGGTTTCAATTGCTTAATAGAGAAAGTTGCTTCATTCAGACAACTCCATCTAAAAAATAAAGAAGAAGCTCCTCTGACCTTCTAGCTTACACCTGGCGATGATGACAAACATCAGATGAGTGATTAGGAAAAAACGCCATCTACTGGGAAAATAATTACAATGCTGAAGTAAAGATCACCACCAATTAGCAAGGATATTCACCATTGCACTATCATATGGAGGAGGCTACAGTGGATTAATCATCATTTTGTTTGAATAATCAACTCGATTAATTAAACTGAAACAAAGCAATGGATGTCGTGTGGAAAGGTAATATGCATCCTAGAGGAGTGACGGAGAAAATATAATAAAAATCAGTTTGTCTGACCAGATATTCACGCTACACAAAATTTTGGCTAAAACCCACGAAAAAGAAATCGACACATATAATCTATTTGACGATTACAGATCCGCCTTCGCCACTCCTCTACGGGCAAAAGTTTCGCAACCATGTCTGAGTTTGGTATTCTTGCAAAACTGATACGAGATTAGCAGTTAATTAAATACTAGACGTGGTTTCAGACAGTTTGACGGTATAACGTTTGATCTTTTCAATATTTTGTTGCGAAAAATCTTACGCTATGTAGCAGTTAACATAACCGGCACGATGCACACCAAGAGACACAGGATACTCGCATATGCCGATTATTTAGATATTATAGGTCGAACATTGCGAGACACATGGACTGAAAAGTTGCCGTCCAAACTTATAGATGACGCTTGTTTTATTGCATTCACCTCTTTTTCTAACCTTCAAAAGATAGCTGTTAAATTTTCATGATATTCTGTTAATTAGTTTGTGAGTTATTGTGCTAAGAAGACGCTACTTTTGCTATTTTCAGAACTATGGACACCGCTTCTTGATAGAAAAAAGGGACTTTATTCCATCAAAAACAACAATAATACGTTGATTTGCTAACTTCAAACGTGGCTGTAAAGGCACCGTTGATGCAGAACGCAGTGGATGTTCAAATGAGGCAGCAACACCAGAAAACATAAAAAAAAAAATCCAAAAATTCGTTTTGAATAATCAAAAAGTGAAGCTTCGTGAGTCAGCTGACATCCTGAAAATATCAAATAAACGTGTTGACTTTATATTGCATGAGCGTTTGACTATGAGAAAGCTCTGTTCAAAGTGGATCCCGCGTTTGCTCACTTTCGACCAAAAACAATAACGTGTTGATGACTCTGAAACAATAGAGAAACCACAGGAATTGAACTTTGTATTGCTTACACATCAACGGTATTCGCCAGATTTTACTCCCAGGGACTACTGGCTGTTCGCTGACCTCAAAACAATGCTCGCCGGTAAGAAATTTTGCACGAATGACGAGGTGATCGTTGAAACTGAGGCCTACTTTGAGGCAAAAGATAAATTGTTCTACAAAAGTGAAATGTTAGAGCGGCGCTGGAACGAGTGCATTGCTCTTGATGGAGAGTACGTTGCTAAAAAAGCTAATTTTGAAGAAAAAATTGGCCGGGACTTTTCGGTTCATGTGTTATAAGCCGTTCGGGAACAGAATTCGTTAATAAACACCTTTTGCGTACATAAGCAAGTTCCACTTCCCAATCTTTTTAATAATTAAGCAGTTTCCCAAAATAAATTTTACTGTTATAAGGTTCTCATCATACACTAAAGCACCTCATAGGCATCTTCTCTACCTTCTTGGAAAAGCTTCTACCACTTTCAAAACTTGTACTTTTTAGTCTATAAATGCATAAAGATATGAAAAGCAGATTTTCTACCCGTAACTCAATGCTTTGGAGATGCTTAAGAAATGTCAAAAACAAACCCATGGTGTAATCGATAGCACCTCTCAGAATAATATCAATACCCAGACATTTTATTGACACAAAGTATTATTAATTCTACTTAATCATTATCTGGCTACTAGGGCTGATGACATGATGTAGTGGAGGATAACAGTGTAGCGGTATCTGTAACTTAAGTAAAGTAAATCTGAAAGAAAGAGATGTTTTTGATGTTCTAAGCATAAAAGCATGTCGAAAGAACATTTATGTCGGCTTCTTTGAGACCATATATGAAATACATCACTCCATCCGACCTAAAATGAAAAACTATTATCGATCGGCTTTAATTTATTGTAAAACGTGAAAACGATTGATTTTGTTAACCATGGAATTTAATTACTTTAAAGGAATATTTTGCCCCTCTACTTCCAACATCAATTTTTGTAAAATAAAATTGAAATGGGAACTATGCTTATTAATACAATTCCTTAAGGGTCCATTTAATACTGACCAATAAATTCTATTTTAACTGGAATATTTTCCTACGAAAATAATTAAATTTTTATGATTTTATACCAGTTGCTGTTGTTATTGACGTTGCATAGTCTACATAATTTTCTAACTCATTAAGGCGTTTATTTATAACTTCTAATGAACGCGTTTCCAATTACTCGTCATGTTCTTTCTAGGTATTAAACTTTACGCTCTTTTATTATTATTTTTCATGCTTAAATTGCGTCTTTTACAAACAGAATAGGATTTCTTTATACACGCATACACACACACATGACCCACAAACAAATATATCCTTAAACGTTTAAACAACTCAAAAGTACTTTTAGAATAAGGACACGCAGAGGTACATACAAAGAGAGTGAGATATAAACACTATTTTAATGGGCTGTTACCGGAGGCGAAGTAGAGGAAAGAAACATCTTTTAACTTAACCCATTAATTTCATTAAAATATTTCAAACGGATGTAAATCTTTTATGGCATACACCAGTGGTCAGCACTAAGAGAACATAAAAGTAGCATTTTGACTTCTTTTGAGGAAGATGGTGAAAGGTTCGCATGTTGGCATATAATTCATTAAACTATTGGTTAAAATTTGACTTGCTGCTGCTTATAAAATTCAGATTAGTAGAGGAGGATTATAGCATTAGGATTACAAATGAGCTTATGTTTGTAAATAAACGTTAACTCTTATCTACTCTAAATATAAAAACAGCCCTTTACTACTCACTTTCTGTGTCTGCAAGAGGAAAGTGGCATCCCGACCAGATGATCAATATCCTCGTTTCCAAGGAGAGAGCCTTCTCTCAACAGTTCGTACACCACGGTGGTATTTGCTCTGATATTTTTTCCGTCAAGTACGAACTGAATCACTACTGAAGCCCTTCCCCTTACACTCCTACCATTCGGCGGCTGAGTGCATCGAATGCTCTTATTACGGAACATCGAGAATTTGATGGAAATGAGGTGATCAGTCCTGGGCCGTTGTGGGGCCGAAACTGGAGGCGGCACGTGTTTGTATTTACACTCACGTGTCACTAAGCCTGACCAAGGATATTCTGGTGCCACGGAAATCGGGATTCTAGGGATTCCGATCTCTACCCGATTGTAGGGTAGGTCCCCTTGCGGGAGCTTCGTGGTGACTGTGGTTTAGACCCAAAGCGCAGGCAGAGCGTGAGCTCGGTGTGGTAATGCAGCTCCTCAACCGGGTGCTGTGACTCATATCACGACAGGAGTTTAGATAGTCTCCGACTCCCTACCAAGGTATAAAGGTTATGAGTGTCCTAACAACACGCTTTTGAATTAATACTCACATCTGATATTCACTTGTGGGTATCAAAGATGGGGGCATTGTGAACGCATCGTATTCACTCGTACCATTGGGTCACCGTTGGGTATGCCGCACGGCGAAGACTCACGTACACGCAGATGACACCCTCCTTAGCGGGGAACTGGAAGGTGATCATTAAAGAGAGATACCCTTGACTACTACCTTGGAAAAACAAATTCCCGGTGGAGGACAATGCTCATAGGCCACAGCAGGAGGGGTTAATCCAGAGTAGTAGCTGCACTAACCGGACACTAGCTAAATGGCGACCATACCTGCCGAATGGGGATCACAGTTATAATATGGAAGAGGAAGAGACAGTCAAAAACTTACTATGTTGTTTCCCTGTCAACCTTCGTCATAATGTCTTCAGTAGCCTGTTTGTGCAGTAAAAAAACCGAAACAAGACAAAAATGCCTTGTGGAAACTACAGTGTTGGAACAAATAATAGGGACACTTTCTTTTTTTCCAATAATATGTCATAAAATTTGATGTATTGAGGTTTTCTTGATGAAAACTTGTTCAGACCAAGAAGGGTTCCAAAACTAAAGTATTTAATGCAAACAAATGAAGGAAAACTGCAGAGACTAAGGAAAGAGAGTGTGAAACATCTGCCGGTTTGGATAAACTTTTAATTCGTACCTCAAAGATTAATCCTTTCAAGTCATCAAATAAAATCTCTTGTTTCAAATCACCAATAAGAAAAAGCTTGTGGAGGCTAGACTTATAGATAAGATTCCATGAAATGTATCTTTTCTCAGCAAACGAAAACAACACCTGCGCCGTAATAGTTAATATGTTTGGGTCAAATGCAAAATCGTATGTACGAACATATTATAGTTACAATTCATACTTTGAGTTGAATAAATAAAAATTCAAGAAACTGCTAAAATGCGTCCTCATTATTTGTTTCACCACTGTATATGCCTTCAATAGGAGTAATAGAAGAAAACAATCTGGTCTGCCTAAATTTTATTAAAGTTGTTGGAAATTTGTCAGTTATTAATATACTGTCATAACACATAATCATATTTATTTTAAAGGTTTCTTTACCTTCCTTGCACCTGCAACTGTCCGTAACCTTTTTTTTTTTTGTTTTGTTAACGCCTAAGGACACTTGATTATAAACAGATTCATAAACTAGAAATCAATTTGTCTCTTTATAAACTCTTTTTACCAATTTGTCTTTATGGTCTATTTTATTATTATATTTATTATTATTGTTGTTGTTCTTGTAGTTATGCTTTACATTAATAAAACAAAAAGGACTTTAAGTTAAAAGGCTGAAAAATCTTTTTCTCAACCTCAAAGCCATGTTAAAACAACACACGCACAGCTACAAACATTTAAGATGAATTTGAAAGAGTGATTGAAGTGAGTGAATGCGTATGTTTGGTATTGAATGTGTGCATGTATGTATGTGTGTGTCTAAAGTTTATAGATGCGTAGCACAGGAAAACCACATAAACAACACCTTTAACACTACAATACCTCCAACACTAACACGGTCATAGGATGAAAGGATGCTTACAGAACAACACAATAAAACCCATTTACAAACACATTCTCTTTATAGTTTCATATATATACGCCTGGACATGAACATATGTATTATGTTTGTAACCATAGGCATTAAATTGTTGTTTTGATTTGTTTAGTAAAATTAGTGCTAAAAGTGCTCTTTATAAAGTGTCTGACCTTTAGTCGCCTTAAGCTATAGACAGGTGCCCTATGGATAAACATAAAAAAATTAAAATAAAATAAAATTAGTAAAACCATAATCTATTTCTTCTATGGGTTACAAGATTTTATTTTTTAGATTATTTTACATTGAATGGTATAAAAATGTATTTTAAAGAAATATCTTATTTATTTACCGCCATATTCATAAAATTTAAAATGAATTTAAAATGTATTTTATTTCAAATTGTTCAAAATACCATAGATTTTAATTTATTTATTTAATTATTTGAGTCTATAGATATTGTTACGAAAATAAGGTTGGACACCACAGGGTTTATTACATCGCTAAAATAAATAAACAAAATCTGCAAGAACAACTATACGTGCTGTTTACAAATAACCAAATCTACGACAACAAACATTAGCAGAGATAAAGTAAATAAAAATAACACGGCAACAACAATAATTAAGCAGCAAAGAAAACAAGCAACAGACAATAAACAAGCAACAACAAATATTAAGAGCTGTAAGAGGTAAATGTTCACATACGCATGGCTACAAAAAAACTAAAAAGAAATTAAAAGAAATTAAAAGAAAGAAATGGAATCTACCTGAAATATCGAGAGGTTCGAGAGGTTGGAGAGCTTTCGATGTATTGTATTGTACTCAGCCATATAAAAAGCACATCGATGCGAACAAGAAGCAGTTTATGTAAAGTAAACTCAGCGAGTACAGTTTGTGTGAAGAGAGTTTATAAGGAGTAAACTCGTTAAGCCAGTTTAGTTGGAGCTAACTCAGTAAAGAGAGTTAAGTGTGGATAACCTCTGGTTAAAAAGGTTGTGATCGAACCTAAGTTATAACCACAATCTGGTTGGAAGATTTTTAGGAAGAAAGATCTGTCGAGTAATTGTTGTTGTTTACAAGATTGTAAACAGACAGAGAAATTAAGAATACAAACTGTTATTGTCTGTAAAAAGATTACAAGCCGTGGTGCACATAACTTTGTTGAATAAAAGATTTTTAATTAAAAATTTATTTTACAAACTACGAGCTTATAAAAACACGTTTTTAAAAAGGTAAAAACGTAACAATATGATATCCTTACAGACTAGAAAAATACAGTATCAATTATTTAAATAAGATATTAAATTACATTTAATAGTATCAACATTATGAAAAAAGTCATTATGAGAATAAAGTTTATTAATTTCAGTAAAAAATCTCGTTGGTGGATCAGAATTGGCATAAATTGAAGGAAGACCAAAATGACGTGTAGAACGAGACGGAACATTAAAAGATACATTATTAATTAAGAAATCGGAATATACATTTCCTTTTATCAAGTTTAAGAAAAACGTTACATTTAACATTGTTCTGCGGCTTTTAAGAGTTGGCAACTTTATAAGCGCAAGTCTACTCCTATATGGTGGCAAGTTAAAAGAATTCCATTGCAGGCTTCGAAGACAAAATTACAGAAACTGTTTCTGCACTGATTCAATGCTATCATTGTGAACCTTATACATAGGATCCCAAATGATTGAATCATATTCTGGAATGGGCCTCACGAAACTAGTAAAAAGTTGTGTCGTTATATAGGATCCACCATCTAAAGTTTTTTTTCAACTAGTGCTTATTTCGTGAATGGTAACACTTAGCTCATGTCTGGTTTGACAGATAATTAGTTTTGTCCTTCCGCTGAACGAATATGATTGTGTATACGCTTTTTTCGCTTCGATAAGTGGGCCTGCGATCGACTTACGGATGGAGAAGCTCATACATATCCAGGAAAGCCAAGTTGAGAATATTCAACGCATATGTAGAGTTAATTCTGTTGTACGGAAGTGAAACCTGGCTCAAACACCATCACGCAAAAGCTATAGGTATTCACCAACAAGTGCCATAGCAACATAGATCTATGGAATATACAAACGAAGAGCCCATACTAAAGCAGATAAGGCAAAGAATGGATCTTATATTGATAAATGTTTTATTTGATGTCGGCAATTATGTATGGAACACAATATCAGATAAATCTCCGCCTCTGTTACTGTGACTGATGAATAATCTTTAGGGTTTTCCATTGCCCAAAACCGACTATTTTGTTTATTCACATAACCATTCAAATGAAAAAGTGCCTCGTAACTCATTATTATTGATTTTGATAAAATGTTTTAACTATTAAAACCCGTTGGTTTACTGAATATTTTTCCATAATAAATTTGCCACGTTTCTACTTCACGACTGCCAAATATGAACTGTCAAGGCTGATGTTTACCAAAATGGCGGCAAAACAAAGTAGTATACCTTCCCGGCGGACACTCTGTAGTATTGTTTGTGCAGCAACAATTTAATTTGAACATTTTTTTATATGTTCCGCCAATTTTGTAGCGTTTATTTCACAATACTGATAACATCACGTCTGTAAAGCTTTTTAGGTCTGACAGATCGTGGTTTATTTTCGGTACTATTGTTCTTGTTACAAAATGAATGTCTGTACAGTAGCACAACTGAATTTTGTTGTCTTAGCAGTTTCTTCATATGATTAATTTTCCTTTTGGAGATTTACTCCCAACAATTCAAAAAATATCTTCTTTTATTATCACTATGCGCACTTCATTAATTGTATTGCTTTTAAATTTGAATAAATTAGCAAACTTAACTGATATATCGCTTTCTTGGTTTTTAAATTTCTATTTCATATTAGTAGATGCACTTTGTATGTAATTATTATGCTTTTCTCTAATAACTTCTGAACGAATATGGTTGTGTCCAATGCATTTTTGCTTCGCTAAGTGGGCCTGCGATCGACTTACAGAAGATGCCGAATTTGCCAAAAAAAAATCATCTTTTCTGATGAAGCTCATTTGGATCTTGGCGGGTATGTAAACAAGCAAAATTGTTGCATTTGGGGCACAGAAAACCCGCACGCATACATTGAAAAGCCGATACACCCAAGACGAGTCATTGTTTGGTGCGGATTTTGGTTCAGAGGCATAATTGGGCCATTTTTCTCCGAAAATGTGCAAAGAGTGGCCGTTACAGTCAATGGCAATCGTTATCGGGCCATGTTGAACGAATTTTTGTTCACAAAAATTGAAGAGGAGGATATTAGCAACATTTGGTTTCAACAGGACGGCGCTACGTGCCACACAGCCGAAGCTACACTCGATGTTTTGCGCCCTGTTTTTGAAGATCGCATTATCAGCAGCAGAGCTGATGTCATTTGCCCACCTCGGAGCTGCGATTTGACACCGTTTGACTATTATTTGTGGGGTGCCGTCAAAGATAAGTGTTACGCCAACAAGCCAGAGACAATTGACGCTTTAAAGGACAGCATTCGTGAAGCCATTTGTGAAATACAGCTGCACACAATCGATAATGTGCTTAAAAATTGGACCGATCGTGTAGGCTACTGCATGGCCAGCCGAGGCAGCCATTTGAATGAAATTATTTTTCATTATTAACCGGCAGGATAGTACTTTCAAATTAAAAAAAGAAATTTGAGAAAATGTTCAGTAGTTTTTTTTTATAGCATTAAAAAAAATATTTGGCGGACCCTATACCTTAAACACTGGTATAACATCTTCTTCAAATATAGCCACTAATTATCTAAAACTTTAAAATCGTAAGGTGTATGTAGACTTCTTTTTCGTGCCTATACTCACTGCCGCCGTTATAGCGATTGCCACCGCTCTCTGTAAGTTTTAAAATTTTGGTCGATTACACAATAAAATTTTTAACAAAAGCTTAAGTAAAAAGTAAAGCTTCAAGTAAAAATAGGATTTCCATTAAAGATGTAAAAACTCCCTTACGATTTGAGTTACATGTTTTCCATTAATCAGCAAACATTTCTTACAAAAAGTAAAGCCTGAAAATAAAAACCAAAAAGATTTCTTAAATAAACTTAAAATACCACTTTTCTTCTCTTTTACGGACATAAAATACATGTGGACTTATCTTACAAAGGATAAGATAAGAAAAACAAAATAAAAACCCCAGTACGATACACATGGTAAAGAATATTGTAAAATCTGTGTCTGGATACTTAGTGTTGCTGGTGAAAATGACCAAAAAAAAAATTAAAAAATGAATGTGAATGGAGTTTCTGTTCTATTTTTAACAAGAGTTAAACTCAAATGATACGACGATACAAGTGCGTCGTACATAGAATATAAAACTATTAAGAGCAGATGAAAACTCTTGTGGTTGAGCATATTATGGGTGCAAATCATAGTAAAAATGCACCAAATGGCATGACAGAATGAAATAAAAAACAAAAAGTTTTACAACGAAAATCCCAATGAAAAACGAGATTTCCTGGGGTAGAATGAATAATAAAAATGAAATTTTTTTTATAAAAAGAAGTTGAAGAAAATAAATTAAATCTGCACATTTCAACTTTACCTTAAAAGGTGTTTAAAGTCTTAAATTTTTTATAAGAGACAATTAAGTAAAAGTTTATTGTAAAATAGCACAAGAACGGATTGGTTTAAGGACTGTTTAGGATAATACGTAAAAGAATATAGAAGTTTGTAAAACAAATATATTCTTTAAGTGGTAAACACCCCTGAATAACGTGAACAGATGTCAAGAGATTTATTCTCAGCTTGGTTTGGCAATTTATCATGAATAGACTGACGCCCGGCGTAGATTCGTCGAATGGGCCCAAAACGAGATTACCGTTGTTCCCGATTTTCATAAGCGAATTTTGTTTGGCGATGAAGCGCACTTCTGGTAGAATGGCTATGTCAACAAACAAAACTGCCGCATTTGGAGTGAAGGTAATCCTCAAGTGTATGTGGAAACACCGTTACATCCAGAAAAACTGACTGTTTGGTGCGCTTTATGGGCTGGTGGAATCATTGGTCCGTACTTTTTCAAAAACGATGGTGGCCACAACGTTACAGTCAATGGTGATCGGTATAGAGCCATGATTACTAACTTTTTCATTCCTGAATTGAATAACCATGATGTCCAGGAGATGTGGTTTCAACAAGACGGCGCGAAATGACACGTTTGGTGACCGACTAATTTTACGGTTTGGACCTCCGAATTGGCCTCCAAGATCTTGTGACTTAACACCGCTAGACTACTTTCTGTGGGGCTATGTAAAGTCATTGGTCTATGTGGTAAAGCCACAAACGCTTGACCATTTGGAAGACAACATTCGCCGTGTTATTGCCGATATACGGTCACAAATGTTGGAAAAAGTCATCGAAAATTGGACGTCCAGATTGGACTATATCCGCGCCAGCCGTGGCGATCATATGCCAGAAATCATATTTAAAATGTAATGCCACATGATTATCTTTCGGATAAATAAAACTCGTGTCAATCGAATAATCCATCGTTGTTTTATTGCAACTTAAAGTTCTATACCTCTATAAAAAACACTCCTTAGTTCTGTTTGCATTCGATAAATAAATAAAAAATAATAATAATATAATATAAAGGATACAAAAAATTCATATACAATTAACAAAAACAACAAAAAAACTAAAACTAATTGGAACATGTTGTCCTAATTAAGAATCAGAATTGGGATAATTAATATCATGATACAAGAATATAGAAGGTATTGCCACTGTCGCACTGTCTCATTCCCATATTTCACATAAATTGTTTTTTCGAATTCGATTATTAGACCATAATAAAGGGTCGGCCATCTAACGTTTTTTTCCAATTAGTGCTTATTTCGTGAATGGTAACACTTAGCTCATGTCTGATTTGACAGATAATTAGTTTTCTCCTTCCGCTGAACGAATATGGTTGTGTATACGCTTTTTTCGCTTCGCTAAGCGGGCCTGCGATCGTCTTACAGAAGATGCCGATTTTGCCAAAAAAAAATCATCTTTTCAGATGAAGCTCAATTTGATCTTGGCGGGTATGTGAACAAGCAAAATTGTCACATTTGGGGCACAGAAAACCCGCAGGCATACATTGAAAAGCCGAAACACCCAAGACGAGTCACCGTTTGGTGCGGATTTTGGTCCAGAGGCATAATTCGAAAATGAGCATGGAGTGGCCGTTACAATCAATGGTGATCGTTATCGGGCCATGTTGAACGAATTTTTGTTCACAAGAATTGAAGAGGAGGATATTAGCAACATTTGGTTTCAACAGGACGGCGCTACGTGGCACACAGCCAAAAAAAAAAAAATTATTTGGTGGACCCTATAAATAAAAAAATTCTGTTGTTATAATGATAAATGTTATAATGAAAAAATGAGTGGCCGTTACAGTCAATGGTGATCGTTATCGGGCCATGTTGAACGAATTTTTGTTCACAAGAATTGAAGAGGAGGATATTAGCAACATTTGGTTTCAACAGGACGGCGCTACGTGGCACACAGACAAAAAAAAAAATTATTTGGTGGACCCTATAAATAAAAAAAATCTGTTGTTATAATGATAAAAATAAGTACCCTTATCTGCTTACATCGAATCAAATAATAACCTTTTCACTTTGAATGAGAGTGACATTTTGGAAAACTTAAGAAAGCTGAAGGTATCCTATAGTTCCGGCCTTGATGGAGTTCTGAGTGAGGAATCATTCGTTACACCTTGTACTTTATTGTTTAATGTTTCGGTTAAATATGGCTATTTGCCTAAATTTTGGAAGGATTCATATATGTTACCGCTCTCTAAAGCTGGTAATAAATCCGATGTAACAAATTATAGAGGCATTGCTAAATTGAGTGCTATTCCGAAAATGTTTGGAAAACCAATAATCTGATTTTCTCTGCCATAACACTTCGAAGATTATTTCATCTTATCAAGATGGTTTCAAAAAAGGCTGCTCAACAACAACTAATGTTCTGGACTTAACAGCATTAATTAACGCTGCATTTACTCAAGGAAAACAAACTGATGTTGTTTATACGGATTTCAGTAAAGCTTTTGATAGAGTGAATCATAGACTTCTGCTGACTAAATTGGATTTATTTGGTGTTTCTAAGATTAGCTTAAGCTGGCTTGAATCGTATTTGACGGAAAGGAAGTAGACAGTACGAGTTTACAATAGTATATCCGAATACATTTTTGTTCCATCGGGTGTTCCACATGGCAGTCATTTTGGGCCTCTCCTATTTTCTCTTTTAATTAATGATCTTCCCAATGTTATCAACTTTGCCAATATATTGATGTATCTGATGACGTAAAAATATTTCTTTTTTTAGCAATTATGTTGATCACGTTTATCTTCAAAATGATCTAAATAATTTGTTTTATGGCGCTTACACAACATGTTGGAGCTAAAAAATCTAATTGCAAGCGTTTCTCCAGAAGCAATGTAATTGCTGTACATTAGAATTGGTGGATTCATTCGGCATTTTACTCGACGGTAAATTAAATTTTATTGATCACATTAATTTGGCTGTGAACAAAGCTAAAGTTGCTCTTGCGCTTATAAAACGGTGGACTAAGGAGTTTCTGATCCTTACATTACAATACAGCTCTTTGTCTCACTTGTAAGGCCTATTTTGGAATACGGATCAGTCGTATGGGATCCTTAGTATAATATTCATATCACCCGCATTGAATCCGTTGAGAAACAATTTTTATTGTTCTGTTTGCGTCACCTGGTCTGGAATTATTTGAAACTGCCTTCTTATAATTGTAGACTATCTTTAATTAAACTGTCTAGTCTTTAACGCCGTCGTACCACTTGCGTACAGCCGAAAATATCGAACCTATGGCTAAGAGTATATCAACTCGCCATCGTTCTCAAGTATTGAACATTACAAGCACCAGTTTACGTCAAATTTTGCAAAAACATCTCGGTCTGACGCCTTACAAAGTTCAATCAATTCAAGAGTTGAAGCGGCATGACAATCCGCTTCGTTTTCGCTTTGCTATATGAGCCAATAAGAAACTACACGATGATGTCGATTTGGCTCATTTTCATTTTGGTGGATACGTTGTAAGCAAAATTGCCGTATTTAAGGCTCAGAAAACGCAAATGTGGTGTTACAGAAGCCAATGCACTTATTACTAGTAACTGTGTGGTACGGCTTGTAGAGCGGAGACATCACGGCCCATATTTCTTAGAAAATGAGGACGGCGCAACCATTACGGTTAATGGAGACTCCTAACTCACCATGATAACCGATTTTTTGTGACCGCTTTTCACGATATTGATGTGAACGATATTTTGTTTCAACAGGATGGTGCAACTTGCCACACATCTCATGTCATAATCGATTTATTGCCGATGGCCGTTTAATTAGCCGAAATGGTGATGCCAGTTGGCCGCCAAGAAGCTGCGATGTGACACCGTTAGACCATTTTCTGTGGGTCGCCGTCAAATCCAAGTGTTACGCCGACAAACCAGAGACATTTGAACATTTGAAGGCCATCAATCGTGATGCTATTGCCGAGATACGACCCCATACACTCGAAAAAGTTCTCGAGAAAGTTCTCAAAAATCGCAGCAACCATACGAATGAAATAATATATCATTTTTAACCGGAACTTCACAACAACAACAAAAATTCGGCAAAATTTCAAACCGTTTTTGTTTTGTTGCATTTTTAAATTTAAACTTGTAAATGGCCCACCCGATACAAGCATTCTTTGAATTTGTTTACTGCCTTAGATAATATGATGATTTCATTACCATTTTGCAAAACTGCATTTAAATTTGTAGAAATCATCTACTCAATTGCCTTTTTACTACTTTTTTTTTCATACAATTGAGTGTGAATACCTATTTTTCTGGACACATTTTCGAATGTGCAAGAATGCCAATAACTGACTGATGATTATTTTGCAAAACTACGAAAACATTTAAATTTTCTAATGCACAAGCAGAAAAATCCAAATAAAAAAAATTAAATGACTTCATCATTTACATTCTTACGATTATTACCTGACAATGACATAATAATGCACAACAGCCAGTCCCAGTGTGCTGAAACTTACAAGAGCAACTCAAGAGTTTGGCATGCACAAACGTGTACTGGTATAAAATAGATTCTCTCAATTTGAAAAAATATATTTTTAAAAATATTTTCTATCCTTCTTGTATATCAATTTGACTTATTTTTTTCTCTCTCTCTCTCTCACTGTCTCTGCTTTGACAATTTCCGTTTCGTAAACTGAATGTAAATTGTTGCATAGACAGAAAGGAATCAAAAGAAGAAAAATGTTGTTGACAAAGCAGAAAATATACAGGAAAGAATAGAAAAACGAAAAATTAAATTCTTTTTTCAGTAAATAGCAACAAGGATGTCCCAATACAGGATAATAAAATAACAAAATAAATACAAATAACAGTCATATAAATATAATACATATCCTTATATATTCGAAAGGCAGTTTAATTTAAAATTTATTTGCTTACATACTTATATTCATATTTACATATTCATATGTATGTACTCGTACTTATACTCGTTCTATGCATAATTCATGTTTATTTACAGGAAGCCCCTAAAGCCTTATTTACTTTGCCAACACTTTTGTTTACACAACACATGTTAATATTTAGTTCATGGCAGGGATTAACCATAATGCCCAACATAATTTGTGGGGCTTAAATGTGTATTTACATGGCATTACTACCGGCGAAATAAAAAGGAACATTTTATTATTACTTATTATTTTAATATCCACACGTTGGTTGGAAAACACATTTAATAGCCAGGTTAACAAGGATTACAAAATACATGTTACCCTTGTTGTAGAAAATTAGAATTGGAATTTTCTTACTTATAGCGGATAAAGAAAATACGAAATGACAAATATTTATAGTAAAATGTGTGTCATAAATTCGTTAATAACTTGGCGTTTGCTTAGTGATTATAGCGCTCTTCGACAGCTGCTACTCAGACTAAGCAATATATGAAATTTATTTTAAAATAATTTTTTTGCTTATACATTACTCCTCTTTGTGGAGCTTCCACAAAGCATTTCCATTTTACACGATTTACTGACGTTGTATTTGCTCCCATGTAAAATTGTCTTGCCCCAGTTATTGGAGACGAGGGGTACAATTTATATTTTGGGAACTGGCAACATCATAATAAAGTTTAAAAATTTTTTTAGCATAAATGTACTCACAACGTTTTGATGTACAAGTGCTATTCAGTTAAGAAACTCAATTTGGCCAAAAAATTTAAATTTCAAGAGATGGTTTTCGTTGAATTTTTTTCACAAATTTTGACGTGAATTATCTCAACAGGAATGTGTCGATGAACTCAGTTCTTTGTATGGCGACAAAGCACCATCAAATAACACAATATATCGTTGGAATAGTGAATTAAACCGAGGTCGCAGTGCGGTCACTGACTAATTGTCCCACAAAGCATCGATGCAGTGCGTAAACTGATAATGCAAAATCGTCATCTGACATATTGTAATATAGAGGCATCCATGCATATTAGTTCCACTCCAATACAAACGATTTTGCATGAACAAAAAATAGTCTCGTCGAATACCCCACATTTATCAATCTCTTTAAAAAGAGGCTTGCGTTGATTGGTGTAAAGACGTATATAAAATTGTGACAGGTAACGAATCATGGATTATGACTATGAGCTGGAGACAAATCATCAATCGACTGTGTAGGAATTCCAAGACGAGCTAAATCCAACAAAAGCTGTTCGTAGGAAAAGCACAGCGAAGCAAATGGTCGCCTGTTTCTCCGGTCGAACGAGTCATTTGGCCCCTGTTCCGCTTGAGCAACGTGGGGCGGTTAATTCAGAGTGGTATACTACCAGCTGCTTGCCGTAAGTCTTCTGTGAAATTCATTTTCCATCATCGCAATGCGAGCTCTCACACATCTCGTAAAACAGTTGAATTTTTGAGCAGTTAAAATATCGAGTTGATGTCTCATCCTTCGTACAGTCCCGATTTGACACACAATGACTTCTTCTTGTTTACGAAATTTTCGGGTGTTCTATAGCCAGTGTTTTCCCATTTTTCATGTCTCCATGGTGAAGCAAATCTTACACTTCTGAGCGGTGTCCTACAATGTCTTTGAAAATTACCGCTTTTGTCACAGTTTTGGCACTTCCTTTTTGCCCTTTGCTCATTTTCGGCCAAAAGTCGCTCTAACAGGTCTTTGATAGCTGTAATGAAATCTTCTTTGGCATTCGCAATTTTCATGCTATACACTTTATGTACCTGTGGCTTGAATATCTCTCGTGCGGTCTCCTGTGCCAGTGTAAACACCACGATCTCCGCAAAGGTTGTCTTATGAGCAGCACACACCGCATACTTAATATCGGGGTCCCTTATACAATTAATGAATGCTTCGATCTTAATTTGTCCTACTATTGGGTGGGTTTCCCCTGGATAACTAAGCTGCACAAATCTCTCGCCCGCCATTTCAAAGGCCTGCAATGATTCATTAACCTTTTGCGTTCGGCACCTTAACAACATGCGTTACAAATTGCGTTTGTGCTTGTCGCCAAATTTACGCTGTAGCGCCACCATTAAGTCATTGTAATTGTTTCTGCAGCTGGCTAGCATGGTATCTAAAACCTCTGCTGCAGCACCATTTAACGCCAAAATTTGTTCGAGAGCCTTCTCTTCGTCGTCCCATTCGTTTCTACTTGCCAAAGTCTCGAATTGGTATTTAAATACGGTATGGGTGGTATTTCATTATTAGTTTCGAATGTTCTAGCACAGACACGAATCTTCGATTTATCTACGTTAATTCAAATGGTCTAGAATAACTTCATAAATACAAAAAGGAATCGATCTGGCAACTCCGTCAGGCATGCGGATCTGTAACTAGTACAGGTAATTTTGACAGTTATTAAGCCTTGACACAAGCCAATAAATTTTATAGCTAAAAGCTCATAAAAAGTCCCTGATGTGGTGAATTTTGTCTTCAGAATTTTCATTTTCGTAACAGTATACTTACGAATGTTGCCCATTGTGACACAAAGGAGAAAAAAAATTTAAGGTCCGTTTTGTTCACAAACGTCTTTGTTTATTTACCAAGCTTGCTTTTAGCAAAAAGCTCGGTGTATTGAAAAACTAAACTTTATCATTACATATGCATAAAACGAATAATGCCCTTATTGATCAGCAATTAGAACGCCATCATAGTCACTATTGAGTAATTTTAAAACAAAGCAAAAGGCCGACAATTTTCAAAATTTTTACGAGTTCAAATGAATTAGTCGCTATAGCAATTAGTATTTCCTGACCTAAGTTACACCATATAACAGCAAAATCACATTTTGCAGCAATTAAAGAAAATTACATTTCATGCCGTTATATTTTATTATTATTATTATTAATTCCCATAACATTCCATGAAGGAACATGGGGACCTCTCTCAGTCGAGAACTGCACCCGATTCTATTTTTCAACTAATTGAAAGGGTAATACAGTTTAACGCCAGCTCCGAATAGCAAATGTATTTAGAAAAGTTTTCAATAGTAGTAATACTCATAACCAGTTACAAGCTAATGTTATGAAGTGATACCGCTTTCGAAAACCTTTTTTTCTGTTTTCATATGGTCTGGCCTGGTATTGAACCAACGACCTTCTGGTTGGTAGGCGGGTGTTTTACCTATCATACCACAGCGGCCCACACACCGTTATGTTTATGCAAATTTAAAACATTTTAGCATTTTTTTAGCAAATATTTCTGATACACAGCTAATTTGCTTACTTCAGTGTTGTATTATTTTGAACCAACGTTAGAGTACTTTCACAGTGTTGTATTTGCTTTCAAAATAAGAGTACCTCGTTTAAGATATTCATGATTCGTTATTAATTTCGGCAAGAGGAAAAAGAGAGCAATCATCTAAACGAATAACAAGAGTGTCATCCGAACAGGATAATTCGTTTAAGTAATTCAAACAGCGAACGAAGTAATTTAAAGTCTCGCGTTAACATGGAACAATACTGCATAAGCAACAAAAGTGACCACAAAAGCTCCGCATAATCTTTTTAAATTTTATTCAAATTTAAGGTTTTGATTGTTATTTGTTTCGATCACATTGTGAATGAAATATTTAAATTGACGGAGTTAGATTTTGCACGTTGATATTGTTGATAATTTGAAATGATTTTTTAATATGCAATGCCCAGTAATGGCATTAATAGTTACGCTGAGTTTTCTTTTTTGGAGATGGAGAAAATCTTTTGAGCGTTTGAGATCCAGCTTTGGCCTGATTTGCTGCGCTATATTGTTCGTTCATGCTATGTAGACGAAATCTAACAACTCTTTAAATCATAAGCTTAAATTTTTGCAATAGGATACCCAATATGGAAAATATCAAAAATTCGCTAGTAGATTAGATACTGGTACTATGCCTGGCCAATTCATTAGCTCTAGAATTTCCTTAAATATCACTGTGGCCTAAAACCCGTATTAAAGGAATATTATACCGCTCAGTCATTTCATTGAGAGATCTACATCAGCTCTTGAGGTTTGCTCTTCTGAGATCCCAAAGCTATCCGAAAATATGCTAATATCTCTCTTGAAGACGTTGCCCTTTCCAATAACCATCAAAGCAGCCCGTATGGTCTATATCACCGGCTGAAATACGTTAAAAAATGGATGCGTTACGCTTTTATCTTTTAACGAATGACTTATACTCGCGCTAGATAGTTGGATACAGTATAACACTGCAGCAAGCTGATAACTTGGAATTTAAATGTAAACTACAGCTGTAATGTATAATCCTTACTCATTGGCCAGACAGTAAAGAAAGTTTGTTTTCTTATTTCTCTAACTTAAAGTTACTTTTTTTTCCTGCAAAATCACTTTTAAATTCCAAAATACCCTATTCAATACCTTTGTTTTAATAAGAACCTTCTGCTTGCGTTATATACAATTGGTCTCAATATTTTAAAGTCCTTCAAATTAATTCTTTAGCCACTTAAATTTCACCCTCGGGCAAATAAACCAACTGCTGTGCGTGAAAAATCAAACATTTGTTGAAATTGAAATACAAAAGAGAGAGAAAACTCATTAATTAATTTCAGTTTAAAATGAAACCCTAACAATTGTCCATCCAAAAGCTATTAATTGAGGTTTTATTTCAATTCTGCTTTAGACAATTGTATTGCAACCCTCTTCACTCTCCTATTATCTAAATGAATACCAATTTTATTCTCTTAAAATAAAACTTCAAATGAAAATTCGATTAAAAATAAAATTTTATTTTAAATGTTCACTGCGCTTAGGCTATAATCCATTTTCAGTGTACCATGTTACTGGTTATGGTTTCTATTATCTCCACAAAATTATTTAGGCCTAAAAGCCTTAGACACCAATAAACAGATGAATAGGTAGGAAAAAAAAACTTTTTTTTGTTTTGCGAATATTCAAAAACGTAAATGAATAGCCAGAATTAATGTTGTGTAAAATGAGTCTCATTTGCCTCAAAAAAATATAAAAAATAAAACGTTTAAACGGGTAAATAAGGCTAATTTCGAATATTTTCACACTTGTTTTATGTGGTGGGGGTTCGGGAGTTGGTATCAACAACAAGGAAGTGGCATAAAAACGGAAAGAAGAACGGAATACAAAATACAAGAATATCTATAATCATTGGTAATCAATGGTGCGTGCTGTACAATTCTTTCTGTTGCCATTTATAATTTTTAAAATAATATTTTTTGTGTTCGATGCAACGGAACATTCATTTGTTGTTTTTTTTTTTTTATTCACTTGAGGCATATTGTTAAATTTGTTTTTGTTATTGTTTTGCTGGCACCAAAAATAAAATTAAAATAATGACGGGCTTTCCCTTAAAAAAATATCTGTAAATTTTTTAGGTTTTTTTTTAATTAAATTTCTTTATTTACAATCTGTTTATACAACAATAAGCAAATTTTCTAATATGCGAGTTTTTTATAGAGGTATAGAACTCTAAGCCGGCATTACTTTTCAAGATGGCGACCGATATAACAGCTGTCAAGTGATTTATTCTCAGTTTGACTTGGCAATTCTTTATGAATAGACTCACGCCCGGCGTAGATTCGTCGAATGGGCCCAAAACGAGATTACCGTTGTTCCCGATTTTCATAAGCGAATTTTGTTTAGCGATGAAGCGCACTTCTGGTTGAATGGCTACGTTAACAAACAAAACTGCCGCATTTGGAGTGAAGGTAATCCTCAAGTGTATGTGGAAACGCCGTTACATCCAGAAAAACTGACTGTTTGGTGCGCTTTATGGGCTCGTAGAATCATTGGTCCGTTTTTCAAAAACGATGGTGGCCAGAATGTTACAGTCAATGGTGATAGGTATAGAGCCATGATTATTTTTTCATTCCTGAATTGAATAACCATGATGTCCAGGAGATGTGGTAGCAACAAGACGGCGCACAGCTCGTGCCACAATAGATTTTTTGAAAGACACGTTTGGTGACCGCCTAATTTCACGTTTTGCACTTGTGAATTGACCTCCAAGATCTTGTGATTTAACACCGCTAGACTACTTTCTGTGGGGCTATGAAAAGTCATTGGTCTATGCGGTAAAGCCACAAATGCTTGACCATTTGGAAGACAACATTCGCCGTGTTATTGCCGATATACGGCCACAAATGTTGGAAAAAGTCATCGAAAATTGGACGTCCAGATTGGACTACATCCGCGCCAGCCGTGGCGGTCATATGCCAGAAATCATATTTAAAATGTAATGCCACAAGATTATCTTTCGGATAAATAAAATTCATGTCAATCGAATAATCCATCGTTATTTCATTGCTACTTAAATTTCTATACCTCTATAAAAAACACCCCTTACTTATAAGCAAAAAAAAACAACAGCAAAAAATAAATGATTCACATTTATAACTGCTATATACAGTATGCAAAACCCATATTCCCGATAAAAATAAAAAAATATTGCAAAATATTGAACGCATAAGCAAATTTTTGAAAATTTCGTGTCTATTGTTTTGTAGGTATCATATAAATCGACCGCTAGATGGCGGAGTATTTACATAATTGATAACAAAACCTGTATTCGTACAGAGTAACAATTTCAATCAAATTAAGAATATTATGCATAAAGATTAAAATTAATATTTTGTTGGATATCCTTTTTGGTTAATGACAGCATTGAAACGTCTTGGCATCGATTCCTCTAGTTTGTTAATTGTGGTGGATGATATTTTAATCCATTCCGTCCTCAATGCTACTTTCAACGCTCGGTCTCACGTCGCCAAAGTTGCCAAGCAAATGTTAGAAACGATCAAATGCCACACCGCCGTTATCTCCAAATATTAATTCTTCTGAATATTGTCTGTTTCGACGGCTAGAATATCTTTTAGCATGTCACCGAAGCGCTTACTTCAAAGAAATATAAAATCATCTTCAAAGTGTATCGATTAAAAAGACGAAAAGTTTTCAGTCATTGGCTCAGAGGTGAGGATTGAGTGATTCGATAAATTTTACTTTGTTAGCTTTTTTAATTCATTATCTTTTTGAGCTAAAAAACGGACCGAATTAAAATATTCTCCAAACACATGCATAAAATTTAATTATTTTTGCTGTAAATAAACTAAGAAATCCTCTAACACATAATCATATGGAGGCGAGCTACAGTAGATTAATCATACACTATGGTTGAAAATCAATTTGATTACTGAAACAAAGTAAAAGATGCTTTGTGGAAATCCAATATGCTCCCTAGAGGAGTAAAAAAAAATATTCCAGTGACTATTCCGTGATGATACGAATAGTATTAAAATTGTCGACACAAGAGCATCTAGGCAAAACGCTAACTTGATCTTGCTCTTAAAATTGAGCTACGTTAGGCCTCTTAATTTTTTGTATATATGTTTCTAGAACTCCATTTTTGGGGGTGGAGAAAACTGAGCCCTCTTTGCATGATAATAGAATCATGCCTTTTAACCAGAGCTTTCTGATATATGGTGTCATATCTTCTGTCAATGTGTTAGGCATCGTTTTAAGCAATTCTGATGCTATCAGAAGTCTGCTATCCTAGTCTCTCTCGCTTTACGCCTAAACTAACCACAGCGAAATTATTACCAGCTTATATCGTTAGGCAGGGCTGACAATGATTTAAAATATTTACCTAATCTCTCCGTTGTTAGTTTAGTGACATCGCTTGTTTTTCGTAAGCCTATAAAATATGCTTCAAATCAGGCTATATTTTACTTAAGCAGCTATTTTATTTTTAAATAGGCTTAAACTGAAATTATCCGTTTTCATATTCCATATTCTTTTGCGAAAATAAATTTTTGTTTAAGTCAGCTTTACTATAAACAATTTATACCAGCTCTGTTAATGAATGTCATTTCTGTTCATTTGTAGAATTCACACAAGTGCGCATTCTACGCACAAACATAACTGTTTTACAGATGCGTAGATAGTAAAAAACAGTATAGGATGCAAGTCAGAAAAGAAAAACTCAATATAAATTCAAATTGTCATAAGCAACTTACCAGTGGCGTATTTGAGCGGCATTGTCACTATGATATATTCATTGATAAATCACAGAATCAGTGTCAAGTCGACATTGGTATGAAATTAACGTAAATTAAAAATTGCATTGAAGAATCCTCGCGACAATGACACAAACAATGAGTAGAGTTATGTATGATAAATTTATTGTAATGTCATCATCCTAAAAGAAGCTAAAATTCGGCGACGTTGTGTGTTATGTATTGGCTACATGCTGAACGAAGCAGAATTTTGTCTGCTATACCTCAGCATTGCTTCTCGATGATATCGTCTCTCGCACTAATATATGGACGCAAAAAAGAATCAAATTCTGCCATCTAACAAGTCAATTATGACACCGAAAAAAATTCATAGTTAGTCATTGTTTGTCACAATAATTCACTATGATATTCGCCACCAAGTTCCCAATAAATTTGTTTTACATTTACTTTATATATATACTCGTATATTTTTTATAAAAATAAAACAGTGAAATATTTTAAGGGACACCCTATCCTTTAAATAATCATTTAAAAAGCTTTTTATCACGAAAACATATTTAAATTCCAAATTACGATTAAATCCTTCCATAATACAAAAAAAGAAAAAAATTACTTCTTCCTTTTTTATTTATTTATTTATTTATTTATTTTTTGTTGATAAAGTTGGGTATTTTACGGAATTTTTCCTTCTGTACGTTTGTTACGTTTGACAGCCGACAATAAAGTTGGACAAAATATATGGAAGTTGCCTTTTTTTTCTTTACCCACTTTTATTTATAATTCAACACGAACCATAATGAGCATTTCAGTGCCGGCGGAATGTATAGCTTGCGGAATAAAGTGGATGTTGCCTTTATATTCTTATTCATTATTTATGCGCTCATTTTCATTCCCATTTTGTAAGTTCTCTGTTAAACACGAGAGAAATTTGTATGCAAATTTTAGCAAAATGTATAAACTGCCAATAGCTCACAAGTTTATTTGAAAACCGACAGACCGACGGAGCATTTTATGTCACTGCCATATAGAAAACAATTTCCTTGCATATGGCATGCAATTGAGGGAAATAAATAAATAAATTGTTTTCATTTATATTTTTTGTTTTTGTTTTTTTTTTTTATTTAACACAGGAGTAGAAAATTATGAAGGAAACAAATAGAGCATGTTTCAATCAGACGTTTCATTTTCAATAGTCCGCCATTTTAACAGTTGTCATGTGTCAGTCTGCAACCACTTGACAGATAATGAGTAAAAACTACGTCATTAATAAAAAAAAGTAACAATATACTCGTACATGTGCTTTAACAACTTAAGGGTCTTAAAGTTGAGCTAACACAAAAACTCAAGCCTACCGACCATCGTGTCTTAACTGATTGAGTTCTTTGAATGCATCAAACTGAGCCGAAATGAGGCCACATTTCACCTTGAAGGCTACAATATGATCTTAAGATTTAACACCTACTTCTACTTGAAAGATAAACAACATTAATAGGAGCTTTGTCGGTATGTATAAAATAACAAGGTGTGACAAAATAGAACGAAGTTGAAATACGTGGGAAATAATACACATAGACATACATACATAATTCCCGCGACATTTCAAATGGGGCAAAGTGGACTTCTCTCAATGAATGAGCTGCACACGATTCTATTTTTAGACTTATTGAAATGAACCCACAATTGAATGCCGGCACCGAACGGCATATACATTATTTAAAGAAGCTTTTCAAAGCGTAAAAACTCATAAGCAGTCGCTAGCCAACCCTGACAACCTAATGGGTAACCCAATTAAATCCATGCGGGTTTTATTGGGTTTTATATTTAAAATAAAAACACTGGTGGGTTTATTTTTATTTAAGGGTTTTCGTAGTTTATTTACAACAAAAATAATTAAAATTTACGTACTGCGAGTACAAATTAATTCCATCAGTTTTTTTTTAGCTCAAAAACGAAAATAAATTAAAAAATTTATCAAAATAAAAATTTGTCAAATCACCACTTAGATATTTTCTCCACTTCTGTCCGAATCCCGTCTCAGAAAAACTTCTCATTTGAGGTGGCCTACATTGAAGCTGATTTTATTTTATTTTTTTCAAAGGAAGTGATTCGATAGCAGGCCAAAAGATATTTTATCCGTCGAAACAGCCAATAGTCAGAGGGACCCAATAAAACCTGGTGGGTTGTATTAAAAAAACCCGTGTTTTTGCCAACCCTGATAGCAGTGCTGTGTGGTAATACCGCTGTTGAAAATTATTTGATGGTGTGGCCCGGTATTGAACCGGGGACCTCTTGGTTGGTAGGAGAATGTCTCAACCACCATACAACAGCGGTAGGGTGTCTTACTTACCATACCTGGAAAATAATACTACTTTTCTAATAGGCACTATAGAATAGAAGGAGGATCTGGAGCCGAATTACTGCTTTCGGTATCGAATCATTTTCGTCGAACAAATTTATTCTGTGATCGTGAGTAATCTCTTTAAACGTTGTTTGATAGTAAAATTGCTATCGTAAACAAACAAAAATGTTTCATTTATGGCGAATTTAAAGAAAAGTTTTTAAAATTGAGTGTTTTATTTATTTTTTATTGAAAATACAATTAATTATTATTAAATTCTTTGGATAAGTTTAAAAATATAAGCCTGAACAAGAAAAACATAAATGTCTTCTAATTACAATGGATATAAATAAATTAGAATAAATAATTTATTATTTATATTCTATTCAATACAACGCTTTAATCCTATAGTGTTTTCACACTGATGAGGGGTTTTAAGTTGGTTTTAACTTCAATACCATCATTAAAACCTCATTTAACCATACAAATTATTGTGTTAAAACCAGCATAAAACCATTTGTAAATTGGTTTTAAGTAGGTTTTATGAAATACAACCTTGTTTTCGATGTACTAAATTCAGTGCTACCAAGTTAAAAATGTTAAACCAGCTGAGAACACTGGTCTACAAAAAACAAAAGATTTTCTCGCCTTTAAATAAAACTTAATGGAATATAATGAATTTGATGAGCTGAATTTTTCCATCGGGCTCAAATTTTTTTTTATGGGCGTGGCAAATTTTTCGATCGAAATATGGTAGTTATGTCAATATATTTATTTCATCATAAGTTGAAAACGACGACCGATTTTAATGCAATTACCACCATAAATCAACTAAAAAACATTTTTGTATTTTCAACAGTTTCGGAGTTATTCTTAGATAAGTGGGCGTAGTTTCTTTCATACGAACCAAATGTTGATTTCTGCATATCTTGACAACGGTTAAAGCAAAAGCTTCTGAATTTGGTCTGAATAACCTCGTAGTCAATGTAAAACATTAGGCAAAAAATGGGCGAGGTTCCTTTCATATAAAAAAATTATAAATTTTTGTGTATCTTGCGAACGGCAGTAGTAGAAGTTTTTAAATTAGTTGTGAACAATACACATCATCAGTCAGTAACTAGAAGAAGTTAGATAAGTGGGCGTGACACCTTCTATTCATATTAAATATTGTAATTTTTATATGTGAAGCACGGCAACTTCTTAATTTTTTTGTCAGCATAATCGACCTCATGTGTCAATAATCGGGAAATTTGTGAGCAAGTTTCAGCAAACCGTGTCTGTAGGAAATGTGGAAACACCTGTACATGCTCGTCCAGTTCGTTCTGCGGAAAACACTGCTGTTGTTCACGTGTGTTAGTGTGGCAGAAGAGCCGTCAATCTCGACTCGTCGTCCTGTCCAACAATTGAATATCTTACGAACATTACTGCTGCGAATTTTGAAACAATGATTGAATTTACAGGCGAACAAGGTTCAATTGACACAAGAGCTAAAGTCTATTAAGCATTTCAAACGTCGTCAATACGCTGAATGGTTAGTTGAATAGACAAAAGTGAATAGCGACTTTACAAAGAAAATCATCTTCTGCGACGAGGCCCACTTTTAACTCAGTGGATTTGTAAACAAGCAGAATTGTCGCATTTGTGCAAATGAGAATCCACGGTTGATTGTTGAAAAGCCGATGCATCCACAAAGAGTGAAATTTCGGTGCGGCTTCTGGGCTGGTGGCGTCATCAGGTCGTACTTCTTCGAAATTGGGATCGGTCAAGCAGTTACCGTGAATGATGTTTGCTATCGCGAGGTGATAACTGACTTCTTGTGGCCATAAATTGAGTACAAAAACCTGGACCATATGTGGTTCCAACAGGATGGTGACACTTTCCACACAGGCAACGAAGCAATGGCTCTTTCGCGCGAAAAATTCAATGGCAGTGCTATCTCATTGAGAGTTGACACCGTTGGAGTTCTTTCTTTGGGGATACTTAAAATAAATAGCGTACGTCAATAAATAAATAAATAATTCAAGAGCAAAAGGTTGAGATAATTCAGCACATTAACAATATTAAACCTCAATTATGTCTCAGAGTCATTGCAAATATGGAGACGAAGAGAGGCCACCGAAGCCGTGGCGAGAATTGGCCGATATTTTGTTTCACACATATTTATCATAGACCCTTCAATCTTAATAAAAAATATTAAGTTAATTCACTGAAAACTTTTTGTCTTATTTACAATAAACATAGAGCGTTTTGATGGGACTACCGTTTACATTTTATTTTTTATGAATATGGATGTTAGGCTTTAGGAAGTTGACAATATTTATTTTATTCCACCGCACGAATAGTAATAGAGGGAAGTATACCTACCATGCACAAATTTAATAGTTAGTGGTTTACTCCGACATTAAATTTTATTTTAAGCAAAATCGTAAAGGTGTGTAAAGTAGCCGAAGAAAGATTCATCTAAACAAAGCATTTGTTTGTAATACATACCTGGAGAAAGTAAGCTTGATTAAAACCCTTTGCAAACAGGCTGATTAATAATTTTTTATTTTATTTTATTAAAAAAATATATATGTATTGTTTACCTATCTACGTATGTATGTAAATATGTAAATATATTTCGCTCATTTACTTCAGGAGAACTATTAAAAAAATTTTCGATTTCCCGTTATTTGGCATTGATAAAGGAATAAACGTTGTACAGAAAGAATCAGAAAGAACTCTGTATACAGTATAGATCTTAATACTGTGCATGTTTTTGGATACTTATTCATATCAAATCATATTTTTGGCGTTATGACACTAACAAAGTAAATAAGCGATTTGTTATAAATTTATAACATATTAACGTTACTCAATATATTGGTAATGGTGTCGTTCTCTGTCGAAGCCTGACTTGGTGGCTCACACTGCAACTCAAAGAAGCTGGGTAAGTCTGGGAACTTATCAAAGGCACTGGTACGATTGGGAGTTATATACAAATCCATGCGATCGTAAATAACACCGGTAGGTTTCTGGGCTATAAACCAATCAATGGACTCACGATCCTTTAACTCACCACCCCAAAGGAAAATCTTTTTGTTTTGCTTCAAAGCCACATCAATCCATTCTGGTTTCTTTTTAATAAACACAGCATTTGGTACAATGCCAGCATAGTCAAAAGCTTGGGCAGTATTAACCGTATCGTAAATAGTATCTGAACGTGGATCTACAAAAGCGGCTTCTTTGCTGGAGGACAGGAACATCACGGGATACATATTTTGTTTAAAACGTAACAGAGAACAAATATCAGCATCGAAACTGGTAAAGAAGGAAAGGCGGCCACAGCCATGTTTAAGCATAACATCCAAAATGCGATCCACATAAACATTTTTATCGATGGTTTGCTTGCTTTCCCAAACACCATTACTCTGCAGTTGAGGCCATTTGATTTCTATATCAAAGCCTACAGTTTTATTGACTTTGGTGAGAAAATCTTCAAAAGTGGGAAACAAGCGATGTGTTTCATTGGTCATGGTATTGTGCGATGGATACTCAACTATTTTGTTACCCACCACTTGATAGGTGGTCAAGTCCTTTAGCTGCTCGTAAGTAACATCTTTAATCAAAACCTCGGTTAGATCATCTTTGCTAGTGGGTGTCTTCGATTCCATGCACACCCAAATCGAAAAGTCATGATATATAATGGGCACCAAGTCTTTAGTTAACTGTACATCGAATTCTACCAAATCAGCACCCAATTCTGCAGCTGCCAGCATGGTTGCCACGGTATTTTCTAAAATGGGAGCAGCATTGGTGGTTTCTTTAAGAGATTTACCTAAACCACGGTGACCTGCCTCCAAACCCGACCATTCTTTACGCCAGTAATCAGTAAAAGATGTACGGAAATCCACGTTGGATGTTGTTAAAGGATTGATAACCACGTACTTTAAATTTAGGCTGCCCACAGTATTTAGCCAGGTGGAGGACAAAAGATTTACTAAAACATCACCATCTGTGCCTTTTATGTCGTCTGGATAGATATACTGAGAACCTATGAGACGGGCCACATTTGTTTCGTTATCTTCCACATAGACTTGCCAAAGATAGGCCACATTTTTTAAATCGCTAACCGAGACATGGAACATGATTATATCCTTGTCCTGGTATAAAACACCATATTCCGGCTGTTTTCTTAGGAAACTATTGCCATATTCAAAACGCACATATTCGGCAAAGGCTCGTGCTGAAGGCACTATAGCTGTACGCCATTGAGGATCCACCGGCGTTAGCTTAAGGCGTAAACGTTGATTTTTCAAAGCGGCCGTATCGTTAATGTGTAAAGGATTGCGGAATAATTTAAATTGCACTATATGACCGGAATTCAACCAACCACGTTGGATTTCTTTAGTTGAGGCAGAGCCAATTAAACCAAATGTGTCAGAACGTTTAACGGATGTAGTGGATAAATTTAGGAAACGACTTTGTATAGAGGATTCCCAACGTCTTACTTGTATAAATTTCGTAATTTTATCCTGGGCAGCTATAAAATAACGATAATTCAAGGTTGTATTCACATTTAGCCATATGCTGGCCTGAAATTTGCCATATTGTTCGGTTTTGTTCATGAAAACAGCACCATTAGCCTTCCAATTACCCAAAGCGTTGGCATCACCGACTAAGGCCACCTTCTCGAACTCCTCCAATTTTTCGCCTTCCAAATTGAGTGTGAAATTCACTTGCACTTGAGAAGGTTTCTTCAAAGGCAAGAATCTACGTGCCGAATAGTATTTTTCATAATACGAGGTATCACACTGGGTGGCTGTAGGCAAAGTGGACCAAATACAAACCACTGCCAAAGAGGCCAAAAGGAAATTGAAACTTAACATAGCTGCGACTACTACTTGTACGCCACTACAGCACTTCTAGGCTTTATGTATAGGTTGTTGAAAAGGTTTTTTTTTTTATTTGTGGTTTTCCAGCCAGCGGCCACAAACTGTCTTTTGCCGAGACAGTTAACAACTGTACTGATTAAAGTAATTTTAAAAGAAAGTTAAAGCGTTTGCTGTTTGTAAGCGTAAAAAAATTATCTTTCAATTATTAATCAGCAATAAAAAATAATTTTGCAAAGCAATTGATAAAATCAATGTATTTTGTTGTTTTTGATTTGTTTAAGATTTATGAGCTGCTCTTTAAATGTTTTTTTTTTATTTTTAAATATTAATCAGCACATAAAAATTTGTTTTGTGTTATATTTTTTTAAATAAAAAATTTTCAAAATTTTTATGAAATTTATTTATTATTTCACAGACAGTTTTGTGCCATAAATTCATGTTTGTATTTCGTTATCATTTTCTAAAATTTATTTCGTATTTATTTTCTCTTTTTTATGTTGTTGTTGATTTTATTATCCTTTTTTCGCAAAAAATCCAATGTTCATTTAAATATTTTTTTTACTGTTATTTTTATAAAAATATGATATTTCGTGATTTGTTTTTATCGTTTATTGTTGTTGTTGTTTTATCCACCTTTTTATAAATGTTTTTTATTTCATACTAATTGTTAGATCTTTGAATAAATATTCAAAAGCCTCAATATTGTTGAATTTATTTTTATTTTTACTTCCACATGTACACTATGGGTTTAGCGCAAAATATAAAAAAAGACACAAAATTCGCACAGGGCGAAAATTAGAAAAAAGTAACAAATAACAAATCAAATCAACTATAAAACAAGTAGAAAAATAACTAAAAAAAAATAACAAACATTTTCATTCATATCAAATCAAAGTCATTGTCATTTAAATGTATGACACAATTTCTATCTTTATGATTTGTTTTTTAAGTGATATATAACCACAGTACGGAAAAAAAGAGTACCTGCATATATACTCATATATACACGTATGTACATGCACATACACTGTGGGAAATACAAGGGTCCTCCAAATCATTTTTTTTTAAATGCTATAAAAAAAACTACTGAATATTTTCTCAATTTTTTTTTTTATTTGAAAGTACAATCCTTCCGGTTATTAATGGCTGCCTCGGCTGACCATGCAGTAGCATACACTATCGGTCCAATTTTTAAACGCATTATCGATTGTGTGCAGCTGTATTTCACTAATGGCTTCACGAATATTGTCCTTTAAAGCGTCAATTGTCTCTGGCTTGTAACATTTATCTTTGACGGCACCCCACAAATAATAGTCCAACGGTGTCAAATCGCTGCTCCGAGGTGACCAAACGACATCAGCTCTGCGGCTGATAATGCGATCTTCAAAAACAGGGCGCAAGACATCGAGTGTAGCTTCGGCTGTGTGACACCTAGCGCCGTCCCGTTAAAACCAAATATTGCTAATATCCTTCTCTTCAATTTTTATGAACAAAAATTCGTTCAACATGGCCCGATAACGATCGCCATTGACTGTAACGGCCACTCCTTGCCCATTTTCGAAGAAAAATGGCCCAATTATGCCTCTGGACCAAAATCCGCCCCAAACAGTGACTCGTCTTGGGTGTATCAATGTATGCGTGCGGGTTTTCTGTGCCCCAAATGCGACAATTTTGCTTGTTTACATACCCGCCAAGATCAAAATGAGCTTCATCTGAAAAGATGATTTTTTTGGCAAAATCGGCATCTAGTGTAATTCGATCGCAGGCCTACTTAGCGAAGCGAAAACACATTGGATGCTATGTTGGCTTCAACTCCTGAACCAATTGGACTTTGTATGGCGTCATACCAAGGTCTTTATGCAAAATTCGTCTCAATGATGTCTCCAAAATGTTCAATTGTTGAGAACGACGGTGAATTGATCTTGATGGCGCTTCACGCACACTTTCTGCCACACCTGCAATATTCTCGGATGTACGCACTGTTTTTGACTTTTCACGCTTTGTTTTATCGATGAGGATGCCAGTTTCTTTCACTTCTTCCACAAGATAACGAGCATACGGAGCTGATTGTGCTCCTCTTCTTCCAAAATCCGTACACAATTTTCGCACACATTCTGCAACATTACCATGATTTTCAAAGTATTGTCGCAATATTTTCCAGCGTTGTTCAAGCGTATACACAACCATATTCGTTCAGCGAAAGGATAAAACTAATTATCTGTCAAATCAGACATGAGCTAAGTGTTACCATTCACGAAATAAACACTAGTTAAAAAAAAACGTTAGATGGCGGACCCTTTAGCACAACCATAACATCTCATTACACTCGCCTATGTGAAATAACTTCGCATGTAAAAGCACACATACCCACAAAAATAATATCTTTCATGCAGTCTTTAGAACGCAGCCGTACAAAATGAAGCTCATGCTGGCTTTAGACCGAATAGAAGCTGCGTAGATCAGGCGAACACTTTACGAATAACCATTGAACAAATGATCATTGAATAGAATGGTACCCCCTATATCTACTGTTCGTCGATTTCAAGAAAGCGAACGGCTATATGGAAAGCACTAAGAACAAAAGGAGTACCCCAGAAGATAATTCGAATAATCAGAGCGTTGTATGAGGATGTAGAACGTTCGGTTCTTCACAACGGGAACATCTGCCAACCATTCCACACCAATGCTGGAGTTAAAAAAGGATGCCCACTATCACCTCAGCTACTTACCATCGTGCTGGATGACATAATGAGCAAAGTCTGTTTGAAAAAAAAAGGGATCACATGGAGTCTCTCACGCCAACTCGAAGACTTGGCCTATGCAGACCACATTTGTCTACTCTCGCATAGGATTTCCAATATGCATTCGAAACTGAAGGACCTGGAAAGATTGGCTAGTAGTGTTGGGCTGGAGATAAACATCAAGAAAACCAAAGTCATGAGAATAAATAATACATGAGAATAATAATACGTCTTTTGATCATAACAAGTTGATAACACTGCTCTTCACACTGAGTTTACTCCAACTACTCTTTACTATGAGTTTACACCAACAAACTGCTTTTGTGCTAAGCTTATATCCAATAAACTATACTCGCTGTAATAAGTTGACTGCTAGCCGCCTCCATGTGCTTTTTGCCTAGCTGAGTAGACAATACTTGGAAAGCTCTCGAACCTCTCGATATTTCAGATAGATTATATTTACTTTTCTTTAGTTCTTATGCAGCAATCTGATCGTAAATATGTTGTTTGTTTCAGTGCTTACTGTGTTGTTGTTGTTTCTTATTTGTTTCTTTGTCTGCTTGCTTTGTGGTTGTAGTTTATTTTTATTTATAAACAAGCACGTAGTTGTTTATGTGGCTTTTATTTATTTTTTTAACAATGCACCGTAGGGCAGGATACAAATGGATACACCATTTCTGGGATTAAATAAACCATTCGGTTTAGGTATAAGATATGGGTATCATTGGAAAGGTCGTGGTCTTGGTATTATGAATTAATCAAAGAAAAATTGTATCTTATTGAAAAATATAGAGATAAAGGTAAAAAACATTTGTTTGGTTAGAATCATTAAGCTGATGTAAATAGTAATAAAAATTTCGAAGGTTACGATACACATTTAACAAATTTTAAGATAATTTATTTTATATTTACGAGCTCGGATTGATACTGAAGCTACCTAAGTAGGAAAAAACATTTTTTTTTTTTTTTCAAAAACCATTCATTTCTCAGCATAGTCTCCTTTTAGCTCAATACACTTAGTAAGACGATTTTCCAACTTTTTTATACCATCTGAATTATACGATTTTGGGAACTCCTCGAAATACGCATTAGTTTCGGTAATCACTTCTTCGTTTGAGATGAATCTTTTTCCTGCGAGCCATTTTTTCAAGTTTGGAAACAGGAAAAAGTCACTAGGGGCTAAATCTGGGCTATAAGGTGGATGATCAATCAATTCGAAGTGGATTTCTCGTAGTTTTAGCATCGTATCTGATGCTGTGTGAACCGGTGCGTGGTCTTGAAGAAAGAGCACTTTTTTCTTGTTTAAATGTGGTCGTCTTTCCTTGATTGCATCAACCAATTGATCCAATAATGCACGATAATACTCTCTGTGATTGTGGATCCCTTTTCAAGATAATCGATGAGCAATATTCCGTGTGCATTCGAAAATACAGTGGCCATAACCTTGCCAGCCGATTTCGCTGTCTTCGCCTTCTTCGGAGCATTCCACCAGCTTCCACCCATTGCTTCGATTGATTTTTGGTTTCAGGTGTGTAGTGGTGCACCCACGTTTCATCAACAGTTATTAATCTACGCCTAAAATCAGCAGGATTATGCTTTATCATGTCCAAACACCACTGTAAAGTGATCTGTTGCACTCGTTTTTGTTCAATTCTGAGCAAACGCGGCACCCATCTTGCCGATAGCTTTTTCATATGCAAATGTTCATGCAAAATGTTGAACACACGTTCATATGATATGTTTAGCATTTTAGCAATCTCACGTATTTGGACCAGGCGATCATTCATAACGATATCGAGGATTTTCTTGATATTTTCTTCAGTAACCACCTCTTTTAGGCTTCCTGTTGATGGTATTTTGCAGTGCTTGTTCGGCCCCGTTTAAATTCAGCAATCCAATATTTTACCATATAATCCGACGGAGCAGATTCGCCGTAATGTTTATCAAGCTTTTATTTTGTCTCTTTCGCCGTTTTGCCTTTCAAATAATAGTGTTTAACCAGTACACGAAATTCACTTTTTTCCATTTTCCAAGAAACACAAAAGTTACTTATTTCAAACGACTACAACAAATAAACTAATCGATGAATTTGGCTAAAATTTTAACAGCTGACTTTTGACAGATAGTAATTTCTGAGAAAGAAAAAGTTTTTGTGTTTGCTTTGCCATCTAGCGCTAGGTAGCTTCAATGTCAATCCGCCTCGTATTAGCTACCACTTTGTGTTGCATCAGCATCTTCTTTATTTCTTGTGTTAAAATTCTCTTTGTTATGAGAGAGTTGCAAATTTTGTACTGCCTAAAAAATACCCTGGAAATACTTTCATTATTGTAATTACCTCTACCAGGCTTTAGTTGATCCATTCGTAGTCTATAAGCTGCTTTAAACACTTCCTGATTCCGTTATCAATTGCTTGAGAAATATGCACATATTTCTCAATGGCACTTAAACGATATAGATACCAATTAAAAGGTCGGTTTCTCTTCTAATCCTTTAAGAAATTTAAAATTGAATAATATTCAAATAAGTTATTGGCTCATAAGTTGATGAAAGTACGAAAAACCGGATTTAAGCTATTGTAGGTGTTTCACGATGGAGTAAACAAGAGTATCACATCCCAGTTTTTTTTTCGCATCGAGTTATTTACTTGCATAAAACAAAACGCCAAAAATTTTAATAGAGCAGGTCTTAAATTAACAAAAAAAATGTTCCGGTGGGTAGCTGTTGGCAAAACTAAAATACTATCCCTGCAAATTAGACGCTTTGGACTAAATAGCCCATGTAAAAATACGCTCGCCAACCCTTGCCGGTAAAATATTCAAGTCTTGACGAATGAAATTTTAATTTTGTTTCTTTTTTTTTGGTAAGAAAAAATTCGATTTTTTAATTGGTTCTGCCGTATTATCCAAATTCACTTAGTGTTGCGACATACGAGTGTATATGTAAAAAATAATAATTAAGCTGTTGGCATTCGTATTTTACATCCGTTCATAGTTGGTGGAATAAACTCTACATTTATTATTATTATTTTTTTTTTTTTAATTTGAAGTTTGTACTTTTGGTCCACTCTTTGTCAAAGAGCTGCAAGCTGTAAAATTTTTGGAAATCAAGCGAAATCTTGACACCAGATGGCCATAACCACATATGTAATATCAAATTTTTTTCAGCGTACGTTATATAGTACAATATATGGTGTAAATCAGAGCATAAAAAAATCTTTACAAAATATGTCACAACAATTTTATTTTTTAAATCAAAGTTTTGAATACTAAATGTTGTAAACAAACACGTACTATTTATTTTCAAATAATTGTTGTTGTTATTTTGCCATTTCTTTATTGTAATAACAAATATATCGACCCCTTCGCTCGAAATTATCGTGTTATATTTTATATGAAATAAACTTTTAGCCGCAAATATGTATGTTCTAAAGTAGCAAACTCACCATATATGACACTCCGTTGCAACATATAAGTTCAGAAAGAGTAAGGAGAAACACGTTATGCAATGGGTGCTCTTACTTTTAGTTGTAACTGAAACAGCGAGGATTGAACGTGTGTAGCGGGCGTTAATTTTTACTTAAACTGTCTCATTTTTTCACAAAATATTAAATTTTTCATATTTGTAATAAAATATAAATTCATCCAGATACTAGCAATGCTAATTACCTATTCAACTTAACTCTCAGATAGCAATTTTCATGTTTTCACTAACAAATTTATATTTTTATTTTTGAACAACACTGATTGAGATTCAAAAGTACATTATAGCCACCAAAAAGTTAAGTATTTGAAAACTTTACGTCGAGTATTTGACAGTAGCTTACGTAAGCAGAAGTATATTATTTTTAGATCTTTAGAATGATATATGTTCCAAATATGTATACAGCCGAACGAGAACGAAAATATTTAACAGAGAATAAGAAATAAACAAGAAATTCATACAGTTTTCTGATAGAGTTTGATGAAAGCAGGCCAAGCGTGTGTCGATTTGCGCATTCAAAAATATACTACTATTTACTACAAGTTAAGTTCTCTCTCTGTCCACCTTTACTGTAAAGGTAAATACTGCGCATCTGATTCTTATTTTAATAAATCGACTTCTCTGTCTCTCTCAGACTGTCCGATGACTGTACTATCTTTCAGGTGAGGTTTAGTCGCTAGGTGTATTCGGGAACTTAATCTCAAACCTTCGGATATGCATATCTACGTGGACAGACTACGTGTCGTTAGACGCTCTCAGTTCTAACGTAGTGACATCGGAATATCTATATCCCCTGCTGCATTCGCATATTGATTCAACTTGTGCAACACTGTGACGTTCTGATATACAGTGCCGCGCATAAAAATGCAACGCAATCACAATTAGTACAAAATTTGGTCCAATTTTCTTTTATTAAATCTTATGATTTTTTGTTTTTATTTTGTTTTTAAGTATCCGTCTTCTTATTGTAAAAAATAAAAAATGCAAAAGAAAATTTGAATTGGACTACCGTTATTCGTGTTGGAATGCAATTTCAGAGCTGCATTTTTACTGCTCTCTACTGTAGGTCCCAAATTATGGGGGCATTCGAGAGATTAATTCTACGAATTAATGCGCATTTAAAGAATCATATATGAGTGTGATTATTGTTTCGAAAGAAATTGTTTAGAAAGAAAAAAATTGAGAAGTTGGGAACGCAGGTAGTCTGATATTACCACTTGCAAGACATCCAAGATACTGTGGCACTCTCTATCAATGAAAAGACTAGAACCCTCCTGACTTTTAAGATGGATCCGTTTACGCTTGTATGGGCCACTGGGCACTGTATGATTGGTTGTATTTCTGAGTGTAGGGGTAACCTATGGAAAAAGAATCGGTACAACACTTTCATTGTGACTGCCTCTCCTACAGGTTTAGGAGAGCTTGACTCGAACTCTCTAGTCTCAGACTTTGAGTCCATTATAAGTTTTTGAATTCTACCTTGAGGGTATCACAATGAGCCATATGGCCTCCAAGTGTACTCACTTCGGCAATTCATGTAACCTAATCTAAACTATAGAAGGAGTGTACAGACTCTGCTACAATAATGAGCTAAAGCTACTTATTTCAAATCAAAACATTGTACGCTTTGTAAAGACACAAGGAACACGCTAACTTAGACATGTTTTATGTTTGAACGATTTCACAACAGTCTGAAAAATGTTTAACAACAAAGGCTTTGGAAAAGAGGGCACTCAAGAAAAAGTGAAAAAAAATGACTTTGCCGAAGTGAAAACGATAAACAAAAAGCAGTGAACTGAGAAGAATAAAGAAAAGTAGTTGCAGAAGTATTGTTCCATAAAGGACTGTAAATGCTGAGAATTATATTGGAATATCCTGTATGTATGTATGTATTGCCCAAGGTAAACATCTTATGAAGATTTTATAATAGCAGTAATAGAATTCTGCCAGTGTTGCTAATTGTGCGTTATTACATATAATACATTTTAAGTATTCATACTTTGCTTTTTCCGATTATGCGTTGAGCTCTAAAAATTTAATTATTTTTGTGCTTCTGATGAAACTTACAGTTATTTTTGGCGAAAATGCTGGTTTTTATATTATTCATGAAGGCTCATATTTGATGTATTTTTATGTTCAGAGAACTTTTCTATGAAAAAAATTCTTGTTCGATTATGTGTTGGAGTTCTCTATGTACATATATTTGTATAATGTACATAATGCATATTCCTAAAAGTATAATTTTTGTGTGTAATTTTTATTCATATGTGTAATTATGATGCAGGCTGTGCTGGCGGCAATATGGAACTCTGCACAATAATATCATTATATAGAGAACAATCTCTCCGATCCTAATTATTATCTTAAATGATATCGAAGTTTAATTTTTTACCCTTTTTCTCATTTTTTCCCCTTACGGCCAAAATACAATCATTTGTTCCTTCCGGAAAGACTTATCGTGTCTTATTGTGCCTTTTAGCTGTATAGTCATCAAACGACCACACGTTCATTTTTATATAGAATACGTTTACAGACAGCTTTTATTCAGTATGACTTCTGAAATTCCCGCTTTTTAGCAGATGTGTATAGATAACGAAGCTTTAATAGTTTTCGTTACAAAATTCAAGATTTACTATGAATGAATGTTAACACTCCTACTTATACAATCTCGGCCAGTTACTGACTGATGAAACTTTTTCTATTGCCTTTCTCAAGATAAACAAAAGTTAATATTTTCTTTATATGGGAGGTCCCGCGCCCACTTGTTCAATTCCGTCAATTTTTGCCTGATAATTTGTATCGACTATGAAATCATTCAAATCAATTCTCAAGACATACAGAAATCAATATTTAGTTTGTACTCGAAGTACCACGCCTACTTATATAATCCCACCCCCTTTTTGACTGATAAGTTACCTTCACTACGAATCTATTTGGGCCAAATTTAGAACATTTTTCTGTCGCAATTTTGAAAAATGCACATTTTGTCTGGGTGTGGCAGCACTCAGTAGGAATTTTTAAAATTTATATATCCTATAGCTCGGTCTGGACATACAGAGTGATACTATGAAAGTTGCAAGAAAATCGGTTCAGCCGTTAAGCTGTTCATGAGGCAGAAGCAAACAGACCAACAAACATACAAACACCCATTCATTTTTATATATAAGATAGGTCTGCGCAGCATACCTTATGTGCACTTTTAAATCTACATTCTTTTACAGCCTGAAGTCATATTTTAATTTGCATTTTTGACATTGATGCCAACTGAGACAGAAAGCTACATACTCGTAAACGTTTTACATTTTTTACAATACTTTTTACCACGAGTATACACATGATGGGGTCAACAGATTTGCTTTTTTTGGGTTCATTTTCAATTATTTCAGAAACGAGTGCAAACAAAACACTCACTATGTTATTTCGTTAATTCGTTGTTAATTTCCAATGCTACTCATACAATAAAAATTTATTTAACTATTTATTGGGTATATACTAGTAATCATGTATTTATTTATACAAAATATGTAACACATACATGCATACATACATTTGTATTTGTTTTTAAATTTTTTGATCAGTCATTTTTACAATAATAAATAAAACTTGTCTTATCAATTTAGTGGAAATAGAAAGAGAAAACGCGAAAACGTGTTTTTGTTATAAATATAGTTGAATAGTCAACAACGATATTGTTTCTTATATCACGTGCTACAAATAACTTTGAACCTCTAAAAAAAGAAATTAATCAATTGAATTGAATGTTTAATTGAATGTTTCATAACGGTATTATAAATATTATTAGGAAAGCTACTGCTGATCATGCCCGATAATGTGATTACACATTAGATTTTTAGCAGCCAACTAAAGTAAAGGTTCTTCTAAATAACTTTTTCATTTCTTTTACAAATACTTCTGCAAAAAAAAGCTTATCTGTTTCAAATATCGTAATAATTTTGTTACCTACCAAAGGTTAGGGTTTAACATATTCCATATCACCGCTTATGTTGTATTGGTATACTTTTGAATGGCATTTTAAAAATCTAGTTTATTAAATAAAACAATTGTTTCTGACTGCACATAACATAATACAAAATGTTATGCACAATTTCCGATTTTATTTGTTGTAAATGGTATGATATTTTTATTTGACATTTTAAACGAGTTATTTACTTCCTGATCTACTTAAATACACAGTGCAGGTAATAAATTAAAATACAATTTTATTTTTTTTCCTTTCTTTAATAGGGTGAGTGCACCTAAGGTCGGCATGTACCAGTAGTCGGCAATTTTTGTTTTTATACTTAAATAACTAAGTAATTATGTAGTAAATTAAAACTTTATGAGATTTTTAAATATTCTCAGCTTACAGTTAAGGAAAAAACTCTACATACACCCTACTATTTTGAACTTCTAGAGAACTATTGATATTAAACATAATTTTGATGTCAATGCTTACGACATCAATATTTAAGAATGTTGGAAGAAAAAAAAGTTTGAGTATATTGATAATTTATAAACTATTGGCGATAAACATAAAAATCCTTGGGAAAAAAGTCTACATACAGTTTTGGCAACTCTTAAAATGAAGAATATAAAGGGAAAAAACCGTTAGTTTTCTTGATTTGCTTTATTTTTCAAACATTACAATCAATTAAATTGTGAAAGCGATTTGTAAAACACGTGTATACCTTCAAAATGGTAAATAGAAGAGAAATACAACAATCAATTCGAAATTTGGTGGTTAACCTTCGAAAAGAAAACAAATCTTACGGAGAATTTGCTAAAATAATAAAATTAAGTCGCTCTACAGTGCAAACTATTGTAAAAAATTATTAAAACACCAACAGTACCGAAAAAAAGCCACGTTCTAAAACACCGAAGAAGCTTTCAAGACGCGATGTTAGTAATGTCCTTAAAGAAGTATAAATAGATCCAAAAATAAGTGCCCCAAAATTAGCCGAACACCTTGCAAGATGTTCGAATATTACTGTTTCAATAAGAACAGTAATAAACGTTTTGCATGATAGCGGCTTTAAAAGTAGAATAGCACGCAAAAAGCCATTTATTTCAGCCAAGAATCGTCAGCTCCGCATGGACTTTGCTAAGGCACATTTACAGAAAGGATTGGATTTTTGGAAAAAAGTTGTATTTACCGATGAAAGTAAGTATAATATTTTCGGGAATGACGGCCGATACAAGGTTTGGCGAAAACCGAACACTGCACTTGATCCCAAAAATAGTATACCTACTGTGAAACATGATGGAGGCAGTGTTATGGTGTGTGGAGCTATGGCGGCATCTGGAATTGATCGATTGGTCTTTATTGAAGGCGTTATGAACAGATATAAGTATAAGACAATATTGGAACAAAATCTGAAGCCATCTATGGAAAGCTTGGGCCTGGGAAACCAATGGATTTTCCAACAAGATAACGATCCCAAGTATACTGCGCATATTGTTCGAGACTGGCTCCTTTATCATGCACCAAGGCAGCTCAATACACCTTCCCAGTCAACAGACCTCAATCCAATTGAGCATATTTGGGACGCTTTGGAAACTGAACCTGAAACTCTGAAAACTGCCTAACTCGCGCATGGTCGGAAATTGCGCCCAGTATTACGAAGAATTTGGTGATGTCTATGCCACGTCGTCTTCAGGCGGTTATTGAAGCCCAAGTTGGTCCTACAAAATATTAAAAATATATTGTTTTCTTGTATTTATTTAAAAGAAATTAAATATTGTATTCGATTTTTAAGACTGTATGTAGACTTTTTTCTCGTGAATTTTTATTGTTTTTGTTATTTCTGTTATTGTTATGCTTTTGAATTAGCTTTTTATTTTGTAAATAAACTTTGTTTTTGGTACTTTAACTATTAATGCAAACGCTTTATTAATTTGCGTTACGAATATCTTAAAAACACAAAATAGGGGGGTGTATGTAGAGTTTTTTCCTTAAGTGTATGTTAAAATCAATTTCAGCTTCGATAAGTATTTTTGACAGTTATATCATTAATTCCCATAACATTCCATGAAGGAACATGGGGATTTCTCTCAGTCAATGAGCTGCACCCGATTCTGGTTTTAAACTCATTAAAAGGGACCTACAGTTTAACGCCTGCTCCGAACGGCAGGCAAATGCATTTAGAAAAGTTTTCAATAGTAGTAATACTCATAACCAGTTATTAGCTAATGTTATGAGGTGATACTGCTGTCGAAAAACAAACGGGCTGGTGTTTTACCTACCATATCACAGCGGCACACATTTTTGGCAGTATTTTCCTCTTATTGTCTTTCGGTTTTTTTTGAAAATTCATGTTGTCTTAACAAAAAATTAGTGCGAATGCCGAATTAATAATGTCAATAATTGCTTTAATATAATCAATTTTAAGCCGGAAACATTTTCTAAAGGTTGAAAACTGTTGAAATATGGCTATAAAAGTGAAGGAGCTGAAAATAAGATATATTTTTTTCTCTAATTTTAAGCGATGCCGGCAATAGGATCGAAAAACTTGTAAATATTTCCGACTACTAGAACACCAATGAAAATCACTTGTTCTTGTGGTCGGCGGTGGCTTTATTACTAGTTTTGTTAAGGTTGAGATCTCAAAATACTATAAGACTTCTAGAAATAATAATTTATTAAATCTTCATATCTTTTTCAATCTCAAAAATTGTACGTAGGTCAGCTATATTAAAATCTGGCCTCATCACGAGCCAATGAAGTCTTAAGAAAATTAATATTGGGCTTTATTTTGTAACAAAACATGACCACTAAAAGAGAAAAATTGTAATACAGAGGATCCAGATCAGAACTACCACAGGTGGCAAATATTTGGGAGCTGCGTTTGCGTCATTTTAGCCTTATGGGCAGTCTCAAAATCCTGTTCCAAAATCTACAGCCGATTATGGAAAAGGGAATGATTAAGTGGCTTCATAACCGCTTCCGAAACGGTTTCCGATAAACTTTGACTGATGTTTTGATCCCTTGTACACAGAAATGTAAGTCGGCGACCTCATAGTCTTCGACGCGTGGTTTGAGCTCAGATACTTCTCTAGACTATTGTGCTAACATCTTCGTTTATTATATTTCTTTTGTTCGAGCAACATGTTGCATCCGTAAATAAAGTTTTTCTGACTATATTATCATCGTACTTCTCCAAGAGGCGTTTGGATTTTTCTACAAGTGTCCGGTATTACGTTTTAAAGCCCCAAATTCAAGTCTATTTCAATGATTCGACTCATGAACTGTTGCGTGATATTAATTTTACGTGTTATGACTTTCTGTTTCCGAAGAGGACATCGCAGAATTCTTGATTTGAAAGCTTTATTGACATGCTATGTTAGAACTGTAACTGAGCGGCTTGAGAGGATGGCTCATTATGTGACCGGTCCATGACAAAACTGCTTTAAATTCAATTCATTTAACCTCTAAAATGAAGCATTCAGCTGGAACAAATATAAAATAAACCTTAACCTTAAATACAGTCCGCTAAGAACTACGTCTTCAATTTATCAGAGATCTTATGACATAGAATGTCAAAACAGTTGAGTGATAAAAATTGGAGAAAAGTCATTTATTCGGATGAAAAACAATTTAACTTGGATAGCCAAGATGGCTCTTGTTTTTATTTTCATGGTGTTTATACATCCTTCCCATAATCTTTAAAAAAATCATGTACTTTTTTTGCTAAAATTTTTATTTTAAAAAGACACTAAAAGTACGTTTAAGTAGCTCTTAGACGAGTTAAAGGTCTGTGTTATTAAATATCAAATAGTAAATAAATTAAGAGTCAATTAATGGATAACACAAACTCACCTTTTAATGAACGCATTTTATTCAGTATTTCTTTTAAATGTTCTCTTGAATTCGATTTTCTCCATTTTTTCACTTTTTTTATTTGCTTTAACTCTTAATCGTGATTAACTAATTTAAAGGGTTAACAAACACTTTCCATTTTATTACCACTATTCTACACAAACGGCACACTTGCTTGTTAAATGATTTAGTAATTACGTCATTGTTTTTCCTGCTGTTTTACGCAAGCGAAACATTTGCATTTGTTTAGGCAACAACAAAGTCAACAAAGAATATAACAAAAGAAAGACAATTGCTTTTGTTTTTGTATCAACAGCAACAAAACATAAGAAATTAACACACGAGAATTGCAACGCAAGAACGAACCATTTTTTTCTGGTGCAGAAGGCAACAGCTTAAACTCTAACAGAAATGTTGGTGAAATTGATGGTTTTTTTATTTAAAAACACTTTTCCTTTATTGCTTTGGTACTTAAACTTTATTTAAATAGAATTTTCATTAATTTGAATATTTTTAATTAATTTTTATTTAGTTCTAAACACAATCACTACACAAACGATCTTAACACAGCCACCGAAAGCATCTACCTACGTAACTAAAAAACTGTGGAGACTTTAAGCACAACAACAAAGTTTTAATGGTAAATATTATGGTGAAATTGAATAAGGTGAAGTTGCCTGTACAACAACCAATTTTTGTACGAAAACAACGGGCAATCTTTTTTGTACATTGTATGGTAGATATCAAAAATTTCTATAAAGAGAAAACGTAAGCAAAAATTGTTGTAAATTAGAAATAGGCTGAGGTTGGCATGTACCAGTAGTCAGTAACTTATTTGAGTATAAATACTAAGAATAAAAGCAATTATGTAGTAAAGAAAAGTTATATGAAATTTATAAATATTCTCAGCTTTCTATATGTTAAAACAATTTCAGTTTAGATAAGTATTTTTGACAGTATTTTCCTCTTAATAGTGATTGTCTTTCGGTTTTTACGAAAATGCTTGTTTTCTTAACAAAAAATTAGTGGGAATGCCGAATTAATTATGTCAATAATTACTTCAAAATAATCAATTTTCAATCGGAAATGTTTTCTGAAGGTGGAAAACCGTTGAAATATGGCTATAAAAGTGAAGGAGCTGAAAAAAAATTATTTTTCTCTAATTTTAAGCGATGCCGGCAATAGGAACGAAAAATTTATAATAGTTTCAGTAGTCGGCACTCTACTGCCGACTATTAGAACATCACTGAAAATCACTTGTTTCTATGATCGGCAGTGGTTTTTACTACTAGTTTTGTTAAGGTTGAGATCTCAAAATACATTAAGACTTCTAGAAATAATGATTTATTAAATCTTTATATCTTTTTCAACCTCGTCTTAAGTAACCAATGATCAATAATTATACGCACGACAGCCATATTAAAATCTGGCCTCATCACGAGCCAATGTAGTCTTAAGAAAATTAATGTTGGCTCAGATCAGGACTACCACAGTTGGCAAATTTTTGGGAGCTCAGTTGCGTCATTTTAGCCTTATGGACAGTCTCAAAATCTTGTTGCAAAATCTACAGCTGGTTTTGGAAAAGGGAATGATTAAGTGGCTTCACAACCGCTTTCAAAACGGATTCCTGGTAAACTTTGGGTGATTCTTTAATCCCTTGTACACAGAAATGCAAGTCGGCGACCTCATAGTAAGCTGGATTACCTTTCGACGCGTGGGGTGAGCTCAGATACTTATCTAGACTACTGTGCTAACATCTTGTCATTTCGTTTATTATACTTCTTTGGTTCGGTCAACATTTTTCATCCGTAAACAAAGTTTTTCTGACCAAATTATCTTCGTAAAAGTGTCCGGTAATACGTTTTAAAGCTCCAAATTCAAGTCTATTTCAATGATTTGATTCATGAGCTTTTGCGTGATATTAATTTTACGTATTATGACTTTCTATTTCCGAAGAGGACTTGAGAGGATGCTCAATATGTGACCGGTCCATGGTAAAATCTGACACATTTTGAAATAGCAGTTATAGACTTAAGCTTTAGAGGTTAACTTTCAGAAGCCATATAATATAATTAAAATATAAGATATTATTTTGTGATATTCTTTTTTTTCGTTTTTAACTTTAACATGTACGATAACCGATGTACAAAATCTGACTTAAACACAAATAATATTCAGGATTTTCTTATATGAATTTATCTTTCGTGATTGGTCTTATTGACCATATAAAGGGTCCGCCATCTAAGGTTTTTTTTCAACTAGTGCTTATTTTGTGGATGGTAATATGTCTGGTTTGACAGATAATTAATTTTATCCTTACGCTGAACGAATATGGTTGTATATACGCTTGAACAACGCTGGGAATCTGGCTTGCGATCGACTTACAGAAGATGCCGATTTTGCCAAAAAAAAAAAAAAAATCATCTTTTCAGATGAAGCTCATTTTAATCTTGGCGGCTATGAAAACAAGCAAAATTGTCGCATTTAGGGCACAGAAAACCCGCACGCATACATTGAAAAGCCGATACACCCCAGACGAGTCACTGTTTGGTGCGGATTTTGATTCAGAGGCATAATTGGGCCATTTTTCTTCGAAAATGAGAAAAGAGTGGCCGTTACAGTCAATGGCGATCGTTACCGGGCCATGTTGAACGAATTTTTGTTCACAAAAATTGAAGAGGAGGATATTAGCAACATTTGGTTTCAACAGGACGGCGCTACGTGCCACACAGCCGAAGCTACACTCGATGTTTTGCGCCCTGTTTTTGAAGATCGCATTATCAGCCGCAAAGCTGATGTCGTTTGGCCACCTCGAAGCTGCGATTTGACACCGTTGGTCTATTATTTGTGGGGTGCCGTCAAAGATAAGTGTTACGCCAACAAGCCAGAGACAATTGACGTTTTAAAGGACAATATTCGTGAAGCCATTGGTGAAATACAGCTGCACACAATCGATAATGTGCTTAAAAATTGGACAGATCGTATAGGCTACTGCATGGCCAGCCGAGGCAGCCATTTGAATGAAATTATTTTCCATTATTAACCGGCAGGATTGTAGAGGGTGTTTTTTATAGAGGTATAGAACTTTAAGTTGCAATAAAACTACGATGGATTATTCGATTGACATGAATTCTATTTATCCGAAAGATAATCTTGTGGCATTACATTTTAAATATTATTTCTGGCATATGACCACCACGGCTGTCGCGGATGTAGTCCAATCTGGATGTCCAATTTTCGATGACTTTTTCCAACATTTATGGCCGTATATCGTCAATAACACGGCGAATGTTGTCTTCCAAATGATCAAGCGTTTGTGGCTTTACCGCATAGACCAATGACTTTACATAGCCCCACAGAAAGTAGTCTAGCGGTGTTAAATCACAAGATCTTGGAGGCCAATTCACAGGTCCAAAACGTGAAATTAGGCGGTCAACAGACGTGTCTTTCAATAAATCTATTGTGGTCTTGTTGAAACCCCATCTCCTGGACATCATGGCTATTCAATTCAGGAATGAAAAAGTTAGTAATCATGGCTCTATACCGATCACCATTGACTGTAACATTTTGGCCACCGTTGTTTTTGAAAAAGTACGGACCCATGAATCCACCAGCCCATAAAGCGCATCAAACAGTCAGTTTTTCTGGATGTAACGGTGTTTCCACATACACTTGAGGATTACCTTCACTCCAAATGTGGCAGTTTTGTTTGTTGACGTAGCCATTCAACCAGAAGTGCGCTTCATCGCTAAACAAACTTGGCTTATGAAAATTGAAAAAATTGCAAATTGAAAAAAAAATCACTTATGAAATATGTAAATGAGTCTATTCGTGATGAATTGCCAAGCCAAATTGAGAATAAATCACTTGACAGCTGTTAAATCAGTCGCCATCTTGAAAAGTAATGCCAACTTAAAGTTCTATACTTTCATAAAAAACACGCTTTACTTTCAAATAAATAAAAGAAATTTGAGAAAATATTCAGTAGTTTTCTTTTATAGCATTTCAAAAAAGAAGAAATTATTTGGCGGACCCTTTAGAATATGGACCATATTTGTTTTATATAAGTAACAGTTTAAAATCAATCTCGATTTATTATTTTTCGTACTAAAATATGATATGCCGACAATAGGAACATGGTATGCCGAAAACTGGAAAATTAGTGCCGACTACTGGCAAATTTGGTATTTTTCACAAAACCAGTAAATTTCTCAATTTCAATAAAAAAAATATTTAAATTTAATTTAATAACCTAAAACAAAGCAAACTAATTAACAGTAATTACTAGTCATCAATTCTATACCACATTCACATGAGTAAGAGCAGCAGCAACATTCACCCTATGCGCTCTTGTATTTTATTTTAATGGTCGGAACATTTTATTAATATTTCTTTTTAATAATGATGATGTATAATTTTATAGCCCCTCTATTAACTACTGCTAATAATAAAATTTTATAATAAATTTGAACTTTATTATTATTTTTATTATTATACACTTTTTATGTTTATTTATATGTATAACAAAATATGTATTTTATGTTTAAAAAAACAGATTATTTATGCGAGTAGGTACATATGTATGTAGATATTTATGAATATAATTATATTTATAACTATTATTTTATAAATTTATTACATCAGTGTGTAACAGATGTTACCACATAAAAATATTAATTTTTTTAATTCTACATACATTGTTCGGCAAAAGTATACACATGTTTAATAAAAGCCAATCTAGACCTTTGGGATTCAACCTTGGGAAACCACCAGTAATTCTAATATTGAGGTAATTCAACGCTTTCAATAAGGCATATTCCAGCTCCATGGTAGGATTCTAACCAAACAATCCATAAAAACGGAGCGATGCTGTAGGAAGAAATACAAAGCTAATGTCGATTTTTTTGCTTGAGAAATGCATTTCTTATAATAACAAAATGAATTGGTACATTATGCAAAGTATGTGCAATACTTACACAGAAAAAACATAATGTATTAAACGAAATATTTAAAAAATTTAAAATTTAATGTTTACAGATTTACTATGTTCCTTTAGAGGAACACATACAGTTAGGGTCATTAATATTCGGTTTTTAAGTTTATCGATAGTAACTCCCTGGCATTAGCGAAATGGATAGGTAATCAAAAGAATAGCAAAAATTGAAATAAATGTTGTCAGTATGAGTACTCAAATATATGGAAAAAATAGCTCTATGGTAACGCTGCAACCGTGATAAATCGATCAAAGTTTGTTAACCCTGTTTACTAAGCGCCATTAATATTCGGTTTTTTCCCTATTTATATGCTATTTGGAAAAAAACATGTTATTCAGCTACTTTTCCAGCAATATAGAGATACGTTTTAATAAAAGTGCATAACACCTACTTTCTTGTCTGTTCAAAATTCTACTTCACTGCAAATTATACAAATGTGGCGCAAAGGAAAAAACACTCCTTTAGAACAGCGAAAACTTGTTATTTTCCATTATGAAAAAGGTAAAAAGTACAAAGAGTTTGCTGAAATTCTGAATATGAAACCAAATACAGTTGGGGACATTGTCAGAAGGCACAAAAATGAAGGAAGAATACACTTCATAAGCAGACAGGTTAGCCAAAAAAATTGACCGAGCGGGAAGAAAGTTCAATTGTGCGAAAAATAAAATCTAACCCACGCTTAGGTGCTCCCAAATTAGTCACAGAGGTGCTCAATGAGTTTAAAAAGAAAATATCTGCATCTACTATACGAAGAACCATAAGAAAAAAAGGTTTTCATGGCCGAGTAGCACGTCGTAAGCCATTGGTTAATTTACGCAACCGAAAAGCTCGTTTGAGTTTTGCCAGGGAGTACATTAAGAAGCCTGAAACTTGGTGGGATGACGTTATATATGCGTACGGGAGCAAGTATAACGTATTTGGATCCGATGGGCGTGTAATGGTGTGGCGGAAGCTAAATGAGGCTCTAAAACCACAAAATTTAAAACCAACCGTAAAACATGGAAATGGACATGTTATGGTGTGGGGTTGTATGGGAGCTAAAGGGACGGGAAAATTAATTTTTATCAGTAGAATTATGAATATCCTCCGTCAAAATTTGAAAGAAAGTGCAAATAAGCTGGGCGTTTTAGATTCTTTTAAATTCTACCAAGATAACGACCCAAAGCACAAGTCGCGTTTAATTCAAGAATGGTTGCTCTATAACTGCCCTAAAGTTCTCCATCCACCTGCACAATCCACAGACCTCAATCCGATTGAGAATTTATGGGATGAGCTGGACCAGCGAATCCGCAACTACAAAATAACATTCATTGAAGACTTGAAATTGCGGCTTCAAGAAGAATGGGATCGTATTCCTGCAGCTTATACAGCTAAAATAGCAAAAAACATGTCAAACCGTCTAAGTGAAGTTATAAAACAAAAGGGTTATCCAACAAAATACTGAATTTTATATAAAACCATTTTTCTAATGTATTCTTTGTTACTTTTCAAAGAAAACCGAATATTATTGATATAATAGGTGGCAATATTTTATGCCACATGAATTAATTTAGTTTTTTTTTTTTTGTTATATTGTTATTCTTTTTTTCTAAATACAAATGGGAACTTTCAAGTGTCTAAATAAACTATTAAGAAAAGAAAAAAATGTTGAAAAAGATATACATTTATCTTAAGACGAATCAGTTAAACATATCTCTTTAATAAAACCGAATATTAAGGACACTAACTGTATTTAGTTTTTTTACAATAAGCGCTCAGCAGTTATATATGAATTTAAAATTCTACTGAATAATCAACTACAAAAGGATGTGCTCTACGAAAAATACGGAAACTGCGTAAGAATATGTGGTTATAAGGAATTAATTCCTTTTTTTTTCGTTCGAACTTATTCCGTTATATTGGGTATACAAGTTAATAATGTCGATTCTTTTGCTTGAAAAATGCATTTATTATAATAACAAAATGATTTAATACATTATTCAAAGTATTGTCCATCATTAGCCACTGCTTTTTTCCATCTTTCTGTTAGCATATGGATTCCGCGCCAAAAGAACTGCTCCGGTCTTGAGGTAAAGAATGAATCAAGCCAATTTCTGATACCCTGTTCTGAAGTGAAGCATATTCCAGTAAGAACATTCTGCATCGATCGAAACACATGGCAGTCAGAAGGGACAAGGCCTGGGCATCAAGGCGGTTGAGCAAAAACTTCCCATCCACTGTTTTTCAAATAGTTTTTGACCGGTCTTGCAACATGTGGCCGAGCATTGTTATGATGAAAGATTATGGCTTAGTGTCTGGTCAAATCTTTTGGTCGTTTTTCAGCTCAGAATACAGAGCACTATCTTGGCGCAACTGATATTCGGCTTTGGCGTTGATTTCGCTGATTGGCCGGGCTTAACATATGACTTTTTGCGCTTGCGGTTATTACTAAAAGAACTGTTCCGATTTTAAGGCAATTTCTGATACCCTGTTCTGAAGTCAAACGTATTCCAGTAGGTGCGTTCGGCATCGGTCAAAGTAAACGGTAGTCAGAAGAGGCAAGGTCTCAGCTATAAGGCGGGTGAGTCAAAATTTTTTGCCGATCGTTTTCATGCTGATAATCCTCCATCAGCCTCGTGTCTGGTCGAATTTTTTGGTCGTTTTCCGTTGATTTCTCTCTTCAAATGAATCAATTGTATTCGTCCGACCCGATTTCAACAGCTCATAATACAAAATACCCTTCTGATTCCACCAAATACAGAGCTTTACCTTGGCGTCATTGATATTAGGCTTCAGCATTGATTTGGCTCGTTGGCCGGGCTTTACATATGACTTTTTGCGCTTGAGATTATCGTAATGTATCCATTTTTTAACACCAGTAACAATACTATGCAAAAATAACTTCTTATTTTAGCGTTCAAGCATAATTTCCTACATGCAAAATCGCTTCTCACCGTATCTCGGCTTTTGAATGAATCCCAATGTTTTTAAACGTAGGGAAATGGCTTGTTGCGTGACGCATGTGAAGCATTTTTAAAATAGTATATCAAAACTGTTCACTTTTTGTATTTAAATAAGCTCATAACAAGTGTGCTTATAAAAAGTTGTAGGAAATCTCTTATTCTCTTATTATAATCGCTTATTCTACAATTCATTTACATTTTGCTTATGAAATGGTGTGTTGAGTCATATTATTTTAACTTTATTTTGTATTGGTTATTCCAAAGCAGATCTCCCACTTCACAGCCATTTCTTCATGTGTACTTTCGCAATTTACACATAATCCTAAATTTCTAGAGTTATCATCCATCACATACGATTTTTTTATACGAAAGTGTCTAATCATAAAACAATGTTTTATTATTATGTGTGTGAATGTGTGTATGAATTTTTCATTTACAAAAATAACACAAAATTCATTCTTCTTTGCATAGGAATTAATAGGAAAAAATAGAAAAAATGAAAGAGGAATTGAAATAAAATGCTTTTAATCCTTCTCATATGAAAACTTTTTAAGCCAAAATAATAATGTCTGTCAAGAAGAAAAAAAAACATAGTGAATGAATCAGTGAGACATGGAAATGGAGAATGAAAACCCCAAAAAACAAGGAAAACTACAATATTTCTATTTTTTTTTTCAGATGCCACCGCATCAAAACTGTCAACAATTTTGAAAAATAGATTAGTTTTTGTCTCTATTTTTTCTACATTTGAAAATATGTACATATGTATGTATGTATGTCTCTTTTTGTGTGTATGTGTATTTATATTTCTTCATAGTTTTAATCTCATATGTCAGCATCATGTTTGTATATTTCATATTCATAAGCATTAAGGGCATTCACTTATATGCTATAAAAATATAAACAATAGCAAACGGCAAGTATGTCAGCATGCAGCATATGTTGTTGGCAGCATTGTCAGCTATTTTTAATGTGCCATAAAATAGAAAAATGTTTTTCAGTGATGTCACAACAGCATCAAAAGTTGTTGTTCAAGCTTGCTTGCCATTTATTTTAGTATTTTCCAAGCAATAACCCCTCTTAACCAAAGAAATCTGCTATAACTATTGGGTATTTTTCTAGAGGTTCATAACTTTGAGTTGGCAGCACTGTTTCATTTGATAACTGTTGATAACAGCTGATAGTTGCTTTTAGTTTAGTTTGTTTTGATATTTCATTATGGATAGACTCGGCATTTCCTCGAATGATTTTTGCAGATGTTGTGGTTTTGAGGAGGAGGAAGAGACTATCTTTCGCCTTATGTATCAGTATCCGGCCCTTTCTAACAGACGACAGAAGTTTTTGTCCTCCGATTTCTTGCCATCTATGACTGAACTCTCCAGAATAAAGGTCACCGCAATTGCGAGATTTATTTTCGAGTTCAAATGGTTTTTTATGGTGATTGTTTGATCCTCGGGCTAGCATCTATGCTTTTGGCATCACAATAGGACAAATCTCTGGCCTAGGTGGGACTCTTTCCTCTATGGGGGTACACGACCTTACCTAACCTTATCTAAGAGGTTTTACTTTATACGCTTTCATCGATATACGTTTCACTTTCCAACAAGATATCCGAAATCATTTTCAAAATAGGCAACTCTTTTAGCGCGTATTCCATAAGTTCCCCTGGATAAAGTTCATATTGTATCATTTCACTGCCAGTGTGGTATGGAGACTGCGCATTGTGGATTACTTGTTAATTCTGCCAAATTTTGTTTTTTATGTTTGTTTCGTGCTGGTCAATTGTTGGTTAGTAGTGTTTTGACTCTGTAGCTCTCGATGCAACATTGGTCTCAGCGTGTTATATTGTTAACACATTATGTGCGAATACATTTCGCGGCGGAATTGTGCCGAGCGCGGCGAATTTGTACAAAGAGTAGTTAAAAATGTGTTTACTAGCCTACCACTTCTTTCTCTAAAAGCTATACTAAGAAACCATGCCGTTAGACTAACCCGTGCTAGTATGTGTCTCGCGCTCAAGTACCTATCGACAGAAAACGTACCAGTAGGTGTCCCGCACAGAATGTATTAAATGTTTCTTTTGTGTTCTGTTGATTTACTATTTCATCACTCGGCGAGTTGTGTTATTTAACCCGTGGCGCTGGATGTTTCAGTTTATTGTGGTTCCAGTTTGCTATTTTGCTGCCTTTCTTGTTTTGCTGTTTGCTTGCTGTTTATTTGGTTTTGAATTGCAAAGATGTTTTATCCATCGGTTTAAATTTGAACCAGTGGTTATTCGAATCCGTCAATGCTTATGTTATTCTATTCTCTTACAAAATTCAGTATATAATCTGCACTGAACGCAATAAATTGATTTACGCTTGAGCAACGTTGTGATTTATTGGAAATTTATTTTCAAAACAAAGACAATTGGGCGGAAATTGCATGAAAAAGTCATCCTAATAAGCAAAATTGCCGTATTTGGGGCTCAGAATAATCAAACGTGATCTTACAGAAGCCAATGCAACCATTACGAGTGACTGTTTGATACGGCATGTGGAGCGGAGGCAACATTAGCCCATATTTCTTTGAAAATGAGGGCGACGCAACCATTAGGGTCAATGGAGACATCTATGGCACCATTATAACCGATATTTTGGGCCCGTTCTTGATGGTATTGATGTGAATAATGTTTGGTTTCAGCAGGATGGTACAACTTGCCACACATCTCATGCCACAATTTATTTATTGTTTCAAACTTTTGATGGCCGTTTATTTAGCCGAAATGGTGATGACAGTTGGCCGGCAAGAAGCTGCGATTTAACACCGTTGGACTATTTTCTGTGGGACGTCGTTAAAAACAAGTGTTGTGCCGACAAACCAGAGGCAATTGAGCATTTCGAGATACGACCACATACGCTCGAAAAAGTTCTCGAAAACTGGTCTGATCGAATGGGTACTGTGAGGACCATTTTTTAATTTAAACTTTTAAATGGCACATCTTATACAGACTGAGAATATCCCTGTTGGAAGCATTAAAACATTTTGATTTAAAAAAATATATAAATTCTCACACTCATCCATAAAGAATACATTGATAAGGCTTTTGGAAATCCTTTTATTATTCTCAGTCTATCAAATGTAATACAAAAAACAAAACCAAAAACTATGAGTGAGTGAAAATCGACATATTATCTAATACCTTTATGAAGATGCTCGAGTGAACATTGAAGCTTTTTAGTCAGTGAAACTTTCACTCACAGATGATTTTCTATAAAGCCTTTGATATCATTTCAATAGCAACGACAAACAAAAACGGATTTGAATAGAATAGAGCAGATAGAATATATTTGAAGATGCGAAAACAAACAATGTACCCGTATGTCAAATTACGAGTATATGTAAATAATTATTCAAAAATAATTTCATAATATTTCATATTTAATAATTTTTTATAATTTTTTTCTTTATTTTGAAATACATACACACGTTGAATGAAATCTACTTAAAACGAAATCATAGTGGTTTGCAGTTTCCCATGTCTTGTATGTTCGAAATGAATCGTTATTTTTACTGCAATAATTTTTGAAATATTTTCGCCATAGACGAAGGTAACAGGAGTAAGAAAATAAATTTCGTTATGAAAACAACGCTTCAATTAAAACACTCACACAGTTGTACGCAGTCGGAAAGTCTGTCTATTTCACACAGTGGTCGTAGAACCATCTTAGGTCTTGGATGACATGCCTTTTTATCTGTGATTTGACAGTAGATTCAGGGCTTAATTCCCGCACCGGGATTGTTCGTCTAAGGGAGCTTTAGTTCGAAGTGACTTTGATAACTCCAAAATGAATGACTGTATCGATGCTTGGAGTTCATGGACCCAACCGAAACACTTCGTTCTTGCTGAGGAGATCGCTGAGTGGCTTTAAGGCACAGATCATGGCTATTGCCATATGTGCGGAAATCAAATCTCAACGTTGACAAGTCATCTGGGCCAGATGGCAGTCCAGCACTGGTCCTGAAGCAGTGCTCTTCGTCCATTTGCTCCCCTGTTTAGTGCGGCATATCGGGCTGGTATTTTTCTATCTTGCTGGAAGGTTGCTAATGAGCGCCAAGACTACCGCCAATAGCAGCTTGTTCCGCACTCTCTAAAGTTACGGAGAGTATGAGAAATTTCGAGTCCAACGATTTGCTAAGCGATCGTCAGTACGGTTTCCAAAAGGGCAGTTCTACTGATGACCTGCTGGCATTGCTCTCGGAGAAGTGGAAGAGGTCTATTCGTGGTTGTGGCCCTGAATACCTCCAGGACGTTTGATAGAGTTTGAGATGAGGCTCTCATTTTGAAATTAAATGCTTTTGATATCAGTAGTCACTTCACTCGGTTCATGTCGAGCTTTCTCAGAGATCGCTCTATAAAAGCGGTCATAAATAGGGTCTCATCCGACGAGTTCAGAATAAATTCAGAAATACCTCAAGACTCTGTTCTTTCTCCTACTCTTCTTCTAATATTTCTTAACGACTTTCTTCTTGTCATTCATATTCTTTTGATCGTAAGCCGATCTTGACTCTTGCCGATTTAGACGAAAAGGATGCACACTCATAAGTGGCCTGATCAAAAACTTCCGAGTGAGATCGTGTGGACAGAGTAGATGTTAACGCACACAAGACCCAATGTTGTTTTTTAACACACAGACTGTGTCAACTGTGTCTTCAGTGTCTACGGGCAAGGTAGATATTGAAGAATTAGATGCTCTTGATATACTGGGCATGAGACTTAACTGCGACGTTCGTTGGAATGATCACATATTTCAAATGTCGAAAGAGGCATTCTTATGCGTCGGTTTTTTACGACGATGCGAAAATTACTTCACTCCACTGGTCTCCTTAATATTTACAAGACCTGCATATATTTGACCCAAGATGGAATACATCTGTAATGTATGGGCTGGTGCTTCAAAGTCTGTGGTGGAGCTTTTCGACCGTGTACAGAAGAGTGCGAAGATACTCATTAATGACGATAAGGTAGCCAACTCCATCGATTCATTAGAGCATCGTCACAATGTGGAGTGTGTTTCATTATCATATCGATACTATAACGCTATGTGTTCTGACTAAATTAAGGAATTAATTCTGAATAATCATATATTCTTACGTAGTACCTGTATTACTCGCAGAGCACATCCATTTGTAGGTGAATATTCAGCGAAACGCTCAACGTATTATAAGAGAATTCGTTCTTTGGTCACACTATTCGTTTGTGGAACGATCTTCCAGCAAAAGTTTTCCTTGCCACTTACGACAGGAGTAAATTTAAGTCGAACGTACATAAGCGCTACTCGCTCCATCCACCTTCCCATAACCTATTTTTCTAGTACCAGCACAATTCACTGCAGAAGTAAGGGGTGCATCCCCTGGGTGCTGGTCTTATATAAGAAAATCAACCTAGACAGTGGTCTCAAGGTTAAGACCACAAACATTCTCCGACAGCCACGCAGCCTTAAGGGCACTTGGCTCGAATCGTACGACATCTAGACTGGTCAAATATTACTACGATACGTTGCAAAAGCTTTCGCTTAGAAATAATGTCAAGTTGGTTTAGGCACCTGGACACTGTGGAATAGATGGTAATGAAACTACGTATGCATTGGCCCCATGATATCGTGTATCGGTTCGGAACCTTAATGTGCAGCGCCATTTACTACCATCCTCAATCTAATCAAGGATTGGAAAATTGCCATATACTTGGAACTCAAAGTCAGCGAACAGTCCGCAATTTGTGTGTCTCTCTGAAGTTATCAAGTATGGCAGGCCGTACGTTAAACTCCTAGGACTATTATTTACTGAGAGAAATTATAAAAATAATGACGGTCACAGATGTGGATGTTTGTAGACTGTGCTCACAAGCATCGGAGACAGCAGAGCACAAATTGTGTGAATGTGGAGTTCGTGATAGATTTAAATGAAAATGTTTAGGGAGGCATAGGGTTCGATTAGGTGACATATTCACCATTATGGTTTCAGATCTACTGGTGTTCATTGGGAAAGCAGCATATCAGCTGAACAAACTATATAACAAAAGGTTCACTGTAGATCCTTAGGGATGCAGTGTCCTGCAAAAGTTCCTGATCAGGATGATAATGATAATGTGCAGTTTAAAGTATGTTAAGGGTTGATAATATAAAAATATTTGTTAATAAATTCAGACACTTTTCAGTCAGTCTTCCATTAAATTCCAGTAACCGTTTTTCTTCATTATGCGCTAATACATTTGTAATTTCTGACTTTTATCCGACGACTCATTATAGCCTGGTTCTAAGCATCTACGGCAATTAAAGCTATTTCAACCAAGAATTACAAAAAAGCGAACTTTTTTACATGTGGCACTACAACTAAGTCCAAAATGGAAGCCAGCTTGATCTGTCATGTGCTAGCTTGCGCCAGTTTGGAATTTCCAAAGACGTCAGGTACTGCATTAGGAAGAAGTAATCATTCCTTATCCTAATTTCCGCCTTGGGGTACCGTCTCAAAGGAAAAACCGGCGTTGACTTTATCACTGCTCTTCTAAAAAATTTTTGATGACTTTTTGAAAAATAAAATGTCTAATTTTGAGTGAAAAAATCTTTTTTTCTCAGCTAAGTTGTGAATAACTCCGAAACTGTTGTTGGGGTGAGTTATAGGAAATTTTGTTTCTAAATGTTTGATCAAGTCGTTTTCAAGTTATGATGAAATATATTGACATATCTACCATTCTTTTTAAGCGAAAAATTTGCCACGCCCATAAAAAAAATGTAAGTCCGATGGCTTAAACAGATTTGAAAACAGATATGAATTCAACGCATCAAAATCATTATATTTCATATAAAGGGTCCGCCCTAAATATTTTTTTGGTTTAAATGCATAAAAAAAAGCTACTGAATACTTTCTCAAATTTTTTTTTTATTTGAAAGTACAATCCTTCCTGTTAATAATGGAAAATAAAAATCATTCAAATGGCTGCCTTGACTGGCCATGCAGTAGCCTATACGATCGGTCCAATTTTTAAGCACATTATCGATTGTGTGCAGCTGTATGTCACCAATGGCTTGCTGGCGTAACACTTATCTTTGACGGCAACCCACAAATAATAGTCCAACGGTGTCAAATTACAGCTCCGAGGTGGCCAAACGACATCAGCTCTGCGGCTGATAATGCGATCTTCAAAAACAGGGCGCAAAACATTGAGTGTAGCTTGAGCTGTTTGGCACGTAGCGCCGTCCTGTTGCTAAAATCCTCCTCTTCAATTTTTGTGCACAAATATTCGTCCAACATGGCCCGATAACGATCGCCATTGACTGTAACGGCCACTCCTTGCTCATTTTCGAATTATGCCTCTGGACCAAAATCCGCACCAAACAGTGACTCGTCTTCGGTGTATCGGCTTTTCAATGTATGCATGCGGGTTTTCTGTGCCCCAAATGCGATAATTTTGCTTGTTTACATACTCGCCAAAATCAAAATGAGCTTCACCTGAAAAGATGATTTTTTTGGCAAAATCGGTATCTTCTGTAAGTCGAGCGCAGGCCCACTTAGCGAAGCGTTGTTCAAGCGTATACACAACCATATTCGTTCAGCGGAAGGATAAAAGTAATTATCTGTCAAATCAGACATGAGCTAAGTGTTACCATTCACTAGTTAAAACAAACGTTAGATGGCGGATCCTTTAGTTTTATTTAAAGGCAAAAAAAATTTTTTGCGTTTTGCAGACGAGTGTTATTAATTTCATTATTATTTTATTTCATTATTTATATTCGTATTTATGTCTATAATAAAGACAACAAATTGATTTTCTGCATTCCAATCAAAGAATTGAAAAAAAACCAATTAAAAATTGTGTTCTGATTGCTATTTTAAATTAAAAATATTTTAATGCGAATAAATAATAAAATAATTACCTGCTCTATGTCATAAAAGTGATTGAGGTTTGCTTTTAGCAGAAATTTAAATTAAAATTGAATTATAAAACAAAATAAAATTGAAATTGAAAATCATTTAAATATTTAATTAAAATTGAAATATTTTTGAATTTGAAATGCAAATATGGTTCATTTTCCATTTATTTTGTGATTTTTTTTTCAGCGCCAATTAATGGAGGCCTATATACGACAAAAACGTGCATCACCCGGTATGGTGCAGGCAAGTGATTTACAAATAAACCGTCCAATGTCGGGCATTAGAACATCCACCAGTCGTGAAATGCATGCCTACGATGGGCCAATGCAATTTATAAGTTCACCACAAAATCCTGATCAAGTTTTAAGTAACACTGCTACTACCACCGCCATTAATTCTCTCACAGCAACTACAACAGCAACCCTAACAAATAATAGTGGGAAATATGCCCAAAACAATTCAAATCACAGCAGCAGTAGAAACACACCAAAACGTGGTGGTGTTAATATCCAACACGAAGAAGGTAAATAAAACTGGAATTTATTTCTAGCATTTAATTTCAAATGTTTTCTATATTTAGATGTAATTGAAGAAATTTCTACACATGAGTTGGAAGACATAGAGAGTAGTCCAGTTGTTATAATAGCCGCCGAAACGCCACATCATCATAGTCAACAACACACACACAGTAGTTCAACAAATTCAGCTTCTTCACAGTCCATTATTAAGCACAGGAGTCGTTTGCAGTCATTCGACGATGATTTGGATGAAGAAGACTATGCCAATCGTAATAATATAGCTCATGCAGCACCCGTTATGCCAGCTAAACAAACTAGTGCATCGAATATCTCAAAATCGGGTAATGGTAGTAAAGATGAAGGCGATGATGGCAACACTTCTGAATCTTTAGAACCAGAAGGTGATTTAATCGGTAACATTGAACAGTTTGTTATGCAGCCAGCACCTCAGGGCGTTTTGTACAAGTGTCGTATAACACGCGATCGCAAGGGTATGGATCGTGGCCTATTCCCTATATACTATTTACATTTGGAACGTGATTATGGCAAGAAAATATTTTTATTGGGTGGTCGTAAGCGTAAGAAGAGTAAAACATCGAATTATATCATTAGTTGTGATCCAACCGATTTGTCACGTAACGCCGAAGGTTTCTGTGGTAAATTGAGATCGAATGTTTTTGGCACTTCGTTTACGGTGTACGACAGTGGTAGCAAGGAGGATGCGGAGAGTCCACGATTAGATTTGGCGGTTATTATATATGTAAGTAAAAAAATTCTTTGTTAAAATATGACTTCTTTGAAGGTAGATTTAGTGCGCTAATGTAGAATTTACTTGAGCACGGAAAAGTAAAAACCCTTTGTTCTACTTCTAAAAGATGAAACAGTAGCTTTATATTTCTTTTGCTTTTATATGAAGCATAGGTTCTCAACTACAGTGTTAAGTTAGGTTATGTTAAAACCGGCAGCCGATCATAAGACGTAAGTATGCTACCATAAGGTACCTTCTCAGGACTCCTAACCTCAGACTCTATAATGTCGGTTATTCTAGGAGCAAGTGTCACGCAATTACCACCTACTCACAGCAAAAACTACACAAGACGTATCGCATGTCTGCCCACTAGGCAGTAATCATAGAGTATACCAATATCCTCCGTCTAGTTAGGTTTACTAATTGGCTAGTTCTCCTTTGATGAAAAGCCGTCCACAGCTCTCCCTCCTGCTCGTAGTAGATGTCTTACTACTGTCTGTCAGGTGTACTATACTACTTTTGTAAGCTCGTCGTCCAGTGGCGTTATGCAATATGCTTACCGTTTGCTTTAAAGCTCTAAGCATGTATTTATAATTCCGATTTCTTCACATTTGTGAGCTAAAAAATGCCATTTCTTTTTATTATTATTATTATAGGACACCAACATTTTGGGTTTTAAGGGACCCCGAAATATGACCGTTATACTGCCAGGTATGACTGAAGATGACCAAAGAGTAAAAATAAGTTCTGCCGATTCTAAACAGCAGGGTATTATGGATTTATGGAAAAGTAAAGTAAGTAAAGCCGATTATTTACAAATAAAACGACAATATTTTTCGTTAAATGAACTGAATGAACTCTGAACTTTCTTTTAGAATCTCGACAACATTGTGGAACTACACAATAAGACACCAGTCTGGAATGATGAAACTCAATCTTATGTTTTAAATTTCCATGGTCGTGTCACTCAAGCTTCAGTTAAGAATTTTCAATTGGTACACGATTCAGATCCCGACTATATAGTCATGCAATTTGGTCGCACTTCAGAAGATGTATTCACCATGGACTATCGTTATCCATTGTGTGCTTTACAAGCGTTTGCTATTGCCTTAAGCAGTTTTGATGGTAAAATAGCATGCGAGTGAATGGGGGAAGAAAATCGCATACACGAGAGCTTTAAACAGTAATAGGCCTATTAAGAGTAAATAAACGTTATATTCCTATTAGTTTATAAAAGAAATTGTACGACAGACATGATGTTAGAGCTTAAAAAGTATGTAACTTACAAATCTGTAATTTAAATGTTCAGGTAGTTTTTTTATAATTCAAAATCTATATTATAATGTATGTTTTCGTGTATGTGCTCGAAAGTCTGACCTCGAAAGTCTGATCCGTATTATTGTAAATAAGTTTTCTTTGCTGTAATTAATTTTGTTCATCAAATTCAAGATTAGCCATAGAAATGTTGATTTTTCCTCCTATAAGTTACAACAAACTTATGCAAAATTAGTACAATTATTTTGGATATTGAGATAGAGAGGATTTATTTGAAATAGATATGGTGCCTTAGTTAATAAAAAAAACTCTTTTCATTACTAAATAAGAAGAAATAAGAAGAATGTTACACTACTAACAACCAATAAAGCACAGACACAGAGATGTAAATTTCAATGAACGTCATAGAACTTGAGAATTCCTTGCAACCCTTCCAAGCTGAATAAGAGTAAAAAAAGGCGATTGGAAAATTGAAAATAATAAAGCGGCAAGTGAAGTTGAATAACATCTATACCTCAGCTGAACTTTTATGCTTTCGCAAAGGAGAAAGGCTGCCTCCAACGTGGAAGAACGGCTTTATTGTATAATTATCAAAAAATTAGGGCTGGAGTGTAAATACTATGTTTAAACCATATACAGTACAATATAGATAACATATTGCGAGAAGAACAAGCAGGCTTTCGGTCAAATAGAAACTGTATATATTAGGCCAACACTGTCCGCAGAAATCTATAGAATGGCGTACCACCATGTAAAGGGTTGGCAAAATTGAGGTTAGGAAGTAAACTGGCTTAAAAACACAAATTCCGTTTTATTGACACCAATATAAAATAGAAATATGGGAATTAGTAATGAAATATGATGTCGGGCAAATGTCTACCTCTAGCACGTCGTCGACGTCCGCTCTTTTCACAAAATTTTAAACCACATTTTGCAACAAAGCTTTGCTTATCTCGTCAATGCAGCGACGAATTTCAACTTTCAAAGTGTCAGTTGTTTGTGGTTTGTTCACGTGCAAGTCTTTTAAATGGCCACAGAAAAATAATCCAGTGGCATTAAATTACAATTGACATCGCCAAATCGAGAAATTACGGAATTGTTTGGCTAGCTGTGTGGCTTGTGGCGCCATCCTGCTGAAACTAAAGCTCTCTAATGTCAATATTAGCCAATTGTGGCCACAATAAATTGGTTATCATGGCTTGGTAGCGCCGAGAATCCACGGTGACGGCTCATTTTCGAAAAAATTCCGACCATATGTGACAATTTAGTTTGATTACATAGCCGCCTAATTGAAAATGGGCCTTATCACCAAAAATGTTTTTGTCAATGTTCACAATTAAAATTCTCTGTTCAAGAGTATAGCGCTCCATAGTTAAAATTTCCTAATTTTTTACTAAATAAGTGTCAAAAGCTAACAGTTTAAAGTCAGTTTAAAGTCTGCAGTCAAAACTGGAGGACTTAGAAAGATAAGCTTACAATACAAATTTAATTTTTTGTTTCGAGTGTTTAATAAAAAGACTTCAACCTTCCTCTAGACGAATCCATCCTAACTAGAGGCCCCCTAATTATTATTATTATTACCACTGAGGTACAAAAGTACTTCGACCTTTCGATCTATTGTACAGCTATCCATTCCTATAATATCTTCCTCAACCTCGAGAGAGATTCGACGAGATTCAGGATGTCGATAGGATGCCTTCTAGAATGTATCAATTCGTCACAGTATGTGCTCTGGTGGTTCGATTTCCTCATCACAGGACCTGCACATCGGACTTGGGTCTATTCCAATTTTACTCAAATGTCTATTTAGTCTGTAATGACCGCTCAAAAGCCCGGTTGGTGTCCTCAAGTTGTCTCTGGATTCAAATATTCTGCTGTTACAGTTACCCAACAAAAGCTTAGACTGTATCAAACACGTACGGCCAGATAAGAGTACCCGTCTCACATTGTCTTTATTACTGCTGAGTTTATGCTTCCAGGCTGATCCTACAAGTGAAGTGGAAGCTCTCTTTCATTCCCTCGAATTCCTGGTCATAAGCTGACCCTATTGTCCTTGCCCAGGTGGTTTAATTTACCAAGATATTCCCAAACTAGCCACGATTCCACCTCATAGGAGCCAAGTGCTCGAATGGCGGCCTGGCTATTAGATAGTATGGCTATATCTTGTCCTCTATATTTTCTCTCCAGGTTAAATTGATCACATCTCTCAAGTGCTAGAATGGCGGCCTGGCTATTAAATTGTATGGCTATATCTTGTCCTCTATATTTTCTCTCCAGGTTAAATTGATCACATCTCTCAATTGTGTATACTTCCGACTGGAATATGCCGGCGAGTTTTCGCCTAGGTTCCGAATATTCCTCTCTAGGGCCAAACACTCCCATTCAGACACCTCTGACCATGCAACTTACCTTTGGCCACCGCCACCATCACTTAGCAATGATCTTCACCACGGCATACAATCAAGTGGAGGCGATGTACAGTAGATTAATTATCTACTTCACTTGAAAATCAACTTGCCTTTGGCGATGATGACAAACATCACACGAATGATCAGAAGAAACGTTACTTACGGGGAAGAAATTACAATGCTAAGTATGGTTTACCGCCACCACCACTTAGCAATGATCATCACCACGGCATACAATCATAGGGAGGCAGCTACAGTAGATTAATCATCTACTTAACTTGAAAATCAGCTTGATTACTGAAACTGAAACAAAACAATGGATGCCTTGTATGCTTCCTGGAGCAAAAAATAAAATAAAATAAACACCCAAAAGTCTGCTGCGCTCCCTGTATGTGCTTGTCCATTTATACTCCCGTTCTCTATTTTGTTACCTCTTAACGTAAACGGTAAAGAGAAATCCGGATTAGTTTTTCATCAAATCAATATCATCACACTAAATCTACTATTAAAAACTAAATAACATGAAAATGTATGTACCTCGGCATGAATAATTTGCCTTTTTAATTAAAAAAAAGAAAACGATTTATATTTATTAAAATAATAGTTATAATAATCATATGTATGTACGTAACTCGTATGTAATTATTTTATATTTAACTACGAAATATATTTTTTCTAGTCATTTAAATTCATTAAAAAAATAATTATTATAAGAATAGCTATTTAACCATAATTCAACCAATGTAATGTTAGTTTAGCAATCAATATATAGAATAAGCATTGTTTTAAGTTAAGAATCTTTAAAAACAAAAAATATTTTTAACGGGGCGATTCGAAAAAAAAGAGTCAACACTGTTTATAGGTCAATAGTATACATCGTCATTTTAAAATTAAAAATCTGGAATCGAAGTAAATACATCTTAGAAAGCATACAGACCATCATTAAGTTTATGCTGAAATATACTTTACGATTAAAACACAACAATTCATCAACTATTGAGCCCTACATGATTTCTAACGATGAAAGTAATTTTGTAAAGAAATATAATTCGTACTTTGTTGTTCGTAAGGTAGTTGGTCCACTTATGCACCAAACTTTTTTAGAGCAGCTATATTTTTTTAAAACCTTGTTTCCAACTAGATTGGGTTCAAAAGAGATTTTCAAAAAGGTTCAATTCAATCTACACTCGAAGCGTACTTTTTAGAAAATGTTCCACACATACAATATAGCACATAAACAGAGTAAAAAAGCCAATTTTTTATTTAAAAAAATAATAGATTTATATATATGTATATATATATGTATATACATATACGAGGGCGGATTGGCATTGAAGCTACCTAGCGCTAGATGGCAGCACAAACACGAAAACTTTTTCTTTCTTAGAAACTACGATCTGTCAAACGTCAGCTGTTAAAATTTTAGTCAAATTCATCGATTAGTTTATTTGTTGTAGTCGTTTGAAGTAAGCAACTTTTGTGTTTCTTGGAAAATGGAAAAAAGTGAATTTCGTGTACTGATTTAACACTATTATTTGAAAGGCAAAACGGCGAAAGAGACAACAGAGAAGGTATATAAACATTACAGCGAATCTGCTCCGTCAGTTCATATGGTAAAATATTGGATTGCTGAATTTAAACGGGGCCGAACAAGCACTGCAACAATACCATCAACAGGAAGGCCAAAAGAGGTGGTTACTGAAGAAAATATTAAGAAAATCCTCGATATCGTTATGAATGATCGCCGGTTCAAAATACGTGAGATTGCTGAAATGGTAAACATATCATATGAACGTGTGTTCAACATTTTGCATGAACATTTGCTCAGTGTTGAACAAAAAACGAGTTCGACAGATCACTTCATAGCAGTGTTTGGATATGATAAAGCATAATCCTGCTAATTTTTGGCGTAGATTAATAACTGCTGATGAAACGTGGGTCCACCACTACACACCTGAAACCAAAAATCAATCGAAGCAATGGGTGGAAGCTGGTGGAAGTGCTCCGAAGAAGGCGAAGCGTAATCGGCTGGCAAGGTTATTGCCACTGTATTTTGGGATGCACACCGAATATTGCTCATCGATTATCTTGAAAAGGGATCCACAATCACAGGAGAGTATTATCGTGCATTATTGGATCAATTGGTTAATGCAATCAAGGAAAAACGACCACATTTAAGCAAGAAAAAAGTGCTCTTTCTTCAAGACCACGCATCGGTTCACACAGCATCAGATACGATGCTAAAACTACGAGAAATCCACTTCGAATTGATTGATCATCCACCTTATAGTCCAGATTTAGCCCCTAGTGACTTTTTCCTGTTTCCAAACTTGAAAAAATGGCTCGTAGGAAAAAGATTTATCTCAAACTAAGAAGTGATTACCGAAACTAATGCGTATTTTGAGGAGTACCCAAAATCGTATTATTCAGATGGTATAAAAAAGTTGGAAAATCGCCTTACTAAGTGTATTGAGCTAAAAGGAGACTATGTTGAGAAATGAATAGTTTTTTTTTCCTACTTAGGTAGCTTCAATATCAATCCGCCCTCCTATATATATACAGTACTGCTCGAATCCTAAGCAACTTTTTCTAACGAAGTAATCAAAGTCTCATATTCATTTATTTTGGAGTATTTCAAGGGATTTATACTTCTATATCAACTTCCATAGGATCAACTTCCATAGTTTTCTTCGTTTTATATTATTTAGGCGCACTTTTTGGCACTTTAATTCTAGAATCCTCAGAAGGTGTATAGTATATTTCTTGTAGCTCTAAACCCTGATTTTCTAATTCATCGAGTAGCTGAACCCTCTTTACAAATATTACCAGAAATGTTCGCTTCGTCAGCATGAATTCTTATCAATAACATTTCAGATTCTGCCCCAGCATCAGAGCCATCCTAATCAATAAACAGATAGTATCGATAAATTGTTCAGACCATGAAGTGCTCCAAAACTAAAGTAATTAACAAGATCCAGTGAAAAAAACTGCACAGACTATGAAAAGAAAGCGTAGAGCCACTGTCAGTTTTGATAAACTTTTAATTCGTACTTCAAAGATTAATCCCATCAAGTCATCAAAGAGCTTCAAAAATGGATTTATTATCCTGTTTCAAGTCGCACAACAAGAAAAAAACTTATGGAGACTAGACTTATGGATAAGAGTCCTCGACATGTATCATTTCTCAGCCAACGAAAGCAACACCTGCCACGTAAAAGTCAAAACAATATGCTATGGTCTGGCGAAATGAAGATTAATTTGTTTAGAAAAAATGCAAAATCGTACTTCCGAACATATTTTAGTTCCAATTCATACTTTGAGCTTAATAAATATAAATTTAAGAAACTGTTAAACTGTGTCCCAATGTAACTATAAAAAGTTACAGACGTTTAACAACCTGTGTCGAACAAATTATTGCAAATGTGACTTTGAATATGTACATTTAGTGGCCTCCATATTTACTCTTAGAATTTGACGATAGTATCGATAGTGAAAAAAAACTATCTATGGTCAGCCTAAAACAAAACTATTGGTACTATCGATTGGTTTGCAGCTCTACTCTAACCACTATACTACTATATACCGTGGTGATTATTTTGCATTTAATTAATTTTATACAAGAATGCTGAATATTTACAAAAAATGAATAAAAGTTAAAGCATACCTTGAGGCGTTTGATTAAATGAAGTATTTGTTAATATCACCCTGTTCTGGAATGCTTAAAAATGGCATATGAAAGCAAATAAAAAATCTCCTGTTAAATTCTGGTCGCCTGGTAATTTTCAGAAATTTTAATTTTTGACTTGGAAAAAAAGAAAAAGAAAAAAATTAAAGAAAATTAAATAAAAAATAATAGGTAGGGCATGTGCATATATAGATTATTATTTAATTGACGTAAAAAATAATTTCATAATTATTTTTTAATGAAATTAAATCACAAAAATGTTTCCATTTCAATGTCAACTTATTTGCTTACGAGTAAAATGTGTTCGCAGAGAAAACAACTGCAAATTGTTCAATTAGGATTAGCTGTTTCCTTGAAAGCAACCTCAAACACTCAATGGAAAGCAAATTTTATTATCAAGTTGGTATCAATTTTTGAAATTGTAAGTGTATTGAAAATTGAAACGCAAAATTTGATCAAGCAGCCCAGCCCAGCCCCCTCATGTAAACCAAAAAAGAGTGAAACTGACATTCCTTCAAGTGTTGGTTTTTCATTGAAATAATAATTAATCACTGTAAAAAACATAAAAAATAATTTCTTTTTTTTATTATTAAAAAATCGATTTTTTTATAGGAAAAATTAAAAATTTCGAAACCAATTTAGAAAAATTAATACGAATTTATGGAAAATCGTACTGGTGTATATAAAATGCTCACTGTAATCATATTGCATCTTTTAAGGAACTGAAAATTATGTATAATAAAATGCTACGATTTAAGAATATGTATGTATTTATTTAAAAAAAATAATTCAAATTCAAATCAAAACAAATCTATTTTTCCTTTTTGTAAAATTAAATTAATAAAAAAAAAACTTGAAAAACTAATAACCTAAAAAAACTTGTTAACATCAAATATGTTACATACATATATATGTGTTTGCATAATTTAAACTGAAAAAAAAAATTCATTATAATAAATATATATGTATGTATGTACATACATAATGAAAAATATGTGTAATATTTTTTGTATGTAATAGTATTTAAACATAAAATATTAAAAAAATAATAATATTGAACAAAATAAAATGTAAAAGATCGATAAAAAACATACCTTTATTAGTCCTGATATTAATTAGAAATTTTAAGCTTTACTGGTACTATACATATTGGGTGTACAAGTTAATAATGTCGATTTAGACAACATACTCGTATGTATGGCATAACTGTCACATATGGTTTGTGTCAATAATAACAAATATGGTATTTTGGAGGTAAACATCTGTCATTATAATTCTGTATTCGATAGACGCCAAAGTGTAACACACATTTTTTCAATCGGTATAGTAACGTCGAATCTTGTGCCTAAAAAAGATGTTTTGCGGAAAAGTCTGAAAGTTATCGATTGTTGGTAAAAGCTTAGGGTCAACATGCACCAACTCAAAAAACTTGTGAACGATGATTTGCGCGATTCAAAAGTGATGATTTCGACACAGAAGACAAGGAGAGGCCTGGTCAGCCGAAAAAGTTTGAAGATGAGCCATTGGTGGCATTACTCGACGAAGATTGTTGTCAAACGCAGGAAGAACTTGCATTATCATTGGGAGTCACACAACAAGCCATTTCTTTACTTTTAGAAGTATTGGGATTCATTCAAAAGCATTCACATATAAATTGAAGCCGAGGACGTTGAAAGACGATTTTGCAGGTCAGAAATGATGCTTGAAGTCATTTTTGCATTGTATTGTTACTGTCAGCCAGGCAAATCAACGCCGGAGCGGAATATCCATGACACCAAGGTAATGCTTTGTATTTGTTGGGATCAGAAGGGTGTTTTGTATTATGAGCTGTTGAAATCGTGTCAGACGACCACAGGGGACCGGTACCGAACACAATTGATTCGTTTGAACTGAGCAATCAACGAAAAACGATCAGAATATTTCACCAGACAAGAGGCCATAATCTTCCAACCTGATAAGGCTCGGCCACAAGTTGCAAGACCGGTCAAAAACTATTTGGAAAACAGTGGACGCTAAGTTTTGGCTCACCCGCCTTATAGCCCAGACCTTGCCCCTTCTGTCTACCATTTGTTTCGATCGAACAGGGTATTCGAAATTGGCTTGATTCATTCTTTACTTCAAAATCGGAACAGTTCTTTCGGCGCGGAGTCCATATGCTACCAGAAAGATGGGAAAAAGTAGTGGCTAACGATAGACAATATTTTGAATAATGTATCAATTCATTTTGTTATTATAATAAATGCATTTTTCAAACAAAAAAATCCACATTATTAACTTATATACCCAATACATTACTATACTTGTGTACCTGTACTTACCATATGTACCTGTAAAAGGAGTTCTTAGCCAAAATTTCAAGTAGGATTTAACAACAGGTAATAGAAATAAAGTTGATAACTATTTACTTTGACTACAATAGTAAATCTAACTGGAGAGTAGAGCTACAACGTCCGGGTTTTGGTTTTATCTTTAAGATAAAACTTAAACTGATTTATAGCGATCACCTCTGGAATCTGAGGTAAGCAAATTTTGGTAAATCTTAAAACACAAAACAAAGCAGTTGAACCTATCCACTGTATTATATCAACAACGGTAACATCGTCTTAATATTTTCAAAAGGAAAACTTAAGCTTTCAACGGGAAAGATAGCCTTCAAAAAAGTTGAAACCTGAATATTTATTTTTGAATCAAATCACTTTAATGTGATTCGCCATCGGATTGCGACAAACGATAATCTAAACACTTTTCTTTGTGTTCCCAAGAACCAAAACTCACCGTGACCCAAAGGATATTTTGTGCAGACTCGTAAGTTTTTCTTATCAGGTTGAAGCTGCGTATACATATTTGGTGAGACAGAAAATACCCCTTTTGGTGACTCCAAAACGTGTTTAGATGCCTCGGCAACAGCATTGGTAAAAACCCGGGTTTAAAAAAAATTCCAATGGGTTTTATGGGTTTTTGTTGGTTTTTTTTTTTTTGGGGGGGGGGTTTTATAACTGCTTCCAAATTTCGTTCACCATGCAGAGCGGGCACAAAAAAATCGGTTATCGGTTATCATTCTTGAGAATGATGACGAGTTGATGTTGATGGATTCTTACGCTCATTCTCAGAGATCCGATATTTTCGGGTGTACGCACTCTACGTGCACGCTTACGTCTTGGCGCATCAACAATGAAACCAGTTTTACGAACTTTAGCAATAAACTTGTTGGTTCTTCTCTGCGATCAAATTTTGTACAACATTTGCGTGCAATTTCCGACCAATTGTCTATGTTTTGGAAATAAATTTCCAATAAATCCCAACGATGCTCAAGCGCAAATCTATTCATTTCGTTCAGTGGATATAATATACTGAATTTTGTGACAGAATGGAATGACATAAGTATTGCTAGATTCGATATAACCACTGGTTCAAATTTAAGCCAATAGATGGCCCAGCCGATACATGAACTGAACTTCGAATTGCTCCCATATGCAACGTATTCGCCAAATTTGGCTCCCAGCAGCTACAGAATATACGCTGGGGCCTATTTTGAGGCAAAAGATAAATCGTTCTACAAAAGTGGTATTGAAATATTAGAGCAGCGCTGGAATGATTACACTGCTCTTGATGGAGATTACGTTGATGTATAAAGCTAACTTTGAACAAAAAATAGGGTTTTCCTTTTAACGTTATTTCGGAGGGTAAATATTTGTCATTTATTTTCATTTAGTCATTGAATGGAATAGTGTAGGGAACAAAGTTATTTTTTTGCTTTAAAAGTAGATATTTTTTGCCAGCTAAGCATCATCTAAGCCAGATTCACGCAAAGAGCAGCAAAACATAAGCAAAAAATAAACAAAGAGAACTAAAGAGAAAACAAAAGGAAAAATACAGTGCAAAATGGCCTGAGTGAGAGCTCTCACATTACTACCACAATCATAAAATGCATTAATTTAGTTTGCCGGACGCTGATCTAAACCAATGGTGTTCTTTTCATAGAACGATTGTTCACGTTGAATTCACACGTATTCTTACGCTCTTGCTTTAGTCTTCAATGAGACACCGATGAAAGCTCGTGTGCAGAGAATGTTTGCATATTTTTTTAGGCACAAAAAAATAATTTAAAAAAGTTCTTACGATCTTGCTGTTAGTTATCACTGAAACAGCGACAAATGCACAGGTGTGATGCGTAATTTTTTTAAAACATCAATTTTACTTTTCTGAGAGAATAATTTTCATGTTCTCACTAACCCAACTACATTTTTACTTTTGCACATGCCTGGCATATCTGTCGATTTTTTTCCGTAAAATTAATAAAATGCCGATTTTTGCTCCAAAATGCTGATTAATCGAGGAAATCTAAAAACACGGAAACATAATCGGACACAGTAACGTACGAATACTTAAAATACAATAATCAGCCAATTACTAACAATGTTCATATCCTTTGTAATCTAGAACAGACAGTGCGCTTCTTATAATTGATTTTGAAGATTTTTGTCATACTTCCGGCACTATAGAGTTCAATATTTCTAATAAAGTCACTTTAAGTCAGCGTTGGCTACCCATTATGTAACACAGTTTAGCCACCCGGTTTTTATTGGGTATTATATTTTAAAAAAATGCTTAAGGTTTTCACTTTATATTTACAAAAAAGTAAATATCATTTGCTATCTATTGGGTGTACAAACTAATTAACTTTGATTTTTTTAAAGTAATGAATTAAGAAGTAAATCGAAATATTATCCATCATCGCTAACAACTTTTTACCACCTCTCAGGTAATATTCGAGTCTTGTCTAAAAAAAACATCTCGTCCTTTGAGGCAATTCAATTTTGAAACCAAATTTCAATTTCTTCGAAAGAGGTGAAACAGTGAACTGTCGAAACAGAAAGTAGTAAGTAGAAGCAATGTACAGAGAATAGGGCGGATGCGGTAAGATTCGCATTTGATCGTTTCTAAAATTTTTCGCAACTTTTGCGATGTGAAACCGAGCGTTGTCACACAAGACAATACCTTTATCGTGTTTGTCCTTATATTCTGAACATTTTTCTCATAATTTAAGGTACAAATAAAGTAAATGCAGTGTGTACCGTGATTTTATCAGCTTGTAGTATATAACGCTCCCTTGGCCCTGTCAAGACTGCAAAATAATAAAACATAATGAATAATAAGACATAGTAATTGTGCTAACAAATACAAATATTTTGTAGAATTGCACCATATTTAAAAGCAGTAATAAAACTTTTGTGTTCCCTTTTTAAAAAATTTAATACAATGCCTTTAAAAATCTTCGAAATTTCTTAATTTTTGACAACGTTTTATAGCAAAGATCAAACGAAGTGTAACACTTTTGGTCGAAAAAGAAAACGCCATAAGTGAAAGATACTGACAATTTGTTTCCTTCGAATTAAAACATGTTTTATGTTTTGTTTTAATTAAATTTTTATTGTTTTTTTTATTAATTTGCTGTTGTTGTATACGAATATATAATATAACACTTATTATTCATATATGTATTTTTTTATTTTATTTTCTATTTATTTTACAATACAAATAATTTTACAGTATTTATTCATTAGCTATTTTTATGCATTTTTTTATTTCATTACTTTTCGTCTTTTTTTAATGCGTATAATTTTCTTTAATACGTGCGAATATACATATGTATTTGTAATATGTGTGTGAGTATGTAATTGTGTTAAATAATATTTGCATATTTTAATAATTAATTAATATTGTGCCATCATATATATGTATGTATATATATACATCAACAGTAGACATACAGTTAAATAAATACCATTCGACAATATTATTCATATATTTTTTACCTTCCTTCCGGCTAAAATTATTATTAAAAGTATTCTATGTTTTTTTTTTACTTTTGCTTGGCAGTGAAGTATAAATGTGTAGGCAAAAAAAAAAAAAAATTGACAGAAAAACGAAATTTATTTTAATTTTATTTTAAGCTTTTTTTTAACAAAGATAATCATATATTGTCTTTGTTCCTGTTAATCGAAATCCAAAAAAAGAAATTAAACTTTAGCGGCCGTCATAACTTTTTATGTGGGTGACTTAAAACACATGAGCTTATAAAGGATATAAAGATGCGTTCAAAAAAATAGCACCACCATATGAAAAAATATACTTCGTCTTATATCTTGATTGAGGTTCAACTGATTTCATTGAAACTGTACCACAAGACGCTTATAAGACTGTATTATTATTAAAAAAAATAATAACTTCATTTCACTTAGTTTTTGTTGCAGAGACATCACGAGAATGGAACATATGTAACTCTATTATTTGCTATTGTAAGTTCTCAAAATGTTGGACGAAGAAAAATCAGATCACAAAGTGACATTGGAAACAATTAACAAGGAAATTCAGCGCAATTTGCAAAGCCAACAGCCAAGAAAAAAAATCCAGCAACACCATATGGGTTTTGTGGTGTCATGCAGCATGTTCCCACAAGAATAAAGAAGGTTATCGCGACGTGCAGACAGCAAGAAAGTTTAAAAATCATGAGCAGGTAATGAACAATGAATTTAATAAAAAACAGCAGCAGCAGCAGAACAAAACAAATCAAAACAATAACAAGACAAATCAAAATAGTGGCAACACTCTATAAATAAAATCCATAACCGACCATGATTATTCTTTACGCCGTAAGTATGTTAATATTTTTCTTAATAATTATTCAGTTAAACTTCAATTGGACACAACATCGGACATCGAACTTATTAAATTGAAGATTAATAAATTAAATATCACGTAAATGTTAATAAATTAACCCAAGGTGTTAGTGAAAGTAAATTAATTGTATTATTGAAAGCTATTGGAAAAAGTAAATAAGCAACAGGTAAGACAATAAAGGGCAGCTTTTCTACCCCAACAATAACAAAAAAAAAAAAAAAAAAAAAATCATAAGAAACGTATATTGCAGTACAAAATGCCACGCTTACGTGCAATTATTGGTGGCCGTACACGCCACACAAATTATATGAGAGTTCTGCGCTCACAGCAGACACGAGAGGAGCGCGCAGAAGACAACGATCTAGCCAGGAATTGAATGTTAGTTTTATACCAAAATTATTCACAAGAAACAGTTCAACATAAAAGAAACATTCGGGGCCAGCAACGCGGATCGGGCCCAGCTATCAAAAATATTTTTATTCCATTTGTACAATAATTTCAAAAAAACTTTGGAGCGGAACAAAACAAATCAAAACAATAACAAGACAAATCAAAATAGTGGCAACACTCCATACATAAAATCCATAGTCGGCCATAATTATTCTTTACGTCATAAATACGTTAATATTTTTCAATTGAACACAACACCGGACATCACGATAATTTCAATAAAACTTTGGACGGACATGCAGAGTCCGGAGCTTACAGTCACAAAGCGTACTGCAAGATGCGAATCAGAATATTATTCAATTTATGGGAGCATTCATCAATCTTAAATGCATATTAAAAGTTATCGTAACGACGATTGATAATTTGAACATAGCAGGCTCAGACTTTTTCAAGAAATTCGGTTTGTGGGATATTCCAACCAATTTAATTGGCATAGCAGCCCGACAAGATCCACACGAAGCCCAAATTGCAAAATTTAAAAAAGGAATTTCCACAAGTTTTCAGGAAGGAATTGAGACGCTGCACCAAAATTAAGATTTGTCACTTAAGCTAGATGAAGTTTTGCTCAAAACGTCCTATACCATATTCAGTAATATCGTTAGTGCATGCGGAACTCGAACGATTAGAAAAGGCAGGCGAAATTTCAACAGCTAACTGTTCAGAGTTGGCAGCCCCTGTGGTTATAACAATAGGATTCGAATATATGCAGATTATTCTGCATGGCTTAATGCTGAGCTCTTCCTGATGAATGATGCATATATGCAATTTGAGGTGGATGTTACAATCATAACTATGTTAACCATTAATACTCATCGTGGGTTATACAACTTTAACAGGCTGATTCGTGGTTTCAAGTGCATTTCAACAGGCCATAGAGAAACTCATAGCTGGTATCCCGAAGGAGTACCTCGATGATGTCCTATATCTAGTAAAATAATTGATAATCACAACAAATCAATTTGAAAGGTGCTCCAAAAGTTTTCCGAATATAACATTACACTAAATTGGAATAAATGTGAGTTTTTCGAACATAAATAAAATATCTAGGGCATATAGTAGATGCAAACGAAGTAAGGCCTAATCTGGATAAAATTTCAACAATTTTGAATACGCCAAGACTACAGAATGTAAGTGAATTACACTCACCTTTGGACTCAATAAATTTTTATTCAAAATTCATTGTAAAAATAGAGATTATCAGAGCACCGCTTGAAGGCATGCGAAAACTCATTTATGAAATTCAAAAAAATTTGTCATCAAACTTGTACATCGTAGCAGCTGCATTAATTCAAGATCTTGGCAGACGAAACTGAGAGACTCCTGGTACATGCTTCCCGTGCACTGACACCAGCAGGGAAAAATTACAGTCAAAAAGAAGCATAGACATAGAGAAAGAAGCATTGTCGCTAGCCAATGCACTCCATTTTCGGCTCAAAAAAAGGCATTCTAAAACATTCAGCAAGCAGACTACTATGCAAACTAGATGGGCAATAACTTTGATGACGTATGATTTCGATATAGAATATGTTAGAACGGAGGATTTTGGAAACGTGGACACGTTATCAAGACTATTACTACAGCAACAACTACAGGATGAGGACTATGTAATAACATTTGCAACTCTAGAGTACAGCATAAGATCAATTGTACATGACAATATTAATTTACTACCAGTGACACACCATATTATTCAGGCAGCCACGGTCAAGATTACACATAACAGCAGGTAATTCATTATCTACAAAAAACTTGGCCACGAAAAGCAAAAGATCTTAGAAACAAGAAATTATTACCATATTTCAATAGAAAATCATTATTGACAATAGTAAACGGATATCTATTCAGTGGAGAAAGAGTGGTAATTCCGTCAGTATATCGACATCGTATTCTACAAACTCTACACAAAGGACATCAAGGCCAAGAGAGAATGAAAGCGATAGCCAGAAGCACAGCGTATTGGCCCAGTATTGACTAAGACATTGTTGAGTACCAGCGAAGATGTGCCAAATGTCAAAAGCATGCAAAATCTCCAGTCAAATCGTATTTATATTCGTGGCCAAATTCCATAAGACCTATCAGCGTATACGTAAAGACATCGCTGGACCAATTAGATCTTTTTTACTATCTTATTGCAAATGCCCGGAGGCTTAACAATGTACGACCATAACAGCCAGGAAGATTGTCGACATTATGTTTGATTTTTGTAATCGATTCGGTTATCCAGAAACACTAATATCGGATAATGGGACTCAATTCACTAGCTCTGAATTCACCGAATTTTGCAGACAACACAATACTCAACATATCCGAACAGCTCCATATCATACGCAGAGTAATTGTCAATTAAAACGGCACTTATTGAATGTCATAACGAAAAAGTAAAAGACAATAACAGCCTTCAAGAATTCCAACTCCAGTACAGATTTGCCATTTGCGTAGAGGAAAAGTCACCAGTCGAACTATTTATCGGAAGAAAACTTCGAACAGAAATAGAACTATTTAAGCCAAAAGATTCATCTTCGCAAGGAGGAAGAAACACCAAAATGGAGAATCAGTTTACCAAAAAACAAGGCGTAAGACACCGCAAACTTGTAGCGAATGGAAAAGTGTACGTTAAACTGTTTAAGTAAAGAAAAACTGGACGAAGTCAACGGATCAACGTTGAGGTAATTCATGGTAAGAGGCGTAGAATTATTAAGTCGCATGTAAACCAATTTTTAGACAGAAAGACTGAAATTGAAGACTTATCATTCATTGATTTACAACCTTTGAACTTCTGGAGTTCCAACAAATTCAACTAACTACCAGATCATACTGCCAGATGTACCGGATCATCAGAGTTTTGAGGCAGATAAGCAGTCTATTACTGCACAAAATGATCAAAGTAATTCCACCATCAGTTCAGAAGATACTAGCAGTAGTGAAGCATGTCAGCCAACTGAACCACCAGAGAGACGTCCAATTGGATAACGTAAACCTCCAGAATGGTTTCAGGACTACGTTCAACAATAACAAATTAATATTTTGTAGCATATCATTTGTTGGCTTGATAAAAAATTTACTAATTTTTGACATCTTTCAATCAATATTAAATTCCAGACTTGCTGGGCAGCCACCCAAATGGTTTTATCAGTGGTTAGTTGTATTTGAGATACATGCTGTTTTATACAGGGTGGGCAAATTTGAGGTTAGAAAGTAAATGGGCTGTCAAATGATAAAATGTCAAGAATTGAGCTGTCAATCTTTGACAATTATTTAGTAAAAAATTGTGAAATTTTAACTATGGAACGCTACACTCTTGAACAAAGAATTTTAATAGTGAAAATTTACTATTAAAAATAAAATTTTACTTTATCACTTCGTAAAATTCGAGCAGCTTTTCCTCGTAATCAGGCTATTTCTGAGATCGCTGTGCAAAATAAAACCAATAAATTCGAGATCTACGGTACAATAGATCAAAACATTACGCTCGTAGTGGCCGTAGTGATACAAACATAACCGCTGTTCAGCAAAGTGTTGAGAATAAGCCAGGAACATCAACTCGTCGAACAATTGGGCATCACCAGAGGAACTTTGTGCAACATTTTGCATAAAGATCTTCGTCTTCACGCTTACAAAGTCAACTCGTTCAAGAATTAAAGTCAGCTGACCATTGTTTGCGTTTTAAGTTTGTGAATTGGCTGTTTTTTTTTTTTTTTTTTTTTTTACAACAAAATTATTTTTAGCGATGAGGCCCATTTTCAATAGCGCGGTTATGTAAACAAACAAAATTGTCGCATATGGGGCTCACAAAATCCACAAACAGTATTCGAAAAACCATTACATGCAAAGAAACTGACTGTATGGTGCGGTTTGTGGTTAGGCGGAATTATCGGTTCGTATTTTTTCGAAAATGAGCAAGGAAACGCCGTCACCGTAAATTTTTTGTGGCCTCAATTGGCTAATGTTGACATCAGTGACCTTTGGTTTCTGCAGGACGGTGTCACAAGCCACACAGTCAGTCAAACAATTAAGTTATTGCATGAGAAATTTGGCGATATCAATTGGCCGCCACGTTCTTGTGATTTAACGCCGCTGGATTATTTCCTCTGGGGCGAACCTTTTCTGAAAAATGTGGTTCAAAATTTTGTAAAATTTTAATAATTAACAGAAAAAGTGTGTGTACAAAATATAAAAAGGTCTTAGTCTCACAAATACACTCATACCTCTTTATACGGCCTCTCGCTATATCCGCTTGTTTGAATTATGGAAAACATTCACTTTGCGGCGCAAATTATCTGTTTATACGGCTAAAACCGTAACACCGTTTTTTAACCAAAAATTTAAGGTAAATAAAAGCAAAATATATTCACCTCGTTTTTCGCCATATATTTTCAGAATCTAAAGGGGTATGAGTGTATTTGGCAAACTTCAGTGACCATTCAACATTAACCAGTATTTGCTTGCTTTGAATATGATTTGTAAGACTGAGTTATTTTCTGTACAATGTATCATAAAAGAACGTATTTTTCTATTGGTGAACGAAAAATCGGGAAGGCGAAAAATTTCGCAAAATAGGTGAAACTGTTTGCAAAACACAACCTTAGTACAAAAAGTCGAAAACAATTATAAATTAACTGGAATCTTGAAGCCGAAGCCTCGATTTAGACAGCCTTCAATATCGGCAACAAGTGAACAACGGGCTGGGTTGTACGTAAAAAATCATGATTTGCGGAAAGTATAAATTTTTTGTTTTCATTTAAAGAAAAGTGCTCCAGAGTCGCATCGAATAATTGTCGAGTCATATGTGCTCAGGCCCTATCAGAAGCAACATGCAAAAGATGGTTTCGACGATTCAGAGATAAGGATTTTGAAGTTAGAAATGAAGAACATGGAAGACCACCGTCTGGTAGGACCAGAAAGGTGTGGTGTACCACGAGCGCCTGAAACTTGGTGAAACTGTTAATACAGATCGCTACCGACATCAAAGGATCAATTTGAACCAAGCATTGATCGAAAAATGACTGGAATGGGCCACAAGACACGGCAAACAAGGAACAAAGCAAAACCAGTTCAGCACACAATCAAAGCATTAGGCTGTGAGTTGCTACCCCACCCGCTGCATTCACCAGACTTGGCTTCTTCTGATTACTATTTGTTTTCATCGATGGGACACACATTGAATAAGCAGCACTTCGATTCCTACGAGGAAGCCGAAAATTAGGTGACTTATTGTTTTTCTTCAAAAGATTTTTATTGCCGTGGATTCTGCAAATTGTCTAAAATTAGTAATTAGTTTTCACAAAAAAAAAAAAAAAAAAAAAAAAAAAAAAAAAAAAAAAACGCTGATTTAATACCGGTACACCTGGTAATAGTGTTGGAAATATGCAATCTATTATGGACAAATTAAATTACCTAACAGAAGCAAAAATTGAAACAAAGTGCGAAAAAACTCTGTAGGAGAACGGTCCAAATCACACCTCAAAAACTATAAAGTTCTGATAATAGATCGAAACCCAATCAATGATTTGCGCGAGTGTCGTGTCCATCAGCATACTATTTTTTCAAAAGATACGTTAAAAACAATTATAAGAGAAGAATGTACTAAACTTCCCTAATCAATGATTTGCTCGAGTGTCGTGTCCACCAGCATACTATTTTTTCAAAAGATACGTTAAAAACAATTATAAGAGAAGAATGGACTAAACTAAGTGCCGAAGACAACTATTCCAGATATTTGAGATGTGTTTCGAAAATTCAAAAAGCAAATCCTCGTTTTACTCGATGGCGCCTATCAAAAAATTAATATCATTTTCCCAGAAATTTCAACTTTTTTTTTTTTTTTGTTGCACCGTGCTATAGCAATAGGTCAAATTGGAAAATGTTTTATAAACTAGGTGATCTGGCAACCATATATTCCAATATGCACGCCAAGCTGAATAGATCATCTGAGCAAATTTCAAAATTGACAAATAGTCTGAATAACCGAATGTTTTTTTTTTTTTTTTTTTTTTTTTTTTAATCTACATTGACAAAGTAGACCGTTGCGGACATCTTGACAGCATATCTTCAACGAGGATGTTGAAAATCGAATACAGAAAGCACAGACAGCATTTTCCCTGGCTTAGCAACTATTAACAGGCTCGCTGGTAAGGGGGTTAAACAAATTTGTACAAGTTTTATGATATTAGTAGTGGCATGTTCACTTGATTCGTTCTTTAAATAAGTATTGCAAATTAAACAGTCGAACCTAAATTAAAGCGTTTAGCTTTGCGTTGACTGGCGGCTGACGCTGTATCGTAAACAGTAATGCCATTTAAATTTTCAACAAAACATAACTAAATAATCTAGCAACACTAACGTCAATAGCTAAAATCTGGCAACACTATAAGTTTGACATTTTTTAGACGTACTCACAATGTTTTGATGTTACAAGTGCTACTTGCTTTGTTTACAGTGAGTTAAAAATATTATTGAAAATTTCAAGAGGTTTTTGTTGTATTATTTTTTACAACCTTCGACGGAGATTATCTGAACATAATGTGTCGACAAACTCAGCTCTTTGTATGGTGATAAAGCACCATCAATAACCACAGCATATCGCTTGTATAGCGAACTCAATCGTGGTTAGAGTTCGTTCGCCGACAAATTTCGTGAAGGTCGCCCAAATTTGGTTGTGGTGCCACAAAACATCGATGCAGTACGTGAACTGGTAATGCAAGATCGTCATGTGACATGTTTTGAGATAGAGGCATCCTTGCACATTAGTTCCATTTCAATGCATACGATAATGCTTGAACACTTAGTTGTAAAAAAAAATTGTTCTCGTTGGATACTATGTGGTATCCATTCGTTCAAAAAAAAAGGCTCGCTTCGATTGGTGTAAGGACATGATTGAAGAGTTCAACCGTGGTGTTTCAAAAAAAGACGTGTATAAAATCGTGATAGGCAACGAATCATAGATGTAAGTGTACTGGAAACAACAAGTTTAACCAAAAATTGTTTGTGGAATAAGCACAGCAAAGCAAATGGTCGCCTTTTTCCACGGCCGAATGGTTCATGTGTCACTGTTCGGCTTGAACAACCTAGGACGGTCAATTCTGAGTGTCGTTTGCCGGAAGTTTTCGGAGAAATTTGCAAAACCAACCACCGAAGACTATTCATCATGACAATGCGATACAACTTATCAAATGGTGAATTTTGAGCAGCCAAAGCATCGAATTGATGCCTCTACATCCGTAGAGTCCTGATTTGAAACAAAATGAATTTTTTTTGTTCCCGTATATCAAAGCTAAACACCGTGGTCAACGATTTACGAGTGCGGCAGGAGCGGTTGAAGCGTTCAAAAATCGTGTTTTTAGGATGTCTTAAGAGGAATAGGAAAACTGCTTTGAGAGATGATTTAAACGAATGCAAAAGGGGAATATTTTGAAAAACAATAATGCCATTTTCATTTAAAAGTATGTTATTATTTGCGTTTCACAAAATTAAATAAGATAGCAATTTCTTCATGCTTCTTAGCAATGTCTTAGAATGACACAATATGTTTCATTCTCAAAATTGTGTTTGGCAAAACATATTGTTTCAATCAAGATTCGGTCGCGAACGATGAATAATTTGCTGTCCGTGTGAACATGTCATAAATATTTTATATATGAAATGAAAATATTAATATATAAATAATATATAGGGTATAACATTTCGCATAGCCGTGCAAAATTAAAACTCATTATGTTTCATTAGAAAATATATTTTCATTAAATTTATTTATAAGTAGTGTTTCTTTCTTTAAAGATTTAAATGCATTATTAAAACACACATATGTATTTTCAATTATAAATATGTATATAATTTATATAAATATAGTTTTGCTTATTATTATTTTAAATAATTATTTACTAGAGTGCGAGTTTAAAAAAATTGCCGTGATTCAGTTAAAGTATTGATTATTAAAATTATTTTCAAAAGTTAATGTTTCATTAACTTCATACGTATGTTTAGTAAGAGTTTAGGTTTATTTTCTTTTAATTTATATTTTTTTAGTTGAAACACTTTTATTGTTATAATTTTAAATGTTATTTATATTTTTAATATATAAATATTTCTGTGATTATTTGTAACTGTAAGAAAAGAATTTGTTTTTTACAAAATATTTTACAAACTTAAAGATAAATTCTGTTTTTGTTTTTAATTTATGGTTTTGATTTATATTTATGTATGTTTATAATTTATGTATATATGTCTATTATGTAGTGCTTAAATGTTAACTCTATTTTTATATATATATTTAGTTTTATGCACTTATATGTTTAAGGTGTAGAGAGATTCGTTTATTATCTTTAAAATGTTAAGAGGTCATATATTTATAAAGAATTTACATTTATTTTTTATTTATTTTTTATTTATTTATTTATTTATTTTTTTATTTTAAACAAACACATTTTTGTAATTGTAAAGCATTATGGTATGGATTTTTTTTACTTATTTTTAATTTATAAAAATTGATCTAAAAAATTTCATGTAAAAAACACAACTTATTCTTAAATATACATATACGAAATGTTTTTATTATAATAAATAAAATAATTTGAATAATACATTATATTAATAATACGTTAACAATAAATAACTAACCGCCATATTCATAAAAGATAAAATATATACCAAATTTTTTGAAGCAAATTTTTTATGCTAAATTTTAAATACATTACAAACTCATTTAAAATTTTATGAATATGAGGGTAAAACTGTAAAAAAAATAAGACTGTAAATTTGTAAAGATTTTTGTTAAAGAAATTTTTTTTTTTGTATTTATAAAACTTTCGGCCGCTTTATATATATATAAATATGTTTTTAATGAATATAATCTGGCAACTCATCGTTACGTATATTCTCAATATTGTTACTCTGCTCAACAGCAGAGATTTGTTCTTTTATATTGAATTACATTTAATATTTATATTTTGTGCATTATTCTTTATATGCGCTTTAAACTTTGTTAAATAACCTAGGAAGTGTGACATTTGCGATTATCCTGTATAGCTAACAATAAATACATTGATTTCGTTATAGTTAACTTTACAAAACGTACGTATTTATTTCTCTTAATTATGGTAATGAATTCCGCGTATATATGAATCTGTTGTACAAACGCTATCAAGTAATTTATCACAGCTCATCTATTAAAAAGTGGGTTTTGAAATTGAGAGATACATTAGAAATTTCAAAAGAGTTCTGTCCATTAAAATATGCTAGGAGCGAGTTGAGGTTTCTTTTTTTGTGACCAATTAAACCTTATTAGATGTAAAATTGTAAATTCTAGTAAAGCCACTTTAAAGTCTGTCAAACGGGAATTATTTTGAAAGTTTTAAAAATAAAAATAATTAATTCGGTTCTAAAAAAATTCAATAAAATATGGCCGTGTGATCAGAAAAAAAACTAATAATAATTTTTTATTTACTAACGGCTGTATTCATAAAAAACCCTATTAAAAAATCTTAGCAAATTAACTATTAAACGATTTTATTGCTTTGTTGGCAACACCACGTTATTTTATTTGTCACATTCGGTTTAGTGATGATACAAAAAACTTAAAGTACTATTTTCAAAATTCATAAAAGTAGTGAAATAATAATAAAATAGCAAACGGATTCCTAAAAGTAAAGGCACAATCTTAATGTGCATAGGTAAACTTAAGCGACAGTGCGAACTCATATAAAACATATGTGACAAACCATATTGTACTTAAGGAACTTTTCGTCAAGTTTCGTTAAATGATATTTGCATATGTAAAGAGCGAAACTGAACGCACATTCCTTGTTTAAAGCATTTTATGTGTTTCTATTCAATAAAATAAAATTTCCAAAAAAAAAAAACATTAAAATAATAATTTAAAAAAAAAAAAAACGGAAGGCGCGGACGAGAATTCGTTTATTGTTACATTAATAGAAAACGTAATTTTTTAAACTTCAATTCAGGAAATCACCATACATCTTTCAGCAGGATGGTGCTCCGTGTCATACTGCAAAAATTACAAAGAAATGGTTAGAAAACAATAATATTAATGTTCCGGACTGGCCGTCTTCTAGTCCTGACCTAAACTCTATTGAATCGGTTTGGGCTATTATGAAAAAATGATTGAGAAGTGATCCCCAAACAACAGTTGCAAACCTTAAGAAAAAAATACAGGAAATATGGGAATCCATTACACCAAAAGAATGCCAAACATTAATAAATTCTATGAAAAAAAGAGTCACAGCAGTAGTTAAGGCCAGAGGTGATGTTACTAAATATTAAAGTGAAATATTATACAGTACGAAATTAAAGTGGCCACAATTAGTGCCTTAGTACATTTATAAACCGGTTCATCTTTCATTTCCGAAAATATTATCAGAGAGTACGAGTCTCAAGTTGACAGGGGAGTATATATATGACGAATCATTGTGACAGTATATATGGTATTGGCATATAGGTTTGACAGTCTTGACTTTGGTGTTGCTGTCTACGAATCATTGTCACAGTGCTTATACAAGTTAACGCCAAGAATGTTGCAACATAAGTTTTAAATGAAAACAAATAGTTTTTGCTGACGAATGGTCTGCAAGCTATAGTGGGAGCTTCCGCCGTGTCCAATTAAATTCCTAGAAGAAAATCAGGTGATGCAAAGCTAAAACATAATTAGTATATAAGAAAAGAGTTTGTTAGTTCTAAGTTCAGTTGTCATTCACAATTCAACAAATAAACAATACTTCTAACTTGAAATCAGAAGTTATTTTTTTTTTTTTTTTTAACGCAAAAAAAGTGTGTAATTGGTTATTGTTAAAGATAAAAAAGTTATACAAAAGAAATTTTGGAGCGGTTCGCCGGTGACCAAAAACAGAGAAAAAGAGAAATGCGTGTGATAAAAATAACGTGTGTTAAAAAACAAAATACTCTGTCGGTCCAACGGGCAATCGCTGATTGTCCGAAGTTGGTTCTCTACTACAAACATAAATGTGGAGAAGGAAGCCCTTTGTAACTGCTTTATGTAGCGATAGGAACCATTATACCATCACTTATAGTACTAGTTTATACAACTTTTTCAAATACTTAGCTATATAACCCTACATACTACCAATTAGTACAATTCATGTATCTAAACATGCGTGGTGACGGCCATTATTGTAAGCAAAAATATAATTTGTTTATTAATAAAGAAGACGTCAAACAGGAAGGTTGTGTTCGGATCATTTTCAAGAGTTGGCATTTTAACGGTACGAGGGTACTAGTCGCTCTACCAAGGACTTTTTTTTAGTTCAAAACTAAAATTATATTGAATATACAATACAATATCAAAGTAGTGATGATGAATATTAAAACTTTATTTTTCTTACATAAAAAAATACAAGCAAGACATTTAATAAAATTGATATAAGAATAGAACCGCAACTTATATTGTTCAAAAATTAATAAAGTAACTGCTTTATGTAGCGGTAGGAACGGTGTAGTGGCATCCACATTATACCATCACTCATAGGACTAGTTTATACAGCTTTTACTAATACTTAGCTATATAAACCTACATACTACTAATTGGTACAACCATTCATGTGTATCTACACATGCGTGGTGACGGCCATTATTGTAAGCAAAAATATAATTTGTTTGTTAATAAAGAAGACGTCAAACAAGAAGGTTGTGTTCGGATCATTTTCAAGAGTTGGCATTATAACGGCACGAGGGTACTAGTCGCTTCACCAAGGAATTTTTTTTTTTTTTTTTTTTTTGAAAACTAAAATTCTATTGAATAATATACAATACAATATCAAAGTAGTGATGATGAATATTAAAACTTTATTTTTATTACATTGAAAAATATTTGTTTAAATTAAACAAGCAAGACATTTAATAAATTTGATATAAGAATAAAAACGCAATTTATATTGTTCAAAAATTAATATAAATTTAAAAGGAAATAATTTTCAGCAAATACAATTTGCGCCCAAACGACCATCTGGGCCAACACCTCAGGACAGGCCAGAGCCAATGGATATCGAATTAAGTATGCGCTCGAACAGAGTGAATTATATGAATAGGCCCAAGCCTAATGACTTTTATGGTAAAAGGCCCAGGTAGGCTTCAAACTTGAGGAGTTTTATGCATCTATAATAATAAAAGTTCAGTTGTTAATAGACTTACGTGCGTTTAAATACACAATATTGGCGACGAGGTAAATTAAAAAAAAATCGTACTTACGACTGCGCGTACATAAAATTAAAAAAAAAATCGTACATATACATACAAAATATAAAAATTGCACATACGGCAATTTTAGTATACATACACGATTTTTTTTTTCTTTCTTTCTTTCCAAAAGTGCAACGGGTTCTTAAAAAAAGAACCACTAAAACATCAAACAAAATCTAAGGCATGTTCCAATTGTTGGTAGAAACAATAGGAATCATATAATGTAAATCACGTTGAGAATCAGGGAAACTACCTGAGCCCGGAGACCATACATCAGGGTTTTTCATTCTCAGAAGATATTGTTGGCACACTTTAACTAACACAATTTAATATTAATATTGAAATACATATTTTACTGAAACTCCCGAATTCCAATAAAAATGGATGTGAAGATTTAAGTTATTGAGCGTATTTAGAAACTCATTCAATATTAGTTAAGTAGTAAGTATTTTCATATTTAATATATAAGCCAAAGATTTTTTAAATAAATAAGCATCCAGACTGCTTAGACTGCTTAGATTCAAATAAAAAACCATTTTATTAATTAAATGTGCTATACTGGAAGAGATGGTAAAAGATTACCAGAAACAGGCATTCATTAGGATTAGGATTATATGGAGGACAATGAAATCAGCCCCATTGAGTGTGAGGCAATACTGAGTATGGAAGAGGACGAAAAGACGAACATTTAAATTTGGATCTAACCTCATATTTACGGAAGTTCATAAAGAGTTATGCGTTAATAGCTAAACCATTGACGGATTTATTGTGGAAGAATGTACCGTTTAACCTTAAATATCATTTAATATCTTTTGATGGCAATGAAATTTTATGGTATGAATTTGATATGTTGCTGTGTTAAGCAAAACGAAATTTTACCAACACATACATATTATTTGTCAAACCAATTTAGACGCAGCCATCGAGCTTTAGACAGCGCAAGCCCACATACACACACACATCACTGGAATAAGAACACATACAGAGTGGGCATTCTGGATCATGATTCAGCATACATAAAGGCAGCGTTATATACCGACTGTAGCATAGTTATGATCCATCCGATTCTGTATCGAAAAAGTGATGTTAGATATAAGTATAAGTTAACGCCAAGAATGTTGCAGCATAAGTTTTAAATGAAAATACAACACTTTTTGCTGACGACAGGTCTGCAAACAATCGTAATAGCTTCCGCCGTTTTGCAATTAGATTCGTGAAAGTAAATCAGGTGATGCAAAGCCAAGGCATAATTAGTTTACAAGAAAATAATTTGTTAGTTTTAAGTTCAGTTGTGATTTACTATTTAAAAAATAGGTAATGCTTCAGACTTGTAGTCAGTAGTTATTAAAAAAAAAAAAAACGCAAATAAATAAAAAAGCGTTTAAATTATATAAACAAATTACTTATACAGTGTTGTATAACGAAAATAAAGACATCAAGTTAAGAGTCAAAATAGCAAAAAATAATAATAAATAAATAAATAAGAGATTGATTTTAATTTTCTCTTGTAGAAAAGGAATGTTTAGTGACAGTGGATTAAAAGTTATGTGTCAGAAAACAGTCATGAAAAGACTCGATGAAACATACAACAGCATGGTGACTACGGTACAGACAGCCATGTTGTCATCGAAATACTTGTGCACCACAGCGGACATTTGGTCGGGTAATCACAGGAATTTCTTGAGTTACACCTGTTATTGGCTTGATCAAAATTTCCAAAAGAAGTCAGCTGCTTTGGCATGTAAGCGAATACTTGGTGTCCACTCGGCGGAGAAAATCGCGCAAATGATCGGGGATACTTCCTTTGGCCTCAACACGACCAACATTATAATGACTATCACGGACAACTGGTCGAACTTTGTCAAGGCATTTCGTGACCATGGCTTGAGGTAAAGTGATTATGATGGCGAAGAGGATTGTTAAAAATGCTGTTATCGATGAAAGCCTCCCTTCCGACACCTTAGATTACACAGATGGTTACATTGAAGAAAGTGTCACTGAGGAAATTGAAAATGTAGCTTCCACGAGTAAAAAGGGAATTTACTCGAGAAAAGCTTTGTCTGAGATTTTGCAAATGCAAACAGAAATGCTTACTTTTAAGAAGGAAAGAGCAGAAAAATAATTAAAATGGAAGGAAAAAGAATTTATTTTAAAGGAAGAGAAATAGAGCTGCGTGAAAAAGAGATTAAAAGCAACGAGCGTTTAAAAGTTATGGAGCTGGAAATGAAAGAGAGGTTAGCAATGGATATTTATGTATATCAGGCATGGAAAATTAAATAATTTAGTACTTTATTCAGCACTTTTTCAGATTAAACACTAGAATATACTGTAGTCAAGTCTATGGTCTAGTCTACTACTTTTACTAATATTTATATGACGTACTGTTTTTTGTTTTTTATTTATAAGTTAGGTGAATTAACATGTTTTTTGTTTTTTTATTTATAAGTTAGGTGAATTAAAATGTACATTGAAAAAATTAAATATTTTGGTTTTGTATAAAATGAAGCAAACTGGCTTGAGTATTACTTATTGGAGGTAAGATTATTTGTGCTGTAAGTATTTCACTATTATTTTCATTTTCGTTATTAAATTTGATTAAGACGGTATGCAAAATGCAACAAAGCATAATCCAGTTGTTGCATTTTATTTTACTCTCATTTGAGTTCATTCGAAATTTAAGTTCTTTTAAACTATTAAATTTCTTCTTTAAAATACCAAAGCAATTCTCTAGTCGAATTCGATATTTAAAAAAGTGTTTGTTGTAGAGATCCCTTTTAGCTTTGGAATGTTCGATGCTGTTTCGCCTAAAAGGCGTCAACAAAAATGTTTTACGGGATAATCGCTATCACCAGCAATCCATTCCGGCGGCGACAGAAGTCGTTCAGGGTGTTTTGCTAGTGGAGAGTTTAAAAAAATGTTTGCGTTATGTACGCTACCTGGATAACCTATTGTTAGCTGTAATTTGCACTCACAAACTGCTTGAACTTTAACAGCATATTGACGTTTTCGAGAAAAAAATAACTCGTGGTCTTTGACAAGTGCTTCACATAAAACAAAATTTGTTGTCGTTCTTCTGCATTAGGCCAGCGCTTAAGAAATTTTCTTTCAAATTTAAAATTTATTTAAAAAGACGTTGTGTGACCTTTTGTATTGTGCCTCTGTCACCTACTCCAAAGAGGGTAACTACTTTCCGTGTTGAAAGTCTACCGCCAGAGAATCCCAACAGATAAAGCACGATTTTTAACCGCACATCAATTGGATGCTGTGCTGTTTTTGGACTTGTGTTAAACACATCATCATCTTTAATCAAGTTCAGTATATGCACAAATTCCTCTGGCCGGACCCTAATCATTTGATTAAACCGGCTGTCGTCAAACATTGTTAACACGTTTTGGTTCCACTTATTGGATTTTAGAACTCCAAGGTGGATGCTTCTGCGATTAGTGAGCAAACTAGCGACGTTTATATATTATATATATTATATATATTCTATATATTATATATATTATACATATTATATATATTATATATATAGCATAGCTTGGGGACAATAAAAATTTGAAATTTTATAAAGGATTTTGAATGTCTTTATATGGCTTCTATGTCTATATATATATATATATATATATATATATATATATATATATATATATATATATATATATATATATATATATAGACCGAAAGCGGATATATATATAGACCGAAAGCGGATATATATATATAGACCGAAAGCGGATATATATATATAGACCGAAAGCGGATATATATATATATATACACCGATATCGGATATATATATATTTAGACCGATATCGGCATATAAAGACATTTCAATTTCCTTCCCAATGTTATACTCTTACGACGTAACGCATAATTTGCGTACAGTTATATATGGCGCACATTTTTTGGGAATATGTACTTAAACTATGCTTCACGTATATGAAAATTATTGTTGCCATATTTTTCTAACAAAAATTTCGCATTTTTTTAAACGGCGTTAAGAATTTTAACACAATGTTGTAGTTTTTCTAAGCTTACATGTAAAGAAAAAATTAGCTTTTTACTAAATTAGATTGTTTTAATTTGTACATGTACGTATCAAGGGGGATTTAATATATTAGTGTAATTATTATATTGGTAAAATTATCAAACTAAATTCGTCATATGTCTTTTTTTATTAATTTTTTGTAATTTGTCATAGGAAGGCGTATGACAATTAAATGAATCTATTATAATAATAATATTATATTATAGTAAAAACATTAGGTCTTTGGTTGAATATCTGAATAAAAATGAAACTCATATTTGAAACGAGCCTTAGGCTATTTGCATCAACAATCGTTTGCCATTTTTGGGTCAAACCAATTATAGTGTGTACATACAAACAACACATTATAACTTGCGACCCTGTAATTAGTATCCAAAATGTAATACAATAAGTATTTAAATTTTAATATAAAACTTTTAATGTAGAAATCAAAATATGACACAATAAGCAGCATATTAATAATAGAAACAAGACCACACAAAATTATAAACAGAAACTGCAATGTGTTTGCAATTAAATTTGAATAGTAATGATCACAGCACTTGAAATAGATCGTTGGGTATCATTTCACAAAAAATATTGAAAAGAAAATTTATTATTTCCAGATTCTCAAGTAACTCATTATATTGTAAAATGAGTGGAATATTGAGTGAAATTTTAACCAATGAAAGTGCAGTGCTTACTTAAAGTAGGTCTTACTTTGCATTAGAATGAGTAAGAAATAGTTTTGTAAAAATAGATTTAATTGGTATAAATAGTTCAAAATTTTTTAAAAAAGTTATACAAAAGAAATTTTGGAGCGGTTCGCCGGTGACCAAAAACAGAGAAAAAGAAAAATGCGTGTGATAAAATAACGTGTGTTAAAAAACAAAATTCTCTGTCGGTCCAACGGGCAATCGCTGATTGTCCGAAGTTGGTTCTCTACTACAAACATAAGTGTGGAGAAGGAGGCCCTTTGTAACTGCTTTATGTAGCGATAGGAACCATTATACCATCACTTATAGTACTAGTTTATACAACTTTTACAAATACTTAGCTTATAACCCTATATACTACCAATTAGTACAATTCATGTATCTAAACATGCGTGGTGACGGCTATTATTGTAAGCAAAAATACAATTTGTTTGTTAATAAAGAAGACGTCAAACAGGAAGGTTGTGTTCGGATCATTTTCAAGAGTTGGCATTATAACGGTACGAGGGTACTAGTCGCTCTACCAAGGACTTTTTTTTTAGTTCAAAACTAAAATTATATTGAATATACAATACAATATCAAAGTAGTGATGATGAATATTAAAACTTTATTTTTATTACATAAAAAAATATTTGTTTAAATTAAACAAGCAAGACATTTAATAAAATTGATATAAGAACAAAAACGCAATTTATATTGTTCAAAAATTAATATAGTAACTGCTTTATGTAGCGGTAGGAACGGTGTAGTGGCATCCACATTATACCATCACTCATAGGACTAGTTTATACAGCTTTTACTAATACTTAGCTATATAACCCTACATACTACCAATTAGTTCAATTCATGTATCTAAACATGCGTGGTGACGGCCATTATTGTAAGCAAAAATATAATTTGTTTGTTAATAAAGAAGACGTCAAACAAGAAGGTTGTGTTCGGATCATTTTCAAGAGTTGCCATTATAACGGTACGAGGGTACTCGTCGCTTTACCAAGGAATTTTTTTTAAGTTAAAAACTAATATTATATTGAATAATATACAATACAATATCAAAGTAGCGATGAATATTAAAACATTATTTTTCTTATATAAAAAAATATTTGATTAAATTAAACAAGTAAGAAATTTAATAAATTTGGTATAAGAACAAAAACTCCATTTATATTGTTCAAAAATTAATATAGTTAGTAACTGCTTTATGCTGTTTACTAAATTAGATTGTTTTAATTTGTACATGTACGTATCAAGGGGGATTTAATATATTAGTGTAATTATTATATTGGTAAAATTATCAAACTAAATTCGTCATATGTCTTTTTTATTAATTTTTTGTAATTTGTCATAGGAAGGCGTATGACAATTAAATGAATCTATTATAATAATAATATTATATTATAGTAAAAACATTAGGTCTTTGGTTGAATATCTGAATAAAAATGAAACTCATATTTGAAACGAGCCTTAGGCTATTTGCATCAACAATCTTTTGCCATTTTTGGGTCAAACCAATTATAGTGTGTACATACAAATAACACATTATAACTTGCGACCCTGTAATTAGTATCCAAAATGTAATACAATAAGTATTTAAATTTTAATATAAAACTTTTAATGTAGAAATCAAAATATGACACAATAAGCAGCATATTAATAATAGAAACAAGACCACACAAAATTATAAACAGAAACTGCAATGTGTTTGCAATTAAATTTGAATAGTAATGATCACAGCACTTGAAATAGATCGTTGGGTATCATTTCACAAAAAATATTGAAAAGAAAATTTATTATTTCCAGATTCTCAAGTAACTCATTATATTGTAAAATGAGTGGAATATTGAGTGAAATTTTAACCAATGAAAGTGCAGTGCTTACTTAAAGTAGGTCTTACTTTGCATTAGAATGAGTAAGAAATAGTTTTGTAAAAATAGATTTAATTCGTATAAATAGTTCAAAATTTTTTAATAAAGGATGGGAACATTCTTGTATCTACAACAAAATGTTTCTCTTGTTCTTCTAACCGAGCACCTTAAACAGTGCATGTAAGAAGTAAAACTGCTATGGCCAGACATAGCATCATAAACAAGCTAGCAAACCATATACATATTTCACATTACAGTATAAAGGAATTTTGGTGGCCAAAAAAAAGGTAACTTCCGAAACTCTGATGATAGATAAGAAAATATAATGTCTACATACCTTGATTAATGAAGTGGTATTATCCTATGTTTTTAGATTTTTACCTAACACTCTGATCAAACAACGAGAACATATTGATGAATTTCTTTATAAAATTAGTAATAGTAAATAGATTGAACAATTGTTGCAAAAGCAAAATTATTAAAAAAAAAAAAAAATGGGAATAAAATGGGAATAAAAAAATGGGAAAATAGAGAATATGCAATTTCATCGTATTTCCGGCCGTTTGAAAAATTATAAAAATTGTCTAGAACAATGAACCGCAATTCTACAACTTTACAGTTTATTGAAGTTCAATGGTTAGTTTAATAAAAAAAAAATCCACAACTAGCAATTTTGCGATAACAAAATTTTATTAATTCTAGCCAATCAAAATTAAGCTAATGCAGCAATTATAAATAATTAAAGGTAACATATTAAGTTAAGAAAAGATTTAATTTTAGTTTTGTATCCACCTTCAAATCAAAAAGTGTTAAATAAAGACTTTAATACATAAAAAACTTGTGTTCATTTATTTTTATCTAAAAAAGAATGTTAAGAAACCCAAATTTTGCAGCTGATATTTTTAAGGCTGGAAGATAGACAGACAATATAGTAATATTTCTAAATTAGGAAAATTTATTTATATATATATATATATATATATATATATATATATATATATACACTAGGCGTCAAAATTCTACGCTCCACAAGATTTATTAAATTAAACTGTAAAAAAATGCATCATTTCAATGTCACATAATTTTTTATTGTCGTCGTTTGTTTACTTTATAGTCAACATCGACAATGTCGTCGACTTTTTCTATTTGTTTATTTCAGAAAATGTAATGGGACTTTTCTTAAAAAAAGGTTTTATTAGCAGCGTCAAAAGTCTACACTCTTAGTGCTTAATGATTTAATAAGTGACAATAAGTGAACATCGTTTTGCATAAATTTGTATAAAAAACATTTTTACAAATAATAAAAAATACAAATAGTGAAGTTTGTCGATTTTTTTACGCGTTTTTCATAATGGATAGAAAAGGGAAAGAAATAGACATAAGTGAAAGAAAAATAATGATTAAACTTTGGAAAGATGGTCAAAATTATCGTCAAATAGGAAGAACTGTAGGCAGACCATGGACATCCGTAAGAACTGTAATTCAGAACTTCGAAAAAACAGGAATTATTACATCTAAGCCAAGATCAGGACGTCCGAGAAAGCTGTCAGATAGAGAATGTCGAAGCGTTCTGTCTCTTATAAAAGAAAAACACAAAACAACGCCACTCCAGATAATGGTAGATGTGAAAGAAAAATTTAAAAGAGTGCTAAAAAAAGCTGGATTCCATGGGCGTGTAGCTCGTAAAAAGCCCATATTTCACTGGTTAATCGGTAAAAGCGAATTGCATTTGCAAATAAATATGTAAATATGCCGCCAGAGTTTTGGAAAAAAATAATTTTTTCTGACGAAAGCAAATTTTGCATTTTTGGCATTAAGAGACGACAAATTATATCGAGGAAATCGGGTACATCACCTAATAAATAAAACCTATTGCCGACTGTCAAGCATGGTGGCGGAGGAGTGGTGATGTGGGGATATATGGCAGCCAGAGGAGTAGGTAATTTTGAATTTATTGAGTCAAAAATGAGCAAATTCGGTTACCCAGACATCCTGAAAAGGAATGTAAAGCAAAGTGCGTAGAAATTGGGGTTGTCTAATGAATACTACTTTCAGCAAGACAACGACCCAAAGCACACTGCAGAAGTTGTGAAGCTCTGGCTTCTATATAACGTTCCAAAAATGCTGCCTACACCCCCGCAATCACCCGATATTAACCCTATAGAACATTTATGGGCATTATTGGAAAGAAAAATCCGCCAACACAATAATCAAGTAATCAAGAGCGAGTGGGAAAATATTTCACCTGAGGAGACCACACACCTGGTTAATTCCATGCAAAACAGGCTAAGAGAGGTTCTTAAATGCCGTGGATATCCGACGCGATATTAAGTTTGTTATTTTTTATTTACAATAATATTTTTTTTTTATATAACCTTTTTGTTGAGCGTAGACTTTTGACGCAAATTAAAATTTAACTCATACATACATATGTATGTATTTTTTTATTTTTTAGAACAATTTGAAATCAAAATAACCCTTATTAAAAGAAGTACAGTCTTAACAAAAACTTTCGAACCAATCAACTATTGAATCAAAAACTAAGTACATAACGATGTTTGATGACCATGAAGTTTACCGCCAACGCCGAATTTAAACGTAAAAATAAAAAATAAACAACAACAACGATGAGGTAGAGGCAACTGAATTTGGCTCACCTTCAATTTATTGCAATGGATTAACACTCCTATACGTTCTGTCTATGCCTAAAGTGGGGAGTATGCAGTATAATGTGCTGGTTACAAAAGCTGCTATTTACAACAACAAACAAGTCGATATTGAATACAATAAGGTACTCATGAATCACAAAACGATCTATGGATTAGCTGGGGATTGCTTCAAGATTGGTAATTCCACCATCTGCAAAGATACTTCAGTTACCCGGCTTGATGACAACATCTGCATGGCAATACTTTTGCGGGGAGGAGAAGCAACTTGTGCCTATCGAACCAACAAGAACTCAATAATTGAAGCTTTGAAAGCCGACATAATTTATGTAACCAATTTTAATGGAACATTGGTACAAAAGAATGAATATACAACGCTGTCAGGCACTTACATCGTTCGGCTTGTTGATGAAACTATTAATATTGGCGAACGAACCTTTACATCTAAAGTAAATTCAAATGCAATGGTACTGCCGCCATTGTTGACGAATATTACCAATAGCACTGAGAAGATAGGCACTAGTTATCTGCATGAACTCAGCATACAAAATATTCGTCAATTAGAAGCCCTTACCAAGAAGAATGCGATATCCTTTACAATTAACGCTACTACTTTCGCTCTGCTCTTACTCATATGTTACTGGGTTTGGCAAAAGATTAACAAAAAAAAAAAAAGTGAAGTTTCCAGCCTTGAACATAAGTCCCGAAGCCTCGACTACAGCTACATCTGCGGGACGCAGATCTTTGAAGGAGGAGGAGTTAACATGTGCGCACAACTACCTGCTGATGTAGCAGATTCTCACGGGAACTTATTTTTATTTTAAATGTATTAACTTGTATTTTATTTTTATATTATAATTGCATAAGCTTGCTTATTTAGTTCTTTTAAATTTTATTTAAATTAATTTGCTTTTTCTTAATTTGTATTACATTTGATGATTGTGTAATTTTGATTCTTTTAAATTCTTTTCTTTTAATTGTATAAATTTGAATACCGGGTTACGCTGCACGAGTAACCAGCTTGCATATTTTTTATTGTTAATTATTATTGGCAGCTTAATTGCACCAAAAGTCCTTGTAAAATTAGTTCGTAATTGTGCGGTGTAAGACCAGGTCGTGTTAATTCATTAATAAAATTATATATCGAAGGATATAAAATTTAAACTTATTTTTATTTTATTAAAACCGTCCCCGAAGGACTTAACTGGCGCCCGAGCAGGGACCCGCAAAAAATAAGGTTGCGGTGTCCTTTAAAAAATAATAATAATAATAATTTTTAATAAATTTCGAAGCGTGAGAAAAGAAAAGTGTTTGGTTAACAGAAGCTTTAATTAAAATATATTAAAAAAGTATAAAAACTGAAACTGATATATGTAAAAATTAACACTAAAATAAAAGAAACGTTTAAGGTATTAAGAAAGTAAATTGGAAATCCTTTAATCAAAACAAATTATAACCAAATTATAAAATTGAAGATAATTTTTAATAAAAAAAATTAGCGTTGAAATGAAAATTTTTTTAATATTAAGTGGAGGCTTGTTAAGTGTAAAAGAAATACTCATTCTTTTTTTAATTTCTTTGAAATGAGAGTTTTCAAATATGGCAACATGAGTTTCGTGCTGTATAAAAAAATCCGTTATTTCAGCATAAATTCCTCTTTTTTTAGCTTGGATCTTTCAATTTTATAAAAAAATATAACATTTTTTAAAAATTTGTGGATAATATCGAAAAATAAAATACAGAATGCCGCGTGGAAAAGCTGTACCAATCGAATTTCGTGAACTGGTTATTTTAAAATGGAAAAGTAGTAAATCCTATAAATATATTGGTATGGAACTAAATTTGCCAAAGTCTACTGTGGAATACATTGTTAAATCATACAAAAACCACAATTCAGTAAACACAAATTATAAAAATTGTGGAAAAGTTTTCAGTATCACAAAACGTTATATTAGGACATTAAACTCTGTAATAAAGAGAAATAGAAGATGTACGGTAAGAAGTTTGGCAGTTGAGTGGTCTTCGGCAATAGAAAAGTGCGTTGGAAGAGAAACCACAAGAAAACATTTGAAAAAATTGCAATATGGATTTTTTAAGGTTGGTAAAAACTAATTTTGTATTTACACCCTAACATACAAAAGAGTTTTAAATCATAGGCAAAGGCAAAATCCCACTTGACTATAGCCCAAAAGAAAAAACGAATTCAATAGGCAAAACAGCGGCAAGGATGGACGCAAAGGCAGTGGAACTCAATTATTTTTAGTGACGAGTCCAAGTTTGAACTGTCTGTAGGGAATACCCGAAGTAAGGTTATACGAACTAAAAGTAAAGCTTACCACAAAGATTGCCTTAAACGCACAGTAAAGTTTCCCGGTAGCGTTATGATATGGGGCTGCATGTCAGCCAAGGGCTTAGGAAACTTATGTTTTCTTGAGTCAACTCTAAATGCCTCTCGTTACATTGGCCTTTTAAAAGAAAATCTAATTCCGTCGTTAGAAAGTATAACTTCTTTTGGCGAGTATATTTTTCAGCAGGATGGTGCTCCGTGTCATACTGCAAAAATTACAAAGAAATGGTTAGAAAACAATAATATTAATGTTCCGGACTGGCCGTTTTCTAGTCCTGACCTAAACCCTATTGAATCGGTTTGGGCTATTATGAAAAAACGATTGAGAAGTGATCCCCAAACAACAGTTGCAGGCCTTAAGAAAAATATACAGGAAATATGGGAATCCATTACACCAGAAGAATGCCAAACATTAATAAATTCTATGAACAAAAGAGTCACAGCAGTAGTTAAGGTCAGAGGTGATGTTACTAAATATTAAAGTGAAATATTATATAGTACGAATTAAAGTGGCCACAATTAGTGCTTTAGTACATTTAGTTGTTTGAATTTTTTTTATTTTTATTTTTTTTTTTTACAAGTAAGCAAATAATATGAAGATTGTTTTTGTTACTTTATTAAAAAATAAATTATGTTTTAAAAACTTGCAACTTTTTTTAAATTAATTAAATACTGATCAAAATAAAAAGATTCATCTTTCATTTACGAATGGACCTTTAAGTCCTATTGTTCAAAATTACCTAAAGTTAATAAAAATCAAAGTAAACCGCACACCGTCTCAGCGTAATGATGTTAATGGACAAGTGGAGCGGTTTTACTCTACTTTACTTGATATATATCGCTGCCTTAGAATGCAGCTCAGGGACCTCACATTAAAGGAACTTTTATACATATGTGGCAGTTGACCACTACAACAATAGCATTCACTCTGTTATAAAAAAGAAACAAAGTGAAATATTTTTTAATAGACTGACCAGAAAAAGCTTCCAAGAGTTATTAGGATCTAAAAAGAGGAATAATACTGACGCTTGGAGATAAAACGTGTGCAGTCCCTGCGTAATAAATCTCATAATTTAAGAAAAAAAAACCGCCTCGAAAATATAAAAGAGGGGATACAATTTTTGTAATGGACAAACAAATCAAGGATAAACAAAAGCCCTTGTACAGAAAAGATATTGTCCAAAGTGACGGCAAAGTCACTGTAACCACTATGAGTGGTAAGAGGATCCACAAGACCCATATTAAGAATCTTAGCTAATCACTAAGAGGAAAAATATAATATAATAATATTAAATAATAATAATATATGATTTTTTTATGATAAATATCATAAAATAAAATACGAAATAAAATATGAAATACAAATTAAAATTATAAAAGAGAATTTACATACAATTTAATAGTTAAGATTGACATGCGCAATTAACAAGAGTCGGCCTGTAAGTGGGATAGATCGTACCTTAGTAGGTTGTGGGGGGCATGCTTGCTCACGACTAAAAAGGAATCATATGATTCCCCCATGGTAAGTTCGAGAGAAGCGCAATGTTAACATAAAAAAATATAAATATAAATTTTCGGCATTTCAAGAGTAAATGACTATATAACTACTTGACTACTTGTTTGGAACGGAAAAATAGGGTTTCCGCCCTCAAAATACTTAAAATAAAAAAAATAAAAGTCCATTTCACAATCATCCCCACCACGTCTCTCATCCCATATCATACCATTTAAGAATAATGTAAAACCATCAATTTCACGCTTACGCATTTATCACCACATCATTATATTGTAAGAGCATCCTCTCCTTTTTGCGTTTTTTTTTCTTTTTCCTCTCTCTCTCTCTCTCTCTCTCTCTCCCTGAAAAGAGATCACTTGGGCTGCTGTGCGCTGTCCATGGATTCAGTTTATTCCGTTATGAGGCACCGATCGTATCTCTTCAGGAGGAAATGGCTGGATACTTGACGGGCAATTCAAACTGGTGCATACCATTAACCTCACCCAGCTCAAGTGCTTAGTAGATAGCGTTTGGGCTCTAACGGAGGATTTTCCTAATGGATATTATAGAGATTTAATTAGCTATCATGTGAACACTACCTCAGAAAGAATAAATATGCTCAAAGGTAAAAGTAGCCGAAGATCACGCTCAATTAACTAGATCGGTAGCGCATGGAAATGGGCTGCGGGTAACCCAGATGCAACAGATTGGGACAAGATTCTACACAGTACCGATGATATAATTGAGAACAATAATCATCAATATAAAGTTAATCAACAACTTTTTGCTGCAACAACCGAAGTATTGGAAAAATACAATAGCCTGGCAGATATAGCCAAGAACACACTGGTTGAACGAAATATATAAAGGATGGAGCACGAAACCCTGCAACGAGCTTTATTGATCAGAGACAACGTCAACGAAATAGTTAGAGCTGTCCAAATGGCGAGGAATGGTATAACAAACACAAACCTGTTAGCTAAAGAAGAAATATCTCGTTTGCTAATAGAAGTAGATTCATTACCTTACGCAAATGAGGTAGAGGCAATTGAATTTGGCTCACCTTCAATTTACTGCAATGGATTAACACTCCTATGCGTTCTGTCTATGCCTAAAGTGGGGCGTATGCAGTATAATGTGCTGGTTACAAAAGCTGCTATTTACAACAACAAACAAGCCGATATTGAATACAATAATGTACTAATGAATCACAAGACGATCTATGGATTAGCTGGGATTGCTGCAAGATGGGTAATTCCACCATCTGCAAAGATACTTCAGTTACTCAACTTGATGACAACAGTTGCATGGCAATACTTTTGCGGGGAGGAGAAGCAACTTGTGCCTACCGAACCAACGAGAACTCAATAATTGAAGCTTTGAAAGCCGACGTAATTTATGTAACCAATTTTAATGGAACATTGGTACAGAAGAATGAATCTACAACGCTGTCAGGCACCTACATCATTCGGCTTGTTGATGAAACTATTAATATTGGTGAACGAACCTTTACATCTAAAATAAATTCAAATGCGATGGTACTGCCGCCAGTGTTGACGAATATTACCAATAGCACTGAGAAGATAGACATTAGTTATTTGCATGAACTCAGCATACAAACTATTCATTAGAAGCACTTACCAAGAAGAATGCGATATCCTTTACAATTAACGCTACTACTTTCGCTCTGCTCTTACTCATATGTTACTGGGTTTGGCAAAAGATGAACAAAAAAAAGTGAAGTTTCCAGCCTTGAAGATAAGTCCCGAAGCCTCGACTACAGCTACATCTGCGGGACGCAGATCTTTGAAGGGGGAGGAGTTAACATGTGCCGCACAACTACCTGCTGATGTAGCAGATTCTCACGGGAACTTATTTTTATTTTAAATTTATTAACTTGTTTTTTATTTTTTATATTATAATTGCGTAAGCTTGCTTCTTTAGTTCTTTTAAATTTTATTTAAATTACTTTGCTTTTTCTTAATTTGTATTACATTTGATGATTTTGCAATTTTGATTCTTTTAAATTCTTTTCTTTAATTGTATAAATTTGAATATCGGGTTACGCTGCACGAGTAACCAGCTTGGTTACGCTGCACGAGTAACCAGCTTGCATATTTTTTATTGTTGAATTTTATTTTTTGTTAATTATTATTGGCAGCTTAACTGCACCAAAAGACCTTGTAAAATTAGTTCGTAATTGTGCGATGTAAGACCACGTCGTGTTAGTTCATTAATTAAATTATATATCGAAGGATATAAAATATAAACTTATTTTTATTTTATTAAAACCGTCCCCGAAGGACTTAACTTATATGTCTGCGTCCTTAAATATTTAAAGTACATATACACTGCCAAATAAAATAAACAAATTTTAACAAATACCATCGGCAATAAGACGTCAAAAAATATATTAAATAAATATTAAGTTATATTAAATATTAAGTTATATTATATTATATTATTAAGTTATATTATTTTTAAGTTATTTTTCTACCTAATTATTCTAGCGAAAGAAAACAAATCTCATAAATAGAGCACCCTTAATATGTTTTATTATAATTTTTAAATGAGTCTTTATTTTTGGATAGATTTATTCTCCATTCAAAATCAAAAATATGTCCACAGATATATGTAATTTATATAAAAATGACACACGACTCATTAAATTTGCACACTAACTCATAATAAATGAATTTTCCAGAAATAATGATATTATTAGTCGGTGCGAATCGTTATAATTCTATATGTACAACAATAAATCACATTGTTTTACCCTACAACTACACATTCGGTTATATTTCGCTTGTGTAGGTTATATAAATTAAATTTTGTTTATTTCTGCTTTGACAATGTAAATTACGTATACATATGTTGTTAACTGTTGCTTTTGTTATACTTATGTTTGACAATGCAGATAATAAACATACGTACATACACACATATACATATACACATTACATATGTGTGTCGGCCGTGGCAGTTTTTCGTTTTAATGCAGTTTTTGTTTTTTCTTCTTTCTGCCTTTGCCTTTAGCTTCGGCATTAACGTACAGTTGAAGTCAATCAAACGAAAAACTTGCGAACTTGTCGACGTTTGAAGTACTTCATTCCTTATCAATATTCGTATTTAACTTCTACTAAAACTGCGACTGTTTAATTTTTTAAAGGTCAAAGTCGAAGCAGCAGTCAAAACAATGTCAGTTTTTGAAGTTTTTAAACGCTGATTATAATACAGACAAAACACAGGCTGAAATTGCAAATTTGTTGAAAGTAAGCAAATCAATGGTTTCCAAATGGATAAACCTTTATAAAGATAAAGGAACTGTTGTCAATATTAATCCTGGAGGAAGACCTCGTAAAACATCAGTTCGTGATAAAAATACAAGTCAACCATTGATGTCAGATTTTTTTAGGCTCGAATTTACAAAAACATATCTTGATTGGTCAGTTACAAAGTGGAAAAGCGTGCTATTTGCCCAATGAATTTTTGAGTATTTTTTGTTGTTGCACTAAAAGAACCGTTAGGTGAGAGATAATTACTAGTTTCTTTTTGTAATTTTGTAAGACACAGTAACTAATAAAACTGCATTAAAACATTGAATTGAAATACATTCATTTAAATATAATTTGACTCAGAAGCTAATATTAAGCAATGTTTCTTAGGTTTTGCCCAATACTGTATATTATATTATATATTATATTATCTACTCAATAAAAATAAGTCGGGTTTTCCTTCCTGACGCTATAACTCCAGAACTCACGAACCGATTTCCACGGTTTTGCATTCGTTGGAAAAGTTTTGGGCTCCGTGAGGTTTATAGCAACGAAAATTCAGGAAAAATTTCAACAGAAAAGCGGGAAAATCTTTTTTCACATACAGCGCCATCTCTAATACATAGCTTGTACTACAAACCAATATTTTAAGTAGATGGCGCCGGTGCGCGATACATTGTTTGACAGCTACTCATTGTTCTCTGCTCAGTTAATTTCATGTGACAAACCGGTATTGTGTTCACTGTGAAAAAAGTAAAAAAAAAAAAAAATAAGTTATTCGTTTCCTAACATTTCAATTGGAAACCATCAAATCAATCACGTGTATTGTGCAAACTTTTATTCAATTTCAACAGCAGGCATTTGTCTTTAAGGTAGTAAGTTGAACTGTGTAAATTATGTGGATAGTGCATTTGAGGTTAAATTCACCACTCTGTCCATAGTCCAAAATGCCTAGAGGACGACGTGCAAACATCGGCCGCCGCACAAGACATGCAAGCCAGCAACAAGTGTATTTACAGAACTTAAACGAAGAAAGACAAAATATAATAAGAGTAAATGCCCGATTGAGACAACGCGTGAGCACACGAAGATCATTGGCATCATACAATCGCTTGGCAATCCAATATGATCCCACTGCGAACTACAGTGATGATGATGAAAATTTAGATATTGGACCAATGACTATATGCCGATATTGCAATGCGTAAAGTTCAAAAGAGAAAGGATCTTCGGCGAAGTAGCAACATCTTTGGCGGCTTGATGATATTGTTGGCAGGCGATTTCAGGCAGACGTTGCCAATAATTCCCCGTGGAACGCCTGCGGATGGATTGAATGCTTGCCCGAAGGCATCACCTCTATGGAATAATTTAAAAACATTATCGCTAACCACTAATATGAGAGTTCAATTTCAAAATGATCAAAGTGCTGCACAATTTTCCAAACAATTGTTAGCTGTTGGAAATGGTAAAGTCCCAGTTGATGCGCCATCTGGATTAATTACTCTTACCAACGACTTTTACTGATTTGTAGACTCTCAATTAGCTCTTATTGAAAATGTTTTCCCAAACATTAGTGAGAATTATCAGAATTATGCTTGGTTAAGTCAACGAGCAATTCTTGCCGCAAAGAATAATGATGTACACGCACTGAATTTCACCATTCAATCAAAAATTGACATACAAATCCGTTGATTCGATAACAAATCCCGACGATGTGGTAAATTATCCAACGGAGTTTTTGAACTCTCTGGAGTTACCAGGATTTCCACCACATAACTTGCAACTCAAAGTTGGTACAGTTATTATGATATTGCGTGATTTGAATCCACCACGACTTTGCAACGCTATTCGACTTTCGGTAAAAAGACTTATGCCGAATTTGATTGACAACCATTATTAACGGAAAGTACGCAGGTGAAAATGTATGTATTCCTCGGATACCAATGATTCCGACTGATCTTCCGTTCGACTTCAAACGATTGCAATTTCCAGTTCATCTGGCGTTCGCAATGACAATTAACAAATCGCAAGGCCAATCGCTTAGTGCGGGATAAATTTAGAAAATCATTGTTTTTCACGTGGGCTTGTTTGTGTTAACGTCAGACCAAAAAACAAAAAATGTGGTTTACCAAAGAGCACTTCAATGAAACGGATAATTTGCGGACACGTATAACGCTTCGATTCAGTATTTACTTTGGATTCAATTTCATTTACTTAGAGAAGTTCAATTAATTAACACTTCATTTTTGTAATCGAAATGAATTCATTACTGTTGTGAAATGAAATAAAATTTTTCCTTTTCATATATAAAACAAAAACAAAAAATTCTTCATCTTTTAATCAGTAAGTAAAACTAAAAAAGAGTTAACTTATATATAAAAATATTTATCCATATTTTCTTATGTTTATCCTACCCTTTTCAATTTTTCTTAAGTGTTTTGCACTTGTGGATTCGAAGAACCATTGAACTGTCATAAATTCATTATTATTATTTTGTAAACTAAATGTCGCAATACATAGCATAAGACCACACAAGAAATAGTAAAAATGATGATTATAATTATTTTCTTTTTCATAACATAAGCATTGTTTATATTTTCTTTAAGTGTCGCAACATGTGAATTTAGGCCACACAAGTGAAAGCAATATTATATTGCATTGTAATGATTTGGTTTCTTTCCTTTTTGTAATATCCGTAGTAATATCTATTTTGAGTTGTACGCATTTTTTGTAAAATTTTAGTTTATAAGATCATTACTTGAAAATAAAAATTCAGTTCTAAAGTAGCACTCACAAAACCATGTTGTTTTAATCTAACTGGCGCCCAACGAAATGTACAAATGACCCCCCCCCCCAAGCGGTGTTAATAAATAAAGAATTATAAAATTTGTTAAATAAATAAAGTCTTAATAAATAAAGAATTATAAAATTGTAAAACAAAGGAAAAAGAAAACAACAATCACAATATCAACATCTTAAATCACATCCTCTAAAAAGCCACAACAAAGGAAGAAGAAGACAACAATCACAACATTAACATGTAGTGAAGTTAAGTTACTATTCCCATCCCTGTACAAAATGCAACGCTTAAGATCTTAGAATAAGGATTTAAAGAATAATAAACAATTAAATAAAAGAGTCAGTCTGCACTAAACATTCAAACAATAAAGTTGTGTTTTTGAAAAACGATGTTATATGGCGACCGTGACAATTTAAAAAAAAGTACAATTGTGTCGAAAGTTGCTATTGGAAATTTGAAAAAAAGTGTTGAATAAATGTGTAAATTTAATAAAATTGCAAAAAACCAAATACGACGTAAAAAAAAGTTATATAAAATAAAAGTTTTATTTAAAAAAAAAAGGAAACTTATTAAGATTTGGCAAAGCAAAAAAAAATGTGTTTAACTTTTCCTTCAACAAAGTATTTACTTGAAAACACCAAAAGATTAAATTAAAGATTGTGACTCAAAAAAAAAAAAAAAAAAAAAAAAAAAAAAAAAAAACAGAAAAAAACACTAAAAAATGTGTTTATTCTATTAAATATTACAATAAGTGAAAATACATTAACGGCAATTTATTAGGCACCTTACTTCGAAATAAATAAGTAAAAAAAACCTTTATAAAAAAGCCTACTATTAAAATTCCGTTAAAAAAATTCTACAAAAAAAAACGGATTTAATAGAAAAGCAAAGATTTCATAGTGGGAAAAAAAGAAACGTTTGTAAAAAAATATTAAAATTCCGTATAAAAAAACTACAAAAAAATCCTGATTTGAAGACAAAAAAGCCAAAGGGAAGATTTCATAGTGAGAAAAAAAAAACGAAATTACAAAAGCTTTATAAAAAAAAGGAACAAAAAAAACAACACTAGTGATCATAAGTGATAAAAGTGCAGAAGAGAAAATAAATACACGCAAAACAAATTCTTAAGAGAAACAAATGTAAAAAAAAAACCAAAAACTGTTAAGGAAATAGAGTAGAAATCTTTAAACAATACAAAGCATAAAAAAATTGAATAAATAAACACATAAAGAGAGCGTGATGTAAATAGCGGAAAAACTCTATGCAATGTGAAGAAAAAGAATAAAACAAAATGTGTTGACAAAATTCCTAACAGAAATAAACTTAAATAAAGAGAAAAAAAGAAGTAAAAGAGAGAAAGAATATTTAACGAATATGTGTAACGAACTCAAAGCAAACTTCCTCAAAATATTTACAACATGCAGCAATGAGAGACAAAATTTGGAGCAGAATAAAAACTGTGACTACGTCCAATTGGAAATAACTTGTGTGACGTCATCATTGATTGTATTGTATAGTTTAGTATAAGATCGTTGTAAACAACACTGTAGAAAATAATTATAAGACTACTTATTTTACAAAATGTATTATTATTTTTAAAGAACAAAATTGTTGAATATTAATTATATTTCTTTAAAGATATTGACGAACAAATAAATTGAAGGATATAAAATTATATGAAAATAATTTGAATTCATATAAATTGAATCAATATAAAGTATACAATTTGTTTTCCTTTTAATTGTGACATTTATTTTTTCTTATTTTACATCTTATTTTTTTAAAGATTGGTTTTTTTAAAAAACAATATTTAATAGGCTTAAAGTATAGAAAAAATAAAAACAATATTTCAACAACAACTTAAGATTAACTTAAAAAACCAAAAAGACCTCATATTTAACGCGTCAATATTAAGTATACGCAGTGGAAAGCAGCGGAGTAAAAAAATTAACCGTTATAGCTTGTTACTTGTTTCAATTGGTTATTTTAAGAAACATTCTTTATCAGTATTCACAAGTGCCTGTAACCAAACTTTTTTTGTGCAAATATTTTATTTTTCATAAAAATGGGTAAACAAACTTCCGTGGAAACGCGTGAACTTGTATAAAATTACACAAGGAAGGCAAAACTTTAAGAGAAATAGGCGATTTAATCAGCAGACATCACAACACCGTAAAAAAAATACAAAAAGAGTGGAAAATTGCAGAATATTGATCATCCTCGAATACCACGACGTCTTACTATACTTCGAAGTATAGTACGAACGGTGAAGGCGAATCTCTTTGAAAGTGCTGTGCAAATAGCAAAAAAATTATCAGGTGGCAGTACAGTACGTAGGACCCTGCATGAAAATGGCATCTATGATCGAATCCCCAGAAAGAAACCATACATTACAGAGACCAACCAAAAGCGAATATGCAAAAGAAATATGAAAATAAATATTTTTCTTTCTGGAGCAATGTCCTGTTTAGCGACGAAAGCAAATTTGAGATATTTGGTAAAAAACAGGTGTACAAATTTGGAGAACCAAAAACCAGGCATTCGCAGAACAAAATTTGATTCCGACCGTTAAGCATGGTGTTGGCTCGGTAATGGTGTGGTATGGCCGCAGGTGGAGTTGGAAACTTAGTGTTCATAGAGGGGACAATGAATAAGGACGACCACCTTAAGATTTTAAGGGAGAATTTGCCACCCAGTGTTGAAAAATTAGGCTTGGGTCTTTCAACAAGACAATGACCCGAAGCATACTGCTAAGCTGGTGAAGGAATGGTTACTGTACCGCACCCCAAAACAGCTCCATCATCCCCCCCAGTCCCCGGATTTGAACCCAATTGAACATTTGACAAATAAATCCGGAAAAGAACCATAACCAGTGAGGATATGTTATATACCTATGTACTATAAAATTATAAATATAAAATTATAAATATAAAATTATATGGAAAAATGAATTTAACTAGTACTTAATTGAATACATATTTAAAGCAATTTAATTAGAAATAAAATACATATCCAATTAAATAAATTATGGTAAATGTGGTAAATCTTTTATATATATATATTTTTTTCTTTTTCCTTGTATACTAAGGTTTATGGGATTCATCTTTGCAATTTACATTTTCTTTAAATTTTACAAAATTTGTTTATGAATATTAAAATGAGTTCAAAACAAAAGGAAACCACAGAATCTCAGCGAAAAATTACACTACATTCGCATAATCAAGGAAAATCGTACGCTGAGATAGGTGAAATAATGGAACGAAGTCGTTTTACAATTCGCAGAGAAACAAACTTCGAACAGGCCGTCCTAGGGCTTTAACTGACCGCGAAAGCAAGAAAATAGTGCGAAAAATAAAACAAAATCCCAGGAAAACCTCGACCGAAATTGCAGCTGAAGTTCAAGAGGTTTTTGGTCATATTCATCCCATGACCGTTCGTAGAGTGCTACACGACGCTGATTACACTGCAACAGCTGCAAGACGTAAGACGCTTGTTTCTTTAATTAATCAAAAAAAGCGATTAGAGTACGCAAATAAATTCAAAAGCAAACCTCTCAGTTTCTGGGATCAAGTACTATTCTCAGATGAGAGCAAATTTTTCATTCCGATGGCCGCATAAACGTTTGGAGAAAGCCCAATACGGCATATGAAAAACAAAATCTTGCTCCTACAGTTAAATTCGGTGGAGGTCATGTAATGGTCTGGAGCTGTATGGCGTCTGAGGGTGTTGGTGAGTTGGTTTTTATAGAAGGCATTATGGATAAGTTCGTTTATTTAAATTTGCTCAAAGAATATTTAAAAAAAAAGGTGCCGAAAATTTAAATTTGCCATCATCATTTACATTCCAACATGACAATGACCCCAAGAATTCAGCTCATGACGTATGTGGTTAGCATTCAACGTGGCACATGTCCTACCGCATCCTCCACAGTCCCCTGACCTCAATCCAATTGAGCATTTATGGGAGGAGCTTGACAGAAGGGTCAAAAAGCGGTCAGTTTCAAATAAGATTGAATTACAGCAAGCTTTAAAAGAAGAATGGGCGAAAATTGGGAAGGAAACCACAAAAGATTTAGTCCATTCTATGCCGAAGCGTCTGAATGAGGTTATAAAACAAAAAGGCTTGCCCACCAAGTATTAAAAGTGGTATAATTTGCAGCAAAAAACAACTTAGTTAGTATTTGTGCCAATACTTTTGTGCGATAGAATCGAAGTCTTTTTATGTTAAACTCGTTTTAAATGAATAAATAAAAAAATATTAGATTTAAAACAACTTGAGTTAGTTATTTTATTGGGCAAATTTGCTAAAAAGATATTTTTTTTTCTTAGCAAATATTAAATCGCTATAAATCCCATATAAATTAAAAAAAGTTGGCTATGCCAATAGTTTTGTGCGGGACTGTATATATATTAGGGGCGAACGAGTAGAACGGGAACACATCATAAAACACATCATATGGAAGAAATAGTTTTTAGTTTCAGTTTGACCACCAACCAACACACCACTCAATATAAAACAAACACAACACTAAAATTAAATACAACATTTTTGTAAATTATTAAATAAAATCAATAATAAATGAATTAAAACTAAAGCTAATTAAATTGTGTTTTATTGGAAGTGTTCTGGTGGTAAGTAGGATGCCCAAATCCTACATATGAATATATGTATACGTATAAATGTTGTATATTTCAGAAGTTGTTCAACACAAAGGGGCGTTGGACTTCGAAAGAAGCCGATAGAGCGCAGCCGCAAAGGCACAAACAAAAATTTAAGAAAAAAACAGACATAAACGAATTTATAACCAAAAATTAGTTTTTTATTTAATAGCAAGCATTCCAAAAGAATTCTTACACAACAGCTAAGTATGCAATAGCAATGTATGTATTGCGAGTAACTTTATACCGCAATATTAATATAAATATTTTATTTCGTACTAAGCATTTTAAATGAGTTCTAACGCAACTAAATATACGGTAGTGTATGCGTTGCATATAATTGTACACTGCGATATTAATGTGGTTGTTTAGTTAATCTTGCTAACTCCTCCACCTTTATATGTCGGAAAGTCCCTGTTTCGACCTCATCTGCAGGATTATGTCTTCCATATCCGCAGCATTGGTTCTTTTACTACAGCGCAAGCAGTACGCCAACCACATTAGGACCGGCACAATAATTATGATTGCTAGGATACTTGTCCTATGTGCCACAATACTATCCTGCACATTCGAGATCAGTTCATACGGCAACGTGAGTTTTATCTCATGTTTAGTTTTCGTTACATTCAATATTTTGAATGGATATGTTTCCATGATTCTCCGCCGTATTTTGGCGTCATTACAATAAACCGTACCATTAACAGTTGTTTGCAAACATCGCAATCAGGGTGCCGCTTACTTTAGTTGTTTCCTCTTCTGTTACATCAGTGTCCAAGACGTTGTTTAGAAGTATTGTGTCATGCGATATTCTTTCTATCTGTGGAACGTGGTCCACGGACTGCGTTAAACAGGAGGCAATGCAATTGTTTAACCATTGAGTATCAAATCTTCGTTGTACACGTATACGTACAACCCCTTACAAGAGAACTGTAGTCTCTACACGTAGAGGCTTGAGACAAATCTAACTTTACAACAAGTCAAATCCAATTGAAGGAAAGAAAGGCCATTTAATCCAATGAAGAAGGACGAAATAGAAGAATAATTTGATCTAACGAAGACAACACGGAGGAATTAGTTAAGCTATTAATAATGATACTGATGTAATTAATATTGTAACCATTTTTCTGTTGCTTGTGAGCGTTTGCTTAAACGTTTAAGTGGTATTTATTTTCTAATTTGAATATTTTTATCCACCTCGATTTGTATTGATTTTTTGTAGTTATAAGAATTTAAGGTAAACCCTAGTTTTAAGAACCTTTTGAAAAATAAATTCAGTTCTAAAGGAGCACTCAAATCATAAGGTCTTTTCACTTTAACTTATACATATAATAAAAATCTGCAAGCATTCTAAGTATCCAACAAGATCATTTAGGTCAAGCTGAAGTAGGCTGATGGCGAACAATTCGATTTTGTTGTATGTCAGCGAAAACTGGGCTGATGTGTTGAGAGAACATGTAAGCGCAAAGTTTTGGAGGCGGTAGAGTGTACTGCAACATTTAGTGACTTCCGCCTACCGGACGGGCTCGTCCGCAGCAGTCTTCGTAATTAGCGGAGAGATACCCGTTGACCTCATGGCTTTTGAACGAAAAAAGGTATGGTATGCAAGAAGAGAGAATACCACTATAAATGCTACTGAGATAAGATCCCAGATCATACGGCAATGGCAAAGAACGTGGAGCACGGTCACTTATGGCCAGTGGCCAGCAAGACTTACCCCAACATAAAAGGATGGATCAAAAGAAGTTTCGGAGAGGTAAACTACTTTCTGACACAGTTTCCCTCAGGCCATGGGTATTTCCGAATGTACTTGTACCGAATGCCAAAAGTGAGCTATTCTGGATGCATTTATTGTGAGGCAACGGATGATGACGCTAAGCATACGTTTTTCAACTGTATCAGAACGATATTGTTAATAGAGCATATCGGTGGTTTTATTCCTGAAAACATTGTAGGCAAAATGCTCAACAACAAAATCGGCTGGAATCCAGTAAAACATTATGTCAAGTGCGTACTGCGAGGGATTCCATCAAAACGAGACTAAAGACTGTATAACGGATTCACCACTCGAAGCAGCTGGTGATGACCATTGGTATTTTAAACCCTACCTCACAGTTCAGAAAAATATGCTTAGGTTAGCTACCTTTCAAATTATAATTAATAAAAAATATTTGGTAGTTCTTTTTTATAAAAATGCTGACAGTTACTCTGCCGTATTAATTGCTTTTGTAGTCTAAATTATTATTCTTTAAATTAAATTATTATTATAATTATTACTTTTTAATTAACATAATTTTTTAATTAAAATAATAATTTTGTGTATTAAATTTTGTTGAGTCTTTAACAAGTCTTCATAATAATAGATAGAACGAAATTACTTACTGTGAACTAAAAATAAAGAACACAAATTAAACCTTGTGAATCATTGAACTTAACTTGTGAACAACCATTGTAATATGATTTAAAAACTGAATAAAATTTTAAAACGAACAAATCAAATAAATATCAGTTTTTTTATTTATTTATTACTTATTCACTCATGAAATATGCAACACTTGTTTTATTCTAACTTTATCTTGGTGTACCATATTGACGAAATCCTAAAAACAATCCTTTATTATCCTTGTGTACCACTTGGTACAAATCAGAAATAGTTATGCTGGTCTACCACCTGAACAACTAACGATAAACAAATATTAGATTGTTCTGGTGTACCACCTGGAAAGTTTAACGCACACGAGGCAAACGAGCCTACGATTAAACATCTATCGAAAACGGGATACGAATAGATCCGAGTGAGGAGAAAGCAATACAAAAGTTGACTCCTCCTTCAACGTGCAAAGTCCTGAAGTTTTCTCGGGACCATATTTGATAAAAGAAAATTTATTAGAGATTATGTCAAGGTTGCGAAGACCTTGTTGCGAATGTGATATATAGAATAAATGCGGTGGGTTGCTCGCGCACTCAAACATATTCAGAGAGTCCAACATATTCAACAATTCATGAATGTTTATGGAATTCTTCATCAAATGATTGTAAAAACAAGCGTGATGTCGCTCTTGTGGCCATAGCAAGGGAAACGAGCATTAATAATTTTGGTGTAGCTGAGGTGAAGAACAAAATAAAAAACTTACGATCAACCTACTGCAAAGAAAGGAAAAAAAATTGCAGACTCCAAAAGTTCAAGTGCTGCAGTGTCCAATATGTATGTTTACAATCAAGGCCACCCGACCATCGACTACAAGATGTCAAAAATAGAATACATGCGTGCTTATGAGAATAATTCTTTTAGCCGCTACACGACGAAGATATTGCATGGAGGGAAGTAGTAGATGCTGTTAAAATAAGTGGTAAGTAGGATTACAATATAACACTGTTGATTTTATTTAGAAGTGATCTTACAAAAATGGAATGCAAGAAAAGGTGGAAGGGACTGCATGACACTTACAAGCGATGTAAGAGGTCGATGGAAGTTGCTTCTGGGAGTGGTGCAGAGGGTCTCAAAAAAGGTGGCGACATTTTGAGACCATGTCATTTTTAGATAACGTCGCAAGTTTTTCTTGCAGAAAACTGACAGCGAAAAGTTTCAGCAGCTTCTTGATTTTGCATCGTCAAGCATATCAGAAACTTGTTCTGTATTTGGCAAACAAAAGGAAGAGAACTCAATCTCTTAATTTTTTGCAGGCTTGGCTGCTAAAGTTGAAGCAGCAAACATGCCACCAAGTGTGGTCAATAAAATTGAAGCTAAGCTGTCTGCTATAGTTTGCGAGGAAATTGATGATTTTTATGCGCAGCAACAGCAGCAGCAGTAAGTAACTCCTATTATTTAAAAATGTGATGTTTTATTTATGTAATATTATTGTAGAACAATATTTTGAATTTATTTGAATTTTTTAGTTTATTTGTTTATTAATTTTATAGTTTTTATTTCATTTTTATTAAGTATTTGTTTTTTTTTACAAATACAAAATACATCCAATTGAAGATGAAAAATTTAAAGCAACTGTTTTATTTCAAAATAAATATTGTAGTGAAGTGGTATTACAAACCATTAGCAATGAAGTCCCTTAGTTGAAAGGCATTTGTGGATGAGCGGTTAGCTGTTCTACCGTGATATGAAGGCAAGGATTGTACTTCTTCCCTCCACTGACCTTGAATATCTCAATTTTCAACAGAGTGGTCAACAAGTTCAAGTGTAAAATAGTTTCTGTCATTTCTTAGCAAAAGTTATGCAGAACTACACTGGCTAACACAATTTTGTCTGCATTTTTTGGAGATTTATGGATTTTTTATGTAATGTTGTATGTAATACTCTCCATCTATTAGCTAAGATACCAAAATCGTTTTTTATGTGCACACCCTAGCTTTGGACAATGTGTTTTTTTTATACGTATTAACTGAACACTAGCAACTCGTTAAGTACCTTGCACGACAAGGTAAATATTGGTGAAAATGAGATATCGTTCGATATTTTTGATAAAAATGCAACTTAAAAACTTATCAATGAAAAATTCGTTATTGGCATAGCAGAATAATAATAATTCACTTTAGATACTTTAGCTCCATAAACGATTTCAAATAGGCTATAATAGCTTCCATAACTTCTACTGCTTGCAAACATCGATTTACGTTGCAAAATAAGTTAAAGCTATTTGCAGTTTAACAACTATGAACTATATGCAATTTCAAGTGGCTGGTGTTAATTGAAGTAGGTCACTAAAAATGCATTAAAAAATATATTATAATTTTAATAACTAGAATTAAATGTAAACAAATAATTTTAAGTAGGGGAAACCGAATAGGTTAACACAGAAATTAGGAGAAATAAGTAAGAAAACATAGAATAAGAATATTATATCAGCCGAACAATATTTTAAATAAAATTATAAATAATTGAGACTTCTTAAAAGAAACTCTTTTATTTCTCATACACTTGGGCAATTAACTTTGCCATAATATAGAGCCGCCTAAGATTGTAAGGCTCTCACAAAAATTAAGGGAAACAAAAAATCATTTCACATTACAGGAAGCCTTGTGTACATAAAAATCTACCTCTTTTAGTTCTTGTTGTTCGTTGTCCTCCTCTACGCATTTCAATTATTCACTGTAATAAAACTAAACTGACTCGCCACGTGGCAAAATCTGTTTGAACACCTACTCGCTTTTACTCACTCACTCAACTCTTTTGGCCTAGTACCGTCTTAATGTTTCGTCACTCTACTCGTTACGTGTAATAAAGGCGATACGAAGCCTTGCGAATGTAAAAGTCTACTTCTTTCAGTTCTTGTTGTTTGTTGTTCTCCGCTATGCATTTCAATTATTCACTGTTGTAGCATGATTTTAAAGTCATCAATGCCGACACAACATTGCACGATTTTATTTCCACTGTCAACATACAAATATCATATGTCACACTGTATTAACGGCGAGCACTTGACACAATGTAAATGACCGTCGCTGCGGCGCATGCCGTATTGGTAAGCACACAAGCGACGATCATTTAATACTTTGTTTTGACGCTAACCGTTTATGTTTGTGAATGGTATGGCGATGTATGTTGTTGTTGTATCACTCCACTTATGATCGTGGGAAATTATGATTTTTTCAAGTGAGCAATAGACGCGTGTCATACTGCACCCACTTGTCCCACTAAACACACAAACGTATGTAAATTAATATAGAAACACACAAACGTATGTAAATTAATATAAAAACATACAAACATATGTAAATGCTTTAATTACACACAAACATATGTAAATTAATATAGAAACACAAAAACATGTAGATTTAATATAGGAATATAACGGTTGATTTGGGAATGTCAAATCAACCAAAAATTAGTATAAAGCGAAATATTTTCTGTCTAAGAATCAGAAGATCTTTAGCTACTAATCCAATTAAAGCTCTATTAACAAAAGAGCTCATTGGAAGCAAAATTAAATAAAGATTATTTATATTCCGAAAATAAAAAGATCTTTTTCTTTTTACACTGCAATAAAACTAAATTGACTCGCCACGTGACAAAATCTGTTTGAACACCTAACTCGCTTTTACTCACTCACTCAACTCTTTTGGCCCTATACCGTCTTAATGTTTCGCCACTCTACTCGTTACGAAGCCTTGTGAATGTAAAAGTCTACTTCTTTCAGTTCTTGTTGTTTGTTATTTGTTTCGTTGTCTGCTTTCTTTGATGTTTTTGGAGTTTATTTTTAATCGTAAATAAGCAAGCAGTTGTTACTCGACAAATCTTTCTACCTAAAGATCTTCCAACCCGATCATAATTATAACTTAGGTCTGATCACAACTTATTTTCACGTCGACCAGAGATTAACCACTCTAAACTCTCTTTACGCTGACTTCAAACCAACAAGACTCGTTCGCTGAGTTAACTTTACTTAAACTGATTGTTGTTCGCATCGATGTGCTTTTTATATGGCTGAGTAAACAATACATCGAAAACTCTCGAACCTCTCGATATCTCAGGTAGATTACATTTCTTTCTTTTTATTTCTTTTTAGTTCTTTTGTGGCCATGCGTATGTAAACATCAACCTCTTTCAGCTCTTTGTATTTGTTATTGCTTGTTTATTGATTGTTACTTGTTTTCTTTGCTGTTAGTTTTTGTTGTTGCTCTGTTATTTTTATTTACTTTATCTCTGCTAATGTTTGTTGTTGTCGATTCTGGCTGTTTATAAACAACATGATTAGTTGTTCTGCTATTCATTTTACCGCCTGCATTTTAACATTTAAATAAATTAATAATAGTAATTATAAATTCGCAACAATACGAATTGATATTTGATTTATCGAAATAAAAAATTTTTGGTCATATAAGTTAATGTAATATTTATTTCAAATTAAAATGTTGTGATCTTACTACATTACAATAATAAATGCGTTTTATAAACCCAACAGATTCCTCAATATCATCGATGACGAATACAACACACGATGTCAAGCTCAAGGAAAATAAAAAGTGAAACAATTTCTTAGTGAATTTGGCAGATATGAACTAAGTGTCACATTGTCAACAACTTGTAACAAAATACCAATAATTGTATAATTAATGACAATAATGAACTAAAAAGGGAAAAAAACTATTGAAAAAATATCTCGAGTTCGAATTACAACAATATTATAAAGCATAATTAATTTTATTTACTAATTTATATTCAAAGAATTGTTAATTTTTCAATATTAAAATATTAATTCTTGGAATTACTAAAAATTAAAAAATAAACTGTGATTATTACTCAACCTAAAATAGTGTGTGTAACTTATCTGGCTCAATCGAAGAGGGCGGTTCTAGTGTTAAAACTAAGGAGGTTCTTCTGTTATATAAGTAAACGCTAAAAATGTTGCAAAATAAATTTTAAATGAAAATAAACACTTTTTTGCTGACGAGAGGTTTGCAGGCTATCTTGCGAGCTTCCGCTATTTTGCAAAAAAAATTCCTGGAAACAAATCAGGTGATGCAAAGCCAAAGCATAAATAGTTTATAAGAAAATAAAAAATGCAGAATAACGTCTGGAGTCCCATACAGCAATTCATGCTCAGGCACTAGATTATTTTGGCAAATAAAAGTAATAAAACCATAACAATTTTGTTTTTGTTATTTAAATAAATAAAATTCAAATACATTTTTTAATCAAATCGCCATCCAGGTCGGTCTTCTTATAATTTCCCAGTATGGATAGTCCTAAAAAAGCGGACTCAGTTGGAAATAAACATTATAGAATGATCATTGATTATAGGAAACTAAACACAATTACAGTTGCTGACAGATACCCAATTCCGCTCTGAATATTCTAAATTCGTAGGACTTAATTAACATCTGCAATTATTATTTGCATTATACATTTCTCTAAAATATGAACAAACATTTGTTTATAGCGAAATAGGAGAGCACTTCCATATTTTATAGTTGTGATCACTTATCTTCCCAAGAAATTCAAAATAGTGCTTTTGTAAAAGGAAATTTTTTCGAGTGCGATCATTTTTCCAGACATACCACTATAAGGGCTCTAAACAAAACCTATTGGACAAGCATTTGTATATAGTGGAATATTTGAACACTTCATATTTTCTCGAAATATCAACTTATATATCAAAGATTAATAAATATTAATAAAATATAATGTTTTTTAATTTATTTATTTCGCTGTATATTTCATTATATCGTAATAATTCATGGCGATCCTGCCAGGAGAATTGTGTATTTATTTAATCATTTCGTAATAATTCACGGCGATCCTGCCAGGAGAATTGTGTATTTATTTCATTATTTCGTAATAATTCAAGGCGATCCTGCCAGGAGAATTCTGTATTTATTTAATTATTTCGTAATAATTCACTTCGTTTTGTTTAAAAGGTAAAACTACGAATAAAATTTTTGAAAATCTGTTTCAAAACAAACTTTTTTGAAGTTGTAACTTTGAGAATACGGGGTTTTCACCATATTTGCTATTAAAAAAATACTTAACGAAATGATCGAAAAAAATTAAAACAAAGCTTTAACAAAGCAGAATTTCTATATCAGAATCCCTGCACCTTTTTGGTGTAGCACAGTGTGATTAGAGAAAATAGAAATAGGATTAACATAGTAATAAGCATGGGAAATAGATTAAGATTATTATGCTACGTGGAGCGTACGGATGCGCAGTGTGTTAATCCATACGGGCCTGTGGGCAGTGACATGTGGAGGAGTTGTAAAACCTGACGGAGGTGATGCAACAAAGCTACATTTGAGAGCAAGGGTGAGAAGGCGTTAGCGTCAATCTTGCTGTGTGTAAAACCGACGCAACTAAATCATGTCAAGTCTTGTGCGGCAGCAACGCAAGCCTAGTGTACGTTAAAGGAAATTCACCAACCAAAAAGACTCGTTCGAACGATCATGCTCGAGTATATATGAGAATGCCTGAAGATGCTAACGTTGTCGATCATTTAAATGAATTCAACACTACTGTAGAAAGCTTAGCTGAGGTTGACGCTAATGTTCCTGATGAGATGTTTTGCTCTTATCAAGTCTACCGAAAAGTTACGAAAATTTTGTAGTGGCGATTAAAGCTAGAGACAATTTACCTAGTTTAAGTGCGTTAAAAATAAAATTATTAGTGCCAGGTAGAATTAAAATAAAAAAATTACAGTGCACTGCAAGAGACGCAGGCAAAACAGATAGAAAGTTCCAGAGAAAATATAACGGAAAACGTAACGAAAAGTATGTGAGTAAAAACAACAGAAAATGTTATAACTGCGGTCAACCAGGTCATTTTGCAGCCAAATGTACATGGGCAAAAACGGAAAAGAATACATGTTTTATGACGCAATTATTAACGCATAACAACAGCAGCGCTTAGGCTGGTGTCGATAGAAATGTTTGGTGCATCGACAGCGGCGCAACTAGCCACTTTTGTTGTGTGCGTGAGATGTTTTCTTCGTATGTTGTGTGTGATGAAAAAGTAATTTGGCAAATCAAATATGCGTAGAAGCAATCGGAAAACAGATCAAATAAACTATTACAAATTGTTGACAGTGATATGTGACCCGATTAATAAACATTCTTTCGGTGGATCTAGATTTTTCGTTACGTTCATATATCGGTTTATTTTCTAAAATCAAAAGATCAAGTAAAGTGAAAAGATAGTGTGTTTAAGACCTGACGACTACCGCGAATATGTAAATAGAGAATTCGGCAATTTTTGAGCAAACATGGCATTAAAAGACAGTTAACCGTCAGCATTAAAAGACAGTTAACCGTCGCATATACGCCACAACAAAACGGTATCGCGGAGAGAGCAAATCGCACGCTTTAGACTCCAAAGTGGTGTTTTGTTTCTCTCTGACTTCAGCAATTAACTTTGTTTACGCGCATAATGTGAACGTCCTCTCATTGTTGTTGAAAGGATTTTCGTAAAATATTTATTTATAGGATTTATTTATAGGATCTTCATTATAATACATTCATACTACACAAAAGAATATTTCTTACAGCTTCATCAAAAATAGTATGAAGTCAACAAAGACGTTTTGGAGAAAATTAAAAAATTCAAAAGAATTTAAAAAAAGAGAAAATTAAAAAAGGATATTAACATATATATCACAATTTAACTTTTTTTTGGTTCTCTAAAATAAATATATTTATGTAATGTGAATGTACACATCTACTTCTTTAAACGAAGCGTTTGTCACTACGACTTCGATTTTCTCAATCGTTGAGTTTTGTTAAGTGATTAAATGTGATTACAAATTTTACTGCAAGGTGAATAAAAGACAATAAAGAATATGTGGCTTAAATGTGAATAAGACATTTTTGATCGCATAAACTATAACTACCAAAAATGAGCGTTCGGCAGTATGAGCATGATTTTGTTCAATATTGAGTTTTGTTGCATGATTAAAAGTGTATACGAATTTTAGTGCCTGATTTAATCATGAAGAACAATGACTTTGCAGTTCTCTGATAAGAATCATATTTACATGTTGTCATAATATTGAGTGACATACATGGAAGTGTTTGATTGAATCGAGTGAAATTAAATAGTGAGATGACCCTTCACCACTTTCGTTGCACTAAGAGAGACAAACATATAATAATAATATAAGTTAGAAAGGCTAAGCCAAATTTGTAAATATAGTATAAAAGCAAGAGCAAACCAAGAATAAAACAGATTATAACTTGAACTATCAAATCGGCAAGAACTGCCTTATAGTTTTATTTAATCTAATCTCTTTTGCTCTATACTGTATCCAATACTGTAGTATAATGTACACACTGTAGTATAAATTAATATAAACACACTATGTTTGTTATCCAATTGCATTTGTATAGAATAAGTAATGCATTATGTAAGTCAGCTCTGATTGTTTACTTTTCACTTGTTCCCATTAAAAAATTATGAATTTAACTCTTTCTATATTTGGAGCGCTAGTTTCAATTATCAAAACAAAATTTCATAAGTGTTTAGAACTGAGTCAAAAATGTAACACAATAATGTATTGTAAATACACTCAATATTGTAATTATATAATATTGAGATGTTTAATTGAGTGAGTTTAGAAACTCACTCCAAATTAGGTTAAGAATTATTTTCATATCCGCTATATAAGCGAATGAATATCCTAAATAAAATCAATCTTTTTCCAAGATTCAAAACGCTTATGTATTTTAAAAACATTACACGGCGAGCCTGAGTCCTTCATTTTAGAAAAATAAAGAATTATTAAGAAGAACTTGCTTATCCATATAGAATCCAGCATACAGAGCTTATGCTTAGTTGGATTCTATTGGAGCAAAAAAAATTTTTTTTTTATTTTAGAGGTAGAAATCCTTACATGGAAGAGTCCTTGGAGAAAATATTAAGAAGCCGAAGAGTGTTGGACAAAACTGTTAACGGAAGGAGCCAACAGGAACCAGACGCCCGAGATTCTAAATAGAAGACCAAAACCTACCCCGATTAAAAATATAAAAATCCTAATAAATTATTAAAGATAAAGGATATTGTTTACGCGCATAGTGTGTATCTCGCGCTTATATGTTGTTTTGCATCTTTTTGTATTCTTACTTTCATTGTAAGCCCCAAAGTATACGGTACGTACTACTGTTGACAAGAAAAACCCGTGTTAATAAAAGAATATTTTATAATATTTAAAACCCAACTAACCCTGTTTTTTATTTTTATCTCCAATATTTTCTGAGGGAAATATTTCAAGGAAAAACAGATATATTGATATGAATCTAAATAAAGATAAGTTAGGTTGTTAACGTCTCTTTCTTTTTAAGATTCAATATTGAATGTTTTGTCAAAAATTCCTAATTACTTAACTGGCGCCAAACGTGGGGCTTAACGAAAGGACATAGTATCCTTCAAAAGCGAAATATTAAACAAATCAATTTTAATAAAAGGACATAGTATCCTCAAAGTAAAATAAAAAGTGAAAATTTCAAACGACATATCCTTAAATCGAAATAAAAATAGAGGGACATTGTATCCTTAAGGGTGAGATAGAAATAAAACATTTAATTGAACAAATCGCTAGAAATATTTATGTTTATTGGTGCGGCCTAAGCACAAAAAATAAAAGAATATTAATAGTAAGTGGAAAATACAACACTGCAATGGAAAGCTGTCCAGGTAAGTGTGAAAACTATTATTTTTTAATTTAACGATACTTTTTTGGATTATCGTTTGTTTGTTGTAAATAAAGCTTTGGTCGTACATGTACAAAAAGAGCACTCTAATGAGAGTGTGCTCATTCTATTCTTGCAGGTTGGTGTGTGTGGTCGCACAATTAACTACAGTGAATTTCACTCAAAATGGCCCACTTGTGAATATGTTACAAAACTTGTAACTTCAAAAACTTCATTTTATTTTTTACTTTTTTATTTTTCTTACATTTTAGGTAATACCTAACAAAAAAACATAAATATATTTCATTGATAAAATAAAGTTTTCAATATTAACGAGAAATCAACAAAACACATGAAAAATGATGCGCCACTACTGAAAACGCACGCAGAGCAAAAAGTTCTCTTGAACAAACTTTAACGACAACAAAATGATTCATTGGAAGTTGAAGTTAAGTAAAAATTTTTATTAAACTATTTGCTACTTTTTGGGATATTATTGGGAAAGAATAACTACCTCTCGAATGTTGTTTTGTTAGTTTTTTTTAGTTCGAAATTCTACAACATAATATATACGCATAAATAAGTGATAAATATGCAAATTTTTGGCAAAAATTTCGTTTATTTGTCATTTCGAAATACATTGTTGAAGACCAGTGAAAAAAGAAAAAATAGGACACGTGGTCTACTAAAGTAATTTCAAAGGTGTGAAAGGCAGACAATTCTCTGAAGTTGTGATAAGTTTTCGTCAAGTTTACCTAAAGCTTAAACAACAGTACATATAGTTCACATAACATTCCATGAAGGACCTTCTGGTTGGTAGGCGGATGTCTTACCTACCATACCACAGCGCCAAATCTTTGACAGTGTTTATTCAAATAATTACTTTAATGGTGCAAAATTTGAATCATAACCAGCGTGTTATACCCGCTAACGGCCTTTTTTGTGTCTACAAATTTTTTTGTATTTTTAAAATTTATTTTTTTTTTAGCAACCTGTTGTGTTTTTTCTTACTTTTTTGTTTACAATTAATGTAACAATTTTTTTATTTCATTAATACTTTTTCTTTTGTCCTGACGGCATATTTTTATTGTTTATATTTTATATGTGTTTTAAATATATAATGTTTTTATTTCATGTGTTTATTTATAATGTTATAGTTTTTATTAAATATAAAAATTTATTAATTTCAAGGTAAGTAACAATTTTTATTTTTATAATTTCATTTGTATGCCTTCCTTTTCTTCCTTTCAGCTAACTCCTTTTCTATTTCATTAATTCTGGACCACATGCGGCAACTCACTTCCCATGGTACAGCATACTCGTGCCAGAGGGAAAAGTTAAAGACGGACAAGCCTATACGCCAACACTGAAGAGCCGATAACAATACAAAAGTATAACATAAGAACGGCTAAGCCAGAATTAAAAGAAGCCTAGGAGCCTAGATTTGATAGGAAGGAATATGATCAAAACAGAGGAAACAAAAAAGAACACAGATACATAAGTTTGAGAAATATTAGGATACGGCAAAAAATCTTCTAGAATAAGCTGTTAACGGACAGGACACAATAAGTGACCATATACAAAATTCATTTCCTACAACTCTAGAGCTCATCAATAACAGTTTGACAAATGAGCAAAAACCAATTCTTTTGAAATTCATAAATAACGTTAAATTAACTAACACGATGAGAACTTCGTTGGAGATATCTACACCAGCAACATTTCACCACCAAAATAGATAATCTCATTTCCGTGTTAAATTATATTTAAATATCTGAAGAGAGTGAAGCAAATGGAGTTACGATAGTTAACATCAATAAAATGCTAATGACCCAATTTTTTATACTCATTGTATTATATTTTGTTTCTTCACTTTTGTTAGATATTAGTTTATTTAAAATGCCTGGCAACTCTCTTCTTACATAGATATAATTTATTGTTAACATCTGGCAGGTTAAATAAAATGAAATACAGTCTTCTTAATGAATACTCGAAATGAACAAGTGCTTTTTCTATTCAAGTACATAGCAACTCATGCATTCCTTTTATTTAATTATATTTGTTCCATTATTTTTTCTTTCCTTAAACACATAATTCAATAAATTCGAGTTACAAACAAATTGAAAGAAAAAGGTTTTAAACTTAAAAGTAATTGTTGTCTTTTATAAAAAAGTTTCGGCGTTTTTAATAAAATAGAAATAAAAAGAAATCTCTCTTTATGTTATTTGCAATTTTTAACTCATAAAATAAATGTTTTTAAAAGGTAAACATTAAATGTGCTTCTCAAACTTGCAAAAACTATGTCAAAGTTAACAAAATTTTAAATGTGCTTTTCAAACCTGCAAAAAATATGCCCATTTTAACAAAATAATTGAATATTTTTTAATGAATAGAAGTTAATCAACCCCAATAGTATTAAAGATTGTATTGGTACATTATTAATATTTAATATACACATAAGTGATCGTTATTATAATTATAAGGTAGACATAGAAAGACTATATAATAATTTTGATTATAGCCCGAGATACGGGGGACCTCCAAGAGGATATTCTGCACCTGTCCCGCCCGCTACACCCATATCTGGCTATCAAGCTGCATAGTGAAATAAAAACTCTTTTTGTTTTGGAGACTACAAAAAGGCAGGCCAGAAGCCAAAACTTTCCGCCCATGTTTTATGATATACTGGCGAGCTATGTCAGTAATCCTATATGTCTCCGATCAGTACCATCATCATTCTGGTTATGGCCCAATGTACGATGTAAACTATTGGCAATCTTCAGCGGCCATTTTAGTTTTTAAGAAATTTTTAGCAATCTGAAGAGGCCTTTCTGTGACTAATGAAAATTGTAAATCAAGTGGTCTGTTATAAACTAGTTAAGACTATTTTACTTTTTCACTGTTATTCTTATCAGAGTTGATTTTATGATAATTTTTATTACTGTCTACCCTGTGGGTAGTCGGTGCTAGGTATTTTGCTGGTAACCGCTTAGTTACACTAAACATAGCGGTTAGTGCGAAATTTAATTGTGCCGATGATCACGGGTAGACAGAGTATGTAATTTGCAAATTTGAAATAATATTTTATATGAAATTTATTACCAATACTATATGTATATTTAGATAACAAAGCAAGTAAAAATTTAAGCCGAACAAGTCAAATTTCAAGAAACCAAGCCATGAATTCAAATCCAGACAAGCAAAACAAATAAAACACGCAAAAAAAGTAATATCGTTTTGTTATCGTTTTTAAATCGGCACACGTTGCTGCCGCAACATTAAAAAAGTGACATTTCCTTTAAAAAATATCAAAAAATGTGTGGGAAAGAAAATGAAACTAAAGCTTCTCAGCGCTAAGTTATGAAATACCTGTACAATCAGGTTAAGTCTTATGGTAGATTGGTAAAATAAAGGACAGAAGCCGAGTATTCGAGGTATTGTTAACTGGTTTAAATGCGAATCTATTTTGAGAGTGGAAATCGTACAGGCCGTCCCACACTGGCCGAAATCACCGATCCAGCGGCATTTAATTAAAATTTTGAAACTTTCAAATCGATAAATTTTTTGCATTGTATCGATTACCGATACTCCACTGAGCAATTTGACGTTTTCACTTTTATTTTGCGTTCAATATTCGCACAGCCGTTAACTATCAAACATAACTTATTGTCACCCGGCAACCCTTTAGGGCGTCGTCTGGCGGCCCAACCAACCCTTACGCCATCCAGTAACATCATACCGTTGAAGAGAAGAATTGAAATGAAATACAACAATTAGGAGATAAAAAGTGTTCTTAAAAATAGAAAACTCAAAGATAAGCGACAGTCAATAATATTGGTCGTAACAACCACGCAAGATGTAAATATCACAATCTTAAAAGATAGTAAACCAATGACTGTATATAAAAATAGATTGAAATTAGTTTAAGGTATTACGTATCTGTTAAAGTAGTATACTTTGTAATTTAATACTAATCACTAATATAATAAAATTTAATTAATATAATAAAATGTTTATCCATATGTAAAATTAAAAATAAAAACAAAAATGCATAGTATAAGTACAAACATAATTACAAAGTGAAGTCACAAAAGTAGAACTGTAATATGCAGAGTATGCAGTTCCAAGTGGCTTATGTTGATTAATATGGGTCACTAGAATTACATTGCAAATGAATATTATATTACGATTGATATTATTGTGGGTTGCCAATATGTAAAGCAATAATACTTATGGAAAATAGAAATAAGATTAACATAAAATAAGCAGGGGAAATAGATTAAGATTATTATAGAAAACGAAGAATAGGAATAGTATATAAGCGTCAAATTTTGTGAATAAAATTGAGAAACAATTCAGACTTCAAACTGTTTTATTTCTCATCGACTTCGGCCACTGACTGTCATAATTCTACAATTCTAAGGCTTTTTCAAAAACTAGAATTCTACAGGAATTAAAGAACTCACTTACATTACCAAAGGACATTTGTTAGAGATTTATCAAAAATATTTAGTTACGGGTCATACTCAAATGGAATGTGAATCTATTCATTCTGCTATTAAGGGGCGTAATACACACCTTGTAACTTCGTTAAAATCGTTGAAGAATTACGACAGAAAAAATCATACGTGGTAAAGTACTTGAATTTTAAGTTTTTTTTTTTAACAATTCTAATCTAAAATTTTTGAAATCAATTCGATTTGGAAATAAGACTGTATTACAGCTAAGAGTTTCAATCCTCTTTTAAATTATCTTTCGATAGTGAGTGGAAAATTCTTCCTCACCGTTTAAATATCAAATATCCCTATGACGTTGAATTTAACGACTTATATATAGAAGAAATTCCATTATTTAGTAAAATAATAACAACGGACTAGTGCGCATTTTATGATCATTTAAAATACACCACTGAGAAATAAAGCTGGTACATACTGAAACTATGTCATAACAAAAAATATATGTAATTTATCTATTTTGTTAGAATTAAAAAAACAAATAATTTATTAATACTCATTTATATGGCAAAAAATATGAAATATAATTATATTTAAAATATTTAAAAGAGTTAATATTAATAATAAGTTCATTTATGTGGTTTTATTTAAATATAACGCAACCTCGTATATTACGTTTTAAAATAATATTTCAGTGCAGAAAAATCGTATCTCAAAAAAGGCTGAAATCTAATGGTTAATTATTTTAAACATAACAGTTGTCTTGAAAATTTATCGAAAGTTTTAATTTTTAAGATTAAAAAAATATATTATATAAAAATTTTATATATATTTTTTAGAAAAACTTTTTGTCTCTCCTGAAAAGTAGTAGTTTTTAAGTTACGAGGTGGCGTTCTTAATATAGACGTGCTGCTATTCTCATTATAAAAAAATACGCTACTTAAATCAGACTAAATTTAAGACAGATCTCTTAAAGAGGCGCTATAGTTTTTTATGGAGGAAAATTTACTATCACACAAGCAAAAGTTAAAAATTTATAATTGAGCCATATAAAGAGAAATATAAAAAAGTGAAAGAGAACAATGCATGTTCCCACAGAAACAAATGGGAGATACGGCTAACCTTTCAAATTGTCCATATCTTTCAAATTTACAGTCTTTTAGATAATAATATATAATACAGTTTTTATTTCTTTAATTTAAATCAAAATATTTTAACACTTACCACACACAGCCTTTTTACATTTTTTCTTTTTGATAGTACAGACAAGATGATGATAATGAATGATGATATTAAATCAGTACGAAAAAAATTGATTATCGATTTAGATGCCACGGTGACTGCTTTTTGTTCTATTATTTAATATAAATGCTATGAATTATTAACTGAGGCGGCCGGTGTTGCAGTAGCTGTTGCAGATGATGTTTTAGATGATGTGCGTTTACCGAGAGATTCTTTTTGTGTATATCCATGTGATTGAGATTGTGGCTTCGATGGTATTATTGATGACGGTGGTGGTGTTGGTGATGATGATGATGACGTTTTTACAGGCAATGGAAATTCTTTTGGATTGAAATCGACCAAGGCAAGTTGTTTCTCAGGTGATGTATCAGGTAACTTGTAAATTTTTTGCAAACGTTGTTCAACAATTTTTAAATGCGGTAGTATATATTCCTCGTTAGGTGCTAAATAGTATGCATAACGTAAACATAATTGAGCTCTAAGTAAATGTTTACGTTCCACATAAACTACACATAAATTGTGCAGACCTTGTATGTTATGTGGTTCATATTTGAGTATGGCGCGATAACATGACTCAGCAGCATCTAAATCCTTCATGTGATTTATGTAAATATCGCCCAAAAGTATTAGCCCTTTAATATGATCGGGATGATGGCGTATAAGTTGATTGAGAAAAGGTACAGCATCTAGAGGTCGATTGGCATCAGCTAATAGAAGAGCTAAATTAAACAGAGCACTTCTGAAGTTCGGCTTAATATGAATAGCGCGTTTAAAATATTGTTCAGCCGCTTCGAAATCGGACTCATCCATGGCCAGCATACCCAAGTTAAAGAAAACTTTTTCATTGTCACCATTTTTCTGTAAGACCTTATGTAAACGTTCTCTGGATATTTGCCGTGCCTCTTGACCACCTATTTCTTGTAATAAAATGGCTGAATTTAACAGAGCTTGTTCATGCTCTGGATACAATTCCAAAGCTTTATTGAAATATACGTTGGCCTGGGCGCTTTTTCCTTGCTCAAGAAATACAACGCCTAAATTATAATAAATATCGGCATTATCACTATCATAGAGTAAAGCCTTCTCATATACTTCCTGAGCCTGGGCAGTGCGATTAAGTTTCATTAGTATATCGCCACGATTTATATAGGCCTGTACATAGTCAGCTCTCATGCTAATGGCCTGCCGATAAAGAAAATCCGCTTCCTCTAGACGTGTTTGATTACGCGCTATTAGATTGGCCAAATTTATAAAAACATTCAGATGATTAGGAGCAATGCGTGCCTGATAGCTTTCACCAGGCTTTATGCGAGGAAACAATGATTTCGCCTTTAAATAAGCTTTTTCCGCTTCTGCGTACATTTTCAAATTATTATACGTTCTACCCACATTTATATGAGCACCTATATCGTCCGGTTGTATCTGCACGGCCTGTTGGAAATATGATAAAGCCTCCATAAAACGACCTTCATTCTCTAAGGCATGTCCAACATTATTAAACAATTTCGCATTGCGATCATTCACATGTACACCACTAATAAACAGGGTGTACTCGTTCTTCCAGTCTTTATTTCGTGTATAGCTTTTAATTGTATGCGTCAACAGCAATAGCATCAAGGACATTTTCAATAAATGTCTTAGTTTATTGCTTTTTCCCTCCAACATTTCTTTGATATTTTCATATCCATAGGCAATGAGCAAGCAGAAACCCATCGAAGGCATATAAAGTATACGTTCGGCCACTACGAAACCAACAGGAAAGAAGAGATTTGACGCAGGCAAAAAAGGCAAAACGATCCAGGCTAGACACATAATAATCATACGTGAATGTTGAAGACTTTGACTAATGCAGGCTTTCACAATAAGACCAGCTAATGTGGAAAATGTTATCAATGTTGCTACATTACGTACATCCATTACGCTTTCAATTAGGGGAACAGTTCCTAAAATGAAAAAAAAAGAAATATAAAATTATTAACTATTATTTTCCATATAAGAGACACTAGTAAATTTACAAATACATATTGCACGCACTCGTACCTCTAAAGCAGCGTCCGGCAAACTAATACTAATACATTTTACAATTGTGTAGTAATTTAAGAGCTCTCACTCAGGCCATTCTGTACTGTATTTTTCCATTCGTTTTCTCTTTAGTTTTCTTTGCTTATTTATTGCTTACATTTTGCCTATGCATGTGAGTAGATACGTGTTAAAACAGAACAGAAGACCTGCTCATTGCGTGAATTTGCTCTAAAGTGAGTCAACTCAAAAGTTGTCATTTTTTACTTTTTGCAAGATAAAATATACAGAACCTACTTACAGTAAAAATCCTACATCATTTCATTTACTTTTTTGCAATTGTATTTGTGTATTGTGATATAATTTCATATTAAGCAGAAAAGTTGTTTGAATCTACTGAATATTTGAAAATTTTGATTTAACTTACTTTAGCAGTACAAGTGCGATATATAAAATTGTATTTTTAACCTTTTCGTTACTACTGGGATAATACGTCTTAGCGAAAATTTGAATAGATCTATTTGTTCCAAAGTAAAGAAAACTGAACTAGGCGACAGTTGAAACTTCAAATTAGAAACGAATATGATCATATTACTGAAAATGTAGATATTTTCTTTATTAATCTTTTCCAGGAGGATTAAAAGACGATGTTTTACATTCAATAGATTTATTACGACTAAAATAGAAAAAGTTTTACAAGTTTAAAAGGATATATTAGTGCTATTTAGGTACGCCGTTGAAACATCCATCTGGTGTAAATGATGCTGATATTCGGCCGCAAGAGTAATCACCATTCTAATGGTCTCATAGCGCACAACAGGAGAAAATGTTTCCGTATAATTTATGCCATATGTTTGTGCGTAAATGTGCCACAAATATCCACAAATATCTACTTCCAATAAATCTGTTGCCCTATTAACAGAACTGGAGAATGGCTTTGTTGTGCATTTACATTTGAGGCAAGTAATACAATTAATCTCCTAGGAAATTTTATATCCATGCCATTAACCAAATTGTTTTTCGATAGTTCATATAAGCTTGACACATTTAAGTGACCGTACCGATAATGCCATTTCATAACCTCATGCATGTTCGTTGTTGGCATAAATAAAGTACGCTTCATCGAAGAATACAAAAACAATTCGTCTACCTTTTTCGCACATAATATTGTTCTGCCCTTTTCATCTATTATTCTGGCTTCTCTGCTGTTAAATTTCACAACGTCTTTTACCGTTACTCTGCCGACCGAAATAAAATTGCATTGCAAACTTGGTACATATAACACGTCATTCAAAACAATATTAATTTCATTTATACATACTGTACATATACCTTCTGATTTAATTTTATTCTGTCCAGCCAAAGTAATCATTTCCGTATGGTCTTTAAACGTTTTAAATAATTTGCGATTACAGTATATGTGAACAGACGCGCCGCTGTCTAAGCACCACACATCACAATTAAAAACATTTGTGTTGTTCTCTGGCAGTATGGAGTATGCGTGTGTGTTCCTCTTTTCCTGCTGCTCTGCTCTGTCGATAACCTCTACTTTGTTGCTTCTGTACTGAGCTGCGTAGTGACCTCTGCGACCGCAATTGAAACAGTTAAAATTCTGTTTTTTTCTTGTTGGATTGACGGTTATTGTTCTCGTTGTTGTTGTTGTTAATGATGTTGGTTCTACTTACGTTGTTAGTCTTTTTGTTGTGTTACTGCGACATGAATACTTGAGCCCTTCCTTCACATTGCACCGTTTGCTCACCAGTTTTTCTCCTTTCGCCCTCTTCTGTCAATTTTAGCTTTAATGCGCTGAGTTGTGGCAAATTGTCTCTTGTTTCTAGTGATATCGCAAAATTTTCATATGATTTTGGAAGACTGGCCAATAGCATTATGGCGAATAATTCATCTTGAAGTTCTATTCCAGTTTCAGCTAGCTTTCCCACAGTTGATGAGAAATTGCAAACATACTGTTGAACACAATCTGCTTCTCCCATTCGCATATTAAGCAGTTGTTTAAAAAGGGTAACTTTTCTTACCGGACCCTTAAGTCTATGCACCTCACGCAATATGTTCCAGGCTGCACTAGCTGATGAACAATTCTTAATATATGAAATCTGCACAGGCGTAACACTTAAAATAATTGTTGGTGTGGCTTTTTCATCCCTTTTTGCCCATGCTGCAATTTCATCTGGCCCTGTTGGTTTAACATCGCAAATGGTTGACCACAAATCTTGATGAATTAAAACAGCTTTCATTTGTAAGCTCCACTAGTCGTAATTTATCTCGTCCAGTTTCTCAACGTTATACATTGAACTCATTTTCAGAATATATTCTATTAGAGTTAATTAAATTTTTTTTTATTATTTTTCGTTTCTTTTAACAAGTGCACTCCTGGGCCGATAACCTATTAATCTTTTCCAGGAGAATTAAATGACGATGTTTTACATTCAATAGATTTGTTACGACTAAAATAGAAAAAGTTTTACAAGTTTAAAAGAATATAAAAATGGCAGTTAAATTAAAATCAATATAAGAATATTAAAGAGAGAAAGAGAAAACAATATATAGCCAGGATAAATATAAGTGTTGCAGTGTTTCCCTAAAAAAATTCAATTTCCACAACATTCTTAATGCATATAAAATATAAAATAGTATTGTAAATGCAATATAAGCATATTTTGTATAATCAAAACCAATGGACTTAAGCATAGCACTTATAAGACATACAGTTTGTCAAATAATTGTTTTCAAAATATTAGAATCATATTTTCATTTGAGAATTCCAATAGTAAACTCTCACACATGTATGTTTTTTGCACACATTTCGTTACTGTAACTGTAAAGTACCATAAATTTTCAGATAGGCCCACACATTACTACGTCAACAACAAAAGATTCTTTATCTGAATATTATGCTACCAAATATGTCTTCAAAAATAAGATTTTATTATTAGAATTTTTTGGAATTGGAGTTTTTTACGAAAAGAAAAGGGTTTTTTATTAAAGTTATCGTACGTAAAAGATGTCACAAGGCATTCAGCAATAAAAAATTTATCAAACGTGCAACAAATGACTCTATTTTTTAATAAAAATAATTCGTGTGCACGAGTCGCAAAGGATTGGGATAATTCCATTGTTATAAAGGCAAATCAGCTAGAAAATTAGCCGATTTGTTCTGAGGGTTGTGTCCAATATCATAACGCGTGCTGAAAAAGTAGGAAACTTCGAAATAAGAAAACATAAATAAGATTTATAATTGAAATCATTCTCTTGGAAATATTTGCAATTGAACTTATTTGTATTTTGCGGATCAGTGAAACCGAATTTTTGTATGCTAGCGTTTAATCTCTTTTTTTCAAATATCAGGATACACCTCTTCATTGCTTCGTCTAAAATCCTAATTTCACCAACTCCTTTGTTGGATATTGTAATAACTTGTGGTTATAAGATATCAATTTCCTTTCACAAGCCAAACCTCGTAGGAAGAAAATTGTCGTTATATTTGCAGAAGAACAAATATAACGTAGGGTGTTACTTGGAAAGAGAAGAGCTAAATGGAAAATGGATGTATGTATTTTTATTTTGAGTAAATTACCTTGTGGATGTAGTCAACGTATAAAGAAGAAAGTAATTTTCAATCAATGTTATAAAATTATTGTGACTTCAGGGTGAGTGGAATGGATTTAAGTTCAAGTTAATTGAGATACAATACATATAAAATCGGATTAGGTTAAGTATAATTCATAAAGGGTAAGTATAATTCATAAGAGGTAAGTAAAATTCTAATTTACTTTAATATTTAAAAATAAATTAGTGCCCTGAGGCAAAGTGGAGTAGGTCATGACAAACGCTACTGGCCTTTTAATTTGCAAAATAGGTTATAGGAAGATTCATACAAGAATGAATATTTTTTAAATGACGTTTCTCTTCTAATAATTATAGTAAGACACAATGATGCTATTATGAAAAAACGCTAAATAGCTAAAAAGTTTAATACAATAAAAAATAACAAGTATAAGTAATGCAAAAAAAAATAGATAATTAATTGTTCAAACTACTTTGGACAGATATACAACCCTGTACCATAACACATGGGCTGAAAAGCCCCGGGTCTAACACATAGATGGCGCTAGTTTTATAGCATTCACCTCTTTTACAGTTAGTGCTGCTGTTTAAATTTCATGATATTCTATTAATGAGTTTGTAAGTTATTATACTAAGAGTGACGCCACTTTTGTTATTTTCAGGACAATGGATCAAAAGCAATTACGTACTTGATGAGAAAAAATACCATTCAAGCGATGCAATTGCTTGGAGAGTGCTATGCGAACTTCGCTAGATTAGAAACAACAATCCACACAATATTCGTGTTGATGATTCTAAAAAAATGGCAAAACTACATGAATTGAACTTCGGTTGTTCCCACATCCACCATAATGGCAGGTTTTGCTCCCAGCGACTACTGGCTGTTCGCAGACCTCAAAAAATGTCTGCCGGTAAGAAATTTCGCACGAATGAAAAACTTATTGATAAAACTGAGGTCTATTTTAAGGCAAAAGATAAATCGTTGTACAAAAGTGGTATTTAAATGTTAGAGCGGCGCTAGAATGATTGCATTGCCTTGATGAATAAAGCTAGTTTTGAACACAAAAGTGTTTTCTTTGTTAGGCCGGGAACTTTTTAGCCCATGTGTTAACTGACGGCTTTTCAAATTTTAGTGTAAGAATTATAGTTTTATTTTCTAGTGCTGCCAAAAGTTTTAACTAAAGTTTTTGGGGTTCATCATTGTAGCAGAGCATCATTTTAGGTCCACCAGATACATTATGTTATCCTAGTAATCTGAAGAAAGCGAAATTTGTTCTGTAGCATATCTTAATCTATTTTCAGTATTTTGCAGCAATGATCGAAGGTTTTGGATCCGACTTCGTATGGCTACAGCTGTTGCGCTTCACCATAATCAATTTCCACTTGACAAACTAAAATTTGTTGTGCTTGATTGCGGCTCATCGTACATTATTTCAGATATTTTGCTTAAAATTTTCCGCGCCAATAATTTGTTTGTCTGTCTGGTGGCTTTACAACTCGATTCTTTCTATTTTTCAGAATATACATATGTATATGATGTTTTAAAAAAACATGATAAGAGTTTGTTTTTGGAATTCTCAAATGAAAATACAATTTTAATATATTTCCTACTTAGAAAACATTTATTTGACAAACTATATGAATGTGATTTAAGAACTCATTTTATACTTTTGTTTTATTATTGTTTATGTTGACATGCATTATACAAACTTTTTAACATTTTTGTCAAAATATTGATGGTTTGAAAGATATTATTTGAGTATGTATTGTTTATTAAATTTAATGCTGATGAATAATAACTATACAAAATTTTAACTTTATTTTGTTTGCTTTAATTTTAACTTTATTCGTCTTACACTGTTTATTTCTTGCAGTTACTGATATTAACAAAAATAAAATTGTATAATTTTGTACTGTACGCTTAATAAACTAAATCTAAACAACTTTGATGCCTATAAAGACCAAAAAATATTTTTAGAAAAAAACGCAGCATTTTCGTGCAGTTACTTCAGTTTAAACAGACAAAAGTTTCCGTAATTAAACCCTTAGAAATTTTAAAAAGATCCACATACAAAATATAATTTGTCCATCTATATATGTATCTCCACAGCTGGTCGTTATTTTATTGTCTAAAAAAGTAAAATGGTTTGGCCGTTTTCGATCCGATAATTTTAATGTTGAAGATGCACCTCGATCTGGTCGACAAATTACTCTAAAAAAGTCAATAAAGTTATGGAAAAAATTGAGAAAGACCGGCACATAAGCAGCGTAGACTAGGCATTCATCATTAAACAGTTGCCAACCATTTGAAGAAAGCTGGATACACAAATATGCTTGAATTTCGAGTGCTACTTGGGATTCTGCTTGATTTAAAAATGAATAATTGTTCATTATGAGTTTCTACAACCCGTTCAAATGATTGATTCTGATCTGAGCAAGTAATTTAATTAAAATTATCATTTGTTTCTATCTCTGTAGAACCCCCTCCTTTAATGGTGTAAACTTTAATTTCCATAAGGTCTGCAAAACGCAACTGGATAACCTTTTCGCTCAGAAAACCGAAAAGTTCTGTACTGATGGAACAACTGCTTTACCTTAAGAATGGGAAAAGGCACATATTTCTGATTTAACAGAGTTCGTTTCAAATATAGGAGAAGAGTGTTTCATTTTTGTGAAATCGAACTCTTTCATGCACTCATTATTATTGATTTTATATTTTTTATATAAAAATGGTAAAAAAGCATTTGTTCAATTTGAAAAACACATATTTTTCCATAGCGTTATATTTTTCAGAGAAGTAAAAAAAAATTATTTTAATAGTACCGTCGCAAAATACTAACTTTTATGACTTATTTTCTGCAATAATTTTTTAGGTAAAACAGCAAAAGTAAACTACTGCCAGTTAAATTGTTCTTAAGGGATTTCTCACATTAAATTCTTCCTTATTTTCATTGTTTCAAAATTTACACAATGCACAGCAAAAACACTTCACTTTTTTGTTTTCTCTTATAATAATTTAGTTTTGTTTTTTAATAATTGTACTCACCCATAGTCCAATCGCAACATAAATCACAAGGAAATAATAGAAGCCAAGCATTTAAATAAATAAGATAACTGTAGGTTAGCTGACGTGTTGGCGTTTCAGAGGCAGAGGCTGGATTATCGAAACGCGTAAAGACCGGCAATTGAGAGCCCATAACATAGACACGACCTACTAAAAGGCAGACAGTGATGAACGTTAAAAAACTCAAACGTTTTAGTAACGATGATGTCCATTGTATGTTACTTTTTTGTAATGTTTTCGCTTTTAGTAAACCCGACGAGACTGTTGTTGTTGCTGACGATGCACCCATAACAACTGACGATGAAGAACTGACTTGCAATAACTTTGCGAGGGCAGCTTTATTTGTTGGTGATGGTGTTTGATTTGATGACGATGCTGCTGGCCGTTCTTCAAAGAGATTCAGCAGTGTCTGCCATAATTGCAATGGATGTATACCTTGTACGACAAATATTTCGTACGCTACACAAATGCCAGCGATTGTTATGCCTTGTTCCTTGCACAGCATCGATGCTAATAAACATAAACTAAAATGGATGCATAAGGGAAACCATTTCGTTTTCAATTTTTGGGATTTTTTTGCAGTAGCTGTGATGCTGCTAACAGCACGAGAGTATGAGAGAAATGCAGCTAGAAAAAAGAGCGACGATAACAATTCAGCACGACCAACTACCCCGGTTACAGCTTCTGTATGTATGGGATGCACTGCAAACATAAGAGTGCTGATAAATGAACATTTTACAGCTAAAACTTCACGCTGTGTGCACTGGAGAACTAAGAGGCGACTAACACGTTTCCACAGCAGACAAACAGCCATATGAAGCATAACATTGACGGCATGATAACCATATGATTGTAATTCATGCATCCAGTAATTAAAACGAAACGTGAGTACAGTTAGGGGTCGATAGGATTTGTGAGAATGTTCTTTGCGCATTGGCGTACCCCAAAAGTCATTGAGAAATATGTTTTTTAATGGTGTAGCAGGTCTCAAATCCTTGTTATCTCGTATTGCGCTGATATCATCAAAGACCAGTCCGCATTGTGTTGAATTGTAATAGGACAAAAAACATAGCAACACGATGGAAAGTAATTGAAAGAGATTTGTTGAAGTGAACGATGATGACGATGAGGATGACGGGGGAAAATTAGCATTTTTCAACGTGTTTGTGTTTGAGGTTTTATAGTTGATAGAAGCACCACCATTGGCGGCGTTCGACGAAGAGGCGGCAGTAACCGATGATACTGATGCAGTACATGATGTGGACGTGGATGTTGATGTAGAAGAGAATAAGGTGTTAATTTCACGAGCTGTAGTAAAGGACGTTGCATTACTGCTGCTGCTGCTACTGCTAGTGGCATTGTTATTGTTTTTATTGTTGCCATTGCCATTGCTTATGGTATTTTGGCCATTGTTATTGTTTATACCGTTTGTATGTATAACTGTAGCCGTCATATTGTAGTATACAGATTTTTCCTATATTTTTTACTTTACTTTACTTTTCCCTTGTTTTTATTTTTCTTTTCTGCTCCTTTATCTCTAAAAAATTCGTAAATTTTTGTTACTTTTTTTAATTTATTATCTTATTACTTTGTGTTCTAAAATATTGAACTTTTTGCCTGGCAAGCATTAAAGGAAAGTAAACAAAATTTGGCCAAATTTCAAGTCTTTTAACGTTTGTTTTTTTCCTGTTTATGTTGTTTATTAAAGTTTTAATTTATTTATATATGCACTTTACTAGTTTGACCTTCGAATAAATACAAGTTTTACTGGTTTTTGGAGAAGAACCAAATGTTTCTTAATGTTTCTGTAGTGAAACCTGTTCCTAGTGGTAACTTTCTTTAACAATAACTTAATGAGGATTCAAGTTTATGTTTTTTAGGTATTTTTTTTTTATAAAAATTGAGTTGATGTTGGTTTACGTGTTGGTTTTATCAGGTATTTGAAATACTTTTTTCGTTAATATTTTTATTTATTTTTATATTTTTTTTTATGATTAATATTCTCTTTCTTAAAGATGGAATGTTTTTAAGTTTTATCCTGAGTGTTATTTTTATTTTTATTTTCAAATACGTTTTTATGTCTGCAAATCCTTTAGAAGGTATTTTCAGGTTTTCTTTTTCAATATTGCAATATTTTAAAACTATAACGTATATATTCTGTTTCTAAAGCCTTTAAGGTTATCGATACGGGTTTTACAAGGTTTTATTTCAATATTTATTGCATTATAATTTATTGGTTTGCTGCTTTTCCAGTTGTAGGTTGTGATGAAGGCCTAAAGTTTAAATGCTTTTATTAAAATTCTGGTTTTAAATGCTCTTCTTATTCCACATGGAATCTGAAAGAAATTAAAAGAAAAACATTGAATTTTAATAAAATATTTTAACGGTATGTGGATTTAATTAATTAAGATATTTTAATGCTATGTTCACAATAGACTTTTAATTTCTTCGTTAGCTGTTTGAATAACTTATGTAGACGAATTACACTGTTTTCACGGCATATTCCATATATATATATATATATATATATATATATATATATATATATATATATATATATATATATATATATATATATATATATATATATAAGTCAACTTATATATATATATATATATATATATATATATATATATATATATACATATATACATATATATAAGTTGACCTAAGTTCTTTATTTCACAACTCGATAACCACTAAAGCGGTTTACAAATCAATTCATGCCGTGGAAAGGTGTACTCTCACTAACGGATTTTTTTAACTGGGCGGTGCCATGCTTATATAAAATTTTTATTTATATGTCTATATCTTAAAAACGGTAAATTTCCCCAAATTACTTTGTGATCGATACAAATCATCAGTCAAAAAGTGGGCGAAATTGGATAAGTGGGAGCGACACCTCCCATACAAAGTAAATACACATAGTCCGATTTACAAACCAATACATGCGTTGGAAAGGTGAAATTTCAGGGATAGTTTTTTTCTATCTGGGCCTTGGCTTGTCCATATAAAATTTGTATTGATGTCTATATCTCTAAGACGGTAATAGTAAGTTTCTAAATTTGGCCCAAATAACTTTGTGAACAATATCATCAATTTTTCAAAAAGTGGGCGGAATTGAATAAGTGGGTATGGTACCTCCCATACAAAGTAAATACACATTATCAGACAAAATATAATCGAAATTGAATAAGTGACTGTGGCACCTCCCATACAAATAAATATTGATTTTTGTATATCTAGAGAGCATGTGAGTAGTGAGATTCTAAATTTGATCGAAATAATTTTGTGGTCAATATAAATCATCACTCAAAAAGTGGGCTGAATTGCATAAGTGGGAGTTGCACCTTCCATACAAAGTAAATATTGACTTTTGCATACATTTGGAAAGGTAATAGTGGAAGATTCTGAATTTGATTTTTATTTCTTCGTAGTCAATCCATAACATCAAACGAAATATGGACGAAATTGAATAAGTGAGTGTGGCACATTATCATTAGATAATATATTGGTGAAACTTGATATAGATTTTTGTATATCTTGAGAATGGTTAGAGTTAAAGTTTCTAAACTTGGTTTAAATAATTTAGCAGTTATGTTATTTTGCGTGTGTGTAAAACGGTTACAGTTAAAGCTCCGTTATCTATCCACATGTCAAAATAACAAGTACAACGCAAAGGCTTCCAACAACGCGGAAGGGGCTACTCTAGTTATTTATAATTATTTTTTATTATTATACATATAGCTTTTTTTTAATATAATTTTATTTATATGGATGAAAAAACCATGTCGTGAGTGTCAAAATAAAGTTCACAACAGTATGCTCTAGAATTAAGTCAATATTTCGTTTTTAAAATGTGATGAATTAAAATATTTTATGTTATTTTAAAACTCTATTTAAAGCTTTAAAAATTCTTAGAACCAAAGTTATGCAACAAAACTGAAGATACTTTATTCAAAATAAGTCAAAAAATGTGCAAGAAAAAAGCTATGCTAAAAAAAATTCCTGGAAACTGATACCATTTTTCTGATAGATGCTATCGAGTAAAACAAGGATCGGCTAATGTTGACATCAGTGACCTTTGGTTTCAGCAGGACGGCGCCACAAGTCACTCAGACAGCCAAACAATTCAGTTATTTCCCGGTCGCGTAATTTCTCGATTTGGTGCTGTCAATTGGCAGCCTCGTTCTTGGTATTTAACGTCGCTGGATTATTTTCTGTGGGGCCATTTGAAAGACCGGGCTTATGTGAACAAGCCACAACAACTGACCTTCTGAAAGATGTAATTCGGCGCTCCATTGACCAGATAAGCGGAGCTTTGTTCAAAATGTTGTTCAAAATTTTGTGAAAAGAGCGGACATCTGCCGACGTGCTAAAGGTGGACATTTTGCCCGACATCATAATCCATTAATTCCCATATTTCTATTTGTATGAATAAAACTGAGTTTGTCAAAAAAAATGTGTTTTTAAACCAAGCTTTTAAGCTTCTTAACCTCAAATTTGCCCACCCTTTAGTACAGAGACAATCCACATAAAGTTAGGCATCGATGTTTTGAATTTATTTTTTTCCCAATTTTCATTAATGTTAAGCATAAGTGAATGAATTAACATTTATGGTTTGGCATAAATTTGTTAAAAATAAAAAAATTGTTGAAAAATTGAAATTGATTAATTTTTTTAAGAACAAAGTACAAAGTGCATTAAAAATCTACTACTACCTAAAATCTATTAAAGAATAATAAGAATAATATAAATATTTTACTATATTTTCAGTAATATTTATAATTTTGGGCGTGGCATATTTCGAATTTATAATAATTGATTTGATGACTAGTACAATAATGGCTCTATAAAAAAAGAATTTTTAGAATTTTTACACTCATACACACACATAACATATTTACATATGTATATGCTACTTAGTTTAATTTTATTTCCTGTGGATGACCATTACAATTCCTATATTTTCATGTTATAACTCCAGCAAAAACTGGATACATAAATTTTTAAAATAATTCAAAGAATGCAGCACAATTAGAAAGGTCAAATACCAGAATTTTATTTAAATTTATGGCATCACAAAACGACGAGTTTTTTCCTTTTATTTTAAAGTAATGAAGCCTTACACACTACACAATTGAAATCGATAACTTACTTTATAACCATTCTGTATAAAAAACCTATTGCACTTTATCAAAACTTTACAATGATTTATTATTGTTTTTTTTTTTTTTTTTTTTTTTTTTTTTTTTTTTTTTTTTTAAAGAAAAACTTCAAGATTTTATTTAAATAAATATAAAAGGAAAAATACAATTTCATAAAAAACTTACCACAATTAAAGCTGTAATACAATAATTTCAGACCACTTTACTACCTTCACTACACTATACTACTATTTTTTGTTAAGGGAATTTCTGTATGAAATGCAACAAAGTAAATAGGGAAACAAACTCCAACTGAATATTACATTTAAAAAATTTACTAAAACACTTACTGGCTGCTTGGTACTTTTTAAAAAGCAGTAGAGAAGTAGTAGACACATTGCAGTTAGTAAATGTTCTATAAATGTAACATGTAACAACAACAACAACAACAGCAAATACGACAACACAAAAGCGGTATGTAGAAATGTATGGATAGACAGATGGATGGCTGACTGGCTGGCTTGTTAAATATGGGGTGAAATACTCGCACACAGTACATAAACAGAAGCAAAATATACAACAAAGTGTAAGGAGTATATATAAGGGGGACAAAAAGGGCAAAGGATTAAAATCAAAATGAAAATGGAAATAGTATTGTTATATGTATACATATCTATGTACATATATACCATCAACCGGGAAAATGTAATATTACTGAGAGAGGAGGCCTGCTTTATAGCCAATTCTTCTTTCTTTTTGCCATTAGAATGCATTGTACCCGTTGCATCCTCATTCTGCTGCGTCACACAAATAAAAATAAACAAAGAAAAGAAAAGTAAAAAGCATAGAAATAAAAGAAAAAATGCAAGACTAAAAATTACTGTACAGTTTCGTGGTCCTTCTAAGACCCACTTATAGAACAGCTATAACATTCAAAAATTACGATTTAACTGTTGCAAAAAGCAGTGGTGGCAACGAAGGCAATAATAGTACGAAAAAACAAAAAGAAACAAGATTTGGAAAAATATGAAAATTGAAAAGTAAAATAATATGTAATGCAAGCAAAACAATAAAAAAAAGGGAGTAACCCTTCAAGGAGAGTAAAAGGTTATACATACATAAGTACATACATGTGGCACGAAAATATAATCAAAGATATAAACAAATCATGTAAAAGAAAAATGCATTCGAAAAAAAATGCAGAGTTGTAATATTTACAAGAACAACAACAAGGGAAAAGAAAACGAATACAGGAAAATATGAATTTTTACAAAAATACTTTCTGGAGTTACAAGACTGCTTTGTGGTCGTTAACCTCGACATTTACACACATCGCCATACTTAAAACAAAAATAACAGCAAAACAACAGGAAAAAGGAGTGCATAAAAATAAGAGTGCAGCGGTACTATTATGGTGGAAGGATATGCAACATTGTTGCGCTCAATGTCATCGATTTTACTGTTTTGGTTACATCAACCACATGTTAGATCTACTCCTTACTACTTCTCTTATACGGCAACGTTGAAAATGACATGATAATCCCCTTCATATTGCGTACATATGGCTGGGAAAACTATTGTACGAGTATATTAAAACAACAAAAACAACTTTAGGAAAAACCCAAACAAAGAGAGTGAAATTTTTCACATTGAGCACAACATTGTTGCAGCTCTTCGTCTCATTTGTATGTTTTTTTGTTTTTCTTTTTACTTATACACTTTCTCGTTTATTTGTTTGGCATGCCGCAATTTCTCTTTTAAACTGCCAGAGGATAATATGAATCTGTGTTGTGAACAGAAGACAGAGTTACTGCATATTTCAATATCTTCTGCTGGGCTATTTTTAAATCAGTTTCGTATTTTGGAATAAATTTTTAACCATATACATATATGTATATATTTAAGCTATAAAATAATACTTTTTACAAGATCATTACGCCCGGATATTTATTATAATTCACACAAATATGTCAATAGTTATTAGTTGTAAAGAAAAACTTAATTATGTACACTAAGCAAAAATTAAAGACAACATCACTCGAAATTACTAACTAGAAAAAATTGCAAAGTTTATAGTTTAATTAGACCGATCCTATTAACATGTAGCAGCAGCAAGTAAAAATTATATTCAATAACTTGTGAACAAAATAATAGAAACTTTTTTTGCACTGATTCAATGCTATTAATATGGATAATACAGCAATAGTTCCATGTAATTAATATATTTTAAAGTATTTTCTTTGGCTTTTGCAGAAGCTGAAGATCTCCGGACTCGAATTGAGGAGAACCAGCATGTCGCCCACTTCTGTTGCCAGTATGGCATCGATATCGTTATCGTTCTCCTTATTAAAGGGGAGGTTGAAAACGGGCTATTCATCTTGGCCGTAGGGTTATATCATCCTACGACGTACGTAGGCTATGTAAAACAATTCTCCGATCACTGGTATCGACCAGTTCTTAATATTTACCTAACCGCGCGGATTCTCAGCGCAGCTGCCTAACACATTGAGTGTTTGATAGAATCTATGCAACCGTCAAAGTTTGACTTGGATAGACCATCTACCGGCAGGAAGCAATAGGTTGAGTGACCACAGGTTACTCTCAAGCCATCACACAGCTAAAAGATATACTACCTCGATCCAAAAGATTCCGGAATAACCCCGAGTGGCGGTCCCATCGTTCCGATTTTTTTTTTTTTTTTTTTTTTTTTTTGTTAGGTTAGTACATTTGTTGTTGATATTTCGGCTGTTGATTAGCGTCATATCTTGACATTTACGAAAGCTACCTAGCCAAGAGCACATCTATTTCTATGTGTGTTAAAGATTTTTTACAATTTTAGAAACGGCTGTTACAACGCCTTCCCCGTAATGGTTTTTTAACTCGATTGAACAGAAAGAAGTCTTCGGGAGCCAAATAAGGCGAATTTGGTGGCTGTTGGATGGTATTTGTTGCATTTTTCGTCAAAAAATTTTGAATAATGGTGCAAAATACAGATTTCTGCGGACAATTCTGATATCTTTCGGCGAATTACTTCACGCAAACGTCTCATAACGCCTAAATAATACTCTTTGTTTACTGTCTGGCCTTCTGGCAAAAATTCATGATTCACTACAACGTTGTAATTCATGAAAACCGTGTGCATTGCCTTCTTTTTTTGACTAAAAATGACGTGGTTTTTTCGTCTCGGCTCATGTGATGAACGCCAACCCACTTCTCGTCTCCAGTAATGATTCTTTATATAAACGTGGGATCGGATGCAGTCTCGCAAATCGTCTTTTGGGACCTCAACACGGTCAATATTGTAAAATCACATAGAGATGGATGTACTCTTGGCTACGTTGCTTTTGCAAATATCAAGCTATGACGCTAAGATATAGCGGGAATATCAACCTAACAAAGAAAATAAAATTCAAATCGGAACGATGGGACCGCGACACGGGGGTTATTCCGAAAACTTTTTGATCAGTGTAGTATATTCAAGTGATGCATAGACATGTTTAATTTTTCAAAAAGTTTGTTTAGAAGGACTTATATAGACTTCAATTGGATAACAGAGATCTTACATTCACTGAACAAAGTTACCCATACTAATACTAACAAACTTTTTCGGGAATCAGTTATTTTCTTATTTGCGTTTCTAATAAATGGTTTTATTGCTGCATAATTTATTTAAAAAAATTTAAGGGCTGTCTGTTAAATTGAGTTAAAAGAGAAAATATAATAGATATGTAGTGTGAAAGTTTTTAAATCAGTCATTTGGCAAGTTGCAGCGCAATGCTACACCGCAAAAAAAGTTTAACAATGTGTCACTTTTTTTTACCTATTTTATCAAATTTTAAATTTTGCCATAGAACATATTTTTTACTTAACCCGTTTTCTAAGCTTCATAGTCATAGACCTTGATGATGACGAAGATGTTTGGGAACTTTATATAATAACCACTCCTTTGCAATGCTTGCTGTACGCTTTGTTATTGCGATATTGAAATTACTAGCTTCCAGAAGACCCACTCAAATTGGTTTAAATATGTGAAACGATCTATAATTGTTCCAACAAAAACATAAATGTTAACCCTAGCCGCCGATATGCAACGCAATACCATAGTGAACTACCTACTTCCATACATGCTTTATCGTGGTTATTAAATTTTTATGTCGGAACTTTTAGTTTTTTAACTTTTTCTTTTCGTCACACTCAAATATAATAATCCCATTTTTGTCGCTCAAAACAACTTGGCTCCAAAATTCTTAAACTTAAAACTTGATACCCGGGATAAAATATGTAATGCAGTTTAAAATCAAACAATGACTACAATAATACAAGAGTTTTGTGAATTCGACAATTATCAGCAGCAAATTTAAAAAAAGAAATAGAAAAAGGAAATTAACCAGTGGTAAGAATGTAAACAAAAAATGTACTTAGGTATTAATTTATGTATGAATGTATCATATATATTTTATATTACAGTTCAAACTCACACGAGTTCGCATTTATCCAATAAGAATGTGGTCAGTGCAAAAGGAGAAGCTACTTCTTAGTCTTTTGATTGAAAATTATTTAATTTTTCTTATAAACCACAAACTTTTATTATTAAATCAATTTATTAACAATGGTTTTCTCTTTTTTATCTGGTTTTTGGCGTTTAAATCATAAAAAGCATTCATACATTGGATACAATGGGTGTTTACAAGCAAGTAAACAAATAATGTATTCAACAAATTATATCTACAACGATAAAAAACCTTGTGATTCGGCAAATATTCTTTTTGCAATACCCTGTAAATATTATGCATTATTTTATTCTATTATGCCCAGTTTGCAAGTATTCCACAGAAATTTAGCAACCCTTGAATTATTCTATTTATTCCTTTTTGTTGTTGTTCCATTACATTCTTACTTCCAACTTTCACTTGAATTGCATTATTATTTGCAGACGCTGTAACCATGTCAAATTAACATTGTTGCTAAACAGAAAAAGCACACATTCACACTCATTCATGTACTCTCTTCAATCACAAATTCTACTACTCTCCTCTACCATTAACAGGATTTCTCTTACATTGTGACATTTTCTTTTGCTGTGATATGCTTTGCAGAGAATGAGAAAATGATAAAAAGCGCATGTCTATCTTTATAATAGAGTTTTATAGTCTACGTGATGATGTGACGTAGTTGTTGTTACCGGCTGGTCTATTAAAGCCCATTTTGTACCACAATGTTGTGATGAAATAATAGCAACAAAGTCGCTAACGAAAGAACGAACAGTTGTTTTGTAAAATTACTTTGACCGAGATTTCCTGCTCTTCTCTGTATAAATCTCATTATGGTCTCGCTCTCTCTCTTTCGTGTTCATCACATCATGCGATGTAATGCTCTCATGTGATGATGATGTCTTGTGTATATTTATGGGGATAATAGAAACACAACCATCAAACGTACAAATAAAAACAAAGAAAAAGGGCAAAAATCATTGCACACAGTAAAATTCCATTGCTACCTACCATATACATATGTATTTTTTACGTTTTTGTACTTTGCCAATCCTATGAGAATTACACAAACACACACACTATGCACAAACAACTTGAATTTTTGCAAATTAGTTGACATTTTTTTCTCCATTTTTTAGAACATTTTCACATCAGTTGAACCCCTCCTCATATTGCGAACAGCCATAAATACGTAATTGTTGTTTTTAAAACAGAACTCCATTTTGAAAATACTTTTTACTTTATTACATACAAATTTCGCAGTTGTAAATATAAAGAAAAATCCAAGATAAAAATTTCATACAACAATGTTATACATTTTATTGGTGATTCGTTTTTTTTTCGAACCATTTACATGAAACACACAAACGTACATATTTGTGTTTTTTCATGTACTTTTTTTTGGGGTTTACTTTGTAACAAAGTAGAAGTAAAAACTAATTACAATGTACATAAAATGTAACAAATATTTATTTCGTTCGATATTTCTATTATTAATTGATTGTACTCACTTTTTATTTAATGATAAGAAAACACTACATTGTTTTACAAATTCTGGTGACTTTAAATTTGCCTATTACATGGCACACAGAACATCTATTTTTCACTTCGACTCACTACTTTGTATTTTATTGTTGGCTTCCATCATATTAAATCGTTGCAGAGCTATTTCGACTGTTTTCTACGTTCTTTTTGTTTTGCCTTTCTTTACTTTGTAGCAAAATGGTTGTTTGTTGTTGTAATATGTACAAGCGCGCGAGAAATGTCATTACTTCTATGGCTTTTTTTGCTGTTCTCTTTTTTACTGCCACTTTTTTACGAAAGCATATATAAAGAAAAATTTCAAAGAAATTTCAAAGTTGCCAGATCAATTAGCGAGTATTTAAGAACAGAGTGAATCAAAAAAATTTTGTTTAATGGTAATAAATTTTGAATTCGTTAAATAATTATAAAATATGATTTGTACACCATATTTTGTTGCTTGAACATAGCCAAGTTACAAATAAATGGAGTTTTGCGTAAAACGAATTGCATTTTGCCGTAAAGCTAGCAATTGCAATCATTAATAGTTTTTTGTTTCTATAGGACAAACATTTATAAGCAATTGAAAACTTAGATGAAAATCACTTTATTTTTTCAAATATTTTTACTAAACTAAAATTTAGCTATAGAAAACAAAACAATCTATTGTTTGAAATTAACAAGAAAAAGAAAAGAACCATCAAAATAATTTAAAATGGTGACGTGGAAACGGGGTAATTTGTAAAAGTAATTCAAATAGCGAACAAGGTAACTCAAAGTCTGATGCGAACATGCTAAAAGAGATTTAATATAGCTTGCGATTGAAACACAATAATGAGTGCGAAAAGAACCTGAAGGTAGGTAAGACGCCAGAATGCCAACCAAGAGATTCTCTGTTCAATCCTAGGTCGGACCATTTCACAATTTTCAGCAGCAGTATCACCTTCTAATATTGCTAGTGACTGGTTATGAGTATACAAGCTATGAAAAACTTTTCTAACCTTATGATATTCAGAGAAGCGTTCAACTGTAGGTCCTGTTCAACGAGTCAAAAATAAAATCTGGTAGAGCTCATTAATTGATAGAAGTCCCACTTTTTCCTCTTGGAAATGTATTTATGTATTTTGAGGAAGTTAAGCATGGTCGGTGTAGGTTCTGCATGATTTATTCCTAGACCTAACTATTTCGGCCCAGAGGAGGAGGATTCCCCAGGAAAATGTATTAACTCCAAATGAGCTATTTCCTCTCTCACCAAATAGAAATATTGACTTTATTCGTTGCCTTAAACTGACGTGTTGAACTTATGGGTCTGCGCGGTGGGTTTTGTTCTTGACCAACATAAACTATCTATATATTTGACGTTTGTGAAATAAGAACAATGCCAGGGCGATAAATCGAGTTCAATTCTGTGTAAACCCTTTAGTTGACGCTTATCGACACATATCGATTCCATCTTCTTATCTTTAATATACTTAACAGTTGTTCATTTAAATACTTCCAATCGTAAATAACAAGTATTTTATTGTCAGTAAGTAGTTTGTGACTTGATAATTTGAAAACATTTTGTATCAATTATTTTTTTTCTTTGTGACTGTTTTTCCTAATTGAATACATTAAAAATGGTAATTAAAGAAAATATTTTTTACTATATTTCTCTGGTGGAATTAATTAATCCCCATTTTTAGCCTTTGGATTCTGTAATAAGACAAAACGCTGAAAATACGGAACGTATAATGAAAAATGCTCAAGGCTATGTTGTTTGCAATAATACCTATAAAACAATAGCAATATCATCCTATGACAATACAGTGTCTGTCGGGATTATCAAACTTATTTGCGGTGTCCTCGTAGCGGCTGCCAGAAGTGCTGTACGTGATATAGATTGTACGGATGATTTGGCATTTTTACGTGTTGCCACAAGAAAATTTGAATATTTAATAGCACCGGAAAAAGAGTTTACTATTGTGGTGGTACAGTAATGAATATAAAATTGTTTGTTTATCTTCTATATATTCTTGAATAAATTTTATTTTTGTTTTGTATATAAAATAAAAATTTGGCTAATTTTATTACATATGTATGTATAAAAATGTTTTAATTATTTTGAAAGCGATCTTCAACTTTTTGTGTAACCACAACCGTAATTATTCCATCGGGAACAATAAGTGTTTCATTGTGGCTGGTTTTTAATCGAAGCATTGTTAGCTCATCGGTTGGATCAATTTTCTGTAGACTCATAACGACTTTTTCGCGTAAAATTTCATAAAAACCTGCATACTGTATGGCTACTGAATTCTCCATGGTCGTTTTAACCGGATTGCCTTTTTTATTCAAAATCATAATGTCAGTTATATCCGGTTTTTCTTGAATTTGACGAAAAACTTCGTCTACATAGGCACGAGTGCGTTTAGGCTATAAATGATAGTTCGCACATTATACTCTTTATTTAAAATTGTATTTAATGCACTTTTTTATTACCTGTTCCTTTTTGAATGTCGCCATTTTACAAAAAAAAACTTATTTTTTTTTTAACTATTTTTTAAAGTTTCAATTCAAATGCTGATTGTCTGATTTTTTATTGAAATTTTAATTGAAGCAAAAACAAAAACAAGAAACTGGGTCAACAGGATAATTTTAAAAATAAACAAATTTTATAATTCTATGGAAACCAAAACCGTTAAACCATGCGGCACTGTATTAGTAAACCTTAATAGGAAGCTTAGCAACGGCTTTTCTTAAAGATTTGTGTTCTATTGATACCAAGGCGTTTTTTATAAGCCCGTTTTGCCGGTACAGCTGACTGTTTTATTTATTTGCCGTGTAAAGACAGTATTAGATGCATTTTATTAAAAATAACATTTCTATAATTTCTTTACCATTGGTTCACCATAAAAAAGTAACAAGTGTCAAAGAAATTATAGAAATGTTATTTTTAATAAAATTTGTTGTTTATACAGGGTGTCCGTCGGGAAGGTATACTACTTTGTTTTGCCGCCATTTTGGTAAACATTAGACTTGACAGTTCATATTTGGCAGTCTTGAAGTAGAGACGTGGCAAATTTATTGTAGATAAATATTCAGTAAATCAACGTGTTTTAATCGTTAAAGCATTTTATCAAAATCAATCATCGATTTTCATGAAAAAATCATAATGAGTTACGAGTCACGTTTTCATTTGAATGGTTATGTGAATGAACAGAATAGTCGGTTCTGGGCAATGGAAAAGTGACAGTATGGTGTGCAATTTGGTGAGGAGGAATCATTGGACCTTACTTCTTTGAAACTGAGAACGGCGTAACGGTAACTGTCAATGGGGAGCGATATCGTGATTTGATTGAAGACTTTTTAACGCCACAGCTGCATGCTTTGGGCTTGGCAAACATGTGGTTTCAACAAGACGGTACCACATCGCATACAGCCAGGATTACAATGGAATTACTGTGAGACCTCTTTCCACAACAAATTATTTCAAGGAATGGTGATGTTGATTGGCCTTCAAGGTCGCCTGATTTGACTGCTCCGGACTTCTTTTTGTGGGGATATCTGAAAAACAAGGTTAATGCAAACAAACCAGGAACGCCGGAGTAACTCTAACAAAATATTCATGATGAAATTAATGAAATACCGCGTGAAATGTGTGAGAATGTAATAAAAAATTCGCCCAAAAGGGCTTGCTTGTATTCCATACATAATTGTCGACATTAAATAAATCATTTATCAATATAGGATCTCATATAATCGAATTTAGAAACAAAGTAGTATACATTCCCGGCGGACACCCTGTATTTATAAATTAGTTGTAATGGCAACACTACTTTATTAAATACGCCATGCTACACGCTCTTTCAAGGCAAATTCATCTTGAACGTGATGGTTTGGCCACCAATTTTTGTCACTCAACAATTACAAAAAAATTTTGTGCTTGAGTGACAGTCAGGGGTGAGACGGTGTGGTCATGTTGATTCTCACATTTGGCTGTATTGTATGAAAGGAGACTTTGAAGAAGACGAATTGAATGTGGCCGCTGTGTCAGGACCTTCGGTGGCGCTCCACAGCCCACGTTGGATATAACTCAGCGTCTGGTTCCTACGGAAGAGACAGTGAAGGGGCGGCAAATTTGATTTAGGCGAAAAATGAGGTTTCATAGACTGTTTAAACAGGGCGTGCGATTTCGATAGGAAGCCCTCAGTGGTATTTCCTGATAAGTAGGTGGATAGGAGTTGATTGGTTGATGGATGGCCACGCGATATTCATGAATGACTTAAAGACAGGGTCGGACACGGAGAGCATAGATGAGTTTCTTCGTTAGTTTGATGAACCTCTGGATACGTCAGATTGAACCGCTAAGAAACGAAATGGGTTCTGAACCTAACTATGGAGTGCCACAGAAGTCCAGTAGATTTTCTGATTGGATGCTGTGCTTTGGGTGCAAAAACCAGATTGTGGGACACGGGTACTACTTCTGTTCACTACTTCTTCTGTAAGATCTGTGACGAGCAAAGGGAGCTTGAAAAGGTGAACACTTTCTTTAGCTCTGATCTTCGAAGATGCTGGCTCAGGCTATAGAGCCGGGAATATTTCAAAGACCTCAGTAAAGTTACGCCCATCAGGTTAGTGGGGAGACATCTTTCTGATGTTTGTCTCGCCTTTCATTCTTTACTTTCTGTTCTCTCTCTACTTGTTCTTTTTTTCCTATTTTGTATTTATTATTTTACTTCTGTTTTATTTAAAAATAAACACAAATTTATAAAATTTTAAGCACCTACTTTATGTTTGACCTCTAATGGTTTATATTATTAATTAAAAATTACAACTTTCAAATTTTTAAATTAAATTACTATGATGAAAACGCTCCTTATTGTTTAGTTTATTTTGCATATTCACATTCTATGACTTGGTAGCACTTTTCTTTGCTACTTTTAAAATACAACTCTAATAGTAAAAACAACAACAAATTCTAATAACATTTTTGACATTTTGGGTTGTGAAAGCGCATTTGGACGAATACCAGAAGTAAGATTTATTGAAATTGCTTAAATGAATTCAGAAGAAATCATTTTTTTATAATTGCAGTTTATATTTTAAGCATAACAAAAAAAATGTCAACAGAGGATTTCTACTTACGGTACTATGTCGGACACAAGGGTAAATTTGGCCACGAATTTCTTGAGTTTGAGTTTCGCCCAGATGGTAAACTGCGCTATGCCAACAACTCGAACTACAAGAACGATACAATGATTCGCAAAGAGGCATTTGTTCATCAGTCGGTAATGGAAGAACTGAAACGTATTATTTTAGATTCTGAGATAATGGCGGAAGATGATTCACCTTGGCCACCACCAGATCGTGTTGGAAGACAGGTAATATCGCTTGAGTACGGTATCACACCTAGATGGTTAATTTGTAAAACCAAATATTTTTAGGAACTGGAAATTGTTATAGGCGATGAACACATTTCCTTTACCACCTCTAAGACTGGTTCTCTCGTTGATGTCAATCGTTCCAAAGATCCCGAAGGCTTGCGTTGCTTTTATTATTTAGTACAGGATCTCAAATGTTTAGTTTTTTCACTCATCGGTTTGCACTTTAAGATTAAGCCTATATAAACAATGTAAACAGCAGCCGGACACTGAAAGCCTTTTGCTTTACTCATTTTCTTTGTAGTTTAAAATACATTCAACAAAAGTTTATACCGTGTATTTACAATGTGAAAAAATATAGAATATTTAATACAACCGAATTGTTTATAATGCTTGCAAACATTAAACGGGGAAAAAACACTCGACACTAACAATATAGCAATTCTAACAATTTACACTAAAAACAATTGCACGAGATAATGCATAGTTGTATTTTGTGGGCACTTGCATTGCACTTTGCTTACATTTTGTTTTGTAATTTTTAGCAACTCTGAGCATAATACCGTTACTTCATTGGGTCAACTATAACCGTTAATTTAAAACACATTTTTTGTCTGATAAAAATATGCCGAAATTTAGGTGAAACTATCTCTTGGTTTTGCCTATTTACTAGAGATTACTTTTAAATTTACTGGGCCAAATAAAAACTTTGTTTTACCTGTTTTACCCGCAGTAAAAACTCTGAATTAACATCTATTGTTGATGGCATCGGTGAAAGTATGGCATTTTTAGCTGCCATTGAATATGCAGCTCAATGGTCTAAGAATTCCTGTCATCAACTATCACAGTATACTTGGGGTCACATTCGATAACCTGTTCAAGTCATTGTTACATGCTAAAGTAATCTGAAATAATATTATAAACAGAAACAAGACCTTAAGCGTCTTTCCGGCAGTATTTGTGGAGCAGCTGAGGAAACGACCTCTTACAATGCAATATACCGGACTATAGTCAGCTAAGCGACGCCAGTATGGTTTTGCGAATGTGACAACATAACAAAATGCCGACCTGCTTGGGTGCTACTACACAAAATAAAGAGCTCTAGGAAGAGTGTTAAAAATATATGCTCCTTTCTATTTAAGCGAAAAGTGCAAAACTTAGTATATCTGGATTCTCGTATATGGCTTTGGAATACTTTTTTCGACATTTTTTAAAGGACTTAACAATGAATAAATAAGTAGAGTTCTTCACCGACCAACTTCAAAACATCCACTTAGTTTTGCTCCTCATTGTTCGTATATATATATATAGGGTGGGTCATCTATTGGTTTACATTTGAACCAGCGGTTACCTCGAATCTGGTAATACTTAAGTCATTCTATTGTTTCACAAAATTTAGTATATTGTCTCCACTAAACGAAATGAATCAATTTACGCTTGAGCAAGGTTGGGATTCATTGGAAATTTATATCCAAAACAAAGACAATTGGTCGGAAATTGTAAAAAAATCAACAACAAAAATCAAAATAATTGCAAAAAATCATCTTTTCAAATGAAGCTTAGTTTCATCTTGGTGGGTACGTTAATAAGCAAAATTGCCGTATTTGGTGCTCAGAGAAACCAAACGTGGCCTCACAGACGCTAATGCACCTATTACGAGTGATTGTTTGGTGCGGAATGTGGATCGGAGGCATCATTGTCCCATATTTCATATTGCGCAACCATTATGGTCAATGGAGACACCGATTTTTTTGTGCCCGCTCTTCCTGATGTGATCGATCTTTGGTTTCAACAGGATGGTGCGACTTGCCACACATCTTATGTCACAATCGATTTATTGCGTCAAACGTTTGATAACCGTTTAATTAGCCGAAATGATGATGTCAGTTGGCCGCCAAGAAGCTGTGATTTGTCACCGATGGGCTATTTTCTGGGGGCGCTCACTCAAACAAACCAAAGTGATGCTGGCTCAAATCTGAACACACATAGAATACCCGCCCAGCACGTGGAATAAGTTCATGTAACGCGCTGCATCTTCTCATCTGTCCAGCCAAGCTCATCCACTATTCAGGTAGCTTCCTTTCTAGATCTTGATATAGAGGCTGAAAAGTATTATTTGAACAGAAAACATTACGAGATGCTACAACACGGCTCAGGTGTGTAAAAATATTAACAATAAAAATAAAAGCAGTTTTAAAAAGTAAAGGGATCGTAATTCGGTTTAAAACTATGGTATAATCAAGTGTATGAATTTTTAGTGTTCATTTTATGTACGAAATAAAGAGCATGGGGTTTGTGGAACTCTGAAAAAGTACTAATTTTTTGGAATAGCCTATTTAATTTCATGTTATATCAGACTAAAATCCTACATACATATGTACATATGTATTCTTGTTGCACGAATTAATAGTTGTTAGAGCTTATAATGCACCAATGCATTGCAAATTTAACATTGAATATTTTCGGGCATGAACTATTAAGTATTACCGCGGTTTTTTACATTTGTTTTACAGTCAAAAATCATGAACAGAAGAAAAAAGTTTTATTAATTTTGAATAATTTAAACTGCAATTAAATTTCTGAACTTGAGAATATTTATTTTAATCAAGTAAAGGTTAAAATTTATGTATAACACTTTTTAATTAATATACAAAAAAGACTTCGGTATTGAAAAGAATAAACTTTTTTAATTTAACACTTAAAGTTTAATTTAATGTTTTTTTGTTTTTATTCAAAATTTTATTATGCTCATTAACAGTAATAAAAAAATTACTACTACTGTTTTTACTATTAAAGATAATAAATATTAACATTTTAAGGTGCTAATTAAGTATGTATGTAAGTGTACATATAGTATATTTTGTTTTATATAAAAAATTCTATTTGATATGTATATAAATATGATTAGTATATATATATATAAAAAAAAACAAGAAAATACATTAATACAATTTAAGTACATAAACAAGTTTATATTTTATTTAATGTAGAACAGTTTTCTGTGAATCATTGAGCCTTTTTATATTTATACGCAATGTAAATATATATATTTTGTAAGTCGTCAGTCTTTGGGTAAGGGATTGAATTAAGTTAATATAACATACATACATATATTTCTTTTCTTGTTTTCATTTATAATTAATTACTATTTTCTAAGCTTAAAAACATAAATATAAAAAAGATATGTGTATACAAAATCTATATATACATACAATACATGCTATAGCTTAAAATATTACAAAAAAAAAGGATAAATATAGTGTATATTTGATTGAAAGGTATATGAGTGATTTCATAAGGCTTTGTTGTGCTGAGGCTAAGAGGGGTATAATGGTATATATGTATATATATATATGTATAGTATTTCCTATTTCTAAAGAAAACTCTTTAAGAGTTTGATACGTAAATCTCAAAGTCATAATTGAGGTGGTGCTGGTAAAGGATTTGGTGACTGTTGGCCCGGTGGATGATGATGAGATGTTACTGAAGAAGTAGCTGAGCCGGTATTCGAACCAGCACTAAGTAAAGGTCTTTCAAAGTAAGCCGTTGCCGCATCCGGATTCGTTTGCAACGTAGGTGTTAGGTTTTGTGAAACTTGCCCAGGCGAGGCTTGAGCTGAGTTTAATAGAAGAGCTGTACTACTACCATTGTTACTATTTGCTGTATTAAGACCACCACTACCGGCTGGCATAGTGGGTGCAGCATTTATAATGGCTCCTTCTTTTGGACAACCAATTGTTAGGCGTACATGTAAGCCAGATTCTTTAATTAAGTTTACCACATCGCCATGTGACATACCGGCTATATCGATTCGATTTACAGCTATTATACGATCTCCAACTTTAAGTTCCCCACAACGATCGGCTGGGCTACCGGGTATAAGTTTTCCTACACAGAAAAATAGAAGAGAATTATTGATAAAATCAACATATAGTCTTATAATTTTTCATACCAATGGTTGAACCATAATATTGATTAGACGATGAAATAATAACAAAACCAAAACCTTCGTTTTCACTTCTCGTTACTATAACATCGTATGGATAACGTACAGGTGCATTATTACGTAATGCAGGCTGCTGTAAAGGTGATGGATGTTGCATATGGCCGCTTACACCAGTCAATGGCGTCGGTGCTGCTGTATTCAATAATGTTTGTTGGACCATCAATTGTGTGGGCATATACTGTTGCTGTTGGTGTTGTTGTGTAAGACCACGAGCTCGTCGTCTTAAAATCATGGTTACTTGACCACGTAATGCAGCTTCTCCCATTAAAGAAACTACTTTGTGGTGTGATGAATTGACCTATAATTGATACAAATTCAAAGTTTTCAATTTCTTTTGAATTAATACGGATTTTTTATTTCTGGTTTGATACTTTTAAGTTCCGGCGAATTCTGAATTTACCGGTTATTATATTTCCGGTCCAATTTTATTTAAACGCCTTTTGCATTTTCGGTTTGATATATTGTTGCTGGTCAAATTTCAATTTAACGGTTTTTATATTTCCTGCCAAATTTAAATTGAACGGTTTTTGATTTTCCGTTTTGATGTTTTATTTTCCGGGTTCATATTTTTATTTCCGATAAAATTTGAAGTTAACGGTTTTGGTATTCCCGGTTTGGAAGTTTTATTTCCGGTGGAATTTGATTACAACGGTTTTTATATCTGGTTTCTGGTTTGATTTCTATTTACGGTTACATTTGAATATAACGGTTTTTGCATTTCCGGTTTGATAATTTATTCCTGGTCAAATTTGCATTTAGCGGTTTTTATATTCCCGATATGAATTTAAGAAATTTTAATTTAATGGTTTTTACATTTTTACTTTCAATCTAATTCGCATATTTGAATTTACGGCTTTTAAATTTTAGGGGGTTGTATGGTGTAGTCGTTAGAGCGATCGCAAAACAACGCAAACGACCCGGGTTCGAGCACCAGCAGAGGACATGATGAAAAAAAATATAATTGTGGTTTCGAATGTTTAATAAATAGGCTTTAACTTCCCTCCAGATAACTCCATTTAAAAAACAAAAACAAGAAGTTCCCTGACCATCCCACATAACTCTGGCGATGATGACAAACATCAGGCGAATGATAAGGAAAACACGCCGCCTACTAGGAAAATTTTACAATGCTAAAGTAAAGATCACTACCAATTAGCAAGGATCTTCACCTCTACGCAAAATCATATGGAGGAAGCTACAGTGGATTAATCATCTACTTAGCTTGAAAGATCAAATTGATTAAAGAGACTGAAACAGAGCAATGGATGCTTTGTTTAAAGCTAATATGCTCCCAAGGGGACTGACGGAAAAAAATTACGGTCTGAAATTTGCAAATTTGAGATTAATGTTTTTCTTTAGTAGTGATTCATCATTTTCCATAACACCAGTGTGTTTAGATATCCAACAAAATGTCACGCTGTTCCACAATGACAAGTTGTAGGTATCGGTATACCATTAGAGCTCTGCTCAAGCATATGCTTAAAAAATCAATTGTAGATCATCTTCAAATTGTGTCTGTCAAATCAAATTCACTTTCTGAGTTAAATTTTGCATATCTGTTCGATTAACCATTTTAAAGTCTTAGCGCAGTTGACAATTTTTAAAAGAATTTCGTATTGTTTGTTTTACAAGAAGCCAATAACTTCGAATTTGTTTTAAGGTTATAAATTCGTGAATTTTTGCTTCTAATTTTAATTGTTATTAACTTACCACATTAATACCATCAATGCTAAGAATTTCATCACCAGTCGTTATGCGATGATCGTTATCAGCCGCTCCGCCTGGCACTATATGACCTACAGTAACTTGAGATCCTTCTTCGGTGCCACCAACAATTCTAAAACCAAAACCTAAAGCTTGGCGCTGTAAAGTTACTTCGGATAAGATAAACTGTTCGCCTGAACCATCTAAAATATCTGATGATTCGGGGAAACCGTTACGCATTTGACCAATTGTCGGCTGTAAAGTATTATAGTTTAAACTGCCAGTGTTTGCCCAGTGATTGGTCAAATGTTGTTGAGCAGGGGAATGTTGTTGCTGCTGTTGTTGTTGTTGGTTTATAATACTAAGGTGTTGATGTAAGTGATGTTGCTGCTGTTGTTGTTGCTGCGTTTGTTGTGAAGGGGAATAACCACCGGCAGTATTTATTTGCATTTGCGCATGATGTTGATGTTCTAATGGTGAAAATCCAATGCGTCTTCTGTCATTCAACAACTCATTGACTCTCTTTTGCATACGTTCATTCTGTATATGTGCTGCTTGTAAACTGGCTGAGGAGGCAGGCGAATACTGTGAGTGACCATGCTGATATACTGGATAATAACTACGCGGTGATGGTTGTTGTTGATGTATATGCTGTTGCTGCTGCTGTTGTTGTTGTTGATGATGCAGTGGCGGCTGTAGAGAGTGCGTAGCAGAGGAATTTCTCAAACGGTTATTACGAAAATCTTGACAATCAAAGCAGAAGCATGACTCATGATGATGATGGTGGTGATAAGTTGTAGTAGCAGAGGCCATTAAGCCAGTGGTAGTGGCTGTTGACGAAGCAGTGGATGGAGGTCCATATAAGCCACCACTTAAGGGACTCATTACAGGTGGCATTTGAGCTAAACCATATATTGAACTATAATTACCACTACCTGCGCTAACATAATCCCCCTGATTTTCATAGTTAGGCACACCAGAGGCAGTCGTGCGTAAATAACTACCTGGGCCTGTTCCTGGCAACATACCATTGTTTGCTAAGGGATCACTTGACATAGACACACCAGCCAAACGTTCATTTAAACTGGTTACCATTTTAGGATATGGATCCAAAAAGGGTATGTCATGGTTTAGAACATCAATTTCGGATAGAGAATTTTGTGACTTGTTACCCTCATTCAAGTGTGACTTACTATCTGCCAGCGAACGTTCTAAAGCTGTCTCCTCAGCACTAGTATTTACAGCAGCTACTTCACGATCCTCGTTCAATTCAAAATTGGGTGTATTAACTCGAGCTCTACGTGTATCTACCAAAGGTGTTTTCGGTCTAATAGGTAGAATTTCCTTTTGCATGGTACTATATAAATCTGCTGTCGGAGTCTTACTACGAAACAGGGCATTGTTACCTATACCTGTTGTGGCACCTAAGAAATTTTTCCTTAATTTCGCTACGGTGCTGCCACTGCCACCCGTCGTTTGGCTAGTAGTGCTATTTGGAGATGTGCCGTTGGATGTAGAACACGTAACTGGTCTCTGTATTTTTAACAGAGTTGGCTCTGTTTTTGAACAATCCTTTAGTATTTGTACTACGTCCACATGTGACTTATTTCGTACCACAATATCGTTAATTTCCAATAATATATCGCCCTCTTGCAATTGATGACAGCAGGCACGATCTAAAATCTTCTTCACTTTCTGTCCATACGAGGAGTCAGCTATGGTAAAACCAAAACCCATGGCACCTTTTATTATAGAAAATGTATGAACTTCGGGTTTTTTCATAAGTATAAAACCACTGTTATCCACCAGAGTATTACCCGCCGAGGTTAGGTTAGTCTTGTTGCCATTGCCATTGCTACTAGCACCAGAGACATCGAGAAAATTATAATTTCCATCCATATTGAGATCCATAAACATTCGTCGTTGTTTTTCAGGTTCATGAGCTGAAAGACCATCTACTGCTATGGTCGTAACAACTTCAGTATTGGGATCATTCGGATCAAATGGCAAAGGGTAACCGCGGCATACCTCTAAAGTTACCGTTTCACCAGGCATTATGGATTGAAAAACGTTGACCTGTTTAGAACATTATCAATGAGATTTTGTAAAAGAAAAATATATGAATAGAATTAGTAGGTCTTTTTTCGAATATATTGTTAAGTTATAAGGCCCAAGATTAGATTAACTCTTTACTCTTTAGAATCGTACTTATATTTCTAATCGTTATTTTGTCAACTGTACTCACCATCTCATGATGTGTAAAGCCCAAAACACATGTATCATTGACATATACCAACACATCGCCCATTTGTAACTGGCCATCAAGCCAAGCTGGACCATTGGGTACAATTGATTTAATTTGTAAAAATTCCTCTCCACCATCATCACCACCTACTATGGTTATGCCTAAACCTCGTGCCGATTTTAAAAGTGTTGCAGTTATACGCTCTCCTTGCATTTCGTTAGGATTTCTAGTAAATGTATATGGCAGTAATGCTGGTTTATTGGCATTTTGTTCTTGAGCCATTGTTGGTGGTGGTTGCATAGCTCTTTGAGAAATATCTACTGTCGATAGTGTGGAAGCCGATGATACAGAACTTAAGGCTATACTAGCCGTTGTACCATTCAATACACTGGCCGATGAGGGTGTTTGTGGCCTTTGTGGTGGCAATTGATTTTGGTGCTGGTGCTGATGCTGTTGTTGTTGTTGTTGTTGCTTTTGTTCTGCTGCTCTACGTTTAGCCTCTAACACTGGATTTTCATATTGTGTTTTCCGATTAACATGATCAATGTAATACGTTCCATATAATGAATCTTCAATCTTTTCCCAACCATAAGGCAATTCATCTTCACTACATTCCTCTAGAGATTTTTTTTGATATTTCGAAAGTCGCGGATCAAGCCAATGGGAAGTACCCGTATTGTGACTAAAAATTTTTTAAATTAGAAAATATTTGTTTATGTTCAGCTAAAACTTACTCAATAAAATATAATTCCCCCCTTTCGGTATATGCTGTCTCCCATTTAGGTGGCAGAGGTCCTAATCCATCGCCTGGATCATCATGTTCTAGTAAGTGCGCAGAACCTCCTGGTGGCTCAATGCCCTCGCTACCAGTTGTACTTCCACCTGCACTACCGTTACAGTAATTATTTTGTAAGAGATTTTCTGCAATGAAAAAAGGAGAAATAGTTGTCATGCAGTGCAGAGTTAAGTAGAAAAAAAAAATTAATTTCTTGAGATTCATACCAAATTGAAAATGTTTTGCTTATTTTTAAAAATAAGGGCACTGCTGTTCAATATACAACATATGTATATTGAGCTCGATCCAGTATCATTATATTTATTGATCGTGTAACAGTGCCCCAAGTATCTTTTCCAATTTGTAAAAAAAATCTTTTCAAAATTTCTTTCTGAGTAACTCTAAATTTATGGTCAATATGGTCAGGTTGCTTAATGGCAACTGTAGTCATGAAAGATGACCCATATGACAACTCCCATACACAGTGCATCCCCTGTCGCAGATGATGTTCAGTTAACCACAATCGTCCACCGAAAATATGCCACTCAATTATTTCTCATACAGAAAGGAACAGAAAACTCTCCGTCAATTATCACCGTGCAATTTGGCACTAGTTAACTTAACACAGTTGAACAGAGCTAACACGTAACCTGTTGAGATATTATTTCAGGCAGTAGTGTCCCAATAAAAAATTCACTTTCCTACTAAAGTCAGCCCTTTACAATCAATACATTCCTCCTCTATAAGTGAAATTCCCCACCAAACCTTTAGTCTGTCGTAGTCCTCTAGCTTGCTCCCAATGTGCAACCCTGAGAGTGTTCCTATCTTCCGACTCTAGAACTGGCCTTTGCCCAGTCAATACCACAAAAAGCTTTCGGCCTCTGCTCTTACCAGTCGGTCATCAGTTTTATTGCCAGCAACTCTGGTATGACCCGGTATTTAGCAAAGCATGACCGTGTTCGCCTCAGCGAGTTGTTCAAAATAGTCAAAGCACTCTACAGTTGTAGACTCATCGTCATTTTACTGAACATAAAGTCAATGACCTTAGTGCTGCCTAACTATTCGAAAATATAATAATGTGCGCACTTCTGGTATCCTTCTGTAGGTTTACCTCACTACACATTAAAATTGCGTGAATTTCAGCCTGAAAAACACTTGTCCATTCCTCTATGGATGCGAAGAATTTTTGATTAGTTCCAAAGACCCCCACTTTTACGCCCGTGTCAGGCTTTGATCCATCAACTCTGGTGTGATCAGCGAGAGTCTAATTAGTATCTGGAGCGGCAGTCTGAAAACCAAATCTCGAGATTGTTGGCTGCTGCAAACATTTTCTCTCTTTTCTCAAGAAATTCAATGTTTAAGGCTCAAGTTACTTAACATAACGACTTAGTTAAACGCAACCAACTAACCTTATGAACAACAATGTATTCGATTAGTGGTGACATAACATAATGCCATAACTGACCAATTTGATTTTGATTGTCGCGAATATGGTTACGGTTATGACGTTAAGGCGTTAATGGCACCTAAATCCACTACTAGCCATGCGTTCAGTGGTACAGATTTTATTGAGAGAGCTATGTACCGGTTGGTTGGTTCACGTGGCCACTTGCATCTACTACGAGTGGCAAGTAGTGTCCCCAGACACCGTTTTGGGAATCGCCACAGCACTCGAACCACACAATGTCTAGATTGCCTCACACCCATATTAAGATATCTGAAGAGATCATCCAGTTTAATAAAGGATATCGCAGTGATATCGAGTAGGAACTTGTTGCCGAAGACCTTACGGCGACGATTCACAAGGTCTGGACATCCACACAGGAATCAACACCGTTATCCTGCAGGATTCGTCAGCCTGGATTTCGCCCAGTTAGATGAATAGCTATCTTCAGCGACCCTATGGGCGATACCACTGAGGCCGGCCTTAGTCCACTCCATGCCGATTTCCATAGAAGTCGCGATATCTCAGTGTGGAACAAGATCAGAAGATTGGCTGAAGGTGTTCAATTATTCTCCCACTCTAGCACCAACCGAGAGGTGGTAGTGTACATTTAAAGGGAAAATATAGCTTTCGGTTGTCCACGTAAACATAGATGCGTCCTTGCTCACCGCCCTAAAATAGTAGTAAGCTCGAAAGCTGAAGTTATCGGGTAGACTCCACTTATCAGAAAAGAAAAGAAGAAAAGACTAATTAACTTGCTAGGTGGGCCTCGAGGGCCGATATCTGCTATCATATGTGGCTGTCGTTAAGAAAAATTTTTGCATTACAAAGAGCAGGTGAAGTTTCTTGGTATCACAGTGGCAGGACACTGAACTTCTGTGGTGCGGTAGATAAGACTCCCGCCTATCAACCAAGGGGTCCTCGGTCAGATCATCTGATAACTTTCAACAGCGTTATCAGCCCATAGAATTGCTAGCAACCGATTATTAATATTTAAGCTATGAAAAACTTCTCTAAATAATGCATATGTCGTTTGTTGCCACCGATAAATTGTAGGGTGATGCTGATTGATTGAGAAAGGTACGCTTTGTTCCACTTGGGATGTCGCGGAAATTATGTACGTGTGTACGTATGCAGAAGCACTTCTGAATGGTAGACAATCTTTTACTTTCTCTGTGAATGTCCAGGTCTGGCGGGGTTTGGCACAATGCGCAAGCCTGGATACCCCTAATCTTTTTTTTTGTTTTTCCTTTTGCATGGTTCATTACTTGTTGTCTTGGTTTAGTTTGAAGACTGTTGTTAACTGTACTGGATTACGTCTTCGATTAACCGGGCGACTGAGTCTATTTGTATGTATAGTGCAATCTTCAGACGGAATTCAGAAGACTAAATGCTTGATTGGTATTGTTTATCCGCTTAAGAATTTCACACTTAGATCCACCTACATCAAAACGATTCTACCTCATTTATTAGTTCGCCATCCAGCCAGAGCCTTTAGATATTTGCTGTATTTGAACGCAAACTTTTGCGCTACTTATTGTTCATTATTCTTCGATCCACACGAGCTATGTTTTCCGAACTAGGTTCAGTTTTGCCTGAACATCGAGCCCTAGCAGAGGACATAACAAAGAAAAGTTCAATTGTGGTTTTCGAATGTTTAATAATGAGGCTTCGACTTCCCTCCAGACAACTCCATTTAATAAAATAAAGAAGAAGCCTCCCTGACCTTCTCGCATACATCTGGCGATGATGACAAACATCAGAGGAATGCTCAGAAAAACCGCCACCTACTGGAAAAAAATTACAATGCTAAAGTAAAGATCACGACCAATTAGCAAGGATCTTCACCATACGCAAAATCATATGGAGGAAGAAGCTACAGTGGATTAATCATCTGCTTAGCTTGAAAGATCAAATTGATGAACGAAACTGAATCAAAGCAATGGATGCTTTGTGGAAAGCGTATATGCTCCCTAAAGGAGTGACGGCGAAAAAAAATTTGCGAATGTAGACGAAAGGAGGCAAATGTCGTCGGCATAATAACGCTATTTCACTTTTCTGCTTAGTTCCTACTTCCAACACTTGATCACAACATATACCCTTGACTTACTCCCTTTTTGATGGTTTGATGGTCAGTATGTTTCCGTGGAGTATATGATATAAAAAACGAGACAACACACACTCTTGTCGTACGTAGCATATCATCTTAGGATGATATCCCTCTATCCTGGTAGATACTTCTTTACAGGACAGGCTACTCTATATAGAGTTTTTTTTTCTGACTTCAGTGCCTTGAGATTTACCAAATATTGTCATTTTTAAGTTTTACACCCTTAATACAATAAATTTAGATATGCTCATAACTATGTAGCTATGAAGGATATTTACAAAATTAATCGTTTTTGAGTGATAGTTTTTTTCTTTCCAGTAGATTAATTTGTACATAAAGGTCTTGTCTTTGGGTCGTCTGTGTCATATATATGGAATGGAATGTGTTTATGGCAAGATGTTATTAAAGGTAGCAGGTTAATGGAATAAAATCCAATGCCATAATCGACTAATTATTGATTATCTCCATAAAGTCATCACGCTAGACATTCATATTGGTTATACTCGTAGTGTGTGTTTAGTGGTTAAGTTTATGCTATTGAAAGAGGTTGTGAAGCATATAAACAAGACTAGATGCATGATTGACTCTTAACAATCAATGTTACAACATACTTAGTTATTGCCACAAGAAAAGATAGAACATAGTAGCAACAGCGCTATCGTTAGTTATCATTTAAAGTGTTTCAAAGAAACATATGTAAATATGTATATATTGCCAATAGCAAAATATAAAGATAGAGAAAACTCTCAAAAGAAAGATGAAATGAAAAATGAATAACACCACTAACCAACCAATTGACAAGATATTGTAGTTAAGCAAAGCATAGAAATTGAAAAAGAAGCGAAACAATACAATTTTTCACTATGCAAGCTTTTTAATCAAACATATTTAACATCACTGAACTAATGACCCAGATTCTGTAAGAGAGGAAATTGAATATAAAAATGTTGCTTATATTAAGATGATTATGGTTGATTAGTGGCCAAATAGTATATTATGTATACACAGTGTTGGACAAAACATGTGCACGCTTTTGCACTTACTACCATATATCTTCATAACAAAGAAAAGCTCATTCGAATTTTCATTTGATTTATTAATTTATAACGATAATATCCTTTTTTACTAAGAAAACACAACAAAAAAGAAAAACAAATTTGTAACAGTAAAAAATTGTGCGAAAGTTACAAAACCGCTGTTGTGCCTGCGTCAAAACAACAGCACGAAATGGTTAGATAGTTAATTATCAACGACAAAAGTCGTTCAATAACAAAAACGATCATTTTAAAATTAAGCTGGGATCACACGATTGTCTCAAATACACCAATCTGATACAAATTTTATTGTGACAAGTTAGCGCATTTCCGTATTCACACGATGTATTGACAATAATTGTCCCAACGCTGTCACGCGGTTGTTTTAGTTTACGGCAACTCTGTGAATCAGCTGTTGTGGTAAATTAAATTTATTTATTTTTTGGTGTTCAAAATGGTTCGTTCTTAAAAAAAAAGATAATAGCGTCCTCTTTATTATATTTATTTATTGAGGTCATTTAGTGAACAAATAAATAAAAAGAAATGCAAAATAAGAAACGAAAGAGAAAGAAAGAAGGGCCATTGATGGTGTATATGAGAAAACATTTCAATAAATTTAAAAAAAAGTTAATTCATTAAAATATTTATTTATTTAAATTGGAATATAATTACAAATTATATTTAATTGTCTAAAATAAAGATGATTTGATCTCTAAAAAATAAAAATTGCATCGACTTCGATTGTCCGGTGTCCGCTTGATAAAAAAAGTAAAAATAATGAAAAAAAGAAATGGTGGAAATTTGTGATGCAATTTACATATAAATAATTTAAAAAATACATATTTTAAGAGATGACAATTATAACTACCGTATAAACACGTGTTTTTTTTTGAAAAGAAATCAATTAAAAAATAAAAATCAGTGATTATTGTCTTCTTCTATTGCCACACAAGAATAAAATAAATATTGGTGTATTTTTGGAATTTACATTGGTGCATGATTGCCGATTAAGCTTTCACACGATTGTCGCACCAGGGTTGCATTTGATTGGGATAAATAAGCACAATAATATTATGAGTTGCCGTATGAGCCAACAAATTGTATAATCACACGATTGGCATATTGGTGCATTACGACAATCATGTGATCTTATCTTTAGAGGAATAATTAGAGAAAATTTGTACGTATTTATAGTCGTACCGAATATATTGAACACTGTCCCTAGCCAACACTATTTTGTAATATTCTACTAAAATGGCTAACAGCAATTAGCAATTAGAAGAAAAAATAATTAATGATTATAATAGAGATGAAACAGTGACATCAATTGCAAACAAATTTGGAATTCAACACAGTATTATTTACCGTATTATAAGCCGTTTCCGTTCATCAGGCTCATTGACAACCGTACACCGAGTTAGTAGACCCCTGAAAATCAGCAAACGAAACGATTAGGTGATATTCCGTTTAATAAAAAAATATGTCTTCATACCAGGAAGGTCTATTATAAATCAATTCAAATTAAATATTTCAATTAGGTGCATCCAAACACTATTATGTCGAATTGCAAAAGACCATCTCTATTGTCAAAAGCAGATTGATTAGAATTGAATTTATAAAGGAGCAAGTAAGCTTAGGTATACTTTCAATGGAAAACCGTACTCTTTTCTGATGAATGTAAGTTTAATGTGAGACATTAAGCAGATAAAAATGATAACGTCTTAATCCTCGGTATATCAAAGACACGGTAAAACATAAAGAAGGAAGTGTTCTAGTCTAGGAATGCATTTCTGGACATGCAATGGGGCCAGTACACAAAATAAAGGACGTAATGGACCGATTCATATTCAAGTACATACTGGAATACATACTAATAACGCATGCAGAGGAGAAAATGCCACTTGATTGGAGATATTAACAGGACAAAAATCCACAATGCACAGATATATGAGTGAAAGAGTGCTTTGTAAACAAAGATATCAACGTTTTAAAATGTCTAGCGCCAGTCGCCAGATCTCAACCTCAAAAAAATCTAAAAAAAATTTTAGATCTCAAAATAAGCCGCGATAATATTGACAATATGTAAAGAACTTTAAAAAATAATGGCTATGCAACTAAATATTAGTAAAATTAATATTTTAAGTGAATTTATTGAAGACGTGCTTATGTTGTGTCGCATTCAAAAACATGCGATGATTAATTTTATAATTAAATAGAATAGTTTTAAATCCAAAAGTGTTTGCTTTTGCTATTGAGACATTTTGTATTAACCGTGCATATGTTTTGTCCATTACTGTATGTACTTATGTATAAAAATGATTTATTTATACATTTTTCTAAAGCCCGAACCAAAGTGATTGTTAATTACCACAAAGCAACATTGTTAAGTAAAATAATGAAATAAAAAAGAAATAAATCAATCCTTGACGTAAACATGTACATATAACGGGTGACTCTTTTGCTATTTGATTTTCAAGTGTAAATTTTTTTAGTATAAAAAAAATTCGTGACATGTGACATTGTAAAAATGCTCTTTAAAGTTTGCCATTTCACCATGAATAGATTGACAAACGACGCTTGCAAATCGTTGGATTTTATTATCAAAATATGACATGTGACAAATATGTATGTTTTTAAGCAGAATTGGGGCAATGAGAACTTGTCCTACAGCTGCACTCGAGGTTCTATTGGAAATTAGTCCGCTGCATTTGGCAGCGAGAAATAGAGCCATAGATACTAGATAGGGAGTTATCGCGGTTGGTACCAACCGACATCCTGAATTTCATAAGACATACGAGGTTGGGGGAGATATAGGGAAACCCTATAAAGATGGAAGGCTGCACAATAGATCGGAAGATCGCTGTACTTTTATACTCCGATAATAATAATAATGGTCGATATAATCGATCTACAGGCTATTCTAGCTGTTTTGATCAAATTTGGCATCAGGTCCACTTTATTGAACATTAACACGTATGCGTTACATCAATTTGTAGCCGTTGTCAACACAATAGGACTTGTGTAACGAGGTAATGTACCACAACGTAACGCCCTTCTTCTGAAAGAAGCACTGTTTTGTGGGGTTGTAGGCTGGCCACATATATACATACATTTTTAAGAACAATGAAGATCGCAACGTTATACGAGCAGTCAATAAGAGGGTGGGCTGGTGTAGTGCTTAAAGTGCGCGCATAACAACATAAGCGGCCCAGGATCGAGCCACAGCAGAGGACATAACGAAAGAAAAATTAATTGTGATTTCGAGTATTTAATAAAGAAGCTTTAACTTCTCTCCAGATAATCCCATCAAAAAACGTAAAATAAGAAGCCTCCTAACCTTTCAGCTTACTTCTGGCGATGATGACAAATATAAGACGTAGGAAAAACGCCACCTATTGGGAAAAATTACAGTACTAAGCAAAGATCACCACCACCACCACCACTTAGCAAGGATATTTACCACTATACACTCATATGGATCAAAAAAATAGAAGAAGCCCCTGATCTTCCAGCTTACTTCTGACAATGATGACAAACATCAGACGAAGGGAAAAACGCCCCCTACTAGGAAAAAATACAATGTTAAGTAAAGATCACCACTACCACCGCTTAGCAAGTGATTAATGAAACTGAAGCAAAGCAATTAATGCTTTGTGGAAAGCCAATATGCTCCCCAGAGGAGTGACGAAGAAAAAAAATTGTTTTCAATAATTGTCCAGTACTTAAAAGCCTATCACAGAATTTATAAAATAAACTTTTAAAATTTGGTAGCTTAAGTAGTTCACATTGGTTTCCTGAAGTTCAAAACAAATGCAAGTTTAGAGTTTTGTGTATAGTTTAGCTTATCCTTATCCTCAAAGTATACTAGAAACCAGTACAAGGTTTACTAAGACGCTGTTGAGAAATCTTAACTATTAACCATTCCTTATTCTAAAATCAGGCATAAGGCTAAAAGGATGTCAATGTGTGCCAGCTTTTTGTTTGCTCTGAAGAATAGCTCTCTAGAAGTTCTGATAGGACTATAGAACGTAATGGTTTGTCATACATTGAACTCTTAATACAGCATTGGTTTGTGCTTTAGCAGATTTTCCATAGATAATAATTGATTATAGAAACATTATAAACTAAGAAGAGTAACACAATATTTTGAAACACTCTGTAGTAATTACTTGATTAAAAAGAATGTTGCAGACAGACTTACAAAATGATGTCTTTAATATGTAATTAAGTTTTTATCTTTAAAAATGTATTCTTTCTTTAATTAATTATACATTTTTTTATTATACACACATGTATGCAAAATATGTACATTGGAATATTAAATGATTGATGGTTAAAAAAATAATAATTCTAAGAAATTTCTAAAAAGTTAATAGATTAACAGCCATTGTTATATAAAAAATTCTGAAAGATTATATTCTTGCTTTCTGGGTTTATAAATTTTGCATTTTGTTTTCCTTTTTTTCACAAACTACAAAATGTCGCAACTTAAGCTCGGTCACATCTGCAAAACAATTGATACAATTTTGTTTTACAGTATATGACTAAATATGAGTGAAACAACCAACATTTTGTTTTGTGGTCACACTATACACATTTATTTGACCATTTTTGTTTAGTCAAATAGTGCCAAACAGAAATTGGTCAAACTTGAGAAATATTTTACACGAAATAAATATTTGATCACTGTCAAGGAAATATTTTCATAAATATTACAAAAGAGCTGAAAGATAAATATTATTTGTTTTGTGTTGTGGAATTAGAGCATTTACTTATTTATTAAACTTTATTAAATATTACTCCTATTTTACTTTAATTTTTTAATTTCTTGAATCACTAATAAACGTTTTCAACCACTTTTAGTTACAAATTTATTCTAAACAGCTGTACATATCTTGTTTATATTTTTTGAGTGTAGGCAATTGCTATATTTGAAAAGCGTTAAAATGATATATAAGTTTCAAAATGGTAGTAAAGTCCAATGTTTTGTTAAAGTCCAAAATAGTTTGAAAATATTAAATAAAATATTGTTTTTCTAAGACCATTTCTTGGAATAAACAATGACATATAAGTTTTATAATCCATTTTTATAAAAATGGCCATTGTTGCGATTTGTCTTTATAGTTCGAGTTAGTAAAAGGTTACTTTAGCTAAAGTGAACTTTAAAGTCACTTTTAAATTATTTTCGTTATTAGAACCCATTGTAAAATAAAGTTAACTTTTTAAAAATATGAAAATGTCGGAGCAAATACCAAATACGTTGTGACAACGACTTTTTTATTATTTCCGAAAAATATCACATAATAAAAACAATAAACTAAAAAATACAAAAGACGCGAACATTTATTTGCACCAATTAAGGACCGAGAAGAAATGGAGAATTCTGTGCTACAAGAACAAGAGACAATTAATGAACAAATTATCCGGCATGCGAAAGGTTAGAAAGGATTTATGATATATGTACTGGCCTTCTGTACAAAATGTATTGAATTTGTCAAAACATCTTATGTGCACATAGTAATCATATTTTTTTATAGATGCTATATAACATAAGCCTAAAATAAAAACGCAGTATTAAAAATAGCTTAAGTTACAAACGATGTAGAATGCTCTCTATATACCAATATTTTTATAAAACTTATAATTGCAATTTCAATTATTTTTTTTAAAGATTTTTAAGAAAAATATTATATGGTATGCAAGTTTGAGTTATTGATTTGTAATAAATAAAAGGTATAAAAAACTTATCTGTACCAAATCTTATCAGAACTGTCGAGTGATTTTTTAGCTACTTTCTTCTTGGCAACACTGTTTTTGGCAGCTCAGCTGTTTTCGTTGAACATGTTACTGTCAAACATGTTCAATTTGATCTATAATTTAACCATGAATCGACTTATAAGCAAACAACGCTTGCAGGTTATTGAATTTTATCATAATTCATGCTTTTTTATAGGAAAATTGTGTTCAGCGATGAAGCTAATTTCTGGTTGAATGGAAGCATTGCAAGAAATGCACTGTTTGGTGTGAATTATGGGCGGGGTATCATTGGATCGTACTTCTTCGAACACGACGAAAGCAGTAACGTTACTGAGAATGGCGAGCACTTGCCATGACTATATTTTTTTTTTTTTGCCAAAATGGAAGAGCTGGACTTGGCCACATGCCACACAGCAGACGATAGCCTAATTGTTAGCCAAGTTCGGTGAACAGTTTATTTCAGGTTTGGGGCCTGTCACTTGGCCGTCTAGATGGTGCGTTTTAAGGCCTTTAGACTATTTTTTGTGCGGCTATGTTAAAGCTCATGTCTATAGGGACAAGCCCACAACGTTTGTCGTACTGCAAGTCAATATTGAAGAATTTATTCGTGCGTATGTTGGAGAGAGTATGTGGAAGAGCTGGACTTGGCCACATGCCACACAGCAGACGAAACAATAGCCTAATTGTTAGGCAAGTTCGGTGAACAGTTTATTTCAGGTTTGGGGCCTGTCACTTGGCCGTCTAGATGGTGCGTTTTAAGGCCTTTAGACTATTTTTTGTGCGGCTATGTTAAAGCTCATGTCTATAGGGACAAGCCCACAACGTTTGTCGTACTGCAAGTCAATATTGAAGAATTTATTCGTGCGTAGGTTGGAGAGAGTATGTACAAAATTGAACCTAGCGTATGAGGCGTAGCCGCGGTCAACGTGTACATGAAATCATCTTTATATATTGAATTATATAGAGCGTTCAATGGACCCATATAAAGATTTTATACATTTCTCAAAATTTTATGTGTTTTTTCAAATCCGAAAGCTCACCAAAAGATCACCAGATAATTTAAATTCGGTTGCTTGTGTGCGGCTTTATATAAAGAATAAACATTTTGTAAGTCATTTCAATCAAAAAGATGATTCATTTTTAATCCATTTAAGACTTTTTAGAGAATTTTAATTTTTTGTTTTCTTTGTTACTCATCCAATGCTTACACGAACAGACACACAGGTGGTTGAAAATGTCTTAATCAATTCAGTCAGTAATTGTTAAAGTAAAAATGTACCGATCTATGATGCTGTAGGGTATACAAAAAACAAACAACCAGAAAAGCGCAAACAAATCCAAAAGAAAAATTAAACAACAACGAGTTTTTTTTTCAAGAATAATTCCTCTGAAACTGGTTTTATTTGTAAACAAACATCGTTTGGTATTTGTAGTAGTAAATGGTCAATAAGAATTCCGATAACAACAACAATAACAATAACAAAAATAATAATAAAGAAACAAGAAATATTGTTATTAACTTTCTTTACTGGTTTTTGTTGTAGTTTCGTATACAAGTATTTTGCCTAGACATACATCCATAAATATTTGAGCATATGTATGAATCATAACTATTTTACTGTTTCTGTTGTACTTGTTGTTGTTATTGGGATTACTGATGATGCTACTGCTGTTTAATGATGTCGTCGTTCTAGATCAGTTGGAAATATTTGGAATTCCTTTGTGTATTAAAAAAATAAAATAAACCTAAAGAGTTTTGCTAAACTTTGAATAATTATTTTACTCTTAAAAAAAGGGCTTATAGACAGAACTTCAACTATATTTTAAAATTATTGGCTCTGAGTCACTTTTGGAATTTTGTGCTGTAGCTTTGTGCTTAAAGACATTCTTTGCTTAGTTTTAACTCTAAAATAAATTTTTGTTCTTGCATTTATTTAACTTCTTCTCAATAGCAATTATAAGGAGTGTCCAACATTGAGGTATCATTTTTATTAGGCTGCCATTTTTTTCTACTTCTAATTTTTATTCTAAATTTTTATATTCAAATACATTCCGATTAGTTAATAAATATGAAACGTTACACGAAGGTACAACGGATTTTTATTATTAAAACATTTATAGAAAATGGCAAAAGTTTTCAAAATGTAATTAGGAAATTTAGAACAATATTCGGTAGAGAAAATATCTCAACAAATCGTGCCATGAAGCTGATGGTTGAAAAATTTAAAGAAACTGTATCCGTTCATGATAACAGAATTATAATTTATCAACGTAGTGGTCGTTCAACCAAGAAAATAACAGCTGTGAGCAGATGTGTTGAAGAAAATCCAAAAACATCCATTCGATATCATTTGCAACAATTAAACATCCCATGATCCACATTATTCAACATTTTGCATCGTGATCTCCACTTAAAGTCTTTTAAGATCCAGCTGACCTAAGAATTAAAACCAGCTGATCACGCATTACGTCGGCAATTCTTTTCTTGGGCCATCGAAAAACAAGAAGAAAATGAGAATTTTTTTTCACAAAATAATCCTCACCGACGAAGCCAATATCCAGCTCAATGGCTACGTCAACAATCAGAATTGCCGCATTTGGGGTGAAGAGAATCCAAAAGTTATTTTAGAGCAACCATTACATCCATAATGATTTCCGAAGTGATTTCCGAAGCTTTTTTACGGCGGAAAATTAATGATTTAGACGTAGAGAGTATGTGGTTTCAATAGGATCGTGCCACTTGCCACACAGCAAGAGAAACAATGGCTCTTTCGAAAGAAAAGTTCGAAAACCATATTATTTCTCGTAAAATTGTAAATTGGCCACCAAGATTGTGCGATTCGACACCTTTAGATTTTTTTTGTGGGATTTTTGAAATCGAAAGTGTACAGCAATAATACCACAACAATTTAAAAGCTCAAAACCAACATTATCGTGCAGATATCAAACATTGGCAACAGTTTATTAAAAAACGTGATTGATAATTTTGGTAAAAGATTGGAAAAGTGTTAGAATTTTATTATCTCGTTACAGATAAGACGAAGAACAAAACTTGCTAATTGATGTTATTTGGGTCTCAGCAAGCAGTTTAGGAACAAGTCTTTCTCTCGACAAACGAAAATCATACCCTGCAATACGCCGATACTACCCGTGTTGCTATATGGCGCATTAGCATGTGTACTTGAGCAAGCAGATTGAGCTGTTATTGCTCAATGGCCCCGTCTGGTTTTGCGGCGAGTATAGACATCAAATGAATCACAAACTGTATGAGTTTTATGCTGACGTCGTTAGACGCAGCAAACTACAACGATTGCGTTGTTTTAGACATGTCGTGCGTATAAATGAAAATTCTCCGGCTAAAAGATTTTTCGAGTTTCTGTCCGAGGAAAGGCATAGAAGGTGACGACCGAAACTCCGATGGAAAGTTCAGGTTGAAGACGATCTTTTAAAATTTGGTGTGAAAAATTTAAGGAATAGGCATTCAGGGAAAAGATAAGAGTGTTGTTATATAGCCACCAAAGAATAATTAAGCTAATGGCAGCATTTAAGTGATGAATTAAGTAATGCTAATGGCAGTTTCAGCTTCCTATGAAAACTTTTAGTTTCCAAATATGAAAATACGACTTGGTGATAAAAAATTTCCCAACAATGTGCAGCGCACACCATCGAAGCGCATGGAATTCTATATAATTCAGGCAAAAGACAAGAGGGTTTTATATAGCAGAGTTAGGCAAATAGCTGCTTTTCTCTTTTGTTTCCACACGTACGTACACAAACGCATGGGCAAAAAATAAGCAAAAATAAACAAAGAGAAGTAAAGATAAAACAAGTGGAAAAATTGAGTGTAAAATGCATCTGTGTATTTTGCCTGACTGGTTTATAGCCACCAAAGAAGAATTATGCTAATGGCAGCATTTAAGCGAAGAAATAAGTGATGCTAATTAATAGCAGTTTTAGCTTTCTATGAATACTTTCTATTTCCAAATTTGAAAATATGACTTGGCAGTAAAATATTTCCCAACAATGTAGAGGTGGAGTCTGCCTTTAATGGTTATTTTAAAAAATTAAACAGTTCTTAGATATAGTTGGAAAGAGTGTTACGAGGAAAGAGATCATGTTGAGCTAGAAAGAATATTCTTCCCAAATAGGCATTACAATGCTAAAGTAAAGATCACCACCAATTAGCAAGGATCTTCACCGCTACACAAAAAAAAAATTATATGGAGGTAGCTACAGCGGATTAATCATCTACTCAGCTTGAAATATCAAATTGATTAAAGAAACTGAAACAAAGCAATAGATGCTTTGTGGAAAGCCAATATGCTCCCTAGAGCAGTGACGGAGAAAAAAAGGCATTCGTCACCCAACAATTATCAACCATTTGAATCCAAAGAAGAAGAAAAATTAATGAAAGATTTAATGAACTGTTAAAACGGAACAAAAACACGAGAAATGAAAAACATCATGGACGAAGCCAGGTGAAGCATCGCAGATGGCGGCAAAGCCTGGATTAACACCAAGAAAGTTAATGCTGTGTGTTTGGTGGGATTGGAAGGGGGCTTTATTATGGTTTACGATTTATGTTAACAGTTAAATAGTTTAAAAGCGGCCAGAAATAATCAATACAAAAGATGTTGTGTTTCATCTTGACAACGCTAGACCACACACATCACTGATAAACTGGCAGTAACTGCAAGAACTTGGCAGAGAAGTTTTAATACATCCACCATATAGCCGGGATCTTGCACGTTCAGATAATAATTTTTATAGTATATATCGAACTCTGCGGAGCTATTAAATATAGTTGGAAGAAGTGTTACGAGCAAAGAGATCATGTTGATCATAATCTTCTCAAATTTATTGTACCATATTTTCTGTATTAAGTCAACAAATCTTTGGACCGCCCTCTTATCTTTGTAAATGTATTGAATATATATTAATTGATATCTGTTATATTCCATATACAGTGGTTCAGTTTAATAACAGGATATGTATTTTTTACCAAAAAAAAAAAAAAAAAAAACAAAATTTTTCCACTAAACTAAACAAAATTTGTATGTATTTTATTTATTTACATGGGACTGACTAAAAAATGATTACAATGTATGGAAAAAATCTCTATACAAAAAGCAACAACAAAAAATCCTAATTGAAGAAAAAAAAGATCAATTTAATAATAAGTCAGCGTTATTTTGAATTTGGTATTTTCTGGCCAGCCCTTTATTCTTGAGAATAGCCTCTAGCCTCTTTGGAACAGGTTCCACTAACTATATTTTTTTTATATAAGATCAGCACCCAGGGGATGGCCCCTGTTCGTGCAGTGCATTGTGCTGGTACTAGGAAAATAGGTTATTGGAAGGAGGACAGAGGGAGTAGTGTTTATGGACGTTAGATTTAAATTTACTCATGTCGTAAGTGGCAGGAAATACTTTCGCTGGAAGATTATGCCACAACCGAACAGTGCGACCAAAGAACGAATTCTCCCTATAATGCGTTGTGCGATTTACTGGACAATCAACTACAAATGGATGCACTCTACGAGAAATACGAGTACTACGTAAAAATATATGATTTTTGGAAATTAATTCCTTAATTTCGTTAGAACACATTCCGTTATAGTACCGATAGAACAATGAAACACACGCCACATTGCGACGGTGCTCCAATGGATCGATAAAGTTGGCTACCCTACCGTCATTGATGAGCATCTTCGCCCTCTCCTGTAAGCGGTCGAGGAGCTCCAAAATAGACTTTGAAGCACAGGCCCATACATGAGAGTTGTATTCCATTTTGAGTCGGATATAGGTCTTGTAAATAAGGAAATCAGATGGGGTGAAGTATTTCTTGCACCGTTTCAAAAAACCAAGGCACTTGAAATATGTGATCATTCCAACGAACGTCACAGTGATTTCTCATGCCAAGAACATCAAGAGCATCTGATTCCTCAATATCCACATTACACATTGACACAGATGACAGCACACCACCACGCCTGTGTGTTAAAAAACAACATTGAGTCTTACGTGCATTAAAATCGACCCTGTTCGCACGACCCGGAGACCTTCAGCAGATCACTTGTGAGTGTGACGTTCATATTCATCCTTTTTACCCCAACCTCCAAAAGGCTTGGTCTACGATCAAAAGAATATGAGTGACACATGTTGCTGTCATCCGCAAAAGAGTAGATAGGATTAGAAGTTAGAAGAAGAAAGTCGTTAAGAAATATTAGAAAAAGAGTAGAAAGAACAGAGCCTTGCGGTACCCCTGAGTTTACCCTGAACTCGTTGGATGAGACCCCATCTATAACCACTCTTATAGAGCGATCTCTGAGAAAACTCGATATAAATCGAGAGAAGTGACTACCGACACCAAAAGCATTAAGTTTCGAAATGAGAGCAATAGAAAGGATATTAATTTGTTCCAATTCTTTCTTAAAAGCAATTTGGAATTCAGTGCTGTTAGACACCAACCAAGATTTTAATTTATTTTCAAGATATGGTCCAAATTCTCTACAACGTTGATATTAGTAGACTGTGGAAATGCCGCCACAATAACATGCATACAGTTATGCAATAACCCCATCAGCGAAAATGCATATAAATATATATAATTCCCATAACACACGGGGACTTCTCTCAGTCAATGAGCTGCACCCGATTCTATTTTTAGACTCATTGAAAGGGACCTACAGTTTAACGCCGGCTCCGAACGGCAAATGCATTTAGAGAAGTTTTCAATAGTAAGTAATACTCATAACCAGTTACTAGCTAATGTTACGAGGTGATACCGCTGTTGAAAAAACTTTCTTTTTGTTCAGATGGTCTGGCTTAGTATTGAACCGAAGACCTTCTGGTTGGTAGGCGGGTGTCTCACCTACCATACCACAGCGGCACACACAACTTTTGTATACTGGCTGCCAAGTTTTCTTTTAAAATGGTTATATACTTATACTGGTCTAATATTCCATCAATATAAACCAGCTGACCAGGGCCCGATGTAGGCATACAATCCAGAACCATTACACTTATTAAATTGAGCCACTGTAGGAATAATTTTTTTTTTTGATTCAAAATAAGATTAATATAAAAATATTAAATAATATTGCAATTAAATTAATAAAAAGAAAAATTTAAACAATAAAAATACTTAAAAGTAAGTACTTATGACTAATTTAGTCACAAAACACTGATTTTAAATTTCTTCGTCAACAAAAGAAGAAGAAAAAATACCGTATAAATGGATGGATGGATGGATGGCTGGCTGGTTGGATCGTACAAATATGGATGTCACGCACTATTAATATCAATTACATGCTTGTAAATAATTCGTGTACCATAAAATATCAGAGTGTCAAATTTTACACAACACGAACCGCAGCAGTCAGTCAGCAACCAGCCAAAAAACACTCACTCATCGCTTGCTGTCGTTTATGTATATGTAAATACATATGTACATGTGTTGGTAGGTTTCAAGTATATTTTCTTTATTTTTCGATTTTTTATGAAAACACAAATTGATTATTAGGATTATAATTATTAATAAATAAATGAATAAACACATAAATATTTATGTTTTCGTTTTTACATAAATTAACATATAAATGTTAATTCATTCGTACATGCCATACATACACATACATACATATGAAAAATATTAAATTCAATTTCCAACTGAGAAAAAAAGCGCACAATTGCAATCAATTTTTTTAAAGGGGTTTCGTTTTTGTCGGTTCTGTTTGGATCAAATAGAGTTAAGAGAGATTGTTTGGAATACTCGTATTAATTATTTACCACACATATTAAAAACAATGGAAAATGTTTATTAGTTAGTATATTTGTGTACATATGGTTATAAAAATCTGAAAACACATTTAACGATTTATTATTATTTTTGTATACGAGTACATTAATACAAAAAAAATATGTTTTATAATAAAAACTTTGTATCAACAATGGATTTGTATTTTATTACAACAAAGAATCGTGTAACATAATGAAAAAAGCGTTTTTTTACAATTGTACACGTTCCTCAGATATCCAATAATATAATACAAATTTTGTTCTCCGATGTAGCCTGTTTTTGGTTGAACGTTTACGTAAATAAGTAGAATTGTTGCATTTGGATTGAGGATAATCCACCCACAAGCTTTTGTCGAAACACCATTACGCCCACAGAAAATTACTGTTTGATGGGCTTTATGGGCGGGCGGAAACATTGGTCCATATGTCTTTAAAAACGATGATGGTCAGAATGTTACTGTCAATGATGAATGGAAATTTTTTTCGTACCTCCATTAGCTGGCATGCGGTTCTTCCAACAGCTGTCAAGTGATTTATTCTCAGTTTGGTTTGGCAATTCATCATAAATAGACTCACGCCCGGCGTAGATTCGTCGAATGGTCTCAAAACGAGATTACCGTTGTTCCCGAATTTCATAAGCGAATTTTGTTTAGTGATGAAGCGCACTTCTGGTTGAATGGCTACGTCAACAAACAAAACTGCCGTATTTGGAGTGTAGGCAATCCTCAACTGTATGTGGAAACACCGTTACATCCAGAAAAACTGACTTTTGGTGCTTTATGGGCTGGTGGAATTATTGGTCCATACTTTTTCAAAAACGATGGTGGCCAGAACGTTACAGTCAATGGTGATCGGTATAGAGCCATGATTACTAACTTTTTCATTCCTGAATTGAATAACAATGATGTCCAGGAGATGTGGTTTCAACAAGACGGCGCAACATGTCACACAGCTCGTGCCACAATAGATTTATTGAAAGACACGTTTGGTGACCGCCTAATTTCACGTTTTGGACTTGTGAATTGGCCTTCAAGATTTTGTAATTTAACACCGCTAGACTACTTTCTGTGGGGCTATGTAAAGTCATTGGTCTATGCGGAAAAGCCACAAACGCTTGACCATTTGGAAGACAATATTCGCCGTATTATTGCCGATATACGGCCACAAATGTTGGAAAAAGTCATTGAAAATAGGACCTCCAGATTGGACTACATAATCCATCGTTGTTTTATTGCAACTTAAAGTTCTATACCTCTATAAAAAACACCCCTTATATGTCAATTCCGGAAAACTCAGAAGTTCTACAATGATGGAACAATGATTTACACCAAAAATGGCAAAAGGTTATCTATCGATTTAAATATAAAAAACATATTTCGTTTTTTTCTCAAATTTATAACCGAACTTATCCGAGCACCCAATATAATACGTCAAATTGTTTTAGAATCATTAACTCAATAAAAATCGTTCTAGTAACAGCTGCATCGAACAAGATTTTTTCTAATAAAATATTGGAAAGATCACACTATAATCTATCACCCTGTCTGAAGCCTCGTTTGGTATTAAATGATTCAGAGAGGCTTTTCTCTATCTTAACTAATGATCAAAGTCTTATTAGCTTTGTAGGAGTACTAAACTCAGACATGGCCACTGTGTTACAGATTTCTTTTCAGTAAAAAAGTAACCAAATTGGATACAAAATAACCAAAACTTTTAATCCGGTCTACTTAACTAACAGTTCAATTGTAATGCAATTTTTTTTTACAAATTCAAATGTCAAAATAATGAATGAACATGATAATAACCAATATATTAAACTCTTTTAGCCAAATGAAGTTCAAAAGTAGATGAGAATTTATAACTTCATTCCGGCGACAAACCCTTAGTTGTCAATTATGTCAAAGTGGACTTTTTTCTTTAAATTTTACGTAAAGAGGAAAGATTTACTTAAGCTTACCACTGCAAAGTGATCGCTACCGTATGCTAAAAATAAAAAATGAAAGTCAAAATTTTGTCACATTCGTGTATAATTTATAATCTTTCACAGATCGAAGTGCCATTATTACAACTTGCCTTTAAAGTTGGATTTAGTAAAAGGTAACTATAGTTAAAGTGAACTTTAAAGTCACCTTTAACTTTTTTTCATTATTACAACATACTTGTAAAATAAAGTTAACTTTTTAGAAAATATGGCAGTGCCGGAGCAATATCGATAACTTTTGCCAAATTAAACAAGTTGTTTAAAAATTCAGTGGCAACGACGTGCTAATGAATCCAAACGAAATGCAAAAGTTGTCTTGTTTTCTTTATAGCGAATATTTTTACCTTCAGAATACGGAACAAGGGCGAATTATTAGGCTGCGTTATCGCTCAATTTTATTAAACATGCCATTTAATTTTTAATAATTTATCTTAACTTAGCTTATAAGTATTTTTACAACATTTATTACATATTCTTATTCTTATCTCTTAGAATAGGTGGTATTCCACTTACAGATAAAATTTCGATTATTTATACAAAAAAGAAAACTTTAATTATTTTCGCGTTAAAAGCGCTTTAATGGATTTTCCTTTTGCACTTGTTATGCGCTGTAGCGTAATGACAACTCAAAATTCCGAAGACCAACTAAATAAGAGCGTTAACGTTTTTCAATTTTTGTTTTAACTTTTCATTGGAAACGTTAAACCAAAGATGAATATGAAATGATGGGTATGGTAGTGAAATGCTTTTAGGCAACTATTGGGTTAGTTAAATATTTATAGCTTCGTTGCTTTCACTTGTGCACCCTCTGCATTAACATCTTTATTGTTCCAAAGGATATACATATCTTTTAAATGAATTTACTTTTTTTCATTTGGTTTTTTTTGTTTTTTTTTTTCTTTTTCCAATCCATTCACTTTTTGCCCAAATGAATGGAATGTCTAGTACCTGAAGACATGGTGAATGCACATCAGACACATCACCACACGTTTCACAACCCATATAATGTAATTGGAGCAAATTCTTATGCCTTAAGGGTCTTTTGAATGTAACAAACAAACATTTGTTTATTATCATCATAATAGATACAATGGCCAATAACTACGGACATACGTACAGACATACCTACACATCTAAGTACCTATTAAAGCATCAGTTTTTATATGGTCGCAGGCGGATGCTTAAGTGGCCACATCTGTAAGAGTATTATGAAAACATTTATGGTAAATGCTAGTACAGAAACCATATTTTATCAAAATTTTTTTAATGAGTACTATGGTCAGCCTAAATTTATGCAATAATCTGGATGATTTCATATTGTATATTGGTATGTGTGTATGCGTATACAGTATGTGTGTGTATTGGTGACACATATTTCTCAAACGAAGTATAAAAGGTGTAATTATTATGGATATTCTAATGAAAATAATTCATTCATAAGTTCGTTCGTCTATGTTAACTCAGTTTTAAGATAATTTTTTCGTAACCTACTAAACATTTTAATAGAAATAAGGATAACGTGCATTTTTATTAATAATCCGTTCCTATGTACATCATGATTCAATAAAAAATAACAAATTAACAGCTAAAAAGCTTCATTTTTTGGACATAAATAACTTAAATAGTGTTATAACATTGATAGTAAGCCCGCTTGACCACAACATTCGATAATAACATCACCTTCCAACGTTTGGTAAATATTTCTCTAATAAAACATTCGAAAACGACTATTGGTAACGAAATGAAACAGAACTCATAGGGTTAACCCGCCGCTCAGATTCTGGCAGCAAATCTTTCGATCTCGAAGGTTTGCCTGCGATATCAACAGCAAACCTTTAGCTTTATCTAAAGCAAATAAATTTCACGATATCACTATTTGATAACAATATTTTCAATTATTTCATTTTGATATCGATAAACATTTATATTTAATAGTTTGCCAATAGTTCTCATTGCTCTCTCTCTGTTTTTGTCGTTACTTTTGCTTTTGCATTTTTTGTCTCACCTCTCAATGCTAAAAACAATAGAAAAAATCAGCATATGTATACTCGCTACGATTATGTAGTATATGTAGTAATTTACGATTGTTTAGCAAATATTTTTGTTTTGAAAATTCTTCGCTAATAGCGAATAATCGTTTGTTACTAATCTCAGCCCAAGCGGGAAAGTCAGTGCTGTTGGCGCACTCCATCCAGAGACCAGAAAAAGAGAAAGGAAAGTGAAAAATAAGTGATAGTAGATAGGGACCCAAAGAAGTAAAAGAAAAATCACAGTAACAGAAAGATACTTTGACAGCGGGATTCCTTTCACAAGCTAGCTAGAAGCTAAAAAGTCCTAGCCAAGTAACCTAAGCCTAAGTCTTTGAAGTGCTGAGCAAAGAAAAAGGATGTGTTACACTGACTCTCAGGCTTCCCTTCATTGCTAGACATTCTGCAGAGATCAGGTACCCCTGAACTCCATTCCAGAATCGAATCCTCGTTCTTAGGGCACACTGCAGATTCAGGCTGCATACATAATTTGGAAGAGCTAATTCCGTTCTTGAAGGGCTTAGTCAACAGGGTTGTTAACCTGCTGGGTAAACCACCAGGTGGTTTTTTTTATTAAAAGGATTTCGTAGTTTATTTACAACAAAAGTAGGTACATTTTACGTATTTGCAATTCTAATTAACTGGGTTCGTTTTTTACCACAAAAAAGATAATGAATTACAAAATTTATTAAACCACTCTTAACAGCTTTTTCCCACCTCTGAGCCAATTTCTCAATCCCGTAGTAGCAAAACTTCGCGTATCATGACAAAAGATATTGTATCCGTCAAAAAAGCCAATAGTCAAAATATGGCGGATGCGGCATTTGATCGTTTCTAACAATCTTTTGGCAACTTTTGTGACTTGAAACCGAGAGTTGTCATCCAAATAAATAACTTAATCATGTTTGTCTTTATTTTTCAGACATTTTCTCATAATGCACGGTTAAGAGGAAGTAATTTCGGTCTGCTTCCACAAGCAACAATTGTGTCAGACGCACACTGTTCAACCTGGCAACCTCTCTCGCTAGCTCATCAGTCGTCTCGTACCACAGTACTTCGGAACATAACATAGTTTAATACTCTTCCTGTCCAGGAGGGCCTTTCTCCTGCCTTAAGTTTGTGTAATGCCCAGATAGTGCTCTAATAGCAGCCTGACTGACTACATAAAAGACCTCAGTCTAGAAGACACAGCACTTATCAGAAAGCCTTAAAATAAATTTAAACCACTTTTCATCAAATGAAACCTCCAACCAGTGTCTTCCCCTATCAATGGAAATCGATTTCGGAACATTCCTATTTTTATCGAAATCGCTTACCCTAACCATATAGTCCGTGAAACCCTAACACAACATTCCTTCATAATACCTACAATAATAGTAGATTGCAATATACCCTTTCATTATCGAATGGTTTTATGAAAGCAAATCTGCATAGCATTTAGGTTGATAATGAAGACTGTTCACTCTTTAGCGCTTGTTAAGTGTGAATTTGAATAAAATCGATATTTTGGAAATACTCCACCGGGCCGGAATTAGCCGGTTCATTAACAAATATGCCTACAATTTTTTCGACATATTGGAGACATAAAAGACCGAACCCGATCGACTGAGTCATCAAAAATTCTATAAAATCCTCTCTGGGAGCAAAGAATTATGGCCAGTGAAAGGAATTTTGTTTAGGTTTTCTGAGCGTAAATCGATTAATTTCGCTCGTATAATGACTTAAGTATTGCCAGATTCGAAATAACTGCTGATTCAAATTTAAACCGATAGATGGCTACCCGATATAAAGTCAGATAAAGTTTTCCTTTTACATGACAAGGCTCGATCTCACGTAGCAAAAGTTGCCAAACAGTTTTTAATACGATCAAATGCCACACACACTGTATTTTCCAAACATTGCCTCTTCTGACTATTCGATGTTTGGACTGCTGTTTGGATACAACATATTTTGGCATGCACCTGAATCACTTCGGCTTCAAAGTAGATCGCTTCAAAAGACTAGAAGTTTTTCTGAGACGGCATTTAAACATTGGATGAGAGGTTGACAGAAATGCAAGCAGTAATTTGCTAAATTTTTGTTTTGATAAATTTGTTCATCAATTATCTTTTTTGAGTTAAAAAAACGGACCGAAATAATTTATACTCACAATACGTATATTTTAATTATTTTTGTTGTAAATAAACTACGAAAGCTTTTAAGTAAAAAAACCAACCCAGGTTTTCTTAAATATAAAACTCAATAAAAGCCGGGTGGGTTTAATTGGGTTACCCAGTGGGTTGCCAACACTGGTTATGGTGGTTCTTTAGATAGATTTGCTTGAAGGGTGAATAGAAAAATGTTTACGTATAGGAGAAGTTTAAGAAACAAAATGAAAGGCTGCGTATGAGCGGTTATCCACAGAAACATAGGAGCTAATCAAGGGCCCGTCATCCAATGACGGTCAATGACTTCGAACTAGAAGTCCACACATCGGCCAAAATTTACCAAGAAACCATTTTGTAACCATTAGCGATTGATGATTTGGTAGTGCTACTTAAAGGTTGGATTAAACGTAACTGAAAGTAAAGCCACAGCCGTAATCGTAAACAAAATATAAGAACGTCTACTTTCATCAATTAGTGGCAGCAGAATAATGATTCGAATATCATAGATTGGCGATTAAATTGAAATGCTCGTTTCGATTTAGAATCAATATACGTACACATCGGCTGAAAACTTTACCGTAATGGTTTAAAAATTTTTGTAAAGGAGTGCATAAGACTCGATGTTTCCAATTGCTTGCTCACTGAACATAATTGACAAAACTAAATTAGAGCGTTGGACATTCCGTTGACATTAAAAGCGTTAAAATTGTGTCATGAGCTTTAATGTTAACTTTTCAAGAAAAAAATCACTGAATTGAAAATGTTACTAAAATGCTAGATTTGGCGCGATAACAGCTAAATTGGCACTACTTTTCTTTTCTTTTTTATTATTGTTTACTTCGCAGCCAACTTCATTGTCTAACGCGTTGTCAAAATTGGATTTTCCAATTGCACAGCGTTGACGTAGCGAAGACATGAGAATTTTTGACAGCTAGACAACTCTTAGCACTCTAATTTAGATTTGGCTGTAAGATTTTGGGATATTCGTAAAAGTCAATTTGGCGGATATTTTTCATAGAAAAGCTAACTCAAAAAAAGGTTTTAACAATAGTAAAAAGTCCTTCGATAAAAGATCTACCAGATATTAAACTGTTAAAAACCGCCATAGGACGGTGGAGTTGATATGTGATAATATCGCTGATGATCATTCGGCGGTCATTTATATGAAAAGTCAGGTGTCTATTAGCGCATTGGAACGGGGCGTTAAGTCACGACTGTTTGTCAAACAGTGACAAGCTATGTTGTGTTCCGCAGCACTGTGGCATGTATAGTGGGGAACGTAAGTGCTGATGAAAAAATAAAAAGTCCTCCGATAAAAGATCTACCAGATATTAAACTGTTAAAAACTGCCATAGGACAGTGGAGTTGATATGTGGTTATATCGCTGATGATCATTCGGCGGTATGAAAAGTCAGGTCAGTCACCCCAAGACTGTTTGTCAAATAGTGTCAAAGTATGTTGTGCTTCGCAGTGTTGTGGCATGTATAGTGGGGAATGAGACTTCTGATGAGCAGAGGGCTTGAGTATAGTTCTGCCGGACGGTGACATAGATCTTAATCCCTTTCAACTGGAAACTTATTTTCTAAAGCTATGCCCTTGTTGTGTTTATTGGGTGAAGCTAATAATTCACATGAGTACACACATACTTTTTGTGTGTAAATATGCGCTTATATACTACGTATAATGAATGACTTGCATCTTTTTTTCATATTTTAACAAAAACTAGGGCATCTTTGTTTTTTCATTATAAACAAATATCAAAGTTAAATAAAACAAAAACAAAAAATAGATTCCGTTCATTTAATGCACTAGAAAGAAAAAGTTAAAATTAATGTGCTTATAAGTATGAACGAGTGAGTGTAATATAAATTGTTTCAATCAATAAAGGGTCAATCTAAAGTGGTGGGCTCTTATTATGTCCTCAATACATAGCAATACGAGTACATATTGTTTTCTTCAAAAGTAATTCAGCAAATTTGATTAGAGATGTATAAATAAAACTTATTATATTTCAATTATTAACACAACGTTTATGGGAAGCGATTAATTTAGAACAAATATAAGAATTATATCAATAGAAACATTAACAAGCTTTGATATACGCGATCTAGGGCAATCATATGTATCTTTCTTTGAATTCGAAGAGTTGCCAATGTATATTAAAGTATGTTGTATTTGAGTAACACTCTCACTATAATATTTTCATCGAAGAATCATCGTTACAAAATCTGTTTTAAGTCGAAATTTGGATGAAATTATTTTAAATGGAAAATTTAGTAGATGAATTCTCGTGACAATGACACAAACAAAATTAATTACGTATGACAACTTGGCGATATTTGACGATATTGTCTGTTATGAGTCGACTAAACGCTGAATGGTGCAGGATTTTGCCTGCTACACCTGCTCGTTAACGAATAAAGCGCTAATGATTCTCAATTACCTGTTAGGATTCACTAATACACAGACGCCTGCACGTCAAAATCAGTTAGGTTAACTAAGGTGGTGGATAGCCCTAGAGGGAAGGAGTCCCACTTGGACCAGATATTTGGATCATTCTGATGCCACACGCATAAATGCCGACTCGAGGATCAAACAGTCATCAAAGGAAACCATTTAGACTCCGAAATATATCTCGCCATTGCGGTGTCTTTTATTCTGGAGAGTTCAGTTAAAGATGCGAGTCCAAGAACTTCTGCCGTCTGTCGGCGAGGACCGGACACAGACACATAAGGTGAAAGACAACCTCGTCCACCACAACTCCTGCAAAAATCATTAGAGGGAATGGCAAGTCTATCTGCATGACTTCCAATCTGGCAGAGACCCGTTAGGACCTCAATTGTGCAATGGATGGCCATGCGACTTGAGGAGAGAAGACATTTAGTCCCTCTTTAACAGCTTAACCGAGGCAATCAGGACAACACCAATTATAGGCCTTCGCTCGAAAGTATCGAGTTCAGTACCCACCCTGGCCAATTCGTCAGCAATTCCCGACGATATCTCTGTGTTCCGGAACCCATAGAAGAGTTACTTTTGAATGAGCCGAGATTTCCATAATAATCTGCGTCATTCGTGGACTAGCATAGACGTCGATGTGACGCCTTCGAGAGCCCTAATCACAGTCCGACTGTCCGAAAAGATCAAAAGATTCTCAGGGCAAATGCCGCCGTCCAACATACATTGCACGGCCATCAGTGTGGCCATGACCTCCGCCTGAAATACACTGCAATGGTCAGGCAGCCTATAAGACAGTCTAGTGTCAGAGTTCTTCACGAATATACCACTCTGCCCTGCATCTTAGAGTCATCGGTGTAGACCTTAAGGGCATTCTGAGGAAACTCCCGTCTGTCAGACCAGAATTCCCTCGTGGGAATATCAAAGTGGTGGCCTTACCGCCACCAGCTCAGCGCTCTACTTCAGAAGAAGATCGGTGGGGAGCCAGTCAAGTATAATAATATATATATATATTGTCTATCACCTTACTGTGACATTGATACATACACACCGTCTACCATATAAAAGCACCGTAAAGTAGAGTTAGTTCTACCACGGCTTTATAACGCCAGTGGGTGATGGCAGGTTTGAAGTGTAAAGTGCTATGTTAGCCTTTTTCACCCTATCCATTACATCTCACTCCAGGTGAGCTTGGGGTCAAGACTAACGCCTAAATACTTTACCTTTGTGGAGAGCCACCGAGTCTTGGCATATTAAATACAACTCCGTTTTATATGGGTTGACGCTTATACCGCAATACAAGCACCATTTCATAACAGGTTTGATTACCTGAGAGGGTATGCGGATCGATACCCAACACTAAAATGGCCAGGTCATACGCATAACCAAAGACCCTAAAAACACATCGCTGCAGATTCCCTAACTTCCCTTCTACAGCAATGTTCCAAAGCAAAGACGAAGGAACCCCCCTTGTGGGGTTCCTCTATTCACTGCCCTTGCCAAGTTAGTCTCGGCAATAGAGGCTGTAATAAAACTTTCGGTCAAAAGACTCGGCACAAACTTCACCATTCATTCGAAACCAGTTACCGTTATTTATAAAAATTTGGACAATTACTTTAAATTCATGCATGATGATATCAAAGAGAACTCGTCGTCAGTCATCGATGATTTACCATAGACGTAGCAAAGCAGGCAGGGTTTTAGCTATTTCTTAAACAAATTTTTATTCGTTTATATTAACGGCACTTGAATTTGTCGTTGAAATTAAAATGCAAATAATTTTGTTTAATAAATAAAAATGGAAAATAATTAGTAGTATTTGTTGTTGTAGTTGTTTTTATGTTGCTGGTGATGGTCAAATATTCTGCATTGCCATTCAACTTTCAACCAGCGTACTTATACAAACAACAACAACTACAACTAACCAACTGACCTATCCAAATATGTACCAGCTTTTATTTCAATTACCCATTTAAAACAAAGTCGAAAAATCTTTCTCTTTGATGTTGATCTGACCTACACCAACTGAATAAATAAATGAACGAAAGGAACGAATGGTTAAACGAACTGATGGATGAATGCATTTTGAAGTTTAAATCTCGCAAACAAATTAAATCATATTTTAAAGCAACTTTTAATTAAATAAAATAAGAATTATAAAAAAAGAAAACGTTTAATTAGCAGCGATTATTAATTGTTATTATTGTTAAAAAAGAGAGAGAAACGACAGCAACACACAAAACAACATTTTTTTCAATGTTTTTTCTTTAAAAGTGTTTTGTAGAATAAATTCAAGGATTTTTTGTTTTGCCATTTCTCCTTCTCACAAAAATTATTAAAAGATAATTATGAGATTTGACCGATATAAGAAGAAGAAAAAAATAATAAAAATACTCTTACGAGGGTGGCTTGTTATTGAAGCTACCTAAGTAGGAAAAAAAAACATTTTTTTAAAAAAAACCATTCATTTCTCAGCATAGTCTCCTTTTAGCTCAATACACTTAGTAAGACGATTTTCCAACTTTTTTATACCATCTGAATAATACGTTGTTGGGAACTCCTTAAAATACGCATTAGTTTCGCTAATCACTTCTTCGTTTGAGATGAATCTTTTTCCTGCGATCCATTTTTTCAAGTTTGGAAACAGGAAAAAGACACTAGGGGCTAAATCTGGACTATAAGGTGGATGATCAACCAATTCGAAGTGGAGATCTCGTAGTTTTAGCATCGTATCTAATGCTGTGTGAACCGGTGCGTTGTCTTGAAGAAAGAGCACTTTTTTCTTGTTTAAATGTGGTCGTTTTGCCTTGATTGCATCAACCAATTGATTCAATAATGCACGATAATACACTCCTGTGATTGTGGATCCCTTTTCCATATAATCGATGAGCAATATTCCGTGTGCAGCCAAAATACAGTGGCCATAACCTTGCCAGCCGATTTCGCTGTCTTCGCCTTCTTCGGAGCACTTCCACCAGCTTCCACCCATTGCTTCGATTGATTTTTGGTTTCCGGTGTGTAGTGGTGGACCCACGTTTCATCAACAGTTATTAATCTATGCCAAAAATCAGCAGGATTATGCTTTATCATGTCCAAACACTGCTGTGAAGTGATCTGTCGAACTCGTTTTTGTTCAACACTGTGCAAACTCGGCACTCATCTTGCCGATAGCTTTCATATGCAGATGTTCATGCAAAATGTTGAATACACGTTCATATGATATATTTACCATTTCAGCAATCTCACGTATTTTGACCCGGCGATCATTCATAACGATATCGAGGATTTTCTTGATATTTTCTTTAGTAACCACCTCTTTGGCCTTCCTGTTGATGGTATTGTTGCATTGCTTTTACCATATAATCTGGCGGAGCAGATTCGCCGTAATGTTTATCAAGCTTTTCTTTTGTCTCTTTCGCCGTTTTGCCTTTCAAATAATAGTGTTTAATCACTACACGAAATTCACTTTTTTCCATTTTCCAAGAACACAAAAGTTGCTTACTTCAAACGACTACAACAAATAAACTAATCGACGAATTTGGCTAAAATTTTAACATTTGACGTTTGACAGATCGTAATTTCTAAGAAAGAAAAAGGTTTTGTGATTGTGCTGCCATGTAGCGCTAGGCAGCTTCAATGTCAATCCGCCCTCGTAATGTCTTAGAAAAAAATATTTAAAGTTAAAACTTGATTTCTAATACCAAGCAACTGCAAATATTGAGTGTTCGAAAATTTTTTTTTTAAATTTTCAGAAGATGGCTCCAGAATACATATGGCCAGAGTAGCACTCAAGTGCACGAGTATAATCTACTCCGTATATGTATACAACCGAACAAACTCGAAAATATTCATCAAAGAACGAAACAGACAAACTACTACTTCATTGAGTTGTGTAATAGCTTTTGCAGTCCCCACAAATTTTCAATGGGGTTTAAGTCGGGGGAACGTGCTGGCCAATCAAGTACTTTAATATTATGCTCCTCAAACCATTGTCTGGTCGACTCGCTGACATGAATTGCTGCGTTATCTTGCTGAAAGGTGAAAGTTTTGTCAGCATTTTGGGCCAAATAAGGCAGCAAACGTTCAGACAGAATGCCCTGGTACTCTAAACTATCCATTCGAGTGGAAGGAAAGTAGAGTTCCTAGGGTACCATGTGAGCTAAAGCCAGCCCAAACCATCAAACTGCCACCGCGGGAATTCCATTTGGAAAAGAACAAGGGCTACCTTCTTAAATCTCGCCAATAGCAATTGAAACTATCTGGTCCATCCAGGTTAAATTTTTTCTCATCAAAAAAAAAAAAAAGAAAAATAACTTACAAACCCAAAAATGTATGGAATATCTTATAACCTTTTTAAAAAAAATGTTTACCTGATGCCAATTAGTTGTCATGTTGTTTTTCGCAAACTCCGTACGCTTAATCTTATGCTGCTTAGTCAGACAGGGATTTCTTTTTTAATTTTGCTCGAATAAGGTTTGGCTGAGCGTTGATAGCTCTTAGAATTGTGCTTTTTGCTTTTTTGCAATTCCTCTTTTATTGTTACCGCGCTCTTCATGAATTTCGAGGCCTTTTGGAAATTAGCTGAGTTTCACGGGCAATCAGGACCTTTGGACGACCCGTGCTCTTTAATTTTCCATAATTTTCTCTGTTTTTGAGAAAATTTTGCATAACATACAAAGATCGTCCCAGGTTTTTCGCCATTCCACGCATACTCAATCCCTGCTCATACAGCGCCACAATTTGTTCTTGTTCATAAGGTGACAAAGGTTTCCCGCGACCCATACCGCGCAGATATTATTTAAATTATAAATTATTACAACAACAAAAAATAACAATTGTGATACCTTCTAATTAGATTAATTGCTTATTAATCACTGACCTTATCATTTTGACGCATTGAATTTTGCACTTATTTACATAAATTTAAATAAACACAATATAGTGCTACATCTCTAAGAGCAAAACTGGCTTATTATTCACTTATTTGAACGTAGAATTTTTTTGAATAAGGTCACCATACATAACATTTTATAGTTTGAATGAATTGAGCAAATATTAAGGTGACCTTATCATTGTGAAGCACACCTTACAGTATATGGAAAAAATAAATTGTCAAAGCAAACCTTGGATCTCTGAATCTTCCTTTGTTCTCTTTTAGTTATGTTTTTACATATTTTTGAAGTATCGTAATTGAAATAAAAACACTTGGATTTTGATGCAATTTGGTTAAACAATGTGGAATTGGTACTACATTCTATTGATATACGAGTAGCTCCAGGTGCGACGTTGCAAAAATAAATTCTCAACTAAAATTTCAATCTGTTGTTATATGAAAAACTTAAATCAAAAAAGAACTATTTTATGGATGTATACAATTAAATTCAAGGTATTTATTTATAAAATTTTACTTATAACACTTTTTTATATAAAAAAAATCTATTTTCTCCTCTCCTCTTTAAATCTATTTAAAAATGGTTAAATTAGACAACTGAAGGCCGAAGAGCTAACCGTTATTACTAATTTATATAACAATGAAAATACGCAGAGATATATAGAAAGAAAACTTGTAATGGGTCCGCCATCTAACGTTTTTTTTTTCAACTAGTGCTTATTTCGTGAATGGTAACACCTAGCTCATGTCTGATTTGACAGATTATTAGTTTTATCCTTCCGCTGAACGAATATGGTTGTGCATACGCTTGAACAACGCTGGGAATCTAGGCCTGCGATCGACTTACAGAAGATGCAGATTTTGCCAAAAAAAAAAATCATCTTTTCAGATGAAGCTCATTTTGATCTTAACGGGTATGTAAACAAGCAAAATTGTCGCATTTGGGGCACAGAAAACCCGCACACATACATTGGAAAGCCGATACACCCAAGTCAAGTCACCGTTTGGTGCGGATTTTGGTCCAGAGGCATAATTGGGCCATTTTTCTTCGAAAATGAGTAAGAAGTGGCCGTTACAGTCAATGGCGATCGTTATAGGGCCATGTTGAACGAATTTTTGTTCACAAAAATTGAAGAGGAGGATATTAGCAACATTTGGTTTCAACAGGACGGCGCTACGTGCCACACAGCCGAAGCTACACTCGATGTTTTGCGCCCTGTTTTTGAATATCGCATTATCAGCCGCAGAGCTGATGTCGTTTGGCCACCTCGGAGCTGCGATTTGACACCGTTGGACTATTATTTGTAAGGTGCCGTCAAAGATAAGTATTACGCCAACAAGCCAGAGACAATTGATGCTTAAAGAACAATATTCGTGAAGTCATTGGTGAAATACAGCTGCACACAATCGATAATGTGCTTAAAAATTGGACCGATCGTGTAGACTGCTGCATGGCCAGCCGAGGCAGCCATTTGAATGAAATTATTTTCCATTATTAACCGGAAGGATTGTACTTTCAAATAAAAAAAGAAATTTGACAAAATATATTCAGTAGTTTTTTTAACAGCATTTTCAAAAAAAATAAATAAATATTTGGCGGATCCTATATAAAAATCAAACGGTAATCTGTAAATTAATCACAAAGTACACTAAAGAACACGGAGTTTGAAGATAGTGGACCTGAGCTCCATAAAATAGTCTCGGAAAAAATGAATATGCAAATTTTATTAATTTTCAATGCTGATCAATTTGAATTAGCGCTAAAGCTTTGGGCGCAGTTATTAAATGAGGGCAAAAAGGTACCTTAGATCTTTACAATACGTTTTCTATTGTGTCAAATCTATAAGCAAAGTTAGGTTACTGGTAAAATTGCTTATACATATAAGTCCTCGTTTATACGAGGAAACAATTTGATGGGAAACATTTAGTTTGGTAGTAAATTACGGGTGGGAAAGAAAGAATCGTTTTTGTCTTCGGTACTCGGCGACCCGCTTTGTGGTCATATTTGCATTGTTGATATTTATTAGCTTTACTTCTTTACAATAGTAATGGAATGTTGACGACATAATGTTCGCCTGTGTGAACGCAAATGGAAAAAAAAACAAAAGAGAATTCAAAATGTTTCCCTTCAGAATGTTTTCTCGTATAAACGGGGACTAAGCAAGACAAACAAAAAGAAAAAATTAAAATTTTATAAGGAACACATATTAAAAACTTAAAAGTTTTGGCATAGGGTGCTTCAGATAGATGATTCTATGATTGGACTTAAATATTCTAGCGAACAGCTTACATGCAAGTGTACGCTAACCATCTTTAAGTCATTAGAAAGTGCCCGAATGATTTGGAGTAGAGCTGCAAAACTATCGATAGATTCTTTTAAGTGCTACTTGTGGCAACAATATTATAATTTAAGTAAAAGGGAAAGAATAATAATAAATATACAGTGTTGAAGCAAATAATAGAGATACTTTATTTTTGTCCAGTATGTCACAAAATTTGATATACTGAAGATTTTTATGGAAAAGTAAAGCGAAAATGGTTCAGACCATGAAGTGCTCCAAAACCAAGCTAATTAATAAGATCCAGTGAAAGAAAACTGTAGAGACTATGGGAAGAAAGCGTAGAACAACTGTCAGATTTGATAAACTTTTAATTCGTACTTCAAAGATTAATCCCTTCAAGTCATCAAAAAGCCTCAAAAGTGATCTTATTCTCCTGTTTCAAGTCGCACAATAAGAAAAAAAACTTATAGACTTATGAGTAAGAGTCTTCGAAATATATCAACTCTCGGCAAACGGGAGCAACACTTGCTCCGTAAAAGTTAGAAAAACATGCTATGCTCTGACGAAGTGAAGTTTAATTTGTTTGGGTCAAATGCAAAATCGTACGTACGACCATATTTTAGTTATAATTCATACTTTAATTGAGTTTAATAAATGGAAACTTAAGAAACTGTTCAACTGTGTCTTTATGTAACTATAAAAGTTTACAAACGACTAACAACCTGTGTCGAACAAATTTTTTCAAATGTGACTTTGACTATGTACATTTAGTGACCTCCATATTTACTCTTAGAATTTGACGATAGTATCGGTAGTGAAAAAAACTATCGATACTATCGATAGTACTAACGATTGTTTTGCAGCTCTAATTTGGAGATGCTTATCGGCGAGTGGTATAGGTTTAGGTAGACGACTAAGAAGGAAAACTTCAACCTGTACAGAACAATGCACCAATCAACACTGCAAAAATAATCAAAGTTTATTTGAGAGGAGAAAATATAAATGCTCTAAAGTTGATTCCGTACAACACAGAACTGTCTACCATAAAAAAATGCTTAGGGAAGCTTAAAAATTCGAATTTTTAAGGATAGGGCTAAAAAAATTTTGACATTTGATATTTTTTGCTGGATAAGTTTTTTAAGTTCGTGGTCTTTATAAAACACAGACTGGGCAAAGTGGTTATCCAAAACTTTGGGTATTGCGTACATTAGTTTATTGACAACTTACTTTCGCAAGGTGAATTTCGATGGTATAGTTTTGTTTCTTTTTCAAAACTGAAATAAGATTTGTTTTTGTTATAAAATATATGTATTTTAGTTTGAAACTACAAAGTATGTAAATTACATAAATTAAAAATTAAAAAAATTAAACACTAAAATAAAATTTACTGTGCAGCATTACTAAAATATTGGTCTCGACAACTTTTTTTTTTCAAAATGTCAAAAATTGAATAGGTTCTGTAGGGCTTAAAAAACACACTCTATAATATTTTTACCCTGAAATTTTTTTAAGACCAAAAAGAGCAGAAGTTTTACCCTTTATAATGGCAAAATTTGCAGTAAAATTTTTTCTAGATGTAATGGATTGTGCATTGGTTTCACTCTGAATCCGGTAATTCCTATTAACAAAAGCCAAACATTAAAAGCAGTATGACTGTTTAACATTTAATCCTTTTGCAAGATTTATGAGGCTTAAAAAACAATCTCTATAATATTTCTACCCTAAAATTTTTGAAGACCAAAAAAAAAAAACAACAGTTTTGTCCTTTATAAGGGCAACATCAAACAAACAAAAAACGATATTTCTTAGTGTTTCATTCTTTTTTTTAGAAAAGAACTCAAAAAACCAGGGCAAAAAATTTTCAATTTTTGCACAGCGATTCATTTGGTGGATATTCATATACATTTGTTTTATTATTTAAAATTTTTCGAACTACTGACGCATATGTTATTTTTATTTTAATAAATAGAGGGCATATCAAGACAACTTTATATATACAATATCTTACAGAACCTTCATCTCTTTGTATAGTATGAGTATCTTAAGTTTATTTATGCTTTTGTATATAATTTTTTTTTACTTTTTCATTTATTTATTTCCATTATATTTGGGTTGAAAATCAGAGATTCTAGTGCTCTGTTAATTGAGCAAAAATAAAAAGAACCCGTAATAAGCGGTAAAAGGCAATTACAATTACAATTACATATTGAAGTTTACTCTGTGCGATACATGCATACATATGTACATGAGAAAAGGAAAATAAAGAGAAAAAAATACTTTTAATCTGACAAAGATTCAAGGCATAATAAACAACAAACATGGCAACATGATAACAATGCATTGCATTTAAAACTAAATGAGTTGTGGGTGTTTTCATTTTATAAATATGAATCAATGGTCTTTTAAAGATTTTAGTATAAAGACTTGTATATAAACCAATTGGTATAAACCACACGTCTCAACCGATCGTCTTGAAATCGTCTTACTAAAGATCAGAAAGTAAAAATAGGCTTGCGTGGAAGAGAGTAGCCCCTTAAGAAAAAATTAGTTGTTATTAAAAAAATTTAAGAAATTTTATAAAATAATAGTAAAGCCACCCTGTGAACTAGCAGCAAAAGAGAGAGATTCATACTTTGAGTTGGCAACACTGCTTTCTTATAGTTGATTTATGTTTAGTTAAATTTGACATTTCATTGTTGAAATTTTTTTTATCAAAATAATGATTCTGTTTGTCAAACTTGTGGTGTTATCTGATGAAGCCCATTTTTGGTTGAATGGGTACGTAAATATAGTAAGTAGAATTGTCATATTTGAAGTGAGGACAGTTCACAAACTTTTGTGGAAACACCATTACATCCGCCGAAAATTACTGTTTGGTCCGCTTTATGGGCTGGCGGAGTCATTCTTTGGTACGTATGTCTTCAACACCAATGAAGATCAGAATGTTGCTGTCAATCGTGAACGGTATAGGAACATATTATAAATTTTTTTGTACCACAATTACCTGGCATTAACCTTGCTGACACGTGGTTCCAACAGGAAACTTTAGATGAATGGGTAATTTTACGTAATGGTCCAATTAATTGACTACCTAGATCGTTTGATTAAGCCCCATTGGATTATTTTCTTAGGAGTTATGGGAAGTCACTTGTCTACATCAACAATCTAAGAGTTATAGGCGAAATACTATCGCATCTGGTTGTCTCAGATAGAGCCTTGTACGTGCCGGTGTTGACGGGTACATGGCCGAATTCATATGTAGACTTTAATATTATAAAATTTTCCATCCAACAAAGCCCATTTCATTGATATTAAAAATATATTTCTTTGTTTTATTATAATTCAAATTTGTGTAACTGTAAAAACACACGATATTTCTTGTTATTTGGCTGCCAGTGCAGCATAGGGTCGCAACAAAATTCCGCCAATTACTTCAGTCCTTCGATATGCTCTTTATCGCGTTGAAAGAATATCCCAATTGTTGTATGTATGGTTGGTTGTTTCCGTAGAGTGTCCAATACAATTTCAACTGCTCATTTTGATAGACAAATGCATGGGAATTTGTTTTGTTTTGTTTTGTTTGGTCCACAATTCCTCATTTGATATTACGTTTGGTCACGAGATCTTGAGGAGTTTTGTTAGACTCTTGTTGATAATATAGTATTGTTACGTGTTAACCTTTTTAAAAGGTTTGACTTCATTTAAATTGCCTTAAAATAAAATAAACATCACTATTTTTATTATTTTATAATTTCTTTATTTACTTCACTATAACTTTTATACTGTTTGCCTTAATACAACACTTTTATTTCCGCTTTAACACAACTTTGTTTATTGACAGCCAAACGATAACTAACTTATGTGTAACTGCCTACAGTTTGGAAGGTTTAGGAAATATCGACCATCTTCTATTTCCATATCCGTTAATTCAAATGTAACGTAGAGATGGTCGATGTGGCAGTGCTGCCAAATTCATAGGCTGACACACAATATACCAAAATCCCACAATGCAGTGTTGCATTTTTATTTTCGTCACAGTATGTTTGGAATTTTATGGGAAGTACCTTCGTCGTTAGCCAGGTTTGGGACACGTACAGCAAAACTAGTTTTATATTTGAGTTAAACAAGCGTAACATATTTTTGTACCGATTGATACAGAGAAAGTTTTTAAACTTTCCAGAGCTGTGAAAAGACATCTTGTCTGTCAGATATTCTGCTAAGGAATAGCGCCGACATATGGCACATGTCGAGATTTCCTACCGACGTAGTTGTAGGGATTGACATTTTCAGTTAAGTCGTCATCGACTTAAAAATTACTGTCAGGGTCAAGCGAATTTTTCTTCAGTTCTTTCGTCTTTATGGATTTGATCGCTAGGCCAACTTCATGAGATTCGGTTATGAAGTCATCTATTTTACTTTGCATATCATAGTTTCTTTATAATATTACACATACATTTGCCATCGGGATATATCGATTCTCCAGATGATGTTGGAAGTTCCAACGGATTACACGATTTTCTCCATTATCGATTGTCGGTGTTAGACCATCTAACAGGATTTTTAGAAACAATAAGATCTACATAAGATAACTTTGACGTACTCCAGAGATGGTGTTTATTATGTCGGATATTTTACCATTGCAGATAATTCTGCAGCAAAACAAACGTATTGTAGCTTTTTTATGCCCTATCGGCATAGGCACTATTCCTCTTCAGCATAATGCATCCCAAATACAGCCTCTATTTATTAAGTAAATCGATTTCGTTTAAATCTGAAGCACAGATATATTGGACCTGGTAGAGGTTAAATTCGGGGGAAATTAGTGCCATTTCTTTGAAAATGACTTTATTTCTCTTTTTTAAACAATGTTGTTATTAAACCATAATCCAAAAAATAAAAAACACATTTTCAAGTTTTGAATTTTAAGGGACTAATAAGGTGTAAAAACAGAATTTTTGGCTCATAGTTAATTCCTGGGAAACAAGTATTTAGAGGATCAATCTTGGGAACTATAACTATACATGGATTTCTATAATTAATGTGTAGTATACCTGCTATAAAAAATAATATACAGTCATGTAAAAAATAATAGGTACATTTATATTAAAATAATTAAAAACATAAGTCTGTTTTAATATTCAAAAATTTTTCAAATAGATCTTATAAATTATCTGCTTGTATTTTTTCTATATAAAGAACTGTTTTTTTAACAAACAAATTTTCTACCGTTTCTCAGTTGTAGTTCATTTTTGTCCCTATTATTTTTCACATGGCTGTATTATCGTGCATCTCTATATATATATCAGCGAGAGAGCTTAAGCTTCGCCTCAACATTTTCTTTAAAAAAATAAATAATGGATCGGAACAAAGGAGAATTTATATCCTAAATTAAATATATAGGCTTTTACTCTCAAATTAACGATTTTTCGATATAAATTATATTTTTTACAAGTCAAAAGTAATTTTTTTCAACACAAATTGAATGTTATTCGCAACGAATTAAACTTTTTTCAACACAAATTAATTTTTTCACTTCAAATTAAATCATTTTCGCTTCAAATTAATAAGCCATTTTAATTTTAAATATATATTAAAATAGAATATGCTTTACAATTACTTTTAAAGTTACCCACGTCAACTGTAGATGTGAACTTTTCGCAGATATCATTTTCGTTTATCATTCTCATCATCAAAAAACATCTTTAATAAATATCATAAATTATACAATGATGTACAAAATTTTAGTAATAGATGACAAAGCATTAGCAACCATTATTATATGTATTACTATATCACATAACCTTATCATGATATTCATTGCAACCTATTCTGCCATACTGGTGTTTGTAAAAATAGCACAAATAAATTTCATGTTGTCTTTCGTTACCGTCTGAAACTGAGTTAAATTGGGTCAATAATAAACTTTATTTGCCAAACATGTTCGTTCTTACACAAAATTTTGAAAAATATAGGTTATCACATGGAGGAGTTTTTGCCAACATTTATTAATAATTTAATATGTGCTATAATTTTGCACAAATCTTTAAAAACCTTATAATTTATAAAAAAAAAACTTTAGTTATGTTTCTTTTTTTAGAGTACATATACAAACCTTATGCGATATTTGTATAGATTACACGTGTGTATATACAAATAGAACATTAATATGTACCATATAACAATATGTATATAGATTGCTTGTAATATACCCTACGTGATATTGTAATGAGAATCAAGTGAATGTTTAAATGAGTGAATAATTATATGCAGCTGATGTCAGCTAAATTGTACTTTTAAATTTATGTTTAACCAACCTAATGGGCAACACTGTGTTGAAATAGTTGTCACATAACATAACGCTGTAACCATTCACTTTACAGTTTTCTTTGAAAAAGGCCCATTGCTGACAATCAATGACGGTCCATTGCCATTTCCTATAAGCGCTAGAGAAGCTCCAAAATAGGATTTGAAGTAAAGCCATAGCTGAGTATTGTATATGGTGAGCCATCTATCGGTTTAAATTTGAACCAGCAGTTATTTTTAATCTGGAAATACTTATTTCATTCTATTCGGTCACAAAACTTAGTATATTATCTCCACTGAACGAAATGAATCAATTTACGCTTGAGATTTATTGGAAATTTATTTCCAAAACAAAGATAATTGGTTGGAAAGCGCAAATTGGAAAATCATCTCTTCGGATGAAGCTCATTTTCATCTTGCTGGGTACGTTAATAAGCAAAATTGCCGTTTTTGGGGCTTAAAAATCCTAACGTGGTCTAACAGAAGCCAGTGCGAGTTACTGTTTGGTGCGGCTTGTGGAGTGGATGCATCATTGGCCCATATTTCATATTTTGCAACCATTATGGTCAATTAAGATGCCTATCGCACCACGATAACCGATTTTGTTTGTACCCGCTCTTTCACCGGCGACCAATCCGGGGCCGTTGTGGAGCCGACACTGGAGGCGGTACGTGTTTGTATTTACACTCACGTGTCACTAAGCCTGATCAGAGGTATTCTGTTACCACGGTAGCCCCAAGCTCCCCCTTGTGGGAGCTTCGTGGTGGCTGTGGTTTAGACCTAAAGTGCTGGCAGAGCACCAGCACGGTGTTGCGCCTCCTCAACCGGGTGCTGTGACCCATGTCACGGCAGGAGTTTAGATAGTCTCCGACTCCTCACCAAGGTCTGAAGGTTATGAATGTTCTAACAACACACCTTCAAATTGGTACTCACTGGTGATATTCACTCATGGGTATCATAGGTGGGGTCGCTGGTGGACGTATCGTATTCACTCGTGCCATTGGGCCACCGTGGGGTATGCCGCATGGCGAAGACTTCTTCAAAAGAAGAATTGCGGTGATATGACAAAATATATTATATCCGACGAAACAACCAATACTAAAAAGGACCAATATTCGAAGAATACGGCGGGTGCGGATTTTACTCGTTTCTAACAAATGTTTAGCAACTTTTGATACGTGAGGCAGACCGTCAAAATTCAAAAAATAACTTAATCGCGTCTGTCTTTATAATCCGGCTGTATTTCTCATAATGCGCGCTTCAAATGGAGTAATCTGCAGTCAGAAGCTGCGATCACCGAGTTTTCAGCAGCTCATAGTACACACCAATTGTGCAAAATTGCATTATCATTATTAAAATAACGTAAATACACAAAAAAAAAGAAAATATATTGTTGAGTTGAACGAGATATGAAAACAGTTATGAAACTTAATAAAACCCCCGAAAAAAACTCTTTAAGAACCCTGGTTTTTTAAGCCCGGACTGAGCCTCAATATTCAGGCCAGATGAATTAACGTTTTTTTCTACCGTTTCAAAATATCGAGGCACTTGAATATCTATCTTAACACAAACGTTATAGTAAATTCTTAGGCCTAAAACGTCAGGAACATCAGGCTTTTTTATATTTACTTTGCACATATTTACTTTGAAATCCTCATCACCACTACGTTTAAGTGGCAAGAAAACAGTGAAACCATCAAAGTCGGCCTAATCTACAAGCGACTTGGTCTACGATCGATTAAATCATCATTTGGCATACATTACATAGGTTTAGAGGAAAAAGTAAGTAAAATAATATTAGAAACTAGCTAAAACCCTGCGTGCTTCGCTGCCCCTATCTTAATTTTTATTTATCTTAGTAATAATTTTTTACCATTTTCCCAATTTTATGCCCTTTCGGTCCAAATCCAAACATTAGTTTATAGTTCCTTCCAAAAAGACATTGTAGAACCTACGTTTTAGCTGCATACAGCCTTTAAACAAACATACATTCATTTTTACATAGTATGTATGCATACATAAATAGTTTTAAGCCAGTATGCTTTGTTTTTGACTGATTAGATAGATACCGAAGCTTTAATTACTGCTCTGCTCATATAACAAAATTCCATATTTAGTATGAATGTGAGGTGCCACGCCCACTTATTAACTTTCGCCCAAATATAGTCTGATGATGTGTATTTTTTACGACGTTGTTTAAGCTAAATTTAGAAACTTCTACTATTACCGATCCCAAGACACATACAAAAATTAATTTTTACTATGTATGTATCGCTTATTTTTAAGTTAATGATTTGTATTGATTACCAAGTCATTTAGACCAAATGCAGAAACTTCCGCTTTAACCGTTCTCAAGATATAGAAAAATCAATATTTACTTTGCATGCCAGGTTCCTCACCCACTTATCAAATTCCGCCCAATTTTTTATTGATGATATGTATGGACTATGAAGTTGTTTGGACTAAATTTAGAGACTATAACTGTTACCATTTTGAAGGTATAGACAAATAAATATTTAATTTGTAAGGGCGTGACATCACCAAGTTGAAATTTTCGAATTCACAGTGTATGTCACTCAAAATCGTTCACTACGGTTTTGGAAAAGTATTCATTCATTTTAGGCCATTTATATTTTGCAAATTATTTAAATTACTATTGTATGTGCTATTATTTATCGCAAAATAAAGTCCAATCTAAATATTAAAAAAATTATGTAAAACTGCCAGAAATGCGTCATTTAAAATCGTACAGAAGAAATCATGGGTGTTTTCAATAATTTTAAATGCCAGTTAATCAGGTGAAGTGGCTTTTCAGTGTAATTTAGCGTAAAAAGATTGGTTATCTAAAGTTTATATTAAACTTATTTGCATTTCGGAGGAGTTGGAGTGAAAAAATTTAAAAAAAAATATCTGAATAGTGAATCTGAGAGGCAATTGGTAACTTTTCATTATAAAAAAGGAAAATTTGACACCCAAATGTCCGAAAATATATAATCGTAGTTATAATAGTGTTTAATACGTAGCTAAAAGGTACGAAAATGAAAATCGGATAACAAATTAAACCAAAAAATGTTTTAAATTAAAATTAGTTCATAATGATGAGCGCAAGATAATCGGAAAAACAAAGCAGTCACATCTTTTAGCCACAAAATTAATTGAAAATTTATTTGGAAAAGGAAGTAAGCGCATCTACGACGAATAAAAAATTATTTCATCTTAACAGCTATCATAGCCGAATTAATGGAAATAAACCGCATATTAGTGACCAGAATAGACTTAGAAGACTATTGTTTATCAATGAAGATCTGAAGTAGTCAACATAATTCTGGAACGATGTTTTATTCATTGAAAAGTCGAAATTTAATATATTTTGCTCTTACGAAAAAACAAAAGGCGTTGATAAACTCAATAAAGTAATGGATAATGTTAACTTGCGATTAAATGTGAAACATGGTGGAATGTTACAAATAGTTTGGTTTTGTAGATCAGCTGCTGGAGTGGGTACTTGGTATTTGTTGAGGGCAATATGTATAAATTTGTCTATCTGAGAGTTGAAAAGCACAATTTAAAAAAAAAATTGATAAAAAATGGGGACTTCGAATAGACTTAGAAGACTATTGTTTATCAATGAAGATCTGAAGTAGTCAACATAATTCTGGAACGATGTTTTATTCATTGTAAAGTCGAAATTTAATATATTTTGCTCTTACGAAAAACAAATAGGTTTGATAAAACTCAATAAAGTAATGGATAATGCTAACTTGCGATTAAATGTGAAACATGGTGGAATGTTACAAAGTGTTTGGTTTTGTAGATCAGCTGCTGGAGTGGGTACTTGGTATTTGTTGAAGGCAATATGTATAAATTTGTCTATCTGAGAGTTGAAAAGCACAATTTAAAAAAAAAAAATTGATAAAAAATGGGGACTTCGAACACTTTTAAGTCGTACATCAATAGAGATTTAAAGCAATCTTGTTGGTCGTCTGTAGATGCCATATAACTGTCTAAAGATAATTCAAACGCCGTCCGAGTCACCAGCTATGAACGCTGGAAAATACCAGACAAAACACTATGACTACCCATATCTAACACAAGGGTCATACGGAAAGCACATCAAGAACAATGGTATAAAACAAATCCTTAAACGTGCAAAATTTTTGTGGAGTCCACGCTAAAAATGATCTAAAAAGTAGCAAAGATAATATATTAATATTTTTTTATTTTTTTCCTTTAATTATAAGTTTATATAAGTGTACGACTTTAAGTGAAGCATGAATTTTACGATATTTTTTTTAAATTCCTGTCAATACTGCTTTAAAGAATTATTATTATTATTTTTTGTTTTTGTTAAAATAAAGGGTCCGCCAAATAATTCTTTTTTTTTTTTTTGAAAATGCTATAAAAAAACTACTGAATATTTTCTCACATTTCTTTTTTTATTTGATTAATTAATAATGGAAAATAATAATGGAAAATAATAATGGAAAATAATTTCATTCAAATGGCTGCCTCCGTTGGCCATGCAGTAGCCTACACGATCGGTACAATTTTTAAGCACATTATCGATTGTGTGCAGCTGTATTTCACCAATGGCTGCACGAATATTGTCCTTTAAAGCGTCAATTGTCTCTGGCTTGTTGGCGTAACACTTATCTTTGACGGCAACCCACAAATAATAGTCCAACGGTGTCAAATCGCAACTTCGAGGTGGCCAAACGACATCAGCTCTGCGGCTGATAATGCGATCTTCAAAAACAGGGCGCAAAACATCAAATGTAGCTTCGGCTGTGTGGCATGTAGCGCCGTCCTGTTGAAACCAAATTTTGCTAATATCCTCCTCTTCAATTTTTGTGAACAAAAATTCGTTCAACATGGCCGATAACGATCGCCATTGACTGTAACGGCCACTCCTTCATTACTTTCGAAGAAAAATGGCCCAATTATGCCTCTGGCCTAAAATCCGCCCCAAACAGTAACTCGTCTTGGGTGTATCGGCTTTTCAATGTATGCGTGCGGGTTTTCTGTGCCCCAAATGCGACAATTTTGCTTGATTACATACCCGCCAAGATCAAAATGAGCTTTATCTGAAAAGATGATTTTTTTGGCGAAGTTCAAGCGTATACACAACCATATTCGTTCAGCGGAAGGATAAAACTAATTATTTGTCAAATCAGACATGAGCTAAGTGTTACCATTCACGAAATAAGCACTAGTTGAGAAAAAAAACGTTAGATGGCGGACCCTTTACATGTTTTTTGTTCTAATTACTGAGGTGTTTTTTAATTTTTTATATAATACATTTATATTGCCTGTTTTGCTTCAAGTTATTTAAAAAATGGTGCTGTACGATTTTAAGTGACACTCACTGTATATGATACTGCAAAAATTTCAAGAAAATTGGTTCAGCCGTTTAGCTGTCTATAAGACACAAACAAATATACAGACAAACATATGTACATAAAAACATAGAGACACATATTCATTTTTATATACCAGAGGATAAAGTATGGCACCAAACAGAACCTTGCGGTATTCCTGATTTAATCCTGATCTTGTTAAATGAGATCCCATCTTTTTCAGTATAATCACTGAAAAAGTTCAATATAAATATAGAGAATTGACGACTGACACCAAAAGCAATAAATTTAGATTTAAGCGCTGGTGCCAAAGTTCTTTCTATATAACGATTTAGATTTATAGTGAGCCACCATCTTACTTTTGCCAAATTCATGAATAGATCAATTCAAACTTAGAGCTCATCTATGGAAATCATAGTGTTGATCGCTTCAGAAATTCAGGTGACAACGTGAAATATTGCAAAAATCTTATGTAAAGGAAAGTGTTGATAGCAAGAAAAGCGTTTGTTATTGTGAATGAATACTAAAATGTGTGTCCAAGTTGATTGATACGATGAAATGTACTATAATGCAAAACAGAGCAAAGGGATATTTAAGAAAAGTTAAATATGTTATAATTTTGTTTCTAATTCGTTGTCATAAGCTAAAAAACCAAAAAAAAAAAACTAATTGTTGCATGTGCCAGTGAATAATTCTCATACTGTTTACGTTGTCTGTCTGTATTGCAACGGTGTCTGTGCATTTAAGAAAAACAATCGTTTTTCTGTTCATTACACACATACAAAGGCGTATTCGAGAAAATATACTTCAAAAAAGAGAAACATATGAGTACTCTCGGTTGATGTATACAATAACGTTTATGTTTCTGATTTATCTTTGTACTACTAATACGCGTTCTAAACCTCTTGAAATGAATACATACATGCTCGTATTTATCTCTCATAATATAAATATTCTATAAAAAAAATTGTATCTGAATAACAGATATGCACTGATATCTGTAATCGTACGTATATATATACGTATAATTATTGTTTTTTTTTTCTAATACTACTTGTAGCTGCTGCTGATGATGTCTGTTTTAGCTTTTTTTGGTTTTTGGTTTTTTTTTTTGTCTCCTCCTTATGTTTAAATTACATCAACGCCAAAACAGAGAGCTTTCAGGTCTTTGACTTTCTGACATCGTTTTTCCTTCATTTATTATTATTATTTCTTGTGTCTGTTTGCCTATCTGTCCCTCAGTGCGTTTGTATGTTTAAGATTTTCTTTTTTTTTGTTTGAATAGCTTGGTATATATGTATGTACTTATACATTTTTTTTATAGACACAACATCCAAACAACGAGCAAACTTTACTTGTAAGTACACAGTACATAGTAAAATTGTGTATGACCGACCGCCCAATTCGCATGCTATTCAGTTAAATTACTTTTGCTGTTGCAGTTTTTGTTATTGTTACTGTTGCTGTTGTATTTTGTAAATGAAAAACATAATAAAATTCACTTGTTGCTTTAGTTTTTGTTATGCTTTTTTTTTTAGGAACTTTCACATATTTAATCATACATAAATTTCAATTGTTTTTAAAATGAAAAAATAAGGAAATTTCGAAAAGAATAAAAAACTGAATACATGACATATATGCGTATGTACGAGTATGTATGTATTCGTATGTATATGTGTGTACTTTTGTACTGCATAAGTAAAATTAATTTAAATTAACAAGTGAATTGCCAGAAGCATGAATTTACAATTAATTAATATTTTTTATATGCATATTACTCGTATATAGTACACCATTAAATACATACATATGTTTGTACATAAATACATATGTACGTAGAAAACTCCACGACCTTTTATCTTTATTCAAAATCAACATAGAAAAGTTCTCATGTCTTTATTTCATTGGATTATCGAATAAACGAAGTCAAACATTAGACTTTCCTAAAACAAATACTCGTAATTATATATCATAACATATGTACATACAGGCAGCGTCAAAAAAAGTGTAAGCGCTCATTCTCTAAAATTAAGTTTATATTATATTTCAGTCTTTGAAAATGCAGTGAATTCAAATATTTTATATTTTTTAAAATCCATAAAAGGCAACAACAACATTCTTAAAACAATTATAATTATACAACAAAAACCAAAGGTACTCTATTTTGTACGCGTCAAAAAAAGAGTACAAGTCAAAAAAAAAAGATTGAAGTAAAAATACCTGGAAAGTGATACATACCATTTGTTTTAAAGCTACACCCGAGCACAACATGAATCTGCTTTCAAAGTTTTTAAAATACCTCCAAAATCCTGAGTTATGGTTAAAAACTCGTTTTTTCTTACCCTCAGGCACTTATAAGCTTATAGTTTAAGATTTTAAGATGTTAGAAAGATATGGAAATGGTATATAATTTTAAAATGGTATATAATTTACTTAAGTAAACTTCTAGAATCTGTATACATGGCTAAAGTAAGCGCATCCAATTTATTCCAAATTTTTCAAGTTTAGACTGCATCTTTTATGAATTCATTAGAGAAGTACATTTAGTTAAGCATACAATGATAACTGGTTTTTTAAGATGCAGTGGAAATTGACTGAGTTAACACGCACATACTTCGCAAAGCACCAAATGTGACGTGTACACTTTTTTGACGCGTAAAAAATAGAGTACCTTTCTTTTTTGTTGTATAACTGTAGTTGTTGTAAGAATTTTGTTGTTGTTTTTTATGGATTTTTTAAAGCCGTAAATACAGTCTTAAAAAATATAAAATGTTTAAATTCATCGCATTTCTAAAGACTGAATTATAAACTTAATTTTAGAGAATGAGGGTTTACACTTTTTTTGACGCTGACTGTATGTACATATGCACTCTCGCAAAGCTTAGTAATTTTAATTTTAATGGCATTTTAGATGCAAGGCTCGTTCGTGGAAAAAAATATACAGAAATATATTAATTTATATGTAGATTATACTTTATTTGCGTTGCCAGTAAAGTTTGGTTGCTATCCACAAGTCCCCTCAGCTTTTGGGCAATATAAGTATAGGGCCCCTATAATTGAATCTAACGAATACGTGTTTGAAATGTGACATTTCGGTTTACACTTTTGTTAAGAAGAATTGAAAAAAGCTATAATAAAGAACCTTAATCGTCTGCCTGCCCGATCTGGATATTCACAGAGAACAACACAAACGAACTCAAACGTTTTAAAAAGGTTAAAACGTAACAATATATTAGTAATTAGCGCTTTCTAGTGCCATTTGAATAGGAGGACTGCGCATTCTGATTATAAAAAGTTGGCAGCACTGATACATAGTTAATGCTTAAAAAGCAAAAGAATACAATGCATATTTATATTATTACTAGTTAAAACCCGGCGTGCTTCGCTACGCATCTTAATTATTATCTTAATTGTTATTTTAGTTATATTTTTACACTTTTTCCAACATTTGTCCACTTCCGATCCAAATCCAAACATCTGTGATAGCCTATAGCTCCTTCCAGAAAGACACTATAGCATCTGTTGTTTAGCTTTTATCCAGTGTGCTTTCTGAAATACCCGCTTTTTGGCTAATGTGGATATATAACGCTGCTTTAATTGTTGCCGTTCTCTACACATACAAAATTCAATACTTACAATGAACAGAAGGCGCACGCCCACTTATTTAATTCACCCAGTTACTGGCTAATGATGTGTATTATTCACGACTTAGTTTCAACCTAATTTAGAAACTTCTACTATTACCAACTTTTTGACTGATGATTTGTATTTTCCATGAAGTCACTTATACTAAATACTGACCGTTCTCTAAATACTCTTAGATCAATATTTGCTTTGCATAGTTGGTATCACGCCCATTTACTCAATTCCGCTCAGTTTTTGACTAATGATTGACTATGAATCTATTTGGGCCAAAATTAGACTCTTTTCCTGTTACCATTTTACACTTATTTTGGGATTGGCACTGCGCAGTTGGAATTTTAGAAATTTATATAGCCTATAATTCCTTTCTGACATAAAGAGAGACACTGTTAAAATGTCAAGAAAATCGGTTCAGCCGTTTAGCTGTCCATAAAGTTCAAACACACCAACAAACATACAAACACACAATCATTTTTATATATAAGATGATCACTCACGACATAAATGTTTAACTCGTTAGAATATGGGATTCAAATGATTTGCGAAAAAGATTGTAAGTACTATTTAAGTACTTCCTTGCAATCATTATTAGGCAAATATACCATAACAGGTTAAATTTTTTTATTTTCAAGATAAAAAATTTTGGGCAGCAGAAAATCTTTAATATTTTTTATTAGGGTGACCATAAATAACCTGACCATAAAGGTCTGGTCTGTATTATATAACCACAAGTAACAATTGGTTAATAAATTAAGGCAGTATAGTGTCATGAATGGTCTGTGTCTACTGTTAATGGTACCTAAGTTACACATGTCCCTCTATGCGTATTTTTACAAACATATAATAAAACAGGTATTGGAATGACCAGGCGATACACATAACTTTAGCTGCAATAGTTTGTCAGATATATGATATTTAGTATTTACTTTCTGCATAAGAATTCATATAAAAATAGAGTCTGTTTATTTCCCTAACCCAAAATGTTCATATGTGTGTCAAAGTGGTTCATGCTAGATACTAGATCTAATAGTTTTCCATGTACACGAACTTTTGTATCATATTTATATGATATTATTGCTAGTCTAGCAATTTTTTCACAAATTATTCATATGGATTTCAGTGTTGCCCGTGTACAATTTGATGATTTTATCTATATAAGTTTTAAATTTAATTCATATGCGAAGTATCGTGCCCCCTATTACCAGTCAGTTCATTTTTGTCTAAAATATTCATATTGATACGAATGTGCCTTCGACAAAATTTTAGGAGTCTGACTGTTATATACTTAGATATACTAATTTAAATATACTAATGTAATATTTTTTATATAGGAGGTGACACGCCCTCTATAGCCAATCCGCCCATTTTGTTTATATATACGTCAAACTCGTCCATACAAAATTGCGGAATCTAACTGTTGCAGTTTATGAGATATGCGACATTAAATACTACATGTGGGCGTGGCACCTCGCCTACTTGAAATTTTAAAATAAAAAGTAGCCTATAGTTCCTTCCAGACATACAGGAAGGAACTGTTAAAATTTCAAGAAAGTAGGTCCAGCCGTTTAGCCGTCTATAGACTTCAAACAAACAAACCCACAAACAAATAAACACACATTCATTTGTATAAAGGGTCCGCCATCTAACGTTTTTTTTTTTCAACTAGTGCTTATTTTGTGAAGGGTAACACTTAGCTCATGTCTGATTTGACAGATAATTGGTTTTATCCTTCCGCTGAACGAATATGGTTGTGTATACGCTTCGCCTGCGATCGACTTACAGAAGATGCCGATTTTGCCAAAAAAAATCATCTTTTCAGATGAAGCTCATTTTCATCTTGGCGGGTATGTAAACAAGCAAAATGTCGCATTTGGGGCACAGAAAACCCGCTCGCATACATTGAAAAGCCGATACACCCAAGACGAGTCACTGTTTGGTGCGGATTTTGGTCCAGAGGCATAATTAGGCCATTTTTCTTCGAAAATTAGCAAGGAGTGGCCGTTACAGTCAATGGTGATCGTTATAGGGCCATGTTGAACGAATTTTTGTTCACAAAAATTGAAGAGGAGGATATTAGCAACATTTAGTTTCAACAGGACGGCGCAACGTGCCACACAGCTGAAGCTACACTCGAGGTTTTGCACCCTGTTTTTGAAGATCGCATTATCAGCCGCAGAGCTGATGTCATTTGGCCACCTCGGAGCTGCGATTTGACACCGTTGGACTATTATTTGTGGGGTGCCGTCAAAGATAAGTGTTACGCCAACAAGCCAGAGACAATTGACGCTTTTAAGGACAATATTCGTGAAGCCAGTGGTGAAATACAGCTGCACACAATCGATAATTTGCTTAAAAATTTGACCAATCGTGTAGCCGAGGCAGCCACTTGAATGAAATTATTTTCCATTATTAACCGGAAGAATTGTACTTTCAAATAAAAAAAGAAATTTAAGAAAATATTCAGTAGTTTTTTTTTATAGCATTTTCAAAAAAAAAATTTATTTGGCGAACCCTTTATATATAGATACGAGTAGATTTAAAATAAATTTTATGTAAATTGGAATTGTGGAAACAAAAATAAACGTGAGACTTTATTAATCACCGAGTATGGTAAACTGTTAAAAACTATTTTGTTTTTCATTTTTAACTAAAGATTCGACCATACTTAACGCCTTCATTTTATATATGTATATACATGCATACACAATATAATTTCTTAATAAATCATTTCCGAAAGTGATTATTATTATTTATTATTTTTTATTTATTTTTTGTATTCTAGTTATAGTATATTTTTGCTTCTTTTAGTCTTATAGTATTGTATAGTTTACGTTACTATGACTGATTGATAAAAAACAAGATCATTAACATTTTTAAAAATAAATTTCATTCATTCTCTGGTTCATTCATAATAACTTCATAATGAATAATAATAAAAAATTTTAAAAAATGAATATTTATTAAAGACTTTACTTTTAAATGAATTTTATTTTCTTGTTTGTTTTTATTAATTTTTTTATTGTATTTTTTTTTTTAAGTAACGAAATAAGTGTTAATTTAAATTGTCATTGAGCCTTAATATTAACATTTTTGTTGTTATATTAACATTTTTGTTGATAAATATGAGTTTAAATTATAAAAACAACAATAACAATGGATGATGGATGATATTAATAAATAACTTGAATTAATTTTTATTTAAAATGAACAGTTAAATTCCATAATTGGATGTGTAGGCTCGAAATATGATAATACGAGTAAGAAAAGTTGTTATCTTATGTTGAATTTTCCTATGAAATATTGTTGCAAAGAGATAGAATTTTTAGCTGAAGTTTTTGAAGTTCGGTTTATAATTGATGCTGGCCTCTATTGAAACTTTTAGTCGAAAATTAACAACAACAAAATTAAAGTAACATTCAATATTTGCAATATCAACACCCTATATTTTTTTAAGTTTAAATGAACTAAGTATTTTTGTTGTATGGTATTATAGGTACACATGACCTCTTCCTTCAAAACTAATGAAGGATGCCAATACAACAACAATGACAGTAGTAGCAGCAAAAAGTAGAAACAAAAACAAATGTTTTGCGCCGCACAGTGGCTTAATATTGTTTTTCATTGGCTAAAATTCTGTAACTTTTTAACCGATGAAGATGTTTTAGTAATTCCTTTTCTGGTGGACAAATAACAAGTATAACTTTACTCCGTTTTAATTTCATTAATATTAATAGAGGTCTTATAGGTCAAAGTTGAATCTTTGATTTAGTTTAAACACAAATCCCTGTGTGATAAGCGACCGTGAGCGTGTTAAACTACTTAAATAAATATTATTTTGCGATCAGTTATATAGGAATTCTAGAGCAGCAAAGCTTGGATCGCGAGATATAGGCCTAATAGTTCCAACATTTTACCGAAATATATCAGTAAACATGCCGATATGTGTATCAAATAAAAGTCCTAGCGAAGACCCTTCATTTAGTGTATAAAAAGTTTGGATTCATTGATCCATTGTGGACCGGGAACGAAAAAAGTGAATTTTTGAATGAATTTAATTTTCAGAATTGCCATTATCTCGGAAACTAGCAGGTAAATGAAATTTCCTTTATAAATAACCTTTTTTACGCAATCGAATGAGCTTTCTTTTCGTATATGATTTGTCGGTGTAACCCGTTAAAAGTCGGAGATATATGGTGATATATGGATATATATCACATATATTTTCCTATAAAATGGTTTCTAATATACATACATACATATGTATGTATTCCAAATTCTCTTCTGACATATTTCTGTCCTGTAATAGTTCTTTGACTTCTTTATCTAAGTTTATTAAATATCTTAGAACACAACTAATATTAATGGTAGGGCTGTAGCGACCTAAAATTATTTAAAGATAATAATCTTACTAACCTAGCAAAAAAAGATCAGACCATTATCGATGATAACCATTTCTTTTTCATAAAAACAAACAAACAGATCACTTTTTTTAAATAAAAAAAAACAGTTGTGTTTAGCACCTTGCCACTCCCACAGTTACCAATTGTTTGACCTAATTTTTTGACTACCTTAATTTGGATAATGGCACGCATAATAACACAAATGACCTAGGTTCGAGCCTCAGCAGAGGACATGACGAAGAAAAATTTAATTGTGGTTCCGAATGTTTAATAAACAGGCTTCAAGTTCGCTCCAGAGAACTCCATCTAAAAAAAGAATGAATGAAAAACATCAGACGAATGATAAGGAAAACACGCCACCTACTTGGAATAAATTACAATGCTCAAGTAAAGAACACCACTAATTAGCGAGGATCTTCACCACTACGCAAAATCTTACAGTGCTACAGTGGATTAATCATCCACTTAGCTTGAAAGATCAAATTGATTAAAGAAACTGAAACAAAACAATGGATGCTTTGTAAAAAGCGAATATGCTCCCCAGAGGAGTGACGGAGAAACAAAAATTATTAAAGACTAGAATGTAGTCTATTAAATAGTAAAAAATGATTAGATACCTACTTCATTTATTAAAAACTAAGCGTATTATAAAAGTTATAAGCAGTTGAATTTGTCTTACGTGACGGTGAAATGCTCCAATTTATTAAGCTTTTATTTGATTATTTCAGATGAATTTTCAGACACTTATAAAGCGTATTTTTTATAGAGGTATAGAACTTTAAGTTGGCATTACTTTTCAAGATGGCGACCGATTTAACAGCTGTCAAGTGATTTATTCTCAGTTTGGTTTGGCAATTCATCATGAATAGACTCACGCCCGGCGTAGATTCGTCGAATGGCTCAAAACGAGATTACCGTTGTTCCCGATGTTCATAAGCGAATTTTGTTTAGCGATGAAGCGCACTTGTGGTTGAATGGCTACGTCAAGAAACAAAACTGCCGCATTTGGAGTGAGGTAACCCTCAAGTGTATGTGAAAACACTGTTACATCCAGAAAAACTGACTGTTTGGTGAGCTTTATGGGCTGGTAGAATCATTGGTCCGTACTTTTTCAAAAACGATGGTGGCCAGAACGTTACAGTCAATGGTGATCGGTATAGAGCCATGATTACTAACTTTTTCATTCCTAAATTGAATAACCATGATGTCCAGGAGATGTGGTTTCAACAAGGCGGCGCAACTGTCACACAGCTCATGCCACAATAGATTTATTAAAAGACACGTTTGGTGACCGCCTAATTTCACGTTTTGGACCTCCAAGATCTTGTGAATTAACACCACTAGACTACTTTCGTGGGGCTATGTAAAGTCACTGGTCTATGCGGTAAAGCCACAAACGCTTGACCATTTGGAAGACAACATTCGCTGTGTTATTGCCGATATACGGCCACAAATGTTGGAAAAAGTCATCGAAAATTGGACGACCAGATTGGACTACATCCGCGCCAGCCGTGGCGGTAATATGCCAGAAATTATATTTAAAATGTAATGGCACAAGATTATGTTTCGGATAAATAAAATTCATGTCAATCGAATAATCCATCGTTGTTTTATTGCAACTTAAAGTTCTATACCTCTATAAAAAACACCCCTTATAAAAACACTTTTTACATATGTAAACACATAAGAATAATCAACTAATTCAGGTTTAAAATATACTTTTAAGTTTCATTTGAATTATTAAATTACCTTTAATAAGTCCATACAATATCAAATTAACCTCTTCTACTAATATATGTACTCGTATGTATGTATTTCAGTAAATTTTTTTAGTTGCATTTTTAAAACCTCCCGTCTCATACATTTGTTTAGCGAAACTAATCGATTGATTGGTTTATGTCATTCTGTGGTAAATACAATATAACATGTAAATGACATTAAATCTAGTTTAATCACACAGTTAAACTAGTTAAGTTTATAATCGACTAAATAAAACAGGTGGTCACTAGCTTTGTGGGTTACAAAATAAGCGGCCTACAGAAGGTGTAAAAATTGTTTTATAGTAAATGAATGCACAATTAATTGCCTTAAAAACGAAACACGAAAAATAATCAACAAAAAACATACAATTAGTCTACGACAAAGCCCACTCACATTTAAACGAATTAATTGTTAAAAATGTAAGCAAGTTAAAGAATTATTAAGAATTAATGGCATTTAACTTCTTCTAATTATTTCAATGATGAACTTATTTAATTAAAAAAATAATTTATTAGAAAATAGTAAACTTATTTATTCGTTGGCGTTAAAATAACGATTTTAAATTATTGTTCGTATTAATTAACGTTTCATAGAATTTTCTTAAATCTAATATATACAATTCTCGAGCCACAGTGTTTGTAATTAAACAAACAAACCGAAACGGCTTGACGAATGCTTATGAAATTTTGTGTGTATATTCAGTAGGTCTGTGAATAGAAAGTAAACTTTTTTTATATCCCTAAACAAAAAGTGGGCGTGGCAAATCGGTGAAATTCAACAGTTAGGGACATATTAATAGTAGGCGAATGAAATTTGGTTGGTAAGTTCGTAGACTCGATGTCGACAATGGTACCAAAAATGGGCGTGGTAACCCTCCCACATCAAGAGATACCTATAACTCGAAAACTAGTATGATAGTGCAGAGTACTATAAACAATCATTATGCAAAATATTGGCGTTCTACTCCCATTTGTAGGAAGTTGGGCAGCACGAAATATATTACTAATTCGCGCCAGTATAGAATAACATGCTTCGTTGTTCTAAATTTCCCAGAATATCTTTTTGTTTTGTCGTTAACGCATATGCCAAAGGAATTTAAAAATCGTGTCCAAACGCGCAACAATGTATGTCGCTTCTAAGCCTAGACACCAGCCAGCAAGTCAACGTATAATCCCACTAAAAAGATTTTGCCCTGTCTATTGTGAATCAACCTTTCAGACAAACATTTACCGTCATTCCACGTTAAACATATGCTGATGAGAGCAACGCTTGCTTGAAATGATCCTCACTGTGGCGTAATGTTGAAAAAGTACAGCTGAAAGAAAATATTCGCGTTCAAAAGTTTCTGAAATATTCACAAAACAACTGTTAGATATCAGCGATGGAAAAGTATCTTCAGGCAGGACATTGTCAAACAAGGCGCTAGTTGTGAAGCAATGTTCTTGGGCGTTTGAGCGTTCATTAGCTAACCTTTTGAGTGCGTCTTATGGTGTCGATATTTTTCCATTTTGTTGGAAGGTTGCCAATGTAGTCCCTATAAAAAACTTAAAACTACCGCTCAATTCCCAAAGTCATGTAGAGTATGAATAATTATAACCTTGTGAAGTATTTTTAGTCCAACAAATTACTAAGCGATCGTTGGTATGGTTTCCGCAGAAGCCCTACTACTGATGAACTGCTGGCGTTAATCTCCGAACAGTGGAATGAGTCCATTTATGAATTTGGTAAAAGTAAGCTTTGGATCTTTTCAAGACATTCGATAGGATTTGGCTTAAATTTATTGCTTTTGGCGGCGGTAGTTACTTCACTCGATTTGTATCAAAATTTCTCAGAAATCGCACTATAAGAGTAGTTATAGATGGGATCTCTTCCGACAAATTTAGGATTAATCAATGGGTCCCCAAGTGCGGTTATGAAAACAGGATCGATTTTAATGCACGAAGATCCAATATTGTTTTTAACACACACGTGGTGGTGCAGTCTCATCTGTGTCTATGGATAACGGAGATAATGAGGAATCAGTTGTTCATGATGTTCTGGGCATAAGTGCTGGTCTCAAATTAAAAAAAAAAACTATCCGATTATTTGAAATTGACTTAAAGCTAGTACGGGTGTGTCTGGGTATGTTAAACCGACTGGGGAGGAATAATAAAGTCAGCCTCTACTAGGTCGCGGTGCATGAAGATACCAACCGATTTTTTACCCTTAAATCAAGAGTATGAAAGTGTTTCGAAGATTTGCAGCCAGTTTTTTGTGAAACTTAATAGAGCCTAACAGGAAAATAGTATCGCTTCCCAGATTTTTTTGCGTATTTATGTATATTTTTACAGGAAATTCTGCACGTCTGTAGTATCATAGTTTGTAATAAGTGTGGTGTTCTTAGAAGATAATTTATCAGAGAATTTTTAAATAACAGATGCCTTAGAATTCAATTGAATTTTCATAAGTTAATAATTTTTTTTTGTCCTCTTCCTACCTTTACTTCCTTTCAATATGCCACTGAGATTATGATTATTGTTATTGTTGCTATTCCCAACTCCATTAACTGTTGTTGAATTAATGCTGTTGTTATTATTGTTATTGTTGTTTCTATTGCTACTGCCAGTGGCATTTGCATTCGTTGATATTTGACTATTTATGGAAGAGGAGCCACCCAAAGAGGTAACATCCTCACGGGAAGCATGAAATTGTTGATGTTGCTGCTGCTGATGTTGCTGCTGTTGTTGTTGGTGTTGTTTCTTAAAACCGGAAGTAAGTGCTATGCCTACTATACTGCCATCATTTAAAATACTACTACTATTACTACTACCACCACCAGTTGACACTGTATCCGTTTTGTGGCCAATTATTAAATTACCAGTAGTAGTAGTAGCTGGTGGTGGTACAGCAACTGGCGATGGCGTGGAGGAATTTAGACTTTTCATTTTACTATTACTATTGGCATTTACAGTTGAAGTAGTAGTACCAATAGTATTACCGTTGCTATAATTTGAAGTAAAGTGATTGTTGCTGTTGTTACTATTATTATTGTTGTTGTTGTTGTTGTTGTTGTTGTTGTTGTTGTTTACATTACCACTACCATTGGCTGGAATTATTTCAGAATTTGAATTTCCGTTAAATGTTGCTAAGCCCGTTGTAGCTGTAGCTGAAGCTTTGGCATTTGTTGCAGCATTATTACTACTGCCGCTGTTGTTATAGTGCAGAACATTACTAACGGTAGGAGGTGGATGATAATAATTATATATTTGATGATGTTGACTCTGGGCTTGTTGTAAATAATCCTCTTGCTGCCGTTGCTGCTGCTGTTGTTGTAGTTGCTGTTGTTGTATTGTATTTATACCGGTCGCACTTGAATTATCATTTGTTGTTGTTGTTATTGCTGTCGTTGTAGTCGACGCAGTAGAGACAGTAGAAAAAGTGCAAGTTCCACCAGGCACATTCACATTTGATAACGATGAGGATAATGATGATGATGACGATGCTGTTGTCGTTGCAACATTTATGCTATTGTCACTTGTTGTTGTCATAGTTGCCTTACCAATTGCTGTAGAATTTTTTAATGCTAAAGACGGCATAACTAGGCAGCAATTTCTATAGATCTCATCATCATTTTTATTATAAAACGTTCTTTGTGCTTTGAAATAAATCTCTATTTCCGTATAATTGAGATTTTTCAAATTTTATTCTTCCACCAAGCAATTCTCACCAAGGCTTTTCATTTACTTTAGCACAATATGTTTTTTTTGTATTTACACATACATACATATGTATAAACAAAATGTATTTTACTTTCAATTCGTTTTGTATTTGTTTAATGAATGATTTGTTTATGTTATTGACTCTCTCTCAGGAATATATGTATTTTCATTTACATTTACATTATATCACATGAGTTGTATATAAAGATACTTAGTATCAAGTAAAAATCTGTAAATAAATAAAATATAAATTTTTTAATAATTCAGAGTAATTTTTATTATTATTTTTTGATTTTATGAAACCAATAAATTTATTATCTTCAGAATTTAAAAAAAATTGAAATTGTGAAAAATGGAATCACATGAGTATTTTATTAATTTTTAAGTTGGCACAAATAGAATTCATAAGATTTGCCTAAAGTCTAAAAGAATTTCTTGCATTTTTAATTCGTAAAGATGTATTTAAGTACTACAACTTAGATTTTTCATATTCAACTATTTTCATTTCCCGCTTTCCCGGGATTTTTATGCGGAAACCCATGAATGAATTACAATAAAAGTTTTGAAGCCGATAATATTTACATATACAGTCGTACTTCTATAATTTGAACTTCTATTACTTGAATTTTCTATAAGTTGAAGCACATCTCGTGGCAACAGCATCTTGGAGAGAAATTCTCTTAAGTTTTGCTTCTTTAACTTGAACTTCCATAACTTGAAGAAAAACAGTAGTACAACGTTGCTATAATTTGAATTTTTCGAAAAAAATTTCTTTTTTGCTGGCAAAAATTACCGAATTAGCCGCTAATAGTGAATATACGTTCTTTTCAACTTAATTTGCTATAAAAATCGCAACATTTTATGCAAAATTACACTAAATTGCCAACACTGAAATTAATACATACATAAGGCGGTACTATTGTGTTTATATTTCGGTAAAGTCCCTAAATAAAATTCATGTCTTTACGTACAAATGTCTTTGAGCGAATTAAAAGTTTAAGAAAAGTTTAAATTAATAAAAGAAATAGGCAGTGGATCAAGGAAAAAAGACGAGACAGAAAAATATGGTATTTTAGGGAGTACGGTTTCTATGAAAACATATTCAATTTTGTTGAATCTGGAATATCAAATGAAAGCAAGATACGATATCATAGACAAAGCTGTATTTAAGTGGTTTACGGCAACAAGAGAACGCAATATGACGATAGCTGGAGGAATATTAAAGGGCAAAGGAACTTAAGATAGATGACTTTAAGGCAAGCAATGGTTGGCTGGATAAATGGTAGATTAGGTATGCAAAGATAATGTGAGGGAAAAAAGTAAATGTTAAGTAGTCATGTAGACATGGTGTTTGTTACAAAAAACCTTGTGTTGAAAGCAATGATGTTTCCAAGGAATACTGCTAGGAATGGAAACCGATCTTTTACCTTCTTTGTTGGAAAACTACAATGAAAGTGACATTTTCAATGCAGATGAGACTGGGTTGTTTTCAAATGTCTTCCTGACAAAACACTAACATACAGAAATGAAAAATGTCATGGAGAAAAATATGGAAAGGAGCGTGTGACAGTAACGTTGGCAGCATGAATGGATCAGAAAAAATTAAAATTTTAGTGATAAGAAACAGTAAGAAACATCGTTGCTTTCGTGGTGTAACAAACGCTTGGATGACAAGCCAAATTTTTAAAAAATGGATGGTGAAGTTAGATCAACGATTATCTGCTGCTGGAAGAAAAGTAGTAGTAGTAGGAGTCCTTGTAGATAATTGCCCGGCACACCCTACAGACATACACAATAAATTGAAATCTGTTGAACTGGCAAATATGACATCAAAATTACAAATTCTTGACCAGGGAATAATTCGATGTTTGAAAGCTTATTATCGAAACAGAATTTTAAAAGAAGCTATCGTCCTCCAACCTGATAGAATATCTCTCCAAGATGCTGTTACTACTAGATGTGCTTCAACTTAAAGAAAATTCAAGTAATAGAAGTTCAAATTATAGAATTCGGTTGCACCCCATTGTACGTCGATAAGCGACCAGAGACAATTGAACACCTGGAAAATCAACATTTGAAGAGCTATTAGCGAAATACGGCCGCATATGCTGCGAAAAGTTTGTGATAATTGGTGTTTCAGATTGTGTCTTGTACGCACCAGCCGTGGCGGCCACACGGCCGAAATCGTATTTAATCTTCCGTTCTATTTCTAAGTGGAATAACCATCTTTTGCTTTGTAATTAGATTCAGATCAAAACCAAATGCTTTCGTAATTTTTTTTTTTATTTTCTTAAATACATTTTTATTTAGTATACATGTTATAAATAGGCTGTCGTTAAAAATATATCAAAAATGTGTTAATAGTATGTGTTATACAAATTAGCATTTTTCAGCGTAAGAACTTAAAGTGTAAATGACAAAACACATAAAACTAATGAGGACATGGTTAAAGTTGTAGTTTTTATTCTTTTTTGGTAAAATGTGTTTTAAAGTGTTAACACATGTGGCACGCGTGTTGCTAATATACTGCCACTAATATTGTATACATATACCACTATATTTAGCAACGGACAATACGAGTAAATACATATTTTCAGAAGATGGAATAAAAACTTTAAAACAGAGTACTTATGTACATATGCATAAAATTTATACGAATATAAAAACATCTTCTCTTTAATATGGCAGTAAATAAGATATAATTTTGAAGAACATAGATTATGCAGAAATTATAGGGTTAACAGAAATCTAGACAGTCAAAAATATTGCGGGTTTGAAAAACTTTGGTTACAATTTATCGGTAGATGGCTCCAAAATGTATTAATACTGGTAATATCAATTGCATCATTGAACATTATAGCTTGTTTGATAGGTCCGAATGATTACGGTCGATGAAAAAATTGTTCAGGTAAGACAATAATTAGCGAAAAAGATCATAAATGAAGTAAGGTGAAGCTTTGCAAACGGTGACAAAACCAGGATTAACACCAATAAAGGTGTCGCATTAACAACAATTAAATAAAAATTTTTCTCCTAGCATTGATAATATGTATATGCAATTAAAGATAATAGACTATAATGCTATTTACACATTCAAGGCCACCGACCACCGACACAATAGAATATATGTGTGCATATCAGAATAATTATTATAGCGACAACACGACTGCCGACTACACGACTACCGTCGTACCTTGTAGCCAACATATGCTAATTTCTATTTTTCTTGCCGACGAGATGAAAATACAATACATGACATAAAAATTAAAAACGTGAAAAAAATTTATGTGGCACTGCTGCAATGTTTTGCTTATGTTATGTTCAATGTGTCAAATCAAATGCTTATTTTGTGGCTGTAGTTACTAAAATAATTAAGTAACTGATTACTTGGCTACTTTGTAGCCAGTGTCTTTTGTTGCCTTGTGGTCGATGGTCGGTAGACTTCAATGTGTTTATAGCATAATTATTATTTTGTTTCTTTGAGTGTATGTTTAAAAGCAGCAGTGTGTTTCATTTGTTAAAAGTTCTTCTGTTTAAAATTTTTGAAAATTGGACTGAGGTTAAGGAATTCTACGGGTATTTTTTCTCTCAAAGTAAAAAAGGAGTAGAAAATAATAAGGAATTGGCTTTGAGTTGGTTGTAAGTATGAGTGTTGAATTTAAAAAATTAGTAAACCTGTCAAATATTTCTGAAGAATCTCATTTTTAAATACACTCAGATATCGTTTTAACCGATCAATTTGTTCCACGAAAGTCCGCAAACCAAATTCGCATAAAACGATAATTTTTTTTCCGTTACTCCTCTTGGGAGCATATGGCTTCCCCAAAGCATCTACATCTAACACAGCTTACATCTGTTGACTTTGCCTCTTCCCATGTTAGGTTGTTCTGTCTCAGTTCTTGGATAATTGTGCGTCTCCAGGTGTTTTTGGTCGACCACGATTTCTTGAGCCATAAGGATTTCACTCGAGTGACATTCTAGTGATACTTTCTGAACTTTTTCGGATGGTGTAACCGATCCATCCCCACTTTCTTTTCCTTATCTGTTTCAGTATGGGTTCCTCGTTAGTCATGCTCTACAGTTCTGTGTTACTTATGGTGTTAGGTCAGAATATTCTGCATATGATTCTGAGGCACTTGTTAATGAATACCTGTATCTACTACTAGAAAGAAGAAAACCCAATTTAGTATAAATATAAAAGTGATACTACGGTATCGCTTAATCTGCATGACCAAACACGATATATGAAGACAATCCTTTGATTGGAATCCCCAAAGAATGTTTAAGAATGTGAAATAGCTGGAGAGGCAGTCCTGAAGAGGAAATAAACTCATACGCTGGATATTTATCATAAAATAGAATATTTAAGTTTTGTGATTTTTATAGGGGTATAGAACTTTAAATTGCAATAAAACAACGGCGGATTATTCGATTGACATGAATTTTATTTATCCGAAAGATAATCTTGTGGCATTACATTTTAAATATGATTTCTGGCATATGACCGCCACGGCTGGCGCGGATGTAGTCCAATCTGGACGTCCAATTTTCGATGACTTTTTACAACATTTGTGGCCGTATATCGGCAATAACACGGCGAATGTTGTCTTCCAAATGGTCAAGCGTTTGTTGCTTTACCGCATAGACCAATGACTTTACATAGCCCCACAGAAAGTAGTCTAGCGGTGTTAAATCACAAGATCTTGGAGGCCAATTCACAAGTCCAAAAAATGAAATTAGGCGGTCACCAAACGTGTCTTTCAATAAATCTATTGTGGCACGAGCTGTGTGACATGTTGCGCCGTCTTGTTGAAACCACACCTCCTGGACGTCATGATTATTCAATTCAGGAATGAAAAAGTTAGTAATCATGGCTCTATACCGATCACCATTGACTGTAACGTTCTGGCCACTATCGTTTTTGAAAAAGTACGGACCAATGATTCCACCAGCCCATAAAGCTCACCAAACAGTCAGTTTTTCTGGATGTAACAGTGTTTCCACATACACTTGAGGGTTACCTCACTCCAAATGCGGCAGTTTTGTTTGTTGACGTAGCCATTCAACCACAAGTGCGCTTCATCGCTAAACAAAATTCACTTATGAAAATTGAAAATTTAAAAAGAAAATTCACTTAAGAAAAATGAAAATTGCACTATTTGCAAGCGTTGTTCAGGCTTGGGTCTATCCAAACTGAGATTAATCCCTTGACAGATGTTAAATCGGTCGCCATCTTGAAAAGTAATGCCAACTTAAAGTTCTATACCTCTATAAAAAACACGCTATACAAATAGAAATGATTGGTATGATTTTATATTGGCACTATGCGCCCCTACCATCTGGAGTGAAAGCAATAAATAATAATAAAAGCTTAAAAACTATTTACTGGAACTAAGAATTTGAAAACGAAAAACTGCTCGAGTAAGGATTATGCCCCAAAACAAGTTTGAATAAAAAAGATGTTATAAATGAATAAATTTTTTTTAATTAGTCCGTACTAAGGGAATAAGTCTCTTTAACAAAAATTAAATAAATATCAATTAAAATTTAATTAGGCGCTGCTGTAGATAATGCTTTTATCTGCAAGCATATATACATATATTTTGGATCTCTATAAATAGACATTGTTGACAACACAACGTATGTATATAAAAGGCATTAAAAAAAATTACGATGAAAGCCTTTTCAAAAACTTCAGAAAATAAACATATTTTCACTTCTGCTTACATACAAGTTTAAGTGAAAACGAATGCATTTAGTCGTATGATATTTATTAATGACAATTGCAGTTTCCCTTAACTAAAGAAGAGTACATCAACAACTAGTAAAACTTTATAACGAAGTATTCATCAACCTTAAGTCATTTTTTCTTGTTTTCTTATTTTTTTTTTAATTTTTATTTGGTCATCATAATTGTAATTATAGTGACCCATGATGTACATGCAAATTCATATGTATGGATGTCAGCCTATAGGACAACTGGCATGGATAAAATGGTCAACGACCAACACAGCCATACATACAAACAGGCAGCATAACAGAAATATTGTTGTCCCACAACCTGATGATCATATTTATGGCGCGCAAAAAAGTCCGTCTTTCATAACTTGTTTTTGTTTTCCATAAATTTTTTTTTTGTTTTCTTTCACGCCATCATCGACAGGTGTTTGTGCACGACATACATATAAGTTTAGGACATTTATACACTGAGAAAAATATAAAAATTGAGTAAGAATAAAAATTTCCTTTTCATTCGGTTTTCACTGTAATTGTAGGCCAGAAACCAAAATTAAATAAAAAGTTATAAAGAATATTAAAATTTTAAGCCAAGATATCAAACATAGACTAATTAAAAATTTTAGTTTCTCTCAGTGTATGTTTTTATGTACATATGTACTAATGTTCATATTAATAGGCTTGAATGAAAGAGTTGACATTAACATCAGATATCAAGCTGAGAAATAATTATAAAGCCATCCAATAAAAGCAAAAACTAAAACTGAAACAATGTTGTATTCGTTGTGATTAAAATTATACGCAAATTTTTCTTCTCTTGACCAATACAACTTTTTTTTGCACATACAACGACAACCACATTTCCATTTAGGATTACAACATTAACCTTTATAAGGTGTTCGGGTCAATATTGATCCATTTTTGGAGAAAAACTGTTTTATTTCTGAAAATAAATAGCTTCTATGCTTGATAAGCTTTGACTTTTATTTCATTGTACTTTTATTTCATTGTTGTAATTCACATCATAAAGGGTCCGCCATCTAACGTTTTTTTCAACTAGTGCTTATTTCGTGAATGGTAACACTTAGCTCATGTCTGATTTGACAGATAATTAGTTTTATCCTTCCGTTGAACGAATATGGTTGTGTATACGCTTCGCTAAGTGGGCCCACGATCGACTTACAGAAGATACTGATTTTGCCAAAAAAAAAAATCATCTTTTCAGATGAAGCCAAATATCTCTCGGCCGCCTGTGGTGTTGCTTTCCATGCGGATTCCAGTCGAGAGCTTGTTTTGCGACATTGTCTGTCGGCTTACGCAATATATGCCCAATCCAGCGCCATTTTCTTAATCTTATCTCCAGGGCAATGGGTGTTTTGTCTGCATCTTCTGTGAAGCTCCGAGTTGGTATTCTACTTTTTAGGCCACCAAATACGCAGAATATTTCTCAGATATCGTTGCCTCCACTGACACAAGCCAAGTTTAAGTTCCATAAAGAAATACAGTTTATATATTCGAATCGAATATTGGAATTTTGGTTGCAAATGATAGATGCCGGCATCGCCATACTTTTCGAAGGCTTTCTAATACCCCTTTTGTCTTTGCAAGTCGAGCCTCGATGTCCGTTCTGGCACCGCCATCTGGTGTGATTTGGGTGCCAAGGTATGAAAAACTCTGTACCTTTTTAACAGGTTTATCATCAAGGAAAATGTGATCAGTGTGTGAGTTGTTCACTCTCATGGCTTTTGTTTTATTGAATTCGATACGCAACTGGTATTTTTCAGAACTTATTCGCAAACTATTCAGTTTGTCCTGCATGTGGTTTCGATTCGTGGATATCAACCCAATATCATTAGCATAAGACAGGTCGTTAAATTGTTGCACACTAATTGGGTGCCAAAGAATGCCTCTGTTGGGAGTGGCATCTATACTTGTTCGAAGTACCTCGTCAATTACCACCAGAAAAAAGAGTGGGAAAAGAATAGATCTCTGACGAACACCTGAAACTATATTAATAGGGTCAGAAAGTGCACTACCGTGCAACACTCTACACCTGAATTCAGCATACTGCGCTTGTATGAGGTGGACCAATTTACTTGGAACCACTTCCTTAAGAGTGCATCCCAGACGCTCTGGTGCTAATTTTCGTGTTGAATATAATTAGTGGAGTTTGACAACTCCCACGATATTCATGAACGTTTCAGTCAGTTAAAATACTTAAGTTTAATTAAGTTTATTCTTATTATGCCAACATTGCATCCGCCGTAAGAATGTTCCTAAGTTAGCAAAATAACGAAACTTTAAGTAGTGTTAGGTAGGCAGGTAGAGGTTTTCTGTCTCTAAGAGAAGGATAAACGTAGGTCAAAGTGTTCCGTCGAACACCTAAAGATAGAAGCTATGGAGCTCATAATAAAGTCGAAGTTTTTTCGACAGTTCAGTGATTCTGGTCGCATTTTAAAAGCCCAGGTGCTTCTTCCTCTTCTTTGTTTCCTCCTCTTCCTTTTCATTGTTTCATTCGTTCAAGTATTAATAATTTTAGATAGGCAAGTAAAGGTGACTGTACTCAAAAGGAAGGATACATGTAGGTCAGAGTGTCCCATTGAACACCAAAAACTGGAGCCACCTGGAGCTCATTATAAAGTCTAAGTTTTCCAGAGTTTGTTCCTGATAGTTCAGTTAGCTCAGTCACATGGTCGAAGCCCAGATGCTTTTTTAGCTTGCCATATAACACCGGGCATGTACCCAGTAGGTGAAGAAGTATTTCCTCCCCTTCCTTTTCATCGTCTCACTCAACTTCTGCAGAAATCATTGGCCAGATGACCCAGTCCCAAACGTCTGATATGAGTTTCCAGTATACGATGCCTAGTAATGACTCCAACAACGACGCTGAGTCGTTTTTTTTAGAGGTTGAGCAGATTCTTCGTTCGCTGCTTTAGCTTGCCAGCCCCCGACTTTGAGTTTATTATCTCATTGCCAATCCTGAGTTTACAAGCAATGTACAAGATTCGGTGGTTGTGTCATGCCCGGCCATTTTATCAACCCTACAGATCCTGAAATATCACTGTGGCCCGTAAAGTAAATATTATACTGTTCTACCATCCCATTAAGAGATCATCAGCAGACCATTAATAGTATTGGTTCGTATAAATTTCTTTTTGGTTATGTTTTTTTGCAAACAGCTAAGTAAGCAAAATTTCTAGAAATGTATTATCCGAAGCTGATATTGATGGCCGTTTGAACAAGGTTTGTACGTTCGTTCGACACGGAGAATTTTCCAAAATTGTTTGTCAAGAATCCGGGCCAAATAGGGTTAACCAAGGTTAGCGCCTTTAGTAAAAAAAGGAAAAAATTCCTAAAATGCCGGTCTGCTTTTTAATGCCAATATCAATTTCATTTTTACATACAATTTCTACTATTTTAACTTGTTTTTCTAATTATTATTGTCGCAATAGATTTGATGTGAAAAAACATCACATTGCGACATTTCCGACCAACTGCCAGATTGAAGACTACACACCATAGTTCATATATCTTTGCCTATATATACGGTAGGCGTAACTATTAACAAATTCGAAAAGCACTCAAAATTGTATGGCATATTTAGCTGGTTTAGCGTGCGCATCAGCCACCTAGTGCCCAGTAATCACAGTCACAAGTCTAAGTCTTGGCATCCCCATAATAGACTACGAGCGAGCCCGATCATATAGGGGCCAGATTTGCATTGATACACGTGGGTTAATCATCCCACCGTAACTGTGCCCTGCTCAACATGTACCGCACGACCATAAGTCTGCAAGAGGAGAGTGGCATCCCAACTGAGTGGTAAATCTCCTCATTTCTGAGGAGAGAACCACCTTCGCAAGTCCGTCTGCCACACGATTCCACCGGGGGTTCGAGTGACCCCTTACACAGATAATCTCCAGGTCTGAATGTCTCGCCATCTCGTTCAGAGATGCCCAGCATTCACACACCAGTCGCGCTGTTCTCTTTATCGCCGAGACCTTCGCCCCTTCCGAGGATTTTTATCCATCCGTGTATACCTCAACAGAACCGGGTCCAACTACCGACTCTGGTGAGATGCACGCGGAGAACATTCTATCCAGGAAGGGTTTGCGTGTGCAATAATCTATCCCATCGTATCCAAATACCTAAAGATGGCCGCATGCCCGTAGCCATCAGGCCCACTGGAAGCCAGTTCAGTCGTATAAACAAGCCTTCGATATATATATCTTCTGTTACTATGTAATGGATCTCTCAGGTCCACTCCTTCGAAGGCCTTGTCCCCATGTTTTATATATATATATATATATTAATTCCCATAACATTCCATGAAAAAACATGGGGACTTCTCTCAGTCAATGAGCTGCAACCGATTCTATTTTTAAACTCATTGAAAGGGACCTACAGTTTAACGCCGACTCCGAACGGCAAATGCATTAGAGAAGTTTTCAATAGTAAGTAATTCTCATAACCAGTTACTAGCTAATGTTATGAGGTAATACCGCTGTCGAAAAACTTTTTCTTTTTTAAGATGGACTTTCTGGTTGGTAGGCGGGTGTCTTACTTACCATACCACAGCGGAACACTACTAACAGAAGGTAATTGGGGAAAAATTTCGTACAACCAGAAAAGATTTTGTTTTGACCCTAGGATACCTGCAGATCTTTTAATAATAACCCGTAGCCCTTTTAGTAATAACACTAGCTAACAAGGTGTTGGACTGAGCAACCAAATATCTTTGCTAGGCTAATTTGGTGGGCTGAATTCGAATCTGTAATTGGTTTTTCTCTATCATGTTACGTTTTCGAGATACAAAAAAAATATTTTTATTCGTTTTTTACATTTAAAAATCATTAGTTTATTTAAAAATCAATGAAATTTCGAAAAATAATTGGCGTTATTTGAACTTCGTTTGTAAAGGGTCCGCCATCTAATCATGTCTGATTTGACAGATAATTAGTTTTATCCTTCCGCCGAACGAATGTGGTTGTGTATACGCTTAAACAACGCTGGGAACCTGGACCTGCAATCGACTTACAGAAGATGCCGATTTTACCAAAAAAAAATCATCTTTTCACATGAAGCTCATTTTGATCTTGGCGAGTATGTAATCAAGCAAAATTGTCTCATTTGGGGCACAGAAAACCCGCACGCATACATTGAAAAGCCGATACACCCAAGTCGAGTCACTGTTTCGTGCGGATTTTGGTCCAGAGGCATAATTGGACCATTTTTCTTCGAAAATGAGCAAGGAGTAGCTGTTACAGTCAATGGCGATCGTTATCGGGCCATGTTGAACGAATTTTTGTTCACAAAAATTTAAGAGGAGGATATTAGCAACATTTCGTTTCAACAGGACGGTGCTACGTGCCACACAGCCGAAGCTACACTCGATGTTTTGCGCCCTGTTTTTGAAGATCGCATTATCAGCCGCAGAGCTAATGTCGTTTGGCCACCTCGGAGCTGCGATTTGACACCGTTGGACTACATTACGTGTTACGCCAACAAGCCAGAGACAATTGACACTTTAAAAAACAATATTCGTGAAGCCATTGGTGAAATACAGCTGCACACAATCGATAACGTGCTAAAAAATTGCATCGATCGTGTGAGCTACTGCATGGCCAGCCGAGGCAGCCATTTGAATGAAATTATTTTCCATTATTAACCGGAAGGATTGTACTTTCAAATAAAAAAAGAAATTTGAGAAAATATTCAGTAGTTTTTTTATAGCATTTTCAAAAAAAAATTATTTTATTTATTTTGTTGGTTCGGTTATACGTATTAGAGTCTAGCAATAGTCTCCCCGCATGCTTTTGTACCAAAATCCTTGATAATTTCCTTTAATTTTCATTAGATATGGAGGAGCACATTCCCCTTGTTCGTCGCTCGCCGCACCTAGGTTTTGTTGAAAAAAATCTAAATGCGAAGAAAATGTGTTTTGAGTACATTTGTACACCTAATTCGTGATAATTTTTCCATAAATCAGCAACAATTTGTCTATAGTTTTCACTCTTATTGTTTCCAAGAAACTGTAGGCTGTAGATTCTTTCTCTAATAAACATTGAGAAAAATTGTTATCATTCAATACCTTCCTGATCTAAGGGCCAACAAATATGCCTTCTTTGATTTTGGCATATGAAACTTTAGGAAAAACCGCTAACAAATATTTAAATGCTGCACCATTTTTCTCCAGAGCTTTGACAGAGTTCTTCAAAAGGCCAAATTTTATGTACAGCGGCGGAAGAAGAACGTCATTTGAATCAATTAATGGTTTATTTGAAATGTTTTGTTTACCCGGTGAATACACAGTACTCAGTTCAGCGCGACCATCCCATAGACATAGGAAACAACAATATTTTATGAAACCTCTTTGCATACCGGTTTTCCACTCTCATTCTTTCCTTTAAATTGCAGACCAGTGTAATTAACACGGCAAAGACCACTAAGAAGACCTCAGACGAGTTCATATAGAATTCAAGTTTTAACTGATTAAGGCTTTGAAAACTTATTCTCAAATTATTTATCTCAAAAAATGCTTTGTAAAAATATGTCTCTTGTATTTTTTTATTTCTTTAAAATAAATTTTAAAAAAAATCCGTCTTTTCTTACTTGTATTTATTTAGGGAAACAAACGTTTCTTTGTTCCTCATTCGGTCAATTTAATTCATAATTTTGTTTTTTTTTATTTTTAAGTTTTTATTATTGTTGTGTGGCCGGTTTTTTACACTTTTTTATTGCATTTTTTAAGTATTTTCGCAATCTTTAATATTGTATTTGCAACATTATATTATATTTCTTATTCCTCTTCTTCTTTGTCTTTTTTAACTATAGATTCTCAAACCAAGCGTGGTAATCGTATGAAAAGTAGTGTCTTATATTATTTAAGTTTTAAGTTTTTTCTTTGCTTTTTTTAGCCTATAAGTCTCCGCCGTATTCGATGTATATATCATACAGCGATTCTTAACGTTGGGTAAAATTTTGATAAACATTAGGTAGATAGGTAGGAAGAAGTGACTTGTCACAAGGAAAGACCCGTAGACCAGAGTATCCCGTTGTGATACCACAATGAATCATCATCGCCTCTGAAGCTGGAACCACCCGGAGCTCATACAACAGTTCAGTGAGTTTAGTGGCATAGAAGAAGGTGTCTCTTTCTCCTGCTACATAACGCCGGGCTTTAAGGTAGTAAGTGAAGAATTGTTTCTTCATCCTCTTTATTCCTGCAACTTGTAGAGAAATCATTGGCAAAGTGACCCAGATGCAGAAGCCTGGCGCGAGTTTATACTATGCAACGACACTGTGTGTACGTACCTCTTTGAAGATTAAGCAGACATTTCGTGCGCCCATGATCTAGCTTTGGTTAAATTTGCTACGCTATCCTGCCTGTCTCTACAACTGCCAAGAGATGACAGCATTTATTTTTTTTTATCCGTTACTCCTCTAGGGAGTATATTGGCTTTCCACAAAGCATACATTGCTTTGTTTCAGTTTCAGTAATCAAGTTGCTTTTCAAGCTAAGTAGATGATAAATCTGCTGTAGCTCGCCTCCATATGTATAGTGGTGAAGATCCTTGCGGCATCCCCCACGGTGCCCCAATGGAACGGGTGAATACGATGCGTCCACCAACTCCCCCACCTATGATAGCCGCGAGTGAATATCACAAGTGAGTACCAATTCGAAGGCGTGTTGTTAGGATACTAATAACCTTCACTCTTTGGTGAGGAGTCGGAAACTATCTAAACTCCTGCCGTGATATGGATTACAGCACCCTGCTGGGGAGTGCAACACCACACCGAGCTCGCGCTCTGCCTCTGCCCGGGGCTTCCGATTCCCGTGGAACCAGAATACGTCTGATCAGGCTTAGTGACACGTGAGTATAAATACAAATACGTGCCGCCTCCAGCCTGGTCACTGGTCACCGGTGCCTTGCTAAGTGGTGTTGATGATCCTTACTTAGCATTGCAATTTTTTCCCAGTAGGTGGCGTTTTCTTTTGATCATTCGTCTGATGTTTGTCATCATCGCCAGAGGTAAGCTGAAATATCAGGATACTCTTTAGATGGATTTATCAGGAGGGAGGTTGAAATCTCTTTATGAAATATATTGTATGCCTGCGATCTAACTACAACATCATGCCACCGCATCGGAGTTTATTAACTTATTGTAAATCCTGAGCATGCAAGTCTTCAATGAGTTTCCCAACCTATGAGCCGTTATCCATATGATAATGTATATAAAGGTTTAATAAGAAGTGACTTAACACGTCCATAACCATCGTCGAGACAACCAAAATCAAATTGATCAAATTGATTGATTAAATCACGTCTAATTGAACATTAGTACTGCTCAACCATCTCGTGAAAAGATTTGCGGAAGTCTATAACTTTTTCTGAGGTTATCCTGTGTGATCTTAAAGCAGATTTAGGCAAAGAGCTGCTCTTCTGTTGTGTTTTCATACGTATGTACTCACATGCATAGGCACAAAATACGCAAAAAATATATACAAAGAGACGTAAAGAGAAAACTAATGGAAAAATACAGTGCAAAGTTACCTGAGTGAGAGATACTCAAATTGCTACCACAATTGTAAAATACACTGATATTAGTTTCCCTGTTACTGTCTTAAGACTTTCTCAGTCGCCTGGCTATCCGAAGGTACGCTAATATCTCTCCTGGAGATGTTAGATCATCAAACCTGCTTTTATGGCCGATACCATAGCCTAAAAGACTCTACAAAAGATACCACCCCACTCACAGCTTCATTCTATTTAGAGCCATCTGCAAAGAACTGCCAGAGTCGTCAATAAGGTGCACAATGCTACTCGTCCATTTCTTGTTGTTCTGCATCGTTGCCTTTAAAGTAATAAGAAGTCATTGTGTAGTCAATGTTTTCAAAAGTTCTTCAAGTAGCCCACAATCAATTTGTGCCATAATCCAGTCGGTAATGTGGTAGAATTGCCACAGCGTTGAGTCCGATAGTGAAGATGAAAAGAGTAGGCGAGCTACAGTAGATTAATCATCTACTTAGCTTGAAAAGCAACTTTATTGATGAATCTGAAGAAAAAGCAAAGGATGCTCAGCGGAAAGCCAATGTGCTATGTAGAATGACCACATAGAGGGCATCAGCCACATTGCGACAATTTATTTACAGAACCATACACTCTATCCACCTATCCCCAACATTTGTGTAGAACGCTATACAAAGCGAAATCCATGAGTTAGTATCTACAATCTTAGCTTTCAAATACTTTATTTGACGATCGTTGTATTACCGATCGATACATTAACTTACGCTATAATTTTAATTCAACAACAAATCGAATCAACAAAGAACCTTCATTGGAAGAATTCTACTTCAGAATCTCTGTTTAGGTCTGTGGTAAATAAAAACATGTTTTGTTAGTCGGTCGTTCGGTTTTTTTTCTTCGCTTTATTGATGTTGTTGTTTTAATTCTTCTTGTGGTTTCTTTTATTTTCATTGTTTCATTGTTAAAATACTTCTGTTTCTTGAGGAGATTTCCTTGTGACTCGTGCTGGCATGGCTGGCTTATGACTCAACTAACCACCAACCACCACTAAAAACAACAGAAAAAAGCTTTGAAGTAAAAGAGTAACATAAATGTTCGTACCTCTCATTTTAGAAAAACAAAAACAAAAATATCAACCAACCAACTCCACCACTTTATTTATTCTCTGTTGTATTTATAAAGTGTATTTGATTCAGTCAATGGCGTCTGATAAATTTGTTCGTTTGTTTGTTTGTATTGTTGTGGTCGTAGCGGAACAGGTGTTTATTGTCAAATGGGAACTCAAAACAAAAACACAACTATAGTAGATGCTCCACTCTTATTGCAAAAAATAAAAAATAAAAAATAAATAAATAAATAAAAAATAAATAATTGTTGAAAATAACTCTTTTAAAGGTGAGTTTGTTAACCTCAAAAACTCAAAAATGTTATTACTGTAAAATTTTTTAATAAATATTAAAATTGTTGAAGGCGATGATTATAAAATTTATAAATTTTCTTAAAATAATACAATTTAAGAAAATATTTGTATAACTTCGTTAAGTATCCTATGTTAGTTGACTTTTTTTCTCCGTCACTTCTCTAGGGAGCATATTGGCTTTTCACAAAGCATCCATTGCTTTATGTCAGTTTCTTAATCAATTTGATTTTTCAAGCTAAATCCCTCCATATGATTTTTGCGTAGTGACTGCAGTGACATCTGGGTTTACGTGAGTCTTCGTCGCGCTGGCATACCCCACGGTGCCACAATGGCACAAGTGAATACTATGCGTCCACCAACGACCCCACCCATGATAAACACAAGTGAATATCACAAGTGAGTACCAATTAGAAGGCGTGTTGTTAGGACACTCATTGCCTTCACACCTTGCTGAGGAGTTAGAGGCTATCTAAACTCCTTCCGTGATATGGGTCACAGCACCCGGTTGAGGAGATGAAACAGCACACCGAGCTTGCGCTCTGTCTGCGCTTTAGGTCAGGCTTAGTCACACGTGAGTGTAAATACACCCAGTTTCGGCCCCACAACGGATCCGGACTGGTCGCCAGTAAGATTTTTGCGTAGTGGTGATCTTTACTTTAGCATTGTAAATTTCCTCAGCAGGTGGCGGCGTGTTTTCCTGATAATTCGTCTGATTTTTGCCATCATCGCCAGACGTAAGCGGGAAGGTCAAGGGAGCTTCTTCTTTATTTTCTTGATGAAGTTGTCTGGAGAGAAGTTGAAGCCTCTTTATTATTAAACATTCGAGACCACAATTAAATTTTCATCTAGCCAATACACCAAGCCACCCCCATGTTAATTGCCTAAGTAGGCTTTTTTAATATTATTTTTTTATATAACCTGACTGGTTGCTAAAATTCCAATTACATATTATGATTCAGCAGCTGTCAAAATTGTCAAAATTTTCGTCTTACACCATTTCACGCTTTTACCAACCATATGTAAGCACACATACTAAACGAACTAGGCCCATTTTTGACTAAGTGGCAAAAACTGAGTAACTAAAATGCGAAAGTGTTCGATCAAGTTTCAATATTGTACAACTTTGCAAACACCATCGGTTTTTATATCATTCGAAATTGCAAAAAAGAGATATTAGGTTTGTTCAGTAACTACAATTTATTACGAATTCGTAACAACTGTTACTGGAAGAGTATTCATTAACTCAAAGAATTTGCAACGAGAGAGCGTCAAAAGAGAGAAATAATTGAAACACAAAAAAATTTGTAAGAATTATTCAAACAGCTGTTTTGTTTCGTTTTTTCTACAACAAAAAAACTGCAAATTAAAAGAATTTTGCGAAATTTAAGAAATTGTAAGTAAAAATTGTGATAAATTGTGAGAAATTGTGCAAAAAATTTGTTTACTCTCTCGTTGCAAATTTCTGCAAGTAAAGTTATTGAACAAACCTATTGTTATCTATGTACGTATGTTTCGGATCATTAATCTGTTGAAATATAAAGATTCTTATTGTCAAGGAATGGCTACAGTACTACACTATGCAACTGAAAACACCTGTTCCTCACACAATAGATCACTTTTGGGACTATCTAGGCCGCCATGGTGGAAGCATGGTGAAAAATTCCCAGCTCTTTTATGCAAGACTTGGTCGATTCGATGCATTTACGACTTAAAGAAAGTATAATAAATAAAATTGACTATATTAAATAATAAATTGATTAATTCTTCTAATTTTTCTGTTAAAAACCATAATATCAGGTCACTCAATAAATCAGTAGGATGACCCATAGATGGTGCTATTAGAATTTTGTCTATACTGTTACGAAAATAAAAATGCCCAATAAGAAAATTCACCACATCAGCGCCTTTAAAACTGTATTGTAGGATTTTCGTATATTATAAGGTGTCACCCTGTACTTATTTATGTATTTGGCAGCACTGCCAATTCGACCGTCTTTGTGTGTTACATTTGAATCAACGGAAATAGTTCGGATGTTGTAGAAAAAACAAGAACATTCGGAAGTAATCTATATTGTATATACAAGGTGGCGGCTTATGCATTAGTGATGATAGTTATCGTTTTGCTGTCTTACAATAAAGTCGTTTAATTAAGAGAATTCTGCCCGCCTCTGGCGAAGATGACAAACATCATACGAATGATCAGGAGAAAACGCCACCTACTGCGGAAAATAGCAATGCTAAGTAAGCACCACCACCACCACTTAGCAGGAGTGCCTTGTAGATAGGTGGCAGACAAGATGAACGAACAATGACAATGGGAGGATGACTTTTAAGTTTATACCGAACGTGACATTTATACAGGAGCACCCATACTACGGCTTCGGCTTAAGCCAGCGTTTAATACTAACGGCAGACATGGCTGTTTCAATGTATTTTCGCATCGTATTGGTCAGTCTGAATTTGTGGACTGCCGCTATGAGGTGGGGACTGAGAACTGGAGGCATGTACTGACTGCATGCCCGAACTATGCTAACATTAGGGACTTAGATAGTATGAGTATTACTCATACCGCGAGGAAGTTTGAGGTTTCGGTAGGTGTTTGCTGGAAATTGGCTTTTGCGCTAGCTGTATTTAAGAACAGAAGACGGAGCGTTAGGGGAGGTACCCCCTCCGTTTCCAATACTGGAACTTACTGAGATGCCGTATTTTTGACGTTTACCAGCTCATTAGCACTTAGCAGTATTCATTGGTTATTTGGTTGGCTTGCAGCCTGTTGCGAACTTTAATTCGTCTCCGGATTCCGGCTGTCGTGCTGTTCCTGTTTGCTGTTCATTGTTTCCTGTTTCCTGTGTTTCTGTTTGTTGGTGTTTCCTGGTTGCTGTTTGATGTTTTGCACCTTTCACCAGGCTTCTGCTTGACTTCTGTGTCGAAATCACCACTTTTGAATCGCGCAAGCCATAGATCATAAGTTTTTTGAGTTGGCGCAGGTTGACCATAAGCTTCTACCAACAATTGATAACTTTCAGCAGCCATTTTCTTCAAATTAAAGAAGGTTATCAGACTTGCACGCAAAACATCTTTTCAAAGCACAAAATTCGACATTATTATAGCGACTAAAAAAAATGTTTACACTTTGGCGTCTATCGAATACTGAATTAGAATGAAAGATGTTTACCCTCCAAAATACCATATTTGTTATTATTGACACAAACCATATGTGACTTACAGAAGATGCCGATTTTGCCAATTGGCATCTTTTCAGATGAAGCTCATTTTGATCTTGGCGTGTATGTAAACAAGCAAAATTGTCGCAATTGGGGCACAGAAAACCCACACGCATACATTGAAAAGCCGATACACCCAAGACGAGTCACTGTTTGGTGCAGATTTTGGCCCAGAGGCATAATTGGACCATTTTTCTTCGAAAATGAGCAAGGAGTGGCTGTTACAGTCAATGGCGATCGTTATCGGGCCATGTTGAACGAATTTTTGTTCACAAAAATTTAAGAGGAGGATATTAGCAACATTTGTTTTCAACAGAACGGCGCTACGTGCCACACATCCTAAGCTACACTCGATGTTTTGCGCCCTGTTTTTGAAGATCGCATTATCAGCCGCAGAGCTGATGTCGTTTGACCACCTCGGAGCTGTGATTTGACACCGTTGAACTATTATTTGTGGGGTGCCGTCATAGATAAGTGTTACGCCAACAAGCCAGAGACAATTGACGCTTTAAAAGACAATATTCGTGAAGCCATTGGTGAAATACAGCTACACACAATCGATAATGTGCTTAAAAATTTGACCGATCGTGTAGGCTACTGCATGGCCAGCCGAGGCAGCCATTTGAATAAAATTATTATTATATTAAAATAAAAAAAAATTTGAAAATATATGAAAATGAATTTATTTGGCGGACCTTTTATTTCAATCCGCGCAAGCAAAACTACAAAAATTGTCTCTGTATTGACTTAGTTGAGTCAATATAAATTCAATAAAATGTATTCCAAACTACAGACGCACACTTGTACTTAAAAAAAAACAGAAGAAGCCTTGCACTGTTCTATCGGTGCTATAACGGAATAAGTTCGGACAAAAAAAAAAGAATTAGTTCCTAATAATCACATTCTCTTACGCACTACCTGTAATGGAAATGGAAAATGGGAAATGGCTTGTTGTGTGACTCTCAATGATAATGAAAGTTCTTCTTACGTTTAACAACAATCTTCGCCGAGTAATACTTTCAATTCCTTATCTTCAAACTTTTTTGACTGACCAGAAACATCTTTCTTAGGCACAAAATTCGACATTAAAAAACCATATTTTTTAGTATTGACACAAACCATATGTGATCGTTATGACATATATTGTCCAAATCGACATTATTAAATTGTATACCCAATATAAAAATAAGAAAAATTTCAAGCCTTTACTATGTACGTACATATGTATTTAAAAACTAAAACCTTGAAATTAGATTTTCATTTTCTCATAATTTGAATTTTTTACATTGTATGTCGAAAAAGTTAATTTTCTCAGTTATTTAAAAATTGAAAAATATGTTTTTAAAGGCCGGTTTATGCAACCTTTATGCAGCAGTATTTTTTTAATATTTTTTATTTTCATTTTTAGCTTTCATTAAAAAAATGAAAAATAAAATTTCTATGTGTTTTCACTTTAAATATGTTGCGATTTATTACTGTTGGTGGTATTTTGTTGGTATTTTTCGCATACAATTAGGATTTCTTTTTATAAGAAATGAAATAAAAAAACATTTTGTTTTCTTTGTTAAAATACATTTAAAAGAAACAACAATTTTAATAACCATATCTTGTATTAAAAGCACAAAAAAATAAATGTTTATGGCAAAAACCACAATATTTATAATGAATCTTGATTTTCTTTTTTCTTTTTTTGTTTATTTTAGGCAGAGGAGATACTTTCATTTCGCACCTATTTGCACTGACAATTATCAGAGTTTTATTTGTAATTGTTGTGGTTGTTTTTGTATTTATTACTCTTATTTTTGGAATTCAATTTACAAAAACACACAACAATGTTAACAATTATAAAAGTTCGGCTATATTGTACGTTAAACCATAATATAAACCTTGACTTTTAAAACGAATTGTTCATTTGCAATAGCTTTAGTTTAAAATGGAATGATGAGCTGCAACTATTTCAGAGACTCGCCTAACTGGAGCAATGAAAATGTGTTCAACAGTTGCCTTGGAGAATTTGATTTTTTTTTTTCCTACTCATGGAGTGCATTGTGCTGGTACTAGGAAAAGAGGTTGTGGGAAGAAGGATAGATTGAGTGGTGTCTATGAACGTTCGATTTAAATTTGCTCATGTCGTAAGTGGCAGGATAGACATTCGCAGGATTATTGTTCCATAAACAAACAGTGCGAACAAAGATTCACTGGACAATCAACTACAAAGGGATGTGCTCTACGATAAATACGAGTACTACATAAGAATATATGATTATAATATTTCGTTAGAACACATCCGTTATAGTACCGATAGTACAATGAAACACACGCCACATTGCGACGATGCTATAATGAATCGATAAAGTTGGCTACCCTACCATCATTAATAAGAACCTTCGCCCTCTCCTGAACGAGGTCGAGAAGCTCCAAAATAGACTTTGAAGCACCGGCCCATACATGAGAGTTGTATTTTAATTTGGGTCGTGCACTTGAGTGCTGCTTCTAAACTCGAAATATCTAATCGTTCCAAAGAACGTCACAGTGAATTCTCTTGCCCAGAACATCAAGAGCAGCTGATTCCTCAAAATCTACATTACCCATGGACACAGATGACAACACATCATCAAGTCTCTGTATCAAAAAAGAACATTGGGTCTAACGCGCATTAAAGTCGACCCTGTTCGCACGACCACACTTAGAGATTTTCACCAGGTCGCTTGCAAGCGTGTCGTTCATATTCCGCCTTTTCGCCCAATTTCCAAACGGCTCGGCCTACGATCAAAAGAATAGATAGGATTGGAAGTGAGAAGAAGAAAGTCATTAAGAAATATTAGAAATAGAGTTGGAGAAAAAACAGAGACTTGCGGTACCCCTGAATTTATCATAAGCTCGTCGGATGAAATCCCATCTATAACCACTCTTATAGAGCGATTTCTGAGAAAACCTGATATGAATTAAGAGAAGTGACTACCGACACCAAAAGCAATAAGTTTGGATACGAGAGCCACGTGCCAGACTCTGTCAAACGTCTTGAAAATATCAAGGGCCACAATCTTACTCTCACCAAATCCATGAATGGACCTATTCCACCTTTCGGAGAGTAACGCCAGCAGATCACCAGCAGAGCGACTTTTACGGAAACCATACTGGTGATCGTTCAGCAAATTGTTGCACTCTAAATACTTCATAAGGTGGTGATTAATCATACTTTCCATAACCGAGTCGAGCAAACTGCTATTGGGCGGTAATTTTCAGGGTTACGTACCTCGCTCTTTTTAGGGATTGGCGTTACATTGGCAACCTTCCAGCAAGATGGAAAAACACCCGCACGATATGACGTACTAAAAAGATAAGCCAATGGATGCGCAAGCGTCGAAGAGTACTGCTTCAGGACCAAGGCTATAATGCCATCCGTGCCAGAAGACTTATTAACGTCGAGTTTTGCAAGAAACTTTTTTACTGCACGGGCTCGAAAGAATATACTAGGCTTAGTCACTTATACTCTTTCTAGTTCGGGCAGTGGTTGAACGCTCTCCAGAAGTTTGAATTTCTTACAAACATTTCAGCCAGAAGGTTTGACTTTTTCAACCGGGTTGGTGAATGTTTGATCATTCTTTTGACTGGAACCGAACTAGCGCTGTTCCTAAGTCACTCAGAATTTTACTAGGTTTTCTTACTGTTTATTGTTCGTCGGTGGCAAGAACCACCGAATTTGCAGAATTTGGGTGCCACACTTTGGTACCTCATGGCTTAGGCGCAGTCACCTATGATTTCGGTCTCACACTAGTCTATACTATTTCTATTTGATTCTTTGTCTTCTCCTCTCTTTATTAACCTTATTTGTCTGTCTTTTTTCTGAAGGGACCCACAATAGACCGATCAGTCTCCAAGTGAGGGCGCGGTTTCTTTGCGACACCTATAGAAACCTAACATTACCTAATACACTCCTACTTTAACAAATGACGTGTAGGGTATAAAATAAAAAATAGAAAATTATCAGGTAGTCATCCAAATAGTGTACTAACTACACCTTTTAAATATCACCAAAATAAACAACAACAAAAACAGTGACAATAAGATTGAACCATTAAACTTGAACACTTTCCATTTTCTTTGGCACCAAAGATATTAGATATTAAAGCAACAACGTACAAAAACATAACCAAAGACTCAAAAAATAGGTATAAAAAACAACCATTTGATGATTTGTTACGATATGGAAAACAAGTTAAAATCGAAAATTTTAGAGTGAAAGACAGACACTTGCTAAAGCGGCACAAGAAGATCAAGTGGTTGGGTTGTTGGTTTTGGCGACAATTCAATTCTTTGTTATCTGTTTGAATTTTTACTCAATGATGATGACGATAATGATGTTGTTGGTGGTGTTGCTTGTGGTACAGGCTTAGATTGCTTGAAGTGTCTTATAATTATTATTATGATGAACAGTAAAGACTATGGACGTTAGAGTAAAACTACTTACGCTCTGACTCTTTACCCAGCTAACTGCCTGTCTGCCTCACTGACTGGCTGGCTGGTTGTCGTATTGAATGAACGAATTAATAACTAACTGATGGCAGGTATTTATTATTAGTTTTTGTTTTTTTTTTTAGGTATGTTAGCAAAAACCTATTTTATAAAGGCCAAAAACCGCAAAAACTAGTATCTCGTAAAGTAAAAGAAACACTCATTCCTCAACATTCACTAGACTTTTAGCGAAATAGCGAAAAGACGAAAACAAGACGACAAACGTAAAAGAGAAACATGTTAGACAAGATCGTAAAAAGTTAAATATTTTAAATATTTGCACTAACTTCTAATACTTTTATGTACTTTTTTTATAATTTAATTTCTTTTCCAATTAGATATTTTTATTTGTAACACTTCATTTTAATTTGAAATTTTATATCCCACTAAAACCAATTTTTACTTTTCGTTAAAACACGCTCACACATCCGTTACTTTTAAAAGTCCGCTTTCAACTGATTTGTTTTTGTTGCATCTGTTTGGTAAGAGTTTAATAACAGACATGTTCGTATTGAATTAAAATGTTTTACTTAAACATGTTGCTTTGAAATAGGAAAAGCACTTAACTGTTTTACCTTTTGTAAGCTGCGTTATCATTATCTTGTTTTCAATCAATTAGAGTGACCAAATAATAAAAAAGTTGAGAATTTTGTTTACATATAAAAAATTTTAAAAATTAATTACTTTTATTAATTGTAACTACAAGCTTCATTAAGAAATTATATTTAACAAGATTAGAAAAATCTGTGTAAATTTATACATAAAAATACTTACCAACTATTTTTAATTCATTGTTATGATTATTCTTATCGTTGTTATCTAATGCAGTCTATTATTGTGTTTTTGTTTTTCTTTATTTTTTTGTTTTATTTTTCTTATTATTTTTTCATCGCTTCACAGTAAACACGTTTCATTTTGTGTTGTTTGTTTTGTACACCTTTTTGCATTCCATTTCTACCTGTTTGCTTTGTGGTCTTGTTGTGTGTACATTTTGTATTTGTATGTGTGTGCGTTCAACTTGTTTGCATTCACTTTATAACATTAAGACTTCAATTAACTTCATATATTATCATTATTGTTCCTAATTTTCAAACAGTTATTTCACTATATTTTAAAAGAATGTTTTAAAGCACTTATTATTTAACTAATTAAACGATTTTTAATTTGGTTTAAGCGGTTTAATTACACATAAATTAAGAAAAATTAAAGCAGCTACTAACAACAATACCATTTATAGCGTATTAAACCGACGGACTACCTATAACCAACGGCTTATTGTTTACGTCAATACTTTGGCTCTTTAGCGCCGTTTATATTTTTGGTAGATTTGTGTTCTTACATTTGAGCCGGTTAAGCAGTGATGACTGGCAAGAACATTTTGATAACAAAATTCGAAATTATTATTATATTATATATCAAATAAAGTTTTAGATATTAATCAATATTTAAAATATTTCGTGTTTTAGTACATTGCAAAGACTAAAAAATAAAAAAGAGTATACAATAAAAGAAAACTGCACTACTATTTTATTTCTTTCTGTCAATAATAACGTTTAACCTGATACTACCTACAGATTATTAATTTAGCTTATATTCATTTACAATTGAATTGTTGACAGAAGAGAATAATAAACTTGGTTTTTTAATATCCTTTTTTCATTTCTTTCCAATCAAAAAAAATATGTATCATTTGTGAGTATCCTCTCAAATTTAACCGTTTTTTCTTAAAAGAAAAGCAATTCCAACAACCATTGATAAAGCAGTTCTTCAGACAACAAGTCCTTATTAACATCCCTGAATTTGAAGTAATCGTTATCGATTACTTGCAATCGTAAGTTAAACATCACAGAAAAGCAACAACCAATCAGAAAACGATACGTCAGTTTTTACCAACAGAACTTCGGAAAGTTGGAGAAAAATTTGTAGGAAAACAAATCTACTGCGCCACTAACAAAAAAACACGACATTCATTTATAAAATATCATTGAAACAAAGTACGCGTGATTGTTAAAGAAGAGCTTAAAAAATAGAGGCAAAAAATTTTTGCACTGAAGCAATGAAGAAAACTAAAGAAATAATAGCGAACAATAAAAATAATACGCAATTACATTTGTGATTAAGAAAAACTTACGTGTTATTTATTCTGTTTGTGTGTGTGCGCGCATAACAGGGATAGGGTTAACAGTGGACAGACACATTATGGTCATCCGCAATATTTGTTATCTTTACCTTGACGATAAAATTAATACGGAAACACACGTCAGATTGCAACCAAACGCGTAACAGCAAAGATCTTTTATTTGATAAAGCATAACAATAGAAACAAAATTATGAATTTTTGAAAACAATTTTCAAAGATTCTTTGATTTACAAATAATAAAACTGAAATAATAATTTGACAAAAAAAAAAGAATTGAATACAGATTTACAAAATGTCAACACAACCAGCAGTTTTTATAACAGTGCCCAAATATGTGGCTATTACGCCTATACAAGCAGCAGGTTCTACTGTAACAACTATTGGCAGTACTAGCCTGCCTAAAATAAGACCAGCTCCTCCCACTCAAACACCCACTACGGAGACTACAAATAATACCACAGGAGAAACACAAGCACCCAAAGGAAAAAAGAGACGTTTGGATCATTTAACATGGGAGGAGAAAGTGCAAAGAAAGTGAGTAATGTTTTTATTGTACTATCGGTTATCTATAAACAGTGTTGTCTAAATTGTGTTTTTATCACTAAATTATTTCATTGTTTTTTTTTTTTACTTTATTTTTTGTTTAATTAAATAATTTTTCTTTTTTAGAAAATTAAAAAATCGTGTTGCAGCCCAAACATCACGTGATCGTAAAAAGGCTCGCATGGAGGAAATGGAACACGAAATTAAGGAATTAACAGAAAAAACACAAATCTTAGTGAATAAGTGCGAATCTTTACAAGTTATCAATGATTCACTTTTGGAAAAAAATCACAAACTTGACATGGAAGTCGAGCTATTACGACAACAATTGCAAGAACTACAAAAACAACAACAGCAGCAGCAAGAACAGAAGACCGTCACATGTGCCGGCTGTGAGTCCTTACTCAACGGATCTGCAGTATCCAACAATACTGACCCTCAGCAGCAGGGCTCAAACCTCAAGGACTCTCAGTCGACACAGGAGACAGTCACTGTTTTGAAACTGAAACAGCAGTTGAAGAAGAGTGCAACAGTATCGTCCCTGTGGCGAGTAATAGCTCTTTGCCTTCTCTACAAGATCTGCTCTTACCCGACATCGAAATCGACGAAAGAGCACTCGATGATTCAGAGTTTGATGCCGGAAAGCTGGAAGAACTTGCCGAAAGCCTCCTTGCCGATATCACAGCAGACCTGGAGGCAAGCGATAGAGAGAGCAACACGCCTGTTGCCGAAATTGCAAGCGGTTCAGAGCGATTGCTTGGACCAATGGTGGGGTCCACAACAGAGTGCCTGGAATCCCGCAAACATAAAACCCACACAAATGGCTGCGGCTTAATAGACACTTTTGCAAATCACACATCTGCAAGCACTAATTCCAACTCTATGCAGACACCTAAACTTACATTAGAAAATAAATTTGAACAAGAAAGTACGACGGCACAAACATTAACCAACCCAAACACCAACTGCACAGCAATTACAACAACAACAGCCTTAATAAAACCAGCTTCACCAGAAGTTGCAACAACTCCTGATACCGTTTACGGTACATACGATGCTAAAACTAATTCAATTACCATCGTCATGGATGATGTGGCAGTTCCCGTTAGTGAAGCTGTTGAAGAGATTTACTGCGATGGTGCCAACAATGTTGCCATGGATGAAGTAGTATGCAATAATACATCATCATCCGGTATGGCTTCACCATCACAGGTATTCCTTAATGTAACGGCCTGCTCAGATGATGAAGCTGACAATGATGACGATAGTGTCAATTTTGATCCAATTGAAAGATTTTTACGCCCCAAACGTCCCCTAGTCTCACCACTGGCCAAATCTCCAGCGCCTTCACTACACTCTGCCACCTCAGACCATGGCTATGAATCAATAATGGGCTCACCTTCACCGCCTTCTCATCACTTTGAGCCTCTAGCTGAAGATATAAGTAATGATGATTTTAGTACTTGGCCGCCAGGCTTTAATGAATTATTTCCCAGTTTAATTTAAACAATTAGACTGTAAATAAGTCTTTGACTAAAAATGCTCTCTATATTTATACAGGACAGTTGAATTTTAATAACATCGTATGTTGTAAGCTACTTTAAAAAACACAAGACGCTTTAATTTATTATTGTAGACTTTAGTTTTTAATTTAAAACCATTAGTTTATAAGGCTGTTTTAGTTGTGTAGGTAGGCTAAAAAGTTTAACTATAATATAGTTGATAAAGTGTACGTACACTAAGTATGTGTATATATAAGGTTGTAAATAATATATATTTACTTTAGTTTCTACTTTATAATTTATTTTCTAATGTAATATGTATGTAATTTCATGTTAATTTTACCTTTAGCACTTTTAAATTCAGATTTATTGGTTAAATTTCAAAATGAAAGCATATTTTTAATTTAATCCAGTGAATTGAATTTAAATTTGCTAATGTATAATTAAATATGTAATAGGTATATATGCTCAAGTGTTTGTTAAGATTAAAAATATTTTATAAAAAAAAATAAAATCTTATAGACAAAATTCGCATGTTTTCGCTTTTATAACAGGAGTGGCTTTAAACACCCATCGTCGCTTTCGATAGCGAGTTTTTAAGTTTATGCCATTTGATAAGTTGTTATTCAATACGTGAACTTGTCCAATCACGTAACTCGCAGAGTCGAGGAGCATGTTCGTAAGTGCATTACTGCACTGCATCATGACCTTTAAAACAACTAAACTTCACTATTTTACTACAAAATTTGTTTATACAAATAAAAGGCGGTGCCGCCGCTAATTTATATGCATTTTAGTGCATCATTTTCTTTTTTGTGATAGAAGTTTTCCGTCACGATGCATTTACGAAAAGGCTCTAGTTTACGTCCTCCGTTACTATGCTAAAAAAAAATATCTAATCTGAACTGTAATTAAGTGAAAGGTTTGACATTTACGAACATGTATAGTGTAATAACCAAAAAACGCTTAAAAATGGTTTAATGAGCCGATTGTGGATCGTATAACAGCTGGCAACTGAAATTCTATTAATTTATATTGCTATTTAGGCAACTGCAAATTTCTAGTTGCCGTTGGGCAACGCAAATGAAGTTCGGTTACCATCCATAATCGACCCATAAACTCACTACAAAAATGGACGAACTTTCGAAGAATATTTTCTTCAGCGATGACTCATTTCTCACCCAGTGGTCACATATGGGGTTCGGAGAAAGGGATTGTTTGGTGAGCAATTATAATTATCAGATTTTTTATTGTCAGTTGCAATACGTAATACAATTTTCGGCAACTGGAAACACAAATAAAGTTCGTCTACCTTCCATAATCGATCCATTCGTATTTTTTTAGTTTTTTTTTTCGATTTGTCATTTTTTTCAGAACAGACATCATTTTTTGTACAAATTGCATCAGCCAAATATACACTTCAAATAAAATCATTAATACTCTGTATGAATCACCTTTCGGCCACCGACTGGTACACGTATGTAAGAGAATTTTACATATTCGAAATATAATAGAAAAGCATACGTACAGACTTTAGTCACGTAACAAATTCAAATAGATTCCTTTCACATACATACTTATTGTTATAACACCTTGAAGTTAAGGCGTTCAATTATAAAAAAGAAATGTCATAAAAATCATATAAAAGAAATAGAAATAGTGAGCCCATAGAGAGCCGGGCAATGACAGAGATAATGTTCTACAGACTTAGGCTCGCCCACGTCGCCACAAACTCGGCAGAAATTAGTCCAGCCCAGTCCTTGCCATTAGAACGCCATGCCACGTCAGAAAATGTATCAGAGTTCTAAGGGACTCCCTTCCCAAATTAAGGACCTATTCAGTCCTAGAGCGGTCGAGTTTGGGCCAAAGCAACTTGGAGACCCTACAGTCTCCTCTGATCCTCTACATTTCATTCATTATACTACGGGCCCACTTATCCACTAAGCTCACAAAGAACCCAAACGATGGTCTGACGGATGCACCCGCCAGTTCAATACACTTCACGGTGCCTGCTATCGGCAGTATTGTTCGCACCACGCCAATATGTCCAGGAACACAGGACAGCTTGATGCTACAAATATCCAGAAGTGACGTAAGGATTCACTCGACCTGGAAGATACTGCACTCGTCCGGAAGTCTATAGGGCAGTCTAATGTCATTGTCCACAAGGTAGACCCCCGCATTCGATAAAAAAATAATAAGAATGTAAGGTTTATATTCTAAATTTCAATTTATATTAAAAAAAAAAAAAATTGTAGTTTAAACTAGTTACATAATAAATTATATACAGACATATTAAAATAGCTTAAAAATAAATGCGTAAACGATACGTTTATGTGGTACGTATGTAGTTGCAAGTGTTTTTTATATGATGTATCCTCGTTATTTATTGATTATGAATCGATTGGTAATCAGCAGTCAGTAATAATGCACAAACGAAATAAAAACTAACATACATACTATGTATATGTTATATATGAAATGTCATTTTTATATATTTATTAATTAGAAAATAAAATCGATTTTTATTAAAAAATAAATAAACATATTAAAGACAAGCATCCATATTAAAAAAAAAAAATTTGAACTTTAGCAAACAAGTGGGGAAGGAGAAAGAGTTACACAAAATTGATTTCATACAATAATTTAATTTTGAAACAAATATTTACAATGGTTTTACACAAATAATTTAGAACGAAAGTACAAATTAAAAAAAGCCAAATTTACTACAACTTGAAAACATAGAAATAAAAACGGTGGGTTAAACTAATAATAATGGTCCTTATCGTTTGCTGTTTTTATTGTTGTATTTCGACAAATTTTTCTTTAATTTTATTGCAAAAATATCAAAATACGACAATGAGGACTACGTCAAAGATGATAAAGGTGAATTTAAATTACTTAAATCTGTTACAAATGTTTAAAATCCATTTAGAATATGTTTGGCACCAAATAATTTCGTACTATAGTACGATATCGTACCCAGGAAGAATGATAACGAGATGTATTTCTAGCATTTACACGGAAACATCGATGTACGAGCAATATAACAATCAGTAAAAGACATACCAAGGGCGGCCAAGCAAAACGTATGAGCAAAGGCAAACCTAAACCGATTAACGCTATAATATCTCCCAAATAGTTGGGTTGACGTACACGACCCCATATTGAACCCAATAATAAACGTTTACCTTGGAAGGTATGAATTGTTTCGATATTATAAAAATGAGGATGATTGGGTTGTATACGATATTTATATTTAATTGCATTACTCAAACGTTTCAAAGTCAATCCTAAAATCAATACCGATAATGGTATGTAAACAGCAAATTTACAATTCAAAGGAGTACGATGTTCGTAGAAATATTTTGCTACAGCCGAAAGTAAATACGGTGTTGCAGCGTAGCGTAATAGCAACAAACAGCCAAAACCTTCTCCTTGCAGTTCAAATGAAGATGCCAAATGGTGTTCGAAGACAATCGAATCTAGAATATAAATTAAAAGCATAACCGCACATAATAAAGCAGTCGCATCATATTTTATGTGCGTAAGACTATAAGTGATTGCCTCAAATACTCCTTCGTTTTCCTTTGGTAACCAAAGAAGTTGTACATTTTTATAAATTAAACAAACTGCATACATGAAGGTTGATATTAAAGAAGTTTTGTAAAAAACTTGTTTAAACTCAACAAAACCCATCCATTTGGGATTTAGTTGGCGGCCCAAAGCATAGTCTATCAATATATTCCCCGATTTAGCATAAACATTATGAACGGCTGTATCTTTTTGTCGTAACATGTCAGAGCGTATGTATGCCCATAAAGCTACAACATAAGCGTTTAGTAAACCGTAAACACCAAAACGTAAATAATGTTTAACAACAAAGTCAGCAACGGAATACTTTAAATATTCCGCCACATAAAATGAAATTAAGAAAACTACTGCTATAGGTAAAGCATTAAACTTATATTCTCCAGAGCCAGGTAAACGTACTCCACGACCGAATAGAAATGCCGACAGAAAGAAAATTCCAAAATTGTATGACAAATATGCTCCTACAGCTTGGCCATTAAATATATCAGTGAACCAAAATTTTTTGTCAAGAAATGCTTGTATATTAAGAGGTTTAAATTCGCAATTTTCAGGAGTGCAACACCATTGTAAATAGTATACCAGACAAGGTATAACTATCATTAGTAGCGTAGCACCAAACCAACCACCAAATTCCTTGGGTACTGGTAACTTACGACAAAATGATGGTTGTGCCATACTTGTAGCAGTAAAACTCTTAAAATGTTCATCTTCCTCATGAAAAACACCTTCGTTTTCCTCATATATAATCTCCTCTCTGTCATCATTTACTTCGGAATCAGAAAATTCAGCTTTCGAATAGCGATCATCACCATCATAGACTGAACGTGACACAGAACGACTATAGCGACTTTCTCCCTCAGTATGTTGGCTGGGCGTAAAAGAACCTTCTCGTTCTTTATTACCAGCTGGTGTAAAAGTCTTTGACACTGAACGACGTATATAATCGGCCAATTTATTAATATCTGATGAGTTTGTTGTACGTATTTCAATAGTTTTTTGTGTTGTACTACTATAAGAACTTTGCGTCGATGATGTTGTAGTTATTTTAGCTGGTGCTCTAGTTGAAGTATAAGTTGTTAATGTTGTTGGTAAATTAGTATGGGATACTTTTATCTAAAAAGAAAGACAAATAAAATACAACGAAAAAATTTTAAATTTAATCTAAAAAAATATAGTCGAAAACTTTGTTTTTCATTAAATGGTATCCAATAATGTATAATTTGTCCAATATATTATGGGGTAAGGGGTTGCTTGTCTGTGTCTAAATCTGTGACAATTATTATCTATATTAAAGTGTTGCGTTCGATTATGGCTAAGACTTTTATCTTTTGTTTTTGTTGTTGTTTTGTAGTTATTCAATAAAAACAACAGATTTATTACCTAAAAATGTTTTTACATTAAATTATTTTTTATTAAATAAAATGAGTTTGAAATTTGAGCATGAAGCTCGTTCGAGATATATTGACCACTAGCGTACATACATTTTTGTTTATTTGTTTAATATACAGTTTTGGACAAAACATATGCACGAACTTCTGGTTAATACAATATGTCTCTATAGCCAAAGCAAATACCTTTGGATTTTAAACTAATTTATTTATTTATAAAGTTAATCATCTAAATTCACTAAAAATAAAAAAAAAAAAAACAAAGAAAAAAGGATTGAGATATGGCAATTGAGCTGGATATTACAAAACGTTGGTATATTTGCTTACAAAGCAGTCGTTCAGTTATTTATCTGTGCATTTTGGATAGTTGTCCTGTTGATATCTCCAATCGGCATTTTCTCCTGTGCACGTGGTATACGTATGTATTTCCGGATATCCTTGTAGACGTATCGAAACATTACAATCTTTATTTTGTGTATTGGCCCAATTCCATGGACAGAAATGCGTTCCCACTTGCTTCTTTATGTTTTACCATGTCTTTGGTATACCGAGGATTAAGACGTTGCCAGTTTTATTCAGCTTAACAGTCTAAATCCATAAGAATGTCTCACATTTAACTTAGACCCATCAGAGAATAGTACGGTCTTCCATTAAAAGTATACCTTAGTTTACTTACTCCTTTACAAGTTCAATTCTGACCAATCTATTTTTGGCATATATCTTTGCTGATATAAAGACAAACTTTTTATTAAGTGCAATATCGCCAGGTCGTTTCGTTTGCTGGTTTTTATTGGTCTACTAGCCCTGTGTATGGTTCTCAATGAACCTGATGAACGAAAACGGCTTATAAAATGTAAATAATACTATGTTGAATTCCAAATTTGTTTGCGATTGATGTCACTGATTCATCTCTATTATAATCATTAATTATTTTTCTTATAATTGCTAAATTCTGTTAGCAATTATTGTAGAATATTACCAAATATTGTTGGCTAGGGACAGAATTTGATAGATTCGGTATGATTATAAAGATGTTGAAATTTTCTCTAACTATTCCTCTAATGTTGAAAAGATCGTTTTTGTTATTGAACGATTTTTGTCGTTGGTAATTTAACTATCTAACTATTTAGCGCTATTATTTTAACGCATGTAAAATAGCTGTTTTGTAAATTTAACATACATTTGTACTGTCACAAATTTCCTTTTCTTTGTTTTTGTATTCTCTTAGTAAAATCAGGATATTATCGTTATAAATTAATAAATCAAATTAAAATTCGAATGAGCTTCTCTATGTTATGAAGATATATGATAGTAAGTGCAAGCTCGTACAATGTTTTTTCCAATACTGTATACATATGTTTGCATGGAAAACAATCACAAAATTTCAATTTATTTTAAAATCAATTTTTCTTCTGTATCATTAATGACGTAAAAGATTAAGTTTTTCAATCTCTTATTTAAATGTACATTCTTATCTCTTATTTAAATGTACATTCATTTTTTATGAAAGCATGTTTAGAATTTTTTAAACAATAATTTAAAATCACTTATCTCTAAACTACATAACTGATAAGGTAATTAACAAAAACATTTTTGTCATTTTTGACGAAATACACATGTTTTGTGTAATATTAAACTACCTAATAAATGTAAAACTTATCATTCATGTGGCAACAAAATAAATGGATTCTTGTTCTGGAAAGTATAGAGTATTTAATCTTTTTTAAAAATAGATCAATCAGTACTTATGCTTTTTGTCCCGCACTGTACATATATTGCAAGTTAATCGTACTAAAATTGTAATTTCATAGGAATTAAATCAAACTTTGTAAGAAGAACCCAAGTCTACAAAACTATTTAGCAGATAAATATATTCTTCTAGACATTTTTACTGTTTGCAAATATTTTCTACTCAATTAACTACTCTTTACAAGTATGGGTAGCAAACAGAAACTTGTTTTTACACTAAATTGTAAGTCGTCAGTCACATAGAAAACAATAAACATAATACGCAAGTATGTACGAAGTATGTTACACACGTATGCACAAACATAAACATGTATTTTAATTAAAATTTTTACCTCAATTTCTTCCTTTGTTGTTGTTAATGTTGGTTCTGCAGCTACTGAAGTTGGCTGTACAGTGGGTATAGTTGAGCGTGGTCTTGAAGATCTACGTACGGGAGAAATATGTGTTCTGCCGGGCGAAGCACGTCTAGCCGGTGATGATCTAGTCCGTCCTGGTGATGATCTAGTTCGTCCTGGTGATGATCGGGTGCGTACGGGTGATGTCCTTCTAGTTGATACTGAAGATTCTGTACCTGCTGTAGAACCTGTGCTAATTGCAGCACTTCTTCTACCCCCTACGTTGCTGGCTGATGTTGTTGCCACTGGTATAGAAGTTTTTGTAGAAGCTTTAGCTGAAACAGTTTCCACAATGTCTCTCTTAGGGCGTTGTCGTGTTATACGACGAGGATTATCCATTTTTCCAATATATTTGAATGATTGTAAGCCTTTTTAAATCCACCTAAAACCAAGTATAAAGTGCACGTGTAAGAAAAAACAAGAAATTCCACTTTTTGTAAATATTGTTGTTTTCGTCATTTATTTTTAGTCGTTCGTTGACAGACGGTCATCATTGCTGGTTTCTATTTCTGTCGTTGAAAGGTTCATTTAGGTTTACGGAACGTTTTATTTTATTTTCCCGCCAAAGCGTCTCGACTGTACTCTCGCTATTTCTGTGCTCTCACGCAGCTTATTTTTCTCTTACATTTTTTAAATTTATATGCTACACGACTTGCTATCTTACCTCCTTAAACAAATTTTTTGTAATAAAACACTTTATTTTTTGCTAATCCTTTTTTAAAATTAATTTAGTTATTTTCTAAATTGTTAAATTTTTTCTTTTCTAATAGTTTAAAACTATTTTTCTTTCACTAAAATTAAAAAACAATTTTTGTGTCGCCCGACAAACAAGCCAAGCCGATAACTATAAAAAAAGTCACAGTTGTATCAATATGCATTACTTTGTGCAGATGTAGCGTTGTAATAAGGAAATTCATTATAATTACACTAAAAAAAATATTGAGAAATTGTACAATAAATACTGCTTTACGTTCCACATTCTTTAAGTTAAAACGTGTTTTAATGTAACGCCATAACCACTAATTAAATACAGTGTTGCCTATAAGATTGTTTTGTTACGTTAAGTCACGCCAAATTGAAGCCGAAATTGTCAAGCATTAAGTATTTCAATATTATTTATTGTACGATTGCAGTTTCTCTACTTATTCTCTGTCTCTTAAATGCTGGGCCAGCAATATGTTCTCTAGAAAATTGGAATAGATATTTTCCTGTCAACCGGCTGGTGGCAGATATGCAGTCCATAAGGTACAGTGAATCAACGATGTGCAATTATTGTTATGGAGAAGGTAGCAACTGCAAGGCACTTGCTGATTCTATGTCTTGCGCTATCAGGGCTGAATTTGATGGTTCTGGGAAGGCACCATATGGACCCTGAGCTGCTGTCTCTTAATTTTAATATGTCTAAAGGCTGTTGTCGCATTAAAAAATTATATTATATAATTCAAGTCGCAGAACCTCTTCAACTTACCGGATTAACGAAACAACAAGTTGCTGGTAGCTCTAACAGGGGCGACAAGATTCCTATCGGAAGATCCATAATTCTTCTCAGATGATCTGAGATAGCTCAACATTAATTCAGATTTGTATAGTACTCAATGCAAAACAAGTATCGCAGCCCATCTTAAACTCAACTCAGATGAGCTTTCAAAAAGTCTTTTACCTCCTATATGGAACGAACTATTGAATAGACGTTTTTATGGCAGATAAATATGTTTTTGTATCTTTTGTATAGTAGTTAATTATATAAGAATTCTTAATATTCTAACTGGAGCAAGGAGCTTAGTCAATGAGCGGGTGAGGTTGAATATTATGAGATGGTTTGGCTAGGATTGAACCCAGGACCTCTTTTGTTTTTAATTGAAAGACTCTTAGAGATTTATGATAACTTTACGATAATAGCTGTTTTCATTATAGTTTTACACAATTTCATCTTCGTAACAGAATTACAAAGTTTAAGGAAGAAGAAAACTACTTTTCTTTCTAACAGAATGTATTTTAATACTTTAATTCACCTTTTAAAGGTACTTAAAAGTCTTATTATTAATGCCTCCTAAAAAACAAATTTTTAGTTCTATTAATCAAAATTGGCGTCCTCTTTTATTTTTTGACACCTGCATTTTTTATGCTTTTTATTGATTCGTTAATAAAAATATTTCATTACTTTTTCAAAAATGTATGAACTACTTTACACTTCTGTACATGATTGAAAAAAAACCCGTTTTTGGCACCTAATAATACAACTGTGTGTTTTTTTTTTTGTTGCGCATCAACTCTCTTTGCAGAAGAGTTAATTTAGTCTGCAAAAGAATTCAACTGACAGCTGCAAAGCTGTACAAGAAAAGACAAATTTATTTCTGTCTGTGTTTTTATGTAAAAATAAAGAAAAAAAGTATTATATTTGTCATAATTGAATGTAAGTAGATTTTTGGATAATAACAAAAAATAAACAAAGACAAGGAAATCATTTTTAGATTTTCAATTATTTTATATGTGTCTAAATTTATTGTGCAATATAAAATAGAAAAAAATTAATCAATTTCCATTACATCTTTTCTTCTCTTCCTTTATTCTAAATTTACGGGGAAAAAATTGTTTTTGGCAACGAATACTCTCTTTTCCGAATTGAGGATGCCCTATGCCCTAAAAATATATATCACCTAAAATCTCTTCATATATTTGTATGCTTATGTGTGTGTGTGTGTGTAAAAAAAACATTCGCTAGAGAATACAAAAAAACTACTGTGAGGATATCGGAGCCAAAGAATTTCCAAGTTTTATAGAAAATAACAAAGAAAATGGTTACACCACAATCTCCCTCCCGCATGTTTAATGGTCTCGATGAAGATATTTACAATGAAGCCAAGTATGCGCATGAAATCAATGATAAAATGCGTGTTCCCAAACGTATTAAGGCAACGGGCGAATACTCAGACGACGATTGTTTACTTTCCAATCAGAATGGCATGATCAATTCATGGAATTATCATGACAAAATCGATATGAATGTACCAGATCGTATAGTTGTTTTAGGTCATAATCAACATCTTGAAACACGATCAGCGCCTCGTGAAATTCAATTGGAAAATTCAATTTTACCTAAAAATCCTTCTGGCTTAGTGCGAGTACAAACACCTCCACGTACCATTACTTTGAATGAACATCACTTTCCATCGGCCTCCGAAGAGAGTTCACCAAATAAATTACAGAATGGCGATGAGTTGGATGATGATTTCGATGATGACGATGTTGAGCGTCCACCACCATATGTGAGGGCAAATGGTCTTTCACATGCCGTAGTGGGCTTCCATACAAACGATGCTAATTCAGTCGAATCTGATTCACAGGTAAGTCTTTATAATCAATGATGATTTAATTACATGTGCCGATTTTGTAGATTCTTGCGTGTTTTATGATAAGAAATCAGATTTTTTGATTATGTTAGAATATGAGGTAGAACAAAAAATATATATGTTTTGCTAAGGTTTGCCAATTAGATAAGATAATTAAATAAACTAAAATATTGGTAGTGCACAACATCTGATAGAAAACCATAACGTTTGACCCACCTTTTGGTTAGAGTATAATTTTTATGGGTAATAGTATTAAAACTAAAGCTTTGCTTATTTATACAATAAAGGCTATTTTCAGTAGCGAATTTTTTTTTTTTTTTTTGCTAAAAAAAACAAGTTTTAACAAAATATAATATGTTGTCTTAACGTTGGAATTGGTCACAAAACATCTTTAAAAATGCTGTTTTAAGTCTCGGTTCATATTATAGAAATTTTTGTTCTAAAAATGTATTTTAATATCTTTTATATTGTTAACAAACTTTAAAGTATTGTGTAGTGCTTTGGCATACATACACTCTGGTGCGGTATTATAGCCTACAAACTTTTTCAACAGTCCTTGTTTATAGCGGTAAACTTAAAATTTTCAATGATGGCAAATTTAAGGCAGTATAAAAACACTAAAAATTTGGTAGGTTGTACACAAATATCTCGATTTGATTCAAATTTATCACAAAAAATACAAGTTTTTATTGGATGAAAAGTTATAGTGGCACTCACAAATTAACGCAAATAAAATAATTAAAAGTGTACTTTATGACTACAGTAATTTATGAGGAAAAGCCTTCCAAACTTGAAACAGTAAGTGCTAAGTTGACACACCTTGGCCGTCTGTTTCCGGAGCATAGATCTGATTGTCGTGGGAATATCAAAAATTTGTTGTGGCATTCTGTGCACAAGATTTATACAATTTTTGCTGCTTTTAGTTACGTTATGGTGTCGTATTGCTTGTTACCACTAAAGATTTAGCAAACCATGATACCCTATATATATGCTGGCCATATGTGGTGTAATTTGCTACTTCAACCATAATACTACTGTTTCGAAAAGAGGTCTTATCCTGCCGAAAGACACATATTTCGGCACAGAATGCTTTCCGAACAACCAAAGCCGAAATTTCGTTTCGAAAAATGCAATTGCCGGCTTGTTCACTCGATCAGATAAGAGCCCATTAGAAAAACCGGTTTTTGAATAATGCGCAAAACTGTGTTTAAAAAAACAATTTCGGTTTTTGTATATAAAGTTTATGTTTTAACTGAAACAAAAAATCCAAAAATTATACCTGCTAATGTATTATGAATCTAAATTTGTCATCATTATAAGTACCTTAAGGTATCAAAAATGGTTTTTTACTGTTAACCCAAGATTTTAAAAGTATTTCGAAAATGTCCAAAATATAATATTGTTTTACTAGATAGCACGTATTAGAAAAATAGTATCACATCTTAGGTATATCAAGTTCATTTTTTTCGCAGTGTTATTTACGCCATGTCTTAAAATTAATTAACAATGAACCTTATCGTGAAAAAAATTTCACGTGAAATCTGCTCCCTTTTCACCAAATTCTGACTTAGCTTTTTGTTGTACAAAAGAATTGTTTATTTGAATTTTTTTTTTTCGTTTTTTATTTACGATACGGACGAATATTTATATTTGTTACTTTTAATACGATAACAACGGTTTAAATAGCATTAAAATTATGTTTGAAAAAGTCTTAAAGAGTAATCTGGCCACCCTTCTAACTTGTTTCAAATATTTTTTTTCTTCAATATTTTCTTTTTTTACATTTCAAATTTGTTTTGATATTTTGCCAAATAAAATAATAATTAAAAAAAAATATTTTATTTTCACGAGCTTATTATAATTTTAAGAATTCTTTTCAATTATATCTTAATATATTTTGTATACATATTGCGAAAAGCGAAAATATAAGAAAGAAATGGTGCTCAGAAATTTTGAGGTATTATTTTTTATGACTCGTTCATAAAAATGCTTTAATATTTCTTTCCAAAATCTCTTGTAATATATCAGTCAAATATTTCTCTTCTTTTTGCATTGTAGTTGACAACTGGTGGTGCCAGCAAACGTTCACAAGCCTTGATATACAATCCAAATGATACTTCCATGGTAAGTCAACGGGAGGGTACACCGATGGGAGATTTAACGCCACATGAAGAAATTTTATATTTAAGACGTCAACTGGCCAAACTAAATCGTCGAGTTCTTAATATAGAAATTGGCAACGAACAACGCCTACAACGTGAAAAAATCGTTTACTGCTTAGGTTTGGCTTACTTTGTCTTAAAAGCTATCTTGTGGCTAAATCGTAATTAAATTCAAAGATAAAATAAAAAAGAAAAGAAAAATATATAGATATATAAGATAATTCATATATGTATGTGTTGATGATAAATTAAAAAATTATTGAAAGGTGCTAGGAGGAATATGTAACTTGATTAATGAATGCTATATTATACGGTCAGTTTGTGAATGATGTCTGGGTATGCTAAAAATTGACACACACAATTAAGCAATATATATACATATACCCCATAAGCATTTATGTTGCAGAACGGAAGGAAGGAAGCACTTTTTTACTTATACATACATATGCATAAAAACAAATTTCTTAACTTTTTAACGTTTATCTCCTATTTTTTGCATTTTTAGCCCTTTTGTTTAATTTGTTAAGTTAAATTAATTGATTCAAATTTAATCGGATTTTTAATTAAAATACATCCACTACTAGAAGCTGGTCAAACAATGTATCTCATTTAAACCTTAGAAATCATACATAGGTAATAAAATGAATAATTAAGCTTTTCGAGAATACATAATACCTTAGAAAAAAAATGCGGATTTTTTGATACATTTTTATTATTTTAAATAATTATATTTATTTTTATAAATAATTTACACAAATCTGCCCTTTTTGTCGTACTAAAAAAAAAACAAAAAAACAACTTAAATATTTATTTTACACTGTTATAAAAATGTTAACCACCATAATGTTATTTTTCGAAAACTACTTATGTATTAAAATAAAACTGAAAATGAATTTGATATAAAACATTTTGTAAATTACTTTTAAATATTGACATGTTATACTACGATTACGCAAGAATACATACAAAATTGTAACATATTTTTTGCATTGAGTTATTTTCTCCTTAAGATTTCGTAAAGTACTTGTTTTTTATTTGAGCACAATGCTAAAGTTTGGTTGAAATTTAAAGTAAATATATCTATTTTCGAAAAAAAAAAATTAAATTAATTGTTACCACACCACGTGTCTGTTTTAGTTGATAAGATTTAATTAATGAGTGACGTTATGTGAATTATTTTACGAAGTATACAGTAATTACGATTTACTTTTGTAAGTCTGGACTAAAAATATGATAAAAATAATCAACGTTTTCAATAAAGCTAACTAACTCATCAATAGAATAAATATAGGAAAAATAAAAAAAATAAAAATTTTAAAAATATTTGTTTATTTTTAACATACCCTTAATAGAAAGATAGCTGTTTTGAAACATTAAGAAGTACTTTTTCTGCGTTTTTACAGATTCTATATAGCCTATGAAATAGTTTATTCAGTCGATTAAATACGGTGCTATTCTTTTCGCACTCAAAATTTTGTATGGGGACCTATCCTGAAAATCATGTAATTTCAAGTCACGAACGATTTCTAAAACACTTCGACAAAAAAGTGATTTCCAGAACATATCTGTATGTATATAATTAGGCACATGCCCAGCAAGATTTTCGCCACATATACATTTCTTTGATCCAAGATCACTGACAATGTAAGTAGGCCCTGTATACAAATTCTATTTACATTTAGACAGGGTTGGCCTAGACCGTCAGATGGGTTCGACGGAAGTAGGATTGCAGATTCAATACTGTAAAATTGTTGACATTTATAAAAAAATGTTAGTCAAAAATATTGAGTGCTTGAACAATTTCGGTTACATATTGTCTGTAGATGGCTTTAAAATGTAATATTTTTGGTAATATTAATTGCATCAGGCCCGAATGATTACGGGCGATGAAAAGTGGTATGACAATAATGCGCGAAAAAAATCATGAATGAAGCAGCATGAAGACTAACAAAAGTAATTCTGTGTGTACAGGAAAAGAATTCAATTAAAACGGACAGAATTAATCAATAGAAAAATACGTTTTAAAAAATCTTGAAAACCCATATTTTTTCTTGATTAGCTAAGAATCAAAAAAAAAAAAAAAAATTCTTGTAACTCAAGCGAAATCAAGGTCGACTACAATCTAGATGGTAGAGACATTGTAAGCGAGGTTAGATGGGTCCGAAGGTACAGACATTGTAAGCGAAAATTAGATGGGTCCAATTTTCCAGACATTGTAAGTCAAAGTTGGATGGGTTTGAACTGTCAAATATTTATCAAAAATTTAATAATGATAATCGAGCTTATGGAAATAATCCATTCCATATAGTCTGCTGCATGTACTACACCACGCACACGGTCCGTCCAGTTGTGCTTTCAAAAACACTTTTTAAATTTTATTTGGAGTTATGAATTAGAGAGCCAATTACGATAAGAAGTTGTCGTACGAACATAGCATAATAATTACTTTGTACAGGAGGAAATACCACTATTCTATCAAGGATTACACTATATTTTGTCGGCTACTCGCTGTTTTAAAAATAATTTTCGGTCCATCTCACTGTACTGTTTTGGATATGCGTATATGCTTTTACTAAACATCTGGTTGTACATTTTCAAATGGACATGTATTAGATCAGCCATATTCTGCATTTCGATTCATATCGAAATTTTCTATATTTTTTAGCGAACTTCCTCTATCATCCATTTTTTTTCGAAACACGAATTTTCAATCGATGCCCAACTGAATAAGGGAACGTAACTGAAATGCAGCATAGGGGAGAATGTATGTTCGTAAATGCATCACATTTAGCGCTTTAAAACAGGCTAAATTTACTAATTTACTACAAAATTTATTTATTATGCAGCGCAGTGTGCATTTATGAACAGGCCCGTAATTAAGAAATTTTATGATTGATTTCTTGGACATCAGACAGCCTTATTTAGTTCATTCTTCTATTGTAATATGGTAGCTTTCTACCCGCTTCTAATTGACAAACTTTTAGACTTGTGATATTTGATCATATGTTATTTATTAATCGAAATCGGTTTGCTGTTATATTAAATGAATCGGAATCGAGTATATTTTTAAGTTTTGACAATTAGAGGAATGATGAGAGGTCGCTATGAGAACAAATGAAAACAATTTCAACTACTATCAATTAGTGCTGAAACGTATAGCCTACTCGGCTCGTCGCGTGCAGTATAATCATTTGTGCCGAAGGCTGAAAATGTTATTTTTCGAAACCATTTTTAGTTTCTTTTCAACCGCTTAAAAATCACAAACAGTGCACATATTTTACGATGATTTTAATATAATAATTTTCGTCTGATTAAATAGATTTGTGTCCATGAATCTAATCTTCCTATTAAGCTAAACAACTTGATGTAAAAAGTGATAAATAAGTAATAAAATTATATCAGAAGCGACCGGTTTTATGTTGGCACGGCACCTGCATACTTCTGTAATTAAATTTTTCTAAATTGAATGCCGTCAGTTCAGGAAAATAATGTTTTGCTAGTTTATCTTAAGGGGGACGCTTCCGGGACTGAAGAGGATAGCAACTTGAAGTTTTACCGTAGTCTTATCTCGACTATTTTTTATCCTAGACAAAAAACAAAATTCTTCTTTAAACGAAATACGGTATCGACAACGCCAAATGTAATAAGGCTGAATGTTGCTGGTGAAGTAGCTCGTAATGTGTACTGTCCACATTCGTTACAGATAAAAAATTAAGCAATATGTATAGGATTTTTACTAAGTGATTCCGAAGTAATTTAAGCACGCTTGGCTGGGCAGGTGTTTTTTTTTTTTTGCGTTATGCCGTCAATGAAGTCATTAAGAATTGGAGCGCCTACATTATATTGATCTAAGTTGAGCCAAAACTACTCTGGTTTGTTTGGGCAGCTGTCGTTCTTCTGCTAGGTAAATAATTTCACTTGGTAGTAAATTTAAAATGTTAATATCTAGATAAACACTGTGTGATGGTTAACATTAAATTACTATCTATCATAAGTTTTTAATCCTCCTGCGAATTTTTTTAACATTAAAAGACTAGTAGTTTATTCTTATATTTTTATTTAATAATTTGTTTCATCCTCTCCTCTCCGTTCTTTTTCTATTTTATAATTCTTTGTTAATTTTATTTCAACACATTTATGTAATTATATTCAATGACTAAACGATCTGTTGTATTTATATTTAAAAAAATAACTTTAAAAAGTAAGATTAAATGAAGTACAAACTAATGAATTTGTGAGAATATAAATTAGATATACAAATGAATTTGAAATATTTATGAATAATTAATTGAATGTAATGTCAATATGTATTACGATTACAAAATTTATTAAACTTTTTTTTAATATAAATTTTTGTAGACATTTTTAGAGGTATATTAGAAAAAAAATATAATACAGATTATTATCAAATAAAGAAATCCATTTCATTTTTATTTTTAAGAATATTTAGGGATGAGTTTTTATTACTGTTTTAGATTTTAACTTTGTTTTATTTAATCTTAAGAAAATGCATATTAATTATTTTAACAAGTTTTACACTTTTTTCTTCATTTTCTATACAAAAAATATTTAATAGACTATTTATTTATATTTATATATATATAAAGAAAACGTGCAGCTAATACAAGAGCACTTTTTTCACTCGTCGTCTTTCTGCAGGCTAGGTTTATTTTCTTTTTTTTTTTGTTTGCTCAACTTTTTGAGAAAGAAATCTCTGATTTGATAACTTTAGAAAATTATATATAAATTTCAAGTGTATTGTAAAAGAAAATAAACAGTTTTTTCCAGTATTTTTTAAAATATATTTATATATATGTTATGAAATTAACATTAATTTTTTTACCTTTTGTATCAAAAGTTAGAAAAAAAAAAAAAAAAAAAGCATTTTTTTTTTTGTATTACTGAAGAGGTGTGGTGGTTACACACATTTTTTTTAGAATATTAAATTAACAATACAATTCTCATTGAGTTAGATTTATTCTCTAATACTTAACATGAAAATTTCAAGAATAAAACATAAACTGCCAGAGATGTGTTGTGATTTAGACTTTTAAAAAAGAGTAGATATCTTAAAATTAAGCATAATATAATAAACAGTTTGGTAAAGTTAAACTGTTGTCGTTGTTACCATTGTATGTTGCTTTTGAATGTTGTTAGTTGGTTAGCACTACATCATTATACAAATTTGGTGGGAATTTGGCAGTAATTTTTAATACCATACAACATAAACAGCAACAACAACAGCACAACAAAAATTACAAATTAGAACGTTTTTTTTAACATTGTTTTTTTTTTTTTAATATGTTAATTGATTATTAATAATTGTTAAATTAATTTAATTGTTGACTTGCTGCTGCACGTTGTTTGCGCGGATTTTAAATATATATTTTTTGTTTTCTAATAATTTAATCGCTTTCATCTTCTTCATCATCATCAGAGTCTGCTTTCTTACTCTTTTTCGCTACTTTTTTGCCAGCCTTACCACGTTTCTTACCACCACCATTTGCTGTACTGCCACCATTCGCTTCGAATTCTTTGACAGCATCTTCATAATCTTCCTTAGCTTTGGCAGCTTTCGCTTCCCATTCCTATATGATGATGTTTAAAGTTAGAACAACACATTATATGATCATTTATTTTATATGTATATGTAAAACTTACAGATTTATCTTTCATGCCGCGCCATATTTCGCCACCTTTTTTGGCAATTTCTGTAACTTTAATGCCGGGATTTTCGCGTTTAATACCTTCGCGGGCAGAGTTTAGCCAAATCATATAGGCGGAGAGAGGACGCTTTGGTTTATCTGTCATTTTTATGTGTGTTTAGTTTAAAACCTTGTATTAAACGTAAAAAAGTGAGAGCTAGTTGAAGCTAGTTTTTCTTAATCTAAAAACGAACGTTATAAAGAAATTTGTATAAATTATATAAATTGGTAAAATATTATAATTTTGTAGATTTTTTTTTTAAATTTATTATTAAATCGTGTGTTTCCTTTGATGTGCTGGTGGTGGTATGACAAAACTAAAAGTTACATACATTTTCTTAATACATAACAGTGCGCAATACTTTACAAAAACAAAACATGGGAAAAATATTGTAATTACTTTCTTGGAATAATACAATTTTCCTTTAATTTTCTTTCTTAATCTATACTTTCTAAATTATTAATTTTTATTTTTATATTAAAACACAATTCTTTTAAAGGAGTGTGTTTTACTGCCTATAGGTGTTTTCAATATAATAAAATGTTATTTTAAGTAATGGCTTGTGCTTTTAAATTTCGCGCTTTTTTCAAATTTAAAACATTTTTTTTCTGTCCGACAACTTTATATTATAATTAAGCAAATTTTATATTTGAAGACACTTAAATACATCCAATTTTTTACAAATATTTCTGTTTTTTAAAGAGCGACTTAGTTTCGTTCTACTATTAAGCAAAACTCACTTTTTAATTTGAGCAACTTTAACAAATCCCTTCTAATTTGCTAAGCAAAAATATTTAGTAGACCTGTTTCCTTGAGATCCTTAACTTCAACTGTACTGTGAAGTAAAATTTTCAATATTTAGGTGTGAGTCTTGTTAAGCTAAAAGAAATTCGGTAGAGTAGCATAGAGGTATATATAATTTTATATTAAATGTCATATACTCTTTATAAATGTACCTATAAAACAACACACCAAGTAAACTAACCACGTACGGTTTAAACAAAAATGGTGGTAGTAAGAAAAAAAAAGAGTATTCAACGATAAAGAATAAACGAGTGAACGAAGTTTGAACAAAAATTCAATGTAAATCCTCACACAGTACCACAGACAGCAGAATAGCAGCAAAATGCCCCTGCCGCCAGATAAAATAGAATCTGCAACATGTATATATAGAAAGAAAACACAGGCAAAAGAATGAACCATAAAAGCAAAATAAAGGAAACTATGGTCCTATAATGAAAATAGTGTTAGTGTGGATGTTTTTCTTTTTGTTCCGACATACAAAATAGCATATAAGAACATTATGAAAGAAGTAGAAACGAACCCCTGCGTATGAGTGTATAACTATTAACAGCAGATGCTGCTTATTACTTCTACTCAATACTAAACACACATATTGTTCGCTTTAAGTAAAAAAAAGAAAAAAAAATTTTTTTTTGTTCGTTTTAATATTTGTTTTTAGTACACACACAACAAATTTGGTCTATAATACTTCGTTCGATTTGTACCAGTCAAAAGCCAAAGAGCAGCACCAGCAGTAAATGCTGCCTTCAAAAGGCTTTTGAAGTGTGCAAAACGTTGTATGTAGGTAGTAAAATACTCTTTGAATAAATCTCTCTATAAGGAAAGTTTTTGTGTCCACCATCGTACATTTAGTGAACATATATCTACCTACAGTGTGTTTTGTATTAAGGCTAAGCTGTACACAGAGAAAAAGAGTAATAGAGACAACACGACAAGCAAGCACTCAATGCATGTTATGCGTTTTCTTCCTTATACCTCTCCTCGTATATAATATTCTATAAGAAATACCAGTCTTTCTCTATATACACTATACCTATAATAAAGATTATAGTTTTAACATGCTGCTTGCGGTCGAAAAATCTGTATACAAGAAGAGAACGAGCATCAGATCGTTTTATATAAAAGATATAGCAAAATAAACTAAAGAATAAAATCATAAAGCAAATGAAAGAAACATAAACAAACTAAAAATGTTGTAAACAATTGAGTCTTTAAAACGAAAAATGTGGGAAACATTTAGTTATTGTATTGTACTTATATTGCCGAATGAAATTTTGGCGCCGAAATTGTATTCGTTTGTAGATTATTAAAGAAACTAGCTATCAAAACAAAATGAATAATAAACAATAATTTTTTCAAAATGCACAAAAATTGCGCCAACGGCATAATAGATGATATCAGACAATACCATAAGTAATTCTAAAAGCTATTTATGTTTAAATTAAACTTGATAACTCGAAGCTTGAGTATTCCATTGATGTATACTTTTGGTTATCTTGAGGTATGTATACATACTTAATTTGAAGTACAATACATTAAAAAGTTATTGTTTAAATGTAAGCTAAGTTAACCTAAGCGTTATCATAGAATGTTTAAGACCATGCCCGAAGGAGGTAAGAGCTTGAATTGTATGACCACTTAAAAATTAATGGCTGTGACATAGAATGTGTTCGGTGTGGACATTTCTAAGATTTGTTTATTTATATTTTCAAAGCCTTTGGTCCGATCGTTCTTTTATTTACTAAATACAGTAAAAAAAAATCTGGCGAGGCTTTTTTCCTTTTGTTGAATGCATTCTGACAAAAAGCCTAGGGGATTGACATAGTAGATGTTCAACTGCCATTTCCTTATATATATACTTATGTATGCGCCGCCTAAATATTACCAAATCCATGTCAAATCCATTTAGCAAATTAGAGAATATTGGTAGGTTCCATGTCCGAAAGGGAGGTAAGAGCTTGAATTATGCCAAAATAAAACTCGATGCCTTTGCCAAAAAGCTTAGGCCTTATCCTCACACATGTACGTATGCTCTGGCTAAATATTACCATCAAATCTTGTTACAATTTCAGTATTTAATGAAGATAAACTTTTGATTTTTAAAACTACTTCACGCTCCCAATTTATAGGAATGAAAATTTTTGCACAGATACAAGGCGAAGTGGTTTATATATATTCTTAAAATATAAAGTTTTGGGATATAAGGCCTATAATCATATTAAAATAATTCCAAATATGTTTTGTAATTGCGATTGGAAATCCATTACAGCTACATGACTCTTCTGAAATAAGGATTTTCAGTTTTAGCAAACTTAGTTCAATTGTCTTGCATAAACCACTAACTCAATGTTTATTCTTTAGAAAACTGTGGCATTTCACTCTGCAGAAAAACCCACATTTTCGATCAGAAATCAATTAACACATTTAATTCATTTGTAGAACCACAAACTGTTTTGAAAAAATCAAAGGCTAGATAGGGTCCTATGTAAATAAGGCACGAATCGCACGCGTTTTTCATTTTAGTTTAAACAAAATAAAGGCGGCTTATCTTAATAGGATTATTTCTAATAATTTGTGGACCTACTGCATAAAGATATTATTTTACTTTATTTTTCAAAATTTTACAAAATAGCAAGAAATTTGAAACAAAAAGAAAACCGTTGATGAAACAATTACAACTTTAGAAGGATAATTAAAAAGAAATTGCACAACAAATGCTGACATGTGAGCATCTGTAAATTTATTCGTTACAAAAAATTTTACACTTTACAACACTTTTCCATTTATGTAGTTCCTTTTAATAACAGTTAACACTCTCTTTAATTTCTCAATAAACATTTCTGGCTTTGTCATACCCACACTTCTTGAAAAATGGCGCCAAAACAAAAACAAAGAAATACAACAAAATGTAGAGAAAAGATAAAAGAAGCCTAGGAAAACGTTTGGGAATTTTAGCATAATTGTTAAAATAAAATTTATGCAGTATAATAAAAAAGCCAGCCTATTGTTCTTATTTTTCCTCAAATGTAACAAAAATCAAACGATAATTAAATATTTCTCTGATATGTAACTTTCGGGCACAAAATAAACCGGTTAAAAATCAATATGGCTGGCCGCTGCCAAAGGTTTTTTCTTTTTTCCAATTTTTTTCTTTTACAATATATAAAACATGTTTATCTCATTAAAAAAAAAAACAGATTTTTACTGCAAAAAAAACCTTATAATTTGCTAACAAATAAAAATATAAACTATTTTATTTAAACTGTTTCCGAAAAGATCTCATTTCAAATTTGTCATTTATCCTACCGCCGCTCACAGACATCACATACAACCACTTGAGTTTTAATTGTTAATTTTTTCTTACCTAGAAGTTCACTAGATCTTTATTTTAGAACAATTTGTAATTTTTTCCAACTTTTCTAAATAAAACACCGGTTTTTATTTAGAATTCTTTTTTAAATTAACACTAACAAATTGATTCACTTTGAGAGTATTCCACTGACTGTACTTGCATATAAAATTTTTGTACAAAGCCAAGCTAATATTCGCATTTCACTTGTTCAAGCAGTTGCCATCTGTTTTTTGCACTTGTTATAAATTAATGCTGCCATACTAATAAAAATGTGTGCTTAGCGCACCGTTGTATTTTAGAAAATTAACCGGCTGATATGGTATGTTGTCGTCAATTTATAGAATTGTAAACATATGAATGGACAAAACCTTTTTGGATCTTTAAAATATGGCATTTACAACAGATGGCGTATCCTTGGCACAATGCTTATGCATTTAATAAATTATATGGTAATCCGGTGGGTAAATAAAAGTTCAAATGGAAGAAATAAATCATTATTTGTTTGAGGTTTTGCGCGCAGAATGTTTTGTGCGGAAAAAAATTAAAACAATTAAACGGAAGAAAAAGCATGCCCAGTTAAATGCAGAAAGCTCAAAGATGTCTCTTCCATTTGATAACTATGTAACTTGCAAATAAATGCAAATCACAATGAAAACCAGTATGAAGACGCTAAATACCGGCTTTTGCAAAAAAGTATTGGTTATTGTAATTTTATACAATTTCAAAACAATTTATATCAAATTTTCTGCCCATATTGCCGTTCTCATCTTAGTTTGGTCGTCTAATGCTGAATTCATCGATTCAGTTACTGCATATAAAAAAAATGATGTTCGAACAAATTCAAATTCAGCTTCAGACGACCAAGCTAAGTTGAGAAAGATAATGGCATTGGTAGTTATCAAATGCCAGAATTTGCCTCTAGCTTCGTTTTGGAGTCGTTAGCGCCTATTTAAAAAAATAGACATATTTGATAGGAATTATGGCAATAAAAATAATATATGTATATTACATAATAATAGTAAAACAAAAGTTATAACTTGTAACGTTCTTCAACTTTATTTTTATTATTTTTAATAATTATTAAATACATTTAAAATCATTTACTCTATTTACATGTTGTTTTTGGATATATTTTACTGTTTCGAGTCGACTTTTTGCCCATATCGTTCGCTTCGAATTATAATTTTGCCTCGGCTTTGGCGGCTGGCTTTTACTTCACATTCCTATTATGATATTTCAAAAGTAAAAACAACATATGAGAAATATGTTTATAAAATTAAGATTTTAACTTAACTTACAGATATTTCTATCACACTGCACCATATTTCGCCAACCTTTACTACTTCTGCATTATAAAACTTTCGCGGGCAGAGTTAAACCAGAGCATATAGGCGAAGAGAGGACGCTTTAGTATTGAAGAAATACAAAAACATTTTTTTTAATTATATTTTTTCAACATAATCTCCTTTTAGCTCGATACATTTCGTCCAGCGATTTTCAAGTTCTTTCACTCCTTTCAAATAATAAGAGCTCTCAAGGCTCTCAAAATAAGTTTTTATTCCAGTTATAACCTTTTCGTCTGAATAAAATTTCTTACTAGCCAGCCATTTTTTCAAATTTGGAAACAGAAAATAATCGCAAGGTGCTAAATCTGGCGAATATTCTGGATGGGGTAACAGTTCGTAGCCTAACTCACGGATTTTTGCAATGCTGACTACACACGTTTGCATTCGCGGATTGTCCTGATGGAACAGCACATGTTTCGTTGCTATATGAGGTCGCTTTTGCTTTAGATCGGCATTAAATCTATCCAGAAGCTTTGAATAGTATTCGCCAGTAAACATTCTATCATCTTTAAGATAATCAATGTGAATGACTCCGCGTTCATCCCAAAAAACTGTGACCATTATTCTGTTGGGTGATATACCCACCTTAGTCTTCTTTGATGCAGGTTCATCAGATTCCTCTTTGGCCTCTGGTGTGTTGTAATAGATCCATGTCTCATCCACAGTTACATAACGGCTCAAAAACTCATCAGGATCGGGCATAAACATCGTCAAACACTCCTTGGATGTGGCCACACGATTGTGCTTATAATCGTCTGTGAGCAATCGTGGCACCCAGCGGGAGTAAATCTTTCTCATATCTAAATATTTATGCAAAATATGATGTACCCGCTCCGTTGAGATGCCTACTGCCTCAGCTACCTCACGCATTTTCATCCTACGATCATCCAGAATCATTCCATGGATTATATTGACTATTTCTTGTGTGACGACCTCTTTAGGTCGACCTGTACGTTTGGCGTCATCTGTACTGGTACGACCACAGCGAAACTCAGTAAACCACTTTTTAACCATTGAAATTGATGGTGCGGAGTTCCCATAGTACTTATTAAGCCTTTCTTTGGTTTCGGTGATGGTTTTTTTACGTAAATAATAATGTTTAATCAGTACCCGAAATTCGCTTTTTTCCATTTCCATTGGAATAAACTATGTAGTCTGCTTTCCTAGGCTGTAAAAAATTAATAAATAGACGCTTGTTCTATATTCGATAGCATTCAAAGTAATAAAGAAGTAGTGTTGCTTTAAAAACTCTGCCGAAAATAAAAAAAAACAGAACAACTCTAAGAGATTGAAGTATATTATTAAAAAATAATTTCTAAGTTCGGCATGTCTTAGTAGTCATCAATTTTAATTTTTACTCCAATAAATAAGAATACGGGTAATTATGTAGACTTATGCGGTCTAGATAGGTTCTGAAAATATAGGCCGTAAATCAAAATCTCGTAGAGTTGCTTTGGCTTGACTTACAATTGGATCCCCGATTATTTAGCTGTATAGCGGGATTAGTGTTACATAATTAAGGTAGGCTAAGGCAAAATGCCGTATAAAGAGACATGAGTGTGTTAAAAAAGGTTCAATAATTTTTATATTCTTAGCTCTTTATACGTTAAGAACATATAAAAAGATACTGTCCTTTTTAGAGAACAGGCTTAACTAACTTTAATGCCATCCAATTGTGTTATTACCGGCAATCTTGTCAATAATGAAAAGCGCTTTGTTATTCTGGATTTGAGGATGTCTTTTTGATTCTTCCTACTAATTATCTTTTTCTCCAATTGATTTTGATTATGTTTTCGAAAAGGTTAGAAAACGATATAATACGTATATTGTTTTTGTTAAAAAAATTAGTTTTAATGGCAACACCACCTTATTAAAAACGCCTTCAAAATAAAATAATCAGGTATGTGATTGAAATCAAAAACGAAAGAAAATCGACTCAAAATCGAAAAAAGATTCGTTTTCAAATCGGTTTTGTTTTAAATCGAATTCGATTTCATTTTCCTTTCCATTCTATGAAAATTTCAACAAAAACAAGTGTGATAAAAAACGACAATGATTGGTGAAATGAAAAGATGCAATTTTTTTGCAAGAAATTTCTTCAAAATGTTATTGAATCATAATAATATGAATACAAATTTTAAGTGGAGTCATTACCCACTGAAAATTCCTTTCGTAAAAAATTCAAATAATTGCCAAAACTATTTCTTATTTTCTTTTTTTATTATATATATAAGACATTTTATTAATAGATAAATAGCATTGGAATACAATTTTTTTTTCCTAATTCACTACTATAGATTTTACAAATCCTGAGTATGCTCTGTGTTCCTGTCCTGAATTCCTCAAGGTGCCTAAAAACACCTCATGGTAGAAATGGTATATCTATTTTTATATTGAATCCACTATAAGCTGGGGGAAACTATATCGCTGAGTTATTTTAACAAATGTTGTACGAAAGCAATTTTTTGTCCCTAAATGTCTTGTATTGAGAAATTAAAAAAAATAATAATAATAAAGTATTTTTATTGTGCCTTATTTGAATTGTACCTTCCAAAAACATAATTTTTAGTGAAGGCAGCGGCTACGTAGGGCAGTTGGAGATACCAACATCAACAGTATATTAAAGGTGATTTTAATAGAGGCACTGATGTCTTAGATACGAATAGACTTTTAATGTTATATCAGGCCACCCTACACTTGCCAAAACATATTCCAAGGTGGGCGAGACGTATACACCATCCACCATCTTCGTTGATTTGCCTAACAATGGACGGTGAACAAGGTCTCCTTGATTAATCCCATGTAATTTTTTCCCAGCAGCTAAGTTGATTATAAAATGACAGACATTTAAGGAACCTTAGGAGTTTTTAAAGGCACAATACGCTGTTGAGGCTTCACATTGTAGGTGTGGACTACCCACCCCAGAACATTGTGTCTCTTTTGGAGCAAAATGTTATTTGTATAATGTGATTCCTTACTCCAGATATTGCACTTATGATCATCACTTAGAGAACCCAGAAATTCAAAAATGATAAATATCTATATTTTGAAATGTTTAATAATTTTTTTTAACAAAAATTTGTCGTATGTGTGTTTGAATTTGAAATAAATAAATATGAAGTTGGTATTTTGTTATGAAACGCGTTGATGCGATTTCAATCACACCGTCAGTTGATTCGTTCGTTTTGAACTTCTATCATATACTTGATTACGACATATATATCGTCATATGAAATCCAAAAAGCCCTAAGTAACAGAAAATTCGAAATGGTCATTTTGATTGATTATAATGCACTCTTTCGAAATACATGTTCACACGAATGATGACACTTTTACAATTGAAACCAACGTTTTTATCGACAATATTCTAAGCTTAACTCAATGGTTTACTTCACATGTTAAAAGGTTTTTTGCTTCTGTAAAATTTTTGAAAAGTAACTTAGGGCTTTTTGGTTTTCATATGACAATATTTATGTATGTATGTATGCTATGAATTGAGTTATTCTGTTGTTGTTATTGTTGAACATGTTGACTGTGTTCCGACTGAAGTTTTAGAGTTATAATTGAGTAAATATGCCTTGATATATGCTGATAGATGTGCGAGCATTGGGATGTAGGGCGGATGGATATATGAATTAGATATTTGTATGAATGTGTAGATGATTGAATGATTTGGGAAGGGGTGTAAAATAATATGAGGTATAAAATCAAGCATTGGGAAGTTAAAGGAAGAAGCTGCCTCTATTGACATAGTCGAAAGGACTAAGGGGTTCAAGTTGGTGTGCATCTTTGGACAATCAAGGACGTGGTGACTCTCTGGGCATAAATTCATTGACCTTGGGCATAATTCAGGCCGTATAGATGTCTGATAACCCGATGAATCCTGACCTAGATAGCTAAGGATAAGCCTAGTCTGAGTTATTGCCGTTATCTACCATTAGCTTTATTAAAGTTCACGAAGCTACTGGTGTATTTGTGTTTATTTTTTGTTGATTTCTTACCTTGACTTCAGTAATCTTTAATGTTTAAAAAAAATTATTGAATTGTTGTCAATTTTTCTATTTAAGCTCTAACTTTAATTAAACAATAATATTTTACAAATAACAAAAATAAATCGATTTGCTTTAAAAGTATTCTACATACTTTGCTTTTTACTTATTTAATGTTGTTGCTTTAGTAGTTGCCATATATATTTACATTTGTTTACAGTCGCATGTTACCATATCACTCTGTATATAGTATTGAGTGTTCGGTTTCAAACTGTCGGTAGATGGCTCTAAAATGTAATATCACTAGTAATATTAATTGCATCAGGCAACACTATAGCTTGTTTTAACGGTACATTTTGAGCTTCATTTTATGAAGACGTTACAAACATCATATTAATCTGCGAATAGTTATTTTACATTTGAAAATAAGTGAAAATTCGGGACAGTACCTACTTTGCTATTCTATGTAGAAAAAGGTAAGAATAATTTGTGAAGTTTACGAAGACAATGCTGTAACTAGAAAAACAGCTGTATAATGTTTTGCTCGTTTTCGAGCTGATAATTTTTATGATCAAATGCACCTCATTACTTTAGAAGTCGATAAAATAATGGAAAAAATTGAGAAAGATTAGCATATAAGCAGCGTGCTCTCTGCTAGTGAACTAGACATTGATTACCCAACAGTTATCAACCATTTTAAACTCTGAGCATCTGCAATGGCATTACGGTCTACAGTGGGTAGAATGGTGGTTCAGATATCATTGTAGTAATGTTTAAGGTCCCGCCAAATATGTCGAGGCGGTAGGTCTTAGGTTACCACTTTATGGTTTGGGTGATTAGCTTGGTAAAATGTCACCTACAATTGCTTGGTCAATAGTTTATTGTGGTGTCTGACCGGCACCATTCTGGTTTCCTCATGGTGATGGCCAATGTTTCGTAATTTTTAACGTGTTATTCTAGATAGTCTGCAAAGATCGTCATTTTGTGTCACTAAAAAACGTGTTCCATATTAAAGGTGCCACTATGGTGTCCTTAGTCATACATTAGGAGGACCACTCAAAATTTTCGGGTTGCGTACACTTGAGATACGCTTGCCTTCGACTGAGATGTCGTTTTCCGACCTTACTTTCTTAGTCCATGATGTAAAGAAAGATCTTAAGGATTTAGCGGGTGATAGTCGTTAAATAATTCTGGCACTTGTGTCATCGTTGTTAACATCATCAGTATTACAGCAGGAGGGTCAGGGAGTATAGCAATATAAATGTTGAGTATAGGTAATGGAACTCCTCCTTTTTGTCTTACGGTACTTACGGCCTCTAAACTCTCCAAACTCTTGTATGTCGTGGAGATAATTCGCAACCTGGCGCTTAATGTCATTTGGAAGTGAAGACCTTAAAATATCATTGATCAGCAAGAAGTAGTCGATCGTAGCAAATGTCTTGGATTAATTCAAGGTAGCCGCTATTATTCGTTGCCACGGTCTCTGCTAATTAAGGCCAATGATGGCCTAGGAGAAAATTAATTTAAGACAATTGTTTTAAGATTCTCAGAAGCCATGTTGGGGAGTGGCAAGGGAGAAGTGCTCTCTCAGTGCTGGCAATACTAGGGCCTCTAAAATCTTTGCTACTGGTGATTGTAAGGAGATTGGGCGCTATGATTCACCTATGTAGCGGGTTTTCTAGATTTCCAAATAGGAATTATCTGGGCGACTTTTAAGATATCTGGAAACACTAGATGGTACATATCGAGAGCTAAAGAGTGCCCAGTTTCTTTAGCATGGGCATAAATGGAGTAGAGAAAAGATTTAGGGGCTCTATATAATACTAATTGTACGGCAATAGAGTAATGCTAGGTGAGGTTCAAGAGGAATTAGCTCCTAACAACATCAGGTATATTATAAAGGGGGGGGGGGCGGAAATTTGAGGCTAGGAAGTAAATTGGCTTAAAAACACATTTTTTTTTGACAAAGTCAGTTTTAATCATACCAATATAAAATATAATTATGGAAATTGATAATGGAATATAATGTCAGGTAAATGTCCACCTCTAGCACGTCGGGGACGTCCGTTCTTTTTACAAAAATTTGAACCACAGTTTGCAACAAAGCTTATCTCGTCAATTCAGCGTCGAATTTAATCATTCAGAGTGTCAGTTGGTTATGGTTTGTTCACGTAAAGCCGGTCTTTCAAATGGCCCCAGAGCAGATAATCCAGCGATGTCAGACCACAAGAGCGAGGCGGCCAATTGAAATCCCCAAATCGAGAAATTTTTCATGCAATAATTGAATTGTTTGGCTGGCGCCGTCCTGCTGAAACCAAATGTCAGTGATGTCAACATTAGCCAATTGTGACCACAAAAAATTGGTTATCATGGTTTGGTAGCGCAGAGAATTCACAGTGACGGCGGTTCCTTGCTCATTTTCGAAAAAATATGGGCCAATGATGCCGCCTAACCACAAACCGCACCATACGGTCACTTTCTTTGGATGTAATGGTTTTTGTTTATGGATTTTGTGAGCCCCATATGTGACAATTTTGTTTGTTTACATAACCGCCTAATTGAAAATGGGCTTCAAGATGATGGGCTAAAGATGATTTTGTTGGAAAATGTGATTCAAAATTTTGTAAAAAGAGCGGACGTCTGCCGATGTGCTAGAGGTGGTCATTTGCCCGACATCATATTGCATTATTAATTTCCTTAATTCTATTTTATATTGGTATGAATAAAACTAAATTGAATTGAATTGTCAAAAAATTTGTTTTTAAGTCAATTTACTTCCTAACCTCAAATTTGATCATCCCTTACTTCACATCACCTAGGATGAAGGATGTGAATTTATTTTTATAAATATATAATTAACAAATTTATATAATTTTGTAATTATAATGCATGTTAAGATGTGTGATAACTGATACCTAAAGTTTTTTCGTATTATCTTTTCTTGCGAAATACTTTTAATCAAATTTCGGAAAAAACACGCAATTTCAAAATAAAATGAGGGTTATCATGCTATGCACCTCTTTGAAATTTGTATTGCCTACGAATGTAGAAGTTGAATTTTTCTTTTCGATAAGGGTTCGACCGGCAACTCTGAATGTAGATTTGAATATATTTAAGAGACCTTTACTTTTTCTAAATATTACCCAAATAATAACAATATTTATTTTTGTTTTTAATAATTTTTTTGGCTTATATTTTTAATTATATAATTGATTTTTTATATTTTTTAATTTTTTTTTTATATTTTTTTTTGTTTTTTTTTATAATTTTATGTGAAGGGGTTTTCCTTTTTGTTTTTAAATTTTCAATCTACAATTACATGTACATTTAAAGTTAAGATTTGTTTTTTGTTTTCATTTGAAAATTTGTATTTTGTTTTTTCTTTTAAACATTTAATTAAATATGAATGAATTTTATTAAAAAATCTGTTGCTTTTTTTTAATATTGTAAATAAAATTTTGTTTAAAAGTCTATTAGCTATATTAATAAAATTATATGAAAATGGTTTAATGGTGAAAAGAAATTGAAAATAATGAAATAATTATTATTGAGAAAATTTAAAAAAACAGTTTGTTGTTGTTATTGTTTTGTTTTTAATTAAACACACATTTAATTGAAATTTTAATTCTCATGTTTATTTTATTTTAAAAAGAATTTTTTATTGTATATATAAAATATACTTAATAAAGATAAGGTTGTAACTATTTTGTTTTTCTTTAATTTAATTATTTTTCATAAATAATTATTAATTTACATTTAATGTTTTTTGTTGTTTATACATATATTTTACTTTATATAAACATAAAAAGAAATTAAGGTAAAAAACAAATGAAAAACTAAAGTTATATAGTAAAAATAAAAAATAGTATTTTAGGAAGGAAATTTTATGCCTGGATTTTATACGTTTGTTTGGATTGAGGGCATAAAAAACTAAAACTGGAATATTGTTTTGTTTTTATATTTCCTATACTTATTGCATTAAACTTATACATTTTTTCTGGGTTTATGTTCATTTTTTGTTTTTTGCATATATTTATACAGTTTTTGTATATAATAATATATATATTTATATATTTATATATATATTTTGTAAATATATGCCACTTAAGCTTACATTTATAAAATGTTTAAAACTTATATTAAGTTAAACATATAAATTAATCTGATTTTGTTTTTTTCTTTTTCTTTTTTGTATAAATAAAAAACAAAACAAAAAATTTTTTTTTGCAGGTTTTAACTTTCATAATTTGCATTAATTTACTCGCTTTCTTCTTCTTCCTCTTCTTCTGAGGTTTCTTTCTTCTTGGCCTTCTTGGCGGGCTTGGCACCCTTGCTCTTGCGTTTCTTACCGGCACCAGTATCGGTACCACCATTGGCTTCATATTCTTTAACGGCCTTGTTGTATTCTTCCTTCATTTTGATGGCCTTTTGCTCCCATTCCTAAAACAAACAAAATTAAAATAAATATTACAATATGTGTGCATATTTATCATTTTATCCATTTACCGATTTATCTTTAATTGCTCTCCATAATTCACCGCCACGTTTAGCGATTTCGGTAACTTTGCTGCCAGGATTTTCTTTTTTAAGTTGTTCACGATGTTCGTTTAACCACAACATATATGCGGATAAAGGACGTTTTGGACGTTCACCAGCCATTTTTTAAAACTTTTTATTTTCTTTTAATTTGATGAATCTGAAATGAAAAAAAGAAATTATAATTTTTAATTCAACTTGAATTTTTATTTTTAAATTTAAAAAAGTCTTAAAAATTTATAAAATGAAACAAGCAGGTCATATGCATCCTTATCCAAAGGATCTTTTATGCAGACTTACAGTGATGACCAGCTATTTAAGGATAACAATTATTTGTAATCTGTCATGAAGTTTAAATTATATGGTTCGGATGGAAAAAGTATGTCCGACATTCATCAAATCAAGAACTTAACTCTCGCTATAGTTTTAAAAACTTTTGTCTAGAATTTGTAAACAGTAATGTCAGTATACAAACAATTGTCCCTAAATAGCTGCCCACCAATGTATGCGTTTATCATTTCAAGTTGAGACTTCGAACACAGTCAGTCATCTGATTTGATGAAAGAACAAATACCTTTTTGGCGTCATTCCCTTAGGAACTTGATGCAAGACCTCAATGAAACACTTAAAGTTCGCTCTTATTGAGCAATAGTAACTTTTGCGATCTACCAGGTGAAGGTAAAACGAACCTCTTTGCATGTCTTAGCCCAGAGGCATTCTATATCTCTCAATCCAGGAGTTAATCTTTCCTCTGGCGTATTTCATAGCGATACCGAGAAATGGTTCAAACCCATCCAGCTCCTCTGTTTTTTTTTCTCCGTCCCCTCTCTAGGGAGCATATTGGGTTTCCGTAAAGCATCGACATTCTTTTGTTTCAGTTTGTTTAATCAATTTGATCTTTTCAAGCTAAGTAGATGATTAATCCACTGTAGCTTCATCCATATGATTTTGCAGAGTGGTGAAGATCCTTGCTAAGTAGTGGTGACATGCGGGAGTTTCAGGGTGCTTCTTCTTTATTTTTTAGACGAAGTTGTCTGGAGGGAAATTGAAGCCTCTTTATTAAACATTCGAAATCACTATTAAATTTTTCTTCGTCATGTCCTCTGTTGTGGCTCGATCCTGTGCCGCTTTAGTTGTTATGCGTGCGCTCTAACCACTACACCACGCCACCCTCCTCCGATTACTAAGCTGTTAATTTTTTTGATACCAGATTTGAGTTTTTAAAGACACTAAATTTCTTTAACGCGCATTTTGTCATTATTTATTAACTGGGTCGGAAAGGCTTAATTGGCTGGTGCACACATTTAATCCTCCATCGAGTCATCATATTCACGGGCTGATGACTCTCCGCTAGGTCCGACAACACATATTGGAATAGTCCCCAAAGAGAAGTGTTCAACTTTATGCATGAAGATATTCCCAATGGGTAGCCGACGAAGCTGTTTATGATCAATTAGTGCTTTATAAACGTTCGGTCACAGAGAATATGCTGCGTCATCTCCTCCTTCCTTGTCCACAGGCGGAACTCCGCATCAGTTACTACATTGAGATTTAACAGCTGATATTTAAGATAGTAGTGGCTCATCAGGAAGCCAATAAGCTTTCTCTTAATTGCCTTACCCATGTGGAGTAACTCTCTATTATAGGTAGAGGGTCTCATCAGCCACTTCTCCTGCCTCAGAGCCAATCATTGTGACTAATATGACGAGCGGAATTCGTGTTCCTACTCATTGATCTTTAGTGGATCAGTTAATACCACTCTACCGATCGTGCTCTTTTTCCACTAAGGATCCTACCAGAAAATATCATATTACGGTTGTTTATTAACGATTAGCTGCTGGAAATTTGATTATTAAGCAGAGGTGGTGGTCAAATAAGCATGCTAACTTATATCATGAGATATAATATTTATAGATAAGATATAGACGATACCTAAGACCTACAGGCTAACTAAATTCCTAAATGTGTCTTCATTTCTCTTATTTACACAGTAAGTAAACACTCGCTTCATTTATTTAGATAAGTACTTCCCCAAAACGTATGGTGAGTGTTTGCAATGCAGCATATAATCAAACCTATATACCTTTTTTTGGTAAAAGGATACCAGTTCAGAAAGTTCTATATACAAATATGTATATTATACATGTATTTTAAACTATATATGTATGTACATGTATACATATTTATAAATTATTATGCATTTCTATAGGATGTATAGCATTTAACCACTAATTAAATATTGACTTTAGGTTGACGGTATATAACACTTTTTTGAGTGTATAAAATGCATATATCAATTGATATATGAACAAACGCACGCAAATACATAATAATTTTATGTAAATACATATAAAATTTTACATAGGTAAGTATTATTTATTTATTCGTATACAAAAGCTGGCATAAACAATTATGTGGTTTTAACATTCTCACACCATGGAAAGGTAATATTTTATCTTCATAATCATATAATATGCAATTATTGCGTGTACATATGTACGTATGTATATGCAAAGTATATATGTACATATTTTTATTATTTATTATACACATACAAAGGTGTATATTATAGATAAGTTACATACTTATTACAAAATTACATATGTAGCATATAGATACATATGTATGTATGTACTTCATTAAATACAAATATGGTGACATTAATGCTCAATTTACTGTATATAGAAGGAGTTCATTGACCAATACATTCAGTTATTTTTTCATTTTAATAATCTTACAATGTTTTATGTATCTTAAAATCAAATTAAAAAAAATGCCTGTCGACAATATATCATTGTGGTGGATCTTCCTTAGATGATGCTTAGACTAGGTCATTGTTATACCACAAGCAATGGAGCTAACCCGGGATTAAACATTCTCTATTGGAAACTATATTGATAAAAAGTTCCCAATTACGCGAGTCTTGATTTTTGAAAATTCAGTCGAAGATGCCGAGTCTATCTTCTTGCCTTTCAATGTAGCAATGGCCCGTGAGAACAGCAATAGTGCGATGTATGGTCATGCGGTTCCAGCAGAGCCTAGCGATACCGCACGTGATTTCATGCCGCCACTGAAAATGAACCACGCCATGCATCGACCAAAGAATATCCAGCCTAACCGAGGCAATCGCAGCACGGATGATTGATTCCCGTTCGAAAATTTGAGAATTGCGAGCTCAGCTCTAGCTAGTTTATCAGCAACACAATTGCTGACGATATTCCTGTGTTCTATATAAAACACATATTAAAGTTACTTTCGAAGGATTCGGGATTTCCATGGGATATCTTGGGCATTAATGAACGAGTATAATTAATAGTGACACTTGTGAGGGATTTGATTCCAGCCTGGCTGTTAAGTAAATCAGAAGATTTTTAGGGAAAGTCCTGCTACTCAATAAGCATTGCACAGTCTTTAGTATGTCTATTACCTCCGCCTGAAGTATACCGCACTTGTCCAGCAGAACCCCCTGTATATATATACAACAGCCCGCCCTGCCAAAAATCCCGGTGCCGTTGGATTATACCTCAAGGACATTGCCTGAACATCTGGTCCATAAGACAAACCAACAGATCCTTTTGTCAATTCAAGGACAGGCCATCTGACAATTTTCAACAGCGGTGTCACCTCATAACGTTACTAGCGACTAATTATAAGTACTTAAGCTGTGAAAAACTTCTCTGACTATTGCACCTGCAGTCTAAAAAATAGAATCGAGTGCGGCGCTCAGCTCATTGATTGAGAGAAGTTCATCTTGTTCTCTTTTGGATGTCGCGGAAATTATGTAGGTGTGTGTATGTAGTCGACCCGAATGTGTAAGAGGTCAGCAAGGATCTAAAATGATTAGATATTATACAATTTTCAAAAAAATTTTAGTAAAGCTTTGAAAACTCGTTCAGCGATTAATTCCTTACCTTTTCTATACATTTGATATTTTACATTCTGTTTGCTTTGAGGCCTATTCCTATTAGTATGGAGTCTGAGGCATGATAGTCGTGTTGTTTTTGATCAACAAGTCGATAATATAAGAAAACAGTAAGCAAAACCTTGAAATCCATCAAACTTGGTGTCATTAAAGCGACTAATCTATTATCTCGATGTCATAATCACTTACGTACGGTTCGTCCTTATGAGCCTTTGTGTGCAAGTGTTTTTAAAGGCTGTATGCACATTTAAGGTTAAAGATAACGCTATAAATAATTAGCAATTACCAAAATAGCCTTAAGATATGCTTTAAAATTTGTCGAGTTTAAAAAACTGACAACCTTTTTCAATTTTTATTATGTATTTATTGTTGTATTTCTTTTCTTTTCCCTAAGCCCGGTGTATCATATTATTAGAACAGTGGTCGAGACAACACTTCCATCGGGGGTACGTATTTGTTTTAGTGCACATAAACGCATTACTTTTATGTTCTCTCTGTGCCTACCACTGTATTAGAATAACGGACCATATGCAAGAAACAGTAATTTCTTTGTTCTCTATGCTTACTCTCACACTTCATATTGTTGTTGTTATATGTTGTTTGTTATATTTTATTTCGATACAATCCTTGTTGTTGTCGTTGTTGTTGTTGTGGAAACATCTAACTTTTACTCTCTACCGTTAAATAACATTTCATAATGTAGACAAACTGTTGTCAAAATGTTGAAAAGTCATTGCCACCCATATACCTACATACATAGTCATAGCACAGTCAGTAGAGAAAATGGAGTAAAAAAATAAAAAATTTTCTCTCACTCTTTTTCATAAATTCGTAAAAAGTTTAACGCATACCGAAAAAAATTTGCAAAATTGTATGTAAAAATAAAATGAAAATATTCTATCTTTATTATAATAACCCTCAATTCCCAGATCTGCAGTAGTATGTACATATGTATGTATATATGTATATGTGTTGTAACAAGAAACATTAAGCATTTACAACTTTATTCGTTAATATTCCTTTTTACAAAGTGTGTATGTATGTGTAGACGTGTATATAAATATAAATGCTGAAGTGTATAATGCATTGCCTACAACCAACATCACAGCATGAGGTACTTGAAATATAAAATTTTAGAGAAAAACAAGAAAAATAAAGTTTGCCTTTCTTTTTTTTTCATAAAACGAAAGCTTTGAAGAAGATAATGGAGTTTTGTTTGCTAGTTCGCTTTTAAATCGTATTTAGTGTAGGCTTTCTGTGCTTGTATAAATATTTCAAACTTCTAGAGAAGAATTAGCGCAACAAAGCGACAGATAGAGAACATATTTTAATGCTAAAAAGTGTGATAAATGTTTATGACTGATGTGCTTAATGGTAAAATCGCTAAAGTGGTCATACTGCATAAAATGCGCAAACGTACATACATATTGATATTACAATAAGGCAAGTTGAAATTAAAATTTGTTAATAAAGAATGTTTAGATCTTCTTTCTTTGTATTGCCCCAACTTTGAGTCTTTTGTTGGTTTTTCAGGCATTGAAGTCAAAACATTAGCAACAAATTTACTTCGAGGTAGCGTACGTTTTGGTACATATTGAATAAAATAAATTACACAATAAATTAAAATAAATGATGTGGTAGATGCAACAAAATTTCCCAGCCAAGCTCTCCCAGTTTCTGCGTTGTTACGATGAAACACGACACTTTTTCTATTGATCAATTCTAGCCGTTTTAATAGAATCGCTTGTTTTCAATCTCGTTAATTGTTGACGGTACAGGTCAAATTCAATCATGATCCATTTTGACCGCCCGTATTGCTACAGAAATGGTTTGATTTCGTTCCGTTTTAGCAGTTAATCGAAAAGGGAGATTCGGTCCATTAAATTTTTCACCATTTAATAATGTGACATTAAACATCCAATTTCTGTATGTATGCCTAGTTCCGCAGCAACGTTCACGCTGCTTTTGTGTCGGTCTTACTAATTTTTTCTATTATTTTATCTATTTTTTTAGTGATTGATCGACCATTCTTTAGCACCAAAATGATTGGAGCGAACACGAGCATACCATTTCGTTGCTGTTTTAATTAAACATAAACTTCTTAAGCTTCACAAATTTGTTCACCAGCCTACAACTCATTCTTACCTTTTCTACAACAGAAAAGAAAAATATGACGGTAATGTGTCGAATTTTCATTAATTTTCGAAAGTATATATTTTTCCACAGAATAATGCAATTTTAATAACGTCTTTTAATAAAGTGAAGCTTAAAATGTTATCTTTCAAACTGCTACAGTGTTGCCTGGTGCAATTAAGATTTAAAGGGATATAACATTTAAGAGCCATATACCGGCAATATGTAACTAAACTTTTTCGAACACCCTATATAATTTTGATGGTAGTGTATTTAATGAGTGATATACATATAATAACCAATTTTAATTTGTCTTTTGTTCTTTATTGCAAAAAGTGGGTAACACTGATTGTAATTTCCTGTTGAATAATACATATAATACAAATTGATAAAATTAAAAATTTTTTAAAATAAAATTAAAAAATCTAAAGCATATTTTTCGGCTAATACATTATTACCAGTGTGTATCATCATTATTATCATTCTGTCATCAATGTCCTTTAATTTGATAATTTATTTTTGCTATACCATTACATAACAAATACTGTTACATTTTTAATATAGAAAATATCGTATACACATGCAAACATACATTTGTATGTATGTTATTTTATAAACTAACTAGTAGTACTGCAGTATATTTTAACGAATTTTTTCGTTAATTCGCTAGTAGTTCGTTCGTTTGCCTTTTTTATTATTCCCCAATACAAATACTCTGTCTAGATTTTCCACTGCGCAAATTCCTATAAAAGTATGTATTCAAAAACCCTCTTACAGCGCACAAGCTCAAAAAATTATTTGTTCGCTATCATACACCACACACTACTGCATGTACGTTTATTTTTATATTAATACACGCATACAAACACTTGTGCATAGGTACATATATACATGACTAAAATAAAAGTTTATTTTTGCTCAAGTGTTGCTGGCGTAGCCCATTAAATCTGGACGTAGAAAAAATAATGTAACAAGCACATACATACATACATGCATTAACAAAACCATTTACACACACACACATTCCCTCTCTTTCTCTCTCTCTCTCTCTCTCTACTTATTTGTTTAAAAAACTGTGTAAGCGTGTAAGTGTGGGTTTTATTTGGGTTTAATTTCAGTTCTACTTTTTCGTTCTTGTAGAAGTTTGTGCTTTTTATGAGCATTTTGCCTTTTACTTTTATCATGTTAATTACTTGTTTGCTTCTGCCTCCTGCTCACACTATATTTAAAACAAAGTGGTTAAAAATATAACCGTATAATTGTGTATGTTTCTGTTTCGTTAACTTTTTGGTGAAAAAAAGAAAAAAAGTTTTTATTTTTTATATAGAGTTTTATAAAATTTTCCGTTATTTTATTTGTTGTATCTTGTTTGTATATATGTATGTATGTGTTCTTTTTTGATATAAATAAAAATAGAGAGAAAGAAAGAGAGTTTATTTGTTATACAAAGTAAGGGCAAGCAATAAACCATTTTTATTTAATTGTTGCAATATTAATGAACAAATAACAATCTTGGGGGTTACAAAATATGTGTTCTTTAAGCTTTAATGTCATAATAACGGAACTTTAAATCTAGCAAAATATAACAGTTTTGCCTTAACATATGCCAATTAGAGCATAACAAATTTTATGAAGGTTTAGAAATTAAGAAATTTGAATTCGCCGCAAAATTAAGTTTTGCTCTTGGCATAAGGTAAATTTTTTTATCTTTTCTGGTTTGTGAAAAGTTATTTTATAGAATTTCAAGATAATTTTTATTTTATTATTTATTACATAGATATTTTTGTATTATTGTGCACCCGGATATCGCTTCCGTAAAACTTTTTGCTTTTTATTATTTTTATTTTATTATTAAAATCTAATATTGCTCACGTATTTTTATAAATAAAGACTATGTATTAATATTCTATTAATAAATTTATAAAGAATTTTTATTAAAAACAATAACAAACTAAAAGCAATATTCAACAACAACAAAATAGTGTGGAATATAAATATAAAATGAGAGCGTATGCTAAAAAATTAAAGAGCAAAATGCTACTAGTTTAGTGATTTAAAAAGCGCGAATTTACGTTTCACGTTAATAATAAATGAACGCCTTTTTTGAACAATGGAGTTGTAAATACATTCGAAATCTAAAAATTATACTTCAGAATCTGGTAATAATATTTTCAAGTCTAAGAAATATAAACTTAAAATACACACCATTTTTCAGAGCCATAAAGGGCATATTTTAACTCAAATAAATTATGTGTGTGTGGTCAGTTCAGAATGTATCCTTGCTTTTAAATAAACTATTCATTATAGCAGAGATGTTCACTACGGTTTAAATTATCACAAAGCCGAATTTGACAATGTGGTTTCCCGTAAAGGTTTGTATCAGGTTATTCATTTAGTGGTTTTAAAACTGCCGCTCAATCAATCTGAAGTAGCAATTATTTGGTGAAAACTTTGACATTTACTAACATGGATCGTGTAACAATTGAGGAACATGTAAAATAGTAAAAATTTACTACAAAAGCGGTGATTCAAATTTTTTTTAGCAATCAAACTTTTTAAGCTAACAATTAAAATTAAGTTCTGAGAGACATTATGGAAACATGACTATTTGGTTTGAATTATGGTCTAGGCAAATTTGTTCGAAAATAACGTTTGAAGAACCGTTGCCGACAATTCACAGTGCTATGGCCAGAGGCGGTCATTTGTTTGATGTTGTATTTCGTACACAATGGCAATGTCTAAACATTGTAATGAAATAAAAGTTTCATAGAAAACGTAGCTTTATGTGTGTGTTATTTATTTTTATTTATGAAACCGGAAAATGGATTATCCTATATAATGTATTAAAAAAAAAAAAAATGTAAAGACTATAAAATGCTTAAATATTTACCAGTCAGAAAATCGCTAATTATACTTATTTTTTCGAAAAAAAAACTTGTAGTCTGGCATCGTAATAAAAAAATATTTTATTTGCTCTCTTTATCACCCTCTTTGTTTTCTGCGGTGATCATACATAGTTGAGCGTGCATGTGTATTATACCCACTGGATTTACCGGTCCCTGTATTTTGAATAAGAACATACATATACTAGCTGACATTTGAGTGTGTGTTTTTGTTTTGATAACAGGTACACCCATTCATATGTACTGTACACATGCATATATAAAAGGAAAACAAAACAAAAATATGCACAAAATACAAAAACAAAACTTATTTTCGGTATTAGTATAGTGATCGCCTTAAATACAACTACAATAGAAACGAACCCATTACCATAATTTGCCGATGTCAGTGGTTTTAGCACCGGCCGGTTGTTTTTTATTGTTTATTTTTTTCGCGCTCTTATTCATTTACTCATAATTAAGGCGCAATTCTTAAAACAGTGTTGCTTTTTGGTGTATAAACTTAACGTAGAAAAAAAGCCGGCTACTTTCTATGATCACTCACGTGGATTGTTTTTTGTATAATGCAAGTATTGCGCGCTTTAAGCAATTGAAATTGGTTGTGCTAGTAATCGCATTAAGTTTGTAGAAAAAAAATTAAATTAGAAATGATTCATCAAAAAATTAATAAAACTGGTTGACGAAAACTATAAGGATATGTCAGTGTAAAATTAATACATGACTTAAAAAAAAAATGGAAAAATTATTGTGTATGAAAACTTCGAGTTGACTCTATTTGCGTAACGGCCTAAGGATATGTAAATCACAATTATTTGTAATATTAAGTAGTGTTGACAATGATTATAATCTGTTAATCACCACAAGAAACTAACAATCATTGTTAGTTGTTTGCCAATTCCAAACAAATATGTAAAAGTATTTTAGGGAAATTTACGACCAGTTGTTTATTATTGAAACATGTTATGCCATTAGATCGAGTCCATTCACTTATGGTTTTGTAAACTACAGACATTTTTACTTACTTCTATACACACACAAACACTATTCAGCTTAATGCACTTGCATATACATACATTAGACTCCTGCATATAAAATATAACTGATTTCTCAAACTTCTCTCGCCATGTTACTTTACAAATATGTATAATGGCTAAAGATGCAAAGCAAAATGTTAGAAAACATATTCATAGAGAGAAAGAGGAGGTTATCAAACATACACACATGCAGACTTTCATGATTATAACAACATCATGTGCATATGCCTATAAACACAATGCAAATTTCATGCAGAGATGTCAATCCTCTCGTTAAGCACTTAATATCACTATATAACAACAAAAATACAAATCGTACGTTAGTGGACTTGCCAAGATCATACACGCATTGTATAGGTACATATGTGTGTATGCCTATATACATGTGCATTCCTTAAGCACTCTCGTGACATGTAGGGATACAACGAAGCGTCGTTTTTCTTATGGATGTGTTTTGCTAATAAACGAACAGGTTAAGAACTGTTTGTCGTTTTTGACTGTTTATTGTTGTTGTGGGTAATTGTTTATTGCACACTATTCTAATTTATCACTTGTGTGCTCAAATCTTAGTTTTTATTTTAAATCACTGTGATATTTTTTGCCTTTGTTGTTGTTATTCTTTATATCGAAATAAAAATAAAATTATAGTGTAATCTTAAAGCATAGTTGCCATACGTTATAAATAGTACTACAATAAACTGTTAATTTTATGACAACACTAGTGGTAGCATAAATATGGAAAGTTTAAATTGAAAAACAATATTTCATTTAACAAATTTATTAAAAAAAAATATATATGTAGAAATTACATAGTATATGTTTCTTATAAAAGAAAATGCATTATGTTTTTCAATATTCAACAAGCCCTTCTGACTTTAGGTTTACATATGAGTACTAAGAAAAAACCAAAAAACTTCAGTTACAATTTGTAGGTAGATGGCTCAAAAATGTAATATCTCTGGTAATATTAATTGCAGCACCTTTCAAATATATCTTTCAAATATAGCTTATTTGAAAGGTGAGATTTTAAGTTTTACTTTGTTACAAGACTTTATTAAAAACGCATTATTCTGTGAAAAGTTTTTTTTTTTGTTTGTTTAAAAATTAATGAGAACTCGAAACATTACCATCATATTTTGCTTTTCTATTATAGAAAAAGTGCGAATGTGTTGCAGGTTGCTGAAAAGAACGTGTAAAGTTTACGGAGATGATGCTGTAACTAGAAAAACATCAGCAAAATGGTTTGCTCGTTTTCGATCTGATAATTTTGATGTTAAAGACGCAAAACTACAAAAATCTATGATATCATAAAAAAGAATTGGGAGAGACCGGCAATGCTAGGAAGCTAGCAAGTTGTTAGAGAACTAGGCATCCATCTCCAAACAGTTATCAACCATTTGAAGAAAGCTGAATACGAAAGGCCGATGGTGTCATATGAATTAACAGAGAAAAATTTAATGCACCGCATTTTCATACCCTGCTAAAACGAAACAAAATCGAACCATTTCTGAAGCATACGTGTGTAAAAAGGTGATGAAGCTTCGTAGACAGTGGAAAAGCCGGACTTGTTTATTATAAGCCTATATAAATTGATCAAACTATTTATTCAGATCTCTTTAAGAGATCTCTTTAAAATCTGAGAAGCTGAACTCTTTGGTTATTAGGTTAAATAAACCATAAATGCCTTTAGCTTAAAAGCTCATTTAGACGTGATTTAACATAACGCCATAACCATTATCATAGTCGAGACAACCAAAATCAAATTGATCGGTTATGGTGTTATGGGATGTCACCACTAATCGAATATATTGTTACCCATAAGGTTGGTTTGTTGTGTTACAACTATGGCGTTATGTTAAGTCAAGCTTAATTGATCCTTAGGTTGTGTATTGTCTTTGGTTTTTAACATGCATTTATATTTGTTAATCACAGATTTATAGATCGGTAACACAATATACTATTTTACTTCTTAGCTGTTTTTAAAAGGGCTTAACACCATTTCCTATTGTATTGTAAATTATTACTAAAACATCAGTTTATTTGAAATAAACTAACAAATTAAAAAAACATAGAAAAAAAACTTTATAATGTATTTAAACAATAAATTCTTAAATATTGCTTAAAATCTTAAGCGTTTACAATACATTTTTTTATATTTAACAAGATTCCAGGTACTTTTGACACCAAACCGATATATCAATAACAATATAAAAAAATTATACCAAACAACAATTTTGTTAAAAACTGTTAAATGTATTTTTGCTAATTAGCGCCCATTGCGACACTGAAGCAGTGTTGTATTTTTTAGTAATATTTGTAAAAAAAACATAACTACATCACTAATTGTACTAGATTTCAACAAAATGTAGTGACATATTACATTTTGATTTGCATAAGTAATCTAGTGAAAATCTAGTCTAGATATAGAACATTGTAACTATTTGGTTTTGATGTAGTGTAAATGGGATATTAGTTGCATGGGAAATGGTTTTTAAACTAAAAACGAAAAATTTTCAAATTAATAAATTGTATGTTAACATTATTATTGCCTTAGCTACTAAATCAATTTTATTTATTTTATTTCTTACAATCTTAATTCAAATTTTCAATACAAATAGTGTAGTTTTCTACATAATACATAATCATAAAATTTTCAAGGAAAAATAAAATATTTCTAAACCAGTATTTTGTATGTATCTATTTTTTGCGTTGGGAAATGGTGTACAATGAACTGTGAAATGAAAAAAACAACTATTTTGTATATAAACTTGCGTAGAGCATTGAAACTGATAAGACAAATCGCTATGTATTTGTTTGTTATAAAAACAAATAAAAAATTATTATTAATTGTATAAATAGAAAGTAAAATTAAAATTAATTCAGATTATTTTAGGAAATTCACATATTTTTGTGAATCAAGAGAGCAGCACTTTTATTTCCTATACATTTAAGAAGAAACACGTTCGCTAATTGTTCGTTTTAATCGTTTGCAAACTCGGTGGTGGTGGTATTTTTTCGAAATTCAATTGTTGTATTAACAAGATGAATGAATGGTTGGTTGAGAGGTGTAACAAACAACAAATTGTTAAGCGCCATATTTCTTTGAATACGAACGAGAGCACACACAGTTATTGTGGGAACAAAAAATGTAACGGTTTTTTAAATTTGAATTTTACACATAAAAGAATAAAATTATTATTTTTATACAAAAATTTAATAATAATTTTAAACACTTAACGGTAAATTTTAAGTTTTATTTTAAATATATCTTAATAATTAAATAAGTAAATAATTTGTTAAACTTACACTTTTTTTACCAAAATTATGGAGACAAATAATTTGTCTATTTTATTTTTTGTTTGTTTATTTTAATTTAAATTTGAATCTTTTTTATTCAAATTATTATTCACTATGATATATGGTCTTGTTCTTCTTCTACTACTGTAAGTATCTGATGACTACAACTGCGTTTTGATGAAAAACGAACAAAAATTTTTTTTGATGAAGAAATCGTTTCTGAACCAAACAAAATTGGCTCTCTATAGAGCTAGAAAACGATGTGCTTAAAAATGTTGTTGATTATGTTTATTGGTAGTCGTCGTTTGTAGCTGCCGTCTCATACAATCTATGGCATATGAAGAAGAAACCAACAAATTTTATTGTCTTTGCTTTTTGCAAAAATTTTATATTTTATTTCACTTTTAATATATATTCTGTCTCTGTGTATATGTTCTTGTGTTACTTCTCTATACAAAATCGTATTGAAAACAGACCACTGAAGAAATTCTAAAATTCAACTACAGCACCAGTGTACAAGCAAAATTGTACTATGAACAGAAGAAAAATTCAAACTCTATACTGAATATAAACTGAACTGAACTGACTGAACAGAATTGAAAAAACGTATGTACGTATACAAGAGAATTGTATGGCTGGCTGGCTGACTGGCTGTTTGAAAAATTCAACACAACTCAACTCAACGAAATTGTACTGAACTGGCTATGTGTGACTGCTGTTGTTTGGCTGGCTGGCTGGCTGGCTGGCTGCCTGTCTGCCTGCCTGCTCTAGTAGTAGTATCACATTAAAAAAATATAATATTTGTATGAGGGAAAAAACGGCACATACAGTACAAAAATTTTATTCAATATACTACTACGAGTAGAGTAGAGTAGCAAAGCAATATTTCTTTCGTTATACATGTTAGTTTGTATAGCCATAGAGATGATGTTGTTCTGAGTATTATTATAGGTAGTCATCATATACTTTTATTCTTACATACATACGAAAATTATACGAATACGTTAAGCAGATAGAAAAAACATGTATGTGCGTATGTATGTTCGAAATATTGTGCATATTATACATACAAATATGTAGGAAGCGAGACATACAAATGCATGTACATACATACCATACGTAGTAAGAGTATGAGTTTTACACTATTGAATTTCTTTTTGTACGGGAATATAAAGAAAAATTTCATTTCAAAATTATTTTCATGATGTGTCAACGACAACAAGAGTTGCCGGAGTTCCAAAACATAGGAAGACAAGTGTTATCTAGGCCTTGAACTACCAAACATTTTAACTTAAACCCTCTAATGCACAAGATCGCTTTTTAGCGGCCTTAGGTTTTTTGCATTTACTCTTATATGTAGTATAGATCCACGTGTAAGAGAGCGATTTCTTTCGAAGTCTTACATTCCAAAGATTTGCTTTATAGCAATTATTATGATACATTTTGTTTTATTCTACAACACTGGGACAACACGTGTTTTTGCTTGTGCGCTTGAGGGTTAACGCTGCTAGAGAGTGTGGCTCTAACGAAGGACAGCTATGTCTAGGGAAAGAACTATATCTCTTTTACATTTTGGAAGGGAAGAATCATGAATTCAGTTTTCAGGTTAAGATGGGTATCGTAAGGCTTCCTCATGTCTGCCTTTAGACCTCTTTCGTGGGTCTCTCCTCTAAAGGGTAGCCATATGGCCTTCGAGTGAGCTCACGGATAGCGGGCGACCATATCCTTTAACTGGTACTTCAATATATTTCTAAAAGCCCTTTTCCAAACCAAAATTGATTATAAGCAATATTAAAAATTCGTCTTTGACTAATGATTTCAATGGAGTTTTTATGGCACATTAAATCACTATATTCTCATCCTAAAAAGACGTTTAGGAAAATGTTATGCTGCATTACGCCGAATATAAGATGTTACATTTTTCCACATAATTACGACCCCAAACTCACTTCCAGGCTAGTTTTTTGGAAAATAAAATTATATCTGATGAGTGCTTAATACAGATAAAATTGACTTAAAGAAAAAATATTCTAAACACTAATTTCACATTTCTATAACAGCACCCCTATTTTTATGATCAAGAAAATTTTGTATTATTTTTTTTGTAATTTTTCAAAAATAAAATAAATCCGGGAGATTTAACGGATAATTATGTATGTATATATGTACCTACATGAAGTATTTCACACTGCCCACTCTACTCTATCATAATACAGTTTTGATATTAAATTCTTATTCAGGACATTTGTTTATTTCAAATATCTCTACACAATTGCATCTGGCTACTCTATCATAATACAGTTTTATTCCGACTTTGATATAAAATTCTTATTCAGGACATTTGTTTATTTCAAATATCTCTACATAATTGCATCTGGCAACGTTATTACTAAGGATGAGGTTGTTTGTTATGGCTGATTTTGATGTTGTTGATGGCAATAGGGTGGGCAGAACAGAGCAAAGTAAAGCAAAGCAAAGCATAGCATAACCATAATAGCAGTAGTAGTAGTTGTTGTAATTCGTTTGTATCAAAAACGAATGAACGAACAAACGAAAAAGATATCATACTGTCAGTTGTTATACAAAATAATGATAATAATAAAAACAACAACAACACGTACAAAAGCGTTTACGACAGCAGCAATCATTCGAATGAGTACATGTAAATATGTATACAAAATAGTAGAAGAGAAAAAATATTACAAATCTGTATAAGTATGTGCATACACAGAGGCCAGCACAGCAAACACACATTGCGCCAGTATACAAGTTATAAGAAGGAGAAGAAACAACTCAATAGTAGAAAATTTTGTACTGGCTGTACTAAAGCACAAAATCAAGCAAGTCAGCAGCCACTTTACCCAACCGACCGCCATCACCCGACCGACCGAAAGCATTATATTTTTCAGCCATCTATCTAAACAAGTATGGGCGAATACTTTTTTGTATGTTAGTACGTCCGTAGTACATTGCTTTTAACGATGAGCAAACAACGTTCACTATACATGCATACAAAGCAGGCCATAGCCAGTATGAGAAGTATGGCTTTTAGATAACAGGGGTATATAGGAGAATAACAAGGGGGAGATTATAATAGCATAGCAGTGGTGGTGTATGGTTTTGCTTTACTTTACTTTGCATTGGTTTCGTTTCGTTGTTCGCCGTAGTATATTTAGTACTGAGTGAATAACTGAGTGTATGTATGGCTGTTTGATAATGCGTGTGAGAGTGTTTGATATATTAATACGAGCTAAACGAGTGAATGTACGAATGAACCAAACGATATACAACTACGTACGTACGCAGGCAGGCAGGCAGGCATACATACAGGCAGTTAAAGCAAATTCAAAGGCAGCAGCCAGCCAGCCCGTTATCATTGCAGACGTACATACATACGTACGTATGAACGAACGACGCCATGTCATTACGAGTATAACAAACTCGTACAGAACAAAATGTATGAGAAAAAATTTATACGAATAAAATACCCAGAGTATTATAATATGCCTGAGTACAACAAGAGAATATGAACAGAAATGCTACAGTCGTCGATAATTTAAAGAACACAATGATTTTCTTCAAAATTGTGTATTTCTATACAATTTCTTGATAAAAATTATTAGTTATTTAATAAATAATGATTATTGCAATAAATAAGTGCTTATTAAACAAAAATATAAATTAATTACTAAAAATATTAAAATCATGCTGTCCCTATTGGGAAGCACGACTGTACAAGTTATGTATACAAACTCTTCTATAGCAAGAGTATACAGCTCTCATAGTTAAGTACTGAGATGTACAGTAAAAATTTAAGAATAAGTACAGCGGGTTAAAAATCGAAAATAATACAATTTTCTAATGAAATTCAACAGTTTATGTAGAATTTTAAATAAATTATTAGGATTTGTTAAGATTTTTTTGAATTTTTGTTCGTAAATCAGTTTTAATATATTTTTTTAAGCAGCATTATAAGTGTGGTCGCGATTGTTAATTGCTTAGTATGGCGCACACGAAGTACAGCTAACGCTTATTGAACAAATGTTCACATTTATAGGAAAATATGAGATTACAGTTGAGTACGGTTAAATAAGTACACTTAAATAAAATATTTGAATTAATTTAAGGTTTTCTGATGTGTTTTTTAGAGTTTTAAAGGGAATTTTATTAATTTAAATGGAAACAAAGATTTTTAGAAGAAATTGCTATGATTAGAATTTAAAATGAACAAAAATATCTTGGCCTGGTATACATATACAAAAATTTTAAATACTTATATACATATGTATGTTTTTAAATGGGAAGTTTTACTTACAATTTGATAAAAAAAATTAAAATTTCGATGGAATTGAAATAAACTTAAATACATTTTTTTTACTCGTGAATATTTCTTTTATATTCTCTAAGCCTATTTTCTTATTTGAAGTTTTCTAGGTACAATTTAGTGCTTGTACAAATAGCAAAGAAGGAAAAGTTTTCATAACGCGTGACAACAATACGTACGAAACAACTGTGGTAATGGTTATGGCGTTAAGTTAAGACACGTCTAGTTGAACCTTAAAACCAAATCGTGTGGACTAATATCATTCTAAATCCATAGATTTCTCCAATATTTTTTTGCAATATTTTTCTTTCGTTTTTTTTTTTTTTCTGTACATTCGAATTTGTTTGTTTCTCTTGGCTAATGTTAAAATTATTGCTGTTGCAAGTTTTTAGTAGCCTAATAGTGAAAAAAGAGCAACAAGTGGCACATTAGAGATCAACACAAAACTAAGCATAGGAGGACAATACTTTAAGCAGAAAATTAAATTCAATTGCTATTGAATTTTTAAAATTTAATTTTGAAATTTAAAGTTCACTTACAAAACAGTTTGAAGTTCTTAATTTGAAAATAAGAAAAAAGAAAAATAAAATACAGATGCACAGATTTAGTAAATTTATTAATTATAAGACTTCCAATTACATTTTTCTTAATACGATATAAAGAATCTTATTCATATAAACAATAATTATACCAAATTTTAATCGAAATATGGCCCGATAGCTATACAATCGTCTCTATCAACAGACCTCTAGAAGTAGGAAAACCAACAACATTTATTGGTATATCGTTTTGGATTTATTTGTCTTTTTTTTACCGGGTTAAATTGTGTGCCAGTCACGTGCAATAATACATGTTATGGTTGTTTTTGTTTTCAGATGTGTGTTGGTCTCAGTCACCATATTCATTCACAAGATGTATGCAGCAGTAGTGTTTATAAATATACAGTACATGACTATAGTACATTCATCCATACATATGTACATATATTACATACGTACACACATGCAAACATTAAATACGTAGAGCCAGACCAGACTAACGAATCTTACATACATCAACGTCTCGTACAATTTTTCATACATCCAGACAATTAACCATACGAATATCATCGGAAAGCGTATGGCTTAGTATGTAACTTATATGACGACCGTCGTCCAGCAATTGTAATAATTTTATGGTGAGAAAATATTAAAGAAATGTATTTACCATATGCACTAAGCTGAATATTCTAATACGGGGAACATTATTTTGGGAAAATCCTAAAAGAGATCGCTGTAGAGAATTATTACGGTACTTACTTTAGATTACCTGTCAGGTCTTTTAAACGTGTTTAAATATTTTGGTAGCCATTACGTGTATTTTCGAAGTTTTCAATGTTTTAACAAATCCACCTGTTGATTTGTTCTTTGATTTTTCTGCACTATTTGTGCATAATTCTTAGTCTATTAAGATAAAATTGGGTCTTATTGTACTTATCGAATGAGAGTATAGGCTTTGCTTACAATATTTGTCATTTTCAATTAATTTAACGAAGAAAGTATTAAAAATCTGTAGAATTACTTAATTTTAGATGATACTTTTTGTTCATTATTTGGTTTTGCTAATGAAAAAATCAGTTTTTATACTATTTTTTGACTAAAATTTGGTAAAATTCTATTTAAACTATTTTTAGACACCAACTTTTAAGTTTAATTGTTAAGTATTTAAAAAAAGTAATTCGACCTTTATTTTCTAAACATTTCTTGTAAAAAAGAATTGCAAGTCTAATCTACAAACTTAGTAAAATTCAAAAAAAAAAAAAAAAAAATCTAAAAAACCGGTTTAAAAATTAAACGATCTTTAAGTTTTTATAACGGAGCATTTATGCCGGAAAGAAGTAATAAAACACAAACGATTTGGTGTATGGAAATATTAACATTTTATTATGGCGAAAATTAAAATACATACATACATAGGTTTGAAATTGGGTTATTTCAGATAATCTTTATGGTAAACTACACTAACCCTTCCCGCGTTGCTGGAAGTCTTTGTTTTGTATACCTATAAAATATATTCCTCGTAAAAAAAATTTAAAGGAAGATATACTTTGTGGTGCCACACCCACTTATTCAATATCGCCCATGTTTAGACTGATGATGTGTGTGTATTGACTACGAACTTTTTTAAACCAAATTCAGAATCTCCCACTATTACCATTCCATAGATGTACAAAAATAGGAGATACCACTTATAAAATTTCGCCAACGTTTTGACTGATGACTTGTATTCACCACAAAGCTATTTGGGCCAAATTTAGAGTCATACAAACTACCACCGTTTTAAAGATATACACATTTTTTGGGTGGGATAGGTTAGGCTAGGTTAAAAATCGACAACCGATCCTAAGACCAGCCCACTTTGTTCGAAAAGGCCCATTGCGATGCCACATAAAACAATCAACCTGGATCAGATAGAAATTTTAAATTGATTTTATTATTACCATTTTGTATACTAATTTATATTTATCAGATTATCCATTTAATGGTTTCAAAACAAGGTTGGGTTAGCTGAAGTGTCATTTATTTAGTGAAAGTTTTGCCATTTACGAATATGATCTGTTTAACAACCAAAGAACGAATAAAAATCATGAAAACTTACTATAAAAGTGGTAATTAAAATGTGGCCGAACTTTTGTAAACAATTTTAATTGCAATTGTTTGGTAAGCATTATGGTCTGGAGGTGCTACTGAGCCTTATTTTTCCGAAAATGATGTTGAAAATACCATTGCAATTCAATTCGGCGATCTATGGCCATCCTACTTTTTTAGCCTAAAATTAGAGATTATGAACTGGACGATGTGTTGTATCAGCAAGATGGTGCCACAAGCCAAAAACATCACTGATTTTAGCTTTATTGAATGAGAAAATGCATGGTCGAGTAATTTCTCAATTTGGCGACGCCAATTGGTCACCAAGATCATGCGATTTGACGATTTAAAAATTTTCCTTTCTTTTAACGTTGGAACAGTTGCAAAGCAACATTTGTCAAGTTATTACCAATATACCGCCTGAAATGTAAGAAAAAGTTGTCGAGAACTAACTCAAAGGAGTTTCTGCTGCTACCCATGGGCGGTCATTTGCATGACGTTGTATTTCGTACATAATGAGAAGGTTCAAGTTTCATTGAAATAATAGCTTTACGTTTGATTTATTGAACTTAACTTTGAAACCGGATATTTGTGTAATTGGGTGTTCTTGTGGGTTAGTGAGTGGTGTGTTAGAAAGTCAGCGAGTGGGTCGTTGGTTCGATTCCCAACAAAAACTCTTCGCTACATTGCTCCTAATAATTATGATATAATTTGTACTTGTAATTTTTTTAATAACTTTTTAGATCTTTTTAAATTCAGTATTATAGCCAAAATTAATTTTGGAATTATTACATTCGGGCTTCGAGATTTATACTCGAATACTCAACAAGATAATGAATTAATTGTATTTTTGGATGAAGAAATTACAAATGAATTGATAACCAATTAAGAACACATTAGCTTAAATAAATTGTTATTGTTTTATAACTTTCTAAGAATTATGTATTAATTATGATTAAAACTTAAAATATATTTCACTCAATTAAAATTATAATTTTATTTTATTTTTTGTAATTCCTATACTTACGCGACACTTTTGGCCGTCACTGTGTGTTTTATACGTAAATGAGATTATTTATATGGCACCAGCAGCGCTAAGCAAAATAATTTTTTATATTAAAAAACACTAAAGGCTAACAAGAATGAAAACACCTGCCAAAATATAACGAATTTTTCTAACAATTTACGTGTCATTGTTGGTAATACCAACAACAACAATATTAAAATTGTTTGTATTACAATAGAGAAAAGTAAAAATGAAAAATAAAAGAAAAATAATAGAAATAAATGAAAGGTAATTTATATGTTCGCCACCACTATAAGAGTAGTACAAAGAGAACAGCATTTGTATGGCCTGGTTTTATTAAGCAAAACAACGAATAATACTAAAACACAGGCATTGGCATACAATAATAAGTACAGTAAAAAGAAAACGAGTAATATTGGGAGAAAAATGGGTTTACAGTGGAAGTGGGTGGAAATGTTAAGGTAATTATTGAAACGCAATTTGAAAAAGTTTTTGTACGTATAAGTATGGGGTAGAGCGTGGTAAAGAAAAAAAAGGTATACGTTTTGGCCTTTACTGTAATTCAAGTATCTGATGAAGAAATTTTAAGCAACTGACTGACGACTGGTAACAAACGAATTTCTGACTGTAGATAATGAGTGTGTGTGTGTGTTTTTTTTATTTTTATGACCGCAAAAGACAGTTACTTTGTTGTCAGTTGTGGCAGTTTGAATTTGATAAAGTTTCTCTGACAAAATCCTTTTTTAAATTTGTGACCTTTTTTGCCGTTGTTGTTGTTGGTTGTCTGAAGTCTTCGTTAATAATAATTAAATAATCACTGTATTCATTTAGCCCAAGCACTGTATACAAAAAACACTTTTTTATATACTTTGTTTTTCGATACAATATGGCCAAAAACAAAAAAACACTCAATACATACAATTTTATGTGCTACAAAAAAAAAAAACAAATAACAACAACAAATACATACAGTCACACAGTATGTCGCTCTTTGAAATCGTTGATATGCTTCAGTTCAGTACAGTTACAGTCAGAGTCCCAATTAACAAAGACACATTTCTTTTTTCATATTAAAATTATGCAAAAACTAATCCTTAAAAATATTTATACACTCCCTATTAAAATGGCCCATTTATTGAAAAAAGCGCGCGAAAATCTTTGCATAAAACACTACAGAAGACGAAAATTTCAACTAAAGCAATAGAAGACCACAACAAATTTCTCAAAGAAAAATTTGAATTTTTGCTATATTTTACAGCCGATTTTCTTGCATTAAACTTTTAAGGATTTTTATGACATTTCGAAAATAAAATATTAGAAGTGTTAATTAATCATTTGTAGAAAAAGGATTTTCACTTACCTGTGTAAGAAATTGTTGAATTTCTTAATTGAATTGATGCACAAAAAGTGATTTTTATTTTACACTTGAAATATGTTTTCTATAGAAGATTTCTATTATTTTTTTCTTTTTTTGTTTATTATGATTCTCTCTCTGTCTGTCTCTCTATATAGGTATACTAGTAGTATATCACTAATACATTTACACTCATGCACAAAAACAAAATAAACTTCGTTGTATCAGAGTACCAGTTGTACGTTGTACGTTTCACAGCAGTATAACGCTATACAAATGGCTGAAGCTCTGGCAAACAGTTGAATTTTGTACTGAAAAATTTTAGTTCGTTTGAATTGTATTCGTTTGTGGATGATTGCTGCTTTAGCTAGCGTTCGTTTATTCGTTTTACACAACACCAAAGTACAAGCATGGCAGAGAAGTATAAAACGAAGCAAAAGGCAAAAGCACAAATGCAAAAACAAAAGAAAAAATATTTTCAATGTATGCATGACTACTAATAGTACACGTACAAACAAAAACAGGCATGCATACATACATAATGCTATACCATCAACGTCATAATGACGATGTTTATAATCATAACGATGTACTGTGTAGATGATGATGATGATATTCTTCTATTTTTCTTTTTCAATTTAATACTTTAACGACAACAACATGCTACTGCTTAAGTAGTTGCCTTCATATTCTTATCGTTGTTGTTGTTATTATTATTGTTTATTTTTCCATATCAATGTTATATAGAGTTTAAGTATTAAAAATACAACCACCGCCACTGACTTTAAAATAAATACTCACATCCATATGAATAGGGTAAGTTGACTAATAGGTCTAGCTACTTTACTAAACAATTGCCGCATAAAGAATTAATAAGACGTGATTTAACGTAACTCATTAACGTAACTGTAGCCATAGCAAAAGCACATTTATTTTCATTGATCTGTGGTGCCATAGCCATAAACAGCTGTTGTTGGTGTCTTTATTTGTAGTAAAATGAAAAAAAATTCCAAAAACACTTTTATTTAGCAATCAGCTATTTATGGTTATGGCAGAAAATTAAAATTCAATTAATATCTACAGTTATGGCTATGGCGTCATGGTAAATTACCACTAATTAAATATGTACAGTGTTGTCCAAAAGGTTGCTTGCGAATAGCGATTATGTTCAATTAAATTTTAAGTCAACAAATTTTAAGTCAGTTTTAGATAGGTTTTAAGAACTTATTAAAGCCATATTTTATCTTAACTCAACTTAGGTTTTTTACTCCATAAATAATATAGTCTATCACGATTAGGACCAAGTCGAAGGTACCAAACAATATAGGTTACTATAGACGTAGTTAAACTTTCTGTGTCATTATTCCGGACTTAAATAATACCATCTCAGGTTTCTGGGATCACAGTATTATTGAGACCTTTTAAAGCTTTCGGGCAAGAGAGTGAACAATATACTGATTTAAGTGGTCATATCACCACTTTTCAGGCACCTCTGTTTCACGCGCCTTCGCCAGTTGGCTACACTAATCAAATACAGGGCTTTTCCGACTTAGTTATTCCAACGTCTCGCTGAAGCATCCTCCTCCATCCGAACTAGAGTCAGCGTAGCCGCTGGATGGTAATGCGATGAAAAACATTCACATTATTGAGAAGCCTGTATAGCGCATGGCTAGTTCGGATATGGAAATCATTGCCAAAGTGCGGAGAACTTTCCTCTCGAACATTCCCAAGACAGCTACAGCGGCACTGGACAGAATTCATGCTTCCGCATCATAAAGAATCGCTGTGGGGATTGCTTCCTATAGAGTGCTAGTATTATCGAGCAAAAGAGGTCAATTCTACTCAACTACCCACTGAGATCATAGTAGCACCTGATGGCAAGGAATCCAAGGTATACAAAGTCCTCAATTAAATCAAAAGTAGAGTTGTCGGCCATAACCTGGGATCCAATTTGCAGCACGTTCGGACTTGTCGACAGTAAATACTTCGTATTTCTCTCGTTTTATCGGCAAACCCATCTTGGCAGACTCCAGTTCGATGGCACTAAAGGTTGCAGTGACATCTTTCTTGGTATGTCCAATGATGTCGTCTCAATATGTGAGGGACTGAACACTTTTATAAAAACTACTCCTCATAAACATCAGCCTTCCGCAGTACGCTCTCCATGACGACGTTGGAGAGAACGCATGATAAGTTTTCGCCTTGTCTGAAACCTCTCACAGTATTAAAAGCTTGGGAAATGTATTTTTTTTTATCTTGATGGAGCTGCAGAAATTTCTTAATGACACAGTCTTATAAGCTTCGTAGCGACCGAGCTAAGAATTTTGGCATATACACGATCCTTACTGGGTTGCCTTATAGTCGACAAAAATAGAGTTTGCAGAAAAGTACCGATAGTCATTTAATTTTTGATAAAAATAAATAAAACAAAAATTTTGCCAAATTTATTTACCAAATTTATGTACCTCATTCAATCGGACCAATTTGCGAGAACTTTTTCGACTGTATGGGGTCGTATCTCGGCAATGGTATCATGAATGTCGGCCTTAAAATTCTCAATTATCTCTGGTTTGTCGGCATAACACTTGTCTTTTACGCCGTCCCACAGAAAATAGTTTAACGATGTCAAATCGTAGCTTCTTGGCGGCCAACTGACATCACCATTTCGGCTAATTAAAGGGCCACCAAACGTTTGACGCAATAAATCGATTGTGGAAATTGCACCATCCTGTTGAAAGCAAACACCGTTCACTTTAATACCATGAAGAGCGAGCACAAAAATTGGCCGTAATGGTTGCGCCATCCTCATTTTCAAAAAAATATGGGCCAATTATGCCTCCGCTCCACAAGCCGCACCAAACAAGCACTTGTAAGAGGTGCATTGGCTTTTGTAAGACCACGTTTTAGTTTTCTGAGCTCCAAATATTCACCAAAGTGAAAATTATCTTGAACCGAAAAGATGATTTTTGCAATTTTTTGCAAGCGTTGCACAAGCGTAAATCGATTAATTTCGTTCAGTGGAGATAATATACTGAATTTTTTGACAGAATATAACGGCATAAGTATTGCTAGACTCGAACCGCTGGTTCAAACTTAAACCGATAGGTGGCCTACCTGATATTAGTTATACAATGATACTGTAGCCACTTTGTGTCTTGATTTCTCTCGACTATTTTATCTATGACTTGGTCCAGTAAATTAAGGAAGCTAACGCCGAGAGCGGGGGTAAAAATAATATTCTATATGCTATATCTGTCAAAAACAACCAGCATATTGGACTGAACGATAATAAATTCGAGAACTAGTGCTAGCTAGAGAAGCCAAGACGATCATTTTAAAATTGTGCCAATTTTCATACACACTTACATTTACTATTTTACCCTATTCTTTTGATTGGGAGTGTATGCTGTATGTATATTCCTTTTACAATCATGCTTTTGCTACTTCTTCTTCATTATTATCTCATTAAATCAAATCGTCATAATGATCATTTCTTTACCGAAAAGTTTGTTTTATAAAAATCATTTTTTTCTTTTAAAATTCGTTGTTGGTTCAAATATCGTATAATCTTATAATTGTGTTGTTTTTGTTTTCGCATTTTCATCATTATTATCAAATTGTTGTTGTTGTTGTTGTTTTTAAATCTAGAATAATAACAACACAAAATATACATACATACATACCCATAACAAGTCTTTCTTATTTAAAATTTGGAACTGACAAACCGACAAACCAGTCAGTTTTGGGATTCTTCGTTTCTTCATCGTTTAGTGACATTAAAACCTATTGACAGCGTAACAGGGATCAAGAGCACCAACAACATCGACAGTACGATTATCATCATAAACATCATTATCTAATTACACAAAATGAGAAACAAGTTGAATACAAAAACGAAGAGCACAAAACTAACAAAACAATTGAGAACGTAAAAGAATCTGATTTTTGTTTTTGTTGTTGTTGCATAGCCGGTGGTGGACCGGGTCAGTGTAAAGAAAGATGTGTTGATGGCCTGCCTTGCTGAATAGATGTTAACGTTGCCAGGCCGAATTAGTGGTAGAAGGCTGGTGTTTAAATATTTTGTCAATCAGTGACAGTCCTTTTTATTTAGAGTCGTCATTTCACAAAATTTTTATAATAAGAGAGAGGGAGGGAGATAACTCTTTAGGATTTTTAAAAGAGTTACAATTATGTAAACATACATACATTCATACATATACATATATATGTATGTGCATATATTGTACAGAAAATACTTTGTTTTTGTTTAATCATTATCATTATCATTCTACTGACCAGGCACTTTTGTATGAGACTGCGACCATTGGGATCTATTGCGCCCCTCGCGATCTATAGTTTGTTTAGCAGATCTGCTGCCTTGCTAATGAAACCAGCAGATCTGAAACCATAATAATAATATTTCCACCCAAACTTATCAACCTGTGACTATTAGCATCGTCCATAAACATTCACATCTGTGACCACCATCTACGCTCTTAGTCTACAGTGACCTATAAGAAACTCCATTAGGAGTTTCAAATCCGGACTGCCATGCTTAAGAACTTCAAGGCAACGCCCAAACTGCGGACTAATCGCCGCTCTAGAGTGACGAAGTCAGATTGAGAATAGTTGTTGTTGTTGTTGGTGCAGCTTGACCCGAATACAAGAATGTATATTTATTATTATTCATTTCCTCCTCTTTTTCCTCTCCTTCTCTTCTTCTAATCTGTCCAGAGTGATCTGTTGGGTTTGCAGCACAGGCGAATATTTGCTGGATATCATGAGGAGCTGTTCTACAGCTGGAACAGATATTGGGAATATCTTCATTGATGCCTGCCCAATATGAGTATAACCTTGTGCAATGACCTGATCTTAGTTGCGTCCGAACAACTCTGGTCTCTCTGGGAAGATGTTTTTCGTTTGTATATTAATATTTTACCTTTTTTATACTCGTAGTTTTGATTTAAACTTTCATTTGTTTTAAAAAATAATTGGTCTTAATAAATAACATCGATTAATCAAAGAATTATTCTCGCAAAACCCTTATAGCAAGTTTAAAGCGCGAGTTCGTTTGCTGTCTGCTAGTATAAGAAAATATTTAACATTTTGGCGCCTTTTTTGTATTCGTGTTTTTCTTATTGTTTCCCTTCTTTCGAAGCCGATAGCCAAAAACTTTTCTCTATAGTATAATGGCTATGCAGGGGCATCTACAAGTATTGTACTAACAACTCGACGAAAACCGAAGACAGAGAACAAAATTATTCCGCAATTGCAATTGTACGCTATAAGATAGAAAAATCGTTTTAAGAAAAAAAACTTATTTACTTTCATTCATAATTTTATTAGTATGGGAGTGGTGACGTACAAAATATATGAACTATGTACACTAGTATGTACATAAGTATGTAGAAATCAATAGTATATGGTGGTATACATACTGTATGCCACAACAACGTGGACGGGCACATTGTTTTTCATTTCTGCTATCGGAAGTACACGCATAAGTCTGTCTGCCCTTTTCATTCATGACTGTCTGCGAAGAGAATTGGTGGAATATAAAAAACTTAAAAATTGAATATTATGTTGCAAGTGAATCTATGATTATAAATGCATTGTGGCGAATGAAAGAGTAACTGATAATGCAAGAGTGTCAATATGGTTGCGTCATAATCGTTCAAATAGATATTTAATATTGTAATACGAGTAATAAAGATCAATCAATATCTGTAGCTCAGCATTTAGCCTGCATTGATATTAAAATAACGTTCAGTCGAAATATTGAAACATATGGGATTCATTTGCATTGACAGCCATTTACACTACTACTCTCGAAGAGAGGGTGAATGCAGGAAGTACGTACATTGAACATCCTTAGCCACGAGTCGGTAACAACAACTATTTGGTTGCAGGTGTATCTAGACTTAGATAGAAGAAATGACGGACAAACTGGCTCATGAGGAGTTATTCCTATAAAAAACATAGTGCTTCAATGATTGTTTTCCGCTGCTGCATTTATTTTCCGTCCGTCCCACATTTTGCTGACTTTTGCTGCCTCGATGTCTAATGCAGACGTCAGGTGTGACTTGATCGACTTTTCCTGCGACTTCCTTGAGGTTTTATTCAATTGTGCCTTTCATAAGGACGGCCGGGCGTTTTCGCCAGGCATGTCCAATCGAACGTCAATGACGCTTTAAAATTCAACTGCTGTTTGCCAGCACTCTACCCACGAACTTTTTTTAAGATTTTCGGCTAAAAAATTGTCCGTATTTGGCAGAGGTAGCGTTGATGAGTATCTGCACGGCGTTGGTGTCGCACTGCCTTGTAACCCACGACTCAAAACCATAAGCGCAACTGATTTCACTAAGCTATTGATGATGTTAACTTTAGTGCGCTTGAAGATATGTCCGTAAGCCTGCTTAGCTTTATTTATGCGGTTTAAAACGTCCCCTTTCGTGTCCCTATTAGTTGTGATAATACCGCCCAGATAGCAAAACAATTGGACGTTTTTAATTTGTTGTTGTTTTAAGGAGAATTGCTCTGTGTTTATGCTATAAACACATTCAAGGCTACCGACCATAGACTACAAGCTATCAGAAATAGAATACATGTGTGCATATGAGACTAATTATTTTAGCGGCAACACGACTATCGTTGCAGCCCGTAGGCCAATATCTATTTTTCTTGGCATCAACAAACAGTTTATTGCTATCAATACAATAAGATGCGTAAAAAGGTGTTTTATAAACGCCATACATAAAATATATACATTAAAAACGCGTAAAAAATGTATGTGGCATTACTGAAATTGTATAATCATATGTCCATTTTGTAGCTGTAGTCGTCAAAATAATTAAGTACTGGTTAGTTGGGTACTTTTGTAGCCAGCGCCTTTCGTAGTTGTGTGGCCGATGGTCGGTAGCCTTGAATGTGTTTACAGCATTAAGGTGCTTATTCTCATAGCCTTAGTTTTTGGGATGTTGAGGCTAAGACTGCAGGATTTAGTTTTTCGGTGTATGCGAAAGCAAGCAGATGTCGTCTGCGTAGTTTAAATCTTCGAGACGCCCATCTAAATGCCAGATGATACCTTTTGGAGTTGAAGTTATGTTTGTCATTATACTGTCTATGATTATGATGAATAGAAGGGTAATAGTGGGCATCCCTGTCGCACACCTTCTTTGACATTCATTTGATTAAGTTAGTGGGAGCCGGCCTCTTAATTTCAAATGTCATTTGACAGAGTATCCTTCGTTCATCAATTATGCTAGCAATGATCCCATTCACCATGTCAAGAAGGGTTATACGCCTTAATTCTCGTATTCCGTGAGTAAATCTTCCTTCCTTCATTTACTTGACTGGCGCCTAAAATGTCCTGTCCACGATGGGATGTATAAAAAGCGCAACCTATATCGTCTGCCCCTAGTTGCTCAGGACATACGTATGTTGTCGATTCCTGGGGTCTTATTATCCCCGAATATCCTAATTGCCCGTTTATTTTCAACTGAATGTTATCCAACTTTCTCTCACAGCAGTCCACTCATGCATCGCTTTGTCCTGATTTTGATGTAAATATTTCTCCATGGCTGTTCTTCAATAGTTTGCCAGAGATGAAGCGTTTTTTGCTCCGGTTGTTTCGTTATTCTGCAGAAATCTCGACTTATCTTGAACTAGCCATCAATCGAATGGAGTTTACCACGGCGAGATCCTTTCTTCACCTCTTTGTCAGCTCAGGTGTATTCCATCTGTCTTCTTTTGTAGTTCCTAGTTTTAGCATTGTCGGTACTAGCATTTGGCAACCCCTATAGGAACTATTAAAAATATTCCAGATGGATGGCAATCGATTTTTACAGGATCCCTACACAGACATAACCTGAATGTAATATCAAGTGCACTAAATAACCACAGTAGGAGGTACGTATCCAGTTTGTTGGCTGTACTAACCGTGCACTGGCCGATTGGCCACCTAGCCTTCCGGATGTCAATACAGCACAACAATCACTGTTGTAGCTGTGGTGATGTGAAGGACTAAGTGCCATTCGAGCACTTCCTTTGCAGTTACCGAAACTTTCTTAGTCGTATCCATTGTGTTTTTGGTAAATTACATCCTCATTTCGAACGGCAAGACATATCTACCGTAAATAAAATATACTTAAGAGATTTATGAATATTTCTAATAGCATGTTAAGACCGCAATCTTTTTTTCCTAATTCAGTCTCTCATTGATAATTCAAACATCAATTATGAGCCGAATTACATAAATCACCATACATACATATGTCCATTTTAAGAACGAATTACCTTTTTTGTATGTAATTTACTTTAAAATGGCTTGTGTGCACTTTTCGCTTTTTCTTACGCCATATATCTCTAAGAGCATTTGACTGCCTTAAGCGCCAAGAGTTTGCAATTACAATCTTCACAGTATGTAGCGTGATAGTATCAATATAATGTAATAATAAGATGTTTGCTTAATACGGATTTAAACACTCGCTCATTTTCAAATGCGTTCGTTTGTTCGTTTGTCATAGATTGTATTTTCACGAGTTCATGTGTGTGTGTGAATTTTGGCTTGCTATCGATAGTGACGAGGCTATAACGTCGCTGATACACGATCAAAATGGTGGTCAATCATTTACATATGCTTGTGTGCGTTAAAATAAAAAAAAAATTTTAAGCGCAAATTAAACGTAACTTAAGGTAGTCTTAAGCGTAGCTTGTCAGTACGCTTTAGTTACAACGCTACTAAGCAACTTTATGAACAACAATATGTTAAATTAGTCGTAACATACCATAATGTCATAACCGATTAATTGAATTTTGGTCGTTTCGAATATGGTTATTAATATGCCGTTACGTTAAGTAATGTCTAATTGAACCCTTAAAGGACTGATAAACGGGCAAACATGTTTGAACAATATTTTGTATGTATGCATGAAAAGTAAAAAAAAAAATGGTCACGTGTGACAGTTTCTCACAAACACAATGTTGTTCAAACATGCTTGCCCTTTTATCAGCCCTTTTAACATGATAATTTGGTTACGCAAACATAAATGCTTGACCGGCTTTTTGATCGTGTACTAGCGACTTAATTGTGACTCTCTCTCTGTTAACGAATGAGTGAAGTGTGTTTTTTGTTGTTACTGTTCTCTTGATATATTTTCGGTTAGATTTTTGCATGCCGAGGGGTTTTATTTATTTTTGTTGTTCATTTTTCGTGCAAAGAAAGAAAATACAAAATAATAACATTCGCAGCAACAACGTAAAGAAAAACAAAAAACATGGGGGCAAAACCACGAAATTATTTCAAATTGACACATTTCAGTACAGTTGGTCTACTAAGGCCTTAGCTCTTTGATAACAATAACGACAACAGTTAAATCAATTGATTTTTTAACAAAAACAATAAATAAATATTGACGAATATGAATGACTAGCTAAAGTGCGAGATTTAGAAAACGAATGAAGAAATTTTTCGTTTTTTTTTAGCATCTTTTTAATTGTAATGAATTGTTATTTTTTTATTTGTTTTTGTGTGTGTTCCACAAAAATGTGTTATTTCGACACATTTTTCCCGATTTGCAATGCTTAATAAACAATTGATTTTTGGGGAGTGATACAGTGAGAGATTTGATAAATGAATATTGTGCTTGAGCAAGAAAATTTTAATTTCGACGTCATTACAAAAATAGAATTCATTAAACTTGTAGTGGGGCCAGTGTTGACAGTAAATTTTTGATAAATACCTATGCCTTCTAAAAAAGCTGATTTTTCCCACTTGTTAAAAAGGGCATCCTTAAGCATTTCAGTAATTCAGTGTAAGAAAAAACAAGTAAGAAGAAGTATCCATAGAAATATCTCATTTTGGGTTTTAAGTCCAAATTAGTTAAAATACATACATATAAATATCCATATCTACATCTATGTATACCTATATGCATATAAAAATGGATTAGGGTTTGTTCGGATGCTTAAAATTCGAAAACTACTGGACCAAGTTGGTTATTTTCTTTTGTGATTTTGTTCATAATTGCTACGCCAAGATTTAGGGGAAAAAAGTCGAAAATTTCCCAATAGGTAGCACTTCAGGGGGTCGCTTTTTTAATCTCTGCTCCTGTTAAAGGTGTTTGAACACGATTTGCCGCGTCGATTCAGTGCATGTATTTTATATTTTGCAGAAAAGTGAGCGATATGGGAACAGTGAACATGGTACCTCCCTTACAAAGTAAATATTGATTTTCTTATAGGTATCTCAAGAATGAATTGCCAGCCAATATAAAAAGTAACTAAAAGCTATTTTTTAGGTGATTTGGGGAGCTGAAATTAAATTAAACTCCATTCCTAACGATTGCTTCTAGTATTCGTTAATGTCTTGTATATATAGTTAATGTTTAAAGAGATTTTAATGTCTAGAATTGCTAAGATTTAATCAATGTGGCTCTAATCTGAAAATGGAGACATATATTTCCATATGCATGCGGGTTTTCATTAAAAAAATGACTGCAATGCATAATGTGTATCCAGGATCGTGTTCTGTTAGAAAGAATTGATCATAATATAATTCTTTCAGCATATTTCTTAACATTTTTCTGAAGTATTTCACCAAATGCATTAGCTGCGATATTTCCATCGATTTTTCCTCAGTTACGTACTCTTCTCTTTGAGAAACACATTTAGGCCATAATACTCTCTCCATTATGCTTTACACTACGCTTGCCGTGGCATAATGCAAGATTAGAAAAAAATCCCTACATTCTGTCTAATATGAAAAATCTGTACGATTTTCCCTACGCTTCTATTTTAGCGGCAAAATAATCTACATATACGGATTTTTTCTCTACTTCTGGCAACACTGAATGGGGCACATCATAATGTTTGTTTGGAAAAAATTGTGTTGAGCTAATAAGTCCGACATAAGATTTTATGGAACAAAACTCTTCGAATTGTTCTCTAAGTCCTGTTCTCTGAATGCAATGCCTCAGATATGCCTTTTTCATTCCAAAGAAAGCCTATTAAGCCGAATAAAGCATTTTCGTAAGACTCTCGGGCTCTTAAAAAGAAGCAAACACCTGAAAACTTTATCCTGCGCTATCCTAAAGTCCTAGCAGCACTGAACCGCATAGTCTATTAAATGAAGGCATGGATTTTGTCCAAATCGCCCACTGCAACAATATTCTTGTCGTAAAATCTTCTCCGACCAAGCAAAGATGGTATTAAGTTATCAAATGTCTGCTCAAGGCAAAGAAAAGGTGCAGCAGATGGCCTTAGCTGTTTCTGCACACTTACTAAGAACCCAGTGACTGATTACAACCAATATGTCTTCTTGCATGTAGACGCTGTATTTTGACCATCCAAATGTGGCAGTTCAATCGCTGGTTATAACCAATATTAGTTTTTTTAAATATAGCTGTGCAGTTCTTGTGTTTTGACCATCTAAATATGGTTAATATTTTGCCATGAAACGCATTTCTTGAGACAATAATTGTCTTTTTCACTCAAGAAGCGCTGCGTCCTCAATCAATTTATAAGGATCCCAAGTTCATCCACAAGAGACCGTCGGATTTCTCGCTCTCTCAACAAGAGATACTATCAAAATTAAAAATTTGCTTGAAACTATCTGATTCCAAAAGTTAGATCTTAAGAGTATATCGTATAACGTTGTCCTCGATTGTGTGTTGTAAAGTTCACTATCCCCTCCAAGAGCTATTAGTCGGGGACTTAACAGAAAGTCGGAAGACCTGGATTACACAGACGACATAGACAATGCGCCGTCAAGGAGAGCTGGATTCTGTACAGGTAGAAGTATACAGAGTGTGCTTGCGTGCGAACATCTCCAAAAACAAAATTATGTAAATCGGCGCTAACACAACAAAATTTGGGAAATGCCCAGTCTTTTTGCAGAGGTTCCAATTTTGATATACAGAATAGATTGGACCTAGGCAGCCAAGTTATTTGTTAGACTAAATGCTATATGACGTTATGTACATATTTTTGAAAAAACTAAAATGAGTAACTTTAACACGTGTGTGTAGTCTACGCTTTGTATGGTAGCAAGTCGTGTAGGGCAGCTGTAATGGATGTTAATTCTGTTTACGCATTAATAAACCACTGTCTAGGGTGCATACTCTGAACTCACCCTGAGGAAAAGACGCCAATCGAAAGAATCGAAAGGGCATCCGGTACCTGAAGAAGATACTTCCCACAAGAAAGAAACGCTATTACTTCCTACAGAATGACTTAGAGCCAGATTAGACTAATGGCTTTAGATAGGCGTAGATGGAAAAATTTTGCTATGACCCTATGATCCCCTTGGAATCTGTTAAATCAAAATTAAATCGTCAAATCATATGAACCGACAAATGATTTGATACAGCTTTTTTCCGAAACTAGAGAGCCTAAAATAAACAGTTTCTATCTCCAAATCTAACACGGTTTACTTTTAGAAATATATCTTGCTGGTCCCAATTAAAGCTGTTGGTAGTCAATGGTTTAATGTAAAACAGAAATTTAAGTAACAGGGGAGCAGCAATAAATAAAGTGGCCAAATGATTTTAACACAGTCAGCTAGAAGAAAATTTGTGCGTGTGTGCATCTTATACTTAGTAGGGTCATAAATACTGTTGCAGCATTGAACATACCCTTTTGTTACAATATGGTTTATGGGACTTTCGAAATTTGCAATAACACGGTGCGACAAAAACGAACGAAGTTGACATACCTGAGAAATGATAGTAGTTTTTTGATAGGCGCTATCGAGTAGAACAAGGATCTGCTTTTGAATTTTTCGAATTACCTCAAAAATCTTGAGCTAAGTGTAAAAACCGGTTTTTTGGACTTTAATGCAGTTATAAGATTATAACTTAGGTGAATATTACCAGATTTGAAGTTTCGTATCGGATTTGGAAAAAAATAGCAGAGTTGCTTTACTAAAAATCTTAATAACTACGACAATTTCCAACGGATTTATAAACCTTAAGTCTTATTTTATTCATAACTTAATATAATTCCTAAATTAATTCAAGAATAGTAAAGCCTATATATAAAATAGTGCGCAAAATGAACCCAAACATTGTAGAAAAAATTAAATGAGAAATGTGTTTGCTTGAGATATACACCAAATCCTTCAAGGCTAGTTAAGCGCCATATATATTGTTACAAAAATAAAAATCGGACTGTTTGTGATAGTGTGTTAGCATGGTATTACTGTACTGATTTGTGTATTTGATGATATTGTCGTACTCTTTGGGTAACACAATCTTGCATGTTTAAAATTAACGGATATAAAATAGAGAATATAAGAGTGTTTGGGTCATTTCCAGAACTTTCCAAGCTAGGCAATTAGCTATATAAGGAGGCTGCCTTATTTACGTCAAAATAGTTTTCGTTTTGCAGTTTTAAGTAAAGCCGTGTTTAGGCGTAAATAAAAGTGTTGTATAAACGAATATACAGTGCAAGATAAATAAGTTGCTATATTAAGACATATAAAGTAAGGAATAGAAAAACTGCAAAACAACAACAACGTGTTGTTTATTTTATTTCGACGCAATTGAAAAAAAAACTCAAACGTTTTAAAAAGGTTAAAACGTAGCAATACGATTTATATTTCTTTCAAATCCTCTGTTATGTGAATGTCGTGCATCTCTAAGCAAGATGGCGAGATATTCAGACCTAGAGATTATCTCAGTGAGTTATCACTCTGACTCTCGGGAATTGTGTGGCCGACGGACTAGCTAGGGAAGGCTCTCTTTTTGGCAATGAGAAGATTGACAACTTGGTTAGGATGCCACTTTCCTCTTGCAGACTTCTCGTTCTGCGTAACTTGTTTGGTAGGGCACAGCGAAGGTGGTAGAATGAAGCCTCTTGCTCTGTATCAAAACAAATTTGGCTTCTGCACAAGATTGTGCTGCTTCGGAGTCCATCACGGGGATGCCGTGGCATAGGCTACGCATCATGGTGGCTGTTATTACTGGGCAGTGGGTGGCTGGTGTGCACGGTAAGAGACTAGGTCTACCATTCAGTGATTACTATAGGAGAGAATAGGATGAAACTGTCGAACATTTCCTGTGACAGTGTTTCTTCATGCCATATCAGACCTGGCTGATACAAATGTCAGTAGGCTTTCATCCTTTGTGCATATGCTGGTTGGTTCGTTTCGGGTCGGTGCGCGAACATGTAGATCCACCTGGATGCCGGACTTCTATTGGCAACACAGTGCGATCAGTATTAAACCCAAGTGAGCTGGACGCATGTCTGGTTACCCGTTGTTACTCACTAGTCAAACATATGTACGTGCAATAGTATTTACGCCCCTACTATGTGCATGGCAAAGATAAGCTACATATATATACATACTTCTTCACAACCAAAAAAAAAAAAACTCTATTTACAGGCATTTCGTTAAAATTAACAAACATGACCAAATAGCATAACGGTACTTGGCGATGTACACTGTGCTTGGCGAAATAAAAACAATTGGTAGAACAGACAGTTGTTGCCAATACCTCTCTGGCTGTGAAACCACACTCAGTGAAATACGAGTAAAGACAAGACAAGTGGATAAAATTCGAAGTAAGAAACTAATAAAACTTATTAACATAGTTTTGACGAATAAATAGTTTTGTTTGATAAATTGAAGGTATTACTCTATGAAGATTGCTTCATAACCCTATCATACCAACCATCTTCCAAAAAAAAAAAAATAAATAAAACTGAAGCAGTTAATTAACAATTTTCAAGTGATTTAGACACTCTAACCCTAAAATGCATTTCATACAGCGACGTTTATAAGATGAAATTATTAATAAATGGCTGGTAGAAACATGAGTAGGCTGGATGGATGGTGGTGGGCTTAATGGATTTATTTCGTCTAAAAGAACGTGTAGCTAAAAATCATTGTACAAGTCAATGAGAAAGTGTATTCGTAAGTATGATTTGTGTGTGTGTGTGTGTGTGTGTGTTTTAATGAAAGTTAATAGAGAAAAGGCTTGACAACGAGATGTTGTATGTTAGTTGTGTCCTTATAAGTTTCAACAAAAATTTGTGTCTGCATCGATAAGAATAATTTTGAATGTTGTTTTCTAGATCTCTACGTATGTACATATGTTGTCTGTATTTGCTATTGAAATTTTCAATGAAAATATAAAACGAAAAGTGTGTTTTTAGGAAAAGGACACGAACAAGAAGTGCGTATACTCGTCGTATATAATAGGCATATAAACATTATATGGAGTAGCATTAGCACAGCGTGTGTTATTTTTTTTTCAGGATGTCTACACATACATTTCGAGTTAATTGGGTCACTAAAGTAGGCCATTTTTAATTTAGAAAATAACCTATATTTTTCTAATGTTAAGTAAAGGTTTTGTTAATAAGTTTTAACTCTAAAATATATGAAGTCTTTTAATATATAAAGATCATCTTTAAGTGTAGATAGTAAGCAAGCAGAAAATAAAATTAAGCATCATATGATTTAAAATTATGCTTCAAAAATATGCTAAGACTTATATTAGTAAACACAGAAGCACTCAAATTTCGTTAAAATATCAAAGGTCAGCCTTACTATACTTCAGAACATCACCGCTTTAGCGTGTCTAAGACCTTATTTCCCAATCCTTTATTAAATTCAGACTAGTATTGAACGCCAATATAAAGTACATAGAGGATCTGGTATATATTTATTTTTTTATCGAATGATCCCGCCATTACAAGTCCGCGGAGGGCTCATCCTATTAGCGTTGGCATACGTACTCACCACTATCCGAATACTGCCAAATAAGAGAAAACAAGTAATAGCAGAGTTGAAAATCAGTAACAAAGTTTTAAATAAAAGAACTACACAAAACTGCTCTCCTTTATTCCAGTGTAAGAAGTTTGGTGAGACCGAACTTGGCCATAATTCTATTCCAATCCCCGCAAGCAAAAAAACAAAAATTGTCTCTGTTTTGACTCAGTTGTGTCAATATAAATTCAATAAAATAGATTACAAACTACAGACGCACACTTGTACTTCAAAATCACCAGAAAAAGCCTTTCATTGTCCTATCGGTACTATTGGGTATATAGTTAATAATGTCTATTTGGACAGCATATGACAAAACTATCACATATGATTTGTGTCAATAATAACAAATATGGTATTTTGAGGGTAAACATCTGTCATTATAATTCAATATTCGATAGACGACGAAGTGTAAATACACATTTTTTTCAATCGCTATAATAATGTCGAGCTTAGTGCCTAAGAAAGAAACCTTCTTTCATTTGAAGAAAACGGCTGCTGAAAGTTGTCGATTGTTGGTAGAAGCTTATGGTCAACATGCACCAACTCAAAAAACTTGTGAACGATGGTTTGTTTCATGCATTGAAGATGAGGAACTGGAAGCATTACTCGACGAAGATTGTTGTCAAACGCAAGAAGAACTTACATTGTCATTGAGAGTCACACAATAAGCCATTTCTCTTCGTTAAAAGTATTGGTATTCATTCAAAAGCAAGGAAATTGGGTTACATATAAATTGAAGCCGAGAGACGTTGAAACGCGATTTTGCATGTTGGAAATGATGCTTGAACGCTACAAAAAGAAGTCATTTTTGCATCGTATTGTTACTGGATACATTACGATAACCCCAAGCACAAAAAATCCAATCAACGCCGAAGCCGAATATCCATGACGCCAAGGTAATGCTCTGTATTTGGTGGGATCAGAAGGGTGTTTTGTATTATGAGCTGTTGACATCGGGTCAGACAATCACAGGGAACCTATACTGATTGATTCGTTTGGAGCGAGAAATCAACGAAAACCGACCAGAATATTCGACCAAACATGAGGCCATATCTTCCATCATGACAAAATTCGGCCACATGTTGCAAGACCGGTCAAAAACTATTTGAAAACAGTGGCAGCCCAGACTCAGCCCCTTCTGACTACCATTTGTTTTGATCGATGCAGAACGCCCTTACTGAAATACGCTTCACTTCACAACAGGGTATAAGAAATTGGTTTGATTCATTCTTTACCTCAAAACCGGTGCAGTTCTTTTGGCGCGGCATCCATATGCTACCAGAAAGATGGGAAAAAATAATGGGTAATGACAGACAATATTTTGAATAATATATCAATTCATTTTGTTATTATAATAAATGCATTTTTCATTTCATTACCCAATATAACGAAATAAGTTCGATAAAAGCAATTAATCACATATTCCTATGCAGTACCTGTATTTCTTGTAGAGCGTATCCTTTTGTAGTTGATTGCCCAGCGAACCGTATAACGCATTATAGAGAAAACTTGTACTATAGACGCACTGTTCGTTTGTGGAACAATCTTACTGTAAAAGTCTTCTCGGCGACATGAGTAAATTCAAGTCAAACGGCCATTAGCACTACTTTCTCTTTCCTCCTTCCCATAACTTAATTTCCTAGTTCCATCAAGACCTTACTGAAATCAAAATAATACTGTAAATAATAGTAAACAATTTCCCAACAGCTGGTTGATTATCCACAGTATTGCCATACTGAAAAAACTAAATGCAGTTTTCGCATTTACATCAAGCCACCATCTAAGATTTCAATTAGACGAAATTCAGAATCTTCCATTTTAATCGTTCTCAAGATATACAAAAAACATTATTTAATTTGTATGGGAGATGCCACACCAACTTATTCAATTTCACCCATATTTCGACTAATGTGCGATGTGTGACGTGTGTATTAACTACTGAGTTATTTAAACTAAAATCAGAATCTTCCACTATTACCGTTCCAAAGATATAGAAAATTCAATATTTACTTTGTATGGGAGGTGCTACTTCCACTTATCCAATTCGGCCCAATTTTTGACTGATGATTTGTTTTAACCACAGAGGTATTTGGGCCAAATCTAGAGTCTTACTATTACACATTAAGATGGGGATTATTAAGAAGTGAATTTGAATTAAGGCTGTTCGCGCAGATTAGCGCTGTCGTCTGTTTAGGCTGTAAATGACATTCTAGAAGTTTAGTGACAGTCGATTTGCACTGAAGGAAATCATGCTGTAAAGAGTACAATATAGATCTTACACGAAAAGAGAGAAACTTAATCACAATCTTTTCCATCGGCTTAGGAATGGCACCAAGTTTATAAAAGTACCTATAGTTCGATAAGTTTGACGTACTACCCGACTTATGCAAAGAAATTATAAACGTCGACTCTTTCCAAATCGATGGGGGAACAACCCATTTGCAACAGCCTGTTAAATATGTATTAACGTCCGAGGACCATTCAAAGTCAAAGCACATTTCTTCAAGGAGGCCATCAAAAACCCATCAGGGCCACGACAATCTATATTCTAATTGTTGCAACACTACAAAATGTATATTAAATAAGTCTACAATCTTATAAAAAATATTTAAGATATTGCTATCAAGTAATGCAAACTGTTATACTTTAGGGCGGCAATCAGTCGGCAATTTGGGCGTCGCTCTAAGATTATATTTGAAGTACTTTAGAATTATTTTAACGTTAATCTTCGAAATTTATTTTAAATAAGATCTATATCGTTTTACAAACTATCCACATTTCTCAAAAATCACTTTATTTGAAAATTTACGGCTCTTTCTAGATAAATTAAAAGATTTGAAAACTACCGCCTTAATTTAAATTCTCATGCCCAAGCGAGACTTTAAATGAATTTCTTGTTAAAATATTGAAAACAGTTTAAACAAAAAAGATCCCTTTTTACTGTTAAATTAAATGGGCCCTCTTTGTTTCATTCACTATATGCTGGTGTGTTTGTAGGCAACACGGCATCATTAAAGGCAAATCCTACAACGGAAAAATCTCGTCGAATATGCATTTACGCACAAAAAACAAACGGATTACAAACTGTAACAAATATTATACGGAAAAGATTCTTAGAAAATAAAATGCATGAATATGAGATTTTATTTGTTTCTTATTCTCCCCTTGTCTACCTATTTCTTTACTACACAGGGTTTTGTTAAAATCATCAAGTGCTCGAATAAAACTGAAGAATAAAATATAAACAAAAAAAGAAATCATTATCAGCAATAGGATGTATCTGAGAGAGTGTGTGTGTATGTATGTTCAAAGTGATAAGAGCTGATGAAGAGAGAAGGGAGGTATTAAAGATTATAAACTTTGTCGTCTGCAGCGACAAAAAGGAGCATTTACACTAAAATAAAACGCACACACACTGGGTTAAACGCATCGCTATTATAGAAACAGTAGTGGTATACTAATTAGAAATTATTGTTAAGAAAGTTGTAAGTAAATAATATTGTATCGCACATACATAGTCATTGTAATAAAGGGTTGTCCAGCCAAATCGTACGATGTTAATCTTTATATATAAAAATCAATGTATGTATGTTTGTTAGTATGTATGCAGGTATATATGTGTGTTTGAAGTCTGAACCGATTTTCTTGCAATTTTCAATGTATCATCCTGTAAGCCTTGAAGGAGATATAGGCTCAATTTTTTTCGATAGGGTCAGGGGGAGAGGTACGCCCCTTACAAACCAAATATTAATAATCGCATATCTAAAGAACTATATCAGCCAGAGTCATAAAATTTTTCCCCAATTACTTTCGTATGAAACTTAGTTATTAGAAAATATGTAGGGCGGATATAATCAGTGGAAGAGGTGTACCACACAAAAAGTAAATTTTAATTATCGAATATCTAAAAAACTATTATAGCGACAGTTTTCAAGTTTTGTTCCAATAACTTCTCTATGAAACTAATTTACTGTAATAAATGTGGGGCAAATATAATCAGGGAGAGAGGTACCCCCATATAAAGCAAATATTAATTTTCGAAAATTATTACACTGATTGCGAAAGAATTCTATTCCAGCCACTCCTAAAAAAACAATTAGAAAAATCTCGGCGGGATAGGATTAGGAGGAATATTAACGTCATAGAAAGCAAACATTTTGTCCAAATCACCTTGCTATTAAGCTAATTTAGTGCAAAAAAATCTAATGCTTATATGGCCAGTGGTGCTTATATGGGGTGGTGTTCTCCATACTAAGCAAATATTAATTTTGAAATATCTGAAGAACTAAGATGCTGGTAACAAAGCATGCCGGGTTTTACTAGTTGTTATTAAAACAAACAGTTTTCAGAGAATTATCTTAATATTTTTTTAATATAATAGGAGGATCTATGACAATTATGTGTAAAACGAAATATCGGCTAAAAGCTCGCCTTGGCTTCGGTGGCATACCTCTATCCGTAAGCCCATATTTTCAATGACTTTGAGACATAATTGAGGTTCAGTGTCGTTAATGTGCTTAATTGTATCATCCTTTAGCTCTTAAACTGTTCTTGGCTTATTGACGTATACGTTTTATTTTAAATATCTCAAAGAAAGAAGTTTAACGGTGTCAAATCACATGACCGTAAAGCCAATTAACATCGCCTCGACATAAAATAACACGGACATCGAATTTCTCACACAAAAGAGCAAATATTGTAAGGCCTTTTAGGTATTTCTTGTTTCAAAGCTAACTAGCTGGATTCCGCATCGTTTAAATGTCTGCCGAGGCTTTGTTTGGTGGCACGCTATCCGAAATGTCTAATCTTCGATAGCTCTAGGTCTGAATGCTACTGTGATTTGTGGATTATTCCCATAAACCAGCGTTTTGAAACAATACTACAAAGAATAGTCTAACGTGGTCAAATAGCACGAGCTCGGTTGTGCAGAATATCCTATGTAGCAGAAGCTGTATGGCTTGTAGGGACGTACTTTTGAAACCACATGTTCACGTTGTCCTTATTATCCAATTCAGACCTTAAGAAATCGGTAATCATCGGCCTATGGTACTTGCCGTTGACGGTGGTTGTCTGGTCGAAATAATTTTTAAAGAAATACAGAACGACGACACCACTTGGCCAAAAAGTGATTTTTTTGAAACAAATTAGACAATTTTGTTTGTTGAAATACACACTGATTTTAAAATGGACCTCATAAGAGACACCGCCCGAAATGGAAAAATATACCAAATTTGAAGCTTACGAATGCACTTTCTATGACGATATAATATATAACGGCACTTTTATTCCAAAAAGTTTAATCTTAATTTATTCCAAAACTGTGCTGCAGTTTTCCCGATACTTTTCGGAAGGTTCGTAAGTTTGTTCAGCGATGATGGATAAATTCAAAGAATAGACTCCCAACGTTCATTTGATTCTAGTAAGACGGCGGAACAAAATCGAGCAACCTTCTTTTTATTCCAAATAAAACTGCAAATGCTAAATTTCTTAAGGCCATTTTAATTTGCTCATATCTGCTAAACTACATAAGCAATAATTTTTTCTTCAAATTAAAAAGGAAATGCTTTATTTCAATAAAAACGGCATTAAATGTTAACAATTAAAATATTTTACATATACAAGCCACTAAGTTTCATGAACATTTTCGACAGTTTTCGTTTTACAATATTTAAGTGTCTTTAATAGACGTTTTCTAAGACAAAATATGCCACTTTATTGAAAAAAATTATGAATTTTACTTAGTGAAACACTTCTCTATAGAACAGCATAAATATATTTTTAAAAAGCAATAGTCAAAAAATTGAAATTTTGCCAACAAATTACCACTGTGTAGCGTAGGCGCGGGTAATATTTATATAAAAAAATTTAAAAAGCAAATGGCAAGCATGCATGTACCGACCGAAATAAATATTTCGTTCATTTTGCAAATTTTATAATATTTTTTCAATTTTTAAAACAAAAACGGTTAAAAATATCAAAAAAGAAAATACGATAATTAACTTTTTACCAAAATAATCAAATATTATTACTAAATAGTTGAGAATGGCTGTGTTTAATGTGTTTGTTATAATACATGAGTCAATAATAATGATGACGACGACGATGATGGAAAACGCACATACATTTTGATTTTATTTTTTCCATTTCTCTACGCAATGCACACGCAAAATACTTTTGCCACCGAGAAATACTTGTTTTAATAACAAGGAAAGGCAGTTTTGCAAAAGGACATTTTTCGTTTACATGTACATTTGTTTAAAAGGCTGTGAATGGCTGACTGTGTGTTCTCTTTTCATTCGTACCTTTTAAATATAACGGCTTTTATATAAATATAGTATATGCGTGTGTGTATGTGAGAAGTTCTCTACAGTTTTAGTGCAATGTTTGGTTTTCAAAGAGAACTAAGTAATAAATAAAAACACATACCCATTGATATGAACAGCTGCCTGAGTGGATGAATAAAATAAGTTGGAAAAAAAAAGAATGCTTTAGATGTAGTACAATTGTGTTCGAAAATTTGGTGGTGCAAGTTCGTTGTTTTATTTCGAGATATTTAAAGGCTTGCATAGTCAACCTATACGGTATAAATGCGCATGCGAGTCGAATGAGAGGACCCGCACATTACGTCTGTCTGTCCAACTCTCAAGGAAATAGCAAGCTTCATCAGCAGCCTCAAGAAAACTCCAGAGCTATTAAGATCTGATCCCCTTATTAGTGCTATAATAATCTACCCAATTATTCAATCACTTGCAATCCACCTTGCTGAGGGTATGGTGATAAACACTCTTGCTGTGCATAACTAACAAGATCATCGTTCAGATCTTTTCCCTATTGAGACAAGAGCAAGCTGAATTCAGACCGCAAAAGTCCGCTATAATACTCTCTGTATCATTACAGAACAATTTGTGGAGTGGAGCTCACTACTGTATTTTAATTGGAATCTCTGCAATAAACACCAGATGGCTGCGCAAAACCAGCCGACATTACTATACAGTAGAACATATGACAGTATTTAGTTCATTTCTTTAGTAAAAGCAAAAGTTCTTTGGTTTTGATTCTCAAAAAAACACCCACAACATTTGAAAAAAATGACAAAACATATTGTCGCTGCTTTTGTATTTGCTCGACAGTAAAATAAAAGCAAAACAAAATAATCAACTCAAATAACGGCAAACTATTCCAAGCACAATATGTAAGTTAACGCCACAAACATTTAAAACTCCAAAAATATGTTTCCCACAATATAGAAATCACACCAACAACATTACACGCGCAAGAAATCATACCAACAACATTACACGCGCAATTACCAGAAAGGCTGACAATATGTCTACATTACCGATGCATTTATTACACGCGCTGTTACCAATTTGCTGACAACCCAGACATCAGTTATTCACCTGCAAGAATTTGCCAAATTGCTGTCAACCAACTCACCTGTTCTGCAACGTGACTTGATCGACTGACTGAGGTTTAGTTATAAGAAAAATCATATTGTAAATTTAGTTCTTAAGTGGTGATCAAACAATAAAGTATGGCTTTTAGCCAAAAAAATATTTTTTTTTAAAACAAATAAATAATTTATTAACTTGTACAATATGTAGAATGAATATGAAATTAATAAAGATAACTTAGCCTGATTCAGGGCTGCAAAAGTTGGTACAAATGTACTTTTTTTGGTATAATTCCAGACTCAAAAGTACAATGGTACACCATTTACTCATTTGGTACAACTTACGAACTTTCTCAGTTTATATTTTTTTAATTGAATTTTTCTAGTTTATCGTTTAATTGATTTACAGTGGCAATTCATCTTTACTACTATTTTTTTGTGATTTAGTTAAGGTCATCAAATTCTTGCTATTTTAGTTTTTAAATACCAAATAATTTGTTTTTAAAACAATTTGTTTTTAAAACAATGAGCTTTTAAGTACAAATGTTGATTTAATTATTATCAAAATGCATTCCTATGTACACTTTTATGTTATGTTTTTTTGTGCTCTATTTTAAAATAAAGAATTAAAAAAATATATTTTGGGTACAATTGGGACCGAAAAAGTATAATTTTATGAGCTTCTGGGTACAATTTTGTTGTCCTCATTTTGCAACCCTGCCATGATTATAATAAGATTAAGAGTATGAGAGTGATGAATGAGAAATGAAGTGTTAAATGCAGTCTCATGCTTGTTTTTTGTTGTGAATTGTGAAACTTACAATAGCACAAAACAAAATTAGAAGAAAAACAAAAAAAAAAAAAAAAAAAGAAACAACAAGAAATATGCGCATAGTGCAAGTTTTTATAGATAGTGTTTGAATTCTGCTTCAGTCTCTTATGCCACGTTCGCACTATAACAACTTTCATTTATAATATAACCACCGTTTGTGAGCTTAATTACATAAATTTCCATACAAAATTTTGAGACAGAATCACTAAAATTGTAAGTAATTCTATTTCTAGTACCCAGTGTATTAATTCAAAATTAGTATCATCTCTAATTTTTATTAAACTTAGATCATGTGAATTTTTTATACTTTTTATTACAGATTTAATAACATTTTAAATTTATTTAGTAAAGCAAGAGCACAAGATGTGAAGTATTTAAATGATGGACGATTACGTGTAAGACATTCAAGTTGTGCTTGCGCAACCCTCTTATAAGCACATACTGCAAAAGAACACTTCCTAAAAAATTCTACCGGCTGAGTGTGAAATGATCAATAATGCTAATTCATTTGACGAAACACCTTCCACTTCCCCTGGTAGCTACCATTCTACACTTCAATCTTCTTTAAATTATTTTCGATGTAAAACTGACAATGACAGTCACAGTGATTTCGATTAATGAAATGCAATATTGTAAAAATAAATACATATGTATAATATAGACATTATCTTAAGTCTATATTTATAAAAGAAGACTATAAAATGTGTTGCAATTAATGTTCTCTGAAATCGATTTCTCTGCCAACCGATTTTATTTTTGAGACCTTAAACGAAAGGTGAAGTTAATACAAAATTTGTTATATATATGCGGTTTTATAGGTCCGTTGGTTCACGAGTTATTGACGTTAGCGTAAACCCCTTTGTACTGCATGAGTTATACTTGAAAACGAAATTTGTTACAGCATTTAAACCTTGTGTGAATTAGAAAATGTTTTTAAAACAGTGTATATAAAAAGCATATATAGAAAGCTTTCATTTGGTGTGTGGCTTCACTATTATTCAACTGGGCGGTGCCACGCTCATATAGAATTTATATTTATATGTCTATATCTTTAAAATGGTAATAGCAAAACTCTAAATTTATCCCAAATAACTTTGCGGTCAATGCAAACCATCAGTCAAAAATTGAGCCGCACTGAACAAGTGGGAGTAGCATTTTCCATGCAGTGTTGATTGATTTTTGTATATCTTTGCAACAGTAATAGTGGAAGGTTCTGAATTTGGTTTAAATAACTTACAAGTTAATACACATCAACAGTCGAAATATGGGCAAAATTTGATAAGTGAGTGTGGCATCTCCCATATAAATTATATTTATTGATATTTGTGTATCTAGAGAAAGATTAGAGTGGAAGGTTCTGAATTTGGTCTAAATGACTTCTTAGATAGTACAATGTGTCACAACAACAACATGCAATGAATTTCCATTTATGAATCACAGCTAAAATGTAACGAAACCGAACAATATCTGAAGCGAATGATTACGTGCGCTGAAAATTGCTTCACGTACGGGAATAACGTATGAAAAAGATCATAGACGAAACAAGGTTAAGCTTTGCAGACGGTAGCAAAGCCATTATTGACACCAAGAAAGGCAATGTCAATTGTTCATTACTAGCGTTTACGATTGTCGACAGAAAGGGAACGTTAACCATGTGAATGTGTATTTAGTGAGAAACATCTCCCTTCACTCGTATGTGCAGCATTAAATACTTATAAGAAATATTAAAAATAAGACGACATAAACCTGTCTCATTAAAAGCTGATAAGCAACTAAATAACCGATCAAATAAATTTTGGTTGTTTCATCTACGGTTACGGTTATGACGTTATCTTAAGTCAGATCTAATTAAGCCCTTAATCTCTTGTTTGAATTTTGCTGACGTTTGTATGAATCTGTGCATGGTGAAATTACATAAGGTGGTGGCACTCTACAACAATACAGAAACAACGGGGCATTTTTTTAATTGTTAATGACAAAAAGAGCCCGTGGTGAAATAAAAAAGCAGCTGTCAAAAGTGAAAAAATATAAATAAATGAAAAAAAAAACACAAATAAAAAATTACATTTTAATTTTTATTAAAAGAAAGATAATTAATAATAAAAAAGTATTTAAGATAGTGATGATGATGACTCGTCAATCACATCAAAGGAAACCAAAGCTTCAATTTGGCGGTGCTTTTGATAAAAATTTGTTGAAATGCGCTGTTTGTTGGTATTTTGTTTAAAAACACAAAAATTCTGTAAAAAAAAAACACAAAAATTCATTAATTTTTAAATAACTGCAAAATTTTCACAAAATTTTTCTATCTGTTTTTAATAAGAAAACATAAATACAAACAAAACTGTTGACAGCTACGGGATAATCAATAAAAAAGCTGATACTTAAACACCACCTTATAAATAATTTTAAATAAATAGGTGTGAGGACAACGAAGATGTTCGGCTCCCGTTAACAGCTTATCAGACCATTGCTCTACAACTTGGCCATGCCAATAATTTTGATCTCTATCTTCGAAAATAAACGTGATCGAAGCAAGTAATTTAAACAAAACGAAGAAGAGAGAAGATTGAATGTCAACAATAATAAACAAAAAGCTGATGTTTCCACTAACAACGAAACAAAAAGCGAGCAAGTCTCAAGTTAGGCCCCGGCGAGATTCGAACTCACGATCTCCTGTTTACTAGACAGGCGCTTTAACCAACTAAGCCACGGCGCCAAGTTGACGACCAATAAAAACACGTTCAATATAAATACAAAAAAAAACTTTTCTAATTTTAATGTTATTTACAATCACAACACGTGCTACAAATTTCCACATCTGGTTGGCGCCTTTGCTGAATACACAATTCACAATAGTGTTGGAAGCAAGGACACACACCATAGATTACAATGGGTTTTTGATTCTGTTACTAAATATGTTAAAAATTTTGCTTAATAAAATAAACAAGTCAGGACATGTTTCATGTAGGATTATCAAATCTTTTTTAAGCTTTTACGCCAAATTCAATTCCAAAATCGCCTATCATCCTTTTTACACTTTGACATTGAAATTAATATTTTTTAAAATAGAGAATAAAAATATTGAAAATAAATTAAAACAATTTGTTCCAAAAGTGGTGAAAAATTCGCCATAATATATATATTAATATATTGTTAATTTTATTAAGCAAACCCATTAGCAAAAACAAAAAGTGTACAATATCTACTATTACAAATATTATTACTACAATATCTACTAGTTTATAATTTAACGAAAGCTAGAAAAATAAAAAAAAAATTAATTTTATGGTTGATATAAAATACATTTTTGGATATAAAGGGGGTCCAACCAAAACGCGCGATATTAATTGTAAATAAAACAAAAAGTATTTAGAAAATTTAAAAATTTTTTTTTTTATTATGATAGAAGGATCTACGACAATTATGCATGTGTGAAACAAAATATCGACCAAATATTCACCACGGCTTCGGTAGCAAACTCAAACGTTTTCAAAAAGGTTAAAACAAAAAAGGTTAAAACGTGACAATATTATCAAAAAATTAAAAAAAATATAATTTTAGAAACAATTCTCCTTGTGAACGATATACATACATACAAGGGCGGATATATATTAAAGCTACCTAAGTAGGAAAAAAACATTTTTTTCTTTTCAAAAACCATTTATTTCTAAACATAGTCTCCTTTTAGCTCAATACACTTAGTAAGACGATTTTCCAACTTTTTTATACCATCTGAATAATACGATTTTGGGAACTCCTCAAAATACGCATTAGTTTCGGTAATCACTTCCTCGTTTGAGATGAATCTTTTTCCTGCGAGCCATTTTTTTAGGTTTGGAAACAGGAAAAAGCACTAGGGGCTAAATCTGGACTATAAGGTGGATGATCAACCAATTCGAAGTGGATTTCTCGTAGTTTTAGCATCGTATCTAATGCTGTGTGAACCGGTGCGTTGTCTTGAAGAAAGAGCACTTTTTTCTTGTTTAAATGTGGTCGTTTTTCCTTGATTGCATCAACCAATTGATCCAAAAATGCACTATAATACTTTCCTGTGATTGTGGATCCCCTTTCAAGATAATCGATGAGCAATATTCCGTGTGCATTCCACAATACAGTGGCCATAACCTTGGCAGCCGATTTCGCTGTCTTGAGTGTAGTGGTGGACCCACGTTTCATCAACAGTTATTAATCTACGCCAAAAATCAGCGGGATTATGCTTTATCATGTCCAAACACCTCTGTGAAGTGATCTGTCGAACTCGTTTTTGTTCAACACTGAGCAAACGCGGCACCCATCTTGCCGATAGCTTTTTCATATGCAAATGTTCATGCAAAATGTTGGACACACGTTCATATGTTATGTTTACCATTTCAGCAATCTCACGTATTTTGACACGGCGATCATTCATAACGATATCGAGGATTTTCTTGATATTTTCTTCAGTAACCACCTCTTTTGGCCTTCCTGTTGATGGTATTGTTGCAGTGCTTGTTCGGTCCCGTTTAAATTCAGTAGTCCAATATTTTGCCATATAATCTGACGGAGCAGATTCGCCGTAATGTTTATTAAACTTTTCTTTTGTCTCTTTCGCCGTTTTGCCTTTCAAATAATAGTGTTTAATCACTACACGAAATTCACTTTTTTCCATTTTCCAAGAAACACAAAAGTTGCTTAATCAAACGACTACAACAAATAAACTAATCGATGAATTTGGCTAAAATTTTAACAGCTGACGTTTGACAGATCGTAATTTCTAATTTTTGTGTTTGTGCTGCCATCTAGCGCTAGGTAGCTTCAATGTCAATCCGCCCTCGTACAGTATGTGGAAAAAATAAGTTAACACATCAAACCATGTTTTTAAAAGTGATCTCAGATTTTCCTTTGTTCTTTGTTTTAGCATATTTTTGAAGTATCGTAATGAAAATAAAAACACGTGGAGTTTGGTTAAACAATGTGGAATTGTTACTATATTCTATTGAGTTATATAGCTGCAGGTGTGACGTTACAAAAATAAGTTGTCAGCTAAAGTTTCAATCTGTTGTTATAGGAAAAACTTAAATCAAGTAAGAAATATTTTATGGAGAGATTCAAATGAATTCAAAGTATTTATTTAAATTATTACATAAGTAAAGTTTTCAGTTTTTTTTTTATAAAGAGAAAAGATCTACTTGATGTTTTTTTTTTTTGTTTTCTTCTCGGATATTTTTTAAATCAATGTAAAAGTGGTTAAATTAGACAAATGAAGGATAAAGAGCTAACTGTTATTACTAATTTATATAAAAACGGTAATACGCAGAGAAACGAGTATATAGCAAAAAGCTTGTATAAAAATCAAATGGTAATCTGGAAGGTAATCCCAAAGTATACTAAAGAAATCGGAGTGAGCAGAAAATGCGACCTGAGTTCCATAAAATAGCCTCTGAAACAATGAATATGCGCAGTTGTTAAATGTGGGCAAAAAGATACCTCAGATCTATAATATATGTTTTTGATTTTATCAACTCTATATATAAGCAAAATAAAAAAAATAGAATATTTTATACGTAACACATATTAAAGACTCACAATTTTTGGCATAGGGTGCTTGGTACAGATGATTCTATGATATTCTTGCGGTATGGTGTTTGTATGGCGTAATCTTAGCGAACAACTTACATGCAAGTGTTCTCTACCCACCTTTAAGTAGAGAGTAATTGAAGCTGCCTCCATAAAAATTACAGAAGCGATTGCAATAGCAAAAAGGTAGACGGCTAATAAGGAAAATCCTCAACCTGTACAGGCCATTGCACCAATCAACACTGCAAAAATAATCAAAGATTATTTGAGAACAGAAAGTATAAATATTCTAAAGTTGACCCCGCAGAGCACAGATCTGTCTACTATAAAAAATGGTTGGCGAAGATTACAAATCCGAATTCTTAGGGATGGGGCTCAAAAACTGGAAGATGTGAAAGACTGTATCTTTTGCAATTCGATAATTTTTTGCGGGATAAGTGTTTGAAGTTCGTGGACTCTTTAAAACACTGACTGAGCAAAGTAGTCACTCAAACCTTTTGGTATTGCGGATATTAATTTATTGACAACTTACTTTTTCAACATAAATTTCAATGGTATAGTTTTGTTTCTTTTTCAAAACTGAAATAATTTTGTTTTTGTTATAAAATATATTTTAGCTTAAAACTACGAAACATGTAAATGACACAAATTAAGAAAACAAATTTTAACACTAAAATAAAATTTACTGTGTACCAGTGCTGAAACATTGGTCTTGACAATATAATTTTTTTCAGCCACTGTATATACATAGATAAGGAAAATGTTATATGTTCTTCTTCGTTTTTGTTTTAACTTTTACTTAATTTATTTATTTCCCTAAGGAATATACGACTTACAACAGATGATTCCAATCTATTAATTCAAAACTGTTGTAGCTCATCGAAGAAATTTGTTGACTTTTTTATTTCCCTCACAATCGTTCTGCGTCACGTCAACACGCCGGACAATGCGTCTGGTTCCTTGAATCCAGTTACATAAGTTTGATCCTGCAATGCTGCTGCTTGGTTTACGTAAGCTACAACCCAAGCTTTTTCATTTTTATCTTATTATTTCTCTATATGTTGAGTCTTCATTTGTATATTTATTATTTATCTAAAATTTGATGCGCCAAGCAAATTGAACTTAATTTCTGCGGAAAACCTTATATTTTGTGTGCTGTTGTACTATAATTTAATAATTTTGTAGTTTAAACTTAATTGAATTTTTAGGTTCAGCTGAACGGTGGCATATACGGCGGAAGCGTAGTGAGCAATTTTGTCCTAAAAACACTAAGCAAGCGGTTAAGCGTTTAGGCTTACCCAGAGATGGAATAGGTTTATATGACGGTTTAGGTGTTGAATATCTTCATTTTAAATCTATTTATCTTGACATCTTGAAGAATATTGTAAAAGAAAGTGCAAGCATATTCTGTATTGATAGACCCAAAGTATACATCTCTAAAACACCGCCCCGCCAGAGTTACTATTTAAATTTTATTGGGTATTTGTGGGATGAATAACTAAAAGTCACAATAGAACAACTAAAAGTCACATTTCAGAAAGATTAGAATCAGATAAGTCCTAATGTGTCATAAAATTTATTTGAATCCATCCCAAGGAGACTGTGGGCTGTGGAAAATTAAAAAGAATATGCAAGAAAATAATAATTTTTATTTCAAAATTAAATGTAAGGAAGCTGCCCGTGGTTTTGAAATAAAATTTTATGTTACAGTTAGAAATTTATTTTTTGTTTGTTTTTATTGCTTAATTAGTGCATAATTAATAAATTTTAAAAAGTTTACTTTTATTTCTTTAATATTCCAAAATTTTATAAAATTTTTAGGTTTTCTTGTAACGCCTTTTACCCTATTTTTTTTTTTAGTAATTTTTTACCCTTTTTAACCTTTTTTTGCTATAAGCTTGACGCTTTTATTCATTTCTAAAATGACAACGCTGCATATAAGTTAGCCGTGTTATAGCTACTTTAGTAAAGGGTGGGCCATTTAAAAGTTTATTTAAAAAAAAAAACGGTTTAAAATTTTGCCAAATTTATTTTTGTTGTTGTGAAGTACAAATGTTTCGGTTAGAAAATAAATATTATTTCATATGGCTGCCGCGGCTGGCCTCACCTTTTTCGGGTGTATGGGCAATGGCATCACGAATGTTGTCTCTGGTGTCAACGGTGTCAAATTGCAGCTTCTTGGCGGCCAACTGACATCACCATTTCGGCTAGTTAAATGGCCACCAAACGTTTGACGCAATAAATAGATTGTGGCAAGTTGTACCATCCTGTTGAAATCAAACGCCGTTTACATCAATACCATGTAGAGCGGGCTCAAAAAAATCGGTTATCATGGTGCGATAGGTGTCTCCATTAACCGTAATGGTTGTGCCGTCCTCATTTTCACAGAAATATGGGCCAATGATGTCTCCTCTCCACAAACCGCATCAAACAGTCACTCCTAACGGGTGCATTGGCTTCTGTAAGAGCATGTTTGGGTTTTCTGAGCCCCAAACATGGCAATTTTGCTTATTAACGTAGCCACCAAGACTTTTTTTTGATTTTTTTTTTTTTTGCTATTTCTGATCAACTGTCTTTGTTTTGGAAATAAATTTCCAATAAATCTCAAAGTTGCTCAAGCGTAAATCGATTCATCTTGTTCATTGGAGATGATATACTGAATATTGCGACAGAATATAATGACATCCGAAATAATATATGGCAGAGTGTTGTCTTGATGGAGTAGAACTGCTTTATTTACGTTACGGGCTGGCTCACTTGAAATGAATCGATTATGTTTAGAGAATAGAGAATTCAAGAATATTTTTAGTTTTTAATATTTAAAACTCGTTCATTTATATATTAAATATAAAATAACATAAAAATGATTGCTTTATTGAATTATAAAAATAATAAAAAAATATATCAAATACAAAATGGTTAAACCGGATATCTTATAAATGCAATTGGCTGTTTTGCACTTATAATAGTTGTACTCTTAAATAATTATACTTAAAAATATATTACTTCTTAATTATGTATTGTTTAATAAATAAAAAATTAATACTAATAATACTGCTAAAGGAGTTTTTTCTTTGTAATTTAATAACATCAACATACGATAGATAACATTAAATTAATTTGAATCTAACAAAACGATAACTTTGGCTGTTAGTTATCGATTTGTAAAACAAATCTATTTTGATTTATAAATAAAATTTTCTAAAGAAATAATTTGTAACATTATTATTTAACAAAGAAAAGCTTTAATAATTATAATAAATATTGTTATTTTTATACAACATTAATGAATTTTTTAAGCTTTATAACTTAATGTACAGGGTTTTTTGTAAAGTGTAAACAGTATTTTTTTTATTTTATTACATTTTTATAACTTACAAAAATTATTTTTAAATATTTTAATTTATTTTTTTTTAACAATTTAAATTTGTTTAATAATAATTTATTTATTAATATTTAATTCGTTTAAGCACAATTATAAAAAATATATCTATGGTAGTTTTAGTTATACAGTTATTATTGATTTATTTATTTTTTTGTCTTAAATTAAAGTAATTTACGACTAAAAAATTCATATTCAAATAATATGTTTACAATGACTACCGCAAGCGACAAATTTTTATTAATTTGAATCATAACTGAGATTTTTTAGGTCAATATTTATTGCCCTTTAGCTGTAGGTGCATTGTCCTTAGTGAAAGTAGTCAGTTATATTATATTTAGTAATAACCATAGCAACCTTACTATTTTCATAGTTCGATTTTCTTGCGCAAAATTGCGGTATGTTACCAAAATCAAATTTTACAGGAGAGTGTCTTTTCTATATTTTTTTGCTTTGGCTAATCACATCAGTGCCAAATTTCGAATGTGATACCTATGATAGCCTATACAGTAAGTAATATGAGAGGATATGTCTTTAGAGTGTATTGTGTATAATAGTGGACCAAGAATAGAACCCTGCGGTACACCTCTCTTCAACAAGCAACCAGCTGACCTTTTATTAGCATTATATACTGATTGACTTTTATTACACAGATACGTACAAATTAATCCCCATAGCGGATGAAGAAAAGTTAAATTTGTTCTTTAACTTATGACATAGTATATCATAATCCATAGTATCGAAAACTTTAGAACGGTCAAGAAGTACTATGATATCATGTTTTGATTTACCTTCTACCAACATCCAATAACGCTGTAGTACAGCCGTATTCCGATTTAAAGCCTGATTGTCTGCTGGTAAGTAGAGAGTTTTCGTTCAAATATTTACTAATCTGTAAGAAGACTAAGCGTTCAAATGCCTTAGATAGATACGGCAGAGTTGCTGTGAATCTAAAACTTCTATCAAATTTAGGAATTGGAATGACTCTCGCGTGCTTCCACATTAAAGGGAAAGGAAGTAAATGAGATATATATCTAATAATATGGTTCAATATGATCTTAAGAAATTTTGGATGCATTAAATCACATCCAATTGAATTAGATTTAATGCTCTGAAATGATCTTTCCACTTCCTCAGGAGTGACATACGCAAACTAAAAGCCAGCATTAACCAGATCCAAAGTCTTACCAGTATTCGAATGATCATAATGGTTGATACTAGAATTGGACATTGATATATCAAAATTTAATTGAACAACATCTAAATCATATTCAGCTCTCGTGCCCTTACCTAAAACACCCATGTCACTAAATTACCTCCACTTTTGCCTAGAAGTTAAAGCAGTCAAAAATGTGTCTTGATAGGATTTAGGCTTAGCAACCCTTGTTTTATAGTTAACCTCACTTCTCCGATTTTTAAAAATGTTCACACGTATTATTTATTTCATTAATTAAGACCTTAATCTCATTTTAAAACAATTTTGAAAAAATAAGCCGGGAAAGGGAACTTGTACTAACAATAAAATGAAGAAAAACTTCATGCCTCTCATCATATACATCAGAAGAAAGCCGAAATATAGACTATTATTCGCGGAAATGTTGAAGGCAGCTATTCTTGCGGAAGAAAGGAAACTATATCGAGTATACTGGCATAAGCTAGAATTCGAGAAGTGCAAAGCCATAAGTAAAGATTGCTTTGCAGAAATATAATTGTACTGCATCCTAACATCCGATAATAAAATGCATTATATGCATATTTGCGAATGTAAAATAGTGTAATATTTTTTCCGGATGGAGAACTCAAGACATTTGCATATCAAAACTAGCTAACAAAATAAGTTTAATCTTTTCTTGCTTTCTGCTGGGTCAATCGAAATACGCAGAACAAAGTTTCACATTTTTATTCATATGGCACATACGATAATTTAATTTACAAGGAAAACTACAATGTCACATACGACAAAATTAATTCAGTTATATCTCCCCAAGTATAGCGAATATCGATATAATGTTTTATTATGTAGAGAATTTGTGGCTTTGGAATACATTGCATCAAAAAGCCAATTTCGTAAAAAATGTAACATACGATAATTTCACTCAAAGAAGTCGGCTTGTTCCTCCTCCTTAGGAGTAAACATTAGTGAGCAACAAAAAGCCATAAAATAGAATCAATAAGACAATCTAAAAAGGGGACACCAGGTACGCACTTGAAAAAGAAAGTTAAATAACAATAGTTGGCAAATCGTAGTAAGAAGTGAAGCCAAGACAAGATCCCTCCTTGACTTTTATATAGTAGGGTGCTCTTTATTTAAAAAAATGCAACATTGCACTGTTACTCCCCCCAGAAATGTCTTCCGTAGCCAAAAAATGCTTTATGGAAAATATTACGCAGCTTGCATCAGGAGAACACGTGCCGCATCCGTTCACAAAAAGGTGTGCTTTATATTTATTTGAAATTTTTGTTTTTGTGAAAAAATACATTATAAGAAATTGTAGAGTGATTGCATCAGGAGAAGGCTTGACACATGCCTCCACAAGCTTTCAAAATATGTTAAATTTATATGCAACAACATTTTAACAGCTTGTGGGCGAATGCAGCATGCCTGATCTAGATGATATCTACCTATAATTTTCGAAAATGTATTTTTTTGCTAAAGAGAAGATTTCTGGGTTGAGTTACGACCCAAACTTTAAAAAAAATATGTTGGCCCAGACATATTAGGAACACAATGTATAGGTTAGGTTAGAAGAGTGTGCACTAAATGGTGTTAACAATCAACCAAAGACAGGGTTGGCAACCCACTGGGTAACATAATTAAACCCACCCGGGTTTTATTCGATATTATATTTAAAAAAACCTGGGTGGGCTTTTTTAATTTAAAATTTTTCGTAGTTTATTTACAACAAAAATAGGCATAATTTACGTATTGGGACTACAAATTTATTTGTTCTTTTTTCGACCTCAAACAGATAATGAAATAACAAATTATAAAATCACTGCTTACATCTCTTCTCCAATTCTAAGCCAATTTCCAAATCCCGTCAGAGAAACTTCTCGTCTTTTAAGTCACTCCAACTTTGAAGCCGATTTTGTACTTCTTCAAAGGAAATGATTCGGTAACATGTTAAAAGACAAACTCATATCTTCTTATACGTCATAGATAGTTTCTGAAAATGTAGGCCGTAAATCGAAATGCCTTTAAACGACATGAATATGTGTTGCGTAAAAAAAAAACGGAGAATCCACGGGATAAATTGCTCTTAAAGCGAATGTGTTCAATAATACAAACATGTCGTTATAGCGAAATGCCATGTAAAGTAAGCCTGTATAAAGAGGTGTAAGTATATTGTATCCGTTGCAATAGTCGACGGATCAATGTCCGGAGATTACGGCGGATGTGGCATTTGATCGTTTTTAATAATTGTCTTGAAACTTTTGCGACATGAGGTCGGGTGTTATCATGCAAAAGAATAACTTAATCATGTCTATCTTTATATTTCAGACGCACGATTCAAACGAAGTAATTGCAGTCTGCATCGATCACTCAGTTTTATCGTTGTATAGTACACAATGACGCCTTGATCCCAACAAGGGGGCAAAATTGCATTATAAATACTAAAATAAAGTGATACATTAAGTTAATTCCATTGCAGAACAGTCTGACCAAAAACATCATTAGAAGTATAAAATAATTTAACATCATCAGCATAAATAAGAACACTACAGTCAGGAAATACCCCAGGAAGGTCATTAAGAAACAACAAGAACAAAAGCGGATCCAAATGGCTATCCTGCGGAACTCCGGAACAAACATAAACGGTCTTAGACAATACACTCCGAAGCAAAACTCTCAGACTTCTCAAAGAAAGGTAGTTGTCTATCCAACTAAGCAGTCTGTCAGGAATACCAATCAGTGCAATTTAAGAAGCAATATCCTATGATCAACTCTATCAAAAGCCTTACTGAAATCAGTATAGATAACATCAGTTTAGAATATCTGCCATTGTGGTGAACTCTACATTTGAAATCCTCGCATTGTGCTTTTAAAAGGCGAATATATTTAGGGGCTACATACCGACGTTGTAAAGCCGCACGCCATGCTGAAAATTAAACTGCTTTTGCATAATATGTTAAATATTGTCGCTTAGCGCTTTCATTGTGTTTTGGTTATTTTAAACTATATTTTTCTTTTGAAAAAGCTTATTGTACTAAAAAATAGAACCTATTTGTACCATTCTTATAACGATAACATTATATCAACTATTTTTGTTTGTTTTTTTTTTGTTTTTGTTAATAAATATGTATTATATTCCCTATATGTATGTATATGCATTATAATATATAATTTAAGCTTCTTATATGGAATTACAATATTAACAATATTAATTTATTATATAAAAGAGACATTTATTAGTAAAATAAATTTAGTTTTAGAAAAAAAAATGTAACTCTAACAGCAGTATAAAACATTTATTTTTTCACCTAATGCTACAAATGGAACGAAAGGAAGTACATATTGTACAGATAAGTTGCAACAATTTTGGCTGTAAATTGTTGAAATTTATCTACAAAAATAATACAAATTCCTTATGATAATGCTCTTGCGTGTGTGTGTATGTGTGTAAATGAAATGTAAGCGTATAAAATAGATCTAGACCAGGCTTAGAACTGAACCTCTAGACCAACCATTCACTAGCAAAGGAAAACTTAAGCGGTTTACAACTTCTGCTGAGTATCATTGTGTATTTTCTATTATTATTGTCCTCAGCAATGGGATTGTTATTGGCGACATTACTAGCCGCATAATAATAATAATGTTGCAAATGATTATGTAAATGTTGATGATGCACTGACGATGCAACGTTATCAACATCATTATGATTTCTTAGTTTACATAGACGACTACTACATATGCTACAATTGATGACAGTACTATGGGAACTTTGACAGCTGTCACTAGTACTGCCGCAACTATCATTACTCTTAAGACTATCTCTTGTATGGGGACTATTACAAGTCGCTCCAATTCTATGGCTATAATTATTTGCATTATAACTAATTTGCTTATTATTATGTAGGGGACTATTGTCCTCTGGAGATTTAAATTTAAAGCTAATATCGTATTCTGGTTCTTTAAGATTTTCAAATTTACTTATATGCTGCTGTTTTGTATTATTAAGCGAGTATTTATAATTTTCCATATTTAAACTATTATTTAAATTGCTACAAATTTTTGTTGCTGTTGTTGGTAAAGTTTTTGTTGTTGTTGTTGTTGTTGTTGGTGAATTATTGTCATAGACATTATTTAACTTACTACACTTCTTAACATAATTATTATTCTTGTAAATAATATTATTTGTTTTATTCGTTAACACCCTTTGATCCAGACCATGTCACACATTGGTGCCCTGTTGGCCTGGTATAACAGAGTTACAATTCGTTTCGGGCTTAAATGTTTCATCGTAACGTTCGCGGCAATTGCCTTTGGAGGCGAAAAAGAATTTGTATATAATATACATGGGTATACATAAAACTGAAGAACAGGTAACTGCCCAACCAACTTTAATACTCCATTCCGGATATTTATACTCTTCGCCCAGCATATCCTCATAGCCCAAAAAAGAAAATATAAATATGGCCTAAAAATATATATAAATTTTTTGTTAAGAAAATTTCTATCTTTTTAGTCGTCTTATTCATAAAAAATTATTATTGTTTTTAAGAATCATATGAATAAGGTGCAAATATTGTATTTATCCATACTAACCAATAAAAATACTGGACTTATATACGTCCAACATATACGCCAGAATAGTCCAGGTTTTTTGCCCAACATCTGTTCGACATCGGCTGAAAAACGATCGACTCCATAGAACCAAAAGACTCCGGCAGCTTCGACAAATACAACAAAAAGTATAGCCAAACCAGGTCCATAAACGTTTAAGAAATTGACCAAAAATACGCCTCCCTAAAATAAAAGAAGTATAATAAAAATAATTAAATGCAATTCAAAGCAATAGAGTACAATGTACAGGAAGCTTTTTAAATTTTTTCTTACAAAGTTAAACGAGTATTTTTCACTATCTTTTAAAAGATAGTCCTTCAATTTAATTATTTAGACTGATATTTCCTTTAAAATAAAGTCTGTCTTATATTTATAATTGTGCTTAATATAGAGGAGTATTTTTTTTCCGCCTCTGCTCTAGAGAGTATAGTTGCTTTCCAGAAAATATCCATTGCTTTGTTTCAGTTTCATTAATCAAATAGATGATTAATCTACTCTAGCTAGCCTCCATATGATTGTATAGTGGTGAAGATCCTGGCTAAGTGGTGGTGATGATCCTTACTTAGCATTGAAATTTTTTTCCTATAGGTGGCGTTTTCTCCCAACCATTCTCCTGATGTTTATCATCATCGCTAGAGGTAAGCTGGAAGGCACTCGAAACCGCAATAAATTTTTTTTCGTTATATTCTCTACTGCGGATTCGAACCTGGGCCGCTTGTGTTGTATATGTGCGCTTTAACGAGGCATACTGAATTGTGTGTAAATTAAAAATCCCTGCGAACTTATAATTTACTGCAAAATGTTTTCCTTGTGTCCCAAATTTTGTTCTCAAGGCCGTAGTATAGGGAGCAAAAATCACTAAAAATGGTGATAACTGTTAAATGTTGTGGGTAGGTAAGTTGGTAGAAGTGTCTGCCCCTAAAAAAAGGGGCATATACCCGGAACTACCCTGAAATAAGCTTCCCAATATTCGTAGTCGACAACTCCGTAAGCCCAGTCGTTTGTCGTCGTAGAAACCCAGATGCCTCTTTCTTCTGTCCCATAACACCGGGCATGTACACAGTAGATGAGGAATTGTTTCCTCTTTCCCCTCATTCCTGCCGCAGAAATCATTGTCCAGGTGACCCAGTCCAAGCCACCTGGCATAAGTGCCTATTATACAGTGACCAGAAATATCACCTGCAACTACTCTGAGTGCGCTTCTTTGGAAATTGAGCAGATCGTTAGTGCGTCTGAGATCCAATTTGTTGCACTATCTTGCTCGTTTCCAAAGCTTTCCATGTGACCTTGGTGGAGTGTATTACTTCATTGGGAATTACAAGTTCCCAATCGAATTACAAGTTCCAAATCGGATTCCCAACATGGAAGTTCCTCTCGTAAGTTCGATAGTGGTATCATGTCTGGCCAACTCATCAGTCCTACAGTTCCCCAAAATGTCACTGTGACCCGGAACCTACATAGTAGAAGTATTATACTGCTCAGACATCTCGTTGAGAGATAAATGTTTTTGAGCTCAACTTGTGAGATCTCAGAGCTCTTACAGCCGCCTGGCTATCCAAAAGTACGCTAATATCTTTCTTGAGGATGTTGCTCCTTCAAATGATCATCAAAGCAGCTTGCGTGGCCGATACCTCCGCCTGCGCACTACAGTAGTTCTGTAACCTTGTGGAGTGGACTGTATGCACCGACCCAGAAAATATGCCTCCACCCATAGCTCCATTCATCTTGGAGCTGTCAGTGAAGACCTGTTTATAGTCTTTAATGAGATGAGTCACAACATTTGTCCGTTCTCTCCCGTCCGAATTCGTTGTCCGGAACTTTAGTGAAAAGTTATAGCATACTGCTCTGTAGTAAACTCTCTGAAAAACTCCAAAACTTGTCAGTACCTTTGAGTGACCAATATTCGAATTGCAGCACTTCCACTGGTCAGCATAGTTACTCGTGGATGATAAGTAAGTACCATTTTTTAATCTTTTTCGAAAACAAAGCAGCTGAAGTACATCGATGTCTTAACGAAGCTCATTCATTGTTTTTTATGGTTCAAATGTGCTGATTTTGAGACGAAAGACAAAGATTTGATATCATTACTCTACGACGATTATTATCAAACTCAAAAGAATTTACAGTTGGTAGTCGTCATTCAATGATTTCAAAGTGTTTGCAAGCATAGGATTCGTCTAAAAGGTAGAAAATTGGATACCTAACGAGTTGAAACTAAGAGGCATTAAAAGGCGATTTGGCATACATATCTACAGCAATCCTTAAACTTCATAAAACTCTGTATTTAATGATACCAGAAGCGCCCCATTTATTGGATACTATGTTAAGTTCGTTTAAAATTTAGACGAACAACTCTTAGTTGGGTAGTTAATGCGGTGATCATGTACCCTACCCAGAGACCAGAAAGAGATACATTACGGAAGCTTTCAGGAAAAAATACAAAAACGATGTAGAGATAATAAAGACAATAGAAGGAAGAGGATAGAAGCTCATTGGGGAATAAAAGAAGAAAGAAAGAAACATAAAGAAGGAAAATATGAATAAGAAATAAGACAGAATTTCACTGACAGCAGGAGTCGTCTTACCAACTAGCTGATGCGCGATACAAATTCATCCAGGTCAGGAATTTTGGCTAAGGCCACTGAAAGCAATCGAAGTCTGCGTCTCATGAGTGCAAGGCAAAAGCACTCAGGAGGTGTTACATTGTCTCAAGCGCCCCTTCATTGCCACACACTCGGCAGAAACTTGCCGTTCTAGGTTGTGGGACGTAAACTCGAATTTTGTGCCTAAAAAAGATGTTTTGCGGGTAAGTCCCGGGTAACCCTTTTTTTATTTGAAGAAAAGGGCTGCTGAAAGTTATCGATTGTTGGTAGACGTTTACGGTCAACATGCACCAACTCAAAAATCTTGTGAACGATGGTTTGTGCGATTGAAAAGTGGTGATTTCGACAGGGAAGACAAGGAGAGGCCTGGTCAGACGAAAAAACTTGAAGATGAGGAATTGGAAGCAAGCAAATTGTTGTCAAAGGCAAGAAGAACTTGTATTATCATTGGGAGTCACACAACAAGCTATTTCCTTACGTTTAAAAGCATTGGGATTCATTCAAAGGCAAAGAAATTGGGTCCCATATGAATTGAAGCCAAGGGAGATGTTGAAAGATGATTTTGAATGTCGGAAATGATGCTTTAACGTTACAAAAATAAGTCATTTTTGAATCGTATTGTTACTGGTGATGAAAAATGGATGCGTTACGATAATACCAAGCATTACGATAAGCCCGGCCAACCAGCCAAATCGACGCCGAAGCCGAATATCCATGATGCTAACGTAATGTTCTATATTTGGTGGGATCAAAAGGTTGTTTTGAGCTGTTGAAATCGGGTCAGACAATCACAGGGGATCTGTACCGAACACAATTGATTCTTTTGAATAGAGCATTAAACGACAGACGAGCAGAATATTCGACCAGACAATCTCCCATCATGACAACGTCGGCCATATGTTGCAAGACCGGTCAAACACTATTTGGGAAGTTTTGCCTCACCCGCCTTATGGCCCAGACCTTGACCCTTTTGACTACCATTTGTTTCGATCGATGTAGAACGCCCTTACTGGAATACGCTTGAATTCAGAACAGGGTATAAGAAATTGGTTTGATTCATTCTTTACCTCAAAACCAGCGCAATTGTTTTGGCGCGGTTTCCATATGCTACAAGAAAGATAGGCAAATGTAGTGGCTAACGATGGACAATACTTTGAATAATGTATTAAATCATTTTTTCACTATAATAAATGCATTTTTCAAGCAAAAAATCGATATTATTAACTTGTATACCCAATATTTATAATGCAAATTTGCACTCTTCGGTCGGATCAAGGCGCCGTCGCGTACTACTGGCTGCTAAAGCAGACTGCAGTTACTTCGTTTATGAGAAAATCGGCCGTACTACAGACATGACTAAGTTATTCTTTTGCATGACAACGCCCAGGTTTACATCGCAGAAGTTGCCAACGATTGTCAGATCTCCGAACATTGGTCCCTCTGACTGTTGGCTGTTTCGACAGACGACTAGTTTTTCTGAAACGGAATTCGAAAATTGGCTCAGATGTGGGGAAAATATATAGGCAGTGATTTTATACATATTTATTTTGATAGGTTTGTTTATCTTTTTTGACCTAAAAAAACCTACCAAATTAGTTTGTACTCCTAATACGAAAATTATACTTACTTTTGTTATAAGTAAACTACGATCTAGATTAAATAAAAAAAACCTCACCCGGGTTGTCTAAATGTGTGTTTAATTGTCTTACCTAGGGGGTTGCTAACCTTGCCTGCAGCCCCTCATGACCCTGCTACGAATTTAAAGGTCTTACGGATCTGTTCGCCATATACACACTATTTATACCAGTGTTGGGAAAAACCCGGGTTTTTCTTAAAAAACTCAACCCACCGGGTTTTATTGGGTTTTTTGATGGGTTATTTCAGGTTTTATTGGGTTTTATAACTGCTTCAAAATTTCGTTCAATTCGAAAATATTTTTTATTTGTGAGTACGAATATGTACGTAGTGTTAGTATTTATAATGTAATTTTCGACTCTTGATGTCAATGCGGTATTGTGTTCTATGAGCTGTTAAAAATTGTTGATCGGAGCAGGCTGCAATTACTTTGTTTAAACCATGCATTTGTGCATTAGGCAAAAGTACTTATTGAAAGCTGACAGATCCTGGGTAGAGGGGAATATTCCTCATTAGACTCACCTAGCCTAGATTGGATCTTTGGCGTTCCAATCAGTTGTTTAAATTGGATCGTGGGAGCATCTCCCCTACTCTGGCTATCCTCATTGGGCATTTCGTTATGGATAGGCACGTGCAAAGGCTGCGCTAAGCGGCGAATAACTTCTGACGAGGTTGGGAAGAGGGTGGCCCAGTTTGCCAGTGTCCGTCTCCAGCTAGACGTAGATTGCTTAATCTTGGCTCGCTCTTTCAGGATAGCTTATCGGAACTATCGACGATTGATATCAAGTTAATAGCCAGGGATTATGCTTCTATGTGAGATCTCTGGATGACTGTCAAGAAAACTGAACTTGGTGGCTAACACAGGCGCTTCGCTTCATATGTGCTATCACAACGGCACGCTATGTGTGCTCTAGTGTGCCTTGACTCAACGAGGCTGCCACTAACCTAACTTAAACCATGCATTATAAAAAACGGCCGGAAAATAAAGACAAACATGGTTGAGTTGTTCTTTTGCATTATAACGCTCAGCCTTACGTCGTAAAAGTTGCCAAAAAAAACTGCTAGAAACGATCAAATGCCGCATCTGCCGTATTTCCTTCTGACTATGGGCTGTCTTTACGAATACAATAACTTTTGACATGCCATGGCTTCAAAGGAATAGAAGTTTTTCTGAGACGTGATTCGAAGATTGGCTAAGAGGTGGGGACAAGATGTAAGCAGTGATTTGATACATTTTTATTTTGATAAATTTATCAATTCGTTATCTTTTGAGCTAAAAACCGGTTCGAATTAATTTGTATTCCCAATACATAAATTATAATTATATTTGTTTTAAATAAACTACAACAACTTTTAAATAAAAAACCCACCCGCGTGGGTTTAATTGCGTCACCCAGTGGGTTATTAACCTTGGCTTATACACTTAATCTAGCGCATCAGTAGGCTCGTCTTACTTTCTTGCCTTTGTCACAATGCACACGAACCCAACACAATTTGTAACTATAGCTGTCCAGGAGTGATGTGAGTACCTTTCTTCACGATGCAGTCAGTCTCGAGCTGACTTAGCACCCAGTCAGACTCTGATAGCAGCTTAACTGTCCATATAAATGCCCATATACCTTCATCAGCAGCGATATAATCACAGATCTGCGACGCCGCCCAATCGACAGCACAGGCCACAGCCTAGTATACACTATACTCATCTGGAAGTCAAAAAGTAGCTATCAAATAGTCCGTCGCACTAGTGTGCCTTTCTCCGAAAATTTCATCGCGGGATTCCTGTTGAAGTTGCACATCCTGACTAAAATGATGAGCATGACTATATTTTCCAACGTTTGCGAGCCCACTTCGAAAAATCTCAATAAGCCGTTTTACTGCATTCACCAAAAATACTTTCGATATATGTAAGTATGTACATACATACATACATTTATAATTTAGTGTATTTAATTCCAAATTTATTTTCACCAATTTAAGCCATTATTAGTTAAGTGGCGAAACATAAATTCCACATCAGAGAAATTATACTTTCTAATGTAATCAAGTCAAGTGATAGCAAACATTTGCTATAAAGGGAAGTCGCAAGAGGAAGGCAGTTGATGGCTGACGAAATAAACCGAGCAAAGGTACAAGAAACAAACAAAAAAAATCCTTTTAAACATAATGGAGCATTAGAGTATGTGAGTATGTGGTCAATGATTTTGTTAAATTGAATATAAATTAAGCGTTAAAAGTCAGGACATAAAGACTATAAATACGAAATAGTAAATCAAACGGACAGGTGCTTTCAGTGGTCGGGGAAATGAGTTTACAAAGGAGTAGAAAGACAAGTCAGCAGAGAATTTTTTGTTCATCATTGCTTAAGAGCCATTTAACAAAGTATATAAAATGAAATGTAGCGAAAAAAGTGATAAATAGCCAGATAAGATTGATAGAAAGAAGTCTTATAAATATTAATTAATAAGGCTTAAGAGGAGTATTATATTATTGTAAATAGGGTGGCACTCCAAAGTTGGTTTATTATTCAAATGTGATTAAGGAAAAAATATTAAACAATGAAATACAATAGCAATAAGTCCAGGTTCCCTTAGTGTAAAAATTGAACATACATCACCGCTCGATCATATAGGGTCCGCCAAATAAATTTTTTTTTTGAAAATGCTATAAAAACACTACTGAATATTTTCTCAAATTTCTTTTTCTTTATTTGAAAGTACAATCCTTCCAGTTAATAATGGAAAATAATTTCATTCAATTCAAATATTGTCCTTTAAAGCGTTAATTGTCTCTGGCTTGTTGGCGTAACACTTATCTTTGACGGCACCTCACAAATAATAGTCCAACGGTGTCAAATCGCAGCTCCGAGGTAGCCAAACGACATCAGCTTTGCGGCTGATAATGCGATCTTCAAAAACAGGGCGCAAAACATCGAGTGTAGCGCCGTTTTGTTGAAACCAAATGTTGCTAATATCCTCCTCTTCAATTTTTGTGAACAAAAATTCGTTCAACATGGCCCGATAACGATCGCCATTGACTGTAACGGCCACTCCTTGCTCATTTTCGAAGAAAAATGGCCCAATTAGTATGCCTCTGAACCAAAATCCGCACCAAACAGTGACTCGTCTTGGGTGCATTGGCTGTTCAATGCATGCGTGCGGGTTTTTTGTGCCCCAAATGCGACAATTTTGCTTGTTTACATACCCGCCAAGATCAAAATGAGCAGATTCCCAGCGTTGTTCAAGCGTAGACACAACCATATTCGTTCAGCGGAATTACCATTCACGAAATAAGCACTAGTTGAAAAAAAAACGTTAGATGGCGGACCCTATACATATGTATCAAATGCCATTTTTTTTCGTCGTAGTTAAAGCTTATCACCTTTTAATTGATCATTGTTTTCGTAATCAAATGACGATTCTCAAATTCAAACTTTATAGCAAATAATTCATTTACATAAACAATTATGTAAAGGGTGGTCAAATTTGAGGTTAGGAAGTGCATTGGATTAAAAACACATTTTTTTATTCATACCAATATAAAATAGAAATATGGGAATTAGTAATGGAATATGATGTCGGACAAATGTCCACCACTAGCTCTCTTCACAAAATTTTGAACCATATTTTGCAACAAAGCTTCGTTTATCTCGTCAATGCAGCGCCGTATTTCATCTTTCAGAGTGTCAGTCGCTTTTGGCAGGGTTTGCAACCCACTGGGTAACCCAATTAAGTCCACCCGGGTTTTAAAATTTTAATGTAATTGGGTACGATATTTAAAAAACCCTGGTGGGTTTTTTCATTTAAAGGTTTTCATAGTTTATTCACAACAAAAATTAGTGTAATTTACGTATTGGGACTACAAATTTATTTGTTCCGTTTTTGAGCTCAAATAGATAACGAAATAGCAAATTTATCAAATCACTGCTTACATTTCTTGCCCACCTCTGATCCAATTTCCAAATCCCGTCTCAGAAAAACTTTTCGTCTTTTAAGGTGCTCCAACTTTGAAGCCGACTTTGTATTTCTTAAAAAGGGAATGATTCGGTGACATGTTTAAAGACAAACTCATGTCCCTTTATACGGCCTTGATAGATACTCAAAATATAGACCGTAAATCGAAATACCTTCAAACGAGATGAATATGTGTTGCGTTTGCTTCCCTTACACTTAAAAAAAGTAGAACCAGGTTTTTCTAACCGTAGAATGAGGTAATATGCGCTTAAAGCGAATGTGTTCGATAATCCAAACAGGCCGCTATAGCGAAATGCCATGTAAAGATAGCCCGTATAAAGAGGTGTGTGTGTATCCGTCGCAACGGCCACCGGTGACCAGTCCGACTGTCTAACTGATATCAATATCAAAAAACTTATAGTACATAAGCCAGTCCCCTGCCCATATCATCGAAGCCTCCGCCTGTAAGACACTGCTGTGGTCTGTAAATCTTAAGGATACATTCAAACTATATGCGGCTCACCTGTTCCGACCCCTTCCGAGGATTTCGGCCTGTCCGTGTACACCTCGACAAAACCGGATCCAATTACCAATTCTGGTGAGACGCTCACAGAGAACATTATATCCAGAAAAGATTTGGGTGTACAGTAATCCATCCTACCAATGATCGTATCCAAATACGCTAGAAGACCGCACGCTCATGACCCTTTTCAGAATTTGCTCTCGTCATCCTCAACCTTATTGCAGACATAATCCACATCTGCTTAGCCATCAGATCGACCGGCAGATAGTTAAGCAATACAAAGGCTTTCGAAGGAGTGAAAACGAAATCATAGTGCCGCATTTCGCAGAACTCTGTCAAAGATTATGCCATTTTTGAACATTTCCAGAGATTTCCACCACAACCGCATCATACATAAGTATAGACTAAACCACCGTATCAAAAACCCATTTGGAATTCCTAGGGCTGAGACCCCAGGATTTGCCAATGGCGCTACGACAAGTGTACAGTGCAACCTTTGCTAAAAGGGGACTTGGAAATAATCAAAATTCATAGTAAGGAAACATTGAGACGACACTAGTGGCCTCGACCATTCTAAATAGCTTCTGAGCTTCGACGCTAAAAGCGTTCAATTTGAGGGCACTTTCGGGACCACTTATTGCTCACTATGCGTGTAATGAGCACCTAGACGTGATTGGCGTATCTAACTTAGCAAGGATATTCATCACTACACGATCACATGGAGGCGAGCTACAGTATACTGATCACCTACTTATCTTGAAATCAACTGATTAATGATGAAACTGAAGCAAGGCAATGCATGCTTTGTGGAAATCCATATGCTACCAAGAGGAATGACGCAAACGACTTGATAGTTTGTTGCAATTATAATGTAAGTAATAAAATAGTTATTCTTTGGATTTTGATTGTTATTCCAATTTTTACATTATATTTGAAATATTATTTGTATACTCACATAAGTCATTGTAGGCAGTGCACACAAATAAATACCAGCTAATAGAAGCAGTACAAACAATTCTCTTCGTCGTCCAATAGTACGTGGATACTCATCACATAGTGCCGTAATCATGGCTTCCAAGCCGCCAAATGTACTATCCAGACCCAGTGTTATTAACATTAAGAAGAATATTATCGACCAGAACACTGAACCACTCATAGTGGCTATAGCCTCTGGATAAACAATAAATACAAGACCAGGACCCTCAAGACCTACACGATCTATGGTGGTTTTTTGAACATGTGCCATATAACTGGAACAAAAAGAGGAATAAATAAAAATTGTATTTTTGTGCAAAAATCTGTCTGAAATATGTGGGTGGTTGTTACATACATAAGAGTCAAAAATCTTATCAGTCTTAAAGTTATACTACCTCGATCAAAAAGTGTCCGAAATAACCACCGTGTGGTGGTCCCATCGTTTCGATTTAAATTTTTTTATTAAGTTAGTACATATGTTGTTGATATTACCGCTAAATCTTAGCTTAGCATTTGCATTTTTATATTCGGTTTTCCGTATATCAAGCAGTGCATCCTGCGATTTTTCCATTATTTCCTCTCGCCTGCTAAAACGCTTTCCCCGTAATGGTTTTTTAACTCAATTGAACAGAAAGAAGTCACAGGGAACCAAATCTAGTGAATTCTTTGGCTTTTGAATGGTATTTGTTTCATTTTTCGGTGTGTTATTTTGGTGAAAAATCCACGAATTTTCTCTTTCGGCGAATTGCTTGACGTTGCTCTTTGTTTACTGTCTAGCCTTCTGGCAAAAATGTATGATTCACTACACCGTCGATGAAAACCGTGAGCATTGCTCTCAGCTCATTTGGTGAACGCCATTCACATATGTATATTGCGTGTCGTACTCATAAACCCATGTCGCGTCTCCAGTAATGATCCTTTTGATGCAAATCGGGTCTTTTGAGATCTCAACAAAGTCTCTTTCTTCATGAAATTAAGCTCCTTTGACAAAGTTGGTGTCACGTTGTTGCTGCTATACGATGGAAACCCAAATCATTAACCAAAATTTCTTGGATAGATCATCCACAGGCATTGTTCAAGTCCTCTGCTATCTCTCTGAGGTTAATTTGGGATTATTGACCAACATATCTTTAACTTTATCCATGTTTTCGTCGATTTTCGATGTCGATGATGTCCCACTGCGTTCATCATCTTCGATTGACTCGTGACCACATTTGACCGCTTTCTTTAGAGAATCGTTGCCGAAACACTTTTCTAACATTTCCAATTAATCTATTTTTTAAGCAAAATTTAATACAAGTTCGTTGTTGTAAATTGAAATCCATTCCTAAAATGTAACGAATCGCCAACACACATAGAGATAGATGTACTCTTGTACGTAGCTTTTGCAAATATCAAGCTATGACGCTAAGATTTAGCGGGAATATCAACAACAGATGTACCAACTTAACAAAAAAAAAAACTCAAATCGGAACGATGGGACCACTACACTGCGGTTATTCCGGAAACTTTTTGATCAAGGTAGTATATCGTCAACTAAAATAATCAACTATAAAGACGTTTTTAATTTTAGGTGACGATATATGAAAAAACTCAATATTGTTATTATTTTTTTTAACAGTTTTCTTACCCCAGTACTGAGAATATTACGAAACCAGCCAAAAAGCTGGTTAAACAATTAATGGTGCTGGTAATTAAAGCGTCGCGATAACAATTATTATGAAATTTATTATAACTAGACAAAGCCAAAAGTGTACCGAAACCTGGACCTAGCGAGAAGAATATTTGTGAGGCGGCATCTATCCAAACCTTAAACGGCAATATATATATAAAAAAAGAAATTAATTATAACAACATACATACATACAAACATATTTCCATAGCATTTTAAAGCTTGAAATTATTTATAAAAAAAAAATGTAAAAATTCATTACGAATATAAACGTACCCTTGAATTTTTCAATTTATGCCATTCCGGTGTTAAGTAGTATTTAATACCCTCATCGGCGCCTGGCAATGATACGCCGCGTATTAACAAAATGATGAGCACAACATACGGTGCCAGAGCAGTTACCCATACCACTTTGCCAGCTGAACGTACCCCCTTCCAGAGAGAGAAATAAACCAAAACAAATACACCGAAAACACATAAAGCTAATGTGGGTTTAACTGGGCCCATATAATCCAAGCCATTCGATTTATATTGTTCAAGTACTTTGCGTCTATTTAAAGAAGATAAAATAGAAATAAAAAAAACACGAAGAAATAAAAACATATTCAAGAAAATGCAACAAAATAGTGGCACAAAATAAAAATAAATAAACATTCACTTAAAAAAATTGAATCCAGTAAATGATGGTGAAACCATTAGATAAATACATTCAGTCAATAATTAAGTGTTTATTTATTAGTTTCTTGGACATACTATCCTCATACTGGGTATTTGGAAAGTAAAATGAAGAGAAGAAAGTTGAATACTTACTCGAAAAACTCTTTAGCCGGTGTTGTTTGATTGGCGGTAAAACTGGCATTTGTTACAGGCATACAGGCGGCAGTATTCCAAGAATTATCACATGATGTCCATGGCAATTTAGAAGTGAATGAGGCGAAAAGATAATAAACTGCCCAGCCTATAATTGTATTATAATACATGCCCATGTAAATGTCTATCAGACATATTGCATATCCAACACCTGTTGAATGGCAAAAAATAAAAAAATACACAAAAAATGTAAAAGAACAATTAAAAAACTTTTTCAATTATTTTAAAGACAATATATACACTGGAAAAAATCGTGTGTAAATAACACTGGTCTACAAAATACACAAATTTTCGCGACTTTAAATAAAACAATATGAAGTATAATGATTTTGATGCGCTGCATTCAAATCCGTTTTCAGTTTTTTCCATCGAGCTCCATTCTTTTTTATGGGCGTGGCAAATTTCTCGTCCAAAATATGGTAGTTCTGACAATATATTTTATCATAACTTATAAACGACTTGACCGATTTTAATGCAAGTACCAGCTGTTTAGGAATAAAATTTCCTATTAATCACTTGAAAAACATTTTTTTTTATTTCTTTTATTTTTAACAGTTTCGAAATTAATTGCGAAAAAAAAACTTTTCGCGTAAAATTAGAGCAATTTTTTTCGGAGTGAAAATTTCACATTTAAATTAAAGCTTAAAATGTTAAGAACAAAACGAGCTACAAATCATGAAAATCGTTTGGCTATTGCTATTTTCATACAAAATTAAATGCTGGTACCTAACTTTGGTCAAAATTGGAGAAAAAATATTTTCCTTGTAAAATAAGGGGAATTTTTTTTAAGTTTGTTTCTTTTATTTCTAAAAAGTTATACAAAAGTTCTTAAAATATAAATTTTACATTTTAAGTATTAAAATGAAAACCATATATGTTGAGAGTGAAATAACCTATAATATCATATATCCGAACATTTCATCTGCTCGACGACCAGTTATTCAAAATAATAATGCTTCTTTAACTCCAATGCCTCCTAAACGTCACGCAATGGTTCGAAGTGAAACCAGTTACGGGTCTCCGAACAGAAAAAAACATCTTCTACATTAACCATAATCCACAACAAACAACTGATTTTTGGGATGCTTTGGCAGTTGTGCCGCTGTGGTATGATAGGTAAGATACCCGCCTACCAGTAGGTGCTCGGTTCAATACCAGGCCAGACCCCGTTGACTGAGAGATTTCCCCGTGTTCCTTCATGGAATGTTATGGGAATTAAAAAATATATAAAAAGTATTGGCAGTTCTTGCAATGCTTCTGGCAGCTCTTCACACCAAATACGGTAATTTTGCTTGTTCAAGTAGCCATTTAACCCGAAATGAAGCATGAGTTTTGATAATAAGATTCAATAATATGCAAGAGTTGTTGGCCTGTAAGTCAATTCGTGGTTAAATTATAGACCAAACTGAACATGTTCGACAGTAACATACGAGTATTACACGAAAACAGCTGAGCTGCCAATGGCATGGAAGATGGTGCCAATGCACCATGAAAGATGTATTGTTTGGCGCGGATGGAAGAATCGAACTAAGATAACATGTGTTTTCAATAAGACGGCGCCACATGCCACACAGCACGTGACATCACAAACAAGTTTGAGCAATTAATCTTACACCTTGAAGTAGTCCATTAGCCACCAATATCGGGCAATTTGACCACACTGGATGTGGCGATGCGTGCCGATCGTAGACAGGGACCAGCGAACCACAATTTCGGCCCTGGAAGACAACATTACAGCCGCCATTATTTACCTGGCGAAATGCGGGACCACGGACGGACCAGCTACATACTTTATAGTCATGGGCAACATCTTCATTTACCGCCCCAAATACATATTTCATTCATTTTTGAAAATTTTCCGCTTTACCGCCTCCTCCCGTTCAGAACCATAGCTCCTGCAAAAGTCATGCTAGGAGAAAACTTATGCCCGGTTCAGTTCTGGAAACTGTATGTTACTTCGAATAAATCCAAATATCCATGAGAAACCTCTAGCATTCATGAACGAGGATAGACGTCAAAATGACGCTTGTAAGGGACTGGATTGCAACCTAGCTGTCCGAGTAAATCAGATAATTTTTAGAGAAAATACTGCCACTCAACAAGCTTGTACAGCCTTCAGTGTAATCGTAACCTCCGCTTTAAATACAAGCAACCTATTAGAAAGTCTAATGCTATTAAGTATTAATAATCTCTCCCTACAATTTAGTTTTAAACTACAACCACTAGGTTTATTTTTATCAGGTCTCTAAGGTCCATTTGAACCCATATACCCTGCGGTAAATAACACCATTCTCTCCCTCCGTTCTACTAAGGTCAATTAAATCCCGAGCAGAATTCGTTGAACGAAGTCATACAGCCAAACCTAAATCACAGCCCTAAACGTTGTCTAGATGTCAATAATTCTCAGAAAAGAAAAGAAGAGTATTGCCAACTTAGCTGTTTAGTAAGTTCTTATTTTCAATTTAATGATTTAATATTACTGTTCATGACACAAATTTAACGCTCCAATTTGGGTACATCACTTCAGTGTCAACGCTAGACTAATATCAACGCAACGCCCGACGCACTAATTTAGTTTTGCCTGATCGCTGATGGTTCTGGAATATCCAATAGGATGGGGTAAGATTTTTTTTCCGCGGAGATTAAAATTTGGGTCTCGCAGCGGTTCAAGTGGAGGTGACACGCCATTTGGGAAGACACTAATGAACATAACCACGATTATAAAGGGTATACATATACATATCGATAGTCGGGTGACAATCAAGTTTTTTAAGTCTATGCTTGCTAACTCCTGAAGGTGTGGAATATGACTCGTCACTAAAGGTGATGTGAGGAATATTTCGTCATCAGAAATATATGAAGATCTTTCTTGGAACTGTGTGGCGGATAACCAAGACAGAAAAGGCACAGATTCTTCCGGTAAAAGAAAGTGTTAGAATACCTATCTTCACTTGTCTTCTACATCTTAGGTGCTGGGCCAGTGATATGGTCTTCAGAACATGGGCACAAGCTGTTGCCTGTAAGCTTTCGAGAATACTGTGGCCGATTGTTAATCGTGAAGAGAACCCGTCAACGGTCAAATTCGGCGTAGTAGGTAGGCTCTTAGCCATTGTCAAGTGGGCAGACATGCGGTACGTCTTGGATATAGTAAGTAGATCAACGGTGTGCAGTTAATGTTTTGAGGAGGACGTAGATAGCAACTACAAAACACTTGCTCCTCGAATGTATGGCTCTATCGAGGCTGTTATTAAGGACCGTGGGATCTAAGTTGCTGCTGAAAGTACCGGCACGTTGTAAAGGTCACTTCGTGGCCAAAACCGGCTTGAGTTTGTGGATGCTTGGATTTAATTTTGTTTATGAGACGCTTTAATGGGTCTGTTTTTAGTCTATGTAGAGTGGTTTTCAAATGTGCTGCCTGCTTCTAACCTAGCCTAACCATATCTGTTCACCTATTCATGTTGCCATACATAAAGCTCCGCTCAAATAAGTTCGTAGAAAGTCGATTTATGAATAATTGATATGGCCTCTTACTCATAGCCTTATGCAAATGCTTTGTTCAAAAAACTTCTCATATGAAGTTTAAAGATACAAAAATGAGAGATTTCACACATTATGGTGGTGAATAGAATTAGAATTGAATAGTGGAACAGATCTAAGATTAAATGTTGTGTCACTTCCAGATTTTTAAAGGATACGACTATTTTGGACAAAATTTGTATCTATGTTTTCTACATGCAATTGAAAAAGAGCAAAAACTTTCTTCTGCTTAATCAGATTTCAAAAAAATTTTCTGATTTAAGAGACAAACTTGTTGCTTCTGCTTCCTTTATAAGTTTTTTTCGTTGTTTATGTTTACTCATGCATACATACATACATAGTACGTACGTACGAGTATCAAAATATTTATGAACGTGGGCGATAAATTTCTACCCATATCAACTATGATAGATACACATACAATTATACCACCACTTTAATTTTAAGTCATCTGTGTTGTGTGAGAAGGCATTTTAAATACGAGTGGGTGTGTGAGTGCGTACATAAGATGTTGCCGCCATAAGTTTTTAACAAAATTTACGATTCTTTTTACGATATTGAGATTCAGCAAATTTAAATGGTAAATGAATGAATGAATGAATGAATTAATTGTTGAATTGTTAACATATTATAACTTGATTAGCTATAAAACAGCAACAGGCTTAATTGAATCATAATGTTGTTTGTATTTTTGCTCATTTAATTTTTAAATAAATGGAAAAAGAAAATTAAATTTGAAATATTTAACATACAAATTGTTAAAATAGAAGCAGAAGCTTGATTAAGTCAATTTCAGTTTTAAAAACGTCGTAGAGCCTTGAAATAAGAACTTTATAACGATATCTAAAGTTTTTACTATATACATGGGACATGCATATGGAAACTTTGTGGGGACTGCTTGTGCGTAATGTTTATGCAGACAACAAACAGTACTGGACAAAAGATGAATTAAAAGTGGCAATCTGCAACAGCTGGCGCGAAACCCGCCCCAACGTTCTGGACAATTTAGTAAGTGCGATGCCATCCCGTATTTTTAAGACAATAGAAGGAAATGGGAACTGCATAAATTACAAATAATCGATTAATGCTTAGCTTAAATAAAAGAATGATTCACTGACCTTATCATTTTGACGCATTGAATTTTGCACTTATTTACATAAATTTTAATAAACATAATATAATGGTACATCTCTAAGAGCAAAACCGACTTATTATTCACTCATTTGAACGTAGAATTTTTTTGAATAAGGTGACCATACATAACATTTTATAGTTCGGATAAATTGCGCAAATATAAAGGTGACCTTATCATTTTGAAGCACACCTTATGTACATACGAGTACATATGTATATAGTTTTGTCCCTAGAAACTTGGATAATACTAATTAGGGTCTCTAAGAGTAGATACGAATAAAAAATATTCAAACCAAATAGCAAAAACGAGATGTTATCTCAGAAATTAAGAAATGACTACATTTCAATAACATTCAGTGATGGAAAATAGGATTTTCTTTCGGTATCAAAACAAAAATTTGCTAAAGTACTTTTTTGACAACAAGAGTAACAAATTTTATAAAACAAACAAACTTTTTCATTAGTTGTTTTACTAAAAACCTAAAAAAGCAAAGTAGCATTTTATTCCTAATTAAACATAGGTTTTGTTAGGTTAATCTGGCAGCTACCAGCGGCTTTCTTTGATCCAAATTTTAGATCCCATTGTATTACCTTGTGTCCACTATGGCCCTTGCAGGTCCTGCCTAGCTACAGTTAGTCATTCAGTCAATGATTTTGTCCAGATTATACGTTGAAAGTAGTCGTTATAGTCGTATATCCTCCTAAAAAGTACTGAATGCCTCAAATCGTCGGGTTCTGGAATTTCTATCCTTGAGCATGTCTGACAACAACCCAACGGTCAGTAATAAACCATATAGGGCTTTTGGTATGTGCTCAAGAGCTGCCCCATTCTCCGGTAACCCAAGTATGTCCAGATTCTTCTGGTCTTATAGTAGGTGGGTTCATTTCCCGCCTATTCTGCCTAAAAGAAGTACCGATGTTCCAAATCGATCCGTTCGCATTCAAAGTGGTGTCTGCCGAATTAAGTACATCCAGCTTGCATGCAGTAAGGGTAACCGCCGCTATGTTATACAGGGATAGTTGCTATTCATGTTATGCACACTCTCCAGGTATTTTATGTAAATACGGAGATATCCCTTAGGAATACCCCAAAATATAGGATAAACATCGTGACTATATTTCTGTAGCTCCTCTTTCCATCTTATAAACTTATTATCGTTTACTATTTAGCTAAGTTATTAGGCAATAAAAACCGATTTTTTATCCATAACTCATAGTTTGTAAGTGTTTTGAATATTTTAAACACAGATTCCTGTTGTACTCCTTAATTTAATGGAGTTGCCGTTATTACTAAAAATATGTAAAACCGGTAAATGCTGAAACACATGAGAGTATTAAATCTGTTAGTGGAGTACTGTGGTATAGTGTAAAAAGGTACGATTGTACTAACTTTCCCATAACTGAAACTGAAATATTGGGTTCAGTTACAAATTTAACGAAAAATAAAACAGCTCTTTCTTATATTTGAAACGAGCTATACTAATCCAACTACAGTGCTGTTTTAATCGATAACTTTTCCACTTTTGAGATAAAGCCATATCTCCATCAGTGTAGAATTGCTGAGTTTTCTGATCGAAAGACTGATCCAGTTGCAAGTTTCTGGCTATATGGTGGACGCATCAAAATTTCCCAGTCAAGCTCTCTTAATTTCAGCCGTGTCATCAAAGATGTGGGTGGTCTGACGTTGTCATGACGATTTTATTGAATTGCTGGCTTCAATTTTATTAATTGTTGACAGTGGAGAACAGGATCAATCGCTTGACCAGGTTGTAGAAGCTTAAAATTAACAATTCCCTTTCAATCCCATCCTGGCTTTCAATCGTTCATGAATTTTTGCGCCTTAGAAATTCGCATTAGAAATGATTCATTTTGTTCCGTTTTAGTAGTAAATAGCCAATGGAAATTCTGTTCGTTAAATTTTTCACTGGTAATTCATGTTTGCGATTATCAAGTGTTTAATAAGAAAAAAAAGTCCCCTTCTGACAAATCCCTCCGAAGGAAGCTCCCTTTACTTATCATCTTACATTTGGCGATCATGACAAACATAATTTGAATAATAAGGAGAAAACGTCACCTACCTCAGAAATCGTAATGCTAAGTAAGGATCACCATCATAATCACATGGAGATAAGCTATAGTGAGCTAACCACCTGCTTAGCCTGAAATAAACTGATTAATGAAACTGAAATAACGCAATAGATGCTTTGTGGAAAGCCATACGCCCCCAAGTGGTGTAATGAAGAAAAAAGACAATCTTTTCATCTTGGTTGATAACTATTTGATGTTAAATGCCTAGACTTACTCAACCAGATGGCGATGCTTCTTTAACATCGAAATTATCAGATCGAAAAACAGCAAAGCATTTCGTTGATGTTTTTTAAGTTACAGCATCGTTTCCGTAAACTTCACAAATTTTTTCAGCAGCTTGCGACTCATTTTTATTTTTTCTATAAAAGAAAGGCAAAATACCACTTGATCAAAAAGTTCCCGGAATTTATTCAGAAAATTAAAAACACAAGTTTATTCATCTAAATCTATATCTTGCCATTCAAAGTAATCCCCATCGACTGCAACACACTTATGCCAGCGCTTGATCCAATCCTCGATGCATTTTTAATTAGTTTTCGGTATGTCCATCAGTGCTTCCTGTTATTTTTCCACTATTTTTTTCGGCTGCTGAAACGCGTTCCTCGTAATGGTTTTTTAACTCGACTGAACAGATGGAAGTCACAGTGAGCTAAATTAGATGAATTCAGTGGCTTTTGGATGGTGTTTGTTGCATTTTTCGCAAAAATATTTCGATTAATGTGTGCGATGGTGCGTTATCATGGTGTAAAATCTGCCCACAATTCTGGTCTATTTCGGCTAATTGCTTCACGCAAACTTCTCATAATGCCCAAATAATACTCTTTGTTTACTGTCTGACCTTCAGGCAAAAATTCATGATGCACTACGCCGTAGTAATTCATGAAAACCTTGAGCATTGCCTTCTTTTTTAACCGAAAACGACGTGGTTTTTTTGATCTCAGCTCATTCGGTGAACGCCATTAACTTGTCTGATGTCTGGATTGCGTGTCGTACTCGTAAACCCACGTCTCGTCTCCAGTAATGATCCTTTTGATGAATGTGGGATCGGATTAAGCTTCGCAACAGCTTCTTCATGTCTTTTGCGACCTTAACACCAACTTTGCCGCTACAAGACGGAAACCCAAATCATTAACCAAAATGTCTTGGACGGATCCATAGGAAATGTTCAAGTCACTGATGGTTAAAATACGATTATCGACCAACATTTCTTTTACTTTATCAATGTTTTCGTTGATTTTCGATGTCGATGGTCTGTCACTGCGCTCATCATCGTCGATTGACTCACTACGACTTTTGAACCGCTCGTGCCACTGGTAAACGACCGTGTCTTAAATCTTTTTTAGAATTTGTTAGAGCAAATCTTTTTCGCCTTCTGAAGGACAAGATATTGGTACTCCTATAAAACTCTGCGGGTTTGTATTCGGGTACGGTTTCGGACAAAACAAATGAAAAAAGAAAAATGAAAAATCAAGCCATGATGTTGCCTGATGCAATTAATATTACCAGCGGTATTACGTTTCAGAGCCATCTAGTTTTTCTAAGAAATTGGTTTTTAATTTTTGGTAAAATTTGTAACCAGGACTGACAACCCACTGGGTAACCCAATTAAACCCATCCGGGTATTATATTTAAAAAAGTTTAAATATATATTTTATTTAAAGGTTTTCGTAGTTTATTTACAAAAAAATAAGTAAAAATTATGTTTTCGGAGTAAAAATTAATTCAGTCCGTTTCTTTAGCTCAAAAAAAGAATGAATTAACAAATTTATCCAAATAAAATGTATGAAATCACTGCTTACATCTTACATCTTTCCTCTAAGCCAATTTCCAAGTCCCATTTCATAAAAACTTCTTGTCTTTCTAGGCGATCCAACTTTGAAACCAATTTTATATTTCTTGATAAGAAGTGATTCGGTGACATGCTAAAATATATTGTATCCATCGAAGCAGTCAATGTGGGACCAATTTTCGGAGAATACGGCGGATGCGACACTTGATCGTTTCTGACAATCGTTTGGCAACTTTCTGACTGACTTCGCAGGTCATGCAAAAAATAACTTAATCATGTCTGTCCCATCCCATAGTACACAACGCCGCCTTGATCTAACCAAAAGTGCAAAATTGCATTATAAATACAAAAACAACGTAATTCTACCAGCAGATAAAAATTATAGTCTAAATGGACGATATTAGAAGCAGTTATAAAACCCAATAAAACCCAAAAAAAAAACATCAAAACATGCAATAAAACCCGGTGGGTTGGGTTTAAAAAAACCCGAGTTTTTGCCAACCCTGTTATTAACGGAACTTTTTCGAACATCTACTATTTACGCATACAAATAGCTCAATCGGGTTTTTTATGTCAAGCAGCCGTACTTAGCTGTCTATTATGAAACATTATCAAAATCCAAATTATCTATTCCCAATATTATCACCATTAAAAAGGCTCAAAGTAATACTGACGAATAAAAGCCAGGCATTTTGTAAAAACTTTTAAACCAAACGGAAAACATTAAAGATTTAAAAAAAACTACAGTTTAAGACAGACATGACAAAATGATTTCTTAGTGACAACATTGTATTTGAAGTGTTTACACTGACAACTGTGTCACAATGACATACTCGTAGTTATACTTGACTCATGAAAGTTAAATGGAAATCTTTAGGTTTCTTTTTTCCTTACGCTTTAACTTTGACGAGACAAAACGAAAAACAAATAAAAACTACTTTAACTTAAAGACGTTCTTTGTGTCAAACAACACCAAGGAAAAGAAAAAACATATAAGAACTGCTTAACAAACAATTTTTGTTCGCAATAATCAAGAAAAAGAAAAGACAGAATTAAAAAAAAGATGCAAAAGATATTCATATAACAGGTGAAGCAGCATTGAAAGACGTTAAGTAAACGTTTAAATAATTTCTTCTCTGTCTATGCTTTACCTGTACGTGTCTTATTGGCTTCATCATAAGTTATAAATCAGGTATGGATTTCAAAAAGATATTTTACTGATTTTCCTTAAAAGCAAATAACCGCTATACTGCCACAGGGGAAATTAAATGTATGCGATATTTAAAAACTTTATTTCACTTACCTTTCAATGCTGGACAAATACGTTTCCAAATGCTTAAGCAGCCACAACGATGAAATTGTCCCAATGCCAATTCCATATAGAACAATGGTAGTCCACCGAATACCAACATTACACAGTAGGGTATTAAAAATGCACCACCACCATTCTGATAGCAAATATAGGGAAAACGCCATACATTGCCCAAATCGACAGCAAAGCCAATGACAGCCAACAGGAATTCTGCTTTTTGACCCCAGGTTTCACGGCGTCTCTCTGTCACGGAGACAACTAAAACGCGCTAAAATCGTAAGCGAACAAAAGAATAAAATAAAATCTTTAGAAAACGAAAAATTATGAGATTAATTAAATGATAACGGAAATTCAATAATTTTTATTAAATAACTGCGTAAGTAAAATTAATTTGTTTTTATTTTCTAAATTAAACAAGTAAATGAATTGGAAGTTTTCGAAGAAGTTTCGTATTAAAACAATTCACTTTTGCTACATGAGGTGGTTCTTATACTAATGGTATAAACACACTCAAGGCTACCGACCATAGACTACAAGCTGTCAAAAATAAAACACATGTGTGCATATGAGAATAATTATTTAAGCGGCAACATGGCTACCGACTATACGACTGCCGTTGTAGCCCATAGCCAACTTAGGCTAATTTCTATTTTTCTTAGAGACAACAAACAATTTAGTGTTGTCAATACAATAAAACACATGAAATAGGTGTTTTAACAACGCATTACAAGAAATATACACAATAAAAACGCGAAAGAATTTATATGGCACCACTGAAAATGAATAATCATATGGCCATCTGTTTACAGTTATTTTATAGCTGCAGTCGTTAAAATAATTAAGTAGCTGGTTACTTAGCTACTTTTGTAGTCGTGTAGTCGATGGTCGGTAGCCTTGAATGTGTTTATAGCATAAAGCTCCTAAATTTTGTACTTTTGGACGACATATGTCTTATATCGCATAAGCCATCTGTCTTACAGGAAAAAATTAATCGATTAGAATTCAATAGTGCTGCTGTTGGATTGAAAATAACCGCCAAAGGAAGGTAATGAAAATAGCGACTTTTAACACCTCAGCAGTACTGCTTAACGGTGGTATTCTGTAAGACGTAAGCAATTCTGCTACTTTGATAGTGTCATAAAGAAGATACCACTATGACTAAATTAGGCAGTATACAAATACCCGCCTGCCTCGGTATAACTGACCTTGAAGGCCTTAATTGGCTTTACACCACTTCACATCTATGTAACGAAGGTGGCAGCGTGTTCGGCGACAAAGTATTTCCCCAAAGGGTCCCGAAATGCGTCTTGAACTCTGTTGATTCTACGCAGGGTGGTTGGAGAACCATCTTCGGCCCTGGATGTCATGCTTTTGAATCTGTGCTTTGGCAGAAGATTCAGGCCTGAATACCCGGACTTGGATTGCTGGCCTAATGGGGCCTTATTTCGAAATGACTTTGATCTAAACTGCTTAATGGCTCCAAAATAAATGATTATGCCGGTGCTGATGTTCATGGACCTAACTGAGACTTGTCGATCTCACTGAGATAATTACTATATGGGCGGAGATCAACCTGGACAGTACGTAGAACCTTCAATATATTCTCTGACAGTCAAGCTGCCTTAATTGCACTTGGATCGAATCATATGACGTCTAATACTGCTACGATACGTTGCAAAAGCTTCACTTGGAAATGTATTCCAGTTGTTTTAGGTACCTGGACACTGTGTGATAAATGGTAATTAAATTGTGAATGCTTTGGCCAGAAAGTGTTCCATCGGTCCGTAACCTAGCTGTGCAGTACCACAATCTAATCAAGGATTGCCAGATGCTTAGAACACTGGAGTGCTCAAAGCGGTCTTTGCCACTCTAGGGCGGCGATCAGTTAGCAAGTTGGATGTCGCTCTTAGGTTCTTAAGTATGGCAGGTCCGATTTCAAAATCCTAACGGAGTTTCTTACAGGCCACTGTAGACTAAAAGCACATCTGTGACAGGCATCAGAGGCAGCAGAACACACATTGTGTGAATGTGCGGTTCTTAATAGCTTCAGCTGGAAATGATTAGGCAGCAGATCTGCTGAACAAACTATATACCGGAATTGTCACATAGATCCCATGGGTCGCAGTGTCCCGCAAACTGATTTCAACAGCAAAATAAATAAGGCTCGTTGGTTTTAAGCTTAACTTCACAGCGTATGGTGAGTCGGGTGTGAAGTCGGTTTTACAGTATGATAGTGAAACATGGAAGATTAGCGGCACAAAACACAGAAAGAAACAAATGTTAGTGAATAAATGCATTACAGAGCAGGAGAAAAAGTCATTGCTGATGGACGTTGTCGGGTCTATTGCGCTTATGTCGAAAGAAAACTTATAGCATGGGATTAGACTCAGTCTACAAGAGGTAAAGTCGCTACTGTTTTTCGCAGCCATAGTTATCCCGCTGGTAGTGGATATTGTAACGGAGAAGCATCTTGTAAAGAGAACATGTATGGCACTCTTGGCCAGATGGGTATTAACGCAATGGAAAGATGGCAGTGTCATTGGCCAACTGCTGCAAAGGCAAGGTAGAACTGTAGACTCATACCGAGACTAGCGGACTATATGGAAAGAAATCACAGGCATGTCAGCTTCTACCTGACTCAGTTATTGACCGGACACGGGATATAGACAAGACAGCGATGATATATGCCCAGAATGCCTAAAACATAAGGGAAACCGCTGAGCATGTTTTCTTCAATTGTCCTCGATATAAAAACCAGCGGAACTCTCTGGAAGGAGCAGCTCGATCCCGGATTATGCCCGCCACCATTGTTGACCTGATGCTGGCATCCATTAAGAATTAGTATCTAGTGTGTGTTATCACAAGGCAAGTTTTAGTCCAACAAAGAACTATAGAGAGAGCAAGAACTGCAGTACCAAAAAGCAGCATTCGCTGAACCACCACACTCCTGAAGTAATATTTTACTGTGGTTCCGGGGGCAAATGGATGGAAGCATGAAGAAAGAGGATAGGGAATAAATAGGAAAACACTTAGGTTTGTCATATGGTTCAAAACAGAACATTGTTTTTTACTCTCTAAAACCTTCCTATGGAGTAGCGGTACACCGAACTTCCGTAGGATGTGTGAGGAACAGAATGAACTGGATGTAGTTAAACATATTGTCTTCCACTGCCCAAGACTATAGAACTTTTAATCTAAATGGTTAGATACGTCTTAGCAACGTACCATTCTTTTTCCTTTTGCTCCGTTACTTCTATTGGAGCATATGGCTTTCACACAGCATCTCCATCTCAAATGATTCACCGTTGTTTTCTTTTTGCTTTTCTCCATTTTCGATTATTAAAATCAAACTGTTAGAAACATCTACCGCAGAAGCTGGTCTAAAGATCAAGTGCGCGAAGACCAAATCGATGCGAGTAAACGCAAATTATAGCCACTTATTTCCAATTAACGGCGCACTAGTCGCAGACGTAAGTAGCTTCTGCTATCTGTTATAAGAAGCATTAATGAAACAATAGGAGGTTCCTCAGCTGACTTTGCCAACCGTATTTGCAGCACCAAACGCACATTTATGCTTCTAAATCCCGTATGGAAATATACACATATATCAAGGCAGACAAAAATTGCAATTTTGCTGTATGAATGCGAAACGTGGAAATCATGCCCAAGTGCAATTCACATCTTCATTAACAGATGCTTGAGGAGAATAGTATGAATACCCTGGCTGAGAACAATATCCAACGTCGATCTGTGGTCAGTGTCAAGGTAAACGCCTATAGCAACAAAATAAATCATTAAACGTATTTGGATAATTGTGTGTCTCCAGATTTTTCTTAGCCGACCACGATTTCTTGAGCCTTGGGATTTCCACTCCAACTACATTCTGGTGATATGTCGAGATTTTTTGCGAATGATGTAACTGATGCACCTTCATTTGCTGTTTTATATTTGATTCAGTCTGAGTTACTCATTGGTCACGTTTCACACATGAGCCTGCTGTCTCGGTCCGTCTCTTCTCGTAGTTATTGTACCTCCTAGATGGCAGAAGCTGATGATGTCTTCCATGTTAATATCTTTCTTTCTCTGCTTGCTAGTAGTCTTCATATTATCTCAAGTCCAACATTCCGTATCAGCCTTTCTAAATCCTCCAGTTTGGTCTGCAAATAGGAGATCCTATCCGAGAGTAGACTAATGATGTTGCTTTTCTCTTTGAACAGACTTTGCTCATTATGTCATCCAGCACTGTGGTGAAGAGCTGAGTTGATAGTGGCCATCCTTTCTTTTTACGTACCAAACTAGGGACTGAATAATATGATTGGACTTACCATGAGGATGCAATTTCAAAAGGACGGACGATAGGGGAGCGAAGGGATAGTTTTTGTAGTAATATTAGGAAAAATAGAAAAAACTTCACAAAGGACCAGATGTAATTTACTATAATTTTACTTCTCTTGAGTCTTACTTACCATCTATTCCACCATTTAAGCAAATTTTAGATTCCATTTCAAAATTATTTCTTAGCTTATGCAGCCAGAAAAGACTTAAGTCTATAGTTGATTCTTTTTTGTGGAAGTGAGGAGATATATTAGATTTTAACGGGCTGCATATATTATGTGGGAGAGAAATGTCATGATATTACAGGCTCACCTACCTTACCTTACCTATGGCGTTGATGACAAACATCAGATGAATGATCAAGAGAAAACGCTACCTACTGGGGAAAAAATTGCAGTGTTACTCGTAAGTAAGGATCACCACCACCACATAGCAAAGGTTTTTACCATTACACAACTTTATGGAGTCGAGCTACAGTAGACTAGACTTGGCTTGAAAATTAACTTGATTAATGATACTGAAACAAGGCAATGGATGTATGGTGAATAGCCAATATGCTCCCTAGAGGAGTGACGGAGCAAAAAATCAGTCACAGAAAAAATAATTATGAAAATATTTAAAATATTTTTTTATTCAAAATAAAGTTACTTAAGCGAACTTGCAATCCAGCAACCATAAGTACCTTCTTGTGTACAAATTGTATATAACAACTCTGTTAAATTGTACAATCGAGTAATAAGACTTACCTCATTATTAGTGAACTTAGGTGCTAATGGATCTGTAACTTTGGCTGGTGTTGCATTATCTGTATCATCTTCATTGGAATCCTCTTCGTTCGGTGGTGATTCTTTATTATTGCTCCAGGGAGTTGTTGTACTATTGTTGGCTGTTGTTGTTGCCGATGATGCACTTGTGGCCAAATTATTTGCAAACTCACAACTGTTGCTATTATTTTTTTTCGTACGATCCATCTTTATAATTCACTAACGACCCCGTAAAGTTAATGATGATGATGTTGATGCTGGCAATGACAAGTAAGTTACCGATGACGATGACGGTGACGGTGATAAGGATGACGATAGTGATTGTGCAACAATGATGTTGCAAATAATGATTGATGGTTATCGGGCGGTAAGGGCAGTTGTGTTGATATTATTGTAATGGTTAATGGCGTTTTTGTGTTTAAATTTTTATGCAATTTTTGTATTTGTTGTGGTGTTTATCTTTTTATTTTAATATAGAAATTATATAGTATTTATTATGACATTTAAGAAGATGACGTTGTTGCTGCTGCTGTTTGTTGTCATCAAAGCCACAACCACATATTGTTGGTTGTTTTTGCATTTAAATATTGCAATTGTTGCACATTCAACATATTGAATAATTTAAAAACATTTTTTTCACTTTTTGTTTTTCCAAAAAAGGGTATCAAATAACCAAAATCTGTAATAAAAGCGAAAAGTAAACAAAATCAATTGAAGTACTTCTCTCCCTCTCTCTCTTATATTATCTCTTTTCATTTTACTTTACTTTTAATCAATTATTTACCATAAAGCATGTGAGTCTCAGTATGTTTTCGTTTGCGTGTGTGTTAATGCATATGGGGAATTTAAAATTCTCTCTTTATCTCTCTGCTATTATTGTTATAATCCCTATTATGGTTTTTCACTAGAAGTTAATTATGCGTGTATTGGTGATTTTCGTGCTATTTCTTTATGTTGTAGTTTTTGTGCGTATTTTTATTTGTATGTTTTTTTTTTGCTTTTACTTTTTACATTTGGGCTTCATTTATTTAGTTTTTGTGGCTGTTATTACTGTTATTTTTAACTGACCGTGACCGTAACCACCTACAATGACAATGTCAACATTTGGCCAGATTACACTTTCAATGGTCAACAACAGTAATAAATGGTATTTAATAAATTTCAGTTAAAACGTTATTGGCCTTTAAACCATGTTTGTTTTATAAACTGAAAATTATTATTTTTGCTTCTTTATGCCAATATATAACACTTTTATATCATATTCATTGTAAACACATGTTATCTGGCATTACATGCGGGGAATATTATACTCTACACCATCATAAGTACTTAAAAAGAGAGAGAGGGAGAGAGAATAATAAATTCGCGTTAATGACTTTTAATAGCTCTGATTAATAGCCTAGCCACAGACATGAAAAAATTGCAGTTAACTGATAATCACTTTTCTTTCGCTTTTGTGCCGCTTTAAGCCTTGTTATCAACAGGTACACGTCGAAATTAAAGATATACAAGAGTAATATGATGAAATATGTTAATTTACTAGCTGACCCGGCGAACTTCGTCCCGCCCAAAATTGATTGTTTATATATTGTAATACTCTACGAAAGACGATAATATTTTTTGTTTTCTCATTTTCTTAACAATAAATGAATAATAGAGATGGTTTGCCGACTCGTGAACAGGCAACGTATAATTGTCCGTCAGAGAATACTGTAAATTCTAAGTTTATCCCACAAATTCCCAAAGACTGGCCTTGCGCCTTATTAATGGTCAATCGAAAGGCAACACGCAGTGGAAATCGTTCGTACGCCGTTTGAACTCATACGGCAAATCCGATGATATCACTGGAATGCGTAGAATCAAAACATCTTCATCTTTGAAGTTTCCAATAAATATAGTGGCTACAATAAAATTGTCCATTACGAAGCATAATAATAGTCGCTTCCTATAAAAGGGAGTAAAACACCAATTGGAATAAATGTTGTTTATAGTACTCTGTACTATTATACCAAATTTCATTACTATAGCTTGGGTAGTTGCCGAGTAATAGGTATCTCTGGAAGAAGAAGGTTTGCCACACCAATTTTTGGTTTAATTGTCGACATCGACTCTACGAACTTAGCCACCAAAATTCATTCGTCTGCGATCAATAATTGGGAATAGGGAGAAATAGCCCATATACCCTGAGAATTTCTTACAAAAAAAAAAACGTTAACCGTATATGTTCTACGGTACGCAGATCTATCTATAGGGTCCGCCATCTAACGTTTTTTTTTTAACTACTGCTTATTTCGTGAATGGTAGCATTTAGCTCATGTCTGATTAGACAGATAATTAGTTTTATCCTTCCGCTGAACGAATATGGTTGTCTATACGCTTGAACAATGTTGGGAATCTGGGCCTGCGATCGACTTACAGAAGATGAAGATTTTGCCAAAAAAAATCATCTTTTCAGATGAAGCTCATTTTAATCTTGGCGGGTATGTAAACAAGCAAAATCGTGGCATTTGGAGCACAGAAATCCGCACGCATACATTGAAAAGCCGATACACCCAAGACGAGTCACCGTTTGGTGCGGATTTTGGTCCAGAGGCATAATTGGGCCATTTTTCTTCGAAAACGAGCAAGGAGTGGCCGTTACAGTCAATGGCGATCATTATCGGGCCATGTTGAACGAATTTTTGTTCACAAAAAACCGAATAGGAGGATATTAGCAACATATGGTTTCAACAGGACGGCGCTACCTGCCACACAGCCGAAGCTACACTCGATGCTTTGCACCCTGTTTTTGAAGATCGCATTATCAGCCGCAGAGCTGATGTCGTTTGGCCCCCTCGGAGCTGCGATTTGACACCGTTGGACTATTATTTGTGGGGTGCCGTCAAAGATAAATGTTACGCCAACAAGCCAGAGACAATTGACGCTTTAAAGGACAATATTCGTGAAGCCATTGGTGCAAGCTACTGCATGGCCAGCCGAGGTAGCCATTTGAATGAAATTATTTTCCATTATTAACCATTATTGTACTTCCAAATAAAAAAAAAATTTGAGAAAATATTCAGTAGTTTTTTTTATAGCATTTTCAAAAAAAAAAATTATTTGGCGGACCCTATAATTTAAAATTTCATCGAAGTCGGTACGTTATTTAGATGAGTCATAAATTGTCCTTTGGGTGATCACTCTTAACATTTAAGGGTAGGAAAAAATAGGTGTTGACCGATTCTCAGACCAACCCGATATGCACACAAAAATTCATAAAAATCTGTCGAGCCATTTCGGAGGAGCTTGGCATATTTATAATTCACGAAGTTTGAGTTGAGTTATATTGAGTTCTATTTAAGCAATTTCTCTGAACTGGATAATCAAAACACTTGTACTCTATAACTCCGATATTTCAATTTTGAGGGCTTTGAATGAAAATAGTGAATATAAATCCAATAAGACAACTTTCTTTAGAAAATGAAGAAGATGATGCATCAATCGGTGTTCTATGGAAAAAAAATGTAATGCAATGTAGTTTATCTCATCTCGTATGAGATTTTGTATGAGCCAACACAAAAATGGGAGAGAAAAATTCAACAAAAAGTGGAAAAATGTAGAAACTTTCACTTTGCGCTCATACATTTCTATACTAATTATCACAGGTATTTATTGAGCCAAATGGTATGTCCGATGCAATAGTATGACTGGATGGCAGAGATAAAGCAATAATAAGTTCGCTATTTTTCCAGATATACGAGATCGCCGGAAAGCTTATCTTTCAATATTTTACAACTGTTGTAAATATTGACTAACAGTTGGTGACTTTTCGAGATCGTTGACTTTTTAGACAATCGTCCCTTTTCTGTATTCAGAGTGGAATCAATCCGTGCGGAATTACAAAATTGCTCGTAATTAAAAATTTGGAAATTTGCTGTTCTTTATATTTATAAACAAAATTTAATTTCATAATTTATAACAATTTTTGTTCAAAGAGTTGTGTAAATAATATGAAGAATAAAAGAAAACATTTCAAATCATGGATTACAATCATTATTTTAACAGTTCAGAGAAGTTTTATTAAAAAAAAACTTGATTCCATTCGATTCCACTAGCATTTTCCTACACGAAATAAAACGAAAAACATTATTCCGATTCGGAATACAGAACAGCACTGAATATATGCCCCCAAAACATGCACAGTATGGTCTAAAATTTTGACATAATACAGAGTCTGAAGATAATCAGGGAGAGAGCGGATCGTTTTGGATCTCACTAAAGGAATTAAAGTTCAAAAAATCACTGCTGATAAATTTTTTCATTTTTTGAATTTGGAAAAAAGCTTGTGGAGAGGACAGTTCAAAAACATTAAACATTTATTCCTTCTTAATTGGTTACTTTCGAAAAAGTTTCTTTATTTTCATCAACATTGGCGAGCGGTACACTGCGGTGAAACAAATCTAAGTGTTGTCGTATATACATCATAAGCAGCAAATTTATGTGCAAACTTCAACGAAAAATAATTTTTTCCTCATTTATTACAATTGTTCTATAAACCTATCTCATTGAAGGCTTATATACATATTTTTCTTAAAAAATATAATACAATCCGATGTGTGCTAAAAACAAAACTTCTAAATCATTATCTTTGAGTTCTTTTAATGAGATATTTTTTTGATAATATCGGCATCACGGTTGAGATGCTCCTCGAGTCACCCAGGTTTTGAGCTTGGCTAAAAATGGGGAAAACTTTTGTAAGAATTTAATTTTTCTTTTATATTTAAACAGAAAAAACTTCAAATATATTGTTACGACAATAAGGTTGAGCACCACAGCGTTTATTACATCGCTAAAATAAATAAACAAAAGTAGACAAAGTAAATAAAAAATAACACGGCAAAAACAATAATTAAGCAGCAAAGAAAACAAGTAATAACAGACAATAAACAAGCAACAACAAACATTAAGAGCTGAAAGAGGTAGATGTTTACATACGCATGGCTACAAAAGAACTAAAAACAAATTAAAAGAAAGAAATGCAATCTACCTGAAATATCGAGAGGTTCGAGAGCTTTCGATGTGTTGTTTACTCAGCCATATAACAAGCACATCGATCACAACAGCAATCAGTTTATGTGTCGTATACTCAGCGAGTGGAGTTTAAGTAAAGTAAACTCAGCGAGTGCAGTTTGTGTGAAGAGAGTTTATAAGGAGTAAACTCGTGAAGTGAGTTGTGAAGTAAAAAACCAGTTTAGTTGGAGCTAACTCTGTAAAGAGAGTTAAGTGTGGATAACCTCTGGTTATAGCTACGATCGAGTTGAAAGATCTTTAAGGAGAAAAATCTGTCGAGTAATTGTTGTTGTTTGCAAGATTGTAAACAGACGGAGTAATTAAGAAGAGAAAATTGTTATTGCCTGTAAAAAGGTTACAAGCAGTGGCGCACAAAACTGTGTTGAATAAAGGATTTTTAATTAAAACCAAATACAAAATTTATTTTATTTTAACTACAATCTACGAACTCATAACAACACGTTTTTAAAAAGGTAAAAACGTAACAATATTATATTCAAAATTTTAATGAAAACTGTTGAGTCGTTATAGATTGTATACAATATAGTAAATTTAAACAATAACATGGAATTTTTACATGTGGTTATGATAGTAAAATTGAAATTTTTTCTAACAGTCGCTAAAAAAAATGATTGAAAATGCAAGTCTGATATTTAAGATTGCAACGGCGGTATTGTTGACAAATATTGATCATATGTATAGTACCGTTGGCTAAAAGGCAATTGTAATACAAAGTTAAAATTTTTCAACAGAGACAAACTTTAGAAGTGAATTTAAAAAATATATCAAAAATTATATATAAAATTTTTTTATATATTATTGCAATAAGTATGTATTGTAATATATATAAAATTCAGCCCCACTTTTTTGGTGAATGTTTTTTAGTTTCAACATCCCATCAGATTCGTGATATTTTCAACCTCTGGGCAGAGATAAAGCAAAATAAAACAAGAACTATGATTAATGAAATTAAAGAATATATAGAAAATAGTTTGGAAAGAATATTAATGTGTTCTGAGGGGCAGAAAATAATTTCTACACTTGTAAAATTCAACAATAAATGGAAGAAACATTCGTGTACGAGAAGCAGAAGCAGAAGTAGATTTGAAGCTGAGTTGGGTGGGTAGTTGGCTAGATACTGAAATATTTTGTGAAGAAGTTTGTGCTGTGAAAAAATTTTAATATTTAGCCAGATCATAACGAAATTATGGTGTCTTGTGAAAAAAATTATTCATTAGAACAAAAAAAAAAAAACACCTGTGAACAATTGCTTTATATTATTAATGAATCTACAAACTTTTAATATCAAACATCCTAACACCCGTGCCTTTTTCCATAAGTAAGTAAAATATTTGTACACTGTAGGTTAAAAGAATACTAAAAAAAATTAATTTGCAAACATTTTTGATTTGAAATGTTCTCTGGGTTAAAGAAAATATTCAATATTAAAAAAACTACATGCCTATACACTGTGATAAAAAACGATTTACTTTTTAAATCGATCGTTTTCCCTCATATACCCGTATTATTACAATAGGAGTGACTCTAATATAACCGACCAGTCTCTGGAAGAACTTAAGACGCTTGCACTAAAATACTAGGAAGCCCAAAAATTTCAATTATTTTCTCGTTATTATTATTTTCCCATATGCTAAATAATATTTCCAAACATGTAATATTTCCAATCATACATATTTAAAATGTTCAACATGGATTTCACAATGGTACTGTATTAAGTACTTAAGTACTGTATTAAAATTAATCAAAAGTAACAAAATAACACTTTTGAATTGGATAATTTTCAAAAACAACTTAAAAGAATTAAGTTTATGAGTAAGTTTATGGTATAGGTTCCAAGTACAAGCAATTGCAGAGATCGACTCAAATTAAGTTATGATGAAGCACCACAGCGCACGAACAGAAGGCGAATCGATGAACTTCTTGCATCAACCTAAGTTGATACTATAGCTAAAGTGGCACATAAAATTTCTGATGCAAAACCAGATACCAAGTTATCGGTGGAAGAGGCGTTAGCTCTATTTATAGACATGTACGAGGGCGGATTCCAACTTTTTTATACCATCTGAATAATACTATTTTGGGAACTCCCCAAAATACGCATTAGTCTCGGTAATCACTTCTTCGTTTCAGATGAATCTTTTCCCTGCGAGTCATTTTTTCAAGTTTGGAAATAGGAAGAAGACACTAGGGGCTAAATCTGGACTATAAGGTGGATGATCAACAAATTCGAAGTGGATTTCTCGCAGTTTTAGCATCGTATCTAATGCTGTGTGAACCGGTGCGTTGTTTTGAAAAAGAACACTTTTTTTGTTTAAATGTGGTCGTTTTTCCTTGATTGCATCAACCAATTGATCCAAGAATTCACGATTATACTCTCCTGTGGTTGTGGATCCTTTTTCAAGATAATCGATGAGCAATATTCCGTGTGCATCCCAAAATACAGTGGCCATAATCTTGCCAGCCAATTTCGCTGTCTTCGCCTTCTTCGGAGCAATTCCACCAGCTGATTTTTGGTTTCAGGTGTCTAGTGGTGGACTCACGTTTCATCAACAGTTATTAATCTACGCCAAAAATCAGCAGAATTATGCTTTATCATGTCCATACACCGCTGTGAAGTGATCTGTCGAACTCGTTTTTGTTCAACACTGAGCAAACGCGGCACCCATCTTGCCGATAACTTTTTCATATGCAAATGTTCATACAAAATGTTGAAAACACGTTCATATAATATGTTTACCATTTCAGCAATCTCACGGATTTTGATCCGGCGATCATTCATAACGATATCGAGGATTCTCTTGATATTTTCTTCAGTAACCACCTCTTTTGGCCTTCCTGTTGATGGTATTGTTGCAGTGCTTGTTCGGCCCCGTTTAAATTCAGCAATCCAATATTTTACCATATAATCTGACGGAGCAGATTCGCCTTAATGTTTATCAAACTTTTCTTTTGTCTTTTTCGCCGTTTTGCCTTTCAAATAATAGTGTTTAATCACTACACGAAATTCACTTTTTTCCATTTTCCAAGAAACACAAAAGTTGCTTACTTCAAACGACTACAACAAATAAACTAATCGATGAATTTGGCTAAAATTTTAACAGCTGACGTTTGACAGATCGTAATTTCTAAGAAAAATAAAGTTTTTGGGTTAGTGCTGCCATCTAGCACTAGGTAGCTTCAATGTCAATCCGCCCTCGTATCTCTCCATTAGGCAATATAATATGATGAGAAAAGTTGAGAATTCATTAGAATTCATTCGTAAGGATTGTTTCGCGTCTTATTATTTAATTTAGAAACTAAAAAAAAATTATTCCATAGGATATTACCGTAACAGAAACTTCAGCAGAAGTTTCATATACGAGTATATATTAGACAAAACAGCTAACAGCATTATAAACAAGTATGATATAAACGTTAAGTTAAGCCATTTATGTAAGTAAACAAGTATGAGTATGTCCTTGCACCCATTCGGAAACAAAATTTTATTGACATATTGGGAATGTTATAAGTGTTTCATTTATAAAACTACATTATGAAAATATAATTTTTTTGTATAATTATTTTAATTTTTGAAAAAGGACATTTTTGATTTTGTAGTGTGCTTGCTCCGAATTCACCAAATTTGGTCAGAACATTAAAAAAAAAAATGCAGGAAATAACTGTAAAAAATTTCATAAATTATGATTAATTCTTTTATAATTTGTTAATATTTTTAATTTGCAGGATATATGGAAATTTGTTCAAACTTTGAATTTGACTATCCCTTATCAATTCAAGGTCTGTACGACAATTCCTTCCATTTTTGGCCAATCGTTATATGAAATCAAAACACTGGGCGTTATATGAGCATCTTTAGGAAGTGATTCAATAACATCATTCATATTAAATATTATAAGAGGTTATAAATAAAATGGTGTTTATTATTTGAAGCACATCATAATGGGTTAACTCCAAAAGAAACCCGTTTTAATTATTTGTTTTGTTGCCATAATAAAGCAGATCAATTTACCTTAATGAGTATTTAAGTGTTTATCTTCCAAAATAAAAATAAAAATATAAACAAATAATAGATATGGCAATAAAGCGAACATTGTTAAAATACTGGAAAGAATTCAATCAAAACAGTAACATAAATAATACAAACAATTACAAAAATAAAAATAATGTATAAAAAATTGGTAAAACAGCCTTTAGAGGTGAAACAAAAACTCAATTTGTTTGTTTATTTTTGGTAGAAGTTTGTAAATACATACATATGTATGTACTTTGTTTTTGACTAGTAGTAGACTAGTTTTTACTTTTCATAGTAATAGGAAATTTTATTTTTAATTATTTAGAGGTTCGATATCTCTTCCGAAAAATTATCGTATGTTACAAAAGACAAATTTTACGGGAGAGCGTTTTTTCTACATTGTTTTGCTTACATCAATATCAAATCTGAAATGTAATACAGGAAGCCCATACATTAACATAAAACGCACATATTTTCGTAGGAAAAGCTTCTATACCATGTTCAGAAATAAAAGTTTTTTTTGGCATATACGATATTTTTGTCCACCAAGTTTTGTGTGTTTGCTATGTAAAGTGTACTTACGATAACTTTATATAACTATTAAAATTTTTACTTAAGATATCTTTGAGTAAATATTAATATTAAGCCTTGAGAACACTAATTAAACAGTTCCGGCTTTGATAAAACGGGAAAGGGAACTTTAATCAACAATAAAAAGAAGAAGAACATCATACTTGTGGCACATCGTGAGAAACCAGAGATATAAGCTACCACAGACTATTATTCGAGAAAATGTTGAAGGAATACTTTAAAGGTGAAGAAAGGAAACAACATGGCTTGATAACATACTAACGTGGTCTGGAATTCGAGATCGAGGCCAGTAGTAGAGATTACTTTGCAGAAATATTGGGTATACAAGTTAATAATATCGGTGTGGACTGCATATGGTATAACTATCACATATGGTATTCGATAGATACCAAAGTGTAAACACACATTTTTTTCAATCGCTATAATAATGTCGAATTTTGTGCCTAAAAAAGATGTTTTGTGGAGAAGTCTGATAACCTTCTTTCATTTGATGAAAACGTTTGCTAAAAGCTATCGATTGTTGGTTGAAGCTTACGGTCTACATGCACCAACTCGAAAAGCTTGTGAACGATGGTTTGCGCGATTTACAAGTGGTGATTTCGACACAGAAGACAAAGCAAGGCCTGGTCAGCCGAAAAAGTTTAAAGATGAGTAAGATAGAACCATTACTCGACAAATATTGCTTTCAAACGCAAGAAGAACTTGCATTATCATTGGGAGTCACACAACAAGCCATTTCCCCACGTTTAAAAGCATTGGGATTTATTCAAAAGCAAGGAAATTGGGTCCCATATGAATTGAAGCCGAGAGACGTTGAAATGCGATTTTGCTACAGAACGAAGTCATTTTTGCATCGTATTGTTAGTGGTGATGAAAAAAAATTGACAAAAATCTTCGAATAGGGTTGTGCGAGCAGGGTAGACTTTAATGCGCGCAAGACCCAGCGTTGTTTTCTGATACTCATCTGTAACCATGAGTAATGTAGATATTGGAGAGTCAGATGCTCCTGATGTTCTGGGCATGAGAATTCATTGTGATATTCGTTGGAACGACCATATATTTCAAGTGTCGAAAGAAGCATTCAAGTGCCTCAGCTTTCTTAGAACGGTGTAAGAAATTTTTTACTCCATCTGATCTCATTAATATTTACAAAACTATATCCGACCTAAAATGAAATAAAACCCTCAAGTATAGGCCGGTACTTCAAATACTATCTTGGAGCTTCTCGACCGCGTAGAGAAGAGGGCGAAGGTGCTTATTAATGATGGTAGATAGAGCATCGTCGCAATATGGTGTGCGTTTCACTATTCTATCGGTACTATAACGGAATGTGTTCTGACGAAATATGGTAATTAGTCCTTAATAATTACATGTAATTTCGTAATACCTGTATCTCCCGTAGAGCGCATCCGATTCTAGTTGATTGTTCAATGAATCGGACAACGTATTATATGGATAATTGGTACCTTAAACGCACAGTCCGATTGTAGAAGAATCTCCTCAATCAACTCTTCCCTTCCACTTACGACATGGTTAAATTTTAATCGAACGTCCATAAACACTACTCCTCCTTTCGTAATTCTTAGAACCAGCACAATGCATTGCATGAGTAGCGGTCATAACCGGATTACTGGTCTGTATTTTATTATCAAAATTCCTGCCATGAGAAAAATGTAGTCAAGGGTATTTCAAACTTAAGGCGGTTCAAAATGTGCTAATACACCTTGAAAGATGCACTGTTTGGTGCGATTTGTAGGCCCGCAGCATTATTGGACTGTATTTCTTTCAGAACCATTAAAATCGCAACGCTACAGTCAATGAAACAAGGTACCATGCGATATTTACCGACTTTTTAGCCCAAAATGGAGTAATTGCAGTTGGTTGACATGTGGTTTAAAGACGACGGTGTAAGTTGCAATAACTTGAAGTGAGTTTAGTGTGAAATTAATCTTACGTTTTGAAGTAGTTCGTTGCCAGCCAAGACATGCTATTTAATTCCAAAAGACTATTTTTGTGTGGATATGTAAAGTCTAAATTGACAAACGACAAAATTGGAGCACACAGTTGGACTCCCTACCGTGCCCGAGGGCATTAAACTAATATTTAAGAAGTGAATGGCAGGCACTCATTTATCTCCCGAAATAAATATTTCATTCTTTTTTATAATTTTCCTGTGTTTTTACATTTTTCAGGACTGAAAACGGTTAAAAAACCACCCGTTAGTACAATTTATTATTAAATTTTGATAAATTTATTTAAATTTAAAATTATAAAATTTAAAAAAAAAATTACTGGCTTTTTATTCTAAAATCAAATTACATACATATGTTCATTTTTATATAATTATTTTAATTTTCAAATTATAATTGATTTCAAAAAATGAAGAAAATTTAAAAAATTATTCTTTAATTTTTAATGTCGTTGCTTAATTAAAAATTTACTTTCAATTAACATTTCAATAGTTTTTCTTTTTTAACTAATTTTTCACTTACTAATTTACTGATAAAAAAATAATTTCTTTGAAAATTTTCACTTCATTTAAACAGAAAAACAAAATTGTTTTTTAATTATAATTGTTTTTTTATCGGTATTTATTTTAATTTACACTTAAATTATTATAAATTTTGTTATTTTATTTTTCAAAAAATAAATTAAAAAATTTAAAACGTTACAACCGAATCCCGTAACGCACGAAGCGGACTGACAAATTGTATGCAAAACTTTCGTCCTTTTATACAAAACGAGCAGAGTACGACGGCGACAAAAAACCAATTCACGGCTGAATATAGCTGGCGGTCAAAAAGGATTTGAAACGAAGATGTCATGATATCGTATGTGATGACAATGGTTATAGCATGCCATGGTTAACAGCAGCATATAATGCGCGCACATATTATGATTCGTATGATACGTTTCCCTGTTGTTGTTATTTTTTTTGTTGTTGTTTGTTATTGTTGTTATTTTAAGCTGCTACAAATGCGTATACTCTCGTCGTATTGTAATAATATGCAATATATGTATGTATGTGTGTGTATGTGGATGTGTGTGAGTATGTGTGTGTGAGTGTATGTATGCATGTTCAGATGATACAATGTTTTGCTTAAATAGAGGGTGTGTTTGGGGGCTGAGGATGCAAGTAAATTTTACTTTTTTTACTGCCTGTTTATCAGTATTTGGTTGTTTTTTCTATTTCATTGGAGGTGGAGCTGTTTTACTTAAACACATACTCTCACATGCAACAAACTGTTGCTTTTTACTTTGAATTTCTTTTTTTCTTTTTCTTTTAGTATTTTAATGGTCGCTGTTATTTTTTTAATGATTTTGCTATTTTAGGTTTTTATATCATGAATTGATTGTTATTCTTATTTTGTTATTCATTATATTGATCTTGTGTTTAGGTAATATTGGTTAAGGACTATATTTGTAACGTTTAAAGACAAAAATTTATGTTTAACATAAGAAATGATACTGTAGAACATTATGAAAAAGCCTTCAGAAGCTAGCAAATAAACATTTAAATCAAATAAACTTATAACAACAATAAGTGGTTTATTTTGTATTTGTTTTTATAGCAAAACCTAATTGTATAGAAATAATGCAACGTATCACCTAAGTGATAAACAAAATAAGCCCCTAAACCTATTATGATAACTTTAAAAACCCTCTGAAAATCAATTTCCAATTTATAAAAACTAACTATAAGCATCTGTTATCTGAAGTTTTAGCCATTTACGGATATGGATCGTTTAACAACCGAAAAATGCGTAAAGATTAGAGCTGCAAAACAATCGATAGTACTATCGACAGTATCGACAATTTTGATTTTGTCTGACCATCGATAGTTTTTTTTCACTATCGATACTATCGACAATTTCTAAAGTGGGGTTTACACGATAATACAAGTCGTACAAGTGAGCGTACGTGTAGAAGTGAGCGGATAGTATCGTGTACATTCAATATGTATTGAGAGCGTACGACATTAAGAGAAAATACAAATAAAAATTTGCCAGTCGTATGGCTCTCTTTGATTTTGAAATTTTTTAAAAACCATTAGATCAGGGGTGTAGCTTTTATTTTACTTTGTTTTAGTTTAATAAGTTTGGTTAAATAATAAGTCTAGTTTCCATGTGTTTTATTTTTCTTTTTGTGCGATTTGACACAGTACTCGTAGCTATAAGTTCATTTTTAAGGTTTTTTGATGACTTGATGCGATTCATCTTTAAGGTACCAATTAAAAGTTTATTAAAACTGACAGTTGTTTCACGCTTTCTTCCCATAGTCTCTGCAGTTTTCTTTCTCTGGATCGCGTTCATTACTTTAGTTTTGAAGTACTTCATGGTCTGAACATATTCGCTATATATAAGGATTACTGTTCCATCAAAAACCTTCAATACATAAAATTTTATGACATATTGGAAAAAAAGATACTGTTCCTATTATTGGTTCAAATATTTATATTTATTATTATTCTTTCCCTTTCACTTAAATTCTAATATTGTTGCCACACGTAGTACTTAAAAGAATCGGATGTGTCGATAGGTTTTTGCAAGCTATCGAAACTATCGAATGGGTCGACTATCGATGGTTTTGCAGCTCTCGTAAAGATAGTTAAAACTTACTACTAAAGTGGTAATTCAAACGTTGCCGAACAATTCTCACTCAATAGTACCGTCAACAAGTAAAATTGTCGCATATGGGACTCGGAGAACCCACAAGTGAGTATAGAAAACCATTCCATCCATTAACGTCAATTCAGAGCTCTCTGACCACTAGGAAGATCGGACAGTTATTATTCGACCGGTTTTAACCGGTTTTTTTTTTTGGTTTTGTCAAATACGGTTTTTTCAAAATCTTTTTTCGAATACCGAATAAGCCGGTTGATTTAACACGAATAACCGGTTAATTTAAATAAATATAAAATGTGCTCATCGTTTAACTATTTGTATGAATTTCATTATATTTGCATATATGACAACCTTGAACGTTTCACAAAGAACATGAAAACCAAGGTAGATGGAAAAAGATATGCCTTCTTAAGCAACAATAACCTTTTCTCATCTTCTGTAAATAAATATTGATTTTTATATATGAATAAACTTTGTTTTTATGGCCTCCGCACACCGATTTGGCATAGTTTTTATGAGATTTATTAGAATTATTATTAATAGTATTGATTGTCACTTTAATTTTAAACTTTTTGTTAGCTTCTGCTTATTTTTAAAACGACGTGGTCGAGCTATGCACTTCAAGAATTAAGAACAATTTTATTTAAATAAAAGAACCGGTTAACCGGTTACTTGAATTATTAGTAACCGAAAACTGGTTCTTTAAAAAGTGCTACTTTTCGTATTATTGGAAAACCGGTTTTAAAAAAAAGTCGAATAATCGATCTCCCTAATGACCACACGATAACCGACTATTTTTGACCTGCAATTGAAGATTATAAACTGGACAATATGTGGTTTAAACAAAACGTGGACATGAGCTACACAACTCTACCGATTTTGGATTTATTGCATGAGTAATCTCATGGAGTCGTCAATTGATTACACTATGCAACAAATGGAAAAAAAAATTCTGACCTTGAACACTCATTACCACACGATAGCTGACTAATTTTGACCTGCAATTGAAGATTATGAACTGGACAATATGTGGTTTAAACAAAACGTGGACATGAGCTACACAACTCTACCGATTTTGGATTTATTGCATGAGTAATCTCATGGAGTCGTCAATTGATTACACTATGCAACAAATGGAAAAAAAATTTCTGACCTTGAACACTCATTACCACACGATAGCCGACTAATTTTGACCTGCAATTGAAGATTATGAACTGGACAATATGTGGTTTAAACAAAACGTGGACATGAGCTACACAACTCTACCGATTTCGGATTTATTGCATGAGTAATCTCATGGAGTCGTCAATTGATTACACTATGCAACAAATGGAAAAAAAATTTCTGACCTTGAACACTCATTATATTTTTTGATTCGCTATGGTCGCCTTACCACACGATAGCCGACTAATTTTGATCTGCAATTGAATATTATGAACTGGACAATATGTGGTTTAAGCAAAACGTGAACATGAGCTACACAACTCTACCGGTTTTGGTATTATTGCATGAGTAATTTTCCAGCCACGTAATATCTCGTAATCTCATGGAGTCGTCAATTGATTACACTATGCAACAAATGGAAAAAAAATTCTGACCTTCAACACCCATTATATTTTTTGATGCGCTATGGTCGCCTTACCACACGATAACCGACTAATTTTGATCTGCAATTGAATATTATGAACTGGACAATATGTGGTTTAAGCAAAACGTGAACATAAGCTACACAACTCTACCGGTTTTGGTTTTATTGCATGAGTAATTTTGCAGCCGCGTAATATCTCGTAATCTCATGGAGTCGTCAATTGATTACACTATTAAACAAATGGAAAAAAATTTCTGACCTTCAATACCCATTATATTTTTTGATGCGCTATGGTCGCCTAACTTCAAAGCATTTCAGATTCTATGGATACGTTTTTTTAGAATTTTTTTCAAAATATGAGATTTTTGAAGAGACTGCTTTATACATCTTATGCTAACTTTGAAATGGCTCATTTAATTTCGCTAAGCCATACGATAAAAAATTCCAAATTATACCACCTTTAAGTCATTCTAATATCATATCTTAATATATCCCGTATTTTGGAGTTATTGAGAAAAAAAGTCATAATTTTTTTTTAATTATTAAAATTTATTTATTTATTTATTTATTTATTTATTTATTTATTTATAAAGTTGCATAGTAGTAAGATAAATCATAATTTATGAGAATCACTTGGTAAATACATATTTTATTCCCAATAAAGTGAAAGTACCTAGTTTTGAACAAAAAAGTTTTTTGCTGTAATTGCAGAAAATTCCACTGAGCGTATGATGATATCGCTTACACGACACCCATTACATACAATTACAACAAAAAAAAATTATTTTCAAGACTAGGTACTTTTTCCATTATTTCCCCTCGGCTGCTAAAACGCATTCTCCGTAATGATTTTTTAACTCGATTAAACAGAAAAAAGTCACAGAGTGCCAAATCAGATGAATTCGGTGGCTCTTGAATGGTATTTGTTGCATTTCTCGTCAAAAAATTTTGAATAATGATAGCACTGTGCGACGGTGCGTTATCATAGTGCAAGATCCACAAGTTTTCTGTTCACAATTTTGGTCCCTTTCGGGGAATTGCTTCACGCAAACGTCTCATAACGCCCAAGAAAAAAACTTTTAGTTTACTGTCTGGCCGTTTACACCGTTGTAATCCATGAAAACCGTGAGCATTGTCTTCTTTTTCGACTGAAAACGTCGTGGATTTTTTGGTCTCGGCTGATTTGGTGAACGCTATTCACTTGCCTGATGCCTGGATTGCGTATCGTACTCATAAACCCACGTCTCGTCTCCAGTAATGATCCTTTTAAAGAATGTGGAATCGGATTCAGCTTCGCAAATCATATCTTTTGCGCCCTCAACACGGTCTCTGTTTTGTATGAAATTGAGGTCTTTTGGCACCAACTTTGCTGCTACAAGACGAAAGTCCAAATCATTAACCAAAATGTCTTGGACGGATCCATAGCAAGTCCTCCGCTATTTCTCTGATGGTTAGTTTGCGGTTATTGCGGTTATTTACTTTATCAATGTTTTCATCGGTTTTCGATGTCGATGGTCTACTACTACGTTCATCATCTTCGATTGACTCACGACCACTTTTGAAACGTTCGTGCCACTGGTAAACGACTGTCTTTTATAGAATTGTTGCCGAAACACTTTTCCAACATTTCCAATGTTCGCGCACCATTAAATCCGTTTTTTTTTCTCTTGAGACCGGCACTCAGGGGATAAGCCCTACTCATGTAGTGCATTGTGCTGGTACTAGGAAAATAGATCGTGGGAAGGAAGATAGATAGAGTAGTATCTGTGGACGTTCGATTAAATATGCTTATGTCGTAAGTGGCAGGAAAGACGTTCGCTGGAAGATTGTTCCACAAACGAATAGTGCGACCAACGAACGAATTCTCCCTATAATACGTTGTGCGATTTACTGGACAATCAGCTACAAAGGAATGTACTCTATAAGAAATACGAGTACTACGTAAAAATATATGATTACTAGGAATTAGTTCCTTAATTTCGTCAGAATACATTCCGTTATAAAACCGATATAACAATGAAACACACGCCGTATTGCGACGATGATCTAATGAAACGATGGAGTTGGCAACCGTACCGTCATTAATAAGAACCTTCGCCCTCTCCTATAAGCGATCGAGAAGCTCCAAAATAGACTTTGAAGCACCGGTTCATAAATGAAAGTTCTATTTCAATTTGGGTGGGCTATAGGTCTTGTAAATATTAAGGAAATCAGATGGAGTGAAGTAATTCTTGCACCGTCTTAAAAATAGACTTTGAAGCACCGGTTCATAAATGAAAGTTCTATTTCAATTTGGGTGGGCTATAGGTCTTGTAAATATTAAGGAAATCAGATGGAGTGAAGTAATTCTTGCACCGTCTTAAAAAACCCAGGCACTTGAATGTTTCTTTCGACACTCGAAATATGTGATCGTACCAACGAACGTCACAGTGAATTCTCATGCCCAGAATATCAAGGGCATCTGATTCCTCAATATCTACATTACCCATACATACATACAGATGACAACACACAACCACAGGAAACAACATTGGCTCTTGCACGTATTAAAGTCGACCCCGTTCGCGCGACCACACTCAGAGATTTTCGACAGGTCGTTTGTAAGTGTGTCGTTCATATTCCACCTTTTCACCCCAATCTCCAAAAGGCTCGGCCTACGATCAAAAGAATATGAATGACAAATTTTGCTGTCATCTGCAAAAGAGTAGATAGGATTAGAAGTGAAAAAAAGGAAGTCATTAAGAAATATAAGAAATAGAGTTAGAGAAAGAACAGAGCCTTCCGGTACCCCTGAATTTATTCTCAACTCGTCGGATGAAATCCCATCTATAACCATTCTTATAGTGCGAGAGAAGTGACTACCGACACCAAAAGCAAAAAGTTTGGATATAAGAACATCGTGCCAAACTCTGTCAAACGCCCTAGAAATATCCGGGGCCACAACCTTACTTTTACCAAATCCATGAATGGATCTGTTTCATTCATTCATTTCTTCAGTAATGCTAGCAGATCACCAGTAGAGCGACCTTTACGGAAGCCAATTGTTGGATTCTAAATATTTCACAAGGTGGTGATTAATCATATTCTCCATAACTTTGAAAAGTGCCGAACAAACTGCAATTGGGCGGTAGTTTTCAGGGTTACTGGCCTTACCAAGATGGAAAAATACCCGCACGATAAGACGCACTGAAAAGATTAGCCAATGGACGTGCACCGCTTCAGGACCAGTGCTGGAATGCCATACGGCCCAAAAGACTTATTAACCTCAAGATTTGCAAGAACTCTTTTATCTGTACGATCTCGTAAGAATATATTAGGCATAGTCACTGATTCGATTTCAAGTTCGGGCAGTGGTTGATCGCTCTCCGGCAAGTTCGAATTACCTGCAAACATTCCAGCTAGAAGGTTTACCTTTTCAACAGGGTTTTTGAATGCTTGGTCGTTCTTTATAAGGACTGGAATAGAACTAGCGCTGTTCCTAAGCCTTTTTAAGCTGTTTTTTACGCAAAATTTAATACAAGTTCGTTGTTGCAAATTTAAATCCATTTCTAAAATTGTAAAAAATCGCCAGCTCACATAGAGATAGATGTACTACTCTTGGCCACGTAGCTTTTGCAAATGTTAAACTAGACGCTAAGATTTAGCGGGAATATCAACAACAGATGTACCAACCTAACAAAAAAAACTCAAATTAGGTTATTCCAGGATCTTTTTGATCAAGGTGGTAGTTAGAGGATATTCTAGGAATATGGCTTTAAAATAAGATTTATTTTGTAAAAATTTCTTTTTTTTTTTTTTTGCAAGAGTAGTAATTGTTTAATACTTACCATAATGTAGCTCTTTAGATGTGATGTGACAGTAAAAACCTTAAACATATTTTCGAATTTTTTGACATCATGCTTATAATGTTGACAATCTAAACCAGCGTCTGGTAAACTAATATTAATGCATTTTACAATTGTGGTAGTAATTTGAGAGTCTCTTACCCACGTCACTTTGCACTGTATTTTTCCACTTGTTTTCTCTTTAACTCTTTTTGCTTATTTTTTGCGTATTTTTTGCCTACGCGGGTGAAAATAAAAGAGAAGAGCAGTTCTTTGCCTAAATCTGATCTAAGCACTGATTTTTCACACACACAACTTATTATACGTATTCAAAATTGCTTTTGAACTTTAAATTTTACAATTAAATTCGAAATTTATTTAAATTTAAATACTTTTTAAAACGTTTTTACACACAAGCATTGCACATATTCATTTTAATACATATGTATGCATTTTCTAATTATAATTTAATTTGTATTTAATTACTTTTTTCTTTGTTTTTTATATTTTTAAATCATATATCAACTGGTGTTTAATTAATATTTTATTATTTTTTACAAATATTTTAAAACTCTTTGCTGCATATCCCCATTTACTTTTTTGTGTTTCTGTAAATTTTAAGACAAGAAATCAAATTAAATAATTTAAAACCTTATTGTTCTTGTCAATATTTGTTAACTCGATTAGGGGCACACGATATTGACAAAAAGATAACAATGATGCACGCTTTTGTTTCGAAACTCACAAGCATAACGGAGCAACAATACAAAGCTTCCGAAACTGTTGCCGTTTTAACACTTTCTGAAAGTTATAATTTTTGTTTTTGCCTTAAACATTTTTATGATCGTTGTTTAAAATGAAATCTTTGAATCTTTATTTTGTTTTTACTTCTCTTTTCTTTGGCAATACGTACTGAGTAGCAAAACAAAAGCAAATACAAAAGCAAAAACTTAGTCCAGACATCTTAGATCTCTTAGCACACAGAGCTGACAAATAAATTTTAAAATAAACCGTCAGACTTAAAACAAAATCGCAAAAATGGCGTTAGAAAACGTTAAAAACAAAATAAACCGGTAAAGCCTTATGCATTACGACTTAATATAGGCTGATTCGGCATTCGAAAAAGTTCAGATAGTGTATCACCGGTGACTCGTTGGAGGTCTATACGGATGGTTCTAAAATTGAGAATAAGTTGGGCAGTGGAATTTTTTCTTAAAAGCTTAACCTTAGGATACGTCTTCGCCTCCCAGACTACTGTAGTGTGTTTCAGGCCAAAGTAATGGCCATTTATCATGCTGCAGAGTGACTTCGGAATAATGGTGCTCCCACCAATGACATTTTTATAAATTCCAAAAGCCAAGCGGTGATCAGATATCTTTCAGTTGTGACCTTTAGCTCTAGACTGGTCAGGGACTATCGTGACTCCCGTATGATACTATTACAGGAATTTTGTATCCACCTCATTTGGTTTCCTGTTCACAGGGACAACTGTGAGGCTGATAAACTAGCTTGAGAAGGCACATAAGGGTGGGTGTACCTCTTACCTCAATTGGAAGCATTGAGGGTCGGGTGACTGTTTTTGTGGATAGTCAGGCGTGGCTCTTAAGGCACTTAGTTCTTGCATGGTCGTTCGGAGCTGTAAATTAGCCTTGGGTAGGCTGCGAAAGACCGTTCAACTTTGTTGGGTACCGAGTCACATTAAGTCAGTGGTTTAACGTGAGTACCTGCCCTAGGACGTTACCTCACGGTGCCAAAGCACGAGTGAATACAATGCGTCCACCAACGCCCCCACCTATGATTAAAATCACCAGTGAGTACCAATTTAAAGCCATGTTATTTGGACATGACCTCACACCTTGGTGAAGTGCCGGAGACTATCTAAACTCCTACCGATCTATGGGTCACGGCACCCGGTTAAAAATGTAACTCCACACCGAGCCAGCATAGCTCTCCCCGCGATTTGGGTTTAAACCACAGCCACCACGTTGCTCCCACAAAGGGGGCCTCAATATAGTCAGGCAGGAACCGAAATTCCTGGGGCTCCCGACACCCGTGGCACCAGAATTAAGCCTCCGGTCAGGCCTCGTAGCATAAATGATACTACCAGTGTAAGTCCTAAACAACTTCGGACTGGTGACCAAGATGGTGATAACAACAAACAAGAAACACTCAAACAACACAACAATAAACGGAGCCACCCTCACGGGAGAACTCAAAGTGACATCGTACGCCACGGACACAATACACAACAACGAGAACACAACCAGTCAAAAGCAGACCAGTACAAACACACAACACCCAAAACTGCAGCCACAAATCAAGCCGCAAACAGCAGGTCGGGAAACAGCAAACAACAGACAATCACAGCAAGCAGCATAACACATCAACCGTCAGCACCCCAGCGGGACGCCAAGCTAGAAAAAGGCTAGCCAGGAGACCGCTAAGATGGTAATGCAGGTTCAACCTCCGCTAATAGTGCCGTCCTTCTACGCCTAAACACCTCAAGGGCAAAAACGCCCAACCTACCATAAGTACGATCGTCCAACAATACCCTACTGAAATCCCACACCCCCCCAGTATGAGTAATACCCATACTATCTAAATCCCTAACGTCATCATAGTCCGGGCACGAAGTCAGTACATGCCTCCAGTCCTCAATTCCCCTCCCACACCGACAGTCCGCTGCTTCAGTCTGGCCAATTCGATGCAAAAATGCATTGAAAGAGCCATGTCCCGTCAGTATGAACCCCAGACTCAAGCCAAAGCCAAAGTCAGGGTGTTCCCGTACGAACGTAACGTCCGGAATAAATCCATAAGTCACCCTTCCCTTGTCGCTGTTCGTCCATCTCGTCTGCCACCTATCTACGAGGCACCCCTGCAAAAGGGCCTTATACCTATCTCTCCCAATCTCGAGCTCCGAAACAGAAAGCCAGTCGTTCGTCCCAAGTGGCAGTCCCCTCTTGACCCTGAAAGCAATGCTACGACGCACCACTTCCAAGTCAAGCGGAGGTACACCAACAAGGACCTGCAAAGCATCGGTAGAGACCGTCCGACACACCGGAACACATGCCAAGAGTGCAATTCTCTGACACGTGAGAATCTTACTCTGTCCAACAACAGACATGACCGTCTTATACCACACCGACGCGCCATACGCCGCACAAGCGACGAAAAGCCCATCGTATATGATACGGACGGCACGCCTGCTGAGTCCCCAATCACTCCTCAATATGCGCCTAACCTTTCCAACGATAGCTGCCAGCTTATGCCTGACATGGGTGAGATGAGCCTGGAAGCTCATACGCTCCCCAACAACTATTCCGAGGTACCTGACCTGAGTCACATAGCGAATGCTGTTGTCACCAATTCTAATGAGTGGAGGTCGCCCGGTTGACAATATGCCCTTAAGCAACATCATCACCGTCTTATCCACTGCGACGTCCACACCAACCCCTACACCCCACTCACAAGCAATGCGAATGGCCTGGGCACCCCTTCTCTCCAGCTCAGCACGAGACCGGCCTTCGATCAGGATGAGCAAGTCATCCGCATACGCACACAGTTTGAATGTCAGCCCGAGCTGCCTCAACAGAGTATCCATCATGAGATTCCAAATGAATGGACCACAGATGGACCCCTGCGGACAACCCCGAACAACCTCCATCCAAACTGTTTCAAAGGATCCAACAACACACGCTTTTCTACCCTCGAAATAGCTGCTCCAAATGCCCATCTCACGACAGCCAACCTCCGATAGCCTTCGTAAGACCTTGTCCGACGAAAGATAATCGAAAGCTCCCTTAAAATCGATGAAAAGCCCAAGCACATACTTCGCAGATGATTGTTCGACAGAACTCTTCACATGCATCCAAGCGTCTTCGACGCATTTGCCTTCCCTAAAACCAAACTGGTAGCATGAAGGGCCCTCGCTGTAGCATTCCTTGAGTCTGTACACCATAACTCTTTCCAGCACTTTTCCAAATACTGGCAAGAGGCTGATGCCCCGATAAGAGCGAGGATTACTCCTCACTCTATCAGGCGACTTAAGGAGTACCACAAAACGAGCACATTTCCATGCCTTCGGGAAGTAGCCCTCATTAATGCACCTACCGTACACCGCCTCCAGGTATTCAGGGATGGCCTTCCAGATGTTCTTACACATCTCTCCGGTCAACCCATCCAAACCTGGGGACTTCCTGCTTCTCACCCGACAAAAACAGTCATCTAATTCCGACCTCACCAAGTTTGGAGGGTCAGCAACCTCCACCGGTGGGGGAGGATAGTTGCCTGGCTCCGCCCTTGGAAAGAAGACCCCCAACAATGCGTCCGTGCAGTCCCTCCATGAAGACAACACGGTGTCGCCAACATGGAGGCATCCTATGTCCACCTGACTCTTTCTACCCCTGCAGATACGGTAAACCCTATCCCAGGGGTCATCCCTATTGTCCTGTACAAATCTCCTCCACTCGTCCTCCTTAACTGTAACAATCATGTCCTTGTACGTCTTAAGGCTGCCAAGATACTCGGTCCTACGCTGAGCTAGATCTTCAGCATTGGTACGCCTACCCCTCTGGAAACGTCTCCGGAGGTGTCGAACGCGCCGCCGCATCGTCTCCAACTCAGGGGTCCACCATTTGACCCTCTTGGGCTTCGCATAACTAGCTCGGCCCAACAGTGCATCATTCACCGCAGATACCGTCCGGACAATCTTGTCAACCTGGTCGTCAATCGTCAGTAGCCTAAAGTCTTCAATTGGCACCGATGACAATGCCTCCCTAAAACAGTACCGATAATGGTCCCAATCAACGTCACACGTTCGCCATCGTAAAACGCCACCAGTCTCCCTAGTCCGTTGTGGACAAGTAACCCTAATCTCGATGAGATTATGGTCACTTATCCCCCAATCGTCACAAACTCTCCAACTAAAGTCCAAAGCAGTAATTGCCGCCCCATTCGCAGCTGTCACGTCAATGTCACTGACGCCCATTGGCCCATCGAAAGTATATAGCTCACTCGGCTCATTCAAAACGCTCAAATCTCTCGAGAGCAACCATTCACTAAGCACTCCTCCTCGTATGAGGTTCGGATGTCCAGACCCAAGTCTGGAGATCTACATACGAGAGGAGGCGTTCGCATCTAGGCCGAGGATAACAGGAATACTACTCGCCGCGAGTAGTACCGTATCCATATACCCTAGATAGGGTTCCAATGAAACGCCAGGCCTACAGTAGATGCTAGCCAGAAACATCTCCCCAAACCACCCTTTAACCCTAACACACACCCCAAGCTGGCTATCAACTGATTTCGTACAGTCCACGTCGCTGTCCCTAACTATAATCGCGGCCTTTCCCGCACCGTCAGTAAATACGCGAAACCCCCCCGGAATCCCCCTAACATCACCATTCGCAAAGTACGGCTCCTGGATCAGAGCAAAGCTAGCGTCCAGCTGACACATAGCTTGCCCCAGCTCGCACGTCACCGCCTTCGAGCGCTGACAATTCAGCTGCAAAAGGCGCAACTCCATTAGTGTCTGGCGTTCGCCCTGGCAACCATAGCCGAGTACGTGGGACACGCAAACGACAACATACTGTGGTCCGCTGGCAGGCCCCTCATCTCACAGTTGCGGCACCTCACCGGGTTAACACAACGTGAGGCCAGATGCCCCATCGTCCCGCACGTCCTGCACACATCCTGCCCCATCCTGCACTCACGCTGCAGGTGGTCAAAGCCGAGGCAGCGGTAGCAGTGCGGGATCGCATCCTGTTGCCGCAACCTGAAGCTAAACCACTTCACGTAGACCCTACCGACATCCAGGAGCGCGTTCGCAGCACGCTCACTGCACTCCAAAACAACGCTGACCTGTCCGGCAGGGTCAGACCTCAAGGGACTGGTAACCAGACGAACGCTCCTCTTGAACACCTCGTAGCTCATTCGCTCCTTCAGGTTCATCTCGAACAACTCGGACATAAACTCATCAGGAATGATTACCGCATGCACTCCGGCAACCACCACCCTTGGACCAAGCTTGTCGCTGACCGTCACCTCCAGGCCGACCTCCTCAAACTTTTTGTTCGAGGCAATCCTCGACCTCTCCGCCACCGAAGGTGTGCGAATGACCGCACCGCTAGTCCTTTTCAGCGGCCGCATCTCGTGCACTCTGACTCCAAGGGTAGGTCCGACTTGTTCGACGACCTTACTCACTACCTCCTTGGACGTTGCGCCCTTCTTTTTGTCGCGAACGACCACCGACCAGGTTTCCACAGGCCTGGGTGCCGCGACACCCTGTGCCCTAACCACCGCAGCAACCGTTGGGGCCTGAGCAACAGGCCTAGCAGCGGGAGCTGGCACTGTGGTCACAGACTGAACCGGCCTGGGAGACTGGAGGATGTCCAGCCTACCCCTCAACCGCTCGTTGTCTACCAGCAGTTTCATCACCAGCTCCTCATACCCACTAGCCTGACTCATGAGTCTGCCCATCGTCTCCGCACTAAGGTTCTCACCGAACAGCACCTCACGGAAACTGTCGGTGACAACCTTAACGTCGGCCACCGTAACACCCCCATCACACATGGAAAAGGCAGCAGCCGAAACCACAGCCCTTTTACGCTGCCTACCTTCCCTGCCAACAGATGGCAACGGGGGAAACGCCGCAGCAAAACCACCACCAACCGCAGAGCTATCAGAGATAGCAGCAGCAGCACCAGCATCTGACGTGGTACATGCGCCAGAAACAGCAGCACCACCAGCAACACCACCAACTGCACCACCAGCAGCACCACCAACAACACCACCACCAGCACCACCACCAGCACCACCACCAGCACCACCACGAGCAGCAGTACCAATAGCAGAACCGCGACCAGCACCACTCTTAACACCATCAACAGCAGCAGCAGCAGCAGCAGCATCAGCGACAGGAGCAGACTTAAACCGCTTGGTGGTCGCCTTACCACCACTCGCCTTTACCTCAGCTTCCGACCCCGAACTGCTCAGCTCGCTCTCCGTATGACGGAGACGAGACTTCGCAGGTGGAGGGGGCCCCATCACCTCATCAGTGACTGCCCCAGACGCAGCGTCAGAGGCATCACCCTTCGCCGTCTTGCGAGGTTTCCCCGCAGGAGGCATAGGTACCGAGTCACAGTGGTATAACTGGTAGTGAGAGGGCAGATGAATTGGCTCGTCAGAGCTTTGTGTCAACGGTTCTTGGACTCAGGAGGTCATGCCGCCGTCGAACCATTATATCAGTGTACTCGAGAAATTCTTCATAGAGAAGGTTGATCAAATCTGGTATGACAATCCGATCGTAGGCCAACTCATAGAGAGTAGAGCGGAGCTGAGGCTGAGGCTGACTACGAGCATTATCACGGCCATTGCGGTGTCCTGGCGATGACTCGTAGTTGGGCAAATGCTGACACGAATTATTGTAGGTCATGCGAATCCGAGAAAGAGTTAGAGACGATTGAACACCTTTTGTGTCGTGGATCTAGGCTCTCGGGCAGGAGACATCATATCTTGGTTGAATTTATGATCCAAACTCTAACCTCCCTGTCATGTATAGGCCCTACTGCTATCCTTCAGTTTTCGAAGGACCCCGGCTGGTTGTGGCGTCGGTGATATTAGGATTCAGGGGAGTAGGACCTTCCAGTTTCTTAATGTCTTTCTTTCTTTATTTATTTTTCTTTCTTTTAGTCTGTTCTTTATTCTGTTTGTAGATCATAACTTCTGCTTAGGACGATCACAATGGACTATATGGTCTCCGGGTGTATTGCGCTCACTCAGGCTGTCCATTAAGCGGAAGTATTGGTAGGACGCGGGCAGAGTGAGATTCTTGCTTCATAGCTAGACTCACCTGGGTCAGGTTTGACATGATGCGTTCCAGTCAAATATTCCAACTGAATCGTCAGAGCATCTCCTCTGCTGTATCAATCCTCGAAAGTCATTGTGATATCGGCAGGCACGCACAGAGGCTGCGCTTAGTTGCGAATAAATTCTGTCGGAGTTGTGGGTTGGTTGAAGAGGAGGAGAACGTGGTCCACTTCATTTGCCAGTCTCCGTCTCTAGCTCGGTGAAAACTTTTCACACTAGGCTCTCCATTTCTCGATGGCTTATTGGAGCTATCGATCCTTGACATCAGATTAATAGCCAGGTTCATTACCCGTAACTCATGAAATGGGAGGTGTTTCGAAAATTCCAAAAACAGGCCCTTGCTGTACTCGATAGTGGCTATCAGAAAAATAGTAACTTGTCAAGTATTTTTTGTCACACCGTGTTACGCTGTGGCTTTTTTCCAAATAGCCAGGTTCATTACCCGTAACTCGTGAAATGGGAGGTGTTTCGAAAACTCCAAAAACAGGCCCTTGCTGTAGTCGATAGTGGCTATCAGAAAAATAGTAACTTGCCAAGTATTTTTTGTCGCACCGTGTTACGCTGTGGCCTTTTCCAAAATAAAAAATTCTTCAAACAAACTAGGTCACGTACAGAAATTTTAAAATCGACAAGGTCTTACTTTGAACAGTTATAAAGTCTAAATTGTTGTAGCTCTACCACTAAATTTTTATTTCTTTGAGTGTATGTAATTAATTAAGAGCAAGATCAGTGTTGCCACAATCTTTTTTTTGGAAAAACTGAAGACTTAGAAGAGAAAAACTGATTTTCAAGTGAAAAAACTGCACACACTTAAAAAAGGAAACAAATTTGCTTAAAAAGTTAAAAAATTCATATACGGGATTGTTCTGTAAACCAAAAACAAGTAAAATTGAAATCGGTAAAATGTTCAAAGGCAAATAAAACTTAAATGCGCCAAATATTTTAACCTTTTACCAATAATTAAAGAAGTTATTTGAATGCTAGTTAAATGAGTTAATAAGAAACAATATCAAAATCTTGTGTGATTTTAAATTTATAGCAATTTGAGACTTCTTTCGATTTTAATTTCACTTGTGTTATGCTTTTTCATTCAAGCATAACATAACAAATTAAATGTGATATACATAAATTATATGATATAATGATACCGTGCTCGAATTTGAGACTTTTTTGATGACAAGTGTGGCACCCGGCGGGTAATTCGGATTCAAGTACGCTGAATCCAGTGTGGCTTACCGTATTTTAGGTTAGGTCTCGATTTCGAGATATACCGTTATTTCGCAAATGGCGGAGAAACTAGAAAACCGAAGTTCCGCACTAAAATTTTTAAGTAAGGCTAAAAGTGTTTTTAATCTGCGCAACCATTCAAGAAATATAGATTTTTTGGCAAATAAGTAGGTACGTATGAATGATATTTTATTAGTGAAGCAGATATGTCGCTCATACGTGCATACTTATGTAGTATGTAATTTGATCTCACTGATCTTTGGCCAAATAAAAATATATTTCTAAAGCTGCCGTCACATTTGTCAAATATTTGACGAAAAAACGTAACTACAATTTTATTAAAATATTTGTTCGTTTACTATTTATTTTTTAAATTAAATATTTTTATAAATATTCTTGTTACTATTATTCGTTTTAAAATAATTTTTATTAAGAAACGCTGTCTTAAAAGTAAATGTTTCCTTAATGTTTCTATAAAATAGAGCTTACGTTTTTTCCGTAAAATATTTGAAAAATATGATCGTAGCGTAAAACTAAATGTAAGTATCATGCACTGTGTTAATTCTCTCTTTCTTTGTGATCAGTGGTGAAAAATCGTCGCGTTAAAAAAGATACGAGTAAACAAACCTCACCACAGTTATATTAAGCAAATGGGTTGAAATTCTTACTTCAGAAATTATTATTATAATAATAAAATTGAAGGTAAAAAACTAAAATGTTAAAACCTTTAAAATCTGCTCAATTTACAGAAAAACTTATTTTTTAAACAAAAAACTTCAAAACTGCTTAATGCTTAAAAAAACTGCTATCTACAGATAAATCTGCACGTTTCATTTGGCAACGCTGAGTAAGATTTGTAAAGAGAAAACACAAGACAGAGAGAGAGAGAGAATTTAAGAATAATATCAGTGTTTATGTGTTTACAAAAACAATAACCATATCACATCATTTTTTTAGGTTAATGTTAATCATACGCCATGTTGAACTTTTAATTCAGTACAAAAGCACACGAGTAGTAAGTATACTTTAAATATTAGTTATTGGCTGGAGTGAAAAGGTATTTTATTTCAATTAAGCATATGAAGTAAAAAGTACATACTCGTATGTACACAAAAATCTAATATATCACATAAATCTTCTCTAACGATGGCTTATAATAATAAAATTACAAAACACTTTTTTCCAACTATTATATTAATTTGATTTTTTTCATAGAATTTTTGTTTTTGTTTTTTTTTTTTGTAGATTTTAAAATTATTAAAATTTCTTGATAAATTCTAAAATTAATCAAAATATCAAAAGAAAAAATTAAAGGTAAAATGTTACATATAAAAAATGCCTTTTCTTAAGTAAAATATACAATTCAGAATTACAATTTAAAAAATCAGTTCCTCTTCTTTCCATATCTACTAAAAGTCCTAAAATTGACTTACTTACTTGACTATGTTATTAGCTTATATGCGCATAAAGATACGAAAACCCGGCTTTAACTGTAACTCAAGACTTTGGAGGTATTTTGAAAATTTAAAAAAGAAATTCTTGTATCGTGTGGGCCATCTATCGGTTTAAATTTGAACCAGCGGTTATTTCGAATCTGGCAATACTTATGTCATTCTATTCTGTCACAAAATTCAGTATATTATCTCCACTGAACGAAATGAATCATTTTACGCCTGAGCAACGTTGGGACTTATTGGAAAACAAAGACAATTGGTCGGAAATTTGAAGAAAAAAACCAACAAATTTTCAAAAATCATCTTTTCGAATGAAGCTCATATTCATCTTAGTGGGTACGTTATTAAGCAAAATTGCCGTATTTGGGGCTCAGAAAACCCAACGTGGTCATACAGTAGCCAATGCACCCATTATGAGTGGCAGTTTGGTGCGGCTTGAAGAGCGGATGCATCATTGGCCCATATTTCATATTTCGCAACCATTACGGTCAATATAGACACCTATCGCACCATGATAACCGATTTGTTGCGCCCGCTCTTCATGGTATTTATGTGAATGATGTTTGGTTTCAACAGAATGATGCAACTTACCACACATCCCATGCCACAATCGATTTATTACGTCAAACGTTTGATGGTCGTTTAATTGGCCACCAAGAAACTGCGAATTGACTATTTTCTGTGGAGCGCCGTTAAAGACAAGTGTTATGCCGACAAAACAGAGACAATTGAGTAGTTAAAAACCAACATTTGTGGTGCCATTGCCTAGATACGATCCTATACACTCGAAAAATTCCTCGAAAATTGGACCGATCGAAGGGGGAGCTGTAAGGCCAGCCGCGTCAGCCATATGAATGAAATAATATTTCATTTCCAACCGGAACCATTGTACTTCACAACAAAAAACTAAATTTGGCAAAACTGCAAACCTTTTTTGTTTTAATGCATTTTTAAATTTAAACTTTTAAATGACCGACACGATAATAGGAAATTGAAAGTTTAAAATCGCTCTCCTGAAACATTTTATTTTTTGAGTTATGACACTGTTGAAGTAAATGAGCGATATGTATATAAAAGGGGGTTAAGACAGTGGTACAAGTCGTACGACATGTCAAATTTTTGTGTAGAAGAGAGCGGATAGTATACACAATACTATACGGAAAATACGAATGAAAATTTGACAGTCGCACGGCTCTCTTTGTTTTTTAAAATTTTTTAAAAGACCATCACACTTCATTAGATGAGGGATGTATTTTTATGTAAACAAATAAAATAAACAAAGAAAAAAGCAAATTTGTTCGCTCGCACTATTGGTCTCTTTTGAAACAGCTGTTCTCATTTTACTTTGTTTGGGTTTTTTAAGTATCGTGTAAACGTAAAAAATCTGTCGTAAGACTTTTACTCTCAATTTTAAAATACGGATGGAATTTTATAATATTTTCTATGTGATTTTACGTACGTAAAGTCTTATTGTCTAAACCCCCCTTAAGTAGTTATTAAAATAAAATTATATACATATGTATATTGTATAAGCAAAAAACAAATCACTTTTTTCTACCATCTAATAAATAATGTTATGTATTAGATTTTTATTAATAGTTTGTAATATCGGTGAATGTCACTCATTCACCTATTAAACTTACAATATCGAAAATCAATTAATAAAGAAAAAGTGAATATATTTTATTATAAAAATCATATTAAATTACAAATTCATACGTCATTCGTTTTAACCACAGTGTCTGTAATAATTTTTTTAATAAAAAATTATGATATATACATATAGGGTGTCCAAAATTGAGGTATCATTTTAATTTTAATAAAAAGAGACTATTTTTAGATATTAAAAATATTTTTATTTCAGTTTATTATAAATAGGCTCCGGTTAGAAACTGAAAATTATGTCGTTCAAGTGACTACCCCTACTGGCTCGGCAGGCTCCCAATCTTTTAACAAAATTATCAATCACGTTTTTCTATAAACTGTTGTCAGTGGTTGATATCAACTTATCTGCTTGATAATATTAGTTTTAAGCTCATGAATTGGTGTACGATTACAAAAAACCCCACAAAAAATCTAAAGGTATCAAATCGCACGATCTTGATTGCGCGATTTGATTGATCTTGATTGATGCGATTTTCGAACTTTTCTAACTATATCTCGAAAACTTTTGCCATTTTAAAAAAATGAAGAGTCGCATATTAACTAACCGGAATGTATTTAGAATCTGAAAATAAAAATTTAAAATAAAATTTACAAGTAGAAAAAACATGGTAGCAAAATTAAAATGATACCTCAATTTTAGACACCCTTTACATATGTACATATATATGTATAGCTACAATAATAAAATAATAAACAACAATGTAAGAAGTTAAAGCAAGCTAAGTCCGACTTAATAACAATAACCGAATGCACTGCAGTGTTAAGCTATAAATTGCTGTCACAACGGCTGCTTAAAGTAGGTTTGTTCAGTAACCAAAAATTGTTTGAATTTGTAACAATTGTTACTGGAAAAGTGTTCATTAAAGCTGGATTCACCTATTGTTTCGGAACAAAAACCATTTTTTTATAGAGAGAGAGAGAGAGCGAAAGAGAGTTAACTTACTTCGGAACAATCTCAGCTTGAATTGGTTTAATTTTAATTTTTGTTCCAAAACAATTGAACTGTGCTGCCAACTACTTCAATTTTTTGGCAAGGTTGAATTGAGCTGCCACATCATATTATATGTACATATGTATGTATGTATAATACCATACATATCAATTGTTTTGCATTGTTTGTTTTAAAAAGTAACTGTTGATTAATGTTATTACATTAAAAATAAAATTAAATAAATATTAACATGGAGTTAAATGAATCAGTTGCACTGAAGCTTATTTCAGTAATAAATAAGCCAGGCAGGGAATGCTTGTATGATATGAGTAACAAAAGTTACGAAAATAATCATATGAAGCAAGGTGTGTGTTTAACAATATCAACCTCTATTGGAATGGGAAGTAAGTTAAATTTTGTGGTTGATTTTCAAAACCATTCAACAAGTTGTGTTTAATTATTTGCAGGAAGCGAATGCCAAGCACTTTGGAAGGGTTTGCGTAGAAGGTATAATTGGCTGTTTTATAATTTACAATTTGTTTATTACAAAATAACTAATATAGTGTGACACAAAGAAAACAAGCAAATTGCAATCATCTGCTACTGTGCTGCCAAATTGTAAAACTAACTCGCCTCGTTTACAAAAATGTTTCATATGATACCCTTGTTTTTCCAAAACAATTGTTCGAACTGGGTGAATCGTTTCAGAGCAAAATTTCAAAATAAATAAAAACAAGCATTTTGTTTCGAAACAATGGGTCAATCCAGCTTAACTCGAAAAATTTGCTACGAGAGAGCATCAGAAGAGAGTAATAAATTGAGACACACAAAAATTCTTGCTGGTAAAATTTTTACATGCAAAAATTATTCAAACAGCTGTTTCGTGTTTATGTTTACAAATTAAGTTTTCTAAAAAAAAAAATTGCAATTAAAATATTTGGGAAATTTCAGAAGTTGTAAATGAAAAGAATTTTTTAACTCCCCGTTGCAAGTTTCTGCAAGTAAAGTTAAATCTGTATTAAGACTAAAGTTAGTCGGTTTTATCCAATTTTTACTTGATTTCTTAATCAGTTATTAAGCTTTAAGCCATTTAGATCATTTTCCAGCAACCTTTTCGCATTGGATAAGTTATATAAAGAACATTTTACCTTTATTCTACTTAGGTAACTCAGATGGATATTTAAGAAATTACTGAAATTCTTCCAACTTTATTATTTAGACCCCATAAAGGCAATTTGTCAATTTTTAATAAAATATTCTAAAATGAAAATCGTTTTTTAAGGTATTTTAAACCAAATCTACCACCTATAATGATGTAGGGTATGATAATTTATAGATAGATAGTTCATTACATGTTTAGTAAATATGAAAATGTCTAAATAAAATGCTGTCAAAACTATTATTTCCAATGTTAAAACAAAACTTAATCGTTTCATTATTTTGTGTTTGAATGATTTTCCTTTATGTAGAACTCAAGCGTTTATTTATATCGATTAACTTATAATGGGGTGGCGTGGTGTAGTGGTTAGAGCAAGGGCAGATGTTTGAATCTAAGCAGAAGATATGACGAATAAAAATTAAATTGCGGTTTCGAGGGTTTAATAAAAAGACTTCAATCTCCCTCCAGATAAATCAATCTAAACTAGGCCTACTGACCTTCCAGCAAACCTCTGCTGATGATGACAAACATCAGACGAATGTTCAGGAGAAAACGTCTCCTACTGGAAAAAAATTACAATGATAAGTAAGGATCACCACTACACAGAAAATCTTGAAGTCGAACTACAGTAGAGTAATCATCTACTTAGCTTGAAAATTAACTTGATTACTAAAACTGAAACAAAGTAATTGATGCTTTGTGAAGAGCCAATATAACGGAGCAAATAAACAAAAATCTTGTAATCAGCTGTCCGTTAGTCTTTCCATGTAAAGTTTGTAAGCAAAATAATCTTTATGTTTACGCACAAACCAAATTTTTGTAAAGATCTTTCTCCTTACCGCGTCACCATTTCTGTAAAAACTTTTCCTTAACAAGTCACCATTGCTCTCTTTTTTAGCATGGGTGTGTCAATTCCTTACTACCATTGCTCGCATATCATCGTCGATGCTATCAATTAGGAAGGTGCTTACATAGACGGTCTATATTTCTTAAGCTTTGTGGGGTTAAGTCAAGTACAAGGTTTTACGCTCGGCTGTAACTAATGAGATTGGACGGTTATTATTCTACCGGTTTTTTTGGTTTTGTTGAATACGGTTTTTTCAAAATCTTCATTTTTCGAATACCGAATAAACCGGTTGATTTGATACGAATAACCGGTTAACTTAAATAAGTATAATTTTTATACGTTTGTATATTTTTTAATTAAGACTATGCTCATCGTTTAACTATTTTTATAAATTTAATTATTTTTGTATATATGACAACCTTGAACGTCTCACAAAAAACGTGAAAACCAAGGTAGATCGATAAAGATATGCACTTTAAGCAACAATAACCTTTTCTCATCTTCTGTAAATAAATATTGATTGTTATATATAAAGAATGATCCATTAGACTCTTTGAAAGCCAACAAACCAACAAACGGTTGGTTGGTTCCGGTTATTGTCACTTTAATTTTAAGCTCTCCGTTAGCTTCTGCTTATTAAAACGACGTGGTCGAGTTCTGCGCTTCAAGAATTATGAACAATTTTATTTAAATAAGAGAACCGATTAGCCGGTTATTTTAATTATTAGTAACCAAACCCCGGTTTTTTTAAAGTACTACTTTTCGAATTAATCGAAAACCGATTTTGGAAAAAATTCGAATAATAGATCTCTCTAGCTGTAATTCATGATTAGCACATGGGCTATCTATTTCAAACTTTGTGCTTTAATGTATTTTATAATATCCTTGCCTTGATTGAGCAGCAAAAGTTCTGCAATACCCTCCAGGAAAGAATCACTACTTTTATTTCTTCTTCGACCAGATATTCGTCATAGGCATTCAGTTATCTTTTGATATTTATATACTATCCCTGGTAGGGTGAATTATTGTACACCCAAACCATTCCTGATAGAATGTTCTCTGTGAGCATCTCAACAGAATCGAGCATTTGAACCGATTCTGTGGAACTGGTCGAAATCCTTGGAAGGGGCCGGGGACGGTGTCATTATTCCCGCATATGGAGTGAATGCTTCCATTGGACTTCCGGACCACTGCCGTATCTTACAGGCGGAGATATCGGCGATAAATATGGCAGCGGGCTGGGCGAAGGGATCATTCTGACACACGAGAGAATTGTGTGACAGACGGACTAGCGACGAAAGGCTAGTGATGGTTGTGTGATGGTTTCTTATATCATAGTGCAGACTCAGTTTAAACATAACGATGGACAAACTGTCTTCTTGTCTTACTTCTGCCTTGATATTGAATGGTTCATTTCGACCTTGCTACTTTTGCTTTTGCATTGTTGACATTGTTAGACAAGCCAGTTTGTTGTCTACGAACAGCATAAATTTGGTTATTCACACACCACACTAAGCACAATACACCCCTCAACACCCCTTTTGCCATCACCTATGAATGCTTGTGTTAAGCATACAAATTAAAACTTTTTTTTATCAATTATAAAAAGTTGAAATTTTTAAAAATTCATTTGCATAATCTTCAAAACATTAGCCCTGATTATCGTTTGTACTGTTTAATTAAAAAATTAGATAATATAAATAATGTTATTTATGTATCTACATACATATGTATGTACGTGCTTGTTCTGTGATAATAAATATAAGTCAAAACAACAAAATGCAAATTTCCTTTTACTGTGATTATATTTACAAAGAACTCTACTCACTCACATCTGTCAGTTAGATAATATGATTTTGATTTTCTTAATTATTGTCATCATAAATGTCGTTAAATAAATTGACTAATGATTTTTTATATATAATTACTACATACTATATGTATCAGCAACAACAAGTTGTGGTATAGGCGTGATGATATTATTCATTGCAGTTTCCTTAAACATTTTAATTTTAAAATGTTTACTCTAAACCAGAGACCAGCGTACCATGACTCTGGACAAATTTTCTCTTTTGCTTTCACACCCAACTAAATTTTTACCAGTAAGTTCTTTTGCATCGAACTGTCATTTTACTTTCTTTATTTACTCTCTCCTTACTGAGTATTTGTGTAAACACAATTTAGTAAACACAACAACAACAATTGTTATCGTTGTTTTCCTTTTCCCCTTTAAAAATTTCTAACAAAATACGTAACCTTAAAAAACTGTTTCCAATGTACAGCATTTGTGTAAAAAAAAACACTTTTTTCTTGCAGTGTGGTCTATGAGGCAGACTCTCAAATTACTACCACAATTGTAAAATTGACTGGTATTAGTTTGCCTTTTACTGCTCTAAACCAGTTACAGGCAAATGACAAGCGTATGCATGTTGATTGGGGATGTATGGTATGTTGATTTATTAAGACTTCATAGGCCGGTAAATGAACTCCACCACGAAGTAATGCTAGACCGGTTACGGTTGGTAATGCTTTTGTAGAACCGCTGTGCGTTATCATTATCATTAGAGCGTCTATACCATTACACTACACAGAGCGTATGATTTCAGTAATTTTTATTAAAAGCTATTAAAGTTTGGCTGGCTGATGACACCATTGCCTTGTGGTAGAATTGTGAGGGAGAACGAAGGAGAGAAGTTTTGGGTATTTATTTTATACAGGGTCTTGTTACTAGTGATGCCGACTCTGCGTTTTTACTTTCTAAATTAAATTTCAACATTCCGGCCAGAATTTCCCGGCATTGGATTTTTACCAGACTAACTACGCAATAAGACTACAATTGTAGTGCGTGAAATATTAAATGTACATACTATGAGCGTCAAAACAAAGTAAACACCCACATTCTCTGAAATTTAGTTTATATTTCAGTCGTTTAAAATACGATGAATTTAATAATTTTATATTTTTTAAGACCGTATTTACAGTTTTGCAAAACCTATAAAAAACAACAACAAAACTTTACAACAACTAAAGTTATACAACAAAAACAAAATTTACTTTGTTTTTACGAGTCAAAAAATGCATACAAGATAAAAACCTATGAGATAAGAAAGAATAAAACAGAAGTGATATAATTTTTCTGATAGCTGCTATCGAGTACTGCAAGAATCTAATTTAGAATTTTTCGTAACACCTCCAAAATCTCGAGTTACGGGTAAAAAGCCGGTTTTTCGTACACTTATAAGTTAATAACTAAGCTAAATATTAAACGATTTTAAGATTCTTGGCGGATTTGTAGAGAGGAGGAACAGATCTATGAAGTAAACTTAAAAAATAATAAGCTATTTCAAGCACAGTTCTGTAAATAAAAGTCATCCGTCCGGATTGAGGACGATTAGCTTAGATTTTTTCATATGCATACTAAATATAGTTTGATTGTAAACGTTTTCACAGCTATTATAATGGACTATAAGGAATTAAATGGACCTCACACAATCTATTCTAAACAAAAAATTTATTCAATTTTATAATTTCCCAATCATGCACTGTGGCTATTTCAACTCTTACATGTTGGCATACAAAAGTGTATAACAGTTTTAAAAAACTGCTTAAAACAGCTGGCGATAACTGTCAATAACAAACTATAGCGCATTCACATGCAATTAACTCCGGTTTCGGGATGTATTTATTATTAAATGATTTATTAAATGTAACAAAAAATGTTATTCCAACCAATAAAACAGCGATCTTGTGTATTCAGCCACTACGGAACTATTGTCTTGCTCTAAGTAAGCCAAGTAAGAGTCAAGAGGTAAACATTACCAAACAGCAGCATGGCAGTGAAGAGCAGAACGACAAAGCACAGCAGAAAACTTTAAGTATCGCTGTAATTGGAGTACCGAATGCAGGGAAAAGCACTTTCATTAACAATCTAATAAATCACAGAGTAAGTATAGTTCACTTAAAAGAGTTCCCTAATTAGGACGACATAATTGTGCATATTACATGTTATACATATTACCAAAGAGCCTGTCATTATTACAATCAAAATAATACACTTAGAATCGGCGCCGAATTTATTAATGTGACTTACATAGACCATCTTTTTGAAAAGGTCTGGATTCTTGTTGGCTGCCACCTGTCCCGTCACATTAATTCCGAGGTGATTACTTAAAATCTACCTTCTCAATAGAACCTTCGACGTTACTTCACTGATATTCTGGATATCATCCCACCTGTTATAGGCTAGATTGCCATTACGGACCCTTAGAAATTAAGCAGAGGCAATGAATGGATTAAGATGCAATAAGATTGTCACCTACACCATGATTCAATCATCATAAAATATATTTATTCCAATGAGATGTTTACGTTTGTTATCATTGGTACTTATTCCACCCATACTGTGATTGATCCCAATCACTAATCATCGTTTTATGTACATATATGGTTATCTTTAATAATCATTATTGCTCTCATCAATTACTACTTACGATTTAAGCGATATAAATAATAAGATAAACTTTCTATATCTAGGTCTGCCCTACATCATGTAAGGTTCACACCACGAGAAAAGCGAACAAAGCCATTTATACAACGGGCCAAACTCAGTTAATATTTTACGATACACCCGGTCTAGTGACACAAAAGGAAATAAAAAAACATAAATTGGAACAGTCCTTTAAAAGTTCTTATCGGCATGCTATACAACATGCCGACCTTATTGCTGTTATACATGATGCATCCAATACGTGGACTCGCAAACAATTACATCCAACGGTCATTGATAGTCTGAAAGCTTATCCCAACTTACCCAGCATATTAATATTAAATAAAATAGATGCCTTAAAATCTAAAAGAATAACACTAGAATTGATAAGGCAATTAACGAATAATACCTTAAGTGGCTTGAAGAAACAAACAAAATCGCTTAAGAAACGTTCAAGTCCAAATACTGAAGAAGATACAAATAAGATAAGTGCCACAGATGGGACAGTTGAATTTGGAGATTTAGATAAAACTGAAAGTAGCTGGAGTAATTTCAGTGAAGTATTTTTGGTATCTTCCATAACCGGCAACGGTTTAAATGATGTTCATGTAAGTACTTTTATTATGATTAGTACACCTTGAAAGAATTCGATATTATTTCAGGACTATATAGTGGATACGGCAAGATCAAAGCCGTGGCTTTATAGTAGTGATGTTTTTACGGATGAAACACCAGAAGATCTGATTGTGGAAAGCGTTAGAGCTCGGCTTTTAGATTATTTGCCTCAAGAGATACCATATAATTTGAAAACCTCCATAGAATATTATAGCGTTGATAACAGTTGAGTTCATTCGTCAATCAATGTTATATTTAAATTAGAGCAACATTTTATATTTTCAGATACTATATATGCATCTGTTGAGGTTGTATGCCCTACTAAACGAATTGAACGTTTAATATGTGGCGAATCAAACGGTAGATTAAGGCAAATCACCGAACGTGTAACATCAGATTTGGTAGAAACATTTGGAAAGCCTATATCTTTTACAATTGCAACACGACCTAAGGAGAAAGTTAAAGAAGCAGATGACAAGTAGAAAAGTTATATACTTAATAGTTTCTTTCTAATTTGCTTTAATAAATATTTGCTTAATACATACCTATTTTTGTTTTTAATAATATAAGAATAATGCAATGCAATCATATAATCTTGGCATTAATTTGGGGAAGATAAGATTTTGTTTGCAATCCGAATTATGCGTAACATTCCGTTTGAAAAGAAATAGGTGCTACTTTAATAAAAGAAGTTAGATTGAAATATAAAATTTAGATAAAAAAGTGTTTGTTGGCTCAATGATTAAAGTTTACAAGAATTATTGTGTAATTTTTTTATTTTATTTTTTAATTATCAATATTTACAAAATATACATAAGTTATACAATGGTTTTTACAATAATTTTAAATGGCCCACCAACTTATCAATATTCTCCACAGTATCCGGACCTATACCCAAAACCGTAGCAGTCCCCGCTGCTAATTGTGTAAGTCCAGCATCTTGTACCAGTGCTGATATTATGTTTTGTTCTTTACATTTATTATGTAATTCTATTAAATGCTCATAGCCACCATCCACTCTTAAAACAATTTTTGGTTGACCTTTAACTAACCAGGATTCTAAAAGCTTTTGCGATTGACTAATTTTATTAAGTTGAGCTTCTTGGACACACAGTACAGCAGCATGGGCACATTGTGCAGCCGTCTTACCTTTGGACATTTTCAAATCTCCACGTACGACTAAAGCAAGTTTCGTTGGAGGGCATTGCAAGCTCTTAGCAATTTTTAAAGAATTTTGTAAAAGCTTTATCATCTTATTTACGTTAAATGTGATACTTATACTTTATAGTGAATTAATTGATGTGGGCGTATTTTTTACTTTGGGCATCCACATACTTTTGCATGCAGGCCTTAAACTCTTTTACTTTATCCTGACAGCTGCGCCAATCACCGGTCTCCGCAATACACTCTTGAACTTTGTAATGCAATTCGATGCAACCAGTTTTCTTAAGCATTACCTCAACAGGATCCACATCAGAGGCGGACATAATAAAAGGATATGATTTTAATTAATATTATACTCTTCTAAAAATTCAATTGACAGAAGGCAGTGTTTAATACATAACGAGCGAGATCCAACGAAATGCAAGACTTGTAGTATAACAGTTTAGTCATTGTATTTTATTTCTGTGTGAAGATGACAGTTGAAAATAACAAACAGCAGAATATTAAGGTGTCGTAAAAAAATATTTTCACGTGAAATCTGTCGTCCCCTTTTCACCAAAATCTGATCGAGAATTTCAAATTGTTTTTGTTTACTATTTTGTAGAATTTTACACTCTGTTTTGTTCATGGGAAAAAAATCACGTGAAAATTTCGTTCGCTTTTTATTAAGGGTAAGGATAATTGTCTTCTTTTTTTCTTTCGATTCAGGTTTTTGTTTGATTACCTTTTTTCGATCGTTTACTATTTTGACTATTTTTCTGTCCGTATTTTATACGTGCTATAGCGACACAATCGGTTTTTAAAACTTGATTGTCTTACTCTTTCCGGTCGTCGTAATCAAAATATTGCAATTTGTCACTGGAGTTTTCACATTAGTGGAAGAGTGTGCGAACGTTCATTAAACAGTAAACTAAGACAAGTCGAAGCTAATGGTCAATTGAAGAAAGAATCGTTTCGTTCGCGGTTCAATGTGAACGTTATAGACTATTGCTTTGGGTTATACACCTTAGAGCCGCCACCAAAAGAAACAATATCGTTTGCCTAGAAATAAAGCCAAAAATTGTGTTCGCTAGTTGGTATTGTTTGTGAAGAGTTTCGCCCAATTAATACCTTGAAGACGTGTGAAAAAGTAATGGAAAAAGTAGTAAAGGAACAATTGAAGCAATATATGGAATCGAGCGCTTTATTATCTAAGTATCATTCTAATTTCCGAAAACATTTCTCTTGCGAAACAGCAGCTAATTTTCTTATAAACAGGTGGAAAAAATCGGAAAGAGACAAAAGGATTGTTGCAATTTTTCTAGACTTTAAACGAGCGTTTGAAACAATTGATAGAGGTATACTACTGCAAAAACTTTGCAAGTACGGCATTCAAGGAACTGGATTCAAATAATTTGAATCATATTTGACGAATAGGAGACAAATAACAAAGGTAAATAATATTAAATCCAGGACAGTTAATAACGAATATGGAGTACCACAGGGATCAATTTTGGGGGCATTGCCTTTTATTATATATATAAACGATATGCCAAATATAATAAGTCATTGTGAAATAAATTTATATGCGGATAATACACTTATATATATTGAGGGTAATACAGATGAACAATGTTGTGAAGGACTCGGTAAAGATATTGAAAACTTAAACAAATGGCTGCGGATGAATAAACTTAAATTAAACGAGAATAAAACGAAAATAATGGAAATTAAAACTAAGACCAACATTACCTTCAAAATCAATAATGAAGAAATAGAAAAAGTAAATCAAATGAATTACTTGGGCTTTGTAATAGACAATACTTTGAATTTAAAAGGTCATATTGACTATATTTGCAAGAAAATTGGAAAAAAATTAATTTCAGCAATCACAATCTACAACACAATGATTAAATCTCATTTTGAGTTCGGTTCAACAATTCTTTTTTCATGCTGCACGAGTCAACAATTTGATGGATTGCAGAAAATACAAAATAAATCAATGCGCATTATATTGAAATACAACAGATATACACCGATAAACTTTATGCTTGACTCTCTAAAATGACTAGATATAAAGCAAAGACTTAAATTAAATACCGGAAACTTTATTCAAAAACTTAAATTTGGAATGGCACCACAATATATAATAGCGTCTTTCTACATGCATATAATCTGGTAGTGGAAACGAATATTGCCACTAGATGCCCCAAAAAACCTCTATGAGTTTTACGTTGATATTGAGGTGGTCAAGAAAATTAAAATTCAACGCTAAAGATGGCTGGGTATGTTGTAAGAAGTGACGAATACGCTCCGGTACGGAAGGTCTTTGGCAGGTATTTACAGCTCGTACAAATGACAGAGAGACTCCAAGTCCAGGTGGAAGAAAATTACCATTAACTAGAGGGGGCTCGATGGAGTATGTGAGGTTTTCTATTCTCATCCTTCAATACATAAAGTAACACATATTTTTACCCTTATTGCAGTTCTCGAGTCGTAGTCGTTTTTCGACTCTTTTGTAACAGATAAAAAACAAAAATTGTGATTATTTTCTAATAATAAATTAAAGAAATGTTGTTTTCTTGTAATTGATTAAAGAAAAAATGTCGAAACACAACTATGGCTCAAGAAGCGTAATAAGTGCAATTGTTTATGGCCGTTAAAGAAGCAGTAGGAGAATAATTTAGTCGGCGTTTATTATTAAAATATCGATTTAATTATATATTTCTTCTGTTGCTGGTTTTTACCACATTCGAAAAAAATATATATTTTTGTCTTGTTAATTTGGCTAAATATTAATATTTCGCAAAATAATTTATAATTTTTTATTAAGAATAAACAATTTTCTGTGTATAAATCATATAAAATAGAAAAACAAATAATAATAATAAATGTAAGCCCCTTAATCAAACCAAATCAATGCTTCAAGTGGAAATAATAGAAAAATAATGCCGTTTATCAATTTGGAAATAGAAACAAACACATCAAAATATAATCGTATATTGACAAATATTTTCTTTATGATTAAATGAAAAAAATGACTTTGAACTCTCATTCATTTTACCATTTAACTTGAACTGTATCATTTTCTTGAAGTGAATAGAAATCCAAACTTTTTGATAAATTATCCAAAGGTACTACTAGATCGGGATACTTGTGATCAATATAACTTAATTGGGGCGAATAATTAGTGGAATCCATTTGAAAATGTTTTACAATTAAGCCAAGTAAAGTTTGTACTGTAATCATGCGAGGACATTTCTTTTCCCATACTTCGCCAGTCTGTGTATTTAATATGCGGATTTTAATTAAATTTGAGATTTTCTTTTTGTTATTTGGTATAAATTCAGCTGGGGAACCATATTCTATAAAACAACAACAACAACAATCAAGACTAAAATTAAGTGTTTTGCATAATAAAACTTACTTCGTATAATTGTAGCATAAGTACGATGTTTTTTATAAAATTCTTTTAAAGTATCGGGAGACTTAAAGGCTTGCAACCATTCAACAGCATATTTTTTCCATATATCATATTCAGCTCCACGTCTCTTTTCAGCATTCAATTCAATTTTATTGAGTATTTGTAAATTTGAAATTGAGGCAACAGCTTTAGCAAACATTTCATCAAAATCTGATTTTAAATGAGGAGTTTTGTGTAACATTTTTAATTTCGGTAGTTTGTCTAACTCATTGAACGCATCGGCTTCATTCCAAATGGGATTATGCAGTAAATTCAATTGTTCCAAAGAAGCAAATATATCCAGTTTAGCAGTTGGCTCACAATCAGGTAATTTTATCTCTTCAATGCCGTTTTCCATCAGGTTTAACGATACTAACGTTTTAATATTACCCAATTTACAAACCTGATCAAAGTCCATTATTTTGGTACGATGTAAATCCAATTCTCTGTAAATTTATTAATAAAAGAAAATAAGATATGGATATTTAAGCATTTGATTTCAGGGGAGTTTTAATACAATCACATCAATGATAATTATTTACATATATTTTTAAATAATAAAACTTACCTCAAGTTTTTAAATATTTCCTTGGTATTGACGACACTCAACTCACTGATTGAATTCTCCTGTAAGCCCAGTGATTCAATAAACGGGAAAAGACGTGCCGTTTGAATGACCTGAGACCATTCAGTAAAACCACAGTTGCGTAAATTAATAAACTTTAAGTTATTAAAAGCCGCAGTTAATTCACACACTTGGGAATCGGTTGGCAATACCAAACGGTTACCACTTCAAAAAAAAAAAAAAAAAAAAAAACAGAAAACACTATTACGCTTCTTTGTTCTATAGATGGCAATCGTTTTTTTACCTTAAATTTAAATCTCTTAGTGTAGGTACTTGGCGACATATATCCGCTATTATTTCCCAATTCCATACTAAAGTATGACTCAAATTGATTGATGTTAACGAACTGAACTCTTTCAAATAACCAGCAGAGTTAATGGGACAATTGTCAACACTGATTTCATTCAACTGCTCAAACTTGCTTTGTTTACGAGCTAATTTGTCCATGCCCACAATTTCGAAAAGGGATGCCTGTAGAGAAGCTTGTGTCTCACGTATTAATTGCATATCCAAGGCGTTATCTGTGTAACCCAAATAGCGTTCGCGTGCTGCATCTTCTAATGATTCGCAAGGTCCCACTTTGCCCGGTCTGATAAAGCTTCCGGCAGTTGGATGGGCTGCATAAAAATAATGCTTACCATCCACTGTGCCATTATGTTTACCCCTCTTGGGATCATCCCATTCGACACCCAGCCAAGTGCCCTGATAGCCACTCACCTATAGAATACGACCATTGTTATAGTAAAATATTTTATAGGACCATGAAATAATTATTTTTTCATACCTCTCCCACGTAACGTACGGTACCAGCATTTTCTCCAATTTTTATACGTGTTCCTAATGGATAACACAAGCAGGTGTCGTCCAAAATACCCACCATATCGTTAAGCCCTACCTTTGTGTTATGGTGTTGGCTCTGTCGCTGTTGTTGATTTTGATTGTGTTGGTGTATAATTTTTGTTTTACACTCTATTTCTTTCTGTTCTATTTCAACTGAGTTTTTTGAAAGGTGATTCACTTTTTCCAAAAATACTTTAAATTTTGTTCAAGATTCTATTCAATGGAAAATTAATTTTCCTGTTATTGTTTTTATTTCTGTCTTCTTTGATTTATTTATGTTTTTTTTTTCTGTATTACTCTGAATGTAAAATATTTTCGTCTATTTACCGTGCCTTCTTTTGTACGTCATTAACATGAATTCAAAGCCAGTTCGCATTAGATAGCGACGTTATAAAAGTAGCTTAAGAACTGCCAACAATACATTTGTTTTAAGTAGATTTTTCAGATAAAAGATCATATCATTTCTTTAATTTTTGTGTCGTATACTTCAACTTATAATTATTTTTAAATTAAGCTTAAGGAAAAAACATTTTATGGCCAAATTATTTGAAAAAATACCCTTAGGATATCCATTTCCGAAACAAATTGTTATTATTACATTAAACAGATGTATTGTATTTAAATAGTTCTGGCAACAGTCGCAACATATGTTCATTTAATGCCGTCATTGTAGCAGTTTTTTAATGAACTGTATACTTAAGACATTTGCGGTTTTTAAGGGCATAACTCCAAAGGTTTTATGAAATTATATATCAATATTTTATTTTTTTTAAGTCTACAGATATGAAATGATAATTTTAAACATAATTTCCTGCTTTTTATCGTTTTAATAAAAAAAACGCCTTAAAATTTTGAAATCTGGTGATTATGTACCCAAGTTTGCTATTAATTTTCTACGATATTGACAACATTGTTTCACATGTAAACAAATACGGCATTAAGGTTTGCATATAAAAAGGAATAAAATAAAAAAATATTTGGATTTCCCCGTATAGCCAACAGCTTAAGAACACGTCAATACATAATGTGTATGTATGTGTTCATATGTTCAAGCCTTTGAACATAAAGTTTTTCCTACAATTTCATCATTTTGAGTGTTTGCTTTGTGCTGTTAAAAGGTGTTCTGTTTCTGAGTGAAAGGAAATTAAATAAACAAAGGAAAGAAAAAACTAAGATATTTAATGAAATCATGATCGAAGAGGAAGAAAAAGTTGAAGTAAATTTTGAAATAAATTGCATTTAAAAATTGTATATTAATCGTATTTTTGTCTTCTGCATATTTAGCTTAAACCAAGAGATTATCAATTGGAACTCTTTGACTACATATGTAATCAAAATGCGATAATTCATTTGCCAACAGGAGCTGGAAAAACTTTTATTGCCATTATGGCATTAAAACATTTTTCATCGCAAATGCAAGAGTAAGTAAAATGAACAATTATTTTCTGGTTAATTTTGTTTCTTTTGTTTTAAGTATTAAATTTATTTTTATTTCGCTACTATCGATAAAGTTCGGGTTGCTGTTCAATTCTCTTAATCAGCAATTTTTATCTTCTCTGTTTATACTTCTAGGCGTAGTTTAGATTTATTGACGTCTTTGAATAGGGTTATAATATATATATAGATTGATAAAACTTCTCTCTTGAAAATATAGAAGCCAAAATGCAGAAGAAAAATTTTTCCAGTCAATGTTTTTGTGCGAACAAAATAGCCGAATCTATTTTTTTATTTATTTATTTATATATATATATATTTTTTTTTAATAAAAAATTTCTCTCGATATGTTTTTTTGTATGTAAAATTATATGTATATATGTATATGCAGTTTACCACATCTCTCTCTAATAGATATGTATGATTTTGTCAAGCTACAAAAACATTTGTCCGGACAAATTTTTTTGTCCAAACTAAAAGACAGCTTTCAACAGCGGTTATATACATATGTACATATATTTAATATATTAAAATGAATGTTTATGTATGTTTGTTCGTGCCTTATAGACAGCTAATCGGCTGAACCGATTACCTTAAAATTTTTACATTATCTGGATGTCCGGAAGGAACTAATAGAGTATAAATTTCAAAAATCCAACTGGGCGGCCCATACAAAGTGCGTATTTGCCTATATCTTGAAAATAATAACAGAGAGATTTTTTAAATTCGGCCGAAACAAAATCATCAGTCATAAAGTGGACGGGATCATACATGTGGGGGTGGTTCCTCCCATACTAAATAAATATTTATTTATGTATATCTTAAGGATTGGAAATAATAAAAATTTCTAAATACGGCTTAAACAATGTCGTGAACAATACGCTTTATCAGTCAGTAACTGTGCGAGATTGGTTAAATGGGCGTGGCAGCTTCCATTCATACTAAATATTGCATTTTGAGTATGTAGAACATACGTGAACAGATAAGCTCGTACGAGCCTTATCTGGCTGAGAATTATCTACAGCGTATTTGTATATAACCGATCGAAAATGAGCAGATAATAACAATATAATAAATAATATAACAAATGTGAAATGATATGAACGGAAGTGAACGTATGAAAAATTGTTTGTGTTGTTTACCTTCTTAGTTTTTCTCTTCAGCCACACAGCAAAAATTCACTAACACAACTACACAAAAAAATTTCTCTTTTTGGTCACCCTTGATGTAGAGAAAGAAGACTAACTATTAAAGCTTCGTAATTTATTCAAGTTAGCCAACAAGCGGGAATCACAGAAAGCGCACTGGATAGAAGCTATCAATATACCTATACTATATACAAATGAATGTGTGTTTGTTTGAAGATTTTGTACAGCTAATCGACAGATTCTACAGTTTTTCTGGAGGGAATTTTATTTTATTTAGTAGTATTTTAAACACTTCTATTAAAGCTTTAGCATATATAATTACAATTTCAAATCATTGTTGGCTCTGATATATGTTATTTTTAACAAAAAATACATAATTTTTCCTAAACATTATAATTTCCTTCAGTCTTCATTTCCAATAGTAGTAGATTAAATATTTAGTTGTAGTCCCTTATACAGTAAGCATCTCTTCATTCTTATTTGTAGCTCTATGTATTCTAAAATCATGTACGTTTCGAAGATAATACGGTTGGCTTTCGTTGACATATCTTAATTGCTCTGTTAAATACTCCAGTGCACTATCATTCTTCATCTTGTATATAAACGTAAACGTATTAAGTTGAAGATTTTGTCTGATATTCAACCATTTCAGTGTGTCCAGCATAAGTTGTATTGGAGTATATCTATTGCATTTAATTATTGCCCTCATAGCCTTGTTCTGCAGTCTTTGAAGTCTCCCCATTTGTGTTACGTTGCAGCAAGTATATAATATTGTTGACCCAAATTCGAAATGTGGTTTGATCATAGTATTGTATATATTTAATGCTGTTATTGTCGATAGTTTGTTTCTTATTCTCTTAAAAAATCCAATTTTTCTACCAATCTTTTTGCATATGTATTCTACATGATTATTAAGATTTAGTATCTTGTCTATTATAAAACCTAGATATTTTGTGCCTTCGACCTTTTTTATTATTTTATCATTAATTTTAAAGGCTGTGTTGTTTTCCATGTTTATTTCCATTATTTTCGTTTTACTTTCACACACATTAATAGAGCACCTAAAATGTATCCCTTTGGTACACCATCATCATTATCCACAGTGTTAGATTTGATATTATTTACTTTAGTTATTTGTTTCCTATTTCTTAATTTAGCTCTTTATCACGTATTCCGTACATATATAGTTTCTTCAGTAATATGTTTCTATCTATGGTTTTAAATGCTCTTTTGAAATCCAAAAATATTGCAATTATTTTATTATTATTAATATTCTTCCACATATTTATAACATAATTTACTGCTGTTTCACACGAAAATTTTCTCCGAAAACCAGACTGATATTTTGATGAAATCTTATTCGTTTCTAGGTATTCCTCAAGTTGTTGTTTGACAAGTTTTTCGCACAATTTAAGTGAGTTTATATGACGAAATTCTTTTCACATATTTGTCTTCGCAATTTTTCCAATTGGAGTCACCATCGATTTTCTCCAATTTTCGGAAAAAATTCCCGTATCCAAAGATGTATTAATTATCTTCAACAAGATTTCCCCGATTAGGTGCCAATTGTCTAAGATTAACTAAATTTTCGGTTTATTATAGTCCGATTTCTTCTTCATAATTTTACATACACTTTTAAGTTCTATAATAGTTATTGACCGGAATATAAATCTACTGTTTACAGCAACATTTATCTGATTATTATATTGCACGTTCTCTATATTATCCCTTATATCTTTTTTTTTTTCATTCTCGAATCTTATTTTATAGATATTTCCCGACCTTTTATAATTATTCCACGCTTTATTAGTATTCTAAGTTTTTGCAATATTATTTTTTATAATTTAGTCCATTTTTAAAGTTTGTAACCGCATATTAAACTATTTGTTCTTTAATGCTTCTCTCATTTTTTGCATACCTTGAGTCTACTTTTATACTTTCAATAGCTTCGTAAAAATTATTTACATTATTGTCCAATTCCTCACTTACATCAAATTTTAAAATTGCCCGTATTTCTCTTTGGAAATCATTCTTATATTTAAAAAAGTCAATTTGTTTTTTACTTTCATGATCTGTATTCTCACAACTATTTTCAATCTTAATCTCTATTATCTCATGATAAAATATTTTATTCATTCTGCTGTTATTAACTCTCACAATTTCTTTCTTTGTTATAATTATAATTCTAGTATAATCAGAAATCATTTGCCTTATCCATTATCGTTTATAATCTCTTCCAATTTGCTCTTATAAACGCCTTCCTTTGCCTAATCCACATTAAAGTCTCCTGCGACAATTCTATCCGTATTCCATTCACTAAGTTCTTCAATTGTTTGCTCAAAAACTTCATAAAATTCGACTTCTTGACTGCTAGGTGATCGATATACTGCTGCTATTATCATTGAAATATTCCGGAATTTAGTTTTATATGCACTTATCCAGTATTTAAAATTTCGTACCATGCCATTTTTCATCAAAATATATTATTAAGCCACCAGTCCTTGAAGAACTGGATACTGTTATGCATTGTCGATAACCTTCCATTTGCACCTTGCATTCATTGACACCATCAGTTAAATGTATTTCAGAAAGTATTATAAAATCTGGTTTACCGATGCTTGCAATTGCCTTTATCTGATTAAAGTTTTTAATCAATCCTTGTACATTTGTGTAAAACCTTGTTATACTCTTTAATTGTTAATCAATTAAACCAATTCTTCTCTTTTTTAACTTTAAATTGTTTTGAAATACCGGGCGATTTCAAATGTTTGGGCTTGGGCCGGAAGGGGAAAAATTTAAGATAATAATAAAGATGGGGGTGGCGAAGAACGCTGGTCTTTAGCTAGTCTACATATATAAAAATAAGTTCTTCTATGTTCATCATTTTACAGCTCGAGAACCACTAAACCGATTTACAAACAAATACCTGCGTTGGAAAGGTGTATTTTCACTGATGGTTTTGGTTCAACTGGGCGGTGCCACGTCCATATAAAATGTTTATTTATATGTCTATATCTTTAAAACGGTAATAGTAAGAGTGTCAAATTTCGTTTGGACATATATAATTGGCCCAAATAACTTTGTATTCGATACAAATCATCAGTCAAAAAATGGACGGAATTGGATAAGTGGGTTGGCACTTTCCATATAAAGTAAATACTGATTTTTGTATATTTTTGTAACGGTAAAAGTGGAGGGTTGTGAATTTGGTCTGAATAATTTCATAGTCAATCCACATCAGTCGAAATATGGCCGAAATTGAATAAGTGTGTGTGGCACCTCCCATACATAGTAAATATTGATTTTTGTATATCTGGAGAACGGTAATAGTTTTGGTCAATATAACTTCGTAGTCAATACATATTATCAAAGTTAAATATGATTTTATTATATCTAGCGAACGCTTAGAATGGCAGTTTCTAAACTTCGTCTATATGAGTTGGTAGCCAATACAAATTATTAATTTTTATTGCTTCTTTAAATTTTTTTTTATGAGGAATACAGTATATAGGTATACAACACAACAGAGTCCAGCAACGCTGGAAGGGTTACTCTAGTATATGTATAAACCGAAGACCTTTTAATTGGTAGGTATGCGTCTTAGCTAGCATACAGCGGCACACAGATCAATAGGTGTTAAATCGAATATGTTTTTAACTTTAAGTATTTTACGTTATGTTTTGATCGGCAACATTTTCTAATAAAGTCTACTTTCATCTGCATCAAAAATGCTTCATGTACAAGCACGTGCTCCTTAATAACAGTAAATAAATAAATAAAGCTAAAGCTGATAAATGGAGCTACAAGTTATATAGAATACATACATACATACATATCCTTGGCTTAATATAATATCTCGAAGCAAGCTATTTCAAGTTTTTAGGAAGTTATGTTGAATTAGGGCTTTTTTTATAATAAGCTATTAGTCCGCTGTTTTTAAAGATAGATCACGTAATTTTCTAAGGGAGGTGTATTTGGAGGTGTACCACCAGAAAAAGTTAAAAAGCGCGCAAAATTTTCCTTTCTATATTAAGCCAACGACATGTATGTGAATAAACAATGTCGAATTCTAAGAACTCAATACAAATTCTATTTGTGTATGTGTCAGCTTAAAATTTTTTTTTAATCTAAGAAAGTAATATGAAAAATAACAAATACTACATCTTAACGTTTCGCATAGATGTAACTTTATTTAATGTCAATTGATTTGTTTTAGTTTGGATTTGCGTCGTTGTGTTGCTGTGTTGTTTTAGTTATGCAAAGTTATATTAAAAAGGGGATTTCCCATTTTATACTGCTAACAAATATTTGCGAAAGTTGTCAGTTTTCAATAATAAAAGCTTAAGTGGGGTCAAAAGAAGAGCGAACTTATAAGACAAAGACACAATCTCAACATCATAGTAGAGCTGTATGTAAACTTTGTGTTGACACATTTTTGTACTCACACAAAGTATTTATTGTATTCCGAGTATTAGATCTAAATATTAAAAACGGTTTAATAATCTCGGAATAATTTTAAGTTCTACATTAAATTCATTAAGTACAGAACTTAAATCGTGTCCTGATAAACTTTTTTTTTTTTACATAATTTCTTTTTAAAATTATTTACCCTTATCGTGAATAAAAGACAAAAACATTTTCACGTGAATTTTTTCCATGAACAAAAATGGAGTGAATAATTCTACAAAATAGTAAACAAAGACAAAAACAATTTAGAATTCCCGAATTCTTTTACGATAAGGGCCATTATAAAATTATAATAAATCTGTCTCTTATTATCCCATATCGCTTCAATGTTCGATTATTCGATAAGTAATTTCAAACGAATTTCTTATTCTATTGTTAGATTAGAATACATATTATCTAGTTTAAATAAATAGCATTTTTAAAACGTTATTTTTGTTATTAATTTTTTAGAACTATTAATAATGGTGGTAAACGTGCCATCTTCATGTGCAACACAGTAGAACTAGCACGCCAACAATACAAAAATATCAAACAATCTACGAATTTAAAAACTGGCCTTTATATCGGAGAACGAGATGTTGACAATTGGAAACGTAGACAATGGGAATTCGAAATTGAAACAAATCAAGTATAAATATTAAAAACAATTAAAAAATGGAAGATTTGTCTTTAATCGGCTTTTTTTTTTTTTGTATGTGTGTTGTTTTAGGTGTTAGTAGGGACAGCACAGATATTTGTCGATATAGTTAATCAAAATTTAATAAAAATATCAGACTTAAGTATTGTTATCATCGATGAATGTCATCATGCAACGGGTAATCATCCAATGCATGAATTTCTCAGTGCATTTCAGACCTACAAACAAAGTGATTTGCCACGAGTTGTAGGTCTTACTGGGGTTCTTATAAAGGGTAATAAACTTGGTGCAGTTATAGAGGAATTGAAAAAATTGGAAGCTACTTTTCGTGGAAATATTATTACGATTAGAAATATAAATCAAATGAGAAATGTGATGGTGTAAGTAATTCTTAAAATATAATGAATGAATGGAAGCTTACTGTTTATTACGATTCTAAACAATGATTACTTGTCGACGACATATCGAGTCTTGAAAACAATTGTTGTTTTTTAATCGGAATATACAGGTTTTCGCCTACATGTAACTTTTGTCTTCTTTGCGAGTGAATACAATGAAATACACTTTTAGATATTCAACAAACCCAACTGAACAATTGGTAGAATATACAAGCCAACAGCACATTTTTAGAGTGGAGACTGAAATTACAAGACTTGTAAACGAAGTGAAAGGTGTGATAGACAATTGGGATCTTGGTCAAATTGCACAGAAAATGTCGAAAAGTCTTGGAGCAATACGTGAACCGAATAAAAAAAATTTTATCAAAAATTTACTTTCAGATTTTCTTTATCAAATGAATGAATTAGGTTTATATCCGGCATCGATTGCTATTATGTCGCCCATAGTTGAGTATGAAATCAAAAAGAGACAAGCCGAAACTATAAGTTTGCGTAATTTATATCGCTTGGTTATACAATATTGCGAACGCATACGCCATATTATTGTCAAAGAATTGAAAAGTTTGTTTGAGGACGAAGACGTCATCGTAGACGAAAACAATCACGATAATATATGGCAAAGTGTTGATACTATTTTAAACTATTCTAAACCAAAAATGATAGCGTTGCTTCGGCATATTGAGGACAAGTTCAAGGACAAAGAACCTGATGATATATCTTGCCTAGTATTTGTCGAAAGACGTTATACAGCGAAATGTTTGTTCTATGTATTAAAGCAGTATGTTTCGCTAAAACAAAATATTCGAGATCGTATACGCCCTCAATTCATGGTTGGCCGAAATAATGTTATATATAGCATTGAGAGTATTCTAGATAATAAGTGGAATAAAACTGCTATAGATGAATTTCGTTCGAAAAACTGTAATCTTCTAATCTGTTCGAGTGTACTGGAGGAAGGCATAGATGTGCAAGCATGCAATTACGTTTTCGCATTTGATCCTCTTAAGACGTTTAATTCTTACATTCAAACAAAGGGTCGTGCACGCTCTAAAGATGCCTATTACTCAATATTTACATCAAGCGTCGATCGTATGGATACAATATTAAAAATCAAAAAATATAAGGACACACATGAACGAATTAAAGAGTTTCTAAAGAATCGAGTATTAGATCCAGAAGGTCCTGCTGAGGAAGAAATTGCTGAACAATTTGTTGAAATAATACCACCATATATAATACCTAGCGGTGCCCGTTTAACAGCAAATGCTGCCTTGGCTTTATTACATAGATATTGTCAGACTTTGCCGTGGGATAGTTTCGGATCTTCACAACCCTGGTACACTAAATTGCCTGCTAACCTCAAAGGACAAATTGCCGTTTCCGTTAAATTACCTCTTCAGTCCAGCGTCAGAGAAACTATTATTGTATGTATACGTTTATAAACAGATTTTGGAATTACATTCATAAAATTTATATTTATGTTTCTACAATATTTATTTATTAACTTTCAGGGTGAGTATTTTCGTACAGCTAAAGAAGCTAAAATATCAGCTGCTTTTAAAGCGTGCGTCAGGCTTTATGAAAATGGAGAACTAAATGAATTACTTTTGCCTGTTACGAAACATGAATGCATCGCTAAATTATCTGACAATCTTTTTGAACATTGGAAGAAATTTGACGATGATAGTAAGCTCTTTTAACACTTGATTTTAAATATCTTAAGGTTGAATTGTTCTTTTTTTAATTTTAGTTACGAAACAAACTATTGGAAAACAAATGAAACGCGCTTATAATAGACAATGTCCTATTGAATTTCGAAATTCTTTGCCACGCCTTGGGGAAAGGTCATTCGCGTATACGATCAAATTTACAACTAATTTTCAGGAAAATGCGTACAATGCTCATATTATAAAATATCTAGGTTCTAAGGCAACCTACGCCATACTTTTGAATAAAAAACTACCAAAACTAGCTAAAATGCCATTATTCATGTCTCAAGGCAATTTACATGTAGAAATCTCCCAAGAACCTATTGAATGTATTATAAACGATCAAGAACAATTAAATCAATTGAAAAAATTTCATACGATAATTTTTAGAGATATTTTAGAACTATGGAAAGAGTTTCTTGTAGTGGATCATCGAAATGAAGAAAATTCCTACCTAATTGTACCCATAGATGAACTGCCATCTATTGATTGGCAGTTAGTAAAGAAATTTCAACATTTAGAGAGATGTCGTCCATATTCTGCTTTCGAGCGCCAATCGGCTAAATATTCGCCAAAAGACTACTTAAACAGAGTAGTCACAAAGTGGTATAGTGAACATCAACACCAAAACTTTGTTGTCACAAAAGTAAGAGAAGATTTAACACCACTAAGTAAATTCGATAGCAGTAATTATGGTTCATATGCTGACTTTTATTCATCACGCTACAATGTTGATATAGTAAATAAAAATCAGTTTTTATTGGAAGTAAAAAGTCTAACTCAACGTCGTAACTTCTTCAATAATGCCAGCAATAAAAGTACTGAAAAGAAAAAAGAACAAAATACCATTATTTTAATACCGGAACTCTGTCATAACTATAAATATCCAGCCGACTTATGGCTAAAGGCATTATTCTTACCAACAATTTTACATCGCGTCTATTATATGTTGCACGCAGAGTTTCTCCGCAAATACATTAATGTATATTTGAACTTGGATAAATATTTTACTAATTACTCCCCAAAACCATTAATAATTGACACTTCCCTAAAACGAGTACTTGATGATGATGGTAACTTAATCAAAGAAAAAGAGGTTAGTAAATATTTGCTATTTTACATCTAAAAAAATTTATAGAAAAAACGTATATTATATTTTAATATTTTTTTATGAATTTTAAACTTTTTCCCCTATATTCACACAATTTATTTGAAATCTATATTAAAAACATTTTGTATGGAAAATTTGAAATAAAATACATGTCAAAGCTGATTTAATTTTATGAATAAGTAGATTAAAATATAAAATTGTTCTAAAGTTAATGATTAACTTGCTGAAATATTACATTATGTCTAAACTTAATAATATTAATTAATATTTTTAATCAGAGACATATGCTGTTCTCTTGATACCACAAAAGATTCTGTTGTTACGAAATCCAGCAACTAGTTCGCACTCGTATTTTCTATAGATAGATTTCAATTAAATCCGAACGATTCCGCCTTTTTGCTATCTGTTTTGAAAAAAGAAAACTGGAGTAAAAAGTTTAGTTATTTAAGAAAATTTATATGGTGAATTTACTCTTACTCATCACTTTATATATAAATCTGCTTTTGCATATACATTTTTAAAATTAAAGTTCAACTTAAATAAAAATTTGTCTTCCTTTCTTTTAAAGCATCCCAAAAAGGTTCTTCCGTCTTTACCAACACAAAAGCCAGATAAAAGTTATCAAGTGCATAGTTTAGACAGCCTAAATAGTAATGGTGGTAAATGGAAAAAATTTTTGGAACCGATTGATTTGACACGAAATCTAGATAAAAGCTTTCCGGTCGAGTTGGATTACTATTATAAGTTTATTATGACTCTAATACCAGAGATTAGCAATTTAAAAATTAGTGATGAGGACGAATATTCCAAAAATCAATTTGAAATACCAAGTGTCGTGAATTTAAAGCAAGAACCAATTGCAAATATTTCGAAAAATGTTGAACTACTCGCTATAAAAGACTCAGCAACGAAAGAAAAGATTGAAATCGAAATGCTGAACAGAATTTATGAAAAAGATGATTGCTTAAAGTCCGCTGAGCAGTATGAATTTTTAGCTGCTTTAACGTCTGCTCGAGTTAATGATGTTTTCGATATGGAAAGATTCGAGCTACTAGGTGATGCATTTTTAAAATTTTCTGTGTCATTATATTTAGCAAACAAGTACCCTACTTGGCATGAAGGATTCTTATCAATTATCAAGGGCAGAATGGTATCGAATCGTAATTTACTCTATTGTATGATGGAAATAAAAATTAGTGAAATGATTTGTGCTACATCGTTTAATCCGAATGCCGATTGGTTGGCGCCTCTGTCTAGCTTACCTGCTAATTTATTAAAATTATTAAAGGAAAATTTACCAACATCATCTGTCTTAAGTCCGTGCGATTTTTATAATTTACAATTAACGCAAGAGGAAATCAATTCGGGTATATGTGCCCCCGAAAAATTGGAATGCTTTATTCAAACCTGTAAGAGAAGCAAAGAATTAGTTGACGGTAATGTCGAAATTGAGCCTGATAACGATATGAATATGTTCCTTTATAAAAATGTAATAAGGGACAAAGTTATTGCCGATACATTAGAAGCCTTATTGGGTGTTTGCGTTAAAAACTATGGCATACAACGTAGTTTTAAAATGTTGGAATTTTTTGGTATATGTAAATCCGATGATAACAGCTCTCATCTTAATCTACTGGATCTGAAATTAAGCGGTAGTCAGCTACGAACAAACATTTCAGAAAAGGAAATTGATGCTTTTCTTATAAATCGTGAATATTTGGAAAGAAATCTTGGATACAAATTTCGTGATCGTGCCTTTCTTTTGCAAGCTTTAACGCATCCATCGTATCCAACAAATCGTTTGACTGGTTGTTATCAAGAGTTAGAGTTTATTGGTGATGCTATACTTGATATGCTAATAACGTGTTACATTTTCGAGAGAAATCAAAATATGAATCCTGGCCAAATGACAGATTTACGTATGGCTTTAGTTAATAATATAACATTAGGTTGTATATGCGTACGCTATAGATTTCATTTATTTTTACTTTATGAGAACGCAGCTTTAGGTGAAGCAATAAAAACATTCGCTGATTTTCAAGAGACACAAAATTATCGTGTAACCGATCAGGTACGAATTTTAATGGAAGAAAATGTGAACGATATTAATCCTTTCAATGATATCCTGAATGGCACAAATACATCTGATGATAATGGTGATGAAAATGAACTCGATATTGACATGGTAGACTATGAAGAGCCCGCAGAACAGACTGTGCGAACAAATTCCACCAGCTGGCCAGTACCTAAAAAAACTTATAATATGGCGAAGAATGTTGATGTTCCGAAAGCTTTGGGTGACATTGTAGAAGCACTTATAGCTGCCGTGTATTTAGATTGCCGTGATTTAAAAACTACATGGAATGTTATATATAATCTCATGAAAACTGAAATAGAGCAATTCTCGTTAAAAGTGCCGATTGATCCAGTTCGTCAATTGGGAGAAGTTAAACAAGCTCATCCTAAGTACAGTAAACCCATTATTGATAACTGCGATGTGATGGTAACATGTGTCTTCAATTGCTTAGATAGATCCTATACGACTAATGGTTTTGGCTGTAATGCAAACCAAGCCAAAAAGGCTGCGGCTAAGCAAGCCTTACAAATATTGGCTAAACTTTCTAATTAATTAATTATTATTGTGTTTAAATTTATCTACGTTCTTTAATAGAATATTACTTGGTCATATTTTTTTATTTACACATTTATATATCATTTTTTATATACACACATACATTCATACATAAACACAGATATGTTTTTATATTAAAGAATTTTCATACTGCATTACATTACAAACTTAAGTATCTGATAGCTCGGGATGTCATTCTAATACACAATCAAGAATTGTTTATATATATACAACAATTTCTAAACATTACAACCAGCATAATTTATTATAAAAAAATACTAGTTAAAAAAAATAATAAGAGAGCCGCTTCTTGATTGTGTATTAGAATGACATATATATATATATATATATATATATATATATATATATATATATATATATATATATATATATATATATATATTTTTTTTTTTTTTTTTGGTTAACAACAAAAGTAAACAAGTTTACCGCTCTACTACAAGCTTCATCAGTCTGTGCAAGTGTTATTACTTTATATTCATTCCCGCTTAAGAGAAAAACTTGAGTACTTTTTCCGAAATATATCACTAAGTAAATAAAACATTTCATAGTGTTTAGCGTCTTAAAATGATCGCATATTTACTTTAAATACTTTGCAGAAAACATTTCTTTTTTACTTTTCATCTTTTTAATGATATGCGTGTGTAGTACGATTTATTATATTTGTAGATATTAGAATTCCATTTTTGTTAAAATGAAAAAAAAATATAAAAATGTTTTGTATGTGTTTTTTGGAACCAGATCTATAAAATATTTCTTTAGATAAAGACTTCTTATGCTCTAATTTTTTAAGAAATATTAATAGACCAAGACTGAACAAAATTATGAAATTGTTAATTTGTTTAAAATATATTTAATACTGTTATTAATTTCGTTTACTAATATAAAACACATTACAGCGTGCATGCTATAAAATAATACCTTATTCTTATATACCCACATGCTAATAAAAATTTAAATAAAATTTTAAATGTATTTAAATATTTCTATAGATGGGACAACGGCTCGCAAAATTAATGCGGGTTGTGCTGTGATGTTGAGAAGGTAGATAGCAGGGCACTTTCGTCTGAAGTGGTTTAGATGTCACATACTGGGAAAACTTAATGATATTACCGCCAGGGGGCTTGGTAACCATTAAATAAATCAAATGAAGAGTATTGCAAAATTGAAAAATGACAAAAAGGAATCATATATAAATATTTTGTGACTTATGAACCAATTTCTTTCTACCAAAGTTTTATAAATATAAACATGAGTTTTGTATATGTATTAGGAAAAATCCTATTTTAAGTATCCACCCCTATTCCGAGTTTCGATTACGACTCGGCATTCAGTTATGTAGGAACGTATGAAATAGAAACAGAAAAAGAAAATTTAATTAAAAGTGCATACACTAAGGGGTTCAATAAGAAAGCACTATATTTTTGTAATATTTTGTATATTTTCATTTCGTGTTTAATAAAAACAAATAATACAAGTTTCATAGCCAAATAATAATAAATTTTTGAACTAAAAAACAAGAATCAAAAAATCTTCGTCACAACTTTAACATCTTAGAAAAACTTATCTACGATTGTAATGCAGAATACATACAATCGAAAAAAAAAACTCTGAACGGAATCGAAACTCTACCAAATTTACCAAACGGAGAAAATTTCGATTCGGATCGAAACTATGAATAAGGGTGATTATTTAAAATGCTATCTTAGATACGTTTTTTACCCTTGTTCCCTTTTTCCCACTTTCGGTCAACATCCAATCATTTGTTTCTTCCAAAAAAAATTGTGGGTTCTGCTTTATTTATAGGTTTTTTATACAGCCTTCACACATTCATTTTTATATAGTCAACGTATATAGATAGCTTTTATCAAGTGTGACCTCAATTCCCGCTTTTTGGCTAATGCTAGATAACGAAGCTTTAATAGTTGTTGTTCTCCAAATATACAAAATCTAATATTTAGTATGAATGGAAGGTGCTACGCGTACTTATCCAACCTCCACCAGTTACTGACTGATAATGTGTATTGATTACGACGTTGTTTGAACCTTATTTAAAAACTACTACTATTGCCGTTCTTAAGGTATACGAAAATTAATATTTACTTTGTATTGGAGGTACCACGCCCACTTGTCCAATTCCGCTCACTTTTTAACTGACGATTTGTGTTGACTATGATTTTAATCATACCTAAACTTTATCTGTAACTGCCAAATTCCGCCCACTTTTTGCCCGATGATTTGTATTGACTATGAAGTTAATAAGACCAAATTCTAAAACTAGCTGTAACCACTCTCAAGATATACTAAAATCAATATTCTCTTTGTATGGGAGATACCGCACCCAATTGTCTAATTTCGCCGTAAAAATGTAAAGAAAATCGGTTCAGCCGATTAGTTGTCTTATAAGGCACAGACACATTAATTTTTATATATAAGAAGATGTACCATCTTTATCAAGTTTAAATGCACAAAAATTGATGTGTTTATGTTTTCCTAGAAATTAAAATACACTATTCAGAGAAATATGGAAGTATTATGTGCAACATTAATAGTTTTATTGATTTTCTTAATAGGTTTTTGTAAATATATCAATTACTACAGACTACAATGAGATTTGTAATTTATTGGTCTTATTATATACAAAGAGAAATGCTTAATTAAAGTTAAATAATAATTATTGCCAAATATTACATCAGCTTTACATTTGTTTTTTAAAACAGGTTAAAACAGTACAATAAAGAGATTATTATTTTTTTCTACTTGGGCAATAGATGGCATAACTAAAATGGCGTTTTCTTTTCTGAAAAAAATGTTGCACTTTGTTGCCCTTACTTTGTGTTAAAGAAAATTATATTAAGAAAGTGTGCTGTGTTGCCTCTAAAAATATTGCCTTTAAAAAACTTTGATATTCTTAATTTTTGACGACGTTTTATGGTAAAGAACGAACGAAGTGCAACATTTTTTTTGTAAAAAAAGAAAACGCTATAAGATATATGTATGCAATGGAATGGACTATTCATATTAGCCAAACATGTACACAAAACCTATAAAAACATACATTTGGAAATATGTGTATACCCATTTCATCTGTTTATAATGCTTATACACAAGAATATTTGCTTATATGAAATCTAAAGATAAAAAACTAGACTATTAATATTAAATACAGAAAAAATAAAAGTAACATATTAAGTTTGATAAAATGAAAAATAAAATATCCACACACACACTGTAAACAAGTATTTAAACGCGACAACTACAATCTGGCTTGTTAATACTTCGTTGTCGTGTCTGTTGCAAATTTCTTAAAGCTGCTCCACCATATTGTATGCCACTACCAATACGTTCAGGATCTAGTTCTCCAGTTTCTATTTTGGCCAAAATCGTTTTGGAGCACTTTAAAAACGCTTCTTCAACATTTTCTCCGGTCTTTGCACTCGTTTCAAGAAATATTAATTCTAGAGAAATATGTAAATTAAAAGAGAAAGATAATTAAGCAAACAACAAGTTAACAAGCTCTAAGCATTACCATTTTCTTGGGCGAATGTACTGGCCTCTAAAAATGTTACATCTCTAGCTTCTTCAAGATCTTTTTTATTTCCAACCAATAATATCACTATATTAGGGCTTGCCAGAGTTCGGGCATCGTTGAGCCAGTTTGTAAGAGCATTAAATGAGTCTCTCGATGTAGTATCATAGACCAGCAGGGCACCAGCTGCACCTCGATAATATGAACGGGTAACAGATCGAAAGCGTTCTTGTCCAGCAGTGTCCCAGATTTGTAACTTCACCGATTTGCCACCAACATTAACAATACGCGAACCAAACTCGACACCAATTGTATGGGAACTATCGTCTTTAACTAATTGCAATAAAAATTATTAAACGTTAAATACAAAGTAAATAATGTTTTTATTCTATATGTTTGGCATCTAAATGAAAAAGTTGTAAAATGAAATGAAACAAATTGTTTATTTCAAGGATTAGGTATGCATAATAATCTAAATTCATCCGTAATTTTTTTTTTTATATCAATAGACAGTGGGTGCTATATAGTAAACTCTGAAATTATCATATAGGAAATAGGAATATGTGAGATTATAATTTTATGGTTGAAAAACTTTAAATTATATCAAATTTCCTTTAGCGTGAACTGCTTATGGCGTAAAGCTAATGCAAAGCTTTTTTTATAAATTACTTTAATTCTTACGTATTAAATATGAATATTAATGCTTTTTAATTTTCGCTTGTTTTTTCGGCAACATGTGTTCTTACTATACGCATTGAAAGCTTTGATTATAAAACATAGCCTGCTTAATTCAATCCTTACTAAGCAAAATTTGAATATGGTAATTCCCCAAAAAACTATAAAAGTTAATGGTTTTTCGCACACCCACTCTTTTGACCTTAACCAGGCAAATGTAAAATACACGTATTAACTGTATTTACTAGTGAGAAATTAAGGTCTGTCATTGTTGTTAGTTTTGTAGCAAAAAAAAGCACGAAATATAGTATTACCGCAAACGTTTTGAGCATATTCTAAACAATTTCCAAAAGGAAAGGGATTCTCTTACATTTATTTTCAATGAAATGATGCAATAAACAACTTTTTCCACTGCCAGCACTGCCAATAATTAGAAATTTAAATAAATAATCTGAAAGAAAAAAGCAAAATGAATTCTGAGTTGCTTCAAGCAACAAAATGTAGGGCTTAAAACAAAAGACATATATTACCGTATGTTTCAGACATTTTTGTTGCGTTTTTTTTTTTTTCTTAATATATATAACAAATATTTTAGTTTGTTTATAAATATAAAATCAAGCAAATTATCACTTTAAGAAATGCAATTTTGATATTTTATTGTTTTTCTTATAGCTGTCATTAAATTATGACTAAAGTTGTTGTTGTTATTTTACCAACTACTGTCAATGTTTTTTCTTTATTTATCATGCACTGAACATATTGCATGAGTAAGAAATGATGTTAAATGTTTTACAAAGATAAAAATCGTTTCTTGAAACACTGGTGGATTAATATTTACTATGAGAAAGGTATAATTTTGAAACCAAACCAGTCAAAAGTGAATAATTATTATTATTATTATTTATTTATTTAGTAGTATTAATAATACTTTCAATTTTATATTTATGATAATACAAAAAGAAGAGATTTCAATTTACAATATCTTTAATGAAATATATAATTTTTCTTTTAAATTCATTTATATTATTTGCATTCTTAGTATCATCCGGCAGCATATTGTAGTAGTGTAACCCTTTATGGAGTAACGACCTCTGCGTTGATGTCGTGGTTGTCCTTGGTAGTCTGAAATTGCCTTCATTCCTCAAGTGATATGGTTGAATATCCCCTACACGCCTTAGTTGCTCAATTAAGTACTGTGAGGCAGTTCCATTTTTCATTTTTTGTATAAAAATCAGTGTGTTCATCTCTAATCTCTGTTTTACGTTGAGCCATTTAAGTGCATTAAGCATTCCCTCTATTGGAGTATATATATTACATTTTAATATCGAACGCATTCCTTTATTTTGTAACTTTTGGATTCTCTCAATTTGTGTTTCGGTGCAGCAAGTATATGATATTGTTGAGGCGAATTCAAAATGTGGCTTTATCATGGTGTTGTAGATATTAATTGCAGTAATTATAGAAACTTTATTACGTATTCGTCTCAAAAAAAACAATTTTTTTGTCAATTTTCTTGCATATATAATTTATATATTCATTAAATTTTAATTTGTTATCTATTATAAAACCAAGGTATTTAATTTGATTGACTTTTTCTATTATTTGATTATTTATCTTAAACACTGTACCATTGTCCATATTTATTTGCATAAGTTTCGTTTTATTTTCATTTAACTTTAATTTATTCATTTTTAACCATTCATTAACATTATTTATATCATGTATTATAATATCATAGTATCTCCTTCTGTAAATATTAGTGTATTGTCAGTATATAATACAATTTCACTTTTTTGAAGTACTTCTGGCATATCATTTATGTATATAATAAATAGCAATGCTCCTAAAACTGATCCTTGAGGTACACCATAGTCATTATTTACATTTCCTGACCTTATGTTATTTACCTTCACCATTTGTTTCCTATCAGTTAGGTATGATTTAAACCACTTTAGTTCATTTTCCTGTATCCCGTAATTATAAAGTTTCCATAACAAAATATCACGATCAATCGTTTCGAAAGCTCTTTTGAAACCTAAAAAATGTTTCTAATTCTTTTGTCCTTCTCCACATATTTCCATTTATTTATAACATAATTTAACGTTGTTTCACATGAAGTTTTTTCTAAATCCAGATTGGTATTTTGAAAATATATTGTTTCTCTCAAAATATTCCTCAAGTTGTTGTTTCACTACCTTTTCGATAATTTTCTCACAAGTCTTTAGTGTATTTATTGGCCTAAATTCCTCACATTGTTTTATTTTAGTAATTTTCTCTACTGGTGTTATTAATGATATTTTCCAGCTTTCTGGGAATTCTCCTTCTTCAAAAGATTTATTAATTATATTCAACAAACTATTTCCTATGGTGTTCCAATTATCCATTATTAATTTTATTGATACATTGCTAAAGTCAGGTTTATTTTTAATAGTTCTACATATATTTATAATTACCTCAGAATTGAGAAATGTAATTTTTCAGAAATTCGGCAAAACCTAAGATTAATATGTTAGTACCCAACTTACTTTGTTTCTCTTTTACATAGCTACCAAATACCAAATTGTTTATGGACACTTGGAATTGAAATCTTTCTTACTTCTTATCAATTAAATCTTTATTTTCTGCATATAGTTTTAATAATTAAACTAAGAAATAATTCCATTTAAAAGATGTTGGCAATTTATTCAGATTTTTCAAATTTAGATCCGTAGAAGGGAACATATTGCAATACCACCTTCCAGTCGGTGAAGTACAAAAGAGCCAAACTAGCAGCACCTCCAAAGCCAACCGCAGAGGAAACGCTACAAAGAAATTACAATTAGACTATACAAATTTTTTAAGTGTACACTTTAAGACTAAAAAGTATGCGTGAAGAGTTATGCAATGCAAGGAGATTCCTACTGATATCAAAATGGCACACAACTTTACTCCAATGTAATCCCACGAACAAGTTGACTTGATAAAAACTTACAAGGAGGAGGCAATTTCTGCTTGCTTCTTTCCAAAGGGCAATTTCATTTTGACTTCTCAATTTTTTTAATTATCTTTAGATCGAAACGGTGGCACAAAGTTGTGATTTCACTCTAGTACTTAGCAATTTGACATTTGTTATTGGTATAATATACCAACTATGTCTTATTTTCACAGAAAAGCTGCCAGACTTTTTGTGTATTTTATAATCTATTCACAATGGTATATTGATTTCAAGTTCGTTTACCAACACTGTTTTCATTAATCATATCTTATCAATTGTTCACTGTAGACTTGTGGGTTGATATTATTAACAATTTATTACAATTATGGCTTTATTTAATTCCCTCAATCCTTTTGAACTAATTATTGCATTGAGTATAATGCCATTGGTTTTTATTTTCTTATGGTGTTTAATTATTGGCGATTTTAAGGTAAATTTCATTCAATGAATCGTTTCTTTTGAGTGCTAGTTTTTAATTGTATTTCTGTTTTAGAACTTCCAAGGCAGCCGGAAAGCATACACCGAGTTTAGCGCAAAGGACCCCATTAACTGTTATCAAAATTATGTAGAATCTAAAGAAATAAAATAAAGCAATTAAAAATCGTAAAAAGTTCCTTTTCCTTTCTAATGTTGTTCAAAAAGTAAAAAACTATAAATTTAGACTCCATGTCATATTTTCAAAGTTGTAATTTATTAAATATGTTTATCAAAAGAACTAAAATGAGTTAAAAATAAGATGTCACGGTTTATTGAGACTTGCGATATCTTAAACTGAACTGTTAATTTTGTTTATTTTAAGATCATCGATATCATATTCAAAAGTTTATTTTGCGCTATTTAAAGTTTTTTTCTTAAGTGATGACAAACAGGAGCACAATAAAACATTTAACAATATGTTGTTTGTCGAGCTGTCGTCGTTTTTCGACATTTTTGCAATAGATTAACGCACTGTTTTTCTCAACCATATAATGACTTGGTGAGAACTTAATAGAAAGTGGTAGTTTTAGCATATTTCTTGCCAAATGAGTTTCATATTAATATATTTATTAAATCACCGCATTAGTAGAAATTTCATTCAATAAACTATTCTTATCAGTTTGATATTTTATTCATTTTATTCGAAGTTATTATTGTATTTGTATAAAATGTTAAAATATGCTGGCAATATTATTATTGTTAGTATTTAACAAACTTCATTGAACTATTTTAAGTTTATCAAGTTTTAGTACTCCAAATTAATGTTCATACATATATTAAAAAAATGAAAATTATACAAAAATCATCACAATAGTTTATATAAAACAGAATTATTAAAAAATCTGAACCTTAACATAAATTATAAGCCTAAGGAAGCATTATAGCATATTGTAGATGTACACAAACAATTAACATAAGTATTTGAGTTACTAAACAATTTGTTTGAGTTATATTCTAAAACTTTATATTTAATTCTAAATAAATTATATGAACGATCAAATGTGATTTTGAAGATAAAACAAATTTAATTTTTTAACTACCTTAAAGGATACTGTTTCCATTTGAAAATTTAAACTTTCATCTTAAAAATATATTAAAATTATATAAATTAAGCATTAGGTGTATACAAAAATTACAAAAAATTAATTTATTTTTTCATCGACCAGCGTTTTTAAAAAATAAATTATAAATTTTTTATTAATGGCAGTTTGAGAAATTAATAGCGTATGAAAAAAATATTTTTTATTATAACGCAAAAAAAAACATATTTCAAGAATGTTATGAGATATTAATTATCTAAAAAAGGAAATAAAGGAAAACTTTTCAATTCAAACTTAGCAATAAAAAGTCTTAAATTGTTCAATTATTTATAAATCTGGTTCAACGAATGAAGCAGGAAATAAACCAGTCTTATAAGTCCGTGAATTGGTACCTTTATACCAACCATTCTTTTGTTTGCGGTATACATATATTATGTCACCCACTTGAAGTTCCAGCTCAATATCACTATTCGGGGGATAAGGAACTACACAACGAAAACGGCTAAAAAACAACAACACATAACGCATAAGTATTTTAATAAATAAATAAAAACTAAATACATAACCGGCAGAAGTTACGAAATTTTCGGTTCTAAATTGAATGAATATTTATTTAATATTATTATATATTAACTACCTTTCACTTATATTCAGTGTTGATTTTGTTGTAGCACTAGCATGTATAGCTGCAGCATTAATGTTACACGGAGGATTAACCATCATATTATTATTACTTCCTGTAGCGCCTAAACTTGCATTATTAGCTGAAGAACTTGCTGTTGCTGTTAGCGGCTGTGTATTTATGGGCGATGATTGTAGAATATTCGAGGCATCAAGAGAATGCGATTTGCGATGATGTATAACAGTTGAATTATTGAAATTTGTATTCGAGACCAACGGCTGTTGCTGCTGATATTGTTGACCACATTTGTTGGGCATTAAGGCAGATTGTTGCTGTATATGATTTGCGTATATACTACGCAAAGTCGAATCTATTGTAGGACGCGAACTAAAAGAAGAAAAAAAAGAATTATACCACAACAAAACAACATAGCGAATAAAAACATTACTTTTCTAATGAAGGTCTTTCTTTAGGGCCTTTGATGCGATGCGAACCAAAATTGTTTTGAGCTGATGATTGCTGCGACATTGTTGTTGTTGTTGTAGCTGCTGTTGTTGGAGATGAGGTATTATTTTCAATTGCTGATCCATGTTGTTGTATTTCGGTAGTTGGTAAATTTTGCAATAGTTGACTGGGACAAGATCCAGACCTACAATAAATTATTTTGCTTTTTTTAATGTTGAAATGATGAGAAATTTTTATTGATTCAACAACATTGTTGACGCCCCTTTCAATAACTCAAATTCTGTTATAATGATCGTTGTTGTCTAGCTTTGTTATAGACGTCCTATGAATTTAATTTTATTTTTATTTGCTCTTGGCAATTTTCCTTTTTATTTTTTTCTTTTTCTTTATACTGCCTGATCAAATTTCTGATAAGCTTACATGTTCCAATAAATAATGCCACTTGTGATAATTTTAGGTAAAAGGAGAATAATTTTTAAACAAAAACTTACCTCACATGGACTGGTGTTAAAGAACTGACATTTAGTACTTGAGTTTGCATGGTTTGAGAATTGAATTTTTGTGAATGTTGTTGGTGTTGTGACATATTACTATGAGGTGATTGAGTTATAGAATTAGCCTGTATTGTAGCAATAGTTGCAGTAGCAGCAGCAGCAGATGCAGCTGCAACAGCAGCACTTGGGGATTTTGATCTAGATTTAATATGAGTTAAAAACTTTTTCAATCCAGCCGAAGCAGATGAAGTAGAACTGGATGATGATGAAGATGATGTCGATATACAACCTGTTGTTGTTGGTTTTTCTTTTTGTGCTTCTCTGTCACGATTCTCTTTAGCAGTCATAGTTGTGGGTGGACTGACAGTCAAATATCTGGGAGGCAAATCTGGTGGCATTGCTTGATGAGGAGTAATATTTGCCAATGTTAAACGAGCATTTATATTTTCCAAATCATTACGCATTGACGATGGATAATTCGGCGATAGTTGATGATTTTGTTGAGAATGACTTTGAGATGTGGTTTGGTAACTGGTTTGCATTGTAAGCGAAGGTGGCACCAATTTCCAACTGTGCATCAACTGTTGTTGATCTCTAGCCCGTAAAGGTGTAACATAATTGCCAGGAAACACACCACTAATATCTTTCCAATTTTTACCTTTAAACCAACCATCCAAACATCGTTCGGTTACCATATATACACAACCTATGAATTTTATTGTAGCAAAAGGAAAATATGTAAAAAAAAAAACTTAAAACTAGTAACTGACATTTCTTTTACCTTTCTTTAATTCTAACTCATCATTTTTTCTTGGCTTATAGGGATATAAAGCCAAATAGCCCCAGGGTAAGGAAGGCGGTAAATTTTGTTGAACACAAGATTTTAAAACATTATGACGCGAAGGCTGTTGTGCGGATGAACTAGATGTTTGTGTTTCGTTTTGCGAAGTAGGTTGATTACTAACTAAAGGAATATTTGATGAGTGCATTTGCTGTTCTCTAGCTGCTGTTGTCTGACCTGCAGCGGTTGCTGCCATCACTTCTGTTTCCGTATCATTTGGAACACTTAAAATTTCAGCAGAGTGACGATTTGTTTGCATTATACTTAAAGCACTGTTACCACTATTTAGCAAAGCATTAAGAGAATGCCTTTTATGTTTTATATCATTATTACGCAAGCGTACAGAATTCGAGGGATTACTTGTTGTTGTTGAGTGTTGCGGCGTTGTAGGCTTAGACGACTGCGGACTATTTGGCATTGAATGAAAAGTGCCACTATTCGATGAACTTGTAGGAGGATTTACGGATGCTGATGTTGGACTTGTCGTTGTTGAAGAATTCGAGGATGATGGTGCTGTATTTGCAGATGAAGATACAGACGAAGATGATGTAGAATCACCGGTATTAGTATTTGTAGTTGGATCTATAATTGGCGGCGGCAAAGGAGGCAAATTACGAGCTTCGTTGCTTGTTGAGGGCATGCCATAGTGTGATGGCTGTTGCGTAGTAGTAGACGAAATAACATATCCATCTAATAGTTGTTTTGCCAATTGGTTTAACTCCACGAAAGCAATGGGAAAGATTCCAATTGATGTACCAATACGGCCCTCGGCCCAATTATGATCAACTCTACGTAATACCTGTATTACGGTACCCTTTTTAAAAGTTAAACAGCCTTCTTCTTCGTTTGGACCCATTTTAAAATCATAAAGCGCAATACATTGCGAAGTTTGTAGTGGCACTACAACCTAAAATAAATTTCAATTAATACAAAACAGTTGAAAAACAAATATTGAAGAAAGGTATTAACCTGTACATAGTTAATAGGAAAATTTCCTTCAGCTCCTTTTAATTGACCCACGTACCAGTTACTATCAATTTTTCGCTTAAGAAATATTATATCACCCTTTTTGAACTTCAAGTCGCCTGGTTCATTTGATTCAAAATCGTATAAAGCATATGCATGGGGCACAATACAACGTCTTTGATTTTGCAGCTGTTGTGATGTTGGTTGTGAATACTGTGATATCGATAATTGATTTTGTGACGTATGCAAATTTTGTTGTTGTTGTTGTTGTTGTTGTAATTGCTGCTGAAACTGTAAAATCTGTTGCTGTCTTTGTTTTATTTGTTGCTGCTGCTGGTGTTGCTGTTGCTGTCTCAAACGTTCTTCATTTCCTATATGGGAAGCTAAAGTTGCTGTAGTACCAGTAGAAGAGGCTTTATGCAACGATTCTCTTTTATCGCTATTATCTTTTGTTATATCGTTTATAATACTATGCTGTTTACTTGCTGCATTTTTCATACCTAAATATTAAAGAAAATCATAATTTTAATAAAAAAAAATGGAAAATACAACAAATGTTATTTATTATAAAGTAACTTTTATCATAACTATGCTGACGCGCTAACTATTACAAACCTAGATCTAATTATTAAATAAATAAAAAAATGTGTTAACTAAACTAATAAATAACAGAAAAATTCCAAATGTTAATGTTTCAGATTACACTTTTAACAGGTTTTCTGATGTCATGAAAAACGATTCAATTTTTTAATAAATTTATTTCCTTATTTTTATACAGAAGTTCACAACAGTTTGGTTCGTATCACCATAAGGGAATACATGAAAGGTGCAGATTTATACAAGGAATAAGATTGTCGTTTCTTCAGTAAGGTGTTTAGACCAGCGATATTCTGGATATGGATTTTTGTCTGTACCACGAATTACATTCAGTAGCTTGTTAACTTTCAAGATTTTAAAGAGATTAAAAATATTGTTACGCTAGAGTGAAATTTGCTGATAGCAAACTACATAAATTTGTGTACATTTATATTTTGTATAAATATTTATTTCTTTACTCTCATTTTAAGTGTGGCTCGCTTTATGCACATCACTAGTTTATAATAGCATTCAACATAATGCAGAACCCTTTAGTCAGATTCTTTGAGACCAATTCTAACAACGATTCTTATTTGAACATAAGACCAATAACAACTCTTTCTGTTACGCCACTATGAATTCTTGTATAGATTTCAATTCTGATTTCACTACAACACTAAATTTAATATTAATGAAAGAGTTTTAGGATACTCTTAAATAAAATAATGTACTTTATGTCTAAGGGTAAAGCTTGTGAATGTAAAGAATATCAGCCACTTATAGTGTAGTATGGTGTAATAAATTAATAAAATATGTTGTGGGACATTTATAGCTCATTAGACGTTGACCATTTAATACTTCGACAAATTATTTTCTTTAACTACTTTTTTGTGTAGGCTCGTTTTAAAACCGATCGACACCTTGTCATACATAGTAACAACGTGTTGATATTAACACTTACCTTCAAGTATTCTCATTAACAGTACATTAGGTGGTAATTCATCGATTTTGGTTTCAACTAAAATACGACATTCTGGACACCTTAACTCTTGGCGACTGGCGTAAATAACCTTGATTAACAGAAGAAAAGGAAACCAAAACAAATTTTAATTAATTTTATCATTTCATCTCCATTCGTCCAACATACGAACCAACACACGCATATATACACACAGAAACCCAAATGCATACAAGATTGTGTGTGTGTTAAAGGGATATAGGACACACTATCTCTAACTCACCTCTAAACATTTACGACAAAATGTATGCTGACAGGGTAAAACTTTTGAGGATGTGTCCAAACGTTCCAAACAAACGGAGCATTCTAATAAATCATTTAATGTATTTTCATCCATATTTGCAGTTTGTTATTCTTTTTTATACTTTTATGTTTAAATAGTTACGAATTTTTAAATTGAATATATTTTTTCTTTAATTTGCTTCATTTACATATTTCTTTATAACTTCAAGTACATTTGCTTGCGTCCAAAACAACATTCCATTCCCGTGAACAAGTATTGGTTGTATTTGTAAGAAGTTCCGCAAGAGTCGTTCATATACTAAAAAAAAAACTTTGGCCCCCTCTCACACTCCTTTTCAATAGAATCAACACACACACAAACTACATTTTTAATATTTCAAACAAAAAAGTGCATTTTAATATCTTTTAGTATTTTCATAAAATTTTCTCTAACTTCATATTATATTTTATTTTGCCATATATTTTTTAATACGGTTTTTTATTTAATAAAAATGTTGGCTAAATTTAAGCCGAAATTAAAATTTTTGTGAAATTCTTATCGTGAAAAAATATGTACTGGTGTCGTACATCTCAGTTAATACTGAAGGAATGTTAAAATACAGTATGTTCAGTGTTGGAATACATAGCGTAGAGTTACAGTTTAGATTAAAAAGAAACTATTGCTTACTATAACAATAACAACAAAATTTTAATTTATATAAAATATTTAGTTCATTATTTTATTTTAAAATTATTATACAAAAATCGTTTAGGAATACATTTTCTTAAATATATCTTAGATCGATCTTTAAACGTTTATGGGTTAATATTAACACAATTTTGTGCATCTCTGCCTTAAACTCTCCGTTTTGTTTGTAAATAAACTCAACTCTCCCTATTTTGACATTTGCTTTTCCAAAAACGGCAACAACACAGTAAAATAGAAACCACGTTCCTTTCGTTCGACACAATTTAAGTGTCGTGTTTGTTTTTATTTATTTTTCGTAAGAAATTTTTAAATAAATTTATTTTTTATAGTTAGAAAATAAATAAAAACCATGCCGAAAGTAAGAAGCACAACGGGTGCTCCCCGTAAACAGGGTTTTAATAAATCCAATCATTCTATGAATCCGGAAAGACCAAAATCTGGTCTTAAGGGTGTTGCCAATCCAAGAACAAAAGGTACCATCAAACGTTTGCAAATGTACAGAAATTTCAAGGCCAAACGTGATCGCACCGGTAAAATTATAACACCGGCACCTTTCCAGGTATTTAATATATGCTTTTGTATACGTAATTACGTTTCTGAATGTTTATAATGAACAGGGCCGTTTAGCTTCGGGTACAATGGCTAGAGTAGAACCTACACCCAAATGGTTTAGTAATTCTCGAGTGATATCACAAAATGCTTTACAGAAATTTCAGGATGAGATTGGTAAAGCCCTTAAGGATCCCTATCAGGTGATTATGAAACCCAGTCAACTTCCCGTAACATTGCTTAACGAAGCATCCAAACATCAAAGGGTGCACTTATTGGAGACAGAAAGCTATGAAAGTGTTTTTGGTGCTAAAAAACAAAGAAAACGTGTTAATCTTAAAGTAAGAGATTTGGAGGAATTAAGTCGCTCTGTAGAAGCTCAAGCAGAACAGTACAACGCTGATAAAGATGTAGATTTAGTGCGTGAGGATACTGGCGAAAAAGATGCTCAAAGAGATTGGATTTTTGCTGCCGGTCAGAGTAAACGTATATGGAATGAATTGCATAAAGTGATCGATGCATCCGATGTGTTGCTGCAGGTATTGGATGCGCGTGATCCCATGGGTACTCGTTCCAAGTATATCGAAGAGTTTCTACGTAAAGAAAAGCCACACAAGCATCTTTTTTTTATACTTAACAAAGTAGATTTGGTGCCTGTTTGGGTAACTCAACGTTGGGTGGCCATACTTAGTGCAGAATATCCCACAATTGCCTTTCATGCTTCCTTGCAACATCCATTCGGTAAGGGAGCATTAATAAATCTATTTCGCCAATTAGGCAAACTTCATATGGATAAGAAGCAAATTAGTGTTGGTTTCATAGGATATCCAAATGTAGGCAAATCATCAGTAATCAATGCTTTAAGATCGAAAAAGGTTTGCAATGTCGCCCCCATAGCTGGAGAAACTAAAGTCTGGCAGTACATAACCTTAATGAAACGTATCTTCTTAATCGATTGTCCTGGCGTTGTTTATCCATCAGCCGAAACTGATACCGAAAAAGTTTTAAAGGGTGTTGTACGTGTGGAATTGGTAACTAATCCTGAAGACTATGTAGATACAGTACTGAAAAGGGTTCGCACAGAGTATATCAAGAAAACATACAAAATTGAAAGCTGGTCATCTACCATGGATTTTCTGGAGCAGATGGCTAAAAAAACTGGTAAACTTTTAAAAGGTGGTGAACCCGATATAACCGTTGTTTCTCGTATGATACTTAATGATTGGCAAAGAGGCAAGTTACCTTTTTACGTAGCACCAGAAGGATTTGAAGTACCTAAATCCCAATACGAACAGAAATCACAGCAAGCTTTTGAAAAAGCGGAATCCTCTGGCAAATATAATGAGAATGATGATGATGCTAAATCTGAAGCTCCTACTTTTGTCAGTGAATCGGTTAAGAAGGCAAGGGAATTTAAACAACTTCAAGATTTCCGTAAAATTAAGGTTGGCATTGATTTTGTCGAAGATGATATTAAGGAGTTGGATAAAATTGATTTGGAACTTTTGGCGAAGCAAAAAGAAGAAAGAGCAGCACGTAAAAAGGCCCGTCAACTTAATCCAACTGAGGAAGATGAATCGAGTGACGGTGCCAGTGATTTCTATTCTGAGGACGAATACGATGAAGATTTGGAGAGGGTGGTGCATAAGAAGGCAGCACCTAAAAGAAAACAAGCAGTAGCCATAACGTCCTCAGGTAAATTTAGAGTTGAGGAGCAAAAAGAGGATTTAGATGATTCTGATGGCGAAACAACTTCCGCTGCACCAGCCAAAAAGAAGTTAACAGCCAAACAAAAGCGGGCACTTGAACGTCAGCAAAAACGTAAAAAGGTTGGCAGTAATTTTTATGAAGTGGCCAATGTTAAGAATCGTAATCGTAACAAAAAGAAAAAAGATTAACATTTCTATAGATCATAGTGGCTACGATATAAGGTTTACTTTTATTATTTCTTTATTCTACAAATATTTTACTTTTATTAATCAAATAAACAATGACAACTTAAACGGATCGATGTTAAACTCAATCATCCTGATGATCGTGTTTCTTTTTCTGATGTTTACGACCTACTAGATCGTATTTTCCATTATCTTCACTACCATGAGGTTCATCATCACTACCACTGCTAATCTCCGAATCGCTTGATTCATTGTACGGCCCCAGCCCAGGCAGTATGGCCACACACATTAACTGGCCTTGGTCGAATTTATCTGTTTGAATGCATTGCAAATCTTTAAGCTCTTTTCTTTGTTGTGATTGTCGAATCGACTTACTCTCCGAGTCATTAACGGTCGCATTATTTTGGCTGTCCAATTTGATTTGTTTGTTATCGACGGCAGATGTAGTAGCATTTGATTTTAGTTCACCATTTTTGCGCTTAATACCAATACCCAATAGAGATTTTTGCGATAAACGAGCTGTTGGGTTTTGGGATGTGTGCGGTTTAATTTTAGTCTTAAGATCATTCTGCAGTTTCTGTAAACAATTTTTAATTATTCACGTATTTTATATTGAATAGTAGAAATCAATTTCAACATAATTTGATATAAAAACTTGAATTATAAAAGCATTTAAATGCGGACTTAGCTAAATCTTATTTTACTTACTTTATCAATAGTTTCTTCTTGAAGAGTTGCAACTTTGGAACGAAAATCTTTTAACTCCTGCTCTTCTTCCAAGATCTGTTTCTTTTCCATATCCATTTTATTTTTATCGACCAACTCAAGAAATTGAACCTCGTCGTCGTCCAAGCCTCTTATTAAATTTTCTAATAAAAACACTAATCAGTCTGAAAAGTAGTTTCAGAAAACTAGAACAATAACAGACTTACTCAATTTGTGTGCCTCCTCATATTCCAAGTCTTTTTTCATTTTTTGTTCTTTCAAACGCTCAAACAAGGAACGGCCATCATATGGTTCTTCAGGACGCTCTAAAATTTATTTTTTTAAATTAACATTTTAAATCCAATTCTGGCAATAGATAGATTCTCACCTAAAGGCTGATCAGGCTTTCTGACCTTTTCCCATTCTTCTTGTCTGCGCTGTCGTGCTTCATTTAATTCAGTTTCTGTAACAAATCCTGAGCTCATATTGTGGTTTATTTTTTAGCTATTTTTGTAGCAGAGTTATATTCAAATAAATTCTATTTTAAAAAATTATAAAATGACGATTTTTCACTTCAAAACACAAAAACACATTTGATGCTTCTTCTTGTACACTTAGGCATTCAACGGAATAGAATAACATAAGATAAGTGTTGCCGTATTGCAACGGAAGAAGATTATTTATTAGAACTATTTGTATTGTTGATAGTAATCGTTCTAGTCATCTAGTACAATTTCCTATATAAACTTTTCTGTAAACTGAATTTAGTCCCAGAACACACGATGAAAGTTTTCTTGCAGAAAGTCTGAGTTTAACGATGAGAGGGGAAAAACGGATGTAATGGCGTACGCTCTTTCATGTACTCTGAAATTCTCTTTTGCTATGAAATATGTAATGTCATACAACAACAACGTTGTTTGATAATCTTAAATTTCATTGAAATAAATATCGTAGTGTAGACGTGAAAGCAAGTTTAGAAAAGAATTGAAGAAAATTTTTGCAAGAAAACATTCATCGTGTGTTCCGTAACTTAATAACTTTAAACGTTGAAAAGAAAAGTTTTTCTAATTTTGCTACTAGTTTTTCCAACGTTGTTGTGCTATATCGTATTTCTTTAGTTTATTTTGTTTTGCTCTTGTTTTTCCTCAACTATTCACAATAGTACAAATTTACGATATTTGCCCTATTGGATTTCTCCATTAATTTTGTTGCTTTTATTTCCATTAGTCTCCGTTTAGTTGCGTTCTCGTCCGTATCGTATGTAATTTACGGGTTATCTTTTAATTACGGTATTATCGTCAAAATTTTCTACAGTCAAAATTAATTAATTTTGGATTTTTATAAATAAGCAAACAATTGTTTATAAAACAAATTGAAATCGGTGCGCGTTTAAAACGAAATTATCGGTAAATCCGTGCGATAAATTCTTGAGTTTCCATCAATAAAAGATAGAAAAAAACAAGTCATATTAAAAAACATTTTGTGTGTGTGTGTAAGATTGTATGCGTTTATGAAAAAAGATCGTAGAGAAGAAAAAAAGAGTATAAGAAAAGAAAAAGAGTGATCTCAGCGAACAAATACAAAAAAGTCAATATGGCCGCCACTTGTTGGATGTTGGTGTTTTAATTAAAAAAAATTAAATACAAAAAAGTGTATATAAAATCAAATAATTGATAAATGCATATTTATGAAATTCAAAAAGAAAATTAATGTATCTATGTAATATATAAAAAATTATAAATTATGTGTAAAAAAGAAATTGTATAAATTGAAAAAAGTAATAAATACATAAAATTATTGTTTTTTTATGGAAATTTGAAAAAAGGCAGAAAAAATATTTTGAAAAGTGAATGAATAAAAAAAGAATTAAGATTTCCTTAAAGAGCAAATTAAGAAAGTAATTAAACCAAATTTATTTACAATTGTATGGTGATTTCTTTAAATGGTAATTCAGTATTTAAATTGCATATTAGAAGATATATTTTTTTTCAAATAAAAAAAAAACTATAAAATTTTTTGCTGAATAAAATTTGTTGTTAGTGTTGGAGAAAAAGTTGTTTAGCCTGTGTTTGTAGGTGCGGCAGTTTCATTTGTTAAATTATAAATAATAAGCCATACAAAAACAAAGAAGAGAAAGAATATATTAAAGAGCGATATCTTTGTTTTCTTTCAAACAATTTATTAACAAAAATTGTTTAATTTATTTTTTGTTGTAGTAAATTAACAAAATAATTAAAAAGCACTATTGTTTTCTATGTATTCATATGATGTTGTTGTCTTTTTAACACTTGCCCTTCTATTGCCTTCTCTCTTTCTTATCACAACACTCTCTTTCGCAATATTGTCCCCCCACACTTATTGAGTGAATGATGAATATGTGTACAAAGGAGAATGTACAAACCTTTTATCTGTTGGTTTATTTTTGCTTCTTTCCAATTGACCAGTGTTGCCAAATTATTAATTTATCTGTTAAAAAAGAACATTTGCACATGCGTGAAGTGAGGTAGCAATTGTTTTTACACAAAAAATAAAATAGTGCTTAAATCCGTTAAAATTTTTTTAGAAATAACAAAAAAACTTATACAAGTAAATAAAATGTAAATAATAATGGCTGTTTTTTAATCGCTTGGGTTATGAAAATTTGAAATAAACAAAAAATTTGTAAAAGTGAATGAATTATTTTATTGAGGCTATGAGAGAATGCCTGCTATTTACTTTTTAATGACTATTTCATCTAAGGTGGTTCATCTGTGAGCTCAAGTTTTGGCAAAATTTTTACTGCATTCCGGTCGGTATCTCTCCAATGTCAGTTGTAATGTTGTCCTTCAGGGCTGGAATTCTGGCTAACATGTTCCTGTACACTAGAGAATTCACGTATTTCCAAAAAACTAATAGTCTTGTAGGTCAAATCGCATAATGTCGACGGCCAATTGACTGCTCCAAAACGTGAAGTAAGTCTAAGTCTTCTATTTTGGACAACAAAATCAGTAATACTTTGCTGACTGTAACTGCGATCTTCGTCGTTAATGAAGAAATCAGTGATGCGCCGGCCACAAATCGCACCAAACAGTGCATCTTTCAGTGTGTATTGGTAGCTTTTGAACTGTATCAGCCTGTTTTTTTGGCTTAGCTATTGTTCCAAAAAAAAACTTTATCGCTGAAAATATTTCAATAGAAAAATTGATTTTATTCCAACTTACCCAAGGCTTATACACCAAACAAACGGCGTTGTGGTACGTCAACTCTCTTCAAGTCTTGCAGAAGTTGAGGTGCTCACGTAAAATCTTACAGGTGTTCGAATAACACAGGTTCAGTTGTTGACAACAGTTTTAACAATGGTTTTGGTCAAAACATCTAGTATAGCCTGTTCGGTGGATCAATTATGCTGATCGTAATTAAAATAGACCTTATTTTCGAAACACGTTTCTGATACAGCATGAATTTTTATAATAAAATATAATGATTTGCAAGCGTTGTTCGTTTACTAGCCTTTTTATGGTGAAATGGTCACGAATCTTTGGAGACCATATATCAAAAGAATCACCTTTCAGCTGTCAACTGTCAACGCCTCTAAAAGTTGAAAGATGCCTACATTTTTCGAGTTAGATTGTAACAAAGTTTCGTCACATATAATATCATATATTATTATTATACATATATTATTTTTATATACTATTATATTGTATTGTTATACATATATTATCACATATTATATATTTTATTATACATTATTATTATATATCATGATTATATATTATTAGTATATATTATTATTACAGAGTACTAGTAGGTTTACATTTATATAATTTTTCTTACTTATATTATTGTAATTGCAATAATACATTCGATTTTTTATTAAAGTTATTTTTCTGATTTAATCATTCTGAATACCGTTACTTTTAACATAGTGTTAAGTTAGAAGAGAATGGCAAGAATATCTATGTTATTTTAACAGCCAAAGAGAACTAATATAAGCACGCAAGTATGTTGGTAGTAGTGTAATACTAAAATTTATGTGTTAGTCACTACTGCTAAAGTATAGAAGCCTTTGCTGTTTCAGTTGAGCTTTGTCTGCGCTTGTATGTGGGCAGCTGGTACAAGTATGTAATAGCTTTACCAACAACCATGTGCAAGCGCCAGGTAGGCCCAGCTGAAGTAGTGTGTACAGGGACACTACTGGTTTGAAACAGCCATAGGACCCAGACACAGTAGCGGTAGTGTACAGAGAAACTAATGGCCATAGTTCTCAGGCGTGGAAGTGACTAACAGACTAACATTCATAAATTAATTCAGGACCCAATTCCGGGCATGAGAGGAGTCTAAGTAGATACGCTAAGCTGGACGGTTGACTGTCGTTTTAATATCAATGTTGTAGAATTTTAGGAATTTTTATGAATTAAAAAATTAAATTTAAAATTGAAATTAAACATTGTGTTTTGCTTTACATAACCTGAACTTCATTAGTATACCCTAACAAACCTCTTTACAAGATTCGTTGCACACTTTGTTTTTAACTTGCTTTCAGACTAATGTAAACCAAACAGTCACTTTTGTTGATGCAAAGGGTTTTTCATAGTCAATCATGAGTTTTCCGAGGCCCTTATGCGAAAATTTTGCTTGTTGACGTAACCACTGGTAGCTAGACACGAGTTCAGCTCACTTGGGTAAAATCCCACTGCGGACCTACATGTCCGAGCCTCAGACCTAAACAAACCAACCAGGTGCATGACAGCGCGCAGACATTTTTATCAGTAATGTCTGATATGGCATGCAGAAACAGACTTCCAATGACACAGGAAATATTCGACAGTCTGATAAGTAGACTTAGTCTTCTAACTTGCACTCCAGTTACCCGATGCCCAGTGAAATGGGCTTCATCGCTGAAGAAATTTTTTTTTTTCGAAAGATCTACCATTTTTGAAGTAAGTTTTAAATATTTTTTCGCGTCCTCCGGTTATCAAATAATCTAAATAAATGTCACTTCAGATAACAGATATTTAACAGCTGTCTGTTTTCCCAGACGGGCTTTTATAAAGCATTAAATGGCTAAACCGATAAACAGGCAGTTGACACAAGCCAGTTTACTAGGAATCGAAAAAATTGTTTCAAGAATAAGCAGCCAAGTTATGTAAGTTGTATTAGGACGATACAGTGCACTCGGGATAATGTCAACTAGTTAAAACAGTGGGCGTTAACTTTTATGAATGTACAAATTTAAAGCATAAAACATTGAGAATGTAGTTAAAGCGTTTTTATTGTTCATAAACTAAAATCAAACAAAAACAGATCCAACTAAACAAAAAAAAAGGGCTTCCAACGAGAACAAAACTTTACTTGAACAGAGAAGAATAACACATATTTAACTTCAATTCTATACTAGTTATAAGGAGAATCCGCAAATTCTGAACTAAGTTCATAAAATAAATGTATGTAAGCACAAATGTATGTATCAGTTTTAAGAGTTACCGGAGCCAAAATTTTGTTGTATTTCGAATTAATGTTTTAGAGCCTTGTGGTTTGGTTGACATTTTGGAATGTTGACAAAGCGAATGTTAAAGTTATACCGAGTGCACTGTATTTCGTTCGTATAAGATTTTTTTTAAGTTTCAACATTATTCCAAGATATGCACTACAAAACTAAAAACTAAATTTTTTTTTTTAAATTAAATTTTGAAAATTTAATTCACTTAATTTTTAATAGGTATGGATTTTTTTGTAAAACTTACTACCAATTGCTTATGCCTTACAACACCAAAAAATTTTGTTAATTTATGATTGCCCCTAGCTTTAAAAGAAAAAAATTATTTCAGAAATGAATTTAGATTAATACGTATTATTTAGCAGATTTTTAATGATTCTTGTGTTTTGTATTTTTTTCCGTTAATTTACTCGTATAATAGTGAATTATATTAAGCTTGTAGAACAAGCTTTACTATTTGCTTTTGTTATTTAACGCAATATTGGTAATTGTTTAAATAAATAAATGAAATAATGACTTTCTTTCAAATAAAACATACAAATATTCTGCCAAAAATGTATTGAAACAAGAAACAAGAAATAAGAAAATTTTTAACAAAAAAAAAAAAAAAAATGTGTTTTTATAGGGTATCTACTGTAACAATATAGCAACCGACAGACAAATTTACATGAATTCTCTTCTAATGAAATCATACAAATATTGTGTTTTGTTGTATTGCTTCTTTTTTTATATGCAGATCATATTCTTGTTTTTGTTATTTATTTTTGTTTTTATTTCACTTCGTTCCAAACATTCGCACGCAGAGCAGAAATCATACACACACTTACTTACATATAGTTTTTACTCTTTTTTCTTTTGTTTTGCATTTGTCGTTTCTTTTTTCAAACATCTTATTTTATTCGTTTTCAAAACTCTTTTGGTAGTCAATGTTGTCAACATACCGCTTAAATAAAAAATGAATTAAAGCGACAACATTTGAAGTTAGTGGTGTCCTTTGCTTCTTTTAAAGAATTTCACGTAAATTTCAACATTTGTATATAACAAACGGTGTTTCTTTCTTTTACGATTTTTCAATATAAGTCATAACTACTGCAGAGGGCTTCCCATCTTTAAATATACGTAAAACAAAGCTTCTTTATATTTAGGTTATGGGCTTAATTAGAGGTTAGCTAACATAATGCAATAGCCATATTTTTTAACAGCCCTTCGAAATCAACCTTATGAGCAACACAGCACTTGATTGATGATAACAAACCATAACGTCATAACCGTTGCCATATATATTAAATCAATTTAAATTTTTTGCCTTAACATTAAGCAGTGGGTTGCTAGATAAACGTGTTTTGAAATGTTTTTACAGTTTATAACAAAGAAACGCATTAACAAAAGCTAGAAAGTTTAACAAAAAAAAAAAAAAAAAAAAAAGAGAGAATGTAAAGATAAAAAGAAAAAGAAAAAGAAAAAGGAGACAAAATGGAAAGAATATGAAAAGGGGCAGTCTGTAAATTCAGGCGTCATATTTTAGGCTAGCTACGGCCTGATATAAGACTCTCCAGGTCAAAGATTCTGTCTGACGCAAATTCACCTAGACCACTATAGAAATCCTGGCCGAGCAACCTAAACGTGCGCCTCAGGATAGCCGCGCAAGGACAGAGGATATGTCTCACGGTCTCTGACTATCCCACATTGCCAAATACTCAGCAAAAAAAGTACTGTTCGCTTCCCACAGCCCTGATCTTCATTGTTCTTCTTAGAGCGCAGATTCCAGTCAGAAAACCTATCAGTCAGAATAAGGACCAATTCCGTTCTGGATCAGTCGAGTTTAAGCCAAAGCAACCTGTAGACCCTACAGTCTCCGCTGCCCATTCATTACTTTACCAATCTACGGCAGGCCAATTATCCAAAAAGCTCACAAATAACCTAAGCGGGGGTGTGACAGACACGTCCCCCATTTGAATACATTATACTCGCTTTTGCCAGCTCATCGCCAGTCTTGTTCCCCAGTACGCGACTGTGGAACCCAGCACAGCTTGACGGTGCACATATCCAGTAGTTACCTGAGGGTCCTTCTGCAGAGTGAAACCAACTTTTTGCTGACACAGCTCCTAGCCTGCGCCTTAATAGCAGCTTGACTCCCGACATAAATGACCACACATCCCTAACAGCGATATAGAAAAACTGTCAAATGGCTCCTGCTGGAGCCGCATTCCCTGACCCTGTAGTCCATGAAATTCGGATTGGCCACCATATGTGCACCCCGATTTAGCCTTTCAAGGCCTTTCTTTTATCTTTTATCGCACACACGCACACAAACATAAATGTTGGTCAAACAACTTGGTTGTCTGCTTTTCTCACATGAAAAATTTTTACGTCGCAAAATTGTACGATTTCGGTAATCAGTTTATATCACTTCCATGAAAGATGCAGAATGTCCATTGTGGCATGAGCTTGCCACCGTCTTGTTGAAATTACATATCGTTGGTACCATATCATCCAAATCAAATCAAATGAAGTTGGTATACTTTGACCTAATAGTGCTCGACGTTGACGCTGTTGGCACGGCCAACGTCATTCTTAAAGATATTTTAATTAAAATCCACCCTAAACAGTACCTTTTTTCTGGATCCATTGGATGCTCTTCTATATCATGTAGTTTAGTATAGTTCCCGATATGACAATTTTATTTGCTGACGTACGTATTTAACTGGTAGTGGGCCTCATCGCTACGGATAATTTTTTGATGAATATTAGGACCAGTTTTCAACTACTATATAAAGCAAAAAATTCCATGCTTTGCTTCCTGACCTAAATGTATAACACGACTTTAAATATCTATCGGGCTGCTCATGCATTCATGGGTAGGGTTCTAGAGTAAAAAAAGACAGTAGTAACAAATTTTGGATGGGATTTTCGAAGCGATGTATTTTTTCTTTAAGTAAACTCTAGAATGGATCCTGAATCCGAGTAGAGAGCCTTTTAGTATTCTGGCAGGCTTTCTGTCTGGGAACTGTGTTCAGTGGGCGACGACTAACTTTTGGTAATCAAGTACCTCTGATTTCTGCCGAGTGTGTGGCAATGAATTATGTCTAAAACGGTGAAACACATTCTGTGCTTCTTATGAAAAAAGAGAAACCTTTTAAATCTTAAAAGTTGAAAGTAATTTTTCGAGTTTCTATATAAATAATATACACATACACGAATGTACCACCACTACCTTATATATTGTTTTTTATATTTATTTGACTAAAAATTAAAAAAATTAAATGGAATAAAAATAAACATACCGTTTCTTTAAATCAGGCAAAAACAAAAAAAAATATCGTTTCGTCAGCGAGTAAAGTTCAAAATTCTCATTCTTTTTATTCATTTTCTCAGTACCTTTAATTGCATGCCATGCATATTGGAATAATGTAAACAATTTTATTTTTGTTTTTTGGAAAAGCATGTGTTTGTATATGTATTTTGTGCATTATTGTTGCTGTTTGTACTAAAAAAGTTTTTTTTTTTTTACTCTTTTCCTGCACAAAATTGCCATGGCTGCATAACCAAGTAAAACAAATTTAAAATAAAAACCAACTAACGCTACTTCTTAGCAACGGAGCTGCCATAGTTCATTAATTTTTATAAGAGTTTTGGCTCTGAATTTTTTTTAGACATATTAAAGAAAAAATCTCTCTTATAGTTTTAGAAGTTTTCAAAATATTTCCTTTAGATGGCTTAATAAAAGTTAACCTAAATCGAGTTAATGATACCTAATTGCTAGAAAATCCTGTAAAAAACTTTGGGTATAATTTCAATAACCGATGTTGAAATTTAATGCTTCAAGAGTTAATGCATTTTGTCATTGTCTTAGAGTTACAGAAGTACTGCGAATACCTCTAAAATGCATTAATACCGCACAGGTTCCCAAAATCTACATATCGGACCACTCTGTATAAGAGTTCATTGAGTTTACATTGCCTGGTCCAAGGATCAGTAACCATTCACAGGCTATCCTGTTGTAGCTGCCTAGGAAAAGGCAGGACTGTCTTAAACACAATTGAATTCAAAAAAGGGTCGTAGTTTTCGCTCATTCTCCTTTTCGTTGTAACCATAACCTTCCATACTCCTCAACTTATTCCACAATAATTTTCTGACCCAATAGCGTGAAAACTGACCTACTAGCAAGGCAACTGCCCGTTCATTGCCCTGGATGCCCTTATGGCCAGAGATATAGCTAAGGGTAACCGGTAGGCCGTTTTAATTGAATTGGTTGCTTCAGTCAAAGTTTTTTGTTAACAGCAGAGATCGCAATCAAGCGTTTGGCCACGTTATAAAAACTGGTAATGAGTAATTTCCTTTCAATTCCATCACAAAATGGGCTATTATCTTTCTACTATATTTGTATAATTTATACTAAAACGCGCTAAAGTTGCTTAAGTTTGATTAATTTATTTTATTTTAAATTGAGGTATCATTTTAATTTTATTGCCATTTTTTTTCTATTTGTAATTTTTATTCTACATTTTTATCTACAGATTCTAAATACATTCCGGTTAGTTAATATGGAACTTTACACGAAGGAACAACGTGTTTTTATTATGAAAACGTTTTTTGAAAATGGCAAAAGTTTTCAAGAAGTAATTAGGAAATTTAAAACAAAACTCGGTAGAGAAAATGTTTGAACAAATCGTGCCGACAAGAAGAATCTGGATCCGTTGACGATAACAGAAACAAAATTATCATCGTGGTAGTCGTTCAAGCGAGAATGTAGCAGCTCTGAGCAGAAGTATTAAAGAAGATCCAAAAACATCCATTCGTCACAGCTCGCAGCAATTAAACATCACATGATCCACATTATTCAACATTTTGCATCGTGATCACCATTTAAAGGCTTATGAGATCCAGCCGACAGAAGAATTAAAACAAGCTGACCACGCATTACGTCGGCAATCTGTTTCTTGGGCCATGCAAAAACATAAACAAAAAGAAAATGCAAATTTTTTCAACAAAGTAATCTTCATCGACGAAGCCCATTTCCAGCTCAATGGCTATGTCAGCAAGCGGAATTGTCGCATTTAGGGTGAAGAGAATTCAAGAGTTATCTTAATCAACCATTACATGCAGAATAAGTTACGGTCATATTTTTTTGAAAACAACAATGGAGATGCGATTACAGTCAATACAAATCGCTACAGGGAGATGAAGCATTTTGTGCGGAAAATTGATGACTCAGACGTACAGAATAAGTTGTTTCAACAGGAGGGTGCCACTTGTCACACAGCAAGAGGAACAATGGATCTTTTGAAAGATCGCATTATCTTTTCGAAAATCGCATTATTTCTCATAGATAAATCGATCGTGCGATTTGACTCCTTTAGATTTTTTTGTGGGATTTTTTGTAATCGAAAGTGTACAGCAATAATCCCACAACAGTTCAAGAGCATAAAACCAATTTTATCGAGCAGATATCAACCATTGACAACAGTTTATTGAAAAACGTGATTGATGATTTTGATAAAAGATTGTGAGGCTGTCGAGGAAGTAGGAGGTCACTTGACTGACATAATTTTTTATTTTTAACCGAAACCTATTTGTAATAAACTGAAATAAAAATATTTTTAATATCTGAAAAAAGTCTTTTTATTAAAATTAAAATGATACCTCATTTTTGGACGCCCTTTACCAAAACGGTCATCCATCTTTCTACTTTGGCTGTTCATGGTTGCTTAATTTATACTAAAACGGTCTGCCTTCTTTTCGCTATGCATGCTTATGGTTGCATAATTAATACTAAAACGGGCTTTCATATTTTTTCACTATGGCAGCCTACTAAAGAGTGGGCAAATTTGAGGTTAGGAAGTAAATTGGCTTAAAAACACATTTTTTCGACAAATTCAGTTTTATTCATACCAATATCAAACAGAAATATGGAAATTAATAATAAAATAGGGTATCAGTTATTGTATGAAAATTTCCCGATCGCGTAATTTCTCGATTTAGCGATGTCAATTGGCCGTCTCGTTCTTGTGATTTAACGCCGCTGGATTATTTTCTCAAAGGCAATTTGAAAGACCGGGTTTATGTAAACGAACTACAAAAAACTGACACTGTAAGATGAAATTCGGCTCTGCATTGGCGAGATAAGCGAAGCTTTATTGCAAAATATAGTTCAAAATTTTAAGAAAAGAGCCGAAGTCTGCCGACGTGTTAGAGGTAGACATTTGCTGGACATCATATTTCATTATTAATTCCCATGTTTCTTTTTTATATTGGTATGAATAAAACTAGATTTGTTAAAAATATATGTTTTTAACCCAATTTACTTCCTAACCTAAAATTTGCCCACCCTTTATATATCAACACAGGCTTTCATCTTTCTGCTACGGCTGCCTAGTTTGTAACAAAATTGGCTTTCTTGTGTTTCTATAAGTCACAATATATCAATCAATTTTGAATGCTTACTCATATTCAATAAAGCACAAGAAGACATCTTTTTTGTCCTTGCGGCAGTTTTGAACAAAAGCCTGTATGGAAAACAAAGTTGCTCGAGTGCCCATATTCCGTCTGAAACCAAATTTTTAATTTTTGATGGCTAACTCTTAAGAATATATAAAAATGTGACTCTTCAGACATCTTAGCCTGTAACTCTGACAATTCAAAGCCCAATCCTTCGTTATAATATTCTACTCCTTTCTTTACTTTGAGAAAAAAAAAAATTACCAGTAGAAGTCCTTTAATTCTGTTTCCAAATTTTAAGCAGAAGAACTTTTAAGAATTTATTTAACTGCTGCCTTTAAACCAGATTTCGTCAAGATCTGCTCTTCTCTCCTGTTTTCACACGTACGTTGTCACACGCATAGGCACAAAATAAACAAAGAGAAAACAAGTGAAAAAACACAGTGCAAAGTGGCCTGAGTGAGAGACTCTCAATTACTACCATAATTGTAAAATGCATTAATATTAGTTTGCCGAACGCTGTTTTAAACACACACTCAAAGAAAAACGTATTCATTGTGGGATAATGCCACACACAGCATTGCTCCTATTGGTTTTAATCGTGGCTTTGTCACAGTCTTCTAAGCATCTACTCACTTCGCCTATGATCTTTTTCGCAGATTATTATCGTACGTTATCCACCATTAATCGGCAGTGTTGCCAGGTCCGTTAGGCGTAAAATCGGCAAATTTAAAAACAAAAATCGTTAAAATCGTTATCACGATTGGGAAAATCGTCAAAACATTGAAATAGAGTTTAAAACACAGTATGTTTGTTAATTTAGGTTTTATTAATAAAAAGCCAAAAAAAAAGTAAAAGTCCTCATTCTCCAAAAATGGCTGTTGCAATTAAAGTTTTAGATAAATTATAGACCATATAAAGCTCTAATTACAATTCAATGTAGAATTTTTGGACAATAGTATTAAACGTTAAATAGTGTAAAATATTAATTTTTTTTAAATACATAATACGAAAATTTTCAAATCTGACAACACTTGTATAAGAAATAAATTGGTAACTTCTGTCCCTTACTTTCTACACACATATTCATTTACAATAGTTTTCTTTACCTAATTGATTAATAATACGTTGCCGTACTTAAATAAAAAAGTTTTTTACTAAAAATGTAGAATTTTTATTATTTAAGAAACATCGTTATTTTACAAGAAACATCGTCATTTTACAAGCAAAAATCGTCAAGTTGTCATTTGGTGGTTTTTGGTACCTAAAATCGTTAAAATGACGCTAAATCGTCACATCTGGCAACAGTGTTAATCGGCCGTAATCATTCGTACCTATCAAACAAGTTATAATACCCAATATTTTAGACAGTCAATATATATTTTAAAATCAAGATTTTTTCTATAACTATTAAGAATTTTCTAATATTGAATCTGGCAACCCTAATCAACACTCACATATCATAATTGTTGTGTATGAGTGAGTGAGGAGTACACATTCATAAGTGAAAATTTCGCTTTTGTTTTTGGTCTTTTACTTTTTCAGAGCATTTTTTGCAATATATATACTCGTATTAACCCTCTAACTGGTAAAAGTGCATATAAGCAGTGGAATTTTTCAAAATAATATAAAATTTGTTTTTGGTACCGAAAAAAATTTTTTACAGTTAATTATCTTATTGTGGCAATAATCGCGTGATTTTTACGAATAAGATTAATTTTTTTTTTGTTTTGACGCCTTTTTTCTTGCTTTTGTTTGTTTTACTAATTTAAATATTTAGTTTTGTTATTAAGCAATATGCTTTAATTTAAAAATTTATTTTTTTTTTATTTTTATATTATGATTTTTTTCTTTTCATTTTCATTTGCAGCAAATATACAAAATAAATAATTTTCAAAATCTATGGAAGACCCATCAATCACAAAGAGGTAAGTTAAACGTTTTTATTTTGTAATTTCTATAAAAGAAATTATAAAAGTAAATTTAATGCACAGCAGTATTTTTCATAATTTTTTTTTTTGATATTCAAATGCTTTTTTATTAAGCAAAAATATTATGAAAATTTTTATGTTAAAGCATAAGCGCTTTATATAAGCTTTTAGGTTCTATATGACGTGACTTAACGTAACGCCATAGTCATAAGTTTTCAATTTTTGCAAACAACGTATCCATGGTGATGGGCAACACTGTATAGTGGTGCTGACCTTAATCGTAGATATCAATTGAATTTTGGCTCTGCCATAACCATAAAAATCTGATGCCTAGATAAACGTGTTTTTGGATTTTTTATTTTACCAAAAATAAACACATTACCAGCATCAGCATGTAGAGGAAATGCTAAGAGAAAGAAGGAAACTAGCAACAACAACCAAACAACAACGACTGACGAAAAAGGAAAACTGGAATATCCTACACTCATCGAGATCCAATCAATCCACATGCCACAGCCAGATAAGCATACGTGAGGGAAGTTAGAGTTTAAACCGTGTATTCACCCACAGTAGGTGTTCGATAGTTTCCAACTCTTTCTTGTCTTCGCACAGCCTACAGTAATCAGTATCAATATTCGCCCATCTACAAGTCCTCGAACGAATACCACAATGACCCGTAAGCAATCTTTTTCGTATGTTCCTCGATGTTCCTTTTACAGTCGAATCGACGGTCGAGGATGACACCGAGGTATTTCACCTTTAAGGGGTGCTCCATCCAGAACAAGCTCTGTCTTCAATAGGTTAACGCCAAGACCATTGCGACGCGCCAAGCGTAACAGCTTGCCTAAAGCTTCCTGCATTAATTCCGACAACGTGGGTAAGAATTTACCATCCACAAGCAGAACTATGTCATTAGCATAGGCAAAACCACCTTAGTGCTCAAGTAATAAAGTATCTCTTCGATCACAATAAGCCACAAAAGTGTCAACAAAACCCGCCATCAAGTTATTTACCCCGACACGGGAATTGATAATTGTGCTCTCAATCAATCTATCAACCTTCTTGCATTTCTCTAACCCAAGATAGAAGCGAGGTTCACACTGTTGAACTAGCCAAATTCTGCTCGATAAGACTTACAACCTCGTGCAGAACAGTTTCAACAGATTTATCTCTAATATAGGCGTAGTGCGCGAAATAATTGTAGTTTGCTCTGATCACCGAGTTTTAGCAGCTCATAGGTACCACCGAGAGTTCAAAATGACATTATAAATAGTAAAATAATGTAATTGTATTAACAAACAAAAAAATTGTCGACTTAAACGAAATTCAAAAGCAGTTATAAAACCCAAAAAAAAACCATCAAAAAACCCGATTATAGCCGGTGGGTTGGGTTTAAAATAAAAAACCCGGGTTTTTATCAACTCTGGCCGTGCACCGTTCAATGACGTAATATATACGTCATTTAACCAGCCTCACTAAAGTTTTAAGAAGAAAGGATGACAGGCTAATCGGTTTATAATCCTTTGGTGTCGAGTGACTATGTTTCTCAGATTTGGTAATATAAGTCTCCGTTACCGCCTTCCATAGACCAGGCACACATACGAAAAACACAAACAAGCTCTATATATAATCAATTTTTAACCAATCAGTTTAATGGTGCGAATTTCTTTGATTTCAGTTATGGTTTTAACGTAAAAAATTATGTTTCAATGCTTTCAAATGCTTTAAAAACATAAAACATACAAAATTCGACAGAAGCCCTGTAATAGATGGATTGAAAGTTATTTCATTAAAATACAAATATGAAAATGATATGCTTTAGTGTTTTGTGGTACGTTATTATCAAAGAAACCAGAAATACGCAACTGCATGTTTTTTCTCATACAAGCAATCAAGTCGGATGTTAGATATTTATTTGCTTCATGAATTTTTTAAGAATTTGGCATAGATTTGCTAGTGCACATTTTTGCATATATTCCTCAGAACAGCATGTTGTTGCATATTTTGACATTTTTTTTTCGTATTTAAATAACATAACCTTATTAACGCATATATGGATTTTTTCTCCTCCAAAATATTTTGTACATTGAAAACAAAAATATTAATTTTAAATTCTGACCAAGTTATGACATTTTTTAGTAGAATGTCAATTGAAATTTATTGCGCGATTTATGTATACCTCAATTAAGTTTTTTACCGTTTGTCAGCATAGTTCGCGAGCAAAATTTTCTTTGGTTCGCTCGTTTTATTTTTATTTTTAATTCGTGAGCACGAATTATATATTTTGCTCAAAATATTTTTGCTCGACACATGAGCACAGATTTAAAATTTTTAATGTTCATGCTTACGAGTCTTGTTCTTTAACTCGTGAGCACGAATTTTATAATGCGAACGAATTAAAAATTATCAATTCATTTCAATGCATGTTGTTCTACTAAATAAATGTATAAAATTAAGGAGAAAGGGAAATATTTGTGAGAGTATCAAAATCTGTTAGGAGAATACTACGGTATTTTTTTAAGTAAAATAGTATCAAAAGAAGTACGATCATATCAACTTTTCCATCACTGGTGCAGCAACCAGTAAGAATTGCTTGTTTTCAACTCGTTTTGATTTTGATTTTTAAATTCTTTTATTTTTTCTTCTCAATATCCTAAAATTCGGCTCTCAAGAAGAATCGTTCTTTACGAACGAATACAATTCGAACACTCTTCCTACTCTGCTTGCCAGGATCTTTATCAATTGTTAAAAGAATATAAAAACTATAAAGAGCTATCAGAAAGCGTTTAACGTTAAAAATATTCAAATGCATTAAAGTCTAATATTTATAAATTTCAATAGATGAAACCAATGAACCCACTCGGAAACAAATTGTTGCAATGTTGCTAATGTGTTCCACATTGTTATAAAGAAGTATCAATCCAAAAATTCCTTATTAACACATTTGTACAACTTTTAGACAATGTATTAAAGCTCTTGCACGTAAATTAAGATAAGAACTTGATTTTGCTATTTGTCGCCATAAAAGTGTTTTACCGTAAACTAACGCATAAGCACTTTTTAAGAGCATATTTCTAGTTTTCCTGATAATTATAAACGAATTTATTTTCAATGAATTCATTAAAATACTTTCAATATAGCAAAGTCAGCCATCTATTCCATTTTAACAACATGAAAATAAGGTGTGTCAGTGTTTTTTGGTGCAAGTATTTTTATAAATTTCAAATCGAAAAAACAAAAGTTTAAATTACAAAACCCGGTATTGTGTCACATTTATATTCGTATTGTAAAAATCTTTACAAAAATATGACTCAATTATTGTATATATGTAATTATTGTGCAAAAACTATATTAAGGGGGGTTCAAGGTCAAATTTATTTTATTTTAAACTTAACGGAAACAACTCGTAGTATCTTAAAAATGTAATTTATTTGCAAAACAATTTATTGTCAATTTATTTAAGTTGTCACAAGTTTGTTGAATATCTTGATATTTTTTCTTGCAAACTTTAAAGTCGCAATCGATATTTCTAGATAATTTTTTTTTAATTTTTTAAAATTTAGAAAATTGCTTTAGTTCATCGACTATTTGAAGTGACCTACTTAGATTCATTTTCTGAGCTTAACTTAGCTTGTTAATTTATGCTATCGATATAATTTGATACAACAATCAGTGTTTCTTTCTCAAAGGAAGTCGATATCTTCTAGTTTTCTTACTAAAATATTCTGAAACGTCGGTAACCTATTTAAATAAGAAGTAAAATGCTGCATAGACCCGGTATCACGGTAGTAAGTATAAGGGTCTTGGGTATATTCACAAATGCTTGGAACATTGAAATGTTCAAAGGGGATTTAGTCTCTCTAGGGCGGACAGTTTGGTCGTTGCTCTGAGGTTCTTAAGTGTGGCAGGCCGGATTTGAAACTCCAAACGGAGTTTTTTACAGGTCACTGTAGACTAAGAGCGCATCTGAAGAGGATGTCGTTTGTAGATGTGTGTGAAGATAAATTCGAATTTGAAAACCCAAGACACCAACCTTACTTTTTTAACATACACAAATTTTGCGTTAACAGAGTACTGTTAAGAGATTAACAGTGATTGCATACAAAATGTAAAATATCTTCAGAAGATAAGTGAACATATCTGGAAAATATGCTCCCCTATACCACTATATACAAATGTTTGTGCCAAGGGTCCTGTCTAGAGCCCATATAGTGGTATGTCTGGAAAAATCACCGGATTTGAGAAAATCGAATTTTAAAAAATCGCCTTTTTGAAAAATCTGAAATTTCTTGGGAGGATGAGTGACTATTTCTCTAAAATATGGAAGTGCTCCCCTATACCACTATATACAAATGTTTGTGCCAAGGGTCCTGTCTAGAGCCCATATAGTGGTATGTCTGGAAAAATCACCGGATTTGAGAAAATCGAATTTTAAAAAATCGCCTTTTTGAAAAATCTGAAATTTCTTGGGAGGATGAGTGGCTATTTCTCTAAAATATGGAAATGCTCCCCTATACCACTATATACAAATGTTTGTGCCAAGGGTCCTGTCTAGAGCCCATATAGTGGTATGTCTGGAAAAATCACCGGATTTGAGAAAATCGAATTTTAAAAAATCGCCTTTTTGAAAAATCTGAAATTTCTTGGGAGGATGAGTGGCTATTTCTCTAAAATATTTCTCTCTCATATTTCCCACATATGTTCACTTATCTTCTGAAGATATTTTACATTTTGTATGCAATCACTGTTAATCTCTTAACAGTACTCTGTTAACGCAAAATTTGTGTATGTTAAAAAAGTAAGGTTGGTGTCTTGGGTTTTCAAATTCGAATTTATCTTCACACACATCGTTTGTAGACGGTGCTCACAGGCATCAGAGACTGCGGAACACATATTGTGTGAATGTGTGGTACTTGATAGGTTTAGGTATGATAGGTTTAGATGTGTAGTTGAACAGGGTGACAAATCCACCATTTGATTTCAGATCTGCTGGTGTTCATTAGCAAGGCTACAGATGTGCTAAAGAGAGCTTAGACCGCTTAGAGAGTTTAGATAGCTCCCATGGGTTGCAACGTCTTACCTGGTCGATATGATGATAGTAATCGCAAGATGAATAATCCTGCTTTTATTTCTGCTAGGCCAGTGGATCTTAGTTGCAGCTCAATGAGATAAATGTTCCACTTGAACTTGGTCGATTGCATAAGATATCCGTGAAAACCGTTGACATGCGAAACGAATGTAGTCACATAGTGATCACCCTTCACTAACCGGCCAATTAACTAAGCGCGGCCGAATCTTTTTAAGCCAGTAAAGATGTTATATACACACACGAAGGGCATCTTATTGCGTAAAATGCAAAGAAAACTTTACTAGTTTGTCAAGCTTTTTTTTAGAGCCTATGGCTTCCACAAAGCCTTATTTCAGTTTCTTTTGTCTTCAGTTTCTTTGTTTATGTTGCTGAACTGGCTGCCGGTGGATCATCGGCGACAAAGTTAAGGATGGCAGGGACATCAACATGCGGCCATCTTGCGGATATGGTTCCTGACCTTTACTGGATAGTGGGCTCTCTGTGCGCAACTCTCCCAAACCTTGCATTAGTTTAAGGTTTGCTTACCTAGACGAATAGTAGTCCTTGGGAGTGCTCAGGAGTGGTGTCTTTATTCCCATGCTGCTGTTCATGTACTGCTGGGTATTCAGTGTGAATATCCGGATCTGTACATACAGTCAGGCTGCAATTGGGATGCGTTCCGGTGTCTACTCGACATCGTTGTTAATATGTAAATGACGAGCATCTCTAAATGAGTTGGAGGAAAATTCATACCTAGAAATTATGGGTAAACGGTTACTCAGACCCAGGGGAATTGTATGGCGGATGGACTTGCTAAGGTTAGCTATCTTCTTAGCGATGAAGCGATTTACTATCATATTGATATGCCACTTTCCTTTTGCTACTACTGATTCTACAACACTTGTCAAGCAGGGCACAGTGATAGTGGTGGAATAATAGCCCTTGCTCCTTTTCGAGGCAAATTTGGAAAATTTACGGTCGCGCTCAATCGGAATTTACTATAGGAATGGCGCGAAATAGGCTACACATTTCAATCACTGGGCACCTAGCACGTATGTGAATTACTTTTCTCTTCAATGACTACTTGTTCTCAGGGTGAGAAAGAGATAAAGACAGTGGAGCATTTCCTGTGACGGTTCAAATCTTTTGCATATTAGGATTATTTTTCTTGTCAGTTCTTCGTTTCTGCATTGCATTTCGGACCTGGCTGATATAGATGTCGGCAAGTTGTCGTATTTTGCAAATGCATTCGGTTGGTTCGTTTTGCGCTTTTGTAGGTCAACCTGGATACTACATGCATCTTTCACATAGAACCAAAAGGTTAACATTGGTCTGAGAAACCGAAAAAAGGAAATTTGTCTCAAAAAACGAAAATAGTCAGGAGGGTTAATTTTGATATAAATTTAATATTCATTTTCTTGAAAATGCTCCATTACTTTCCATTACACCATTACTAGTGATAGACAAAATGAAGATAATAAAAGATGTCTTTGTCTGGTTATTGTTTATTTTTAATCCAAAAAAGTATGTATTTTTATGTTATATTCACTTTTCCTTTCATTCGAAGAAAAGTAGTTTTTATCGAGAATTTTTTTTTCGTTTTTTCTCTTTGAAAGCAATGACAACCCTAAAAAGTTTTAATTTCTTTCAAATTGTGTGTGTGTGCGTGGAATGCTTGCATTTTTTGCCTGCTCTCTTTTTAGTGTTGCCGTTTTATTTGTTTTTAACCAAACTTTGTTATTTTTTTCTTTGATTTGTAGATGTGGACTTTATTTCCATTTCGGTTACTTATTTTTTATTTAGAAGTAAGAAATAAAGGTGATGACTTCTTTTAATGTTTGTTAATAAGGTTTTTATTGGGTGTATAACTTAAAAAACAGGACTTTGTTGTTAATTAGCATTAGATATGACCTTTCTCATCTTCTTGGTAACATATAGATCTGGCGCCAAAAGACTTCTAATTTTTTGAGGGCAAAATAAAAAACCGATATCTTATACTCAGTTCGGAAGTGAAATGTAATCCGATCGAAACAAATGTTAGCCGGACGGACAAGGTGTGGACTATAAGGTGGATTAGACAAAACATTCGAACCACTATTTTATGGATTTAAATAGTCTTGCAACATCTGTCATGATGGAATATAACAGCTTTAAGTCTGATGCAATATTTTGGATATTTTATCGTTGTGGATCAATTTTTTTTCGTTAGTAATAATTGGATAGCGCAATATTTTTTCTGACTTTTCAGCAAAATTTCGAACATGCAAGATAGTCTTTTAACGTGTCTCGACATTAACTCTAGCGGTACTCAATTTCATTGGTTTTTGCTTACAAACGTTTTGCTTGAGTTTGACAAAAAATCTTCATGCAGTAACGCTTTTAATTCGTCATCTTTGAACAGTTTTGGCTGTGCTATGGGTCTTACTATTTGTATCAAAATCATCACATTTGAACCGTACAAATCATCTTACGCACATTTAAATCGATGAACATATTCCTGACATGCTTCGATTTGTAATCGATGTTCTTTAGCTTTAATTATGGCAAATATTTCACTTTAACGCTATTTGGTTTAAGTATTTTTTGATTCATTAAGAGGTGTTAGTAAGTGCTATTAAGCTTAAATTATTCACTAATAAGTTAAAAAGTTCGACACAAATATTATACCAAACTTTGTTTGATCGATTTACATTCAAGTAATATGTTTATAAAATCCTTATACACACTCCATTTGTTGTAGTGCAACCGCCGTTGTCCAATCACGGCAAATGCCCATCTAGCGGAGATTAATTTGTTCAAAAATTCGTCCGATAATCTTAACAACCGTCTGACTATGGGATATGTGCGTCTAAGAGAGCTGTACGCTAGTAGAGCTTCCTGAGCATATCGTAATGAGAATGTTTTATTTCCTAATTTATCATTTATTTTAATGTTTTTTTGTTTTTTTTTTTTACTAAAATTTTGGTTATATTTGGTTACTTTTTTGTTGAAATTTGTTTACAAAAAATTCATACTTATGGCAACACTGTCTCTTTGTAATATCTCCCACACTCTATTACACACTTACTTTTCTCTTTTTCTTTTTCTTTAGTTGTAGTTGTAGGTAGTTGCAGTAGTATAGTTGGTATATTAATACCATTACCACCATTATGCGGATTGGATTACATTTTTCACATTTGGTATGTTGGTCTTTATAGTTTTTGTTTTTTTGGGGGTGTTCTGTTGTTGTTGGTTTATTTTCCCACTTAATATTAATGTTGCTTCTGTTGCGTTTTTCTATTAGTATTGAAAACAATAGATTTTGTTTTTATATGTTTGTACACTGGTATTTGCTATAAAAAAATAGTGGTGGTGCAGTTTTATTTGTTTGTGGTCGATGACATCATGCCGAATACTAAACAAAACTCACTTGTATTTGTAATAATAAAAATTTATGAAACAAAAATAAATATACAAAAACAAAACAAAAACAGCAAAATAATGGGCTTTTTTAACTATTTTTTTTTTTAACAACAATTGTCTTTTTTGCTAAATTCTTAAAAAAAATTTAATATAATTTGCTATTTAGAACTTTAAACGGATAACATGAATAATCCGCCTATTTGACACCCTACCCAGGAAGAGCAAAAAAAATATAAATAAATAAATAAATAAATAAACATAAAAAGGATTTTTTTCTAAAAATACAGAATATAACCAAATAAATATAAAATTGACGCACAGATCTCTGCAACTAATTTTGAATGAAACACAGTTTTGTTTACAATAAAATAAAATAAATAAAACAAATGCACACAAAAATATTGTTGTTTTATCTTGTTACTCCATTCGTGAACACTAATTTATTCTTAGAAATTAAAATTAAAGGATTTCACACCAGCCTTATCCACTTTATGCTGTTTGTGTAAACTGTCATTGAATGTCGTGTTTTGTAATAAAGATTTTTTCGTTTTTGGCTCCCTTTTTATCTTGGTTCTTTTTAAGATTACATTCATGGAACAAATGCAGAGGTATTATTTAACTATGAATTATAGAAAAAACGTCAAAGAACTTTAAAAATGTAACATAAACAATATTTTGGTACAATTTGAACGGATGTGGTCTTAGTTAGGTAGGTGTTAACCGAAGGCATGGTTAACTACAATTAACTGCAAAGTGCAATTTTTAAACCAAATCAAGACCTTAGGTAAGGACTATCCAGGAGGAAAAATTAGGGAAACAGGAAATACAGTCACCCTCAGCTTTTTATAATTTGGGGAAGATCGAGTGGGATATGCACATTGCACTAAACCTTTGAAGAAGGTACATCAAAGTACCTCAAACGTCTACCCGCCAGACCTGGAGGGTTACAAAGAAAGTAAAGGATTATCTCCCCCTCAGAAGTGTTTCTATATAGAAGGATAATGACCGAGCAGCAAATGACCCGTGTACACCGCTATGTTTACACCGGTCCTCCTTACACAAAGTTTTAAAGCCGACTTGCTATTAGGTAACACCACCGCCAAGATAGTTGACTGCAGGGTTTGCAAAAATCCGAGTAAAAAAAAATCCAACCCATCGGGTCTTATTGGGTATTCTGATGTTTTTTTTTTTTGGTTTTATTACTGCTTCCAAATTTTTTGTTTGTTTTACTATTTATAATGCAATTTTGCACTCGTGGTGGGAGCTATGAGCTGCTAAAAATTGGTGTCGGACCAAACTGCAATTACTTCGTTGAACCATGCAAAACTCCCAGAATATAAAAACAGACATGATTAAGTTATTATTTTGCATGATAAAGCCCTGCCTCATGTCGCAGAAGTTTCAAAACAATTTTTAGAAACGTTTAAATACCGCTTCCGTCGTATTCTCTGAACATTGCTCCCATTGGGGGCAAATGCAACACATATTCATCTCATTTTATGGCCTACATTTTCAGAATCTATCTAGGCCGCATAAAAAGGTATGAGTTTATCTGCAAGCATGTCACCCATTCACTTCCTTTGAATAAATATAAAATCGGCTACAAAGAATGAAAAGTACTCCTGAGACGGAGCTTGAAAGACGTAAGCTGTGATTTAATAAATTATTATTTCGACAAATTTGCTAATTCATTATCTATTTTGAGGGTAAAAATTTGGACCGAATTAATTTGTAGTCCGAATACGTATACAATACTTATTTTTGTTGTAAATAAACTACGAAAATCCTTAAATTAAAAACCCACGCAAGTTTTTCTTTTAATATAATACCCAATAAAACCCGGGTAGGTTTAATTAGGTTACCCACTTGGTTGCTAACCCTGGTTGCCTGGCTGTAAGTTAAAATGCTATCTAAAAATCCCTGGTCTCTAAGCATTATACATGCCTGCATAACTGCAAAAACTTCCGCCTGAAAAATGCTAGAGGTTTTCGGTAATTTAAAACATTACGCAGAGTTAGTAGAAATCTTACTACTTCTCTTTGTATCTTCCAGGGAAGAAGGCCTTGGCATACCAAGCGAAATCCAGTTTTCGGATAGCCAAGAAGTCCCAAATGTTATCATGGCCTCTGAGTGATTGTCTCCAGAAGCAAACTGCTCTCAGCCTAATTGCGCTCTGAGAATGTGGAGATAAATGGGTACTATCTGAAGAATGACATTAAAGGCAGCAGTAGGACATGTTCTGCAAGCACCAATGTCACCCAAACCCGTAGTCCTCTGAACTCTTTTCAGCCTAGTGGTAATAAGTTTCTTATTAAAAGCCCTGACCACACCAGGCAGCCTAGGTAAGAATCAGCAGAACCACCAGGCTTTATACCCAGAGCATCATTTGTGGCTTGAGTCTCACCTTTTTCCGTCGAACATAGATTTGCAGGAATACAGGCCTTTTTTATCCGCTCTTCGACATGCATCCTCCAATAAAATATGATAAAAGTTGTTGACGCTGGACGAAGCTGACCCTTATTTCCAACAGAAAATCATCTTGAGCAATAAGAAAGGTCCAAGCGATATGGTAAATGCAACAAAATTTCCGAGCCAAGCTATCTCATTTTCTGGTGGGTGATTGAAGATATGTTTAGTCTGACGTAGTCATGATGAAATAAAACACCTTTTTGGTTGATCAAGTATGGACATTTTAATTGAATTGTTTGCTTCAATCTCGTTAATTGTAAAAAGTAGAGCTCAGAGTCAATCATTTGATCAAGCTCAACAATGAACAATTCCCTTCCAATCTTGTTGTCAAGCTTGGCTCTGCAGCTTCGTCCTATATGTTTTTCGCGTATAATTGTCGTACGTTATCTATTTTTAATCGCAAGCAATCATTTGCTTCAGAAATTGGTTAATTTTGTTGTGTTTTAGCAGTAAATCGTGCTTTGTTTGTACTACTGAACTGGCTTCCAGCGGACCTGATAGTTAGGCAGATGGCGGGCATGTCTGCGATACGGTTGAGGATGGCAGGGGCATGGTCGGACAGAGTCTACGGACATAGGGCCATCTTTAGGTATTTGGATACAATCCCTGAGGGAATAGATTACTGCACACCCAAACCCTTCCTGGATAGAATGTTCTCCGTGTGCATCTTACCAGAACCGGTAATTGGACCCGGTACTGGATCAAAATCCTCGAAAGAGTTGGGGGCGGCATCTTTATTCCTCTATACGGGGTGAGGGTATCCTTTAAACTGACGGACCACTGCAGTGTCTTACAGGCGGAGGTCTCGGCGATAAAGAGGGATTGTTGATGTACTACGGGGTATATGACAATGATATCCGAATCTGTACGGACAGTCAGGCTGCGATCAGTGCGCTATCCGGTATCTACTCGACATCGCGACTGGTGTGTGAATGCCGGGCATCTCTGAACGAGATGGCGAGACATTCAGACCTAGAAATTATCTGAGTAAGGGGTCACTTGGACACCCAGGGGAACTATGTGGCAGACGGACTTGCGAGGATGGGCTCTCTCCTCAGAAATGAGGAGATTGACCACTCAGTTGGGATGCCACTCTCCTCTTGCAGACTTATGGTCCTGCGGTACATGTTGGGCAGAGCACGGCTACGGTGGGATAATGAACCCATGAGCTCTGTATCGAGGCAAATCTGGCCCCTATATGATCGGGCTTGCTCGGAGTCTATTATAGGGATGTCGCGACTTAGGTTGCGAACTCTTGTGGATGTAATAACTGGACACTGGGTGGCTGGTCAATGACTACTCTAGAGGTTGTCAGGATGAGGAGGAGGAGGAGGAGGAGACTGTCGAGCACTTCCTGTGCCAGTGCCCGAGTCTTTTGGAGATTAGGACTGCTTTAATTGGCAGTCCGTTTCTTGAAGCCTTGTCGGATCTGACGTTGTCTGGCTAGCCGTCGTAACTAACTAACAAACTAGTTTCAACAGGATGGTGCAACTTGCCACGTCTCATCTCATGCCACAATCGATTTATTGCGTCAAACGTTTGATGATGTCGGTTGGCCGCCACGAAACTATGATTGGATTATTTTCTGTGGGGAGTCCTTAACGACAAGGGTTTTGTTGACAAACAAGAGACAATTGAGCATTTGAAGGCCAAAATTCGTGATGCCGTTGCCCAGATACGACCCTATACACAAGAAAAAATTCGCGAAAATTGGACCGATCGAATGGGGTATTGTGAGGCCAGCAACGGAAGCTATATTAATGAAATAATAATTCATTTCTAACCGGATTAATTGTAGTTCACAAAAAAATAAAACAACATTTTAAACCGTTTTTGTTTTATTCCATTTTTAAATTTAAACTTTTTAATGGCCCATCCGATATATTTAGGAGACTGTCGGTAGATACTCGTATATGAAGTCTGCCAGATGTCCATTTTGCAAAGCAAGGCCGCCTCCTTATCTCAAATCGCCTTGGTGTTGCTCAGTTCCTTTTTTTACATAATTGGCTAATAAACGCCTTTTGCTTTTCCCTTATTCCCACAGAATCGATAACCAAACAAAGGAAGAACTTTTTTTGTTTTTGCTAAGGACTGCATAAAATTTTTTAAGAGGATTTTTTTGCCTTTTCTTTGTTCTCTTTATTAAAAGTTAAGAGTGCTATTGTTGTTTTTATTATGGAAAAAAAGTACGCAAAAAACAAAGTCTCGCTTAAATATTGACTAAAGGAGAAAAAATACTGCTACATATTAAATTAAACTAAATTAAATTAAAATCTTCTTAAATTATTTAACTTTTGTGGCTTCTTTTCTAGAATAAACCAAACCCAGGTAAAGGACAAGCAAAAAACAAATTCGCATTTCTTAATGTCAATTTATTTCACAAATTAATTGTGTTGCCAAAATAAATAGTCAAATGTCTGCCTAAATGATATGGTTTGTTATTGAGCGTCGTCATCTTTTCAAGTTAAAATGTTTCGTTTTTATCTTCTAGTTTATTCTATACGCATAGATTATTTTGTAACCATGATATTATCAATAGGCATTATAAGCTTAAGAAAAAAAAAATATATGTACATATGTATTTGTAAGAAAACAAAGATAAATGAGCTTCTCAAGTGTAAAAGAACTTTGACCCATTAACTTTGTATTAATTCTGTCATGTCACACTCTTACAATAGTTTTCTTCAATAAATTGGAAAAATTCTGAAATAAATAAAATAGTTTTGTTAGTTATTATTTCTCTGTAGTAGAGATAAGACCAAGACCGCCTAAGCCAGCCAGAAATGTTCAAAGTTGATGAATTGCAGTCATTCATTACTTCATGCAGATTGTTGTCAAACAAAGATTGAAAAAGGCTACGGTTATGGCATTACCGTAAGTGTCTTCTAATTGGACTTTAAATTACTGACATAACTAAAAACAGTTATTTATATAGAAAACTAGCTAAAGCCCGGCATACTTCTCTACGCCTTTTCTAATTACTACTTTTTCTACATTTAATCGTCTTCTGGCCTCAAGTTTAAAATATTCGCTTTTAACTGTATATAGACTTAAAAAAAAAACATACATACAAACATAGATTCAAAAACACATCCATTTTTACATATACATTCATATTATAGCAAAACAGAACAGAACATGGCTTGAACAAATATCGATAAAGTTCATGCAAAAACAATATGCTTTTAAATATCAGTATTGCCAGATGTAGGAAGAGGGATAATCATTTGAGAAATATTTAAAACATACACAATGATTACATGATTTTACCAAATTGGCAACACTGCTATTGCGTATTAAGAAACTGTGAGATGAGAGAGAGAACTACAAAATAAAAATCGTTACAATCAAAAATCTCTTTGTGTAAACGCAGTGAAATAAAATATTCTTACTCATGGTGTAAATAAAGCAACAGTTTGTTTAGTATTCTGACTTTTATTTAAAATAGGGTTTTAGTCCTGTGTCCTGTAGGTGTCTTGCTGGCTCGTGCTTCAATAAACTCCTATGGATTTAGATATAATAAAAACAGCGATGCTTCTCATGCATCAACTAAAAGGGAGCAAGAGTGATCAAGAGTGGCAAGTAAAGGAGATTGCCAGAAAATCCCTTCGTGAAAAGACTAAAACGTCAAAAACAGCTTCAAGAGCAAGTACTGGCGACAGAGGACATACTCTGGTTTGAAAGAAACTGGCTTGGTTCCTCTGGACATCGTCAACGCTCCTTTGAATCCTGTTAAAATGAAAAGATTCAAGAGGTGATTGTTGATTTGTCTATTGAGCAGAGAAGTAGAAAGGAAGCCACAATTTGTTTAGATAATTTGGATTTGTAACAATGTATCAACCGCTGGAATAGGTTCAACTGCAGTCTTATTGAGAGGAAGTGTTAGGCGAGTTTCAAAGTGGTAAAGGAGAGATGAGTTTGCCAATCCACACATTATTCGCGGCTACTTCCCTTAAAGTGTAGTTTTGATTATTAACCATGTCCCGCGTCCATATAGCAGCGTAATTTTTACATATGCGTTAAAAATTCCTAGCTTTATAAATGAAATATAAATATAGTCGAGAAATCCATCCGATAGATTGTTCAATTATAATTCACAGGGCGTTTGATTGGCCCACATAAATGCGTTGTGCTCGATTGTTCAATGCACTGTAGTCTTCTGTCGATCATTATTACTGCAGTGATTATGTACACCGAGTTAAGAAGTCAAATCTCTTTTTTTTTTTTGAAACTTTGGTAATCACTCACTGTGCCACGTCTCCGTTAAACAAGGATATACATATAATTATAGCAGATACTGCGGGGCTCATTCGTAATATATCTGGTGGAAAACCATTGTCTCCGAGTGTTTTTTTTCTCTTTAGAGATTCGTGGTTTCAGCTACGTTGTGATTGTCCTTTGTTTTGCTAACTAAAAAAAAAAAATACGAATTTGTAGTTCTATATTCGTTAAAAATTCGCCTGCTTAATACCCTTTGTTGTTTATAAAATTATAGTCCGATAATAGGCCGGTTAATGTGACAAGTTTCCGTATGTCGTTTGCGCCAGTAGCATTCTCTGTATCGGTTGTGTTAGCTTGTATGTAGCGTCAGTTATCATTTCTTGCTAATCGTTTTATAGACTTAGTTGCACTGTCGTTCACCGGGTCATTTAACATTTGCTATTTAAGTTGATTGCTTTATTCTATCCCTCCATGTGTTCTCTCTTTTGCATTATCTCTAAGTTTGGCTCCATAGAAGGAGGTATGGCTGGTTGGGGTTATTCCTTAGTAATCTTTTTCTATTACTGGCGCCTACTTCATCATGATGGGTTTCGTTTCTTCTGTCGCCGAGTATTTGTGTTCCGTAAACTCCTTTTCAGTTTTAGCTTAATGGTGGCGCAAGGAGACATGATCGACAAGCAGTCCATGATCGCTATTAATGTCTGCACAAAGTATCACATGGCACATGTATCGGGTTTTTGTTTAAACGTTTATGATTTTTAGTTGGCAACACTGATTTATTTGACAACCTATTTAACAGCTGGTAGTTGCTTTTTGATTACTTTGGCTTGACATTTCATTATGTATAGACTTACACCAGAGCAATGCTTGCAAATTGTTGATTTTTTTTTTTTTTATAAAAATAATGGTTCTGTTTATCAAACTTTGTTTCGCTTTGTTTTGGTTCCTCCATGAAGTTCATTTTTGTTGTATGGAGGCGTAAATAAGCAGAATTATCGCATCTTGAGTGAGGATAATCCACAAGCCTATGCCGAAACCATTACATTCACAGAAAATTAGTGTCTGGTGCGCTGATGATGATGATCAGAATGTTACTACACTGCCAAAACTGGTTTGTAAAAATTGCCGTTCCAGATTGAGCCTTCTAAGCACCAACTATGGCGGCCACATGGTTGAAATCATATTCAAACTTTAATGTCATAAAATTATCCAGCCAACAAAGGCTGCTTCATTGATGTTAAAAATATTGTTACGAAAATTAAAATGCTTAAAAAGAAAATACACCAGGTCTGGGACTGTATTGTGGGATTTTAGTCTATTGGTTTGTGTAAAGGTTGTGAATGTGTTACCCTGGTAATGCCGCACTGATTTCTGTATTTGATGGCATTGCCAATTCGATCATCTTTGGGTGACACAATTTTACATGTTTAAAATTAACTGATATAAAATAGAGGATTTGAGAGCGTTTGAGACTTTTCCGGAACTTTCCAAACTCTAGGCAATTAGGTATATAAGGAGGCTGCTTTACCAACGTCGATATAGTTATCGTTTAGCAGTCATAAAGTCGTGTTTAGGCGTAAATAAAAGTGTTGTATAAGCGAATATTAAGTGCAAGATAAATAAGTTGAAGACTGTATAGTTATAAGTGTATACTGTAAAAGTGAGGAAATAAACGATGTAAAACAACAACAACGTGGTATTTATTTTATTTTGATGCAATTAAGAAGAATTCAAACGTTTTAAGAAGGCTGCGTTTTCTTTGTTTTATTATGATTTAAACTTGTTTAACTGTAAAAAAGTTGTTCGATATATAAGTTTTATTAAGTTTTTGTCACTGCCGTTTGGCCAGGTTCAGGTGTATTTATGTGTTTCTCTGTGTGGAAATATTAAGCCACCAGAATGACCGAATTGAAGGTTAGGCACAGGCTTATAAAAAAAAAATATTCACTAGGAGAGCCCGGTTAAAATGTCAATTTAGCGATTCTTTTAAAACAAACGCGATAGAATTTTGATCTACAACTCACATACATATGTTTGTATGTGTACGTACTTATTCTATAGATATGTACTTCTTTGCTTGATTTAATACAGAATTTTGTTTTTCAGCGAATTTCCCCTTAAAATATTAAACTTATTATTATTTTTGTTTGTTTTTAAAGTAAATTTGTAGTAAATTTTCTTTTTATTCTATAATTAATTTTTCTTTTATTAACTGTACGAAAACTAGTACGAGTAAGATGTTGTTGTTGTTGTTGTTGTATTTATATCCGGATTGCGTGCTAATTACTCATACATTTTTTATTTTTAATGTTTAAAATTGTTTTTAGAAAATAAAATTGAAAAATAAACACACGCCTAAAATTTAATTAATTTCACACTAAATCGAAGCCAAAAATAAAAAAACGAAAAGAAAAAAAGAAATGGTAGCTCATACTCGTACATTGGAAAACATATTTAGACAAAAAAAATCATAAAAATTTAATTTATAAATGGGGGAAAACAATTTTTAAAACTAATCATGCTTAAATGTCTTTGGAAACAAAATGCCAATTTTTTGGACAACTTCTTGGGAGGGTTTAGATTTAAATTTAAGCAAAACTAACATTTTATTTCAAGTACAGTAAGGGACAAAATATTTGCAACTCATATTTAAAATATGTATGTTTTCGTCTTCTGATAATGTTTCAGTTTAATCTTTTTGTTTATGGCCACAGCAACAACTTTTGAATTACTTTTCGTCCAGTTAGCATGGAATTATAATTTCGTAGTGTTTAATTCAGAATTTTTTTTTTTTTTTTTTTGGCCGGACTAAACTATTGCAACTCTTCATTTTTTATATTGAGAAGTAAATAACTGTTAAGTTTTGGCTTATTTTAGGACATACGTAGCTTTTACTTTTGGCTGCAGGAATTTTAAATGAAATATTTATTTATTTTTATTATTTTTCTCCATCACTTCTCTAGGGAACATATTGGTTTTTCACAAAGCATCCATTACTATGTTTCAGTTTCTTTCATCAAATTGATCCACTGTAGCTTCCTCCATAAGATTTTGCGTAGTTGTGAAGATCCTTGCTAATTGGCAAGGTGGTGGCGGGTTTTCCTGATCTTTCCTCTGATGTTTGTCATCATCGCCAGAGGTATGCCGGAAGGTCAGGGGCGCTTTTTCTTGTAGTTTGATGGGATGGAGTTATCTGGAGGGAAGTTGAAGCCTCTTTATTAAACATTCGAATCCAGAATTACATTTTTTTTCGTCATGCCCTCTGCTGGGACTCGAACCTGGGTCATTTATGTTGTTATGCGTGCGCTCTAAGCCCTGCAACACGCCACCTCAATAAAAATGATATAATAGTCCATTTCATCGAAATTTTTATATGCCACCAGATAAATTCGGCATATTTCACTTTCTATCAAATGTAAAGTTCATAAATCATAGATTTCATGGATTTTATCGGGTTTTTAAAAACAAAATCTATTAAAGTAAGATACAAAAGTGTGGTCGACCACGAAAAGCTGACGCAAAAAAACACCCCGTAATAGTGAGATATGCTAAGAGATTCCTTTAATCCTACCTTTGGTAGTACAAAAACTATTTGTAGACGTCTCGTTAACACTCGGTTGCAAACATATCGGCCATCTAAATACATCCTTATATCAAGACGTAAGCAATTGAAACGGCTGTAATTTGCTAAAGAACGTTCTTTTTGATGAAAAATCAAAGTTTAATGTTATCGCTAGTAATGACATAACCCAGGTAAGTAGATGTGTGTGAAGTTAAATACGAAAGTTAAATATGTTTTTCTTAACATAACAAAAACTTGTGTAAGTTAACAGAATATGTGTGAAGATAAAAACGAATATGAAATTTTTCTGTTAAGTTAACAGAGACTTCTATTTTAACATTACTTCCACAACTGTGGATTATAAAATATAATTTTGGATAAAAATAACTAAACAAAGGTAAAGAATTACAGAAATTTTAAACAATATTTCTTAATTCTCATTAGGTCAATTTTTGGTTTACTATAATAGCATTGAATTAAATTGGCTGGACGGTGGGGAGGTGGGGGAAAAAAAGTTAGCTACGGTCAATATATCTCCGATCTGGTACTTTGCAGCCCAAAAAGGAAAACTGGCCCTGAAGCCTTGATACCTTGGCTATAAAGCCCACCAGGTCCGATTCCCCCACAATTGCATCTTAGGTTCGATTTTTCATGAACGACATATATATACGGTAAAAATGAAAAATAAAAGTTAGCTACGGTCTATATATCTCCGATCTGGTACTTTGCAGCCCAAAAAGAAAAACTGGCCCTGAAGCCTTGATACCTTGGCTATAAAGCCCACCAGGTCCGATTCCCCCACAATTGCATCTTAGGTTCGATTTTTCATGAACGACATATATATACGGTAAAAATGAAAAATAAAAGTTAGCTACGGTCTATATATCTCCGATCTGGTACTTTGCAGCCCAAAAAGGAAAACTGGCCCTGAAGCCTTGATACCTTGGCTATAAAGCCCACCAGGTCCGATTCCCCCACAATTGCATCTTAGGTCCGATTTTTCATGAACGACATATATATATACGGTAAAAATGAAAAATAAAAGTTAGCTACGGTCTATATATCTCCGATCTGGTACTTTGCAGCCCAAAAAGGAAAACTGGCCCTGAAGCCTTGATACCTTGGCTATAAAGCCCACCAGGTCCGATTCCCCCACAATTGCATCTTAGGTCCGATTTTTCATGAACGACGTATATATACGGTAAAAATGAAAAATAAAAGTTAGCTACGGTCTATATATCTCCGATCTGGTACTTTGCAGCCCAAAAAGGAAAACTGGCCCTGAAGCCTTGATACCTTGGCTATAAAGCCCACCAGGTCCGATTCCCCCACAATTGCATCTTAGGTCCGATTTTTCATATTTTTTGGTGGACGATTGTTTTAAATGTAATTACCAGCTACAAGAAATAAAATTCATTTGTTATTATTACTGTATCTCTCTAATTATATTTTTTTAATTTTTACAATCATTTACCTTGTTTTGGTTATTTTTATGCCAAATTATGTTTTTATACCAAATTATGTTTTATAATCCACAATTGTGGAACTAATGTTAACATAACAGTCTTTGTGATCTTAACAGAAAAATTTCATATTCGTATTTATCTTCACACATATTCTGTTAACTTACACAAGTTTTTGTTATGTTAAGAAAAACATATTTAACTTTCGTATTTAACTTCACACACATGGTAAGTAGACCCAAATAAAAATGGGTTCAAAAATCTTATTACGTTAAGATGGTAAAACATGGAGGGGGTCATGTCATACTCTAGGGTTTTTTTTTTTTTCTGTCAAAGTTTGGTCCAACTTCATAGTGTTAATGATATATAATAAAGCCCACCGGCTGTTTTTAAATATAATACCCAATAAAACCCGGGTGGGTTTTTTTATTTAAAGGTTTTCATAGTTTATTTACAAGAAAAATAAGTGAAATTTGCGTACTGGAACTACAAATTTATTTGTTCCGTTTTTGAACTTAAAAAGATAATGAAATAATAAATTGATCAAATCACTGCTTACATCTTTTCCCCACCTCTGAGCCAATTTCCAAATCTAGTTACAGAAAAACTTTTTGTGTTTTAAGGCGCTCTCATTTTAACCCCGATTTCGTATTTCTTCAGTGATTCCATGACATGTTAAAAGATAAACTCATACCTCCTTATACCGCCTAAGCAGTTTCTGAAGATGTCGGCTTCCCTTAAACATTTTGTTAAAAAATGGAAAATCCATGGTGTTTTAACCTTAGAAGTAGGTAACTTGCGCTTAAAGCGAATGTGTTTCATATTTCAAACAGGTCGTTGTAGCAAAATGTCATGTAAAGAAAGCCCATATAAAGAGGTGCGAGTATATTTTATTCGTCGCAACAGCCGACAAAGCAATGTTCGGAGAATACGGGGGATGCGGCATTTGATCGTTTCTAATAATTGTTTTAAAACCTACATGTGGTCGGGTGTTGTCATGCAAAACAATAAATTTATCATGTCTGTCTTTATATTCCGGACGTTTTTCTCACCGAGCTTTAGCAATTCATAGTACACAATGCTGCCTTAATCACACCAAGGGTGCAAAGTTGCGCTATAAATACTAAAACAAGGTGATTGTACAAACAAAAGAAAATATTGAACGAAGTTTGGAAACAGTTATAACACCCAATAAAACCAAAAACACCCACCAAAACATCCAATAAAACCCGGTGGGCTGTGTTAAAGAAAAAACCCGGGTTCTTGGCAACCCTGGTATACAAAGACATCCTTAAGCATTTTATGTTGCCGTAAGCTGAGTGAGAAATGATGATATGTTAGTTATTGCAGCAGATTGACGATCCCAAGCACACCTCGAAGTTAATAAAATTTGCTTTGGGCAGCAAAATGTTAATGTAATATAATGACCCCCTCAGTCGCGAGATCGTAATCCGATTAAAAACCTCTGGTCAATTGTAAAACAGAGGGTAAAAATGCCTATGAATAACTTAAACAGAGATAAGATGCACGGTATGGCATACCACTGGATGCAATCAATCATTTAAACGAGTCCATCACAATACGATGTCAGGCTATTATTCAAAATAAAGGTATTGCTACGAAATACTGAAATAAAACGGATTTAAACAGATGATTTGGTTTGGTTGCAAATGTTTTGTCTTGCAGAAGTTTCGCCTCTGTTAAGTTGAAGTTGCAGTAAACTCAAAATGTTAAGGAAATTAAAATAATTCTAATTTGATAAAGCTTATGAGGTTCATATTATGTAATAAATAAAAATATCTTTTTACAAACCCATATTTTTTTCAAAAAGTATTGGAAAGAGTCTGTGCCAGTTGCATATATTTTGCCCGATACTGTAGTAGTAGTATTAGTAGTTATTGTTTATTTGTAGCCCTTTTTACCCCAATTGGCACAAAGCACAGCAATTCAATTTCTATTATCGAACTCATTTAAACGAAAACGTTTAAAATTAAAATGTTTTTCTGATTAACGATTAAAATTAATATTATTTTGGCACGATTGCATTTTTTTAAGCGAAAATAAGACGATAATGAAGTCGATAACGTTGGCTATAATGGTTCTACTTCACATAAGTGTGCGTTTTATGTTGTTATACAAACATATATACAATGTACTTAGTAAGGACATAAATATTGGCAAACATATTCTAGGCTATTAAATTTAAATTAGTTTTTTTCGCACCAAATTTGTTTTTTTATACATTAATAGTCTATTTACCCGATATAACCCACAGCTGCCATATGGTAATGCAAAACATGCCGTTACATATGCACGCTTAAATCCATAACAACGTAATAAAATGAGAAAAGAAAAACATTATTTGATGCCAAACAATCGTGGCTTTCCAAAAATATAAAGCTTGTTATTCTGAGTTCAATTAGCGAAGTTATCGCATATCTTATTGAGGGGACGAACAAATAAAGGTTAAAAAATGCAGTTTTTCGATATAGCACGTCAGTCAATTTTAATAATAATTTCACTAATTGCCAGTTAATTAAATCAAATATGAAATGCTTACGTCTAAAAAGCCTGTCCAAAAATATATTCACTTACATAAAAAAATGTACTCTAGACGATCCATAGTTGCCAAACGAGATCGCTAATTATTCGCGTTTCTCACAAAAGTCTAACAATGCATTAAACAAAGATTTATCTTTCGTGTTCGGGAAGACGAAATATATGTGTACGTATATATCTTTTCAACAAAATATAACTCAAAAAAAGTTCCGGGCATTACCGAGTAAGTGGGTTAAAAAACCCGGTCTTGAAAAGCTGTCAGCTGTTAAATATCTGTTATCTGAAGCAGTGATGAGAAATGGAATTTTCGTTCGGTATCAAAGACAATTTTTGAGAGTAATAAACATAATAGCAAACAAGCATTTTATTCTTAACTAAACATAGGTAAGGTTAGGTTAACCTAAAAGCTACCATCGGCTCACTGGGATCCACATTGTAGGACTCGTTTTGTTAGCATACGTCCATTACCGCAATATGGTCCTGTCTGGCAGTAGTTAGCCATTCAATAGCCAGGATTTTGTCGAGGTCGTACGTTAGAAGGTTTTCCTTATCCTCAAAACAAGCACAGAAAACCTCAAATTTTCGAATTCTAAGCAGTGCCAAAGAAGGTGTTTCATAGTCTCCTAAGAGATCATTATATGGGATTCCCATACATGTCTGCTAACAGCTTAATGGTCAGTAATACAAGTTACGCACATGTTGTCTAGGCAACCTCAACAGCGGTAATCTAAATGTGGTTAGACCGTTCTGGTCTAATAGCAGGTGGATTAATTCCTCATCGTTCGTTCGCCAATTGATTGAATTTCCGTGACACCAGCCCCCCTATGGTACCCAAGAGGAGCATCAATGTTTCTGGTTAATCCATTCGAATTTAAAATTGTACCTGCTTGCCCAAAGGTAACCGTCGAACGTCTAGCTATGTTATCCAGATGCACGGGTATTCTTATATAAATGCGCTGATATTCCTATGAATATCGCATAATATCTGGCAAAGCAATATCTGGCGTCAAAAGCGTGCCCTCAGGGTAGAGAATTTTCTCCATTGCTATGGACGGTAGTAGATGATGACTTGCTCACCATGTTGGCTCATAGGGGTGTTAGTGTAATTGGTTACGCTGACTGCGTTATAACAGTCCGTGGGAAATATGAGAGTACGTTGTGTGATCTCATGAGGATGACCCTGGGCGAGCTATCAAATTGGTGCAAGCAAGAAGGGCTCTTACTGTAAATTCCTTAAAAACAGTTGTTGTACCTTTTACAAGGAGATACAAGTCATCATTTGACTTTATTTCTTTTGTAGATACCACCATCAACTTTTTGAGGGAAGTAATGTGGGATAGGACTCACTTGGACGGCGATAGCTTTGTGGAGGCTGAAAAAACTACCACCATGAACAAATTAGGCAGAGTACAGAGACTCGCCTGTCTCGGTATAACTGGGTCAATGAGAACAGTCCAACAAAGGCCTTGGGGACCTTGATAGGTTTAACACCGCTTCACATCTAATAGTGAGGATGACGACATATTCGGAAACAAAAATTTTAGTCCTGGATGTCATTTCTTTGAATCTATATTTTGGCAGATGATTCAGAATTGAATTCCCGCACCTGGATTGTTGATCTAATGGAGTCTTAGTTCGGAGTAAGTTTGATCTCAACTAGTATAACGATGGCATCAAAATGTGTCGGTGCTTGTGTTCATGTAACCAAACGAGACTTACCAAACCAACTGGGGAGATCGCTGAATATCTTCCAGGCTGAGATCATGCGCACTCATCCTGGACAGTGGGCTCAAGGATAAGACCATTAATAAATTCTCTGACAGCCAAGCTGTCTTAAGGGCACTTATCTCGAATAGTATGAAATCTAGATCGGTCAAATATTGCTATTGTTTTGGGTATCTGGATGCTGTAAGATAGATGGTAATGAAACAGTGATTGTATTGGCTAGAAAAGGTACCATGACACCCTATATCGGTCTGGAACCTTGCTCTACATCACCACTTGCTACCATCCTCAACCTAATCAAAAATTAGGAAATTGCCAGTTGCTTAAAACACTGGAATGCTCAAAAGAGACTTCGCCACTCTAGGACGGCGATCTGGGCGTCGTTCTGAAGTTCTCAAGTATGGCAGACGGACTTAAAACTTCTAACGGAGTTTCTTACAGGCAGTTGTGAACTAAGAGCGGTCACAGATGTTGGTGTTTCTAGACTGTGCTCACAGGCATTAGGCATTCACAAATTGTGTGAATGTAAGTTTCTTGATAGGTTTAGATGGAAATGTTTAGGTGAACATTGGGCCTCAATGGGTGACAAAACCACCATTATAGTTTCAAATCTGGCGATGTTTATTTGGAAGACAGCAGATCTGCTGAACAAACTATAGACCAGAAAGGACGTCATAAATCCCATGGGCCGCAGTGTCCTAATATAGTGCCTGGTCAGAGTGATGATAACAATATATCTCTCCAGTTATCACAGGAAACATCTTTGGGAGTTTAATTGTGGCCCTTTTCGTCCATGCAGCTGGTAGGTGTAATGTCCACTATTCACTTCTTTCGTATATGCGGAGAAATGAATAAATTTATAAAGTGGCTTCAACTTCCCTCCAGGCAACTCCATCGAAAAAATAAAAAAGAAATCCCCTGACCTAATCGCATACCTCTGCCGATGATAACAAACATCAGACGAAAACACGCTACCTACTGGGAAAAAATTACAATGCTGAAGTAAAGATCACCACCAATTAGCAAGGATCTTCACCACTACGCAAAATCATATGGAGGAAGCTACAGTGGATTAATCATCTGCTTCGCTTAAAAGATCAAATTGATTAAAGAAACTGAAACAAAGCAATGGATGCTTTGTAGAAAGCCAATATGCTCCCTAGAGGAGTGACGGAGAAAAAAAAAATAGTAAGGAATGTGTGAAAAAATGCTTGAGTTTTGTTTGTCAGATCGTCATAAATAAGCGACAGACAAAATGGCAACTCTTTTCCTTTGCATTCTTTATATGTTTTGTGCTCAAATAATGAAATTGGAAGTGGGGTACATAAAATTTGGTCAAGCGCGTATGGCAACAATGTTTCTGCTGATTTTTATTTGCATTTTTATTGTTGCTTTTGCTTTAATTTTTATGGTTGCGGCGTTGGTGTTGTGGCTGCCATTTCTTAAATACATTTATTCATATGTAGTTGTTGTGTTTGGTTGTGGTTGACGCTGTATTTGGCGGTCTTTTTTTGTTTATTTATTTCTCATTTACTATTGTTGTTGTTTCTGTATTTTTTTCGTTTTCTTATGGACAACTTTTCGTGACTTTATGCCAAAAAATGATTTCATTTGTTCTGCATTCAAATGCTTTATAATTGAGTTTGAATTCACAGCAAAAAAAAAAAAAAGAAAAAACCACAAACAGAAACAGAAAAACTACTAAAGTGGCATAACATTTATGGGGAAATGCAGATTGAAAACAGAAAATGAAACTTTTTCACAGTTTTTTTTTTTGCAAAACACATTCAAATTTCACTTTATTTTCGATTTGATTGGTTTTTAGGAGCAGAAAGAGAGGGAGGGGGTGTTTCACTAAGCAAATCCATGCTATTAATTGCAAGAAAAAAACGAGTAAATTTGTTAAACAACAAAATATGGAAAAAATTATTAAAAAAGAAAAACAAAAATTAAAAGATTTGCTGTTATTCATTATTATGAGTGAGTGTTGCTTTCGAATACTTCCGCATTTACGAAGCGAATCAGCATATCATATGTAGAGTTATACATAGATATTCAGATATGCTTTTATTTTGGTATCGCACGTCGTTGTTACACATCTTTACACAACGACAGCGATGACGATGGCAGCAACTGGATAAAATCGACTGCTACACTACTGCCGCCACTGCAGTCATTCATTTCATTTTTTTTTTTTTTTTCGATAAAAGAAATGAGTTTAATAAAGTCAAATATGTGATATAAAGGGTCCGCCATCTAAAGTTTTTTTTTAACTAGCGCTTATTTCGTGAATGGTAACACTTGCTAGCTCATGTCTGATTTGACAGATAATTAGTTTTATCCTTCCGCTGAACGAATATGGTTGTGTATACGCTTGCACAACTTCGTTAAGTGGGCCTGCGATCGACTTACAGAAGATGACGCTCATTTTGATCTTGGCGGGTACACAAGCAAAATTGTCGCATTTGGGGCATAGAAAACCCGCACGCATACATTGAAAAGCCGATACACCCAAGACGAGTCACTGCTTGGTGCGGATTTTGGTCCAGAGGCCTAATTGGGCCATTTTTCTTCGAAAATGAGCAAGGAGTGGCCGTTACAGTCAATGGCGATCGTTATCGGGCCATGTTGAACGAATTCACAAAAATTGAATAGGAGGATATTAGCAACATTTGGTTTCAACAAGACGGCGCTACGTGCCACACAGCCGAAGCTACACTCGATGTTTTGCACCCTGTTTTTGGAAGATCGCATTATCAGCCGCAGAGCTGATGTCATTTGGCCACCTCGGAGCTGCGATTTGACACCGTTGGACTATTATTTGTGGGGTGTCGACAAAGATAAGTGTTACGCCAACAAGCCAGATACAATTGACGCTTTAAAGAACAGTAAGCTTTAACGTGAAGCCATTGGTGAAATACAGCTGCTCACAATCGATAATGCGCTTAAAAATTGGACCGATCGTGTAGGCTGCTACTACTGCATGGCCAGCCGAGGCAGCCATTTGAATGAAATTATTTTCCATTATTAACCGGAAGGATTGTACTTTCAAATAAAAAAAAGAAATTTGAGAAAATATTCAGTAGTTTTGTTTTATAGCACTTTCAAAAAAAAGTTTATTTGGCGGACCCTTTAGAAAATATTTAAATATGTACATTCATAGGTACCTAGTTTGTATGTAATATATGTAATTTATTTGTTCAATGTCTGGTAAAACTCACAAGTTTGGTAATAAATTGAATTGAAATGTTTTTTTTTTCTCAATGAAATTAATAAACATTTCGATTATCGTTTATAATATCGATAATAATAGTTTTTGTTAAACCAAACTTAAAAGATTTTAGACATTTAGAATCATAAAATTAAAATAAAACACAGCTTCCTAATTCGCTTATACCGTGTCGTTGAATTAGGACATCCGCGCATTAAAAGTTGTTGCGTTTGTTAATTATTTCGACAGAAATATACAGGCAGCGTCAAAGAAGTGTACACCCTCATTCTCTCGAGTTAAGTTTTTATTTTAGTCTTTTAAAAAATGCGTTAAAGTTAAACATTTTATATTTTTTAATACCATATTTAAGGCTTTACAAAATCCATCAAAAAACAATAACAAAATTCTTACAACGACTTAAGTTATACAACAAAAAAAGAAGGGACTCCATTTTTTTCGCGTCAAAAAAAAGTGTACACGAAAAACAACTATCCCAAAAAAAGAATGAAGCAGAAATACCTGGAAAGTGATAACGTTTTATAAAGATGCTGTCGAGTACAATAAGAATCTGCTTTTAAAATTTCCAATTTACCTCAAAAATCCTGAGTTACGGTCGAAAAACCCGCAATACGTACGTTCAAACGCTTATGTATAAGCTAACATCTTAGCTAAATCGGTTAACAATTTTAAAATGTTTAGAAGATATGAAAAGATGAAGAAGAGACTTAAGTAAACTTGTGGCATCTGTGTACATTGCTTAAGCAAACGCATTTATTCCAAATGGTGTCAAGTTTAGAGTTGTGTTTGAACGCTGTTTTATATAAAAACCGTACTATTTATGAATTCACTAGAGATCTACATGTAATTGCGAATACAATGATACTTGGTTTTTTAAAATCCGATGGAAATTTAGTAATAATATATGATATGTAATAATAGCGCTAGTCCGATTCCAGTTTTTATAACGAATGTTCAAGCATTCACTAAGCCGATTGAAAGGGCAAATTTTTTGGCTGAATTATTTGCGATTATTCAACCATTGCCCGATTATATGTGACTATGATTGGTATATTCTCTCGATATAAACAAGGCTTCTGGTCCAGATGCCGTTCTAGCACTGGCCCTAAATTAATGCTTTTCGACGCTTGTGAGTTCATTAGCTAATATTTTTAATGTTTTATATTGTTCCAGTATATTTGAATCTTGCTAGAAGGCTGTTACTCTGCAAACAGTCGCCCCAAAGTAGTTTGCTCGGCTCTGCCTAAATTTACGGGGAGAATGTAATTAATTATCACCTTGTAAAGTATTTGGAGTTCAACGAACGTCACAACGACTTCTGCAAAGGCCGTTCAGCTGGTGACCTGCTAGCGTTGCTCTCCAAAACTTGTAGTAAATGCACTCATGGATTTGCGTGACCAAGGTTGTGAAGTTGAATATTTCCAAGGCCTTTGATTGAATTTGGCGCAGCGTTCATATCAAAACTATGATGTCGGTAGTCGTTTCTCTCGATTTATATATTAGAGATCGCTCTATAAAAATGGTTATCGGTGGGATTTTACGTGGTGTAGTGGTTAGAGCGCACGGATAACAACACAAACGTTCCGGGTTCGATCCCCAGCCGAGGACATGACGAAGAAATATTTAATTGTGGTTTTCGCCCAATTCAATTACAAAAATCGCCAATCATCTTTTTTTACACTTTGACAGTAAAAGGGTGTGAAGTTAGCTTCGTAAGTTAAATTCTTTTTTTTAACATTTTAGTAATTTTAACAGTCACTGTTATTTAACATGAAAAAGTGTGAAGTTAGCTTCGTAAGTTAAATTCTTTTTTCAATAACAGTAGAAATAAAAGAATTTAACATTGCAAAAAAGAATTTAACTTTACAAAGCCACATTTTTTTAGGTGTTATATTTTAATTTGAAAGATAATTAAAAAACATTAAAATCTAAAAAAGTAATGTGAATGAAAAAACTCTAAAATATTTACTAAAGAAAATGTAAAATATTTATTGTTATTGTACAATTTGTAGTTTTATAAAAGCATACAGTAATATAAAATAAATTTATTTGGCCATAGACACATTAACTATTCGAAAAATCGGGTAAAAGATAAAATTCTGGGGGAATCGGACCTATTTGGGTGGAAAGGTATTCCATCAAGGAATTCACGAGTTTTTACCCCATGACCCAAAAGTCCTTGTGGACCGAGATATACCCCGTTGAAAAAGGCCGATTTTTCTAATATCTTATGTGTCTATGGCCAAAAATGGCCTTTTTCAACGGGGTATATCTCGGTCCACAAGGACTTTTGGGTCATGGGGCTATCTTCACACCCTTTGACAGTAATATTTATATCTAAAAAACAATTTTGTTTTAATTTTGAAAATAAATAAAAAATAAATTGTTCCAAATTGTTAAATTTCACCATAAGTGGAAAACAAATTTTGCTATAAAATATATTTTGTTAATTTTATTAAGCAAAAATACTGTCCTATAATATAGTTTATAGTTTACTAAAAATTAGAAAACTAAAAAAAAAATATTTTTTTGTGGTTGTGTGGTCATATAAAATTCATTTTGGGTATGGATATGTAGTCTCATTATTGTTATACATCTAAAACGCTATATAATTTATCTTCGATACATTTCCCACTATGCGACAAAAAGAACAAACTTGATATACCTGGAAAGTTATACTATTTTTCTAATAAACGCTACGAGTACAATAAGTCAGTTTTTGAAATTTTCGGAATACCTTTAAAAAAAAAAAATGGTTTTTCGTTGCCCCATACACTTATAATAACTTACCTGAATACTACACGATTACAAGCTTTTAATCGGCTCACTATATGGATACACCCGAACGAAAATATTTAACAGAGCATAACAAATAAACAACAGTTTCATTGAGTTGTGTGATAGCATTTGATGAAAGCAGACAATTGTCGTTTTAAGTATTAAAATGGTTTTTTTTTTTTGCTTACTTTGTTGATTTTTTATTCAAAGCACACTGTAAAAATTTAGTACTACAAATACGGTTTTCGTTCTGGCCACCCTTGCTGCATAGCCCTGAGGAATGTATGTGAATTTCTCAAGATTTTTTTTTCTATATTTTTCAAGTTTAGAGCTTTTTCGTACCATCTATGAACTTATTTCATTGCCAGTTGCCGAAAATGTAAACTGGAACCTAAAAAGTTTCATATAGGCAACTAAAAATTTCTCGTTACCGAGAACACAACTGAAGTTCGGCTGCCATCTATAATCGACACATTAAAATACACCATGTTCACGAGTTTCATACATAAAAAATACCAAAATTACAATTTCGTATTTCGTTCGTTTTTTTTTTTTTTTTTAATCAAAAATAGCTAATCGCCATATCGCCAAATCGAAAATTAGGATGCCAAATAACTTAAAATCGCACAATATTAAAGTACTTGATTGGCCAGCACGTTCCTCCGATTTAAACCCAATGGAAAATTTGTGAGGACTGCTTGTGCGTAATGTTTATGCAGACAACAAACAGTTTTTTCGCCATTCCACGCATACTCAATCCCTGCTGGTGACCAAGGGTTCCCTCGACCCATAAAGCGCAGATATTATTTAAATTATAAATTATTAAAAAAAAAACAATTGTGATACCTTCTGATTAGATAAATATTAAGGTGACCTTATCATTCTGAAGCATACCTTATGCTAATCCTTTAAGTATTTTTCTAAATTTAACGTCTTAACGTCGTATTTTTATATATATGACAACTTTGTACGCCTCGATCGAAAAAGATATGCACACTTGAGTAAAAATAACTTTTTCTCACTTTCTATAATTAACTATCATTTGTTATTATTTGTACCATGAAGAATGATGACCAACTGTATTCATTGAAACGGTCCTACAGTTTGGGAAGTTTTTCACAGCTTAATTATAATCAGTTGCTAGCAGTGTTGTCACAGCTTTCAAGTTTTTCCAACCAAATTTCTATGAAAAAGTAATCAAATTGGATAAAAAATAACCAGAATTTTTAATCCTGACCATATAATGTACAATTCAATTTGATTTTCGATATCTCATTTTTAGTCACTGATTCAATACAATTCCGGACACTTTATCAGTCTATAAGTTCAAAATATGGATGGATTTTTACCGAAACTTGCACGATAGCAAATAAGGCATATGGACCGTTGCTACCGTTCCTATTTACATAATCTCCCCTCACTTGGAGTTACTCTCTAATAAAGATAAAGTTAGATTCTAACTAAAACTAATCACTTTTTACTAAATTTGTCCATATAAATTGTTTTTATTTTATTTTTCCGAAAAATTAAGGTGCAATCAAGAAAATTTCAAAAATAGCGAAGAAATAAAGTACATTTTTGTTAAGTGTCTGAATTTTGAAATTTAATGTCTAGAAGGTCTACTATTTTTTAATAAATCTGTTTATACTTCTTTATAATCTAAAGAGAAAACAAATTATTCCTCCAACCATTTAACGTAAAAAAATTTTTTGTATTACTTTGCGGAAAAAGTAAGCAAAATAGAAAAAAAGTACACATCTACACATCGAAGACAAAAATAACCACTTTTGGTTAGAAATAATCAAAACCGGCAACGCTGGTCGCTAGCAATATTGTGACATGATACCGCTGTGGGTTTTTTGGGTTTTATAAATGCTTCCTATTTTCATTCAAGTTGATAATACTCTTGATAGGCTCAAGGTGGCATTGTGTACTATGAGCTATTAAAATTCCGTGATCGGATCTTCAAGACAGACATGATTAAGTTATTCTTTTGCATGGTACGTCGAAAAAGTTCCAAAACAGTTTTTAGAAACGATCAAATGACCCATCCACCGTAATCTCCGGACATTGTTTCGTCTGACTATTGGCAGCTGCAATCGATACAATACATTCATACCTCTTTATAAGTCATTTCGCTATAACGGCCTGCTTAAATTATTGAGCACATTCGCTTTACAGCTTAAATTAATTCTCTATAGGGCTAAAAAACCGTTGATTCAGTGTTTTTAAGGAAAAGTATAAGGGAAACAAACGCAACACATATTTATCTCGTTTTATAGCATTTAGACTTACAGTCTACATTTTTAAAACCTATCCAGGCCGTATAAAGAGGTATAATTTTATCTTCTAGCATTTCACCGAATCACTTCCTTTGAAGAAATATAAAAGAGGCTTCATATTCTTTAAAATTCTTTAAAATTTTTAAAGACGTGAAGTTTTTTTGACACGCGATTTGGAAATTGGCTCAGAGGTGGCAAAAAGAGGTAAGCAGTGATTTGATATACTGGTTATTTCATTATATCTTTTGAGCTAAAAACGAACCCAATAAATTTGTAGACCAAATATGCAAATTATACTTATTTTTGTTATAAATAAAGTACGAAAACCTTTAAATAAAAAACTCACCAGGGTTTTTTTTTAATATATTATCCAATAAAACCTGGGTGGGTTCAACCCTGCCTGAAATTGAACCGAGTATTTCTTGGTTGGTAGGCGGGTGTCTTACATAACATACCACAGTGGCACACACTATTAAATACGTGGTGCATGCATTTATGTTTCTACAGATGTGCTCTGAAGTGTGAAAATATTTGGACAAGCCTTGGCAAAGGGTTCTTCGACACCAGAAATTATTAACCACCGTGAATATGTCCATAAGGTTGACGTTATTGTGCAGCAGGGTAAACTTGCTTCTATACCGAGTAGTCTGTAGGCGCTAGCAAATAAAATTCTTACAAAATACGCTGTAGAAAATGAATTACTGGATGAAATATTGGGATGTAGCGTTGTCAAGGAAGAAATGTTTGTTGAAGGCCTAAAAAAGCCGAATGTTGTTCTACCATACTTACTTGCCAGAAACTACAACATGGGACAAAAATTTTTGGTAATGTAACAAGAACTGAGAAGAATTTTATTTTAATAAAAGAACCGGCTAACCGCTTATATGATAAATTTCTAACCGAAAACCGGTTTTTTATAAAAGTGTTATTTTTCGAATTATTTGAAAAACGGTTTTTGAAAAAAGTCGAACAATCGACGTTAAGTGGTTGTTACTGTTATTATCAGTGTCGTCAATTGCTAACAAACTTTTGCTTGCAAAGCATAATCTGTGCTTAATTGTTTTTAATTTATCTTCTTTATTTTATCCTATTATGCAATTGCACATACAAACATACTACGTATGCATGCATTCATGCACGGGTGTGTGTATATCTGTGCATTTCATTCCATTGCATGTTTCTTTAAAACTTTGATTTATTGTGTAAATTTACTGTTTATTACTGTAATTTAAAATATTAATAAGTATTGTATAAAACATACTCTTTTTGTTTTCTTATGTTTTATAAGACTTTTTTAAATATTTAACATTGAACACAAAAAAAATTTAAAAAAAAATCAAATCGCGTGTCAAATTGCTCTTGGCGTTTTGTTTGTGTCTTTTTCTTTATTTTTATGGCAATTTTTTTATAACCATGTAAATATGTAAACAAAAGTGTGCTTGTAAGTGTGCGCATATAAACAATTAAATGGTATTCTGATGGCAAAATATAAACATGAAAGAGAAGAGTAAAAAAGAAAAACAATAAAAAAATAGATCGACCTCTACTCTAATTTGTGGTTGTCTGCTGTTAAACGTTGAATTTTTCCAAAAAATATAAAATTGGTTTTTATGTTGTTGTTGTTATGAAAGTCAACACAATTAAAAATCATATACAACTCATATGAAACTAAAAAAAAACTCATGTGCAAACTTTGATATACCCTGCCCTTATACGACACAGTAAATGGAAAATTGATTTTGTAAGGGTTACCTTGGTTTTTTAACTTCATGCTACTTTTCTCAAAGTTGCCATAGTTTGAACGTTAGAGGATTGTTTACTGCAGTGGTCGGCACAAAGAGATTTCATGAAAGTAGCATTATTACGCTTTTGTAGTCCCTCTTAAGTGCACCAACTAACTGGTTTAATGTGCTGTGTTTGTTTCATTTGTAATGAGTGAGTTAAAAATTTATATAATAGGCCTATTTGTTATTATTACTCTCAACAGCAGGGTAACCAAAAGATTTTTTGTGTCCGAGTCATGTGATCAAACCCACACAATTATCAGTGCATACCTTTACGCAGATAATGACTAGTTAATCATAATAGTCCGCTCTCAGTCAATTGATTTTCTTAGAAAAGGAGAGGCCAAAGGCATAGACAAATAAGTTACTGTATGATCTCTAGTCTCTAAATGAAAAATAGACTTTAGTTGACAACATGTAATCGGTTGCACAAAATGTGCCTTGTGGTTTCATTCTCCACCAGACAAAGCTGATACTTCGTTTGGGCTAGGAGACTTAAGCTTGGCTGTCCATCTATTCAGAACCACAATCCCTGCAAAAATCATGCCTCCTCCCAATTAGGCAATGACCCGTAAGGACCGTAATGGTATTGGTGTGAACGATGTTTAGTTGCAACAGGATTGCGCAACTTGCCTCGCATCTCACAATCGATTTATTGCGTCAAACGTTTGATGGCCGTTTAATGAGCCGAAATGGTGATGTCAGTTGGCCACCAAGAAGCTGCTATTTGACACCGTTGGACTATTTTCTGAGGCGCCGTTAAAGACAAGAGTTATGCCGACAAACCAGAGACAATTGAGCATTTGAAGGCCAACATTCGTGATGCCATTGCCGGTCGAATCTCGGCAATGCACTCAAAAATTTTTCTAAAATTGATCCAATCGAATGGGCTACTGTAACTTCAGCCGCGGCAGCCATATGAATGAACTAATATTTCATATTTACCCGGGACAATTGTACTTCACAACAACAATATAAATTTGGCAAAATTTAAAACCGTTTTTGTTTTATTGCATTTTGAAATTGAAACTTTTAAATGACCCACCCGAATAAGTCAGAACCCGGTTCATAATGTCAGATACCACTACTACGAACTTGCCTGTAACCATCATCGCAAGATCATCAGTAAACTCTAACGTCCCAAAACCTAGCCTCTGCAAATTAGTAAGAAGATCGTCAATTGCTAATCATTTCATCCTGTGCCCGGTTTTTAAAAAAGTTCAATAATTACCTTGTGCAATAGGAAATTCTTAGCTTCATTTGGAGGAATTATACTCTACGTGAATGCTAGACGAAACAGTGAATAAACTAGTGCTTAATGGAAAGTATAGAATCTGCATAGATACAACAGTCTTTAAAAAATCATTCCGTTGTAATCCTGATATAAATATTAATCGTAAACACAAAGTTTTATCATATTTACCGCATATTTTCTTCCATATGATTGTTTAACGAAAAACACTTGTAAGTCTCTCGGTGTATAGTATTTTTCAATTTTATTTAAAAATTAAAATTTCTAATGATCACATACTCATTCAAATTACGCCATTCACTTTTTCTCCATATGTTAGTGGTCTATAGTCAGTCGTCTGTATGTATAATCATTCAAGTTCATCTTTATTATCAACATTAATTGACAATTGCCGTTACAAATTCACATGCATACACACGCATACAGACACACCTACTTACATCAGTCATCATCCGTATTTGCAAAATAATAGAGAAAAAAATTCCCAAATGATGTAACTTTTTATATGAAGATGAGACTTTAGCTCTCACAGAAAACAGATTGCAAATACGTGTGTATGTGTGAGTGTTGATTAATCATGCAGTTTACCAAAATAACAACAAAAATGGAATGAAATTAATAAAAATTTATAACAAACGTACACATACAATTACATACAATGTAATACAGAGCCCTTGTTTTTAATTTCCTTTGTTTTTCATTTTCTCGCTGTCTCACTCTATTATCGCCATTCATACATGTATCAACTTGCAGACGATAACAGAGCAAGAAACGTTAATCCAGACTCCCTAATGTCTGTTTACGTTATGTCTTGTTAATATGTACACAAAATGAATAATAAAATATGTGCATATGTATGTATGTAATTATGTATGCGTACATATATGTACATATGTGATATAATAAATAACGGCCAATACAGTGCAGGCTGTTAATGCGAAACTATAAGCGTAGTAGAAAAACAAAACAACAATAATATTTAAAGAGAGCTTTTATTTTTAGTTCGAGTAGTATGAGAGAAAAGAAAGTCAATTTACTTTTAAGCAATTTTTAATTTCTTATAATTTAATACGGGTAAATAGCTAGTAATTATATTTTTCTCTATTATTTTTAATTTTATACATATTAAGTAGTATGTACGAGTACGAGTACTCATGTATATTGCATAACTTTTCCTTTATAAAGGTTTTCCGTAACTAATAAGAAGAAAAAAATGACTGCTTTATTATTATTTTTAAGTGCAGTAAGTGTTGCCATATTGAATATTGTAAGTTTGGGTAGGTTAGCAACCTTTAGCAACATTGTAGAATCTGCTATTCAACGATATACAGTCTTCAAACAAACACACATTAATTTATATATGTAATATATGTATGTAAATACAGATATAACTTTTACCAGGTATGCTGTGGGCAATAACCGCTTTTTGGCTGATGTGGATATATAACGAACTATAATCAATTTTCATTTGTTATAAAAAAAATAAAGTATCACTTTATTCACAACTTAACGTACTACTTTAATACGTCATTTTCTAATGGATTTCTAAACCGAAAGTGTAATTTTATTAATAACTTAATATAATTCCTTAATTAATTCATCAATAGTACGGTTCCTTTATAAAATAGTGCGCAAAAACGCATCTAAACTTGAAAAAAGTAAAAAAAAAATTGATGAAAAAATGTGTGCGCTTGATTCTTCAAGGCTACTTAAACGACATATATATCATTTAAAAGGTCTGTTTCTCTCCTTTCCAAATCCGAAAAGAAACTTAAAGCGGCTAATATCCAGCTAAGTTATTAGCTAGTAAGTGCATGAAGGGTAAACCAAAAAGCCGGTTTTTTACCCATAACTCGAGATTTTGAAGGTGTTCTGCTCTGCAGCGCCTATCACAGAAATAGTATTTTTGTTGCACCGTGTTATAATTTTTTCCATTTCGTAGCAATTTGTTTAGTAAAGTTTACTTAAATATTACGATGGCAATACTGTTTCCACAAACTAAACTGAGTCAATTTGTAAAATATTTTGTTTTTGTTGCTTTTGTTGCTCTCCTTCCTAAAGTTTGGCTGGCTATTCCCTTCAATAGCTCTTCTGTCTGCTTGACTTATACATACACATATTCGTCCGTTAATATTTTCGTCTTAAAGTGCTGATAGACAAGTAAGCATGCTTGACCAGCATTTTCTTTGTGTGTGTTAAAAGATAACAAATTATCACACACACAACTTACGCTTGCAACCACAAACCAAATGTTGGTTAAGAATGTTTGCCCGTCCATCAGCTTTTTTATAGGTACAGTGTTTGTGTTTTGGTACTTTGTAGCCTCCCTACTCAACTTTGTGTAGTATTCATAGACAAAAATGTTAAATGAACCCATAAAAAAAAATTCTGCATGCATTTGTGTAATAAATAAACAGAGAGAACAAAGCATTAAAAAAAGTATTTGATTGTTGCTGCTGCTGCTGCCGCCGCTGTTTATCGGCTAAAGTCGACCTAAACAATATCCTCTCTCTTAATTATAACAAATTTTACGACGAAAGGTTAAATGATAATTAAATTTATTTCTGCAATTATACATATTTTCAATGTTATTTTGTGTAAGAAGAAGAATTTTTTCGAAATGTCATAAAAAAGTGTGGAAGGTAGGGTACAATACAATAAATAATGCAACAATATAAAGTACTTTAGGAAAAAAAAATAATAAAAATAACTGGACTTTTTTTTTTTGCTATAATGAACTAAAATGAGAATGAAAGTTTGCAGTCTATATCAAGTGTGACCAAAAAGAGTAATGAATTTGTGTAGTAGTGTTAGTGAATATTTGCTGTGTGCATTGAAGAGAACAAATAAAAAGGTAAACAACAACACAACACTCGCTTTCCTCAACATCTATCACACAACTGAATGAAGTTATTGCTTATTTGTTATTATCTATTTATTACACTGCTCAACACGGGTTATATTTCCTTTAATTTTTTTGTGTTATTGGGTATTTCTATGGCTCTGACTATGAAAAAAATACTGGAAAATTGCTAATAGCTTTTTATTATTAGGTATGCAGTTTGATAAATTTGGCAAAAAACTACAAAAAGTTAATGCAAAATTTCTACCGAACACCATCAAATGATCTTTTATAAGATTTCCTTGAATGAATGGATTTAGGTAGATCTCGTTGCAAACTCCAGCGTTAGTCTACCAGCATAAGTGAGTCCCACCTTCCCTGATAACGCTCTTGTATTGTCCGCGGATCCTGCTGAAATCTTTCCTGCTCGTCGTTAAATTATCCAGGTTTTTTGGAAATTGGTCTAAATGCGATTTATTATTTCATCATCTTTTTGATTTCAAAAACGCAACAAATATGTAATTCAAATACGTAAATTGCACCTATTTTTGTTGTAAATAAACTACGAAAACATTTAAATAAAAAAACCCACCTGGGTTTTTCAAATATAATACCCAATAAAACCCAGGTGGATTTAATTGGGTTACCCGGTGAGTTGCCAACCATGATAGGTTGTCATGATTACGCCATTTTACTCTAAAGTATTGATGAAACGAAGTGCTGTTCAAAAAATGGATTCACCTACAAAACAGCACATAATTTGGCCTATTCATAAGTGGGGAAATATTTTATGGTCAAACGAAACTAATGTTATTTGTTGAGTTCTGACAGAAATAGTTTGACTGTAAGAAGACCCCCGAACACTGAACTCCCTCCGCAATATACAATAAAAACCATTAAACATTGTAGAGGAAATATGTACATATATATTGGTATGGAAATATTTTTCCGACCATGGCACAGGGACTATATTTAGAATAGAATATACTAAGCGACGTCATAATGTCTTAGGCCAAATGGGAGATCTCGCTTCAATGTGTGTTTCTGTTCGTTGTCTTGTTGAAATACAAATTGAAGCGAGCGAAATATTGGTTTCAGAATAACGACGTCGAGATTTTAAGCTGGCCGGCACAGAGCTCGCCGGACTTAAATTCTATCGAAAATCTAAAGAAAGTTGTCAAGGTATATCTTCGAGTTCAAATACAGAACATTTGTGGGAGTTAGTGAAAGAAGCGTGGAAAAATATTACAATAGAAATATGTCAGAGGCTTGTTGACTCTAGGCCAAAACCATACCCAGCAGTCATTAAAAATAAGTGTTATTCCACCAATTACTGAGGTAAATAAACTGTAACTAAAAATAATTATTAATTTAATCACTAAAAATATTTTTTTAGAAGACCAAATTTAGTGAATCTATTTTTTGAACAGGAAAAAATTACTGATTTAAACAATATTGATGAATACATAGTTCTTTTAGTTTCGATGTTTTAAAGTTTTATGTTTTTATGTTATTTATGTTATAGTTTTAAAGACCAAAATAAAAAATAGAATTAGTAATCGCGTTTTTCTAATGGTTTATTGGTCTCAAAGATGTTAGATCATGGTGAATCTATTTTTTTGAAGAGCACTGTAGGTTATTAATAGTTTCTCAAATATATAGCATACCATTTTTAACATAGCAAAACCAATTTAAATTAAGTGTATTAAGAATATGTTCTTAACGAAGCCATATGTAAAACATCAAGAAAAATATATTTTAGTGACCAATAAAAAACGAAAATCTAAGTAAAAATAGTTCATGAGGGTAGTCAGCTAAAACGAAAGCTGTTAGAGAAAAACTGTTGCCATATTTAAAAAATGCGCTTTAATTTGATACAGAGACAATCAAAAAAGCTGAGGAATAATTAATAATAATTTTCGGAGTAGCTAATTTTCAGTCAGATAATGCTCTTGCGAGCTTATCTGATCATATACGGTCTATACGAATATGGATGTGTGTGTGTATGCCTGTGCACATTTATATTTGTTGCAATTTTATTGAGGGAGTTTATATTGCCTCTGTATATGCAATTGTGAAAAACAAACAACATTATTAAGTACAATGCAGCCATACATATACACGCTCATGAGATATGATTGCCAAGCAAGAGCAAGAAAAAGAGGGAAAACAAAATAATAAACAAAAGAGGAGTTATAACGGCCAGACGAGATTATTTTAAATGTGGCCACTGTATAAAATTTATATGAAAAGAGATAGAGATAGAAGAGAGGAATTTAATGTAGACTTTTAAACAGGTAAATACTTACAGCACACAATTTATAAAGCGTTACAATAAGGGTTAAATCATAAATAATGTTCTACTTTGCCTCTCCTTCTCAACTTTCTCCTTCCCCAAGGATGAGAAAGAGAAAAAGTTGCCACTTTTAATTTAAAATAGTAACTATTCCTTTGAATTTTTTAAAAATAAAATGTTTCTTTTTCTGCTTATTAAAGTTGTCGATTAGAAATTATTAAAAATGATAGTTTAGTTTCTTTAAAACCAGAAAAATTATTTTATTTGATTATGTTTGAACATGTTTTTAATACATATTTCGTAGCGTATGTAGGTGGTTTTAATGCCTTTTTTTTGTTAAGCCGTCATATGGAGAAATGGAAATGAATTGAGTTTAATTTTTGATTTTAGTTTTAAATAATTCTTTTATTTAAATTTATGAATATGACATTTAAAGAGTTTTATCCATATTTAGTTTTTATGCAATTTATGGCTTTAAATGTCAAAAAAACAAAGAGTGTTTCTACCACCACAATGATGCCTTGACTGAACGTTTATGGATTGTATTGCTTTCAATAACACGTTAAGGCAAAAAAGAACGAAGTTGAAATACCTGGGAAATTGTACTGTTTTTATATATGATAGGCGCTATCGAGTAAAACAAATAACTGTTTTAGGAATTTTCGAAACACTGCCAAAATCTCGAATTACCAATGAAAAACCGGTTTTTCGGGCCTCCACGCACTTATAAGCATATGACTTAGCTAAATAATAATCGATTTCGCACAGAAGCAAAATTCCTTAAATTAAAACGGAAACCAGCCGAAGATAAGCTTCGTTAGCCAGTTTATGAACCTGATATCAGTGGTCGATAGTTCCGATGAGCCGATGGCGAGCTAAATGTCAGCAGTCTACGCTGAGTCAGAGACGAAAGCTGCGTTCAAGTCCCTTGCGAGTGTGACTGTGATGTCTATCTACGTTCATGAATGCCACAGATTTCTCATTGAAATTTCTGCTTATACGAAGGTAACTTTCATTTGGGTTCGGAGACAGAAAGAAATCGTCGGGAATTGCGTTGCTGTTGAACAATAGCAATGGCGGGTACTAAGCTCGATATTTTCGAACAAGAGCCTATCATTATTGTCCCGATTGCCTCAGTTAGGCTGTATATTCTCCGGCTGATGTATGGCGAAGTTCAGTCATGTTGGCATCATGGGAGCATGTGCAGTATCGCTAGCCTTTGCTTGATCGATTTCGATAAAAGGAGCACTAAGTGTCTTTTTTTTTCCTATGTCGCATGGCCATCCATCTTACTATTACGGTCCTTACGAGTCATTGCCTGATTGGAAGGTATGCCGATAAAATTGACATCACCTCGTGCGCCAGTGTCCTGCCCTTGCTATCAGACAACGGAAGTTTTTGGCCCCCTAGTTCTTGTCATTTTTAACAGAACTTTTCAGAACGAAAACCACCCCAATATCAAGATTTATTTTGGAGTCAAAATGGTTTCAAATTGAGACTATTTGATCCCCGTGTCAGCTTCTAAGCTTGTGGTATCATAATGGGCCAAATCTCCATCCAAATCTCTTGTGGAACTCCTTTTCTCAAATGGGGTCCCTACCTAATCTAATTTAAGATATCTACTCTGCCCAGGCTATCTACTCTGTCAGCGCTCAGCAAATACTTCTGTCTAATAGGCAACTAAAGGCAAAGGTACACCCACCCTCGTGTGTGGATGGATGTCCGGAAGAAGTGTGCCGGTTTTAGAGAGTTCATTAGCAACATAATTACCTGGGACGTCTTTTTGTGAACAATAAACCAAACGAAGTGGACATAAAACTGGCGTAAGGGATCACTACAGTCCCTAACCAACCTAGAGCGGAAAATCATACCCGAATGGGATATGAACAAGATCCCAAATGAGGTGCACGCAAAACTGGTGCAAGAATATCCCAAGAGAATCACGACAGTCCCTAACCATCCTAGAGCAGAATGCCATACCCGAAAGGGATCTGAACGCCGCTTGGTTCTTACAGAAGGTATATATGTTAATAGTGTGATAAACTTCGCATCATAGGAAATACACTACAGTAGTACGGAAGGCGGAGAAACACCCTAAGGTTAAACATTCCAAAAAAAAAAAATTTCTCTGCCCACCATATCCCAAGTTTAGAGACGTTAGTACAGACTTGCACTGAATCACCGGAGATGTCCAGGTGCCCAGTCGTGGCTACTTGGAATCACAATATGAAATCCCCTATACAGTTACTAACGTGACAAGACATTCGGTCTCATCGTTAAAAGTTTAGGATGTTGCCCAGTCAGTATGCCGGATGAAAGCCTCTCAGCCATGTCAAAAAAGGCGTTTGTAAGGATAATATGAAACGCATCTATGATTTGGATCATTGGAAATCTTCGGCCTTTATCCAGGAGTTTGACATTAGAATATTTATTGAGAGCTGTCCACCAAAAGATCATTTATGTAGGGCAAACGAACTTCAGTTGCGTTGTAAAAAGGAATTAAAACTTTGTACCAGCCAATAAGCAGCTGTGAGGGTGTGTTGTTGTGGTTACAGCGCACGCTCACTACACAAGCTGACCAGGTTCGTGTCCCCAGCACAAAATAATGTAATTGCAATTTCGAGTGTTTAATTAAAAGACTTCAACCTCCGTCCAGACAAAACCATCTAAACAGAAGCCCCCTTGATCATGCAGCTTTCCTCTGGCTATGATGACAAGCATCAGACGAATTAGCAGGAGAAAACGTCACCTACTGGGAAAAAATTGCAATGCTAAGTATGAATCACCACCACCTCTTAGCAAGGATCTTCACCACTACACCATCATATGGAGGCGAGCTACAGTAGAATCATCTACTTGGCTTGAAAATCAACTTTAATTAATCAAACTGAAATAAAGCAATGGATGCTTTTTGGAAAGCCAATATGTTCTCTAGGTGAGTGATGGAGAAAAAAATAGGCAACTGAAACTAAAACCGCTATTAGTTGTCACCTACCATGCGTAATTGACTTTCGGGAATTTGCAACTAAAATAATATGGTTCGTTTGGCATTCAAAATTGATATGCCACACTTTTAAGCTTAGCGTTGCCATCTTTTTTTTAAATAATATTTTTGCCTTGACTTGCTTTGTTGTCTTTAGTCAGTTTTACTAAGAAAAGGCTAAAGCTTCTTTTTATTGGTGGTCGCAACAGACATGCCTCAATGATATTTGAGAACTTGGCTTAAAAATTTAAAAAATATTTTTTTTTTTTTTTTTGTTTATTTTGTATAAAATTAGATCTTTTTTTAATATAATAATTCTCATTAAAATATTTTTTTTTTTATTGAAAATTCTGGAACATGAACAGATAATAAACAGATGGTTTTTCTCTTCTGAAAACAGTGTCGTCAATAAAAAATTTTAGTTTTCTAAGTTAAAAATTATAAAACAGACGGTCAGAGAAGCACTTGATAGTGAATTTTAATTTTCATAAGCTATTATTAGTAAACGAAGTTCAAAAACTTGAATGAAAAACAAATAACCAAGAAAACCATTTTGGAAAAACTTTGCCCCCTATACAAGGCCACCAATAGTAAAAAACAACGAAACAATTTGTAAAACTTTGTTGCGTCCGGACTGAAATCCCAGAAAGAAAGCTAAAGTTGAGTAAAGTTGAGTTGGAGGTACGAAACCAAAAACCATTCATTTCTCAACATAGTCTCCTTTTAGCTCAATACACTTAGTAAGACGATTTTCCAACTTTTTTATACCACCTGAATAATATGATTTTGGGAACTCCTCAAAATACGCATTAGTTTCGGTAATCACTCCTTCGTTTGAGATGAATCTTTTTCCTGCGAGCCATTTTTTCAAGTTTGGAAACAGAAAAAAGTTACTAGGGGCTAAATCTGGACTATAAGGTGGATGATCAACCAATTCGAAGTGGATTTCTCGTAGTTTTAGCATCGTATCTAATGCTGTGTGAACCGTGGTCGTTTTTCCTTGATTGCATCAACCAATTGATCCAATAATGCACGATAATACTTTCCTGTGATTGTGGATCCGTTTTCAAGATAATCGATGAGCAATATTCCGTGTGCATCCCAAAATACAGTGACCATAACCTTGCGAGCCGATTTCGCTGTCTTCGCCTTCTTCGGAGCACTTCCACCAGCTTCCACCCATTGCTTCAATTGATTTTTGGTTTCAGATGTGGAGTGGTGAACCCACGTTTCATCAACAGTTATTAATCTACGCCAAAAATCAGCAGGATTATGCTTTAGCATGTGCAAACACCACTGTGAAGTGTTCTGTCGAACTTGTTTTTGTTCAACACTGAGAAAACGCGGCACCCATCATTCCGATAGCTTTTGCATATGCAAATGTTCGTGAAAATTGTTGAGCACACGTTCATATGATATGTTTACCATTTCAGCAATCTCACGGATTTTGACCCGGCGATCATTCATAACGATATCGAGGATTTCCTTGATATTTTATTCAGTAACCACCTCTTTTGGCCTTCCTGTTGATGGTATTGTTGCAGTGCTTGTTCCGCCCCGTTTAAATTCAGCAATCTAATATTTGACCATATAATCTGACGCAGCAGATTCGCCGTAATGTTTATCAAGCTTTTCTTTTGTCTCTTTCGCCGTTTTGCCTTTCAAATAATAGTGTTTAATCACTACACGAAATTCACTTTTTTCCATTCTCCAAGAAACACAAAAGTTTCTTACTTCAAACGACTACAACAAATAAACTAATCGATGAATTTGGCTAAAATTTTAACAGCTGACGTTTGACAGATCGTAATTTCTAAGAAAGAAAAAGTTTTTGTGTTTGTGCTGCCATCTAGCGCTAGGTAGCTTCAATGTCAATCTGCCCGTAGGATGGATAGATAAATGGATGAATGGTTAGGTAGATGGATGATTGGATGAATGGGTGATTGTGTAGGTAATTGAGTGATTTGTGATGGAATGTAAAATTGTGTAAAATAATTAAAGAAAAAATTAAGCTGCAGGAAGATGAAGGAAGACAGCTGCCTTAAAAAGGGTCAAGTCAGTTCGCTTCTCCAGACAATAAAATAAATGAAAAGTGTCGTGGGGACCGTGTCGACATTGCTGGCATAATTCCGTAATGGTTCTAGCTCAGAAATTAGCGGAGGATGTCTATTCCATACACAATTAGGGTCATAGCTGTTAATGGCCTCAGCTACAGCGATTTCTTCTATGGATCTCTGGGCGTTGACATTTGAGGTGGCGTCTAAGATAAGAGGCAAATGCTTCAGGGCAAGACTGGGTAATAGGAGTAAGTGGAAAAGTTTGAAGATTACATATTGGGTATACAAGTCGAATAATGTCGATTTTTTTGCTTGAAATATGCATTAGAATAACAAATTGATATTTTATTCAAAGTATTGTCCATCATTAGCCACTAATTTTTCCCATCTTTATGATAGCATATGGATTGCGTGTCAAAAGAACTTCTCCGGTTTTGATGTAAGGAATGAATCAAGCCAATTTCTGATACCGCGTTCTGAAGTGAAACGTAAGTAAGGGCGTTCTGCATCGATCGAAACAAATAGCAGTCAGAATGGCCAAGTTCCGGACCATAAGGCGAGTGAGTCAAAACTTCCCATTCACTGTTTTCCAAATAGTTTTTGACCGGTCTTGCAACATGTGGCCGAGCGTTGTCATGATGGAAGATTATGGTGTCGTCTGGTCGGATATTCTGCTCGTTTTTCGTTTATTGATCGTCTGACTCGATTTCAACAGCTCATAATACAAAATACGCTTCTGATCCCACAAAATACAGATCATTACCTTGGCTTCATTAATATTTGGCTCCGGTGTTGTTTTGACTAGTTGCCCGGACTTTACATATGACTTTTTGCGCTTTGAGTTATCGTAATGTATCCATTTTTCATCACCAGTAACAATACGATGCAAAAATGACTTCTTTTTGCGGCGTTCAAGCATAATTTCCGACATGCAAAATCGCCTTGCAACATCTTTCGGCTTCAATTCATATGGGACACAATCTCCTTGCTCTTGAATCAATCCAAATGATTTTAAACGTAGGGAAATAGCATGTTGTGTGACTCCCAATGATAATGCAAGTTCTTCTTGAGTTTGACAACAATCCAATTCCTCGTCTTCAAACTTTTTCGGCTGATCAGGCCTCTGCTTGTCCTCTGTGTCGAAATCACCACTTTTGAATCGCGTAAACCATCATTTATAAGATTTTTGAGTTGGTGCATGTTGACCGTAAGCGTAATAATCGATAACTTTCAGCAGCCGTTTTCTTCAAATGAAAGCAGGTTATCAGACTTCCCGGTAAAACATCTTTTTTGGGCGCAAAATTCGACATTCTTATAGCGATTGAAAAAAATTTGTGTCTACACTTTGGCGTCTATCGTATACTGAATTATATACTATATTTGTTATTATTGACACAAACCATATGTGATAGCTATGCCATGTGTTGTGCAAATCGACATTATTAACTTATATACGCGATAGTTTTATAGGAAGGGACAATTTTGTGGTACACGGATGGGTCAAAGACGGAAAGTGGTACAGGCGAGTTAGTGTTTGACACTAGGAGGGAATATTTAAAACTAATGGGAAGATTCGCCGGCTTATTCCAGCGAAAGCTTATGCAATTGAAAGATGGGCTCAATATAACCTGGAGAGGAAATATGGAGGACACGACATAGCCATACTATCTAAGAGTTAGATCGCCATTCGAACACTTGACTCCAAGCTAGTTTGGGATTGTCTGGTAAACTTAACCAGCTAGGCAGGGACAATAGGGTCAGCTTCTGCTGAGTCCTGGGTTACGCAGGAATTACGGGTAATAAAAGGGGGATTTAACTAGCCAGAAAGGGCCACTGGTGGGTTCCGAATTTTGCATAGGAATGTCTAGAGACAAGCTGAGCTGTTGACTGGTCACTGCAGGCTAAATGGATATCGCAGTACATAATTCCCGTGATATTCCAATTGGGACATGGGAGACTTCTCTCAGTTAATGAACTACACCCGATTCTATTTTTAGACTCATTGAAAAGGAATTACAATTTAACGCCGGCTCCGAACGGCATATGCATTAAAATACTCATAATCAGGCGCTAGCGATACTATGAGGTGATACCGCTGTAGAAGGTTGTCTGATGGTCTTGTTTGGAATTGAACCGAGGACCTCTTAGTTTGTAGGCGGGTGTCTTACCTACCATATCACAGCTTTTTATCTTGTCGCTTACAGACTTTTAAGAGCTACAACATACAAGATTTATTGATTATTCATTGATCTATTTGTCGTTCAGAAAGTTTATATCAGGAAAATATCTATGACTTTGTAGCTTATGTTCTGTAATTTCACCGACAACCTTGAACGCAAGGTCTGAAAAGTGTATCAAAAAAGGTTTCTGCAAATTTAGCATTTTATTTAACGAATTCTAACTACATTAAGTATTTGGATAAAATTATAAGAGTTTTTTATGCATATCCTCTCATGATTTATAGATGTTACAAAACTCTTCGGATCTACAAATTAAATAAAAAGCAACAGTAACAGTGTGTCTTTAAAACACACGTTTTTTTGTTTGTCGTTGTTGCTTGACATCTTCACTCAATGAACAACAAAAATTTCTTTGTTGTTATTGATTTTGTTGTTTTTATTAGCAAAGTTACTCTATATAGATGATCAAAGTGTTGCCAACTTGGAAAATATGTTACTTAGTCTTTGACAATTAAAAATAAAAAGAACACATGAACATAAAACATATTAATATGTAAACAAATACTAACGTGTGTGTGTGTATGTGTGTTTACGTGTTTATTTCGACATATTTTATTTTGAATTAATTACGTACTTTAACTTTAAATTAAGCCAAGCGTTAAGAATTTGTGAAACCCCTTATAAAAGTAAATAAAGAAAAACAACAACAACAACAATTACATATTTTAATATTAAAAACAAAACAGAAAAAACGAAAATAAACAAAAACAAAAAAATACAAACTGTGTCAGCTGCAGTACACATATGGCAGCCATTAATTTTACTTTTTATGTTTCTTGTTGTTGTTTTTTTTTTTTGTTGGCTGTTAAGGTTTTCTTTCTACAGTTGGCCACTAAATTAAAGTGAGAATTAACAGAGAAAAAAAATCTATGCTTTAACAACAACAGAAACTAACATTATTAACTAACAACAACAGTCAATATATTCTTATACACTACACACACAAACACTTTGTTGTTGTGTTGTTGCTTTCCATTAGTCTGTACAAGTAATGGCTGGTGTTGGTGGTTTGTTGTTATTGTAACAACTACATACTTAATAATCGTAATAAACTAAACCTTTACCAACAGGTTTTTTTTTTTTTCTTTACTTACTTAACCTATAACTGCCTTGAAATCTCTCACGGCAGCCCCCCTCTCCCGGTATTATAATAACTTTAAACAAATCTTACTACTCTTATTGTACTCTCATATACTACCATGTTCTTCGTTTTTTATCGTTGCTGTTAGCATTCATGCTCTTTTAATTAAGAATACGAACAAAAAATTATTACTGGTTTTTGTTATTACTTTGCAAGAGTATGTGCGTGTTCTTGTGGCTGTTATTTTCTAAACAGTTAAAAAACAATAACAACAATATATAAGTAAATTAAAAGAAAAAACATGCATATGTAGAAATTCTGGGAATTATTATTGGTATATTTAGGTGTGTTACATTGCTTACCTATATTTTTTAGCAACTTTGTAATTGTAATTGAATACTATTTATATGTTAGAACGTTTGCTTGAGTGTGTTTGCAGAGAACGTGATTAAGATAAAAAGAAAAAAGAATACATACAGTGAGTGTCAAAAGAAAGTGTATAACTGTAATCACATGAATATAGTTTTTATTTAAATCTAAAAATAGATTTTATATATTTATTTAAGAGCTTTACGAAATTCTGAAAAACAACAAATATATTCTTACAACAACAAAAGTTATATCGGGTTGATCATTTAAAAATGCAATAAAACAAAAACGGTTTGAAATTTTGTCAAATTGATTTTTTGTCGTTGCGAAGAATAATTATTTTCGAGAAATGAAATATTATTTCATTCATATGGCTGCCGCGACTGGCCTGACAGTAGCCAACTCGATCGGACAAATTTTCGATAACTTTTTCGAATGTATGGGGTGGTATCTCGGTAATGGAATCACGAATTTTGGCCTTCAAATGCTCAATTGTCTCAGGTTTGTCGGCATAACACTTGTCTTTAACGCCGCCATCAAACGTTTGATGTACTAATTCGATTGTGGCATGAGGTGTGTGGCAAGTTGCACCATCCTGTTGAAACCAAACATCATGCACAGCAATACCTTGAAGAGAGGGCACAAAAAAATCGGTTGTCATGGTGCTATAGGTGTCGTCATTGATCGTAATGGTTGCGCCGTCCTCATTTTCAAAGAAATATAGGCCAATGATGCCACCGCTTCACTAGCCACAACAAATAATCACTCGTAATGGGTGCATTGGCTTGTGTAAGACCACATTTGGGTTTTCTGAGCTGCAAAAACTACAATTTTGCTTATTAACGTACCCACCAAGTTGAAAATGAGCTTCATCTGAAAAGATATTTTTTTTTTTTTTGCAAAATCAACATCATCGTGTAATTTCTCGGTGGCCAATCTTCGATATTTTCGGGTATACGCATAAACTTGCATATACCGAACACCGTTGGTCCTTCTCGACGACTAAACTTTGTACGACATTCTTTGGTTTAGAAATAAATTTCCAATAAATCCCAACGTTGCTCAAGCGTAAATCGATTCATTTCGTTCAGTAGAGATAATATATTGAATTCTGATACAGAATGGAATGACACAAATATTGCCAGATGCAAAATAACCGCTGGTTCAAATCTAAATCGATGAATAGCCCACCCTATACATACATACCCTTTTAATAATTTATGTCATTCTTTAACTTCGTTTATCACAACAAGAAATGAGAATAAAAATCCTTGAAAATAATCAAGATGTGATTGATTTCCTAACCGCAGGTTATCGTGCGTTCTGCAGCAATAACAAAAAAGTATGACTTGCATTGACTTGCTGCAGATAATGTTGTCTTTTAGGAGTCAAAAATATTGGATTTTTTTTGTGCATTCCCCCAAACTCTGTTTCCGTTTTTTGTTTATTTATTTATGATATTTTATATGAAATTAACAAAAACCACAACTTATTGACAGCTTGCGAAACTCAAAAACGAAGACGTCATATCTCAGTTTTTTTTTTTTTTTTTTTTCAGAAAAGTCTATTGTGTGTTTAAAGAAATTTTTAAAATTCTTTAAATATTCCGTAGCTTGGCCCCATTGCATTATTTGTTTATTTGTATTGTATTGTATTGTGTTTTTTTATACTTATTTTCTCTTATATTCTTTATAAGTGTCTATAGGCAACATTTTTAATTTTCTTTTGTTGTTTTTTGTTTTGTTTTCAGATTGATTGATTTTGGTACTGATGAACATGAATATGATGAAGTTCAAGATTTACCAGAAGAATCAACAGCAGCCAATAATCAATCATTACTCTTCAACGCTAACAACAACAGCAGTCACCAGCTTAACGACAGCAGCAATAATATTGTCAATAATAACAACAACAATATTGCTGGTACAACCACAGCAACATCAGCAGGCAACAATAGCTGGGAATTACCGCCACCGGAATTACCGCCACCAAAACAAAAGTCTTCTCTCTTAAATTCACATTCGAAAAACGTCAAAACGAAATCATCTTCAAAATCCTCCAAATCAAGAATACCACGTTCACCATCATTGACGAGCACCTTAAGTTATAATAACTTTCAGCCACCACCCATATCGGGTATACCACCACAAACACCACCACTTCCTTTGGGCTATCAGAGTAAGGCGAAATCAACAAATTCAGCCTCTACGCCCCATAACAATAATAATGTTAGTATTTTTACTAACAATACCAACAACAACAGCAGCAATAACAACAACAAAATAATGGCTGGTGGTAGTAGTAGTGGCAATAGTGGCGGCGGCGGTGGTGGTCTAAGTACTTCCAATGGTAATGCCCAACGCAATAGCGCAAATATGTCAGCCAATTCACGTCGTCCTCAAATACAAATTTCGTCACCTACACCCACGACGACGGCTGGTGAACCCATGAAAAATTTCCAATATTTAACCTTGACAGTGCGTAAGGATGAAAATGGTTATGGCATGAAGGTAAGTGTAGTCTAGAAGTACTCATAGTAGCTTTTTAAGAAATTAAGTTTAAATGGCCCATTGAATTTCGGTTCCAGTTCAAATTCAGTTAAGACTCAGTTTGTATTTTGTCGGAAGTCAGTTCATGGTTGTGTTTATATGAAAGCCAACAAAGCCATCCATCATTTCATCAATTATCGTGATTGCGAAATGAGTAGTTACTTACTTACGTTATGGCCTTCATTGGCCTCTACACTGGCAACAAAGTGCTAGGAAGGAAATGAGACATCAGACCGAGGATATCTGCCTGGATATACACGACTGTTGTCAGACTCATTTTGACCTATTGATACCTTGTATGGTGTCTAAACTTGGCCTACTAAAGCAGGTACAACGTTCGCGCGTTACTTAATATACCGACTGCATCTGTCTCCGCTGGACCTTTATTATAAGGGCTCAGAGGCTACGGACGACTGGGCTGTAGTGCAATTCAAATGTGGGTCACTCAAAGGTCATGATAAGTTTTGGAGTTGATTACACAGTACCACACTTTGACTTCTCAATGAAGTTCCGGACAACGAAACCGGACAGGAGGGAATGGGCGAATGGTGTGATGCATTTCATAAGACTCTGAGCAGATCTTAAGGCTCCAAGTTGAAAGGAGCGGTGGGTGGAGTAATCTTTTCGGAGTCGGCTAATATAGCGCATTCTATAAGGTTACCAGACCAGTGTAGCGCTTTTCAGGCGGAGGTATCGGCCATACGAACTGCTTTGATGAAAGGGCAACGTCTTCAGGAGAGATATTAGCTGTGAAAGCTCTGAGATCTCATGTGTTGACCGCGGGAACAATCATAGTTGGCCTAAAATTTCTTAACGAGATAGCTGAGCAGTATGATATTCATATTATATGGCTATCGGATCAAAGTGTTATTCCGAGAAACTGTAGGGCTGAACTGCCCAGGCATGGCAGCATTATTGAACTCACAAGCAAATTTTCCATTTGGAAATTGCATAAGCTTGATTCACAATGAGGTAAAATAATCCGTTAACTCGGCATGGGAAGCTTCGGCGAAGAGCAAGATGGTGCAGCAAATCCGGCCAGAGCTGGATCTCAAGCGCAAAAAATATCTGCTTAATTTCCAAAGAATCACACTCAGCGTTGTTGTTGGTGCCATTACTGGGCATTTTATAATCGGCACTCAATTCAGGCGGCTTAGACTGGGTCATCTGACCAATGATTTCTACAGAAGCTGCCGGAATGAGGAGAAGGAGGCAACAATTTCTTACCTACTGTGCATATGCCCGGCGATATGTGACAGAAGAGAGATAGTGCACTTGGGCTTTTACCAACCTAGTGGGCTTATGAGTTCCGGATGGTTCGGGGTATAGGGGGATGACGATTCATGCTATGTATCTCCCTACGTGCGTTGCCTTTAACTCTCCTAGAGTTGTTATCATCCTGTCCAATTCTTTCTAATCTTGAAAACTTCTAAGAATTCCTAAAAAATGGAATAATGATTGAGTTTCCATTAAACTAGACTGTTCGCCAGACCAAGTTATGTACAGGTCTCAAATCCCCACTCTTAACGAAGATGGGCAAATTTTACCAAGCGGATGTAGTGGGTACAGTAATACAACTCTATTTGTCCAACAATGTCAGAAGAAACTGTCAAGATTTGATCATCTTTCGGACATTATCTCAGTTAGGATCCCTGTGCACTATGGTAATGAAAGCGCTGACGAGCTAACTAGCGCAGGATCTGCTTTAAATACTTTATCCAGCGTTGGTTCAATCATTCTCTATTATATTGTTACGAAAATAAAAATTCCTAAAACGAAAATTCACCACATTAGTGCCATTGGGACTGTGTTGTGGGATTTTTATCTATTGGTTTGTGTCACGGCTGATAATGTGTTACCCTGGTATTGCCGTACTGATTTGTGTATTTGACGATATTGCCATACTGATTTGTGTATTTGATGGCATTGCCAATTTGACCACCTTTGGGTAACACAATTTTACATGTTTAAAATTAACGGATATAAAATAAAGGATATAAGTAAAGTTGTGTTTAGGCGTAAATAAGTGTTGTATAAACGAATATTAAGTGCAAGATAAATAAGTTATTGTATTAAGATAAACTGTATGAAGATAAAGTGAGAAAATAGAAACTGTAAAACAACAACAAGGTGGTGTTTATTTTATTTCGACGCAATTAAAAAGAACTCCAGCATTTTAAAAAGGTTAAAACGTAAAAATATTAACGAATAAATACATACCAATAATCGAATAAATACATACCAATAATCTTATTCCAAATCCTGTAAATTAATAATAAACAAAAATATATTTTAAAATATTAATTAATTCACCTCGTAAATTTCAGTAAACTTGGGAAACCTCTAAAATTTGTAACGATAAGTAGTTCTCCTACTTGTGCAAAAGACAGTCAAATAAAAACAATATCAGCAAAATAAAAATATATAACCATACATACGAATAATAATAACAACAACAGCAATAACGAGAAGAAATAGAAAAAGATACACAAAACAAATCACAACTAAAAAGAGATAAAAAAATCTCGAATCATTTACAAGAGGAAGTTAAACTTAAAAACTGTTGCAGCAGTGACAATAACAAAAGTAACAATAAACATAACTACAACAACAACAACAACAACGATGACAATCGAATGAACTGTATAAAGAAGAAAAAGAGAAACAAATCTCAAGAGGTTACAATTAGTGTTGCCGTGCTTTCATTATTTTTTACTATAAAGTTTTTTTTTTAATTTTATGTATTTTTAGGTATTGGATTAAAAAATATAAAAGTTTTAACATTTTTCTTGCTCTGAACGAAGTTTTGTCAACATACAGTGCCCTCGCGATAACGTCAACTCATTAAAATTGCGAGTGTTAACGTTTATCAGATTGCTAAAGTTAATTAATGTACAAATTTATATAAAAAGTATATTGATAGTATAGTATATTGATAGTATAAGTATATTGATAGTAAAAAGTATATAGATAGTATATTGTGTAGTTTATAGCTTTTTTATTGTTTATAAATATAAACTAAAAACAAATAAAAATAAATCCAAACAAACAATAAAGGAACTTAATTTTTACAATAGTTATAAGGGGAATCCAAAATTCGGGATTAATTTTGTAAAAAAAAGTGTGTGTATGCACATACTTATGTCTGTGTTTTAGCGGTAATTGAAGCTAAAATTATGTTTTATTTGAAGTTGATATTTAAGAGCTTTGTGATTTAGTTGACGTTAGAAAAAAAAGGGTTGATGTTTTGAAATGTTGACAAAAACGACTGTTTCCGTTATCCCGAGTGCACTGTACTATCATCGACGTTGTCGGAAAAATTGCCCTACACAATGTAGCAGCGCCTTCAGAAAACTCGGAACCTTCTTAGTCTGTGGAGCACTGATCCAGGAAAGGCGGAATTTGTACGTACATAATTTCGTCTTTTTCCTTAGCGCCTGCACGTAAGTGATCTTGAACTCAAAGCTGTACTGGCTCCAGAATACGCGAGCGAGGGCGGCAAAGGCGAACTTTGTGCTGTACACATGTCGTTGTGCTATTAAAAAGTCCAGTGGTTAAGTCCATACTTACGTTGTATGGTGGAAATTTTTAGAGATGATGATTACGAGTGTGCTCAGGTCAACTCCTTCGAAAACCTTATTTGTATTGCTGAATTGGACTCCGCTAAACCTGATGGCTAAGCAGATGGTGATTACGTTTACGATAAGGTTGAGGATGGCGAGGGCATGGTCTGACAAGGGTCATGGGCATGCAGACTTCTTGCGGTATTTGGATACGATCTTTGGTAGGGTTCTCTATGAGCATCTCACCAAAATCGGCAAATGAATCCACCTCTGCCGTGGTGTACACGGCCTTCTTCTGAAGGCGTCGGGGCGGTGTCTTGATTTTTACATATGGGGTGAGAGTATTCTTTAGACTTCCGGACCAATGCAGTGTCTTATAGATGGAGGTCTTGGCAATAAAGAGAGACTGGTTGATATACTATAGGATATTTGACGTTGATATCTGGATATGTGCGGCCATTCAGAATGTGACGAGGGCGCCCTCTGTCTACTCAACATCGTGACTGGTATGTGTGGCGACCTAGAGGTTATTTGAATAAGGGGTCACTCTGAAACCGGAGGGAATTGTGTGGCGGACGAATTAGCGAGGGTACGCTTTCCTCTGGGCAACGAGGAGATTGATCATATAGTTGGGATGCCACTTTCCTCATGAAGATTTCTGGACCTTATACTATTGGGATTATTCGGCGTCTATCAAGGGGATGCCGCCACATAGGCTGCGAAATTTGGTGGCTGTTATCACTTGGCGATAGGCGGCTTGTGCGCATTCTAGAAGACTATGTCCATTCAATGACTTCTGTAGAAGTTGTTAGGATGAGGAAGAGAAGGATACTGTTGAACATTTCCTTTATTAGTGTCCTAATATTTCGGATATTAGGACTGTTTTCTTTGGCTGTCCGTTTCTGCATGCTTTATCGCACCTAGCTGATGTAAATGTCAGCAGGCTTTCTTCCTTTGTGTATGCGTCTGGTTGGTTCGTTTCGAATATATAGGTCCGCTTAAAAGTTACCTTTTATGGGCATCCAATTAGAGTCAGTATTGTATTCAGTGTCTGGCTACCCGTTGTAACTGACTAACTATGTGTTTCGTAACACCATCTTGTTAAAATCAAACATTGCCACCAAAACTTAACTTTAAGGAACATAACTTCCTCCAAGTTGATGATTATGTTCCTACTGTCATCATTACAACAAAACAATGACTGATACTTCAGTCGAGGCTTTTTATTTAATTTTTATAGCTGTAGATGCTTACTGCTTAAAATAGCGCGATGAACTATGGAATTTAAGGCTATGGCAACACTGGTAACAATTACGGGTACAAGTTGGTACCAGAAATGTTTTAAGTCTTTAAACGCTATAACAATAATAAATACAACTATAAAAGAAACACAACAACAATAACAGCAATAACAACAAATAAGATAAAACTATTATTTATTTGTTATTTATTATTTATTATTTTTTCCATAATCAAGTGCAAAATTTTATAAATTAAAAATTAATTATCTTCAATGTTGTTATTGTTATTATTGTAGCTGCTTTTTTTGCGAAAAGCCTAACTCATATGCATTCTACCTTTATGTTCAAGATCGATACATTAAAAGAATAGTAGATTAGATCATGCTTCTGTCATAAGCAGTGTTGCCAACTTTTTATGATCAATACGCGCAGACCTAGTACTCAAAAGTCGCTAAAAAGCACTAAATTATAATCTATGTAACTTTGTAATCCAAACGCGCTGTAAAAAGCGTTAATAATATTTAAAGAAAAAAATATATACTGAAATTGTACAGAAACAATTTCTACTATTAAAATTTTCACTTCTACAACGATTTTTTAATAATTTGAACGATTAAAAAATGAAATTAAAACGATTTAGAACAAAACAACAACTTAAAAACTTTTTCTTAATTTTTTGGTGCTGGTGTTGGACACTGCTGTTTAACGTTGTACTCCATTATGTGTTGCATAATAACGTGGTATAATCTTGGGACTTAACACAAAGTTGTAAGACCTAGATTACTCAGATGACATCTATCTCTTTGCTAACAGACATTGCGAAATGAAATGAAAACTTGACTCTATACAGTCAGAAGCATACAGAGTAAGCTGGCGGATAAAAATCTTCAAAATCAAAATTATACGAATCAACCAACGCTAATAACACAACGGTCTTCCGAATTCTGTACCAAAAATTTGGGAGATGTCCCGTTTTTATGACGTCCTCACGACGTCCAGAGGTTCCAGCACTGATATACAGAACAGATTGGAGTTATTCAGCCCGACTGATTCTCTTCCATTCAGGAATTTATAAACCACTGTCTACGATGGATTTTGCAAACTTCCTGGCCAGAAACCAGACCACACCAACTTCTTCTAATGAAGGAAATGGATTGGGCACACTCTGCGGAAACCAAACTACGACTTAGTAGAACTACCCACTGAATGGAACTCGCAGATATACAGAAGAATCGGAAGGCAAACCCATTACTAGAGAAGACAGATTGAAGGAAAAGCCCATAGCATGACTTGGTATCAGATTAAATCATCGACTTTAGATAGACGTAAATGGAAAGAATTCGTTATGACACTGTGATCCCCTTGGGATCTTTGAAGGCCCTTACTAGAGAAGACAGATTGAAAGAAAAGCCCATAGCATGACTTGGTATTAGATTAGATCATCGACTTTAGATAGACGTAAATGGAAAGAATTCGTTATGACTCTGTAATCCCCTTGGGATCTTTGAAGGTGTAATAACAAATAACAAGTTTAGTATTTTAATTAAATAAATAAAATTTTTAGCTTTCTTCTAAAATGACTTATTATAAGTCTTGAAAAATGGGCTCTTAGATTTGAAATACGTTTCAAAAACACTATTTTTATTAATTTTTTTTTCACAAAAATTATCTGGAATTATGTAATTCTTACAGCATGAAGCATTTTAAATCAATAGTTTATATGAATTAATGAGTTTATTGAATTTATTAAATTTACATTTCTTACAAAAAATTGCAAGTAGAAAAGCGCTAACCGAGCGCGTTTTTTGAAAAAAGCGCTAAAGAGAAAAAATGCAACTTTTCGGTAGTTGACACGCGCTAAATATAGCGCGAAAGACGCTAAATTGGCAACACTGGTCATAAGCCTACTGAGTTATTCACTAGAGACGCTACATTCAACAACGTCTTACAATGCATTTGTGTTATTTATTTAACACATTTTCTCTGTCATTCATTGCCGCCTTGGTCACCTTTGATGATTCCAAATGATAAAATAAAAAAAAAATGATTAAATTTGCAAAAAATTTTATATGGCATTTTTGTTATAATAAAATGTCAATGATTAAATCATCAAATTAGATTTTTTCTTATACAATCTGTTTATTTTATTTATTTTCTTCCATTGTGTATATCATTGTAGGTATGTTGTTTAAAATCACACAAAATCAAAATAATAATAATAAAAATTATATACTCGCATATATTATTTATTTAAAAATGAAGTCATCATTGTCGAGATAATCATATAAATTTAAACCTTTGACGCCGTTAACGAGTTTCAAATTGAAATCAAATCAAACTTAACCCTCAAAAAACTTAACAGCAGCTTAATTATCCTAATAATTAGAAGATGACAATGATAATAATTATCTTTGGCATCCATCAACATCTACTACATCAATTGGATAGAGTAACTGTCAATATACAATACGAAACTAAACGAATATACGTACATATCTCATCATATAGGGTATGACTAAATAAACAATACAATCAAATATTTGTTATACTAAATATAAAATTAATGTCGTACCTCTCCCACCACCCCCTATAGTTTTTGTATAATACAAAATAACCGATAAATAGTAAATTTCTTTATTTTTGTTTACTAATTTTGTGTGTCGGTAAAATCTTTGAAAAATATAAATTAGAAAATAAAAACAAAAACAAGGTACATATGTTTGTATGTGTGCACATATGACAAAAACTTCTTTTCTTTTTAACCGTCTATGACAGAATTTGTTGTTATTTAAACCGGTTGTTTAGTTTCGCGTACACATGTATACATACTCACACACACGAACTCGCAGCCATATTCAACATTTATTCGTTCCAGCATTCATTTGTTGATTTTGTTTGTTTTGATTTTACTTCAATGCATTGTTGCCAACTTTTTTAAATAAAAAAAAAAAATAAATAAATAAATAAAAACGTAGAAAATGATATAATTCGTTATTAAAGCAAAAAATTAAAAAAAAATTAGCAAAAATTAAAAACTAAAAAAAAAAATTTAAATAAATTATAAAATACTGTTATAAAATTCTTGCAATTGTAATATTTAAAAGAAGAATATTAATTATGTACAGGATGGCGCAAATGCATTTCTCTATCTGATAATATCATAATTTGTGCAAATGGCAGATGCCACTTTTGCTTTGACATTTGTGAAGTAAACAGATAGATGTCCCAAAATTAAAACATGATTTGAATTAAACAGAAAACACAGTATTTTGTCTTTGGATTGTTATTTTTTTTTTTATTGAATCATAAAGTACATAGAATAGGGTTATTTATGGAACAACACATCAGGCATACGGCGTCCACGGCTTTGCAGGCACATACCCACTCGTTTGTCGAAATTTTCTATTTCATAAATGCGACTAAATTTCGTTAATGTAGCGTCAAATCTTCTCTTAGGCTTGTTGACATAGACCTGTGAAATCAAATAATCCCATATAAAGAAATCTAAAGGTGTTAAATTATAGGATCTGAATACCGAAACGACAGAGTACACGACCTGGAAATGTCTCATGCAGTAATTGAATTGTGTCTTGACCTGTTGGTATATGGTACCATCTTGTTGAAACCACATATTGGCGACATCAATAACATCCTTTTTCGGAATAAAGAACTGTGTTGATATGTCGGAATATCGAACAGCAGTAACAACCACTGCTTGACCAGCGGTTCAATTAGGCCTCCAGCCAAAAATCTACGCCAAACAGTGACACGTTGTGAATGCATTTATTGTTTGCAAATGCAACAATTTTGGCTATTTACAAAGCCATCAGGGTGAAAATGGCCTTCATCGCTTAGAATGATTGTATTCGAAAAATCAGCATCCATTCAATAATCTATTCAACGAACTCTTCAATGTGCATGGTCATTAGGCTTCAGTTGTTGTGTTAATTGAAGTTTGTAAGCATGGAAACAGAGATCTTTAGTAGAGAGCTTCTTAAAATTTACAATTCTTGTCCTTGATTGTCACCAACACTCTTATTCACTGCTTCGATATTGATATTTGAAAGACTTGTTTTGGGACGACCAGTGTGTTTGGCGTCTCCAACGCTCCCAGTCTCCCTGAATTTTTCAATTTTATCTTCACAGTTGACGAAGTTAAAAAGCTATTCCGATCAAATTTTGTATGAAATTCTCGAACTGCTGCCGCCAAGCTTTCATTATTGTTCAATAATGAAGACACGTTGTTCTATGGTGTAACGCTCCATTTTTACTAACCCTAAACTGCCAGCTGTCGAATTGTTTTTATTTTTAGAATTGCCAACATTTACTGCTCAAATGGCGGCGAATTCCAATCTTGCATTAATTTTGGGACACCCTTTAGAAAATACGGCAGTAATACCTGAAACGCTATACTCCTCAAGACCGCTCAATAAAAGCCACGTTCTAACATTAATTGATCAAACACTAAGGCGTTTAGCTATTCGATTAGAATAATATGGGACAACATGATATGCTGTCAGTTCATGGCGGCATCGGAAAAGCTGTTCTACTAATAATATCAAGAATGTGGCTGAAGATGTCCCAGAGCTCGATACTCACCAGATGATACGCTAAACGATTAAGCATTAATTGGACCGTAAAACATGTGGTTTCAACAGTATAGAGTAACGGAGCATATTGCACGAACTACAATCAACATTCTGGGGGCTGCATTTCCTGGACGCCTGATCTTTCATTTCGGTGATTTTCACTGGTCGCCATGATCGCTCAATTTAAACGTTCTAGACTTGTTTTATCAACAAGTCTCAGGCTCTCAAAGTTCTCAATGCGGGAACCTATCGCCTGAAGTAAAGAAAATGCTATAAATCGGGTCCGAGTGGTTGTCAATGATCGTTATAAAAGTTTACTGGTGAAGTTTTGAATTATGTATATGTTTTGCAAAGGATATCCCTAGTTTTCAATGGGGGAGCGGAGAAGGCAACCATAGAGGTTTCTCATAAAAATTTCAAATCATTCGAGGTTAACTGTTTTACGGATTTTCACGGGTCATTGCCCTATGGGAAGTCATGTCGATAGAATCCGAATTCCTTTGCATAATTTTGCAGTAACTGAGATTCTGCATATGAGAAGTAAGAGTAGGAGGAGGAGACTATCTTCTATCAGCATGTTAGTGCATAGTTCTTGCTATGCAACGATGGAAGTTCCTGCCCTCTCAGTTCTTCTCATCTTTAAGTTAACTTTAAGGGCTACAGTTGAAAGGTTTATTTGGGACGCATTAAAGAAGTAGCAATTAGAAGGTGTAAAGCTCTGGTTTTATTGTGAGTAGCGTAAAATTTAGCATCCACTTTTGACAAAATATCGGGTGTTTTTGAGAAGTTAATTACTCTGAGTTGGCAACACTACTTAACAGCTGATTGTTGCTTTTTGTCTAGTTTGGTTAGACATTTCATTATGGATATACTTACGAACGTCGTATGCGGATGGTGTGAAGCACAAACGGATATTGAAATGGAATTTCGATTCTAAATATTGTTCTCCGATGAAGTCAATTTTTAGTTGAATGAGTTCGTTAATAAGTCGTATTGAAAGTTATGATAATCCACAAGCTTTTATCCCTTTGTGGAGAGGCGGCGTCACTGGTCGATAGGTCTTAAAAACGATGATGGTCACAATGCTACTGACAATGGTGAACGGTATGAAGACATGAATAGACTTTTTCCTACTTCAATTAGGTGGCAATAATCTTGCTCATATGTGGTTCCAACTGGATGCAGCCACATCCACACAGCGCGCGCTACAATTTCATATAATTGTCCAATTAATTGGCCACCGAGATCGTGTGATTTTTTGGTTTGGTTTATGTAAAGTCAATTGTCTATGTCCATAATTTGGATATAACTGAATACCTGTAAATCAACATTGGGAGAGTTATTAGCCAGCCACATATGCTGTGAAAAGTTTATGAAAGTTAGTGTTCCAGATTGCGCCTTATTCTCGTCATTTTTACAAAGTAAAACGAAAGCAGTTGTTTTACAAGAAACCGATTTTGTGAGCGTAAAAATGGCTTTTTTTTGTTTATTTTATTTGTTTACATAAAAATACATCCCTGATCTAATGAGGCATGATATAACTGGTAAACCGTGTAAACCAGCCTTAGAAGCATACTCGTACACCGAGCAAAATAATTCGTAATTTATTGACTTCGTTTATGTTTACAATTTTAAAATGTTTTTCAGTTATTCATTTTTGTTTATTTATTTATAAACCACATTGTTTAATTATCATTTTTTTAATAAATTAAGCAAATAAATATTCTTTGTTTTATAAAAATGAGAAAAAACAAACTTGAACTTGATCTTCGAAACTGCTTTTCTTACAAGGTGTCTGGGCATAAATACAAAAAGAAGGCAAAAATTATTGATGGAAAACGGAAATAATAAAATTAAAATTTTATATCAAAAAATTTTAAATTGAAAATAAAGAAACTGTAGAAAACCCTGGCTCGACTATTACAGTACCTTACGTTTTATTAAGATTTAAATACATTTGAACTAATCATGGTGAAATTGCATTGGCAGCGTCATATGTGACGAATCTTTCTTTAACAATAAAAAAATTTGCGCTTACTCTTTACCAAATACCAAACAAATTACCCGTTAGTGTCGCAGAAATCTTTTATTCTTCGAAGTATTCCAGTATCAAATTGAACATTTTAGGGTTACGGAGTGAGTTTGCTTTAAACTGGTATATTGATGGCTCCAAAATATTGATCCCAATAGGGAGATCGCTAAACAGTGGGCTTAATGGTAAGATAATTAATATATGCTGTGACAGTCAAGTTGCTGTAAGGGCACTTGGCTCGAATCGTATGACATTGCATAGCAAATGGTATTGTTTTGGGTACCTCAACGCTGTGGATTAGATGGTAATGAAACAGCAGTAGCATCAGCTAGAAAAGTTTTCGTGATATTCTATATCGGTCCGGAACCTTGTTCTACAGCACCACTTGCTACCATCCTTAATCTAATTAAGTATTGGGAAATTGTCAGATGCTTCGCCTCTCTAGGGCTGTGTCAGTCCGCAATTTAGACGTCACTCTGAGGCTCTCAGGTATGACAGGCCGGACTTGAAACTCTTAACGGAATTCCATTGTGAACTGAGAGGTCACCAGAATAGGATGGGGGTCACTGATGCCTATGCTTGTGGTCTGTGCTTACAGACATCAGAAATGGCGGAGCACATATTGTGTGATTGTGGGGTCCTTGATAACTTTAGATGGAAATGTTTAGGTAGAGACTGGGTGACAGAATAACCACCATTATGATTTCAGATCTGCTGGCGTTCATTAGAAAGGCATTAGAAAGGCAGAATAAACTATAGACCGGAAAGGGTACAATAGATCCCTTGGGTCGTAGTATTCTACAATAGTGCCTGGTCAGAATGATGATAATGATAGAATTTATGACACTATTTTGGTACTTTTGTTAATTTTTTGTGAAATTTTTTAAATTTTCACTTCATAGGGACATTAATTTAAATATTCCAACATTTCGTTAAATATTTTAATTTTTTTTTTTTCAAAAAAATTAACACCGACTATAGGGTACATTTTAATATTTTTCTGACTGCATTAATATAGAAAAGTAACTCAACAACAACATCAATAAACAAAAAATGACTACGAGTTACGGGCACGCATTAGTCATAAAAAAACGTCTTTGGGTTTAATCGATTATGAGCGCATTAAAAAAAAAATCAAAAACTATAATTATACCAAAAATTTATTTTTTGCTCAAAAGAAAGAAAATAAAATGCCATTTTCGTTTTGGCAGAAATCCAAAAAATAAAAAAAGGAACATTAAACTATACAAGCAAATTAAAGTTTAAACAAAATATTAATATTTTTTTTATTTATTTATTTGTTTTTGATTTATTTGCTTAGAAAATAGAAAATAAATTTCGAAAATTATTTACACAAACATTAGTTATTGAAAGATATCTATCATTAAAGAAATATTACATTTATTTTTCCCCTTTCCCTACAACTAATAAGATTTCAGAAGCGTAATGTACGAGTAGAGAAAGTCCATTTGTAATTCAAAAAAAGACAATTAAGATCGAAAAGGCAAATGTTTTAGAAATAGAATTAAATACTAGCGGCATCCAGTTGCTTTCACTGAAATTTATTCGGTGTATGAATTAAAAATGCCGGCAAATATTGCGTGTTTATTGTAATACAGGGCTACAATATTCATTAATTTAAAATATTGCCCAATGTTAGTTTATCTTGTTGGCAATAATGGGTTCGAGAATAGACAATAAAATCCATTGAATTATATAGGATGATGGCTGGAGCTTTTGACATTTCAATTAATTGTTGGTTTTTTTTAAAGGTTCATAACTTTGAGTTGACAACACTGCTTTATTTGACAACCGATTTAACAGCTGATAGCTGCTTTTTCTTTCGTTTCTTTCATTGACAGGCAAAGAGCATCTCTGCTATTTTGTTTTCACACGTATGTACTCACACGCATAGGGAAAAAAAATAAAAATAAACAAAGAGAAGTAAAGAGAAAACAAGTGGAAAAATACAGTGCAAAGTGTTCTGTGTGAGAGACTCTCAAATTACTACCACAATTGTGAAATGCATTAATATTAGTTTGCCTGACGCTGGTTTAGTTTGACGTTTCATTATGGATAGACTTACTCCAGAGCAGAGCTTGCAAGTTGTTGAAATTTGTTATCAAACTAATGATTCTGTTCGTCAAACTTCAAAATTCAAAATCTTGTTCTACGTTGAAGTTCATTTTTGGTTGAATGGGTAGGTAAATAAGCCTAATTATCACGTTTGGCGTGAGGATAATACACAAGTTTTTGTCAAAACACTATTACATCCACAGAAAATTACTGTTTGGTTCACTTAATGGGCTGGCGGAGTCATTTGTCCATATCTGTTCAAAAACAATGATGGTCAGAATGTTACTGCCAATGTTGAACCGTATAGGGACATGATTAGAAATTTTTTCATACCTCAATTAGCTATTAATAATCCTGCTAACATGTGTTTCCAACAGGACGGAGCCACATATAACATAGCGCGCGCTACAATTGATTTATGCATTTAAACTTTTGATGGACGAGTAATTTCACATAATGCCACAATTAATTACCCTCCATGGTCGTGTGATTTAACTACAATGGATTATTTTCCTTTGGGTTATGTAAAGTCACTCGACTAAGTCGTTAAACCAACGAAAATTGACACCTGGAAATTAACATTCGAAGAGTTATTAGTGAAATACGGCCGCATATGCTGTGAAAAGCTTGTGAAAATTGGTGTTCCAGATTGTGTTTTGTAAGCGCCAGCCGTGGTGGCCACATAGCTGAAGTCATACTTAAACTTTAGTCATAAAATTTTCTACCCAGCAAAGCCCGTTTCATTTATATTTAAAATATATTTATTTGTTTTATTATAATTTAACATTGGAGGCATCATCGCTTAGCAGTAAAGGACCCTTTCGCATATGCTGAGCTGTTTTTGTTTAGCGGACTTAAAGGTCCAAAATTCGCATCCATATTGTTACGTTTTAACCTCTTTAAAACGTTAGAGTTTTTTTTAATTGCGTCAAAATAAAATAAACACCACGTTATTGTTGTTTTACAGTTTTTATTTCCTCACTTTACAGTATTCAGTTATAACAGTAAAGTCTCCAACATATTTATCTTGTACTAAATATTCGTTTATTCAGCACTTTAATCTAAGCCTAAACACAACTTTACTTTATGACTGCAAAACGATAACTACTCCTATGTCGACGTAAGCAACGCAGCCTCCTTATATATGTACATATCTAATTGCCTACAGTTTAGAAAGTTCCGGAAATGTCTCAAACGCTCTCACATACTCTATTTTATGCCCGTTAATTTTAAGCATTTACAATTGTGTTACCCAAAGATTGTCGAATTGGCAATGTCAAATACACAAATTAGTACGGCTTTACCAGGGTAACACATTCACAACCTTGACACAAACCAATATACTATAATCCCACAATACGGTCCCTGATGTGGTGTATTTTCTTTCTTGGCATTTTTATTTTCGTAACAATATGTTAACACCGCTCTTTGCACATATTAAATTTGGTATTGTTTGTTTAATGGCACATGATAAAACCTCTTAATTTTTCTAATGTCCGTCATTTCATACAGTTCAATAAGCCTAGTCGCATGATAGAAGCTTAAGTGCTTCTTTCTGCTTTAACATAAGCCCAGAGATGTGGCCAATAGGTAAAGAATCGTTTCTTTTCCGATTCGTCCCTGTAACTTCTGCAAAAATCATTACTCAAATAACCCAGTCCAAGACGCTCGGAATGGTAGTAATGACTCCAAAAACAACGCTAAGTGTGCTTCTTTGGAGGTTAAGCAGACTTTTCTTGCGCTAATCATCAAAATCCAAGCTGTGTTGCTACATTGTCAATTAAAAGCCCACAAGTCTTCACTGAGATTTCTAATGCCGAAATTTGCTCGTCAGTTCAGTGTTTGTGACATGACTCCACACGTATTTACTTATGTGACACTACAACCGTCTGTCGGTTTTAGCCGAGTCTAAAAAAGTGCCGCTTTGAGGTTCCCAAGGCCGTCAGGTTTTGTAATACTTGGTCTCTCTAACGATATTTGGTCATCCTCTTCCTCGCTTTCCGCCTTGTGGTACCGTATCAAAAGTCTTGCCGGAGTTTCTTAATCCATACGGGAGTTTTGGCCAAGCCAACGCAGCCGCTGTATCTTAGTGCGCTTCACGACCCTGTACAGTTCATTGTTCCAACGTATGCGGTACACTTCTCCTGCTCCTCCAACGCTCCTTAAATATTTTTGTCATTATTCGACATGGTCCATGCTTCTGAGCTAAATAAAACAACAGGGATGATATGCGTTTTGTAGAGCGTCGAGAGAGTGCTCTGCTTTTCAGTTGTTTACTGCGCTCAAAGCAGCATCTTTTGGCAAAAGGCATTCTCCCTTTATCAACAGGCTGACGCAGTTCACGGTGTTAATGGTACCAAGATAGGCAGAGTCTTTCAGTACTTTAAAGTTGTGGCCGGCAACAGTGATGCTTTGTCCAAGGCTCGAAAACTCTTTACTTGTTGCGGAAAGACTGTGACTCGCTATCCATATAATGCTGAGCCATATCGCTAAGAGATCTGCGGCAGTCCATAACCGTTCTAGAGATCATCCTGACAGATTTCAGAGCTTTCACAGCCGCTTGACTATCCAAAAATGTGCAATTATCTCTCTTTAAGACGTTGCAATTTCCAATAATAATCAAACCAGACTTTATGGACGATACCTACGCCACAAATACGTTACTATTGTTCGGTAGCCTTATCGAGTGGCCATATTTGCCGGTTTCGTAATTTTCGTTTTTTTTTTCGTTACTTCTCTTGCGAGCATAAAGGCCCAAACATAATATACTTTTGCTTACTTAAGCTACAGTCAAAAACTCAACGAAAAATCTGTCAAATACTTTATCAACTTTTTGCAGAGTTGTGCTAGTGAGCCCATGAAAATCGTTATCTGAGAGTTGAGTTGAATGGATATTTACCATTCTTAGTATCTGGATGAATTTATTTCTTATTTAAAATATAAAAGTTTTTTGATATTTTGTGTAAAAACTGAAGTGTTTTTGGGTAAATAACAGAGTTTAAATAAAAATTAACAAAATCTGCACACATGCGCTACGCATGATCAATCGTCGCTGTTTCATATAATACATACAGCTTTTTACGCACGTAAAGTGCGATTGGCTATGTTCAAAACGTAAGCAAATGAAACTGAACGAAACTTGATGAAAAGTTTGTTAAGTAGATTAAAGTTAAAGTATTCGCACAATCGTTGGGCTAGCCTGCGCATATTATGGTTGGGCCTTGTGGCTATTCACAGAGCATCCCTTGTTTTGTTTCAGTTTTATTAATCAGCCGGTTTCAAGCTAAGTAGATGATAAGTCAACTGTAGCTGGTTACCATGTGATTGTATAGTGGTGAAGATCTTTGCTAAGTGGTGATAGTGGTGATTCTTACTTAGCATTTCAATTTTGTCCTAGTAGATGGCGTTTTCTCCTGATTATTCGTGTGATGTATGTCATCGTGGCCACCGATAAGCTGGGATGTCAAGTGATCTTTCGCTTAAGTCTATTAATAAAACACAAAAGGCCGCAGTTAAGCTTCTTTTTCATATTCTGTGCTGAGATTTCAAATCTAGGCCGCTTGTGTTGTATGTAAGAAATTGTATGTATGGAGAAACTTAAATTTGAAAAATTGCATTTTAACTGGAGAGGATGAGTGGTTATTGTGGGAAAATACAAATATTTCAAATTTAAATTTCTCCAGTTCCAAAATTATTTCAGGAATACCACTAGCACAGTTTCATTAGGGACCCCTTGGGCCACTCTCCCCATATAGTGTGATATTCCGGCCATCTCTAGTTTTCCCACAATAACCACTCATCCTCTCCAGTCAAAACGCGTTAAAATACAAATTTTTCAAATTTAAATTTCTCCAGTTCCAAAATTATTTCAGAAATACCACTAACACTTTTTCATTAGGGACACCATGGACCACTCTCCCCATATAGTGTGGTATTCCGGCCATCTCTGAGTTTTCCATGGAATGGAGAAAACCAATGAACCACAGAGAAAACTACATTTTATTAAATACATTTTCTGCTATTCCACAATTTTTACAGTTTTGGCTCTAAAGCTGATCTACGAAAGAAGGTCTGGAGCACCATTAAAACAAGGATGTGCTATTCCTCCAGGCATATATATTTTGGCAATAAATTCTTTTACTTTAATTTATAGTTACTGTTAAAGTATTAACAGTGCTCTGTTAACGTAAAAAATGGCTGAGCTAGAAAACCTGGTTTGCGTCTTTGCTAGTTAAATTTAAATTTATCTTCACACACATAGCACTCTAATCAAAGTCGTTGTTGATATAGAACTTTAATTTTTATCAGCCCAATTTAAAATATAAAAAAAAACAGGCGGCTTTGCATAGCCTATCGCCTATCTGCAATCCATTTTATTTCATGCTTGCTTTGATTGCAATTTTAGTTTATTGACCAGCTTTTTTTGTAGGAGAAATAATATTTTTGTATTACCTATGCCACATCTAATGTAAATTTTTCGCTTAAGTTGTTGTTGTTGTTGTTTAAACCTATATAGGTTGAATGAATTTGAAATCAACAACAACTACACCAACTACAACAAAATAGTTTTAAAACTAAAACGCTTTAAATTAATTTGATAATACGAACGACGAGTAAATTCACCCATAATCCGCTTCTATGGTGGGAACTTTTTTCAAAATAAATCTGTGTGATAGCGGGTATAAAATTGCAACAACAAAAGGTGTTGCTTGAATGCTGTTATTAAATATTTCATTAAAATTTTCGAAATTAATTTCCATAAATTCGTTTCAATGGATTTTTTTACCATCGCTTCAATGATTTTTTTTTTCCATTTTTTTCTTTTTTTACAAAACATTCAATTAATTAAACGGTGTAATAAATAGATAATAAACATGGGTTTAACAAATTGTTAACAACAACAACAGCAGCAATAAAAATACCTAAAATTTAAACAAATTGTTGTTAATTAATAAAGAAATTCAAGAGATTTTTTAAAGAAAATTTTTTGACTTTAATGTTATTTTTCTTCTCTTTCTCTCTCTCTCTCTCTCTCTCTCTCTCTTTGAATACAATTTGGATAAATATTTGCCAGCCAGATTTAAAATATAAAATAACAATTTATGTATACGGGTAATTTTAGTTTATAAATGATGTAACATTATCAGCATACCGATCAGGCACTATTGCGGGACACAGCGGCCCATGGAATCTATTGTGCCCCTTCTATTCCATAAATTGCTTAGTAGATCTGCAGCCTTCCTCATGAACACCAGCAGATCTGAAACCATAATAGTGAATATGTCACCCATCTAGACCTAGACATTCACGCAATTTGTGTTTGGCTGTCTCTGAGGCCTGTGAGTATAATCTACAAACTTCCACATCTGCGACCATCCTCTGTGCCATCCTCTTCAGATGCGCCCTTAGCCTATAGTGGTCTGTAAGAAACTCCTTTAGGAATTAACAAGTCCGGCTGAGAAGCTAAGAGCGACACCCAAATTGGGGACTGTGCCCCGCCTTAGAGTAGTGAAGTCCCCTCTGAGCATTCAAGTGTTACAAGCATCTGGCAATTTGCTAATCCTTGATTAGAATGAGGATGGTAGTAAGTGCTGCTGCACAGTAAGGCTCCGGACCACGGAACCTTTTCTAGCGTATGCTTTCGCTGTTTCTTTACCTTCTGCAGCGTCCAGGTACCCAAAACAACTGGATCTTATTTCTAAGTGGTAGATAAAAGATTTAACGTAACGGAATTTTATTTATTTGTTTGTTTGCTATGTGATTTTTTAGTGAAAATTTTTTTTCAGTGTAAGAAAAAGATTCGTGACATGTGACAATGTCAACAATACTCAATAGGGCTTGCATTTTCATCATGAATAGATTAACAAACGAACAAGGCTAGCAAATTATTGAATTTTATTAACAACATTCACGCAGTGTGGCAAACGTGTTTGCTTTATTACATCGACTTTATGGTCGAAATAATTGAGCCACCGAAAACACTACCCGAGCTGTTGTGACCAAAATTTTGCTTCAGTTTTACTTTATTGGACACTGATTCACCAACCTATATGTGAAGAGTGCGTACAGAGGAAAATATTGCTGCTGTATAGGCCAGTATCAATGAAGACCGCGTTATGTTAATTAGTCGCCATTGCCTACAATTGGGCTTGTGTTCTGATACCATACAAAAATGCTGCTGCAGGAACTGAAGCGAGGTGACGTACTATAACACCGTTTGCTTAGTGAATGGGCCTTAAATCGACAACGTTTATTTTCGATTCAATAGGTATGTTAACAATCAGAATTTCCGAGCACAGCTCTCTCAGTTTCTGCCGGGTTATCAATGATGTGTACTGTCTGGTGTTGTCTTGATGGAACACAACACCTTTTCTGTTGATCAATTTTCCTTCAATCCCATCACATAACGGCCTATGTGTGCTTAGTTTATATCAAAAACTGCTTCTATGTTGCTATGTTGGCTGCTTAAGGCTACTTAAGGCTGCTTAAGGCTGCTTAATTTATATTAAAACGTTTTCTATCTTTCTACTATGACTGCTTAATTTATATTAAAATGGGCTCGCGTCTTTATACTATGGCTGCTTAATTTATAATAAAACGGGCTCCCTTTTTTCTACTATGACTGCTTATGGTTGCTTAATTTATATTATGAAGCTAAATTTTGATATTAGTTTCGCCATGATGCTGTCAATGACTATTTTGAAAAGTAAAGGCTCATTTTTAATGAACTCCTACATTAACACTTATGAGGGTACTCTTCATATCGTTGTACAATGCAGCGGTAGGTTGTGTTTTTGTCTCCCTGGTATTCCCCTGCTTCTGAGTGCATTCCATATGTCAGAGTAATTTAGGATTACCAAATACACTACACGGTTTGCTCCATGATTATACGTAGACCATTGATGTGATCAATATTGCGAATGTTATTGGTGAGAGCATCTGCCAACCTCTACAGAAATCATTCGCTGACAAGCGCAGCTTTTGCGCGTGCCCTCCCCTAACGTTATTCCCAGTGGTACTAGACACAGTAGAGGATATGCTCCCACTATTCAAATTAAACAATTTATTAGTGCGACTACTATCCAATCTAGGCCATGTGAGCCTAGCAATGAAGCGAGATTCTTCCTCTGTCTAAGATCTGTCGGGTAAATGGTTGTCTGGAAGGAGTGTGCCCGCCTTAGCAAGTTCTACACTAACACAATTACCTGTAATATATCTGTGACCATGGTCCCAAATGAGATGGACACAAAACTGCCGTGATAGTATCCCAAGGGAATCCTTAACCAGTCTAGAGCTGAAAATCACACCCAAACGAGATCTGATAGCCGCTTGTCAGCTAAGTGAGTACCGCCCCTCCGGATTACTTCCACAGCATGGTAAATAGCCTTGACTTCGGTCTGAAGCACGCTACAGTAGTACGGAAGTTGGGGGAACACTTTGAGGTTGAGCATTTCGGAAAAAAATTCCACCGCCCACCATGGATGAACGATGTTACCTGACTAAATATAGCTGCTTGTCAGCTAAGTAAGCACCGCCCCTCCGGATTACTTCCACAGCATGGTAAATAGCCTTGACTTCGGTCTGAAGCACGTTACAGTAGTACGGAAGTTGGAGGAACACTTTGAGGTTGAGCATTTCGGAAAAAAATTCCACTGCCCACCATGGATGAACGATGTTACCTGGCTAAAATATTATTCTAAGTTATATGACTATTTTTTTCTAGTTATTTTGCTTATCGAGGATCTACTGTCTTGTATGAAAATACAACAACAAAAATACAATTAAAATTTTATTAATTTGCTAAAAAAAATTTATTTTTTTTATTTTATTTTATTTTTAATTCTACAGTTGGCTGCTGCTGCTGCTGCATTTTGAATAAATGATGTTAATTGTTGGTATTTGTTGTTGCTGTTGTTTGTAGTTGTGTATTGAATTGATGTTGTTTTTATCGTCGTCGACAATGTCATCTATTTTAAATGATTGTGGTGGAGGTCCACCTCCATTCATTCCATCAACAACCAAGCTAAGCCAATCCATTACATTTTTTCGTCTGTTTTGTTTGTTAATTCTTCCCTGGCTTGCAATTCATTTTGTTGTCTTGCATTTTTATGAACAATTTAAGACTTATTGCTTGCTGATGATGATAATACGATGATGATGTTGATGACGATGTTGACGATTTCATTTTTGTTTGTATACGAATAGTACGAGTATTTAATTCTACTGCTGTTACTAATTTCTGTTTTAATTTCAATTTTTATTTCCATATAAGTTATAAATATGAAATTGACGTCAATATTTCAAATATTTTCGCGTCGTCTTTTATATTCAATAGATTAAAATCGTTATTAAAGCAGGGGAGAGGGGGAAAGAGATATAATGTAGTACGTACATTAAAAATATGGGAAATTTAAGTTGATTTGTATACCTGTTACTTTTAAAACAGTGAAGATATATTGACTTTAAGCCAGAGTCAGGCAATGAGCTGCTCTTCTCTTTTGTTTTCACACGTACGTACTCACACGCATAGGCAAAAAATAAACAAAGAAAAATAACCAATTACTACCACAATTGTAAATGCATTAACATTAGTATGCCTAACGCTGATGTTTCAAGAACCTTAAAACCGTGATTGTATCTACTACTACTTTTGATATATCAACTTAAGACATGTAATGTATGGATGGTATGTTCAGGCTCAATAGAGCCTTTTGTACAGGAATTGTCATTAATCTATTGGGTCTTCCCTTGTCAGTCATAGCATCAATACGTCGAGGAACCCTATCAACTCCTTAAGTGGAAGTGTCAACAAACCTGTATCGCTGTGCCACACAATAAGTTATGTTATTATATGCGAGGAAGAGACAGCAGAATCTGCAGGTGCTAGTTTTCTTTATTACAGGCGAAGTGAGCGCTGCGAAAATGTCATTAGATTTTTTTTCATCTCCCATTTCGGAAGACACCGGTTAAAGCCTTCCCTTTGGCATAATTGTTCATCATTTTATACCCTTTGTGTCACTCATGTCCCTTTTCTCCTATCCTTTAGAAGATATCTTCCATGGATCTGGTCTTTGAGTAAGGGAGCGTGGTGGTAGCACCCTCGCGACCTACCTACAGTGGCCATCGTTAACTGCGACCATTTTCCATTCTGCTGGCAGCATATGCATTTTGCGCCAAAAAACTGCTCAATTATTAAAGCCAAAAACGAATGATGCCAATTTTGAACACCCTGTTCTGATCTCACGCGTATTCTGGTAAGAGCGTTCTGCATCTATTAACATAAACGGTAGTCTTACAGTAGCTGGATTTTTTGCCAATAATTCCACTCTTTTAATGCTATACACCCAATAATTATACCAATGGACTTTATATTACTTGCTGGATCCAATTAAAGTTGACTAATGAAATCTGACCATTATTCTTATCTACATACCATACCAACATAGGAGAAGCGCTTTGCAGGTTCTTGTTGGTGCAACGCTACTTGTTTTACAGGTAAAACGTCGCAGTATTGGCTACAGAATTAAGAAAGGACTGCCTCTTTGAACATCTTCGCATAACTAGCTTTCTGTTTCCAATTTAGACATAAGTAGACAAGATCGTAGACAGGTGGCAGACAAGATGGACGAATAGTGACAATGGGCGGACGTGACCTTCGTACAGGAACACCCGGACTTTGGCTTCGGCTTAACCCTAGGGTTCATACTGACGGGACATGTCTCTTTTAATGCATTTTTGCATTGGATTGGCTCGGACTACGCTAGCATTAGGAATTTAGATAGTTATTACTCATGCTGGGGGGTTTGCAATTTCTTTAGGTGTTTGCTGGACAATCGGTCTTTTGCGAGGTTGGACGCTTTTGCGAGTTTGATAAGAGAAGACGAACATTAGGGGAGGTACTACGTCCTCTACTTCCAATACTGGGGCTCACTTAGTAGCCGTTTTTGGCGATTTCCAGCTCGCTGACACATGGCGGAATGCTTTGTGTCAGTGTAATTGGTGACACTGATGAGCTCGCTTTAACGGTCTGTGGGTAATATAAGAATACGTTGTGTGATCTCATAAGGACGGCCCAGGGCGAGATATGGCGGAACGCTTTGACTGTTTGGTTTGTCTGCAGCCTGTTTCGAAACCCAGTTCGTATCCGGCTTCTGGCCAATGTACTGTTCCTGTTTGCTGTATTCCTGTGTTGCTGTATTCCTGTTTGCTGTTTGGTGTTTTCGTGTTCATCTTGGCCACCAGTTCGGAGTCGTTTGAGGCTTACACTGGTAGTAGCATCTATTCTACCAAGCCTGACCAGAGGCTTAATTCTAGTACCACGGGCTTTGGTCCTTACCCGACTAAGGTGAGCAACATAGTGGTTGTAGTTTAAACCCAAATCGCGGGAAGAGCTATGCTGGCTCGGTGTTGAGTACATTCTTAACCGGGTGCCGTGACCCATAGATAAGGAGTGGGGTCACGTCCAAACAATATGACTTCGAATTGGTACTGGTGATTTTCATCATTGGTGGGGGCGTTGGTGAACGCAGTGTTTTCACTCGTACAGTGGCAACGTCGGGCAGAGCCTTCGGACTGAAACTCACGTACGGCAATTGACTCATTGTTGGTCAACAGCACCTTCCCTTTGAAGGGTCCGCACATTCTAGGTGCCAATTCGCAAATCATTGTCCATAATACATTTGCCGTCGTCGTCTTCTATTGGTGGATAACTTTTGGATCTTACTATAACTTTCGCTTGTTAGTGTTTTTATGTAGTGGGTTCCAAGCCCTACGCACAACCCAAATTTGAAAATCCAGGAGATTGAACTGCGCTGCACACATGTGCTAGCTTGCTAACCAGAAGGGGCCATAAGTACGCTGTGTGTCAACCTGAATACAGCAGAATAGAGATCGGTCTAGCGAGCACCATGGTGACCTCAGTCAGAGACTTTACATTATCTGCTATATCCCATCCCAACCCATTTCTTATCTAAAAAGAAAATATATTGAATATTTAAGTTAAGATTGGGCCTATGTCTTGTGTTTCTGCCGAAATAATGATATGCGTATCAGATTAAGAATTTTTTGTTGGAGTTATGAAATGAAAGTAAATTTTAAACTTTTTTCCGACTTTGAAAAAATTTATTTGACAAACTGTATTGGGTGGTTGAAATATGGAACCAACAAAAATTTCTATAAATTTTATTTCTAAAATTAAATTTCTTAAAACAAATGTCTGCTTTTCCTTACTACTAACTTTTTTCCTAAAATTTTATTTCATTACAGGTTTCTGGTGATAATCCAGTTTTCGTTGAAAGCGTTAAACCAGGTGGTGCCGCACAAATTGCTGGGCTCGTTGCTGGTGACATGATCTTAAAGGTTTGTGTGCCACATTTTTTTCTCGCTTTTCGAATTCAACACAGGTTTTTCATTTGTTTTTTTTTAAGAGTAAATGAAGAAATGTTTTCGTTTATATTTGCGTTTCTTATTAAAAAGAAAAACATTTTTTTAATTTGTTTTTGCAGGTCAATGGTACAGAAGTACGTTCGGAAAAACACCCAACTGTTGTCAGTCTAATAAAAGGTAAATTCATATGAAAAACAAAATTCAAACAAAAAATAACAAAAAATAAATTTGCATTTGAATTGTACAATAATTGTAAGTTGAAATTAGTTAATTGGAATGAATATACAATAACAGTTTAATTAGTTGCACAATGAAACAAAAGATGCAGTTCATCTGCAGTTTCGTTTTCTACAATACCGTAGTGCCTCGAAACCTAACACAGCCTAGTGCTGTACCTCTCTAGGAGTGGCGTAAGGGCCTTTGATGGCCAATACATACTTTGATAAATTTTCTATAAATCTCCTATTTTTTTAGTTATACTCCCAACATAAGAGACGCCATTGTCTCATTGTTTATCTATTGCTAACATGTATCCAGACAATTCCATCTAAAGAAGCCCCCCTGACCTTCCTGCTTACCGACGGCGGTGATGATCAGACGGACGATGAGAAGAAAACGCCACCTATTGCGAAAAAATTACAATGCTAAGTACGAATTAACACCACTTAGCCATGATCTTCACCACTTCACATAATCATATGGAAGAGAGCTATTAAGCTTGAAAATCTGCTTCCACGATAAAACTAAGGAAATGCGCTTCATAAAAAAAGTAATGTAAACTGTGTTAAGTTCCGTGACACTATAGCATAGTGGGGAACGAAGAAATGTAAAGATCTGATGCACAAGTCTGTAGTACACCTCTGAAATGTTTCATTGGTTTGGTGTATCAATAATTTAATCGTAGATTGGAATAGTCATAGGGGGCAGGGGAAACATTAGGGTCACCAGGCTGATATGGCCCAGAATTGACCGCTCGGGTCCTATCCTTGTTCTTATTGTTTTCTTTGACTCTGTTTCTACTTCGTTGGAACGAAAAGATATGGAAAAGTCAATTGTCGCATGATTCAGATGGATGGAGAGGAATCGACTGTTATAACGAAGATGCCCTCAGGGCAGAGTACTTTCTCCATTGTTGTGGACGGTGGTAGTTGCTCACCATGTTGGTTCAAAGGGGTGTCAGTGTAAATGGTGACACTGATGGGCTCGCTTTAATGGTTTGTGGGTAACATAAGAATACGTTGTATCATCTCATGAGGACGGCCCTGGACGAGATATCGAATTGGTGAACTCATTAAGGGCTCTCTGGGTAAATCCCTCAAAGACGGTTGTCGTACGTTTTACGAGGACTGTGGCTGATATTTATTTTATGGGTACCACCATCAATTTTTCTGAGGAGGTTAAGTATCTACGTGACATTCTGGATAGGAAGCTTAGTTGGAACTGGTACATTAGTGTCGTCCAGAATAAGACGATAATAGCCTTCCGAACAAGTTGCTTCTATGGTAAGACAAGAGGTCTTCCGCTGAGAATGACAATATGGATATATAGCGCTATTATTCAGCCCAATATCACTTATGTGGCGGTAGCTTGGTGGAGAAAAGCTGAGGAAGCTACCAGGATGAATAAATTAGGCAGGATACGCCTGCCTCGGTGTAACTGGGGCAATAAGGACGTGCCCAGCAGCGGCATTGAAGTCTTTGATTAACTTGACACCGCTTAATATTTATGTAATGAGAGTGTCGGCATATTCGGCGGCAAAATTTTTCACTTAAGGGTCCCGAAATGCGTTGGGAAGTGTGCCCATTTTACGCAGGGTGGTCGGAGAACCATTTTCGGTCCTGGATGTTATGCCTATGGATCTGTGCTTTGGCAGGAAATTCAAGGTTAAATTCCCGTACCGGGGTTGCTGGTCTACAGATGCCTTAGTTCAGAGTTAGCTTGATCTGGTATACCGATGGCTCCAAAATAAATGACTATGTCGGTGCTAGTATTCAAGAACCTAACCTACACTTGTAGATTTCACTGGAAAGATTGCTGAGTGTCTTCTAGGCCTAGATCATGGTCATTGCTATACATATGTGAATACAGATCAACTGGACAGAGGGCTCAAGAGTAAGACCATGAATATTATCTCCGACAGTCAAGCTGCCTTAAGGGCACTTGTCTTGAACCGTATGCCATCTAGACTAGCCAAATATTGCTACGATACGTTGCAAAAGCTTTCGGTTGAAAAAAAGTCCAGTTGTTTTGCGTACCTGAACACTGTAGGATAGATGGTAAATAAATAGCAGATGTAATGGCCAAAAAGGGTTACATGACACATTATATCGGCCCGGAATCTTGCTATGCATCATCACTTGCTACTATCCTCAATCTAGTAAAGGATTATGAAATTTCCAGATGCTTGCAATGCTCAAATCTGTTCACAATTTGGGCTTAGCTCTGAGGTTCTTAAGTATGGCAGGCCGGATTTAATACTGATATAGGAGTTTCTTAAGGTAAACTTAGAGCGCATTTGAAAAGGATGGCGGTCGCATATGAGGATGTTTTTTTTTGTACTGTGCTCACAGGTATCAGAGGCAGCGGAACACATATTGTGTGACTTTGTTGTTCTTGCAAGGATTAGGTGGAAATGTTTAAGTAGACATAGGATGTCAGTGGATGACATATTCATCATTCATTAGGAGACAAATACTGTGTTTTTGCTCTGCACTTCATCGTCAAAGACAATTGAACACCTGGCAAGCAACATTCGAGGAATTATTGGCAAAATACGACCGCATATGCTGAGAAGAGTTTGTGAAAATTGGTGTTTTAGATTAAGCCGCGTACGCGCTAGCCGGTGCGGCCGAAAGGCCTAAATCATTTTTAAACATTAATGCCATAAAATGTTCTATGCAGCAAAGCCCGTTTCATTGATATTAAAAATATATTTCTTTGTTTTATTATGATTTAAGCTTGTGTAACTACAAAAACAAAAACAAAAAACAAAAAAACATCCGTTATATCTTTATAATGTGTACAGAATATTATTTTTCGCCACCGCCAATATATTAAAACAAATCGCAACAAAATTTATAAAAAGTTTCTAACATTAGGGAAATGGGTACCTAAAATGGTTGAATTTAATAGAGGATCCATTAAAACAAAGGAAAATAATTTTCATTTCCCATTCCTCTATAGACTTCTTAGAATCGTGTGTAGGCAGTAAGTAAGCAAGTTTGCTAATTAGTATAATAACGACGCATGCGTGTATTTGTGTTTCTTCCTTAACATGCGTTACTATGTCTGCTATTGTAATAGGAAAAATTAACAAAAAAAAAAAAAAAGAAAAACAACAAAACTTTGTATTCTAAATCGACTTTCATGTCACCATTAACTGTCCATTATTTAGTGTTTTTTTTTTTTTTTTTTTTTTTTTTTTTTTTTTTTTAGCTATACGAGCTACGGCTAGGGAATCTTCAAAAGATATTGGTAGTCCGGACTAACCAATATGCACGATTCGCGACAAGTCTTACTATCTGGCTTGTCATGCGCCTACGTACTAAACCCCATCCACGTTCGTAATCCTTCCATCCATTTCCTCCCCCGGGACCACTATCAAGTATTACTTCAGGGGAGTGGTGATTCAGCGAAATCTGCTTCCCCTTTCCGCAGATCTTGCCATCTCGGCCAATCTCTGACGCACCAAAATTTCCTTTGCGAAAACGCACACCAAGTCCCAATTCCTGGCTGAGGTCAGCATTAGTCCAACGATGTTGTTCGGCACAATCCGGGATCGAATCGCCGTTTCCAAGGAACGCCTTTGATCTTCATACCGCGGGCAGTCAAAGAAAACATGACCCGCGGTTTCGGTCACAGCGGACAATCCGGGCACACATCATCGTCGTCGTTCCCATATTTAAAAAGGTAGGCCCTAGAGCATCCATGACCGCTCAACAAGTGAGTCAGGTAATAATTTATCTGCCCGTGACTCCTTCCTACCCAATCAGCTACGCTCGGTATGAGCGTGTGGGTCCATCTTCCCCTCAAGGAGTTATCCCAATCACGTTGCCACCTTTCCATAGCACCTTCCTCCAGTCGGTCCACGTTTACCGACCCTGATCTTTTCGCAGCATGCTTCTTTCCTTCAACATCCGACACCAGCTGCAGTGGCATCAGTCCCGCAATAACAAAAGCCGCGTCAGTGGATACCGTGCGGAAGGCAGAGGCGACCCTGAGCGCACATCTTCTATAGGCTGCATCAATACCCATCCTATATGTTCTCCTAAGCATGGCCTCAGCCCATATGGGTGCCGCGTATAGGGCAATCGATCTTACCACACTAGTAAGCAACAGCCTCCTCTCCTGTCTAGGGCCGCCTATGTTTGGCATTATCCGTTCAAGTGCACAAGCTGTGAGTGCACATTTCCCACCGACATACTTTAGGTGCTCCCTAAATGTGAGTCTGTTGTCGATCATGATCCCCAAGTATCTGATCGCTTGTCTAGAGGCTATCCGCTGGTCACCAACCGTTATAGTTATAAACTCCATTTTCTTTCTACTGCTTACCAGTAGAACCTCAGTTTTGTGATCCGCAAGTTTGAGACCTGCGCTCACAATCCAGCCTCTGACCACAGCAACTGCAACATTGCAAGCTCTTTCCAGTTTGTCGAGATGTTTTCCCCTTATCACCAAGGCAATATCATCTGCGAAGCCAATGATTTGCGCTCCCCTTGGGAGTTCGAGCCTTAGCACACCATCATACATAATATTCCAGAGTATAGGGCCTAAAACTGAGCCCTGCGGTACTCCAGCCGATACTACATATGATTTCCTGCCATCAGACGTGTCGTACAAGAGGACTCTGTCCCTGAGGTAATCGGCAATCAGCTCGATCAGGTATTTCGGCACGTTCTTCTCATCGAGTGCAGCCAACGTGGCATCCCAGTCCGCAGAGTTAAACGCGTTCTTAACATCCAAGGTGATGATAACACAGTATTCCTTATCACCTTCAAGCCAGCGGTCTCCACTGATGGCATCTTTCGCCATGTTCACAACTCTCTCTATGGCATCAACTGTAGAGCGTGCCTTCCGGAAGCCAAATTGGCGGTCCGATAAACCCGATCCATTCAAGGCCGTCTCCAATCTCCTGTAGATTATCTTCTCCAGCAATTTGCCGGCTGTGTCAATCATACAGAGTGGGCGATATCCGGATGCATCCTGTCTGCCATTGCCCTTCGGGATGAGCACCAGCCTTTGCCTTTTCCAGATCCTAGGGAATGTCCTCTCCTTGATACAAGCATCGAACACTTTCCTAAACATCTCCGCCTTGCTCTCAATAGCCGTCCTTAATGCAATATTCGGGATTCCATCAACTCCTGGTGCCTTTTTCAGCCTAATATCCTTACACACTGCCTCAAATTCCTGGCTGCTAACCCCCGGAATTTCAAGGTGGGGTGGTCCTTCTTGTACAGAGTAGGTTATTTCGGCCCTACGCGGGAAAAGTCCTTCGACAATTGATTCCAGTCTGGACGCAGATGTCGTAGGTGGTGGTCGAAAACTATTCAGTTTCCTCATCACAACTTTATATCCCGTACCCCAAGGGTTGTTCTCTACTTCGTAACACATCTCCCTATAGCATCTTCTCTTGCTTTGCGCAATGGCCCTTTTCAAGCAGGATCTTAACGTTCTGTAGTCCTCTTGAAGTTCTGTAAAGTTGTCACGACCTCTCGCCCTCTGGCATACCCGCCGTGCATGGTTACACCTACGCCTTATCTCAGCTATTTCTGCATTCCACCAGTATACATTCCTTCTGCCAGGTCTATGGAAATTTCTTACCATGGATGCATCGCAAGCGTCCGTGACCCGCCGCATCAGTTCAGCTGCCATATCGTTCGCGCCTCCAGTCAGCTGGCTGTCCTCCATCGCAAAAACAAAAACAAAGGCCTCCTTATCAAAGGTGGAATCCCTCCATCGGGGACCGGGAGGGACCACAGGTAAAGTTGGGCCGGTGGAACGTTCGCGTATCTCAAAGATAATAGCGTGGTGGTCGCTGTGTGTGTATATGTCAGATACGCTCCAGTCAGTCGAGATTGCCAGGGCATCGCTGACGAATGTCAGGTCTATCCTGGAGCTTCTTCCGTTCCTCGAGAATGTATCCCTTTGACCGCAGTTCAGCAACACCACATCCAGTGCTGCAAATGCCTGCAGTAAACACTCTCCCCTCGGGTTCGTGTAGACTGAACCCCATTCAACTGCCCATGCATTAAAATCCCCAGCGATAACCACAGGCCGTAGATCCTTGGCCCTGTTGACAAGGTCATCCAGTCTGATGCCATACTCCTCGATTGACAAGCCCGGGGGAAAGTAGCAGCTAAAGAAGTGCACTCCACCAACAGTACCCCCAACAAAACACTCCCTACTACTATCAACATTCTCCAAGGGGAAGTTACCACAAGACCATATCGAAGCCTTGTTGCACCCACTGTTAGCCCAGCGGGGATTCTCTGGTACTCTATAATGTTCACTCAACAATGCCAGGTCTATCTTCTGGTCTCTCACAGTCTGCCCCAGGATATCCTGCGCGGCTTCGCAGTGGTTCAGATTCAGCTGAAGGATTCTCATTTCCGCTGACTTAGTAGCTTCCGGCGGGCCGACAGATAGTTGGGGCATTTAGGCCCCCCCGTGATGTGTTTGGCATCAGTATTCGGACGGCCCCTACAGAGTAGACATAGTGGGTCACCCTAGCAGGTTCTAGCGAAGTGATCCTGTCCGCCGCACTTGTAGCAACTTCCGGACCAATCTTTCTCACCTCGGCACTCTCTGGCCACATGCCCAAAGTCAAGACACCTGAAGCATCTTTTTGGAACTACCTTTCTACGTAGACGGCAAACTGTCCACCCAACACGCAGTTTGCCTACCTCCTCTGCCCTATAAGCCTGTCTCACTGGAATTGAAATAATAGCCGTTCGCGTACCTCCAGGAACACTTCTTATAGTCTTGAGCGCAGAAGCCTCCAATTCGCCTATTTGCTCCTTCCATGCATTTATTATCTCGTCTTCCGTAGTTATTTCATCTAGGTACCTTAGCTCGAAGGTTACCTCCCGAGTAAGTGTCCTAATCTCAACATCCTCCGATAGCACATTCTTCAATTTAGACCGATGCAACTCGGCCGTCATCTTCTCGGAAGACCTTTTAAATTCGAGGAGAATTTCTCCCCTCTGTGTCTTCTTAACCAGGTGAACATCATCGCCAACTGTTTTAAGCTCAGGGGCGCCTCTCACTTTTCTAAGCAAATCCGCGTAGGATTGCTTTTCCGTGGGCTTAATTATTACCACATCTGGTCTGTGTTTCCTGCGCTTTTTTGTTTGGATAATCCACTCGTTAGGCCTCTGATTGCCCCCATCTTGACTGGACTGCCCATCCACAATGCGGTTCGGTTCATCCACCCTGATGGCATCAGTAGTCTTAGCAGGTACCTTATTCAGGTCTTTCGATGTCCCATTAGTTTTCTTCTCCGAGCGACCAGGCTTAGTCTTTTTAGGCGGAGTTCTCCTGTCACTCTCAGTCTCCTCCCTTGTTCTTTTCGACGTGGTTGTTAATGATTCCATTTGAATCGTCTGCGTACATCTGTCATTAGTTCTGACCTTATTCGCCGTTGATTGGGATTTACTCCTAGCTGCCTCCTGGTATAGTGACGATATTAAGGCCACTAGATCGCGCATTGGTTGATGTATGGATCGCATTCCTCCTCCCATCATCTCCTGCAGTTCCACGATTTTCTCCCCGAGCTTGGAGAACACCTCGGTGCCCCCTTTAGGGTCCGCCAAGTTATCCGTAGACGTGCTATCGGTTAGGGACGGTGGAGATGATCTAGATCTCACACCTGCTCCAGTTGGCGTTGCCTTTTCCGGTGTTCGCGCGAGTCTTGAAGCGCGCTGGAAGGGGTTTCTCGTCATGAAACCATCTAAGCTTGTAGCATTATCTGATACAGCAGCCAAGTTCGCCACCACCGTATCATTGCAGTCATTGGATATCGACGGCCGGGAGCCTGCTTGCTCACCCCGCAAAACCGCCGGCACTGGGCTCATTACACCCTGCACCGTAACTTTATTCCTTAAAGAACTTTCCATTGTTGTTTTATTGTTCTGGGATCCTACCCATATCATTTTATACCTACTGACAGGTTCTTAACCAGCCGCTCCTAACATGGAGGCAGACGCTGCCTAGAAAGCCGCTCAATCTGAGTCAGACGCTACCAGGATTTTCGATGTCGACACTTAATCAATGGGCGGCATCAATCGCCCAGTCACAGAAACTTCACTGAGCCAAATAACCTTTTAAGTTAAGGTCTCCATTTCTGCCGCTATTGGTCGGGGACTGCTTATTTAATATTCGCAGCTAACCCACATATCTGTGGGCCATTCAGCTATCCGCCACCTTGCTGACCCCCACAGTAGCCTACGCTCAGCCCTGTGTGTGTGTGTGTGTGTGTGTGTGTGTGTGTGTGTGTGTGATGTGTTGGCTGTGTACAGTAACTAGTATTTGTTATTGTGTTGGTCGGCAGCTCTATTGTGTTGGTCGGCAGCTCTATTGTGTTGCCATTATCATGATGATCACATGTGTGATAATGAGAGAGGGTTTGTGGTAGAGATAGTAGTGTAGGGTGGGCGTGAGTATATGTGAGCGTTTGTTTGTTTGTTTTTCTTTTAATGCTTTCAAATGAAAATTTTTTGTTGTTGTTAATTTTCAAAATATATGAATGTAAGCATTCCTATAATTATTCACACACCTACACTGAGAAAAAAAAATTTTTAAACATTATTTTTCACAGAAATTTGAATTTAAAGAATTTTTCTTAAATGTTAACATTATGCCAATGCCTCTGCAAATATCCATATGCAATGAATTCAATTCTTTATTAACTTTTTATCAATTTTTCTTTTATTTACTTTGTTGTTGTATTTATTCAATTGTTTATTTAATTATTTACAAAGTTTTCCTTTCCTTGATTCTATTTTTTGCCTTATTGCCTCGCATTTTCTCTTTCATCGTTATGCAAAAAATAAAAGAAAAATAAAAAATAAAATTGTGTCGTTGACTTTGTCTTTTAAAAGTTCATAATTTCGCTTTTAATTCTTTTTCAATTACTTTAATGCGCTTGTCGTTCAACAGTGTGGCCTATTTGGCGCTTATTTCAAATCTCTCACAAGCAAATACTCTCATATTTAAATGCCATTAACATCCATTGCATTTTAAGTTATTGTCTCACAATATTGCTATATATTAGAATAAGAGAATAATACTGGCATTATAGGTACGAATTACACTTTCCATTGTCGCCATCTTACTTAAGATATTCATGAATGAGTTAAAAGCAAAGTATAAGGTCTAGAATATCCCACTTTACCTTTTTACTTCTTGATAACAAAAAGAAGAAAATTCCAAAAGCTTTCAATTTCCGTTTCATTTCCCATGCCAAACCATTTCAGATCTTTAGCAAATTGAAGAATAGTGTAGACTCCATGCCCGAAAAGAAGATAAGAGCCTGAATTGTATGTCCCCCTAAAAATCAATGCCTTCTACCAAAAAGCTTAGGGCAGTGACATAATACATATTCAATTATCTCCATTTCTTCCTTATCCTCACACAGTTTACAAAAATCAGTATTGCTATTATCCCATTTACAAGTCATTGAACAAGTGCCGCAGTGACGCGTAATGACGCCCGTAGCAGGCCTCAGGCTTTTCTGGAGAAGAACTCTTCGAGTAAGCTAATATAGCGGCGTAACGGTAATAATTAATTTATTGGGTTAGAAAGGCCTAACAGGCCATGGCACTGCTATCTAGATGCTAATCTATGGTGCCAAACACTCTGGGGTCTGTCCCGCCATCGCAATAGCCGGCAGCATTAAAAATCCCATGGCGTATGACTGGCCGACCGGTCTGGAAGCACCAGTCGGAATATCCTCCACCTCATGTATGAAGACTGCAAAATCCCCAGTTCAGGCATAATAAAAGGATCCGTTTAAGTTCATCTCTAAATGTTCACAAATGCAACACATTCACAGAGAATATGCACCGTCGTTATCTTTTCCTTCATGCACTGGCGACAAAATTTAAGATAGTAATGGTCCATTAGGAAGCCAATAGTAGTCTTGCCTATGTGGCGCAACTCCCTTTTGTAGGTGAAGGGTCTCATTAGCCGCTTCGCCCGGTTCAAGCCCGGGCATCGTACTCAATATGACAAACTTAGTTCCTGCTACCATTCATCGCTCTTCCCCCTGGACCAGCTAATACCACAGTACGGCTTTAGTTTCACGAAACCAGTGACAGAACTTCGTCTTGTCAATTCGTTAGCTATCTTGTTTGTCATAACACCAGTATGTCCAGAAACAAAATAAAGTGTTACCTTGTTCCCCACTGCCAGTGTGGTGACACTCGTGTAACACTTGCGTACCAGTCTCGAGTCTATATACTCCGAAGAAGAGCACTTAGTGTCGCTTGACTATCAAGATATGAATTGATAGAAACGCCCCTGAATCCAAACGTTATATTATTCGGCGTATAAATAGAAATTGCTTGGTAAACGCTGGGCCACTTGCCCATGAATTCCCAGACTTTTATATTTAACCCGAATGATTAGGGATTTAGGATAATTCCCATAGTAGAAAACAAATAGTATAGTGCTCGCCATGAGCCGCTCCATTATGGGAGGCGCTGCCAGCTCAGCCTCATGGTTCCATATACGTAAGCCTTTACATCGCAACAAGATGACTACCCTCGCGAAGAAGGGATTTAGGGATAGAAAATGTTAAATCTTAACCGCCATTGCATAAACTTTATTAATATTCGCCCAGATCCTGATGCAAGTCCGCATGCAATACAGTGTTCGGATGTTTCTGGTGAAGAGAAATTCTTCCGATTAATAAACCCCTTGGACACATTTGCCGTCTGAGACAAGTCGTGTACTTGTTTGCCCTACAAGCGGATGACGTTTCTAAGATGTCATTTGACCTCAAACAATATTTAACATTCACAATTCTCTTCATTTCATCGTTGCTTTTATCAGTCATAATAAAAGAGGCAATTGCCGTATTATGTAAGAAATAAATGAATACTTACGTAAAATGTACTGCTTTTACATACAACTTCAAGCAACTACTAATTAAATCCGTTACACATGCAAATATTTTTTCAAATAACGGGTCAAAGCGTTTCGATTGCAAAACAAAAGATTTGCCGCCACAAAACTTACAAAATTTTCGGTTCGCGTTGAGTAGTAGTATTTTGTGATTGGTCGCATTCCTAAAGTTTCTATCAAAATAAGTTAATAGATTATATTTAACTTTGTTTTAAATCTGATTAAAATCGGTCTATTTGGCTAGAGCCTTATGTGATTTTGACGGACCAATTCCAATTTTATCAAATTTTTATTTTTTTAAAGTTTTTGTAATTAAAATCATTTATCAAGTTGGGGAATGTTAAATATAGCGATTTTATTTCCCTAACAAAGTCTACATCACTCATTATTTGTACTGGAATAATTGCATAAAAAACAATAACAAAATGCAATAACAGAGAAACACTGAACCGAGCTCATGTGGACAACACATACACTTACCAATACGAAAAGTGTCTCGCATATTGCAAAACAAATACAACAATGAGAATACAAACATTTAACATACGATAAAAATAAGTTTTTTAATACATACATGTACGTTTTTTTTTAATATACCGTTTACACTACATATCAAGTAAATATGGATTTAGTTTGCATATTTTATATGTATGTATGTGTATATGTTTACATTTTTTTTTTTATATAATTGCTTTAGTTGTGTTGTTTATATTAGATAACAAACATAACAACAAAATTGAACTCATAACACAAAACACAACACACATATATGCTGCAGTAACATTAGCTTATAAAGAAGAGGAGTGAGAGTAAAAACAAAGCAAAACAAAGACGTGATCATGAACAAAAACAAGAACTGGAGACGACTAACTGTAATAGGAAATGTGACCGACATTTTTTTAATTAAAAAAAAAATTAAATTATTCTTACATTTGTTTAATTTGCAAACAATAATGATGTTTGTTATAAAATTAAAAGAAAATAAAAATAAAAAGGAAAGATAATTATGCACATATATAACCTACATATTAACAGCACATATTACTTTATAATGTTATTCTTTTGAAATAAATTTGTGGACCGACCAATATCACTTTTTCAGTTAATGAGAGTTGAATCTAAATTGCAAAGCGAATCTGATTTGTTTAAAACAAGAACGCACTTTTTAAAGGTCTTAAGCATATGAGCAACCCTATAATACAACGTCACTGTTCAACCAGGTGTAGGGCACAAAAAAGTATTCTAAACAAAGTAAACAAAAAATAAATAAAAACTATAGGCAATGAATAGGCAAAACGCACTGAATTCTTACAGCAAACAAGAGCTGTTCAAATATTTCAAGGCAAAAATAATTAATTAAAAAGAATTTTTTTTGTTAAATTTTTTGTCGACATTGCACGTGATCTTGTTTATTTTACATAGGCTGCTATTTCTATATTACGAATTTCTAACAATTTTGCAAGCGTTTAAAGTAAGATATTTCGAAACTATGCCACCCTAAGTAGTTAATCTAGAAAAAATATTAAGAAATTTCCTACATAACAAATGAAATTTAAGATTTGAGATGAGTAGCATTCCTAGACTCAATTTTTTTAATCGCTACATCAGCTTTCAGTCATTTATAAAAAAATTATCAAATAACATATACTTTATATGTTAGATTCCGACTAATAATGCATTTACAGACACCAGCTGTTAGAAGCTAGGTTATGCGGGTCGCCCTACGACTCATTTTGACCCCGTATACAGGACAAGTCTATTAAAGATGTCGAAAGGCCGATCATGGAGAGTCACCATCTAAAGGCTCAAAAATTTCAGTTCCCTCACTTGAGCCAATCGCAACTTTTTAAAACGTCAATCAACTGCAACAATGGTAGATCTCCAAGACAGTCCAGATCATGAAAGTAACATGCACCCAAGTGCTTTAATCTAAGCTCCTATAGAGCAGGACACAGAGAAGATGTTGCCCCGATTCCTTCTCCTCCTCATCTTGACAGCCCAAAGCATTCTTGATGTCCTACAAGTATATCTATATATTAAACTCGACAACGCACACAGAGGAGCTTGAAAATCCTCCTGCACGAAAAACAGACCGAGAGACCCCCTAGTAGCCCACTCATTAGCAATTTTATATCCTCGATTGCCCGCATGACTCGGAACTAATATAAGTTTGACATGATTCCGTTCCAGCTGGGCCAGTTAGCGAATGCAGATGAGGAGACATTTGAAACTGTCTACGTAGATCTTAATAATAATCTTAATAATCTTAATAATAATTTAATACGCGGATACGCCTAGCGTCCCTTTCTATAGCGTAAACCTTCGCCTAAAAATCAGTGCAATTATCGGTAGTCTGAGAGAGACCCTGAGATCAAAATGTTCAGAGTAGAAATCAGACCCTGTAACCGTTTTCGTCTTCGAGCTATGACCGCAACTTCGAGCTAGACCGCAACTGTGTCATCTCGGGGGACAGATGCAACAGACCACTCATCCCCAGAAGGGCATCCTACCGCGGTAAGCTCTACTGAAGTTCAAAGTAGGTACCGCCCAATTTGTCCGACGTATTAAAATCGGTCCGCCCACTTTATGTAGGATGGTACAGTGTTAAATGTGGCCGAAAGTCAGGTATGAAACCGGAAACCCGAGAACCGGAAGTGGGCTATGAAATTGAAAATTCAAAAATCGGAAGTGAAAAATTTTAGTTTGTCCGGAAGTAAAAACAATACCGGGAATAAAAAAACCGTTAAATTTAAATTTCTCCGGAAGTGGACTTAAAATCGCAAATGAAAAACCGTTAAATTCAAATTTCGCCAGAAGTGGGCTATCAAAGCGGACATTTGAATTTGACTGAAAAACCGGAAGGGGACTATTAAACCGAAAGTGGAAAAATCATTATATTCAAATTTGACCGGAAGTGACGTATAAAACCGGAAATACGGAAACCAATTAATTCAAATTTGGTCGGAAGTGGATTACCATACTGGGAATGGAAAAATCGTTAAATTTGGAGTTTGTCGACAATATAAAATTGTTACTGTTACGTTTTTACATCTTAAAAACGTTTATTTATGAGTTCGTAAATTGCAGTTAAAATAAAATAAATCTTGTGTTTGGTTTTTAGGTATTTTTTTTTCTCTCTTGAGATCAGCACTCAGGGGATAACTCCATTGCATTGTGCTGGTACTAGGAAAATAGGTTGTTGGAAGTAGGATGTTAGTGGTAACAGTTGGGTCATGTAAGAGACTCATGATTTTCCGGTTTTGGGAAAACCATAGGGTGAACTGAGTGAACTTACCGATTGCGGGCAACCCAAGTAACCTAACATGAACTATGCTTACAGGCATTAGAGACGACGGAACACATATTATGTGAATGTGATGTTCTTGATAGACTTAAATGAATAAGTTTAGGGAGGGAGAGGGGCTCAGTCGGTTACATATTCACCACTACAGTTTCAGACCTGCTGGCGTTTATTGAGAAAGAGCAGATCTGTTTAACAAATAGTAGACTCGAAGGGAGATAATAGATCTCATAGGTTTTATAACTGTGCTCTGTCTGAATCGAATCGTAGTTAGATACTTTTAAATATATTTTCCCAAGATAATCCAGCGTTTTGTGGTTTTTTGTTCGTTGATTATTTCAGTTACTGTTTTCAATCACTGTTGCTAGTAGTTCATAAATTGTTAGGACAAAGCGAATATCGCTGAAGTTTACTAAGCTTGTTAGGCACAAATTTGCTCATTTATCAATCCGCTCTCGTATTATGGTTTTACTCCTTAAGTCGATAATAGACGCGCAACATTTACACGCATTTATCTTTTAATGCACACAAACACAATGTTGGTCAAGCATGTTTGTCCGTATATCGTTCACTTTATGATTCGATTTGCAATACAAAGAAGTAAATGATAAAAAAAAAAACTATATGCACTCACTGATGATGATGAATCCCTAGTTTTTCTTTATCAAACAGCTGCACAGCAAAAATGGATGCAGGCACGATAACAAAACGACGACTTAAGACTTTTTTGTTTGTTACTGTTCTTGTTCATGGCGGTGCTTATTAGTAAGACTGCAACATTTATGAGTAATACGAGTAAAACAAATGCGTTGAATGAGGAGGCACAAAGTTTATAAAGAAAGAATTTTAATTTTTTTAAATTTTAAGTAATTTTTAAAATTTTTAATCATTAATTATTTTTAATTTTTAATTAAAATTTTTAAATAATTTTTTTTCTTTCTTACAGCTTCCACAATTGTTGAATTGGCAGTAAAACGAAGTCAAAAACTAGTGCGACCTACTTCAGTGGGTATTGTACCCTCAACACCGGTACTTTCGATAAGAGATCGTACGGCCTCGATAACTGGACCCCAGCCTGTTGATGTAAATGATGTTTGAATTTAATTCAAATGTTTAAATTTATTAATTTTTCTTGATTTTTATTTCAGAGTATTAAACGTCGTGAAATGGAAACTTATAAAATTTACACGCTACAGAAAATGCTCGAACAGGAGAAATTAAATTTGGAACGTTTAAAAGGCGATACAAACAATCCCTGCTACAAGCAATCAGAGGCGAATATTAAGAAATTACGTGAACAATTACGTCTTGTGGGTGCTGAGGTAAAAAAAATTATTATTTTTCTTTAATTTTTCAATTTATGTTTTCTCTTTCCGATCTACTCCTTTCTTTTGTTCCGTTTATTTTGTGTTACTTTTCCCGTGTGAATTTCTAATTATTTTTTATACTCAATGTTTAATTTTTTCGTTCTATTCCTTAAGATTTAATTGGCTAGACATGAAATCGTTTTGTATTCCTTAATTCCTTATCTAACATAAGCTTTCTTGCTGCCTGCTTTTGCAGCCTGCTTTTATTCCTTAGACTTGGTAGAGATATAAATACTGTTATACATACATTTTATGGATAGAAATATGGCGAAGATAAGAACAGAATGAAGGATTTACTAAACTCAAATCCATGATTAGAGGGGTACTAAGGGTACATGTTACCGTGGATTAAAATGAACTGAATTTAATATAATTGTCATCACTGACAATGAATTTTCTTTGATATCATATATGACTTTTTTAAATAATTGCCCAAATTTTTAAAAAAGACAGAAATTGATTTTATTTTGCAGGCTTCGTCTATTAGGACAATATAATCGAGAATCATTAGTCACGAGGATCCATCAATGAAATTTTTCATTTACGATAATTTAATACAAATTTTGACTTGATACTGATTTTGTGATGATGATTCATCGATATAAGTATCATAGTGATAATATCGCTCAAATACGCCACCGGAGGTTTTTCCATTACTCCTCTTGGGAGCATATGGCTTTCACAAAGAAATATACGGTTTGCTGCCGTCGTCTTTGCCTCTTCCCATGTCAGAGTGTTTTGCCTTAGTTTTTAGATAATAGGTTCCTTGATCCTTTAGGATTTTACTCAAGTACCATCCTTGTAATACTATGAGTATATTTCTTTAAGGTATGGCCGGTCCATCTCCACTTCTTTTGGATTAACTGCTTCAGTACGGGCCATTTATTTGTCAAATTCCATAGTTCTATATTGCTTATGGAGTTAGGCCAGAATATCTTGCATATGATTCTAAATTGTAAATGAATACAATCTTTGCGTGCAACAAGCCAGGTTTCACTGCCCAGATTTGACTTTACACATGAGTTTAATATTCTAAGACTGGTTTGCCTGTTGTTAACGTCTGTTTCCGTTTTTTGCCAATGTGCTTTCCAAATAGCAGAAGTTATCTACAAACTCAATTGATTCACCCTGTAGCATGAAGTCGTATGTGCTATGGTTGTTAATTCTCGTGGCTTTGGATTTCTTGATATTTCAAGTCCAACCACTGTTACCAATTCTTTCCAGGTCTTCTAATTTTAAATACATGTTGGCGATCTTGTGCTAGAGTAGAGAAATATCATAGGCGTAAGCTAGATCCTCTAGTTGTCGCGAACCACTCCAGACTTCGCTCATGATCTCATTCGGTACGATGGTGAATAGTAGAGGTGAAAGTTGATACCCTTGCTTTACTCCAGCGTTAGTATGGAATGGTTGACTGATGCTTTTATTCTCAATGCTTTCCATATGGTAGTCCGTTTGATGGTATTGATGGCTTTCTTGAAGTTGAACTACAGTGTGTAAGGGGAGTACGTAATTGCCTGATTTACGCAGCATCTATTTGGCCGAAAGCCTGCCTGTTCGTCTTGCAATATGTTCTATATTTTGCTCTGAAGCCTTCCCTTTATTATAACTGCTAGTATCTTGTATATGATATTAAGCAGAGTGATTTCTCTCCAGTTATTGCAGTCTTTTAAGTTAATGATGCCTTTCTTCCAAATTGAAGGCAGTCTTCCTGTCTTCCATGCTGAAGCGAATTGAGGCCGAAGTAATTCAGCGGCGGTTGTGATGTTGGCTAATAAGGTTTTCGCCAGTAATCCATTTTCTCCTGCTGCTTTATTATTTTTCAATTTTACTATTGCCTTTTTGATTTCATGCAAACTGCAAGGGCTATATGGCACGTTCCGATTGTGTCTGTGGCGTTACTAATTTTCTCGAAATGTTCCCTTTATCTTTGCATCTGTACTTCGCTATTTGTTATCAGTAACAGCTTGGTTCATGCTACACTTTCTATTTGTGATATAGTTTATCGTCTGGCGCCACCTGGCTCATTCAACTCAACATCATTCAGACTAAATAGCTGTGCTAGCTTTATCGGATGGGTCCATAAAGATCTGGTTTCCAGTTGAGTTTGCCCTGCAGTTGTATAAGTAGTCCACATCGTTAGCTTCTATTCCAAACGCACGACACAGATCAGGTGTGGTGTAGTTTATCCTAGACTAGTACGAAGTTAGCAAAAATTTCCATACTGATCTGCTAATACCTCTGTAAGGTCAGTCTGCTTGGATGACATTTCAAAGGTGGCTGCAACTGGCATTTTGCTTCGACTTGTCGAGATTTGTTATTCTTTTTAGTCCCAGGATAAGTGGATCTTGGCCTTCTTTGGATAGAGGTCAGGCTCGGCTCTTGGCTCTGGAGTATCTGCTGAAGCCACTCACTGCTTCCTTTGCTTCATATTTCTGTAAAATGAACAGTTCTTATCTCCAGTTACAGGCGAGATACTGACAGGCAAATTGAAGGCGATTTTCCTTCTTGTTTTCATTTAACTCATAAGACATCAAGACACTTCTGCTCAAATTGGTGCAGCATACAATTCTGTGAAGTTTTGCTGCCCTAACGTTGGGCATTATTCCATCAACCGCTTTACATGTCTAATTACCCTTTCCTCCACATATTCAACATTGGTTTGAGGATTATCGGTTATCGATTACTATTACTAAGAGCTTTAGAGTATCCCTAACCGTAATGGCACAATCGCTCCTTAACCTTCCGGCTAAGTAAGTCAAACAGCTTTAGTTTTATGCTTAGCTAAGTCCTAAGCATTGAAATTGGCTGTCGTTACAGCTTTGACTATATCATCTGCAAACCCGTAATAACCGTACAGGGGAGCCAAAATCTTTAATAAATAACATTCCCCAACAGATGTTTAGAAACAGAGCATTGTTGCTAAACGGAAGTGATTGAGAATCGTGTTATAATGCACTTTATTTTTGCAGCTAATTCACGACTTGCGCTCCTTCAAAAGTTCGAAATTATTCTCCAATTCACTATACCATATACAACAGGTTAAGTGTCATTCGTAATATTCGCTGGTCTTAGTGGGTGCATTCAATGTTGTAACAGTAATTATGTCCCTACTAAGTAGTTGCTAGTTTTCTTCCTTTTTTTTGTAAAACATAAATAGTTTAATAGCTAAAAATTTCTCCTACTGCCGCTAATAATCATTATTTAAGTTATTGCAAACTTTCTAAGGCCTAATCAATATGTTTCTGATGATTATTTGCTCTTATTTTTCTTTTCAGTAGCTCATAATCATAGTGTGTTATTACGTAATAATAATAACACTTAGTTTTCCAGTCCATAGTGCTCGTACCAGAAATGTTTCAGACATAAAGCCCCAGTAGTTGCGAACTTCATTCCATAGATAATTATTGGTTTAAGCAATACTTTTTTATGGTATATCATAAAATATCCCTCTGGTGGTTTATCTCAGCTTTCTCACTGAAACTGCGTGAATTTTAGCCTAAAAGACACTTGGAGATTTGCCCACAACTACGGATATTTTTGAATTAGGTCCAAAAACCATCGCCTCTACGCCAATAACAATCTTCCATTCATCCGTAGACCACTTCAGGTTGCTGGGAAAACATAGGGCCCCGAAGTCAGGGAATATGATTATTATTATTATCATTGAGGTATAGAAGCAATGCGACCTTTCGATCTATTGTATAGCCCTCCAAGATTGTTGGCTGATGTCAACCGCCATAATTCTTCATCTACTATCTGATAGGTACACAGATACTTCTTCCTAGAGTACATCAATGCCTTACATGTGCACAGTATGTGCTCTGGTCAATAAATCTCCCTGTCCCAGAATCTGCACATCAGATTTGAGATTTTTTCCATATTACTCGGATGTCCATTTAGCTTGCAATGACCGGTCAAAAGTGCGGTTAATATCCTCAGCTTATCTCTGGACAATCATAAGTAGGACTTTAATCTACTCCTGTTGTAATTACCCAGAAGAAGTTTAGATTGTCTCAAGCCCTTATGGCCAGAGAAGAGTTCTCGCCTCTCATTATTCTCACTTTCTAACCCCTTCCTAGTCCAACAAAGGGTTCTGACCCCACCCTACTGGTGGGTTCTGCTTTCCGCTTTTTCATTTTCCGGGACTCCCACGTGACCCGATACCCAGCATAAGCTGATCCTATTGTCCTTGCCTAGCTAATTCAGTTTACCCAGACATTCCCACACCGGCCTTGAGTCAACCTCATATGAGCCAAGTGCTCTAATGGATGCCTGACTATCCGACAATATGGCTGTAACCTGTCCTTTATACTTTCTTCCCAATTTAAATTGGGCACATCTCCGTCTGGAATATGCTCGAAAGTTTCTCTCTAGGTTCCGATTATTCTCTCCTAGGGCAAAACACTGTCTTCGGCCTATCTGTGTGCCATAAAATTATCCCTTCTCCACAGGAGTATGCAACCATCCCCACTCACTCCTATTACCCCGTCTTGTACTGAAGCATTTACCAAAGTCATGGAGTTTCATGATTCTGTCCACAGGACAGTCAAATAGAGAGTTATCGACCACTCGGTCAACCGGGTTGTCATGGCGCCCGCCAGGGAACATGATCTCAAACCACCGGTTAAAAACTGGTTTAGAATCCATATCGACTATGATCGAGTACACAATCATACGAATCGGAACGCTTTCTAGAATATTCATGTGACCATAGTCCCATAGTTTTAGCCCTGAAGCAATTTGCATTTTCAAAGCACTTCTCATAGCACACTTCACAAAGATGTGCTGGGGTGATAGCAATATTGTTGCCTCAAGGGCCGCAGTGCGATAGCTCAGCATGTCCGTAGTCATAGACTGCTTAATTGTTTACGAGCGTTCTCCCGTTCTACCTTAGCAGCTTTTAATTGGTTAATAACTAACATCTTTTTGATTTCGTTCATATTCATAGTCTGTCTGTTCGTCTATAGCCTGTGTTCACTAAAAGTTCATATTTTAGTTTCGCAAAAATCAGGTTTTATTCTTCTTGGTTCTGCCGTGTAGAATTAGATTGATACCAAGGTGTTCTAAATACTTCAATAGATTCATACAGTTTGTCAAATAAATGTTTTCAAAGACGAAAATAAATCAAAGTCTTTAACAAACTCTTAACATGTTTCTTTTTTTTGTACACATTCCGTTACTGTACTTGTTAAGTACTATGAGACCTCATAACTTTTAAAATAGATTCAGTTATAACAACGCCAACACCAAAAAAGAGACCCTTAACTGATTTTTATGCAGTCAAAAAAATGTTTTCAAAAAGAATAAATTCTAGGAATTTTATTGGATTTTAGATTTAAAAAAAAAAATTTTTTTTTTTTTTTGGTTTTTTACAAATGTTATTGTATGGAAAGGGGCGTCACATAGTGTTTTTCAGAGCGGGATATAATGCTGTATACAGCTCTGAGAACAAATCAGCGAGTTTTCTAGCTGATTTGCCTTTATAACAATTCAACTCTAATCTCTTCAGACTAGTGCTCCCGAAATGTTTTAATTTAATATAAAGTCACTTGTTGCACTTTTGACCAACTTTTGATTGCTGAACACTATGAGACGCTTTTTCCACAAGATAACACTCATAAAAACCCACATTTTTTATAAGAAATCCTTATTTCACATATTGCAATAATTTTTTATACAGTTGGGGACAAAATTGTTCACGATATTCTTAATATTGGCAAAATATGCAAAAATTTTATATTTTTTCCAATTTTTTTTTTTAATTTTCGAACTAAATTTAATAAATTTTCTCTGAAAAAAAAACTATAAAAAAAAATTTAAAAGCTCTACACTAGTCGTCAAGATTTAATATCTTTACTCAAGTCTTCAATTTATAGTTTGAATATAAAAAAACAGTTAATATTAAAAATGTCGTGTTTTTTTTAACAATTTTATGTGTTTTTTACGTAAAAATATTTAATTGCGTGAGGGGCGTAGACCTTTGACACCTAGAGTGTAAAACGAGATATTGATTTAGAGCATGGTTTACTAAACTCGTTAGTATATTCAAATCAATATTTTCACGAACCCCTACAGCGGTCTCCCAAGGTCTTAGGCGGGTCTTTCTGAGCAGAAATTTTTCGATAGATAAAGAAAAGTTCTATCAGGTTCAAATCCGGCATTTAAAGGTTTAAGGCCAATCTCGAAACTTTATTTAGTTCATATTTTATGAAGAAAATAATTTCTAGCTCAGTACGAGGGAAGAAACAAATTCTGGTTGATACATTTATTACAGTATAAAATGTGCTTTCAATAATTAAAATAAAATAAAGTTCTACCTTGTTTAGTTCACAAATTATTTACGGATAAACTAATACAATAAAGGATGCCCTATTCATGTGGCGAGGAGTGTATATGATGTGTGATTTTTTAATAATATTTTATATTAAAATTGATGACCTTACTTTGGCCATCGCGAAAACACTAACTACCAGCATTTATTTATTACATTTCTTATGTTTTCTATTATAAGGGGGTAAATACATAACCCTAGTAATCAAAAATTTGTACAATTGTACTTTTTTAGCGCTATTTGTAAGTCAAAAGTACAAGAGCAACCCAATAACCAATTCAGCACTCTTTCAAAATTCAACATTCATCTCAAAGTATAATAATAACCAAATAGAAGAAAGACTGTTTCGACTGTCTCCTTTCCAATCCAAACGAAGGATATGCTGAAGTCATCTAATTCGACCAACTTCAGTTTAGAAACGAGTAAGCTAGCAAGAAGTGTATCATAAATGATCCTTTTAGATTTAGATCTAAGCAACTAATAGTCTTTTGTGTACCTTTTGAAATTAAATAATATTTATTTGATTTTTATTAAATTTAAAAAACATTAATAATAACAAATTTATTACAATCGGACTGAAAAAAATATGCTTTTACATGAAAGTAAGTGCAATTTGTAAAATCTTATTCGTTTCCCTGATTTACTCAATTTAAAAGAAAATATTAATGACAAAGTGAAATACTAAAGCTTTTAACTTAATAAAATTTTAATAGCAAATTAACACAACGCCAATATTATACACACACGTGCTTTTAAAGTTAATATAACATGTAAATAAAAGCTAAGAATACATCTGAAGAAAAGTTATCGTAGTGCAATGACAAAATAATAATCGTGTCATTATAGCTTAAGGAATTTGCCAACTTGTCAAATTGAAAATTAAAGAATTTTTATTTTGTGCATATTTTTGTATAATTTTGTTAATAATTTTGTGAATAATTTTGTCCCTTACTGTATATGAAAACATTTAATTGACAGCCAAAAAATTCTGGTAAAGATCCTTTTTGTTGTATTGTGTGGGTATATTATAAAAGTTATGACGCCTGGTAGTTCTTAACAGTTACCGTAACGGAATGTGTACAAAAAAAACCCCTTAACGAGTTATTTGTTGGAATTCTTAAATAAATTTAAAATTTACATTTTTTCTATTTTGAAAACATTTATTTAACAAACTCTATATGCTATAAGCTACGATAATGTTAAGAGCATTATGTTGTTTGTAAGTTCGGAGTATATATTTTGATTTATCCCTATCAGTTGGCAGTCTGGTCAGTGGTCTATGCATTAAGCCATTCAACTCAGACTCAATTCAGATTTTAATTAATTATTTTTCTTGTGTTATTAGGCAAAAATTATGGAAAACATATTTTGCTGTAGAAATGAATGTTTTTTTTAAGATTGTTTCCTATAAGTACAGCCACTCGCTCATACATTTTGTTTTATACACACAAATTCAGTTTAGAATGTAAGTTTTTATAAAACGCGAATGTTTTCTAAGTAAGGATCACTCTTTAACCCTGCGCTAAACGCAATTGCTACTCTCTCTCTCTATCTCTCATACTCTCATTTAACACTGATTACAAAAACTATTTTTTAACAAAAGAAAAACTAAATTATAACATTTTTTTTTTAATATATGACACTGAAAAATTAACATTTTTATTAAATAAAAAAAAATTCAATTTAATACGTTTTGTAACCTTTTACACAAAAACACTGTTTTTCTAAAAAAAAAAAAAAAATAAAATTTTTTTATAAATACACTTTTAAGGATTACATTTAAACCCCCACCCCTGGTCCAATCCAAAAATACCAACCACACCACTCACATAACGAAAAAAGGAAACAAAAACAAAACCATTTTTTTTTAATTCTCCTCCATTAACAGGATGCACCAACGCCAATTAAAACTACGGCCAATAATAATAGTAAATCATCATCATTATCCACCTCATCAACATCACAAAATCACCACCTACACCACCACCACCAAAATACACACCTCAACAATAATCAACAACAACAACAACAACACCACCTACACCATCACAGTCAAGCCACTACACCACAGCCACAACCATCACAGTCCACACCAATATTTCTGTCACTTTTGCCGCGTTCGCTATCGTCTCTATCGTTGGGTGGTCGTAGAAATAAGATCGATAAGGATCTTATAACTGCTCCTTTAAATAATACAACGGATTTTATGGTGGGTTCGACAACAGCAACAACAACAACAACATCATCAATACCTACTTCCTACAATATGTCACAATCTCTGCATACTCCCTTACAGACTCAGCCACAGCGTAATTCGGCCCAACAATTGTTTCACTTACATCAACAGCATTTGCAACAGCAACAGCAACAGCAGCAGCAGCAGCAGCAACAACAGCAGCAGCAGGGTAAAGGTACACCAAAAACGGGAAAAAGTAAAAATAATTTTGCTGCTCAATCCAAAAATTTCATCGAAGAAGACATTCCACCACCATTACCGCAACGTAACCCATCACGTCAATTAAACATGGACAATGGTCACACTTTCTCACCCATATCCGATTTGGATCATACGGCGGCATCTGTTTCACCTTTACGAAATTCACCTCAACCGCTTAGTACCGCTTCTGGCAAAAATTCTCCCCAAAACGTTCAACAAAACTCATGTAGCAGTAACAACAACAGTAGCAAATCGAAACGTGCCAAGGAAAAGGCCAAAGCTAAATCGGATCCCAAAATGTCAACACAAATGTTTTTGCAAATGGAAAGTGCTGCTGGTCATGCACTAGGACAGTGCAGCGTTGATGGCAACGGCTTAGAAGAAATACCACCACCTTTGCCACCACGACAACCGGGCATGTTGGATGAATCACAAATGGCTGGACATCGTGGCAGTATACAGAATTTGAATAACAGCAATATAAGGCCACCACCGAATAGTATAGACACTCTAATGCAATATCCCCTAGTATCGACCTGTACACCAGTGCACCGTGATAATATGGCTGCCGCTTTTCCTCTGTCACAACGTCCCAATATTGTACAACAACTGCAGCAGCATCAACAGCAACAGCAGCAGCAGCAACAACAACAGCAGCAGCAGCAACAATTGCATGGTGTTGCTTGTACTAGTAGTAGTGGTGGTGCTGGTGCTGGTGGTGGTCCCAATACGGGTGTAAGTATTTGATGTCATTTTCCTTTAAATAAAAGGGGTTTTTCTTTGGACTTTCAATTGAAATTTTGTTTTGGGGTTGCTTTGGGGTTGAAATTATTTTTCTTTTTTCTTTATTTCTTTCTTTCTTCTAACTTTTTTTGATTTTTGGCCAACAATAAAAATTGCTGGTTGGTTGCTGGTGAAAGTTTTTATTTTCACGGTTGAAAGTATTTTAGTACGAATTTAACCCCAGTTTTTTATTTTTGTTGTTTTTTTGCGATTAACCCTCTTTCTTTTTGATTTTGGATAATTTATTTATTATTTAATTTAATTTATTTATTATTTAATTATATATATTAAGTCGATTTACTAATAATCTTTATTATTTAATTAAACATAAAGGATCTAGTTGACTAGATTTGAAAGCTATCGTTTGCTTATTCAGTACAAAAAGAACTGCTGACTTTTTTAGGTCTAGAACGAACCAAGCCAACTACGGATACCTTGTTCTGAAGTGAATCATATTGCAGTGGGGTCGTTTTTCATCGATTAAAACAAGTGACAGTCGTACGGGTCACGATCTGATCATATACAGGTTCCATGAGATTGTCTAGCCCGATTTCAGTAACACTACCTTGAAGCCATGGATATTCGGATTTGGCGTTAATTCGTCTAGCTGCCCTAATTGAACCATTTTTCATAGCCAATAACGATTTGATACAATTTTTTTTCAGCATATCACGTTTTGAAAACCGCTTTAGTGGTTTCCAATGATTTTGTAAGCTCAGTTTCAATTTGATAACAATCTTCATTTATTATTATCATCATATCGACCAGGTACTATTGCAGAATACTGCGACCCATGGCAATTATTGTGACCTTTCCGGTCTATAGATTGTACAGCAAATCTGCTGTCTTCCTAACAAACACCAGCAGATCTAAACCATAAAAGTGGATATGTCACTCAGTGTAGCTCTATGTCTACCGAAACATATCCATCTAAACCTATAAAAAACCCCACATTCACTTCACATGTCTTCCGCTGTCTCTGAACCCTGTGAGCGCAGTCTACAAACACTTACATCTATGACCGCCATCCTCTCCAAATGTGCTCTTAGTCTACAGTGGCCCTTAAGAGAACGTCAGAGCGACGCCCAAATTGTAGACTGATCGCCACTCTAGGGTCACCACCCTAGTATTCCAGTGTAACAAGCATCTGGCAATTTCCCAATCCTTGACTAGATTGAGTATGGTAGTAAGTGATGCTGCACATCAAGGTTCCGGACCGATATAGGGACAATCTTCATCTTTAAACTTTCTTTTGACGATTGCGACGGTTTTGGTCTTCGTGTGTAAATTACTGAACCCGGCAAACCATCTAAAGTAATGAAAGAGTGAAAGCCTTTGAATACTCACTCTTCTTAACGAGGTTTAAAGCAATCAGTGTGGAATCTCCATTTTATAATGTCATCCCTGTTTCCAAAGGTAAATCCACTGAGAATTACATATTTACGCATTACGTCGACAGCTCATCCAGAACGTTAAGCTCAGAACTACCTGTTAGCTTAAAACGGTGCAGGTAATGCTGGAAATACCTATGACCGAACAGCACCTGTATGGGATAAAAATCCAATTCGCCGTGAGATCTTGTAGTCCATACTTAAACACAGTGTATAAGAATATATTTCCATCCATTGTTGTGGTGGATCTCTCACCTTAGTTTCAATTTGCTTTTGGGCTTCCAATCTTGCGATGGTGCTGCACCTTAAACTATAAAGCCGATTAAGCTCTATTCGAAATAGATAACTTTTTAAGATATTACAGCAATTTCCTTCTCGGACATTGTCCTGTATGCGCAAGTGACTCTTGACGTAAAGCGTCTTTGTACTTATAATATCTACTGTATATAGTAAATTTTCGCGTATGCCCAAATTGATGTTCCGTAGAGTGTGACGGAGTTCGCAATCATCGATTCGGCATTATTCGCGTCAGTGCTCTATTTATCTTTTTATCCTTGACGCCAACTATTGCCAAGTAATGTTTAAAGTTCAGCCATGCGTTAATCATTACGCCAAGGTACTTTACGACCGCCAGCATAGTGTTTCACTTTGCCTTTAGAACGTCAAGCAGTTTGTCTACAACCAACCATTGTCGTCAACATAGTCCACAATTGGCGCACCGTCCAGGAATGTAGGACACAATATACTACCGTATATCGCATTCTACAAAGCTGGTCCATTTACAGATCTTTGGTTGCCGCTGTATTCTCTAACACCTATGACTATTCCATGCTGTTATATGTGGTCATTGAAATAACTACTTGATCTTGATCTTTCAGGCAAAGAAGCGTCCATTTAAGCTCTTGGAGTGTGGCCTTAATGGCTTTCTTGTGTAAAATTATGACTTGGCCTTGTCAAAGTGGTCTATTCAGTCGAATAGCCATTTTTTCGTTGTGTAACAATCCTTTCCAGCTTTTCTCACTGCCACATATTCTCCCAGTGCCAACAAACTTAAATCATTGTCTTCTTGACTCTTGATTTATTTCCTGGATCCACGCGCTCCTTTCTTTGCTTCAAGTTGTGTATGTATATGCACCACTTCTAATATCTTGTGACAATTCGATTCAAAAACCGCTCCTTATGGCCGTGTGTTGCTCGATGATGTGTGGTGGTGGGCAAGATGTAGAGAAGCAATTTGAAGGCGATTTTCTTTGTTATTTTCGTTAATTTTGTGAAGCATTTAGGCTTCAAATATATCGGCAACTGCCATTGAATGAAGATGATTGAGAATTATATTATTTGTACGGCCATTTAACGACTTGTTTGGCAACCGCACTCTTATTCTTATTCCTTGGCTGTCCGATGCTCCAGCTTTAAAGCCGTGCACCGATCGTCCAACTTGTGCTGCCTCTAAATCCATTTGCGTTTGCAGCATTGGCCAAGCTGGAACGGAATTACGTCGAACTGATATAGATTCCGATCATGCTTGGAGATCAGCTTCTCTCAGACTACCAGATGATTGCAGTCTTTTTCAGACTGAAGTTTGCGCTATATAGGGCCGCTGAGAGAATTAAATCTCGATGCCTCAAGATCTTTAAAGATCTACGTAGACAGTTACGGCGCAACCAGAGCTCTCAACTCGTACGTGATTATATGGAAATGTCTTCTCAGCGTTGGAACGGAATCACGTCGAACTGATATGAGTCATGTGGGCATCCGAAGAAATGAAATTGCTGATGAGTGCGGTATTAAAGGGTCTTCTCTCTGTCTCTCGACAGATGGCCAGTAAGTAATATAGAACACAGGTGAACCAATATTATCACTTGTAGAATATCTAGAATGCTTTGGCCTTTTCTTACTGTGGACTTCCGTTGGAATCATATTGTTGACGATTGCGCTACTAGGGAACCCTTTCAGGCTCTTACTTAGTGGGAGATACATGACCCTTTGACTACGCTTTTGAGAGTGGTAGACAAATGAAGCCTGAGGATTATAGAACACAGGTGGACTAATTTCACCACTTATAAAATATCCAGAATGCTTTGGCCTTCTCTTTATATGGAAAGGACTAAACCTCCTCTTAGGTTTGGAAGGTGGTTGATCGGGCTTCTTTTTGGCATAAATACCGGGCACTGTATGATAGCTCACATATCAAAGCGCATGTAATGCCTCGGTCATAGGTACTGCATGAGCTGTCAGGATGAGGAGGAAGAGGAATCTATACAAAATCTTCTCTTTGACTGTCCCGCTCTATGGGAGCTTAAGCTATGGTACTTGGTTGTGTCACTTCCACGATCTGCACAGTCTTAGCGATGTGTCGTTGGCTCATGCGAAGGAACTGAAATTTTTGGGTATTTAGGTGGGAATTTTTTTGGACTCTCCTATAGGTCTGTACTGTAAAGAATAGCACAATATACCATAGGGCCTACGGGTTAAATCGTAAACCGCGAGTGACCCACGTAGCCTAAATTATTGATTTATTATTCTTTGGTAAATACAATTTAATAATTATTATTTTATTATTATTCATAACATTTAACAATTGGATTTCACTAATCAAAACCATTTTTAATCCGCCATTTTTTAAATCAGTTTTTCTAATTATTTAACATATTTTTACAAATATTTATTAAACCTAAATTCCTTTAAAATGCTTAATGCTTTAATTACTAACAATACACAATGGCTCCTACATGTACCACCTTTTTTTTAGTTGGAACAGATATTTTCCCTGTAATTTTAGAAACTGTTACTTCCTACTGTATTATATATGTAAACCCTCCCTCCTATATTATATATGTAGATATGTAAATACGTTTAATTTTAGAAACTCAGCACTTTTAATATGATCTTAAGCATTCACCTGTGATTGATAGTTTCTGCTGCTCTTTAAAGAAACGAGCACAGTTTTAAACAGAGTAGTTACCCCGGCACTTGATATCCAACTTTGTTTGCGAGTACTTTTAATGCCAAAACCAAAGTAACTGGGCTCTTTAATAAGTAATTAGTTGTAAATATTTTATGTAATTATACTCGTAGTAATTTACCGACAAACCTAGATAAGAGCGTTGGGCGTGACATTGACATTTGACCAGCGTTGACGTTAAAGTGACTTACTGAAGTAAAAGCGTTAAAATTGTGTCATGAAAAGCATTGTTAACTTAGCTTTTGAACAATAAATCACTCGATTGAATTTAAAAAGTTACTAAAACGCTAGATTTGGCGCGAAAACTGCTAAAATGGCACTACTCTTTTCTTCGCAGCCAAATTCACTTTATAATGCGCTGTCAAAATTGGATTTTCTAATACAAAATTTGTATGGGCTTGAACATTTTTGACAGCTAGACAATGCTTAGCGCTCTGATTTAGGTTTGGCTATTTAAGTTGAATTTGCATGTTTCAGCAAAAATAAAGAATTCCTGCATGTTTTAATTTGTAATTTTTACATACATATGTTGGATCAAAAATATACCGTTTTCTCGATATGCTTTTAAAATCGTTTTTGATTTTTAACATTTTTAGGTTTTGGGCCAAACGCCACATAATCTGAATCATATGAATAAACATAGGCGTGTAGTCTCATCACCAGATAATATGCATACAAGACATCCGGGTAAGTTATAAGAATAACCTTTATTTTTAATGATTTTACTAACACTTTTATATCTTATGCTACTAGAACGGCAAATAAAAACGAATTCAGGCTCCTGGGAACTTATCGAAAAAGACGATGAAGAAACTCCGCCAGGTACTCCACCGCCACCGTATCGTCATGCTCATTCGGCTAGCATGTCGGGCAATGAGGATAATATGCTAGATCATGGCGGCGGCGCCTCTTCGACTAGTGGCATATTTGTGGAATCACATCATTTTACACCGCTGACAGGCGCCATTTCACCACCACCCATCTCACATTCCAGTCGCATACAGGCGGCTCAGACAAGTGTCACACAAAAAGAAATCATTTCAATGGAAGATGAAGATGCTTCCGATCAGGAAGGTCCCTTTATTGACGAGAATGGTCCTTTTAATTCGTTGTTACGTTTATTGGAACCAGAAAATGTAGCATTTTTGGCAGTATTTTTAAATTATGTTCTTTCGAATTCCGAACCAGCTCCCTTACTATTTTACCTAATAACGGCTCTCTATAAAGAAGGCAATCCAAAAGATATGCGCAAGTGGGTCTATGAAATACATTCCACATTTCTGGTGCCACGTGCGCCTTTATCTTGGTATCGTCAGGATGAGTCCTTGGCCCGTGAAGTAGACGCCGTGCTGCAAAATGAATTCGATAAAGTGGAAATATTGCGTAAAGTATTTTGGAAGAGTCGTAAAAAAGCGCGAGATATTATCTGTGAACAGTTAAGAGAATTCCAACAGAAACGTACAGCTGGCTTGGGCACCATTTATGGTCCCACCGATGCTCAACTAATGGAAGCTAAAGGTGATAAACAAAAGGAACAGCATATATTCGAAGAGACCCTAATGAAGAAGTTGCAGTATCTAATGTGAGTTCTTATGCTTATTCTTCTAGAGAATAAAAGAAACTTAAAAATGTTATTTCTTTTGTTTCTTCTATTCCTGTTAGCGATGATTATGAAAAAGATTTACCGGCTGAGGATCCTAAAAAATTGGCTTTATGTTCGGCTCTATCGACTGTTATACATCGAACGTTTATTACACGTTCCCATCCGAATAGTATTATTGATCGTGTTCATCATTTTGTAAGTCGTGAGAAGAGTTTCAAATCACGTCTAATGGGCAAGAAAGGAAAGGTAAGTGTTGGAAAATTATTATTTGACTTAAACTGATTATAAGATGAAGCAAAGCAAGTAAGACAATTTATTATAGGCGAAGTCCTTCTATAACTTACCCTACACTACAGTAAAAGCTCCAAAAAACCCCTCTCGTTAAACTAGGAATAATTTTTTGACTTTTAAGAAGAAATTTAAATCGCAGTCTGAGTCAAGTGTAAGCAGTTTTTCATCAACTTTGATATTAAACTCTTAGAACCTATAGAAGCGCTGTTACGAATGAATACTTAGAGCTGCCGATAATATTGGGCCGTTCCTAGCATGTTCGATCATCGCACCCTGAGTGTGTTGTGTCCTTTCTACAAAAAATTTAATATGATCATATGTGGCAATTACTAAAATCCTGACGTACCTTCGACAGAGATATCGAGTTACATCATTTATTCCTTAATTTAGGAAATTTTTGATAACCATGGGCGGGTCGCGTGGTAATTAGAGCAGATGCATACAACACAAGCTGTCCGGACTCAAATCCCCAGCAGAGGTCATGATGAAAATATCTAATTGTGATTTCGAGGCTTTAATATAGAGCCTCCCAGTTTACATCTGGCGATGATGCAAACATTAAAAGAAAACAAAAACTACTACACCACTTAGTAAGGATCTTCGCCATTGCACAATTATGTGGAGGCAAGCCACAATAAATTAACCATCAACTTGATTAATAAATATGCTCCCCAAAATAGTTATGGAGAAAAAAAATATTTATAAACTTAGTCTAGTTTCCCAAAAGAAGTCTGAGGTAGTGGCTATGTATTGAGGGTGATTCTAATATTTTTGACATTTGCTTTTTCATCGAATGAAAATATGGTAGATTTATCGGCGGAGGAGACCTCTGCAACATTTGAAAAGATGCGAGAGAAGTATTGAAAAGTTTAAGGAAAAAGGTACCATTTTTTATGGCAATACTGCCTTTGTTCTTCGATAATGGAATTTTAGAACTTTTATAGTCAACAAACGCTAGTTAAGGTTAAATTTGCTGTGACTTAACGTAACGCCATAACCGCAACAATCATAATTCACTTAATATTTATGGCTACTGACACGTCGCGATGATATGTCACCGGTAATCAAATACAGTGTTGCTGATAAGATTTATTCGCTAAGCTACGACTTCGGCTGGCTACGGCTAAAGTTAATTAATAGCATGTTATGTCTGCATATGTACAACTCACACAGCATAAGAGAAAATACCCGCATAGAGCCCCGATATCCAGGAATTAAAAGTGAATAAGGCATCCGGTGTCGATTATAGTACTCCCTAGATTCTCAGACAACTGCGAACCTCAGGCTTCCTCTAATCGAAAACTTCTGGCTCACCCTACAATTCAACTCGCAGCTTAAAAAAAATTTGTTATTGTGAATATTTCCTGGAAGGTAGACTTTACCGGTTGCAGTAACTAGAGGGATATAACTGTCCTATGGGGAGCTTTCGTATCGTGATTAATGTCTCTTAGAGATGTATTTTATGCGTCCAAATCGAATGGATTCCTGAGATATTGTTGGATCTCCACTTCATAGTGGTGAAGATTTCGAATACAAAATTACATCACATAAATACCATCCAAGTATTTGTTAATTGGTGCATATAGTAGATTCACAGGTTATTTTAGTCTAGTATTATATCCGATAGGCAACTTTGGCTGATCAAGCTTCAAATCATATCAAGATACTAAATCGCAAATGGCGCTGTATTGGCTACACGCTGCGCAGACCACAGGATGTCATTGCCAGAGCGAATATTGGTTATAATACGCAGGGCAACATAGGAAAAATTTTCCGTCCGGTGCTCACTTGGCGACTTAATTTTGATAATGAAGTCAATAGAAAAAGTCCAACCTGGGGTGAAATAAAACATCATTCTTAAAACCGCACCGAATGGAAAGATTTCGTTATGGCCTTTTGTTTCTTATAGGAACCACAAGACATAATAAAATATCTCGTGAATGAAATGATCTGAAAATATTCAAAGAAAGCGAATTAAGCTGACTTATGCATTGTAGCCAATAGCTCTCATGGTGGGAAATATAAATTATTTCTATATATGTATACTCTGTGTAGGTTATCAATATAGGCGATATTGAACGACTTGGCGTTAACTTACTTACGTAAAGTTTTTTTTTTTCTAAATTATTTTATTTAACAAACCATTTTTTTTAAATTTTAGATGATTGTACGTGGTCATCCATTAGTATTAAGGCAATACTACGAAGTGACCCACTGTAATCATTGTCAAACAATAATATGGGGTGTCAGTCCTCAAGGTTTTCATTGTACAGGTGAGTGTAAACGTTATTTAGATTTTGGTAACAAAATTAAAAATAAAACAAAACGTTTATTTTATAGACTGTAAATTAAATATTCACCGTCCCTGTTCGAAAATATTAGAAGAAAATTGTCCTGGCCCATTACCGCAAGCGAAACGTAAAGATAAAGATTTACACAATGACAATAAAATAAGTAAACTGATGGGTAAAATACGTCCGAAAACTTCAACAGATATGAGTGGTGGTAAGTGTTGTGTGTTATCTTGGATAATCCAGTTTAAGTTTTTTTTAATATTTTTTTTCTATTTGTTTTAGATAAACGTCAACGTCAAGATACAGAGGATTTTGACCCAATAGATGGTGAGTGTTTTTGTACAATTTTTAATTTTTTTATTATGAAGTTGTATTTTAAACTTAATGGAACTATGAAAGCAGTTTTCTACTGCATACGTCTTTGGAGTAGGTTATCTAATTAGGTTTGTCTAATTAGGTTTGTGACTTGTAACATGACGTGCACTGTAATACATCGCGAATTGATCGTGTCATATACATATTTTATGCAATTGACTTTTTGGTGCAAATATATTCCAAATCCACAGACATTATATCGATATTCCCTGCATTTAGGTGAATATTACTGTATCGAATGTGACAATGTCGTCTTTTTTTGTGAACGAAATTATCGTATGTGTCATATACTTAAATATTTGAAGCAAATAAAATTTCGTACAAATAAATTATTTCATTTTGTTTTGAGTATTTTGAGTCATTAAGGAGAGGAAAATTCAAATTTCTTATGTGCTAGTTTTGATATATGAATACCCTAACCGCAAAATTTATTACATTGTTTTATTATCTCAACTGTGCATATTATCTTCCTCTTTATTTGCAAATTCACTTTTCGAATGCCAGGAACCAATACAGTTATATTTTCATATTCCTCTCAATATTTCTGCAAAATAATTTCTGTCTCAGACTTCGCTCAAAAGATTCGCTTCATCTCGAATTCCAGTTCATGTGAGTATGTTATCAAGCCATGCAGTTTTCTTTCTTCCCCTAGAACGTCTTGCTTAAACGTTTCCCCAAATAACAGTCTGTAGTAAGTATCTTATATTTCGGGTTTTTCGTAATATGAACCAAGCATGACGTTTTTCTCCTTTTTATTGTTGATACCTTTCCGGTGTATAATTTCTTTAGTTGCTTAATTAGGTGTGAAATGTTTCCAGGGCTTAATATTTACTCAAAGATAATTTAAAAAAATCCAATTGTGTTATTAAACTGTCGGTAAAATCTTACTTACCAAGCATACTTACAAAAGTTTGTGGGCTAAAATATCGTATGTGCCAAAAAAACTTATTTCTGAATATAGAAACTTTTCTTAAACAAATATATTCACTTTAAGTTAATGTATCGGTCACATTCGAAATTTGGTATTGATGTAACCAGCCAAAGCAAAAACAATTCAGAAGCTTTGTGGGCAAAAATATCGTATGTGCCAAAAAAGCCTTTTATTTCCAAATATAGAAGCTTTTGCTAAAAAAAGGTTCATTTTATGCTTATACATCGGTTATTGTAACACATTCGAGTTTTGGTGTTGATGTAACCAGCCAAAGCAACAACAGTTCAGAAACTTTATGGGCAAAAATATTGTATATGCCAAATAAATCTTTAATTTCTAAATATAGAAGCTTTTCCCAACAAAATAATTTCCTTTTATGTTAATTTATTGGTTATTGTATCACATTGGACGTTTGGTACTAATGTAAAAAGCCAAAGCAAAAAAAAAAATCCGAAAAAACGCCCTCCAGTAAAGTTTAGTTTTTGTAACATACGATAATTTTGCGCAAGAGAGTCGTATGTAATGGTAAATGAGAGGAATACTTACCTTACCTAAGACAGAATACTTAATTACTAACACTACTGGTAACCGTGACACTAGAATTAAGTTTTCCATCAAAATTAATCCTTTTTACGATTTTGTTAGTGATAAAGGTACTCGCTTGACCTGAGATTCGCAATGCGCGATTGTTCGCTATTAACAAAGAATTTTCGAAACAAAAATATTTGTTTAACGATCGTATATTAAAAAAACTAATGTTCGCAATAGTGAACTTTAAGCGAAAAATTATCGAAACTAATTTATTTTTTTATTTGTATTTGTTTTTTCATTTCTTTAAAGAAGCAAGTAAATAATTTCTCTCGTTTTTAGCATTGAGGGACGAATAAAATTCAAAAGCAAAAAAAAACAATGGAAGAAGCAAACGCTTCATTCTCGCTTTAGATACTGCTAAAGGCTTGCTGTTGATATCACAGGCAAACTTTCGAGATCGAAAGATTTACTGTCACAAACTGAACGACGTGTGAACTCAACGAGTTGTTTTTCGTTTCGCTTCCAATAGTCGTTTTCGAATGTTTTATTACAGAAATGTTTTCCGAACGTTCTAAGGTGATATTATTATCGAATGTGGGATACAAGCGAATACAAATCAATTGAATAAAAAACACTTTATTTTTTGAATTAAACTGATATTTTACTTGCTTCTCCTCTGAATACCTTTTTGTATTTTTTCTGAAAATTCATATTTTTGCAGATTTTCTTCTTTTAAATCTACCAGGGGTTTGGCTGAAATACTTATTCAATGTTACTTTTAATGTCTCTCAGCTGAATAGTAATTCCGACTGCTACTAAAAACTATATTGCTTTGTTGGTGTTTGAAATTGGTTTTCGTTTGTTATACATTTTTATTTTGTCATTTCACTATCTCCGACTTACCCTATTGTGTTGTTAAAAATTTGGGGAGTTTTCTGTTTTTGTTTCATTTTTCGAAGAAAGAAAACTTAAGAAATGTGTACTACGAGTAGCAGTGAAAAATTTTTTAAATTTCTTTGCATGCATACTGCTGAAATACCGACATTATCCTTTTCAATTCTTTGCTCTCTTTTTTAGTTTCCATTTTTATTTGCCATTAAAGGATATTTAAAAAAAAAGTAACTTGGCAATGCGTAACAAAACAACGTACCCTTGGCAAAAGCATAATTTCAAAGACAAGTCTTTGTTGTTCTTTGAAATCTATTTCACCTAGAAATTGCTCATTTCTTTTGTTTCTTGTTTTTTTTTCAGATATTTTTACAGAATATTAATGGCAGAGAGAGAAAAAATTCTCTTGAGTTTTGCTGCTGCTCGAAATGCAATTTTCAATGCATATCAGAACTTCATTTTCTTTTATTTTATTTTTTTTTTTAAAGCGTTTCCCATTTTATGAAGACAATGAACCTTTTTTTACGATTTTTACGTCCACAACGATAAAAAAATCCAATCCTTGTGTTATGGCTATAGATTTTTATTTTATTGTATTGTTTTTATTATACATACAAACATAAGAACAAACCCTGCCCGTGCCACACTCCGAACTACCTCACAGTGGGCATAGACAGTCAATAAACTTCTTCTATTCGGAATGTCTATGCGCAAGTTGTTTAAATTCTCTTATATCCGGGAATTTATCTGTCAATGTAGATCCTCCAACAGCTTAGTTAGCTTAGACCAGATGTTCCGTGGTTTTTTATATTTTCTACTACCCTTCGGATTATATCCTAGGGCTCTAATGCAGTTTGCGTTATTGTCTTTTCTTCCTGAGTTCTTAAACAATTTTTTTTCACTATCGTTAAGCATGCCGGTTGCGTTTTTATTTTGGTCAACAGATCTTCGTTCGTTACAGATTCTCCTTAACCATAATATTTTCCAGATTAAACGAAGACATCTGTTGACGTTTATAATCTTCTATTTGGAACTTCGCTGAAGTTCCTAGTTCCACAACCTTCAAAAAGTACTGATAGGACACAAACCGAAAATATTTAGATTTTTGACTCGCCGACTGTAAATGGAGTCTCTGGTCTTATTTACTCGCGAATTTACATTCAAAGCGGTACCACCATTCTCATCAATCATATTACCGAGGTATTGGAATACGAAAATTCTTTCAGTTTCCTTCCCATATATTTGTAGCGGTTGTTCAGTAACGGATTTCTATCTTAGCACGAAATCTGCTTTGATTTGCATATTGAAGAGTTTATATACTGATTCCAGGTCCTTTACTATTCCTGCCTGATTGTTTCCCGAAGTGCGGAACGCAACAACATTAATCACTATTAAGAAGAGTAGGGGTGATGACAAACATGCTTGACCTACCACAGAGAACATTTTTAAAGGTTCAAATTCTATAACATCATGTCAACTTTAACATTCGAAGGTATTATAGCTTGATTTACGTCAGCTAACCTTATTTCTGAAAAATGCAGTCAAAATTAACAAGAAATTAGAGGCCTAGAACGAACCTCTGTTACCTAATGGAAAGGGCTGGGCACTGCCGCATGAGGTGAAAAATAGTCTCCTCTTTCACTTCCATTGAAACAGTGGTCCATGAGAACCGTAATAGTACGCGATTGATAGCCATGTTATTCAAGAAAAGAAGACAGTCAGCTCTCTTCTCATCTAGATCGGGCCAGCCTAGCCTAACGATACCTCATGTATCCTGCGAATAGAATATTCAACCTAACAAAGACAATCCCAATACCCTAGGCCAGACTCCAGTACGTACGCAATTTAAGCCCATATAAGAGTAACCTTCGAATGACCGAAAATTTGTTTGAGTAACTCCCGGCTTTTTCTTGATTGCTGGCTAGTTATCCGAGTAAATCAGAACATTTTCAAGGAAAATCCTGTCACTTAACAAGCATTGCACAGCTTTCAGTATGACCATGATCTCAGCCTGGAATACACTGCAGTGCCAGCGGTAACTAGACGTGTATTTATTTAGGCTGAGATTGCCACTAAACAGGTGTAGCTCGTTCATGATGGACATAACGTATCGTGTTCTTTACATCTGATATAAATGAAATATGTTCGCCAATGCATCCAAAGCCTCAACTACAAGAGATATTCTACGCTGTATACGGTATGGTAGGTAAGACACCCGCCTCGGTTCAATACCAGACCTGACAATCAGATAATTTTCAACAGCGATATCAACTCATAGCACTGATAGTGACTGGTTATGAGTATTTACGCTATGAAAAACTTCTCTAACTATTGCATATGTCATTCAGAGCCGGAATTAAATTATAGGTGCCTTTCAATTGGTCTAAAAATAGAATCACGTGCAGCTCATTGATTGAGAGAAGTCCCCCTTGTCCCACCTGGGATGTCGCGGGAATTATGTGTGCATGCAATGTCTATTCATCTATCAGACTACCCAAAACTAAAGTAGAAATTCTTAAAAGATCCAATGGAGCCTCTAATAAAAGTGATAAGTTTTACTTCTTGATAAAATAAACTCACTGTTCAACTCAGCCTCATATCCTCTTTTCCCATGTATGGTTTGGGTCAGTTCCCTTACAAATTCCAATCTGTGGAAAATCTGCAAATATTATTCGGTCGCTTTCCAAGAGTGTGACCAATCCACCACCCGTTACTCCTCCATATCGAAATCTATATTGGTCCTTGTTTCATTCTTCGCCGAAGCATATGATTCAGCCAGAAAATGTCCAGGTTCTGCAAAAACCGCGAAAACTTCCAAATTTTCCATATCACAAGTAGCAGCGTTCCATCTTCCGCATCTATACAAAAGAAAGTTTGCAACCATAATATCCATCATTACCAAATTGATCAGAGGTGGCCAAATGTTTAACAATGCAGCGAGCGGATTTAATATACTCGCTGGAACCTCAGTTTGTGGGAAATAACACTCCCAAGGTAGTAGAATTGGCGCAGGTCCTCAATTCCTTCAGCACCAATAGCAAATACTACCTCAAAACGTTGCTTTAATACGAAGAATTTTAGACCTCGCGACTTTAATATATACTTAAACCCGCCGCCTTGAATAAATAAATTAGGGTACAGAAACTCCTCTACCTCAGTATAACTGAGGCAATGGGAACGTGTCCGACAGCGGATTGGCTTGAAACCGCTTCACATTTATGTGGTAAAGTGGCGCCGTGCTCAGCGGGAAAGTTTTTCGTAAAGTGATAACGTCGGGAAGTCTATCTATTATACGCAGCGTAATCGAAGACCCATCACCGGCACTGGATTTTGAATATGCGTTTTGACAGGAGATTTTGGGTTGGGCCGAGATTGTTGGTATAATGGGGTCTTGTTTTGAAGTGAGTTTGATCTAAATTTATATATCGATGGCTCCAAAATGAATGACTGTGTCGGTGTTGGTGTTCATGGACCCAACGGAGACTTGTCGATCCAACTAGGAAGTTCGCTGCGGTCATGTTCATTGATATATATGTGTAGATCAACCTGGACTCAAGGGTAAGACCATTAATATATTCTTTGACAGACAAGCTGCCTTAAAGTCTCTTTGCTCGAATTGTAAGACATCTAATCTGGTCAAATAATGCTACGAAAACGTTGCAAAACCTTTCGCTTGGAAATAGAGTCCAATTGTTTTTGATACGCTGGACACTGTGGGATAGATGATAATGAATTAGGGGATTCATTGGCCAGAAAAGGTTCCATGACATCCTAGCACCTCTTTTACTACCATTCTCTATCTGCTCAAAGACGACTTCGTCACTCTAGGGCGGCAATCAGTCCGGAATTTGGGCGTCGCTCTGAGATTCTTAAGTGTGGCAGGTCGGAGTTTCCTACAGACCACTAGACTAAAAGCGCATCAGAAAAGGATGATGGTCATGTATGTAGACTGCTGTCGGAGGCGACAAAGAGAGCAGAACACATATTGTGTGAATGTGGGGTATTTGATAGGTTTAGATGGAAACGTTATGGTAGATATAGAGTGATATATCCACCATTAAGGTTTCAAAACTGCCGGTGTTCTCTAGGAAGGCAGCAGATCTGCTAAACTAACTACAGACCGGAAGGGGAACAATAGATCCCATCGGTCGCAGTGTCCTGAAATCTAATAATCCTTTGCTTCACTGAATATTTTGACTATAGAAACATGACTCTGTGACTGTATTGAAATAACTTTACTTCATTATACTTTTAATTTAATTTCTTTGGTTATTTTAATTTTATATGAAATTACTTTTTCCCTCATTAAACATTTACAATATATTGTACTCAGCTTACTTGAGCTTTTTTCCCTTAATTTAGTTACTAAATTTTAGTTTGTTGCTCTTTATGTTTCTTTTTTCCAGTTGTTCCGTTCCCATTGATAAATTAGATTTCAACTCTTTTTTTTGTTACAAAGCCGTCTCTCTTATTGGTTTTTTTCTGCCAACTCTCTTTAAGAAAACAAAAATTTTTGTTTTGTTTTTATAAATTGTTTTGCACATAATTTGTGTTTTTACATTTGCTTTTGTTTTATAACAAGTTTGTTTTGCTTTGTTTTTTCCCATATGCTTAAAACATCACAATGAGATTGAGTAAGAGAGAAATGGAGAAAAGAGCAACAATACCGGCTTTTTGTTTTTGTTGTTTTGTGTGATATAAACAAAAACCAATAATTTAAGAATGACATGGAATTATGTATTTTCGTGTTTTATAGTGTTTTAATTAATAAAAATTAATTAAAAAATAAAAATATTAATTTTATTTATCATTCTACTATTACTAGTATTAATAATATCGTCTAAAAAGTTATTGAAAAACCATAAATTTTTATTGCTTTTGCCTTGTCATCGTTTATTCCTCCGACTCATCAAATTCAGTGTTGGCAACTCAAAATTGCTGTCCTGCTTGACAAATGAATTACTTATGAATAACTCATCTAGTATTCAAATTAATTTTTTTGCGAATTTCTGATGCCCTTTCACACTTTTGAAGTATTTAGTTTTGGTTTGATTCTGTAAAGCAAACAAGCTGAGTCACTTGTCTATTGCGTCTACATATGATTATTGAATTACACATCCCAATATTTTTGAATTACTGTTAAAATATTAAACAAAAATAACAAGTGCAAGACAAATAAGTTAGGCGGCTTGTCCATTTTTATGTCAAATACTAACAGTACAATTAATTTTAACATATAATTCCATCGCTGACATCTCTGTATATATTAACCCATTGTAAGAGGTACATAAGTTGACTTTTAACCCTTTTTAAAGTTTATTTTAATTCTCCTCATTTTAGTTGCTTTTTTTATTTTTAATGCTGTTTACAAAACTAACAACAAATTTATATTCTTACAAGAAATGTTTACATTTTCTTTGTAGAGATACGAGTGTGAGAGAGAGAGAGTAATTTTGTCTGTATTTCTACATATGTGTAAGTGTAAGTGAAAGATGGAGTGTGGGTGGTTTATTGGGCGTGTAAGAAGAAAATGTTGTCATCAACATTGTTCTCAGATACATTAATATTTAAGAGCTTTAATGAGATAACATTCAAATAAAAAGCAAATATTTCTCTTCAACTTTTTTTACTCTGCTCTCATTTGTTGTATTTAATAACATTGTTGCCAATTTGTTTGCTTTTTGTTTGGTGAATATGGTAACAAATATTTAACCTTTTAAGCAGAAATAATTCTCTACAGCGGCTGATAAGCTTTAATCAGGTTTGCACAGTTTTAGACTTATGTCCGATTTAGCACAGAGGTTTGGTCCATTAAGATGCCATGCTTGATAGAATCTAAGTAGTCTCCATAGCAAACCATTTCGACTTCGATACCACGATAACCTTAATTCTGGAAAGTTCGATCGAAAATAAGAAATGAGAGGACAAGAACTTCTTTGCCTTATGGCAAGGATAGAGCACTGTTTAATGACGTAAAATATAGTCTCCCATTCAATTGTAGCAGTGGCTGATGATAACCGGCAATAGTGCGATGGATGGCCATGCGATTCAAGAAAAAAAGGCATTCAGTCAGCTTTCTTCATACTCAGACCGGTTCAGAGTAGCCTAACGGATACCTCATGAATCCTCGCGCTACCAACGAATTTTGAAGGGCTGGTTTTGCAAAAGGATTAGCCTTTTCCTTTTCCTGGCTTTACAACGGCTTTCAAAGTGAAACTTTCTTCGATGTTTTGATTCCTTCTTTAAAAAAATTCAACTGTGTCGCTATTGTAAGAGACTCTCCATTAAACAACGATTACAGCTGGATGATAACTGTTTTCTACCCGTGCAATGTGCTGAAATTCTTCTCTAGATTACCATAAGTATGTCCCCCTTTATGTCTGTTTAAGTTTTCCTGTAAGGTAAACATTTGTATAGTCATAAACAAGATTATATGGATCGTACTTTACTAAAAGATGTTTGGACTTTCAATGAGTCAAAAAATTAAATCGATTGATTTAGAAAAATATCCATTGTTCCATTTGGAATGTTGCTGGAATTATGTATATGTGTATGTGTACTCATATCACGGGCCATAATTTTCCATTTTCGTAGAGGTTTTCGGTGAATTCTTGATTTGATGACTTTTCTTTACTGTGTTCGAAACGTACGTGAGTGCTTTGACAGTTGCCGTCTTTTATATATCCAGACTCCTCGAACAGTTTAATTCGGTGATCATGGATGTAAAGGCTCTACAGTGCTTGTTGAGTGCTAGGATTTTCCTTAATAATCCTTTAAGACAGCTAGGCCATAATCAAGTTTCTTACGGGCGCCGTTTCTAAGTCTATTCTCGTCCCTGAATGCCGAAGGTTTCGAAACATTTTAAGTTGATTTATATGGGTTCACACAGGTATATTGTCGGAAATTGAGTGGCTAACGTACTGGTTAGAGCGTGTACGAAGCCCGCATTTTTCGAACTGGAACCGGTCATAGCCATTCTGATTGCTTCGTTTAAGCTGGATATCCTCCGATCGATGTATACGAAAACTCAATCTTTTTGGCAGCATGAGAGCAATTACATTATAGCTAGGCTTTGCTGGACTGACCTGTATAGGAAGAGAACTAATTGTCTTCTTTCCTTAAATTTCTTGATCATCTGTAGCATTATTGCGGTTCTCACGAGTACTATTGGAAGGCATGACTTCTGCAATAGCTGTGATTCTGAAGTGGAGGAAGAGACTATCTTTCACCTCAGGTGTGAGTGCCCAGCCCTTGCTATGAAACTACCTACAGAGGTTCCTGATCTCTCACTCCTTGTCATTTTTGTCAGAACTCTCCAGGCTAAGTTAGTTAGTTATAACAAGTAGTCAGACACGAGTACAGCTCACTTGGGTCTAAAACTGATAACACTGTGATGCCCGTAGAAGGTAACGTCCAGGAGGACCTACATGTCTGCGTCTCGGCTCTATACGAACCAACCAGACACATGCACAAAAGATATTAGCCTGCTGACAAAAAATGACAGCCATGTCTGATGTGGAACTGCCAAGGAAAACAGTCCAAATATCTGAATGATTCGGACACTGTCATAAGAAATTTTCGACAGTCTCCTCCTCGTCCTAATCCTGCCAACTTGCACAGTAAACATTAATTGGTAGATCTAGTCTCCTAGCCAGCTACCAGAATTCATAGCCTTTGCCGAAGCAAACCCGTAATGGATGCTGAAAGAGTCCAATCATGCAGGGGCAAAATTTGTTTCGATACAGAGCAGGGAGGGAAAGTAGAATCCCAACCAGGTGGTCAATATTTTAGAGTCAAAATGGGAATATCGAAAATAGTGGGTTAGCTTATACGGTTGAAGTATCACAATGCGTCCAACTTCCGGGCTAAGTGAGATCTTATTCTATAAGGAGAATTTGACACTTAACCCAACACAAAATATCGAGGAGTTTTCTTTGTGTTTTTCATATAAAAAAGACAAATATTTCAACTTGCTTGTCTTATAGGAACAGCGCAATTGTCCCTAAGCTAAGGGCTATACTTAATCTCCGATTAAAATCCTTTTACTATTTCAATACTAGTTTAAACAGGAGTTCAGGTCTATCTGGACCTCCGAGGCTGTTAACTCAGAGAATTTGAATAATTTATTTGCAGTTTTTATAAAAAAAAAATTAACAAAATAGCCTTCTTACGTCAATAAAGCGTTAAGGAAATTATAAAATTAAGTGAATTTCTCAACTGTTTCAATTCGTCTTCATTTCTTAAGTTCTCTTTTATTAACAACTTTTTAGAAATAAACTCTCTTTTTAAGCTTTGAGAAGTAACAATAACAATTTTTAGTAAAAAAGAGTCAAAAGGTAATTGCCACTGTTTTCTATGGGTATGTGTTGTTTGGTTTTGTTTATTATTTTTGTTTTTTAGGATTTGCGCTCTTTCTCATTATTTTTTGTTGCTTAGTTGTATTTCAACATAACATACATACATATGTGCGAAACATGAATATTATTCGTATCTAACGAAGGCAATATTGTTTATCTTATAACGAAAAAACAAAAACAAACAATTACTTAGAAAACACGAAAAAAAGCCAACGCAAAGAAGGAAAAAAATGAGAAACAAAAACAATAACTCCTCAACAGAGAAAACAAAATTATCATTAGCAGAATAGAATTTCTTAAAACGATGAAAACGTATGATGGAGTAGTTGTATTTTGAATAACGGCAAAAACGGACGTACAAAGGAAACGTACACAAATAATAACAACGTTGTGAATGTACGAAAAAAACGAAATTTTAAAGCAACAACAAACACGAGTATAACAAAAAAGAAATACCGCTACCAAACAAAATGAAAACAACAAAAACATAGCAGAAAATAAATAAGAAAAACAAAAATGCAAGGAAATCGGGCGTGATGTACACTTTCTTGGATTTTTGTTTCAATTCTTATACTGCAAATGAAAATTTTATATTTTGTCTAATCCAAAAAAATAAATCAAAAATTAATACAAATTATTGCAAAATTTAAATAATGATTATGGAAATTGTTACAAATAGTTAAAAAAAATTGACTCGGTGTCTGCCATACAGGCACATTTTTCTCATTCTTTTTTTTCGCTCTCTATGTTACAGTGATACTTTTATTACTTTTTAGCAACTGAGAGTTTTTCTTGCCATCGCTCTCTGTTCTTGCTTTTTTTCAATAAACGATGTGTGGTTGTGTGTGTGTTAAGGGACAAAAAATATGCTAAAGTTTGGGAAAAAAGTGTGTAATATTTCATATAAAATATAAAATGAAACAATATTTTGTACATACATAAATATGTACACATAAGTTTATAAAAAAATTACAACAAATTTGTAATAAAAAAGAACATTTTTATTAAAGGAAAAACAAAATCAAAACAATGTTGTCAACAACTCTATTTTATTATCTGTGCAAAAAACGCAGTGTTTGTTAAGAAAAAGGTTGAAAAATAAGGGTTAATTAAATAATTTTGAAAAAGAGTACCTACCTAAAAAATATAAAATGATTTTAAGAGTCTTTTAAGGTATTTTGAGGAATATAGTTATTGATTTACACAGACACAGACATACTTAATTAGATGACGATAATTAATGTAATGTAAAAAAATATTTTACGATTTATTTTATAAAATAAGTTCGGTTTTGCACAAAATCTACTATAAAACCATTCTAATATGTAGTCAAACAGCAACTAAAAATCTTAAACTTGCTTACTTTTAATTCGATTGATTCAATATTTTTATAAAATCCTTTAATGATACCAAGGTGGTCATAACGCCATAACAAATTCTTACCATCTAAAGCCAATGTTTTCATCTGGCAGCTTCTGTCTCAATCTGATTTCTTTAGGTATAGGCTAGTATTCCCATTCTTCGGCTTTCATGCGGATTCCATTCAATGGCCATTTTTTTTTATGTCAGCGTTTGGCTTTCTCTGGTTGTGTTTAATTCATCTCCATATCTTTCGCAAAATTTTATTCATAACAAAAACATGGTGTGCAATGGTCGGGTAAAATAATTTTCAAAATGCGCCCTAGGCAGCGGCTTATAAATGACTGCATAGAATTCAATAGACCGAAAGATTAACTTCCTTCGTTCAGTCTGTTTCAAATAGTAGCACAGGAATCGCCGGATTTTATCAGGATACTGCAAAAGGCCAAATATCTCTTAACTTTCTGTTTCCAATTTGAGAGGACGTTGTTGTATTTTTTGTTTTGCAGATATTTTTCCGCGAAACCGCTCTGTATGCTTATGACTGTACATAAGAGAACACAACCTTGTCTAATGGTCTCCCATATAACCAAAGGCCTTAAACACTAAAGACCTTGTCAACGAACAATTGTGACAGCCTTGTATCTGCCCAAGACCTTTGATACGGTAGACCATTCCCTACTCATTGAGGACATTTTATGCTCTACACTCCCCAACGACGTTAAAAGATGGGTGGCAAATTATCTAAGTGGTAGGCAAGCATTTGTGGAATTCAAAGGGCAAAGATCAAAATTCCGGAACCTGAAAATGGGCGTTCCTCAAGGTGGAGTACTATCTCCAATTCTGTTTAACATATACCTATCCAAACTTCGAACTCCACCACACGAAGTTCAGATGGTGTTGTATGCAGCTGACTGTTCAATATATGCATCTGGGGTTAATATAGTCGACATAAGTGTCAGGATCACTAACTACTTGGCCACCATCTCAGAATTTTTGCGGGAACGTAAATAGAGGCTCTCTCCATCGAAGTCCTCGGTTAACCTATTTACCTCATAGGGAAAGGAGGTGAGGCTAGAGCTGGATAGTTTAGTTGATGGCCGACCAATACCCACCATTCGAAACACAAAAATCCAGGGTGTGGTATTCGATAACCTCCTTCACTTTGCCTCACATGTCTCACATATCGGTCAAAAGGTTAGAAGACGGAATAAACTATTTAAGGCTCTTGCGGGTACCTCTTGGGGGATGACAAAAGAAATCATTGTCACAACATATAAGGCAATTGGTCGCTTTCTCCTTAGCTACGCCGCTCCGATTTGAACCACCTACATTAGCGACACCAAATGGAGATATCTGCAAACCGCCTAGAACAACGCCTTGAGAATCGTAACTGGATGCGTCAGGATGACTAACATAGACCATCTACACGAGGAAACCAGGCTGTTACCGGTCAGATGCCATAATGAGCTCCTGGCCAAGCTGTTCCTGATTGTCTATCACCTGTCCAGTCACCCCAACCATAGTATTAAAACACAGGTTCCTCCTCCTCGACGCATCCGACAGGACATTCGGCAATACTGTAACGAAGTCCGAGATGTTATCCCTTTGGTGGACCGGGTTGCCATTGCAGACGCACAGCTATTCGTACATCAGCAGACAATTCTGGTAGCGATAGACACTTACGAACCAACACCCACCAGAGATCTCAGATAATGAACGGCTCCTGCCTTGAGAAACAGGGACGACCCTCGTGCAGCTAAGAGCAGGATGGGGCAGAGAGAATCGTTCCTGGCACGCTGAATAGATACCAAGACTGTCAACAGGAACCACACGATACGTCGCATCTATTTCAATGTCCATACAGGCCCACGAACTTGCGTCCTTTAGATCTATGGCTGCGACCGATTCTTGTTGCGCGACATCTGGGACTACCTACTTCTTATATGGCACAAATTAATTAATAACTAAACTATTGTGGAATTTACATCTCTCCCACAGGAAGGAACATCAGGAAACAGAGACGCTGTTACAACAACAACAACCTTGTCTAACAACAGCTCAAATAGATACTCGTCAACTGAGGCTGCTATCATATAGGCAACGACATTAGTGTAAAGCAGGGTTGTCAGATCTCTTTTAAGCTTTTTCGCCAAATTCAATTTCAAAAATCGGCAAAATCGCCAAAATCGCCAAATCATCTTTTTTTAAAATTTTTGGCAATAAAATTTATATTTTTTTAAATAATGAAAAAAAAAAACAAAACAAATAACGAATAATTTCTTCTGAATTCTTATATTTCACCAAAAGGGGAAAAAAATCGCCATAATTATATTTTATTAATTTTATTAAGCAAAAATATTAGCAAAAACAAAAAGTGTACAATGTTAACTATAACATAGTTTATAGTTTACTGAAAGCTGGATAATATAAAATACATTTTGGATGTAGATATGTAGTCTCATTATTGTTATATATCTAAAACGTTATATACTTTTTCTTCGACACATTTCGCATTGCCTTGTATTAGAATTAAATTACACTGTGCGACAGAAAAGACCGAAGATAAAATACCTGAAAAGGTATACTATATATCTAATAAACGCTATCTAGTACAACAAGATTCAGTTTTTGAAATTTTCTAAAAACCTTCAAAATTTTTTAATATGGCCAAAAAAAAGGTCTTTCATACCTTCAAACACTTATAGATTTATAATTTAGCAGAATACTATCCGATTTTAAGCTTTTCAGTGGACTTAGAGAGAGAAGAAGTAGACCTTTTAAATGATGATATGATATACTTCACAGCCCTATGAATATGTGTGAATTTTTCAAGCAGACACATTAATTTTTTTTTCATATTTGTTAAGTTTAGAGCATTTTCGGACCATTTACACATTACATAAGTAAACTGGAACCCAAAAATCTATTAGTTTCTGTTCCATACAGGCAACTACAAATTTTTCGTTGACACATTAAAATGACCATGTTCACGAATTTCGTACGTAAAATACCAAAATAATAATTTAAATATTTCATATCAAAAATAGCCAAAAAAAAAAAAAAAAAAAAATCGCCAATTCATTTATAAATCGCCAAAAAGTCGGTATGACGCCAAACCGAAAATTAGGACGCCAAATAACTTTTAAAATCGCCACGTTTGGCGAGAAATCGCCAGATCTGACAATGCAATTGAGAGCAATGCAATTAAACAACAACAACAACAACAAAAATTCAAAACAATTCCGATAATTCAATAACCTGCACGATAGCAGATAAGCCATATGGGCTCGTTGCATCCATTCCTATTTACAATAATCTTCCCTCACTTGAAGTGCGTAATAAAGAAGAATTTTAAACCTAGAAAACGGGAATAACTTTTCATTGTGTCTGTCTATAAAAATTAATTTCTTTTTTAATTTTTCCGAAAAATTAGGGTACAATCACAGAAAATTTCAAATTAGTAAAGAAATTAAAAGCATTTTAGTATGTGTATCTAATCCAGTTAATTTCGGAGTTTTACTATTTTGTTATAAAACTAAAAATTTATTACTCCAACTATTTAACATAATTTTTTTTTATTTAAGGAAAAAAGTAACCAAAATAGAAAAAAAGTACACATCGAAGAAAAAAATAACCAATTTTGGTTAGAAATAACCAAAACGGCAACGCTGGTGAGACACAAAAATATTTTAGTGGCTTACTATACGTCAACGGAGAAGGGGTGTAACGCATGTTTTTTTTTTCATAATTTTAAGAGATTTTGAAGAGAGCCTAAGTTTTGATTTCTACACTGAAAAGTGTTTGTACTGTGTTTTCATTTCAGTGTATTTATCATTTTAAGTGCTTCCCTCTTTTTGCGCACCGCTGGTGTAGAGCGAATTAATTAATTCGTTTAAGTCTCGATAGTATCTCTACAAACCAATGCTTTCCAAATAGGAAGAATCAAGGTTGTCCAAAGCCTTTTCGAAGTCAATGAAAGCAAGGTTAAGTGGTGTACGCTACTTAACCGATTGTTCAATGATGATCTGAAGGCTGTTAATTTGATTTGTACATGACTTGTTTGGATATAATCCAGCTTGCTTACTGAGAAGCAACCAATTAAAAGCTCCGGAGACTCGTTTATTTATAATTGGAGCAATGACCTTATTGGTGATGTTGATAACCGTTACTCAGCGCCAGTTTCCACAATCCCTCTTTTAATTCACCACATAGATTTTTAGATTGTCAGAACTTCTGTGTGGCGTTCCAACGATGCAATCTTTTCATTACTTTTCCGGAGTGGTTTGCAACTAGTGAAATACCTGCTTGTGAGTTGTTTTGTGATACGATATAGGTTCCTTATGTTGGTATCCGCAGCACCCACTGCCGCTTCTTTCGCTAAATTATCAAGCCATCTGCCTTTCCCTTTGTCATCCTTGATACTCTTTTTGAGGTGCCTCAGTTACCTAAAGTCAGGGTATGCTGGCGTAAGGAACAACGAGATTGCATATGAACACGCAAGAGCGGGCGCGGCTTGAAGCCAGTCGTAGAGTGGAGAATCGTGGAGGAGCAGAGGAGATTGTAGGGTTTCCAGGCTGCTGTGGACGCGACCTGCCCGCTATAGGACGGAATGGGTCCTCAATCTGAGAAGGGAATCTCTTAGGATTCTGATAGGCTTTGTGACTGGATACTGCGCTTTGAGGCTGGGATTTGAGAAGCAGGCTCCCCTATTTTCTGCCGAGTTTGGGGCAATACAGGGGAGCCGGAGACTGTGGAACACATCCTCTGTCACTGCCCGGCTTTTTATGGGCGCAGGCTCAGGTTGTTTGGCCGAGGCTCTTTCGATGTCCTTGGTGACATTGCGTCGGCCAGGATATGCAACCTGGAGGGCTTTCTGTCAGGTCTCAGCTGGCTCCTTAGGTGATGCCTGGTTCTCTTTGGGCATCCGTCTCTTTTTCTGTATGCCTCTTCTGACCCTCTTCTTCTTCTCTTATTACCTTCTCTGTCCTTCTATTTGTTTTCTAATTCTTCTTTTCACTCTTCTTATCAGTTGAAAGGTTTTTCCACAATGGACCACTTTGATCTTTGGGTGGGGTACTCTCCGTACAACCTAAAGCCATGAATATTTGGTAGATTTTCCATGTGCTTGAGTTTGACAAAAATTCTTCATAGAGAGTAATGCCTTCAATTCATTATTTTAGTACTTTTTTGGCTGGCGTGGGTAGACTTTGTGTTCCCTGTTAAAGTAATCAATTTTGAACATAACAAACCATCTTTCGGATGGTGAAATCAATGTTAGGTATTCAGGATTAGCTTCGAGGAGTAGTCAATGTGCCTAAGCTGCTCTTTTTTTCAATTTGAATAAGTACAAATCGTCTTTTAAAACTGGAATATAATTACTTTTTTTAAACTACATGTTTTTGCTAAAAAAAAGTTCCCCCTTTTTAATGTTTTTTGTCTATTGTAATGATGCTTATGGGGAATTTGATTATGACTAATAATGAATGAATATTTCTATTCAACAGATAAACTTGTGGTGCGATAAACTCGTGCTTTTGGCAAAATATTCTCTCATATTCTTCATATTAATTATAATCAAATAGAAGAAATATGTTATACAGCATGAGATGAATTGAAAAATGTTATTTAAACATGTAACATACAAAGTAAATATTAGGGTTGTACTTTACTACGTATACATTATTACATAAAATGACGGCATGAGATGTTTCTTTTCTTCAAGACTAACAAATACAAATTGCCGATGCTAAAGCCAACAAGATGACAAATGAGGCCATCACGCCAGAAACAGCTGACTGAAGAGTCATTTCAATTAAGCGTTTACAGCATATTTATATGAGTATTGGAATGCATACAGCGATTGTTCAAATTTTTGGTTTTGATGATGTTCCGAATGATTTTTTGGGACGTTTTTTATAGCGGTTCTATACGGAGAAGAAGGCCAGCTTGGCATTTACCAATTACCCAGGAGCGTAAATCAACTTACACGACCTGTCTACTGACCTTCCCACAAAACCCCAGGGCTTCTGCAAGAGACCTAGACTATAAAATCTATAGCCTATGACTAAATATACCCGACACACCCTTAGCTCTATGTAGGTTGGCCTGAAGCACTTTAATGACTTTACTAAATTGTGAGCTGCGGTTACTATCCTAAGATGGTAAAGATCACACTTCTGTATGCGTTTTCAGATAGCAGAACTGTACTAAGTGTTAACTCAGTGGGTAATCTTAGCAAAGTTCCCCGAATACCCATACAGTAAACCGCCAGCTTTGCTTACTTTTGCTATGCGCAAGTAAAAGTCATAAGTCTCTCCACACTGAACAAATCACAGTATGGAGAGTAAGCGAGACAAAGATTTGAACACTTTTCCGGTGACCGCCACTTGGAGGCAGTAAGTCTTCTGGTTTGGATTCTACAGATAAGGTATATGCTCCAAGAAAGGTCATAGTGCTGAAAGGTCGAAAAGGCTAAAACATATTTTATCTTAGGCCAAAAAGGTGATGCCACTGTGAAAAAAAGAAAATCAAATCAAATCTTCATGACCATAGACCCCAAGCCGGCTTCGATAATGAAGCAACCGATACAATCTATCGGTACTGCCAGTAGCAATTCGGGGTCCTGGCTCATGACCCTTAACCTCAGCCTCGATAATTTCGGACATTCCAGATGCAATTGGCGCGAGGTTACTACCTCTTCCTCACAGCAGTATCTTCACAACATAGATCGACTGTTTCCCAGACGACCCGCATGTCTGCCTGCGCACTAGACAATGGCCCGAGAGCATATCCACTACAGCCAAAATTCTTCGTCTTGGTAGGATAACCAGCTGACAAGACATCTTCCGAGTTTGTTTTGTTTATTTGATTGTGAAAGAAAAGAAAAAAATATGGAAAATGTGTGCCACCATAATACAATATTAAATATTGTCTAGAGTGTGTGGAATTTCTCATATTTTGCAAAACCGTTGGTTCGCCTGTTGCCACTGCATAATTAAGAAAAAAAAAAAAAACAAAAACAAGGGAAATAAAATTGAGGCGAACTCAAAAGTTCTTAAAAAAAACAATAAAATAACAACAGCAACAAAAACTAAAAGAAATGAAAAACTCCTATTTATGTATGCCTGAATGTATGTACGTATGTATGTATGTTTTCGCTCTCTAATTCACAATTGTTCTAAATATCATGTGTTGCTTCTCAGAGACTTTTCACCCAGATACACAGTTTTTTTTCGCTTTTCTTTTTCTTTTTTCTTTGTAAATATTTATGAAAAATTAATTAATAAAAGAAAATGGGAAATTTTTATTAAAAATCAGGCCAATTAAACATGAATTGTTTTTGCTTCTTCTTCATCTTTCTTTTTAAGCAAATCATTAAATTATTTAAAAGCAATATTTTGCTGCCATAGAGAGCAGATTTCGAATAAATATTTTAAATCATAATTGAAAAGCTCTCTTTAGCTGGTTTGTTTTAATATTTCATTTAAAATAAAGCCATTATTGCCCACACCTGCTGCTGCGCAACTGTTTTACCCCAAAACGATGTTGTCGTCACGTTTACTTTTGCATTAAATCATCATTTTTCATTTCTTTAAGAATAAATGCACGCGATTGAACAAAAGCCAAAAACAAAAAAACAAAAAACAAAATTAATTAGAATTTGGAAATTAGAACCTCATTAAATAGAAATTTAACAGAATTAATTATGAAACATGAGAGTATGAATACAAAAAAGATGCTGATGAATTTGAGATTACGAGTTTATCTTAAGCCAAAGCCATACGAATAATAGCAATTGGTGTAATAATTAAATTTTTCCATAATACACTCATGCCTATTTATACGGCCTTTTTTAGTATTTCACCATAATGGCCTGTCTGAATTATGAAACAACTTCGGTTTACGGTACAAATTTACTTGTTATATGGTTCAAAAATCGGAGATTCACTGTTTTTTAAGAAAAAGTGTAAGGCAAGCAAAAGCAACTGATTTTACGGCATTTCAATTTACGGCCTACATTTTCAGAACCCATCTAGGCCGTTTAAAATATGGTTGCCAAACACCCGTTTTTTTTTTTTAAGCCCAACTGACTAAGTTCAATTGGGTTATTTGAACACATTCGCTTTAAGCGCAAATTACCTTGTTCTGCGGTTAAAAAACGTGGATTATCCGTTTTTTAAAATAAGTGTAAGGAAAGCAAGCGCAACACATATTCATTTCGTTTAAAGGTATTTTGATTTACGGCTTACATTTTCAGAAACTATTTAGGCCGTATAAAAGAATATAAGTTTATCTTTTAAAATGTCATCATGATGCAATAAGAAGTTGTTCTCATTTTACCAAAACAATAACAACTGATAACAGCAGAGTATAGTATTGACACAGTGTTTTATACAAAATTAATTTATTGCACTATGCTCGTCACTGAATCATTTCCTTTGAAGAAATACAAAATCGGCTTCAAAGTTGGACCGCCTTAAAAGACGAGGTTTTCTAAGGCGAAAATTAGCCCAGAGGTGGAGAAAAGATGTAAGCAGTGATGTGATAAATTTGTTATTTCGTTATCTCTTTTAGGTCAAAAACGGAACAAATAAATTTATTTTTATTGTAAATAAATTACGAAAACCTTTAAATAAAAATCCCATCCTGGTTTCTAATATATAATACCCAATACCACCCGAGTTTTTGAAGTATAATACCCAACAAAACCCGGGTGTGTTTAATTGGGTTACCCAGTGCGTTGCCAACCATGGTTTAAAGAGGTATGAGTGTATTTTATTTGCTAGCTTACGCCATGTTCACATGAGACTTTTATTTACTGTTTAAACTACTAATATGAATTACCTCGTTCACACGAATTACAAACATTCGTTTAGTGGTTTTTCCTATTGTTCTTATTATTTTTATTTACTACCAGGTGTACCGGTATAAAATAAGCGTTTTCGTGAAAATAAAACACTAATTTTTAATGGGAAAGTGAAAAATATTTTATTCAAAGAATGTGTTGAACATTGCTGGCTATAAATTTTTTCCATCTTTCAGGCCATTTGTGGATTTCGCACCAATAAAACTGTTCGTCTTTTGAAGCAAACCAATTAGTCATTCAATTTTCGACTTCTTCGTAGGAATTGAAGTGCTGCTCAGCCAAAAGCATGTCCTATCGATCAAAACAAATATTAGTCGGAAGGCGAAAAGTCTGGTGAATACGGCGGGTAGGGTAGCAGCTCCCAGCTACCCTAGCTCCCAACTCCCAGCTTTGATTGGAACTGGTTTTGCTTTGTGTGAATGTGCATGTCATGTTGCAAAATTACCTTGTTTTAGAAGCTCCTGGTACACCACACTTTTCTGGAACTACCATACATACAGCATTGTCTGCCTGCCGAATATATTTGGTTTTGCAGCTGAAGTTGATGGTTGTACCGGAGTAATCAATGACCATATGTCTCGACAAGCATTCGATGCGTTTCTGCAGTACTTTTCTTCAATTGAAATTAATGCTCTTCGCAAATCATCATTTTCTGGTACAAAATTCGTCATCTTTAACACGATGTGAAAATATGATGTTGTTTGTTCACTGATTTGATGTATACTGAATATGTTTGACAGATGTCATTGCCAGCATAAAAAAATCAAGGCTTGTTCACAATAAATGTTCCCTATAAAGATATTTGTATCCTGACGCTCACTTCATTCCGGTACACCTGATATTTTGTTATTTATCGGTAAATCGTGGGCAAAAAGAAGTATCAAAACCTGACGAACCGATAACTATCAAGTTAAAGTTCCTGGTTGCCAGAAAGCATGGTGATCTTAACGCCGTAATAGTAAACAAAGCTTTTAACAGAAGCTTAAAGAAAGAGTTGAAGTTTACAACTCCTTGCTGAGGAGCTGAAGACTGTCTGAATCTGCTCTGAACTATCCACCGAAATCTCAGTCTGAACTGGTATACCGATGGCTCTAAAATGAAGGCCTGTGTCGGTGCTGGTGTTGATGAACCCAAGCGAGACTTGTAGATCCCATTGGGAAGATATCTGAGTGTCTTCCAGGCTGAGATCATGGCCATTGCTATATATGCGGAGATCAACGTGGAGAGGCCATTAAGAGATACTTTGACAGCGAAGCTGCCTTAAGAGCACTTGGCTCCAATTGTATGACATCTAAACTCTTCAAATATTGCTACGATAAGTTGCAAAGACTCGTTTAGAAATAAGATCCAGTTGTTTTGGGTACCTGGACAATGCGGCATAGATGATAATGAAACAACGAGTGTATTGGCTAGAAAAGATTCCATGAACCTTGCTGTGCAGCACCACTTACTACCATCCTCAATTTAATCAAGGATTGGGAAATTGTCAAGAGCTTGAAAGAGTAGAATGCTAAAAGAGGGACTTCGCAATTTGTTCGTTGCTCTGAGGTTCTCAAGTACGGCAAACGTGCTTGAAAATTCTAACAGAGGTTCTTACGGGCTACTTTAGACTAAGAGTGCACATGAAGAGGATGGCGGTCATAGATGTGGTTGACTGTGCTCACAGGCGTCAGAGACAGCGTAATACATATAGTGTGAATGTGGATTCTAAATCGGTTTGAACGAAAATGTTTAGGTAGACATAGGACCTCATTGGGTGACATATCCACTATTATTGTTTTAGATCTGCTGTTGTTTATTAGGAAGGCTGCAATTCTGCTGAACAAACTATAGACCGTAAGGGGCAGTGACCTGCAGTAGTACTAAGTCGCAATGATGATAATGATACCGATTGTATCAACTTTCAACAAATGGTTAAAATAGTCTAATAGAGAAACTAAGTGATGATTGTTCCCAGTCTAGAGTTATTCGATCTTCTGCGCTTCTTATCCCTTCTGCACGCATCGTTCTGGTATGACTTTTTCACTGCAGTATTTCTATCGATTCTCAAAACAGGACACAACCATGGGAGTGGTTGTGTCTTAATACGCTTAACTATATCAATGTCACGGTATAGTTCATACATCTCGTGGATCCTACGATATTGGTATTCACCATCAACATTAATTGTCAACGATCTTATTAATTAATTGCAATTCTCATTGAGTCAATACCGCTGGAATCAAAACCTCTGGAGTGAATACTCCTGGGCGGATGACTGTCCGATCGGTCGGGAAGCACCAGTTGGAACAATCTCCAAGGAATACCCCTACCTTATGTATGAAGACCAGAATATCTCCAATGGGTAGGCGACTAAACTGCTGCTTATCTAGGCAAAAGTTGCAAAGTTAGCCAGACCTTAACTCAATGACAGCAATATGTAAAAAATTTTGCTTCAATAAGACAGCATGACAAAACTACGAAAATAGGGTTAAACCAGAAAACTTTTCGTTCTTTTTGGAAAGGTAACACAACTTAGGTGTTCGTTTTCCTAAGTGACCTGATGACGGAATATAGGAAACAAAACCTTTGAAGTCGTGGTATGTTCCTGTTTGGTGATAGTGTGCACAAAAAAAATGTTCTTTGCAATCATAGCTATTAATGGTGCATCCATGGACAAACAAAAAGTGTGTTTATTAGCATTTGTCTGCAACGCAGGTTCCTCTTGGTGGAGAGCTTTCGGAGGTGTTAGTTTGTCCACTACAGTATGTCCTGTGTTTAGAATGGGTTTCGATATTTTTTTTCTCCGTAACTCCTCAGTGCATAAAAATTTTCGTTGAAAAAACCCTTTCCGACCTGTTCTATACCAAACGAGGTTTCAGAAAGATAACAGTCTATCATGTGACTTTTCAGAATCCTGCTTGCAAACTACAACCAGAACGTTAACGTGTATAAATTGTATACGTTGGTGCCTACAACTTTGTGGTAGCCAGTACAGTTTATTTTCCTCGTCACCGCCATAACCAGTTATTCGTCATCAGTTCTCAGATAAATCGAAGAATTTACCACCTATCCGCTAACTAGGCTTACGCTCTATAAAACACTGCTTTAGTATGGCTTACGCTCTACAAAACACTGCTTTAATATGGTATACTGATGTCATTGTGCTAGGATCAAAGAAATGACCTTGAAATATTGTAAGAATTTTAATATGTACCACCCTAATATTTGCACACGGTTTCGTAACTACATACATAAATCTTCACTGCTTCAGTGATAATTCAATAGTTTGTGCAATAACACTTCGTCAACCCCCATGTTTTTTAAATCTTTTTACCGACAAAGTTATAATTTTATGAAGCGGTAAGAATACCCTCTTGGGATGTAGGGAGTTAAGTTTAAAAATGATACTAAAAACTACAACAACAACAACAACAAATCAAGAGGGGAAAAGATAAAAAGAAAAACAAAAAAACCAGAAACAGAAACTGTTGACATAATTATTCCACTTGAGGTAACTAACAGATTTAAACCGTTTTCAAATGTTTGCTTTTTTCATCTATTCTGGTTATTCCTAAAGGGGATTTCATTAAGCACTTCTTATTTTTAAATTTTAATGGAACAAAGCGTTAACGATGTTTATTATTCGTTTCAAATCAATACGGATGCTATTATGTATGGCATATAACAACCAACTGGTAGGCGTGTATCCAAAATGTCAAATTTTCCATGACCTTGGCCAAATTTTAGCGCTGTTAAGGGTAAGGTTTTCTTTGTAGGTCTCTATGGTTGTCCAGGCGTAAAATCACTGCGATTACCCAGATCTATTGTGTCAATGACAGTACCTTTACCCTCATCCCAAAGCTTTCGTCTTCCATAATTTTTATGGAGGCACAACAATATCACCCAAGAAGTGAAGATTGTATCCGCGCAGTGCAAGACAACAGTAAGAATTGTACCCGAAATTTCAGTGTCACTTTTATAAAATCGACAGACGTTGATCTCTTTCAGTTATACCTCAGGTTACAATAACCCGTAGAGTAACCTAAAATAATTGCGGTTTCGAATGTTTAATAAAGACAAACAAATCCATCTAAAGAAAGCCCCCTGACCTTCTAAGTTTTCTCTGACGATGATGACGAACATCACACCAATGATTAGGAGAAAAGCTGGGAAAAAGTTACGAATCTAAGTAAGGATCACTAACAGAACAATCAAATTGATTAATTAAACTGAAACAAATCATTGAATGTTTTGTGGAAAGCCAATATGCTTCCAAGAGAAGTGGCGAAAAAATATCGACCTACAGCTTTTGACGTTGTCACTAACTGGCTGGCCAGACCGCCAGCTTAAACATCTAAATCAAACAGTAATTTTTTGTGGTTGGTTAGTTCGACTGGCACCCTCCATTAACACCATTTTGTTATTTTGTTACTTAAAAATTGCATCTTCAAAATGAGAAATACTGTGGCCGATGTTTACAAACCAATGTGCTCCACAGAAAATTGACGAAAAAAGTTATCGACCTACAGTCTTTGTTGCTGTCAGTGATGGGCGGGCCAAAGTCGTTCTCAAAAGAAATATAGATCGCCAGCTTAAAAATCCAAATCAAACAGTGACTTTTTCGGGGTGGATAGTTTGGTTCTATTAGCACCTTTGTGCCATCTCATCACCAAAACTGTGCATCCACAAAATAAAGAATACTGTGGAAAGAAAGTATCGCAGTTTGCGTTGATCCAGTATCAGCTGATGAAGAGGAAAAGGGGAGCAACCCGCTTGCCAGAGATGTTCAAAAACTGCACCATTCTAGTTGAGACCATGTCTGCATGCTTTCAAACTTCGTAGTGCCTATTATGCTTAACCTGTTTCTTCACGGAGCTGTAGACCTCGTAACAGCTTCTACACACAAAGTTGCTGGCTGTTCCGAAATACCTGCCATGTTTTTTCAATGTGCAGTGCACAATGTTGATTACAACAAACGCCATGAACATTTTTTCTTTTGATTTTCATCATTAGAGTGTCGGTCTTTCGTCTATCATAAAATGGCCATGTTTGCCTTGAATGTACAGTCCGCCTTTTTCATAAATGACATCAATATCGGTTGATCTCTCGCATTAGAAGTTGAAATTGCATATTGAAGTTGGAATGGAAGTAGTCTTCTTTCGAGTAAGGCCATTTCGTTTTCTTTAGTAGCACCTGCACATCTCGATCCGGTTTTAGGTCATCGCCTTTGATTTCAGGGCCTTATATCGCACGCTGGTTGTCTCTTCTCGAGCAAGCATGCCAGCCACTTCGTTTTCTTCAATATCATAATATCTAGATTAATAGGACTGTTTTTTAATGTAAAAAAAGCGGCACAAATTTTTTTTAGACTGTGTGAGGATGAAGAGGAAATGAAAAGGAATGAGCACCTATGTGTCACTGAACATATGACTCAACCTCTACTTTCCTTTTGAACATAGAACCTGCAATTATTCTTCCGTTTTTAGGGGGCTTACTTTATATTCTGCTATGTGTCAAGAAAAATTTGGCCATTATACGATCGGGCGCGACATAGACTGCGAATCCTAGTGACTGCTATCACTGGGCACTGGGCGGCTGGTGCGCATGTTAGGCGACTGGGTCTATAGTTCAATAATTACTGTAGGAGTTATTTTATTCGACTCTTCGCATCTTGTCGCCTGTTCTCTCGTTTTTTCTTTCCAATTTCTCTACTATCCTTTCTTTCTTTCCAGTGTTGCAGCCATCGGTTTATCCTTGTGGTTGCACATCCTCTTACCTAACCGTGATTACGCGATTGTTTATACTTCTTAGAGTCTCCCTACATTTATCGACCAGCCTTGAGGTCATCGCTTTCGATGTCACGGCCCGTATTGCCACCTGGCTGTCAATAAAAATCCTGTTCTTCTCTTTGATGTAATGTAAATGTAAAACTGCACTGTAACCCCGCTCCACATCGCAATGAAATCGGTCTAAAATTTTCCACAATGTATCTTTTTGCTACATGGAACATATCTGGGGGAGTTTCGCCTTGAATTTTACAATAACAGATCGGTTTATACATATAAGGCTTACCCTATTGTGGGTGGATGCGGCGCGCATTCACCTGATATAATCTGCCTAAAATTTTCTGTAAAATAGTTTTTAGCTACAGAGAACATTTCTGGGGTGAGTTATGACTCAAATTTTACAAAACTATCGGTTCATACAATAAGAAGCATCCCAAGGCTCATGGTTCTCATGTGAATTGTGAATCATTTTTAATATTTGCATGTGTCGTTGAACGCCATATCCGCCCATGGTAAAACAAACTGTCAAATCTAGCTTTACTTGCATCAATTGTCAATGATCAGAAATCCCTATTGGAATACACGTTACTATTACTCTTGCTGTTGATACTTTTACAGCTACTACTACTACTGCTGCAGCTGTAGCTGATGTTGTGTTCATTCATTGTGTCTAAATTTAATTATATTTCTTTGAGTCCATGTTGTTGTCAGTTTTCAAGCAATATGTAAGTATGTTTTCACTGGTGGAGGAGGGTGAGGAGGAGTAGCAGAGTTTCATTAATCGCGTGAGGACGACGCTGGTGCTGTTAGTTTCGCTTCAGATTTTATTATTCAGTAGAGATTTTTTATTTATTCTCCGATAACATTGTAGTTGTGGCTTAATTCTTAGAAAATAATATCTGAATTATTAATTGAAAACTTGATTTAAATAAACTTTACCATATTGGCTAATAACTTCTCTCATATAAATTTAATTTTTTTCTAAAAGGATTACAAATACATCCTTCAAATCTCCACCTTCTCTTTTCAATTATATCTCCTGCCTTGTGTTTATCTTTCAATAAAATATTGATTTTTTATTTTTTTTTTATAGAATCTTTTGTTATCTTTAATACGCTACTGATATAATTTTCAATTAGAAGACAATTTTTTTTGCTTTTTTATTTGCTTGCCTTTGAAACTGTTTTTTTCTTTTGTTTTGTGTGATTCCCCAATTGAGACAAAAGGTCGTTTCTTAGATTGAATTACGAACCCCGGTAACCATTAAATTGTTGTGACTGCTTTACTTTTTCTCTTTTTGTTACTTTTTTATATAAAAAATATTCTTTTAAAAACAGAAATCACAGCCTATTGTTTGCTCATTAGATTACTTAACGCAATTTGAAAGTTTGTTTCATCATTGGAGAAGAAAACTTTACGCTCTTTTGCCAGTTTTAAATTATTGATTGAATTATCTGGGCGTCGTTTGTGGTAGTGTTTTATTTATTTATGTTTTTGCTAAACAAAGTTAACAAAGTTAGTGCTTATTTCGTGAATGGTAACAATTAGCTCATGTCTGATTTGACAGATAATTAGTTTTATCCTTCCGCTGAACGAATATGGTTGTGTATACGCTTGAACAACGCTGGGAATCTGGGCCTGCGATCGACTTACAGAAAATGCCGATTTTGCCAAAAAAAAAAAAAAAAAATTATCTTTTCAAATGAAGCACATTTTGATCTTGGCGGGTATGTAAGCAAGCAAAATTGTCGCATTTGGGGCACAGAAAACCCGCACGCATACATTGAAAAGCCGATACACCCAAGACGAGTCAATTTTTTTGTGCGGATTTTGGTCCAGAGGCATAATTGGGCCATTTTTCTTCGAAAATGAGCAAGGAGTGGCCGTTACAGTTAATGGCGATCGTTATCGGGCCATGTTGAACGAATTTTTGTTCGCAAAAATTGAAGAGGAGGATATTAGCAACATTTGGTTTCAACAGGACGGCGCTACGTGCCACACAGCCGAAGCTACACTCGATGTTTTGCGCCCTGTTTTTAAAGATCGCATTATCAGCCGCAGAGCTGATGTCGTTTGGCCACCTCGGAGCTGCGATTTGACACCGTTAGACTATTATTTGTGGGGTGCCGTCAAAGATAAGTGTTACGCCAACAAGCCAGAGACAATTGACGCTTTAAAGGACAATATTCGTGAAGCCATTGGTGAAATACGGCTGCACACAATCGATAATGTGCTTAAAAATTGGACCGATCGTGTAGGCTACTGCATGGCTAGCCGAGGCAGCCATTTGAATGAAATTATTTTTCATTATTAACCGGAAGGATTGTACTTTCAAATAAAAAAAGAAATTTGAGAAAATATTCAGTATTTTTTTATAGCATTTTCAAAAGAAAAAAAAAATATATGGCGGACCCTTTAGCTCAGGCAAATTGTAATAATTTTCTCCTTTATGATGTGTTAAGGGTTAGACTTAGGGGAAGTTGTAGTCTTCAAATGACACTTGAGCACATATAGCGGCCCAATTAGCACACAAACTTCGCCTAGATTCACAATTTCTCTAAGTTAAAGCAAAAACCAGCCCGAAAGCTTAATAAACATGGGTATTAATCTGATGCCAAGGGTCAATAGCTCCGATTAACCATCGAGAAAGATTGAGTTCAATGTCGCCGAACCAGAGACGAACATTGGCAAATAAAGTGGGCCTTGCCCTCCTGCTTTCCGATGGGTTGGACAAAATAGCAGCACGGTTTTTTAACACCAGACGGTATACAATGTTTCTGCAAATATCCCTAGAGCCTTTACTTTAAAATATGTACGGTTACAAAACTAAAGTTAAATAAATCGTGCTATGATTGCCATAATGTATGAAATACAATATCATTTAAATGCTCGCCTCTGGATTAGTTTAAGTAGACGATCCTTTTGAGGTAGGTCTCGACCACTTTATGGCACATTGTGGGTGGTATCTCGGCGATAAGTTAACGAATGTTGGTGTTTTAATGATCTAATGTGAAGGAATTATCTGCGTAATATGGACGTAACCTTACAAAAAAAATTTACGGTATCAAATTTCTTGAAATTACGCGACCGGGAAATTATTCATGCAATAAAATCCAAATAAATCTTGCTTTGTGGTTCATGGCACCATCTTATTTATAACCTTCAATTGGAGACCAAAAAAAGTCGGTCATCGTACGGCCATAGCGCTCTGAATTGTACTATGCGTCAAAATATATGACCGATGACATTTACAGGCCATAATACCCACCAAACAGTCACGTATTTCGGCTGTAATGACTTCTAGGTTCGCCGAGCCCCATGTATGACCATTTTGCTTAACCACCGAGTGAGAAAAAGATTCCAAATGCTCCAGCGTTAGGGGATTTTACGCATATACATGCCATTTGACGTAGCGCCACAACAAAAATCTAACGGCCTCAAATCGCATCGAGAAATTACGCGACCGGCAAAATAAAGAGAAGTGAGCTTCATCGATGCAGAAAATTTTGTTCGAAAATCAAAAATCTGTAGTCACGTTTAAATCACCACTTTTATAGCAGATTTTAATTATTGTTACGCATTTTTCGGTTGTTAAACGAACCTTTCACTAAATAAATGACAATTCAAATGGCATATTTAACTGCTGACAGCCTTGCCGGACCAGTGGCTCCGAGTTCGCTAAAAGGAAAACCTAACAGTTTTACTTAAGTTTCTGTAGCAGAGTTAAAAAATAATAATTAATTGCTTTTGTTAACATTCCAAGAGTTACAAAAAATTAAAAAGTTTATTAATGAAGAAGATTAATGCTTCATGTTGAGGTTTTTACACTATAAACGTCCCCTTGTTATTAATGAAAGGATTAAAGCTCCTTTCGTTAAGTATTTATCTTCTATGTATTTTGTTAACTCTTTGTGTTAATTTCTTACTCTTATTCTGTAAACCCCAAAGAGTATGGTAACCTACACTTGTTTTAGAAAAAACTTTTTGGTCCTTCGAACCGCATATGAACCAGCCTAGGGGTCACTTTAGTTTAAAATTTAAAAATTTATTAGCGTTTATTTCCTAATTGCAACCCTTTGTACAGGTTATACATCACTGACACATTTTTTATTGAACTATAAATAAAAGCTTGTTTACATTGCGCTGTTGCTTTGCTTCTGAATTTAATTGCCCTAAAAAATCTGTCGTTTCTCTTGCTCTCTTCCTGTTTCTCTCTCTTTGTTTTTTTATATCAATTACAAACAACTTAACTTTATTTTTCAATTCATTAAATAATACAAACAATAATGATTGTAATGGTTGCCATTCATAAGAAGTGTTTATTACAATTACAACACAATAATTATATGATAGTGTGAGTGACGAAGTGAGAAAGATGGCGTTTTTTTACACATGTACTCGTACATACATATAATCCTTTTAAATCATAATTCGTAATAAATGTAAACAAAATATAAAAAACAACAACAACTAAGCTGATGCTGGTGATAATAGTAATGATCGAAAACAATAGAAACAAATTTTTTACAAATCTCTCATGAAATTTAAATAAATACACTTGAAAGAGCGAGAGAGTGAGAGAGAAAGCAAATTAAGCTTAGCAAAGTGTTCTAAAAAATGGAGAAATGGAGTAGCAGGTTGTTTACTTTTTAGAAATACAAACACAAACAGTGTTACATTTACTATAAACGTTAAGAGTCTGTGCCTAATGTATATGTGTGTGTATGTGTGAATGGCTGCGTTTATTTGTTAAAATCCTGCGCCTCTAAGGTTCCCTTTGCTTGTGTAGGGGACTGGTGTTTTTTCCAGTGTGCCGATGTTTTATTGTTGAGACAAAAAAAAATGTGCTGATGTAATAGTCTTTTTTTTTGATAGAGACTAAATTGTTTTTATTATTGTTGTCTCTGCTGCTACTGTTGTTAGGTACATATATCACAGACAGACTAGAGAAAAAATTACAATTCATGTAAGATATTTACTACTGTTTTATATTACAATACATTTTATATTCAGTGTTGCCATTCATCATATTAACTAAATTTGTAATGTTCCTTTTTTAACGAGCTTATTGGATTTTTTGAAAGTGTCCCTGCAGAAAATGCCAATAGTAAAATATTAGTGCTTTACTAGTGACATTGTCATTAGTACTACTGACTGGATGTACCACAGCCAATGTAATCATCTATGGACATATAACATTAGCTTGTCATTGAAAGTCCACCAGTAGGCTTTAGAACTATTGACGGGATAGTTATTTAATCCGTTGATTCTTTTGACGCGTTCGTTGACAATGTCACCATAAATACAACAGAAATGTCTCTAACGTGTCTTTACTGACTCATGAATGGAAAGTTGTTGACATTTCACCTAGTGCAGTCGTAGCTAAAAAAGAATATGGACATAGACATGTGGTTCTAGGCACACTGTAGGAATAATAAAAGCAAATATATTTCTTGAGTGGCAACACTGGTTATTATTATGCCAACTGTAACTGTTATTGCTTGTCTTAATACAGCAGCATCAAAAAGAAAAAAAGAAGAAACAAATGTTTGCCCGCACTTCTGCAAAAAACGTTGGGAATTACTCATACCCAACTCCATAAATACGAGTACATAACCTGCAAGTTGTAAAACGTCCTTTATTGTAACATTTGTTACACGTGTTATAATCGAATTAAAGGTTTAAGAAATTATTGTTTTAAATGCAATAAAAGATGACAATAATAAAAGTCAATTATGCCGTATTGTGCCGACACCCGCCTACCAATTTTATTTGATCGGACTAATTTTCGAGAACTTTTTTGGGTGTATGTGGTCGTATCTCGGCAATGGCATTACAAAAGTTGGCCATCAAATGCTCAATTGTTTTGGCATAACACTTGTCTTTAACGGCGCCCAAAAAAAATAGTCCAACGATGTCAAATCGCAGCTTGTTGGCGGCCAACTGACATCACCATTTCGGCTAATTAAACAGCCATCAAAGGCTGCTTGAGATTAGGGGAAAGTTCCCCCTTCTTGTTGAATCCAAAAATCGTTCACATCAATACTATGAAGAGCGGGCATAAGAAATCGGTTATCATGGTGTGATAGGTGTCTCCATTGACCATAATGGTTGCTCCGTTTTCATTTTCAAAGAAATATGGGCCAATGTGCCAAATACGGCAATTTTGCTTATTAACGTACCCACCGTAAACATGATTTTTTTTTGGCAAAATCAACATTATCATGCAGTTTCTCGTTGGCCCATCTAGCGAAGCGAAAATGAAGCGGATGGTCATGCGGCTTCAACTCTTGAACCAATTGAACTTTGTAAGGCGTCATAGCAGGTTCTCTTCGCAAAATTCGACATAAACTGGTGCATGATATGTTAAATTCTTGTGAACGATGACGAGTTGATGTTGATGGATTCTCACGCGCACTCTCAGCCACTGTTTCGATATTTTCGGCTGTACGCACTATAAGAGCACGCTGACGTTTTGGCGCATCGACAATTAAACCAGTTTCATGAACTTTAGCAATAAACTTGCGTATACCGGGCACTGTTGGTCTTTTTCTGCGAGCAAATATTGAACGACATTTTCATGCAATTTGCGACCAATTGTTTTGGAAATAAATTTCCAATAAATCCTAACGTTGCTCAAGCGTAAATCGGTTCATTTCGTTCAGTCGAGATAATATACTGAGTTTTTGTGACAGAATAGAATGACAAAAGTATTGCCAAATTCCAAGTAACTGCTGGTTTAAATTTAAACCGATAGATGACCCGATATAAAGTTGCCCAACTAGGGGAGTGTTTAATGCAAAATTCAGTGAACGACGGCGTTGAGGAGAGAGATCACGTTGAGAAAGCCCTGTCTGCGATGGATGTGACTAATTGGTATGCACTAAACAGAGTTGCTTAGAAGGAGATGCTACAAGCTGGCTGAAATATGGCCATCGGGTTATAAACGCTAATTATCTTTGTGTATGTATTATACTGGCGATGAAAAATTGATTCATTACGACAACCGTAATCTTACCAATAAAATTTTGTAAAACCCGACTAAGTAGTTAAGTCTTTGCGAGGAGAGGAGTATTTCGCTTTCTCTCGGTAGATCCAGAAGGCTATTGGTGTTCAATAAGAGCTCAGGAAACTAACAGGTCTATTTACTGGGCACTGTGGCCTTAGACAGCATCAGTGTATTTTGGGAAATGCTGAGAATGATCAGTGCAGATTCTGTACGACTTATGCCGAGACATCTGGAGCAGTACTTTGTAAGTGTTCAGCTATATAGCTCAGGGGATGATGGTCCTGGCGTTCCTCCCTGAAATAGGTACTTCTTTTCTCACTAAATATGATTACTAATGTTATTTGCAGCCTCAATCAAATGAACTGAACTTATGAGACTGCACAAAAAGTCGTTCGCATAGTTAATTCTTTAACTCTTTAAAATCTTTGTAAAATCGAACGAATCTGTAGTTTAAAATCTATATAAAAAATTCCTTTCAGAGGCCCCTGGCTTACACCTCAATAGATCCCTTATTTTGCCATATCCCAGAATTTAATATTGATTTCCTTTTTCAGCTTTAAGTCATAATCTTTTATCTTTAATGTGCCACATAAATTTGTTGCTACTTGTTAAAGTGTAATAATTTCCATATTTTATTATAGCAAAAGGATAAGGGAAAAGGCAAAACAGGATGACAAAAATAGGAGAAAAAAAGAAAACATATTTTTTCCTTATTTAACATGACATACATATTAAATAGAAAATTATATTTACCAAAGGCAGGACAAAGTATAAAATGTCTTTTTTTCCAGTTTTTTTCTTTTATTTTTCTTCAGACAAGTCGTTTATTAATTATTTATAGAATTTTATTAAAAAAAGTAGAGAAACAATTGAAAAAATATTGTTTTGACATCACTGACATGAACATGAACATTAACATGTTAATATTTAGACCATAAGCCATCACAGTACAGACACCATTTAATGTTATAATTTAATGTTATCCAACAGATGTACTCAACAGGGTTCTGTCTACGCTTCTCTTAAATATTGCAGTTAACATGTTGCTCTGGATTATGGAGATAATCTACAACCGATTCCTCTGGTTATAGAGTTGTCACTTATGCGCATGATATCGCCATTGCTATGTCTGGTATTTGTTCATATACATTATCGGAAAAGCTCAATGAGTTGATCTTATTGCAAAGCCTTGTAAGACCCATATAATGCTCTTCACTAGAAGCTACAAGGTACCTACGACATCCCAAGTGTATCAATGAGGACAGTGAAAGGGACCTACAGTGTAACGCTGGCTTTAGACGGCATGTTCATCAGTTAGAGAAGTTTTTCATAGCGTAAATGCCTGTCGCTAGCAATGTTATGAGATGTTACCGTTGTTGAAAATTCTCACGCACTTTACATTGTCTAGTATTAATAGGGCCGGGCACAGATTGAGCCCCCAGTCAAATATCTGGGCCTTATTCTCAAACCCAAGCTAAGTTGTAAAACCAATTTCGTTGAGAGAGCTTGTAAGGTGACACAACTACTGTGGGCAAAATAGGTGTTTAGACGAAGTGTTATTCGCTATATATTTATTAGACAGTTATTGAACCTAATTTTCTTTATGGAGTGGTCTTCTGGTGGACCGTTCTCGGTTAATATTGTAATGTCAGACTTTTTAATATGGTCCAGAGATTTGCATTGATCCCAATCACAGGTGCGTTGGGTATCAGCCCTACAAAGACCGTTTTATGCTTTTCTGGTTTCCATTCGATATAGTCGCTAGGCAACAAGCTAAACTTATAGCGGTGAGATTAAATAACCTGTCAAACTGGTGTATTATTCCCTCAGGGGAATCTCCTATTCTAGTTGTTTAACTCCGGGTCCGGGTTGATATTGAAATGGTCTCATCTGGAATGAAACTGTATACATGATTCCTCATTATGCTTCCTTGTAGGAACTATTGGGTTTCGGATTTGGACATCCCCAGTATACTGGGAACAGGATGGACATTGGAATTTTTTCTGAGGAGCTTATCTTTAGGGTATCTCTCCGCCTCCCGAACTACTATAGCGTTTGAGGAAGTGAACTTTATATAGGATTCCATATCATGAGTCCTTGTAGCAAAGATTGGAATACAGATTTGGACATCCACAGCTATTCGGTGAAGGGGTATACTGCTGACACTAAACTTGGGAACAGGGTGGACATTGGAATTTTTTCCGAGATGCCTATCCTTAGGTATCGCTACGCCTATCGAACTACTATATTGTTTCAGGCCGAGGTAATGCCTAATTATTATGCCGCGGAATTAATCCGGAGTAGTGGAACTCCTGACATTAACATTTATATCTTTTTAGATAGCCAGGCAGTTTTGTGTCCACCTCATTTGGGTTCTTGGTTACATGGTTCATGGTTCACACATCTACATTGGTGTACCTCTTACCCTTGTTAAGCTGTCTATCAAGCCAGCCGCTGGCAGTTTCTGGGCAGATGAGGAATCATGCTTTATTGCTAGACTATATACATGGCCTAGTTTGGATAGGAGGTGTGCCAATAAACTGCTTAAACTGGACTGTCGAAGCATCTCCTGCACTGTATCTATTTTCTCAGATCATTGTGTTATGTCTAGGCACTTACTTGTGGATCGATTGAAGAGATGGAGAACGTGGTCTACTTCATTTGCCCATCTCTGGCTCGGCATACATAAAGTTTTCTCTTTTGACTCGCCCTTTCTCGATGGCTTATCAGTTCTATCCATCTCTGATTTTTATAATAGGCCACTATGTGTGCTCAAGTGTGCCTTGATTTAACGAGGCTACTACTCGCTCCTATCCTATCTTAATGTTATTGAAGGAAAACAGTCTTCTAAAGACTTTTTCTTTGCCACTTCCCTAGGACGCATATTGGTTTTCTACAAAGCATCCTTTGCTTTGTTTCAGTTTTTGTAATCAAGTTGATTTTATGTCTAAGTAGATGATTAATCTACTATAGATCGTCTCCATATGATGATTGTACGTAGTGGTGAAAATCCTTGCTAATGGTGGTGGTTATCTTTACTTAGCATTGTAATTTTTTTCCCTGTAGATGGCATTTTCTCCTGATCATTCGTCTGATGTTTGTCATCATCGCCAGAGGTAAGCTGGAAGATCAGGGGACTTCTTTTAGATAGATTTGTCAGGAGGGAAGTTGAGGTCTCATTATTATACACTTGAACCGCAATTAGCTTTTTTGTCGCCATGTCCTCTTCTGGGATTTGAACCTGGGCCACTTGTGTTGTATGCCTGCGCTTTAACCACTATACCACGCCACCCCTCTTCTAAAGACTGAGGCAAGGATAGTGGGTATAAGTCTATTTGATATGATTTAGGGTTAGGAAAAGGCCAACGCTTTATGAACTGAAGCAATTAATTTTCGTTGAGTTAGTTGGTATGCAATGGGAGATCTAAAACGTGAAATCTTTTTAATCGTCTGATTGTTAAACTTTCATCTAAAAAGGTGGCTAACAGATTAACGTGATCGCTTAATCTTTGAAGATATCTGTTACTGAAGTTGTTTATTTCTTCTTTAATAAAAGGGATATCGAAATCTCTATGTATTGCACTGTTTGGCGCTTTAACAATCATTCGCAGCGTTTTCGATTGAAATCTTTGTAAGTTTTCAATATTCGAGTTACTTGTAGTACCCTAAAGTTGAATACCATAAGTCCATATGGGTTTCAAAATACATTTATAGAGAAGTAACTTATTCTCTAAATTTAATTCAGATTTACAACCTAGAATCCAAGCCATTTTCTTCACTTTCATGTCTAAATGAGACCTAGATATTTAACGTCGTTGCTTTTCGGAATTTGTGAACCATTCATGACTATTGTTGGGCAACCATCACGTCTTAGGCTGAAAGTAACATGAGTAGACTTTTGTTCATTCACTTTTATATTCCAATAATTTAACCGGGTCAATCTGATTTTGAATCCAGCTTGACGCTTCTATTGCCGACGAGCTAAGAATGCAGTATCATTAGCATAAGTGGCCTCAGTAACATCATCCAAACAAGGCATATCTGAAGTATAAACGATATATAACATCGGTCCGGCTTCGATTTTGTAATAATTTGAAGTTTCATTGTTGACCTTTACATACAAGTAACGTTTGTTTAAAAAAGATTTCAAAACTAAATAGAAAAGTGCTGGTAAAATACTTTTAATTTTATAAAGCAGACCACAGTGCCAGACTCTGTCAAATGCTTGCTGTAAATCTAAAAATACAGCAGAACAATACTTTTTTCTTTCAAGTGAACCCGAAATTTCCTTTACTAGTCTATGACACTGTTCCGGAGTACCGTGTTTATGGCGAATGCCAAACTGGTGGTGAGAAATTATAGAGTTTTCTTTTAAAATAGGCAATAGTCTTTTAAGGAATAATCTTTCAAATAATTTAGCAAACGTTGATAGTAGGCTTATAGGTCTATACGATGTTACACAATTCTCAGGCTTATTTGTTTTATGAATCATAATAATTTCGGCACATTTCCATTGAATAGGAAAATGGTGAAGCCTTAAGATAGAATTGAGTATTAACGTTAGAAACACAATTCGTTTTTTGGCAAATTTTTTGGTACAAAAGAATCAATTTTGTCATACCCTGGTGATTTTTTATTATTTAATTTTAAAATTTCCTGACGTATCTCCCTTGGATTAAAGTATTTTATGGGTAACTCCATTTGACATGCAACATCTAGAAACGACATAATATGCTTATCATTCTGATTAAACTGGAAGGGCTTAAATGTATCTTTCAAATGTTCTGAAAAAGCTATAGCTTTATCTTCATCTGTTTGTTTCCAGTGGCCGTTTACATCTTTGATTGGAATATTGCGGTAAGTTGGACGTTTAAGGTAGTTTGTTGCCTTCCAGAGATTATGTTCACTTTCAGATGTATTTATTTGGAATTTATTAAGATAATTTCCAATCTCTTTGTTTTTGTACTCGTGTAATCGTTCCTTTACAAATTTGTCTCTCGGATTGCGAGAATGTTGCCATATTCTTCTAAGTCTTCTTTTATTTTTTTAAGTGCTCTTATCCCTTGGGAAGCGTATACACTGGATCCATGGAATACATTTGGCGTCGCAGATGGTTGTAATAGATAGGCTGATTCGTGAACTAAATTAGTAAATGTTCCTACTGAATCCTCTAGTTCCTCTGAAGTTTCTATTGAAACATATAAATTCAGATCTTTTTCTAGCCAGTAGCCAAAGAACTTCAAATCAGTTTTAGGTGAAAGTAATTTAATATTTTTATCGACACTTTTAACGACGGAATTAAGATTAATTATTAAAGCTGTATGGTCTGAATCAAGTTCATCATTATTCACTATGTCTAACAATGATCTTGAAATGCCATTAAATACAGCGAAATCCAAGAGATCTGGAATTTTATTGCAATCAGATGGCCACTATGTGGGTCTGCCTGCAGATAAAGTGGAGAGACGATTTTTTAAAATACTACTCTACTATCGCCACTCTTGAACCCCACTATGGGTGTTTAGAATTAAAATCTCTTTTTTTATAAGACCAGCACCCAGGGGGTGGCCCCTACTCATGCAGTGCATTGTGCTGGTACTAGGAAAATAGGTTATTGGAAGGAGGACAGAGGGAGTAGTGTTTATGGACGTTAGATTTAAATTTACTCATGTCGTAAGTGGCAGGAAATACTTTCGCTGGAAGGTTATTCCACAACCGAACAGTGCGACCAAAGAACGAATTCTCTCTATAATACGTTGTGCGATTTGCTGGACAATCAACTACAAAGGGATGCGCTCTACGCGAAATACGAGTACTATGTAAAAATATATGATTTTTATTAATTAATTCCTTAATTTCGTTAGAACACATTCCGTTATAGTACCTATAGAACAATGAAACACACGCCATATTGCGACGGTGCTCCAATGAAACGATAGAGTTGGCTACCCTACCATCATTGATGAGCATCTTCGCTCTCTCCTGTACGCGGTCGAGAATCTCCAAAATAGACTTTGAAGCACCGGCCCATACATGTGAGTGTTATTCTATTTTGGGTCGGATATAGGTATTGTAAATATTAAGGAGATCAGATGGAGTGAAGTATTTCGTGCACCGTCTCAAAAAACCAGGGTACCTGAATGATTCTTTCGACACTTGAAATATGTAATCATTCCAACGAACGTCACAGTGAATTCTCATGCTCAGAACATCAAGAGCAACTGATTCCTCAATACCCACATTACCCATTAACACAGATGACAGCAGACCACCACGTCTGTGTGTTAAAAAACAACATTGAGTCTTACGTGCATTAAAATCGACTCTGTTCGCACGACCCCACTCGGAGACCTTCACCAGGTCACTTGTGAGTGTGACGTTCATATGCATTTTGCTTACCCCAACCTCCAAAAGGCTCGGTCTGCGATCAAAAATATCCTGTTACTAAATATCGGTTACCAAATTGCCTAAAAAAATTTTCAAAATCATGACATTTGATATTATGCCTCGCTGGAATATAGATTGAGTATATAGAAATAATACTGGTATTGCACTCTATTCTAACACCAGCAGCCTGAACGTATAGTTTTCTAATTTCTTTAGCTACTTCATCAGTAAATTTTTAAAATTAATTTTCAATTTTTTAAGCATATTTTAAGGATTTTTACCCAGAGAAACCAAACATGCCTTAAAAGCCAGCATATATTTTTTTACAAATTTAATTTCTTAGAATTTTTATTATGTATGTTTTTTCTGCATTCTTAAATACATTCTATGGAAATTTAATTTTTTTTCTCCACTTCCTAAGTTTATGCTTTAATTTTTTTTGCTTGCATTTTAATGGAATTACGTTTGTGTGCATCCTCTCTCATCAACAGTTCAGTTCAGTTTTGTTTAGTTGTAGTGGTTTATTGCTTGAATCGTGTTTTTTTCTTTTTATTTTTTCTTATGAATGAAGGCAAAGAATGTCGTTTCTATGCAGCAAAGAAGAAATTTAATAATACGATTTTATGTCCTTTCAATTTTTCAATAATTGATGGATGTACTACATACACATATATACATTTGTACATAGTTGAAGAGAGAGATGTTTAAGTGAAATTGCCTTACAGCAGCCGATAGTGCCTCACGTACTGACGTTTAATAGAGTCTGTAGTAATTTTAATGGATAACTTACTTTAATGGCTTACTGTTCGTGTACAACCTGTTGTTATTGCCGCTACAAAATGCTGCATACTTTCAAGGAAAGTATACATGGATTTTGGCCAACTTCAAATTGTGTTTAATTATTCAATATAAAAATGTTTTTTTAATAAAATAGTTTTTTTATGTTTATGCAATTTTTGTAAATAAACAGAAAAAGTATTTCAGTTCTTAAAAGGGTTGTTCAATTAAAAATCTTAATTTTATGTAAAGGTTAAAGGTGAATTTAAATTTAAAGAGTATGTTTAGTGTACTGCTACGTGCCCAGCTCACAAAATATTGGGTTATTCTGCGATATAGATTGCTATCAATCAATATTGCATATACATATTGTTATGAAAATAAAAATGCCTAAAAAGAAAATATACCACATCAGGGACTGTATGATGAGATTTTAGCTAAAAACTGTACTGGTTTGTGTCACGGCTCTTGTCACTTGTCTGTCACTGCCATAATTGTCGTGTTTAGGCGTAAATAAAAGTGTTGTACAAACGAATATTAAGTGCAAGATAAAGAAGTTGCTGTATTAAGATAAACTGTATAAAAGTGAAATGAAAAAAATAAAAACTATACAACAACAACGTGTTGTTTTTTCGAACGTTTTAAAAAGATTAAAACGTGACAATATATATATTTCGCTCTTTCCTATTAAAGGCATAGGGGCTTTGACAAATGCTCACCAGTTTGATGTACGCATGGCCAAATTTTGACCTCACTCGAGCTTTTCCTTATCTTCGCAACTTTTTTTTCTACCTAAATTCTCCCGGTATGAGCGGGCCTTCCACTTCGTTGGCTTCCTTGTGAATTCCAATACATTAAATTTTGGGCTATGTCGTTATAAAGTATTTTTAGCGTATGAGCAATCTAGTTTCATTTGCGTCTTCTTATTTCCATCTTGATTGGTATTTATCTGGTACCTCGTTGGGCCAAAAGATTCGCATTATCCTAGGAAAACATCTGTCAATGAATACCTGCATAACCTTGATGTCACAAGGTGCGGGGTTCCAAGTATTGCAGACATACAAAAGTATTGACCTTCGAGTTGAATATTCTAATTTTAACGTTCGATGAGAGTGAGACTTTATACGGTTCTTAATATCCATTGAGGAGCCACCTGAGAAAAGATATATTATATTATATTTATATATCACCCAGATAGCAGAAATTGTCTTCTATCTTCTCAGTTCGTACTCTTGCCGATTGTAAAGGCTCTGCTTACATGATTGTTAATTATTTTTTCACATATATTCTTAATTCTGCCTTGGGTGCTGTTTGGGCAGCACTGTCTAGTTTCTCCGAGGTGTTCGTGTAGTTGTGGGACATCAGACAAATGTCGCACGCATGGTCCAATCAACTATTAAGCCTCTACACTATTTCTCACCTTTCTACATGGTGTCTCTCGCATGACTACGTCTAGAACAAGAGTAGTGGTGACAAAATGCAACCCTGCATCAGACCCTTAAGTACTGGTATTCTTTGGTTAAGTTTGTCTTCATGAGGAAACCGACAACTCGCCATTCTATAAAGAGCTATTATAAGGTTTACTAACTTTCTGGAGAACCCGTTACATAGCTTCGTGCGAAAGTGCATCGAACGCCTTTTCAAAAGCTAAAAATATTTAATACAAAGGGGATCGCCCTTCCAACAATTGCTCTACGATTATTCTTAAAATGTTAACGTTGTTCTGTGATCGGGAAGCAGCTTGTTCTGCTCACAATTCTGGTGAAAGTATCTTTGATATTCTCTTCGCGATAATGCTCGCGATAACGTTATTAATAGTGTCTAGCAGTGTTATACTCCTCCAATTGTCTCAATCAGTTAATTTCCTTTGTTACTCAGCTTTCTCTTACCATAAGCAAAATGATTTTAGCACATAATAGTGAAATGACTTTTAACAACTCCGTCGGAATGCCATCACATCCAGCTGCCTTATTGTTCTTTAGGGACTTTATGCATTCTATAATATCTGCAATTTCTGAGCAGATGTGACACACAGATACTTATTGAGCTCGCTCCGATCATAGTTTTAGTTGAGCTTCTTTAGATGTTACAAGTTTACCACTGTCGTTTCTTATTGGCTTTACAACTGCAGTCGTGTGTGGTTGACCAACTCGTTTATAATTTTGTACAGATCACCAGATCGGTTTGTTTCGGTTGCCGTCTGCGCTTGATGGACAGCGTTTTACTGCGCGAGTTGCTATAATTATACTGTAGAGTCCCCTTTGCATTGCGTGTTCGCGCTGTCTTCGCATTTTTCCTTTTAAGCACCAGATTCCATGTGTGGTTAAAAATCTTATGTTTTCGCCTAGGTTCGGCGTATTTTACATGTTCCCTAGCAGCATCAAGTTAGGCGTTCCTTATCGTCTCTCAGTCTGTCACGCTATTATCTGCAAGGGATACAAATATTGTATGAAATTGTTACACACTGTTGGATCTTCCAAATGTCTCATATTAAATCTCAATATTGCTTGCTAAACGTTTAATATATATCGAGATAATGGATGGTTACTGCAGGGCACTGTTACATCTTCCATTTAAATAGTTTTCACTTAAAAAAAGAAAATAAAATCAACGAAGGCTTAAATTAATTTCAATTACTTTACTGACACAATTTTAGCTTTTTTTCCTTACATTCTAGTTCTCATCGAAGTAATTCCCGCCATAGATTCTAATCTTCTTACACTACAATTTTAAATATTTTATAAATCGAAGTTGAAGAAAGAAAAAAAAGGAAAAATTAATTGTTTCTTTGTAGGTTTTTAATAGAGAAATAAAAAAAGAAACAGAAAATATTGAAAATATTGCAGAAAAACCATAAAAAAGCGATAAAAATCGTGGAGACTCAATTATGAAATTAAATAACTGAATTATGTTATAGCAAGTGGAGGAGGGGGTTGGGGGAAAAGTGATAAATTATCTTTTAAAAGAGTTGTGTTGTCTCTGTTGTAGCAATCAGAGCAAATAAATCTTTAAATCTGAAATAGAGATAGAGAGACAGAGAGAGAGAGAAGAGATTTATTGCAACATAAGGAGATGCTGCTATAATTTTACTTTACCAATAATCTTCCTGCCTTCCTCTCCCTCTAAACAACAAATCAATATTTTTTCCAATAAATTTCAGTTACATAAACGCCACCACACAATTTACTTTAATAAAATATATAAAAAAAAAAACAATAAAAACCAACAAATATTTTACTAACGATTATCTCACAAATATTCCTTAGTTTTAAGTACGTTTTTTTCTCCTTTTATAGCATTTTGTTTGCTGGGTTGTGACTTCCTTTCAAAATGTGTAAACTCATATCCTTTGTTGCTGTTGAAAATAAATTTAATTTCATTACGTTCTATGCTCTTTTTCTTTCTTTCATTTACTCAACTGTTTTAGTCTGCTGCCTTATAACGGTATATACTTGATAACTAATGTCAACGTTTCTTTAATGTCGTATGTAATATTATGCTACTCAGTGTATATAAGGGCATGCATGTACTTTCTAAGAAAATATTTTCGGAAAAAACATTAAAGCGCTGGAAAAAATGAATAAAAAGTTACAGAAAGTTAAGTAAAAAATATAAATGGAATTAAGGAACAGACTAAAAATTTTATAATTTATAATTTTAACTCAACATGCTAGTATTTTATGATATTAGGCACAGTGGCACCAGTCCCATAATAATAATTCTTAGCAAAAGTATTTATATTGTTACGTTATAAACTTTTTAAAATGTTCGAGTTCTTTTAAATTTATTTCCAAATTAGCTTTATCGACAATGTCCAACTTATTTAACTTCAGCTTAATACACAAAATTTATTCAATACTCAACTCAGTACGAAGTCCATTTTATAGTCCATTGACATCAGTTTCAAATGTTCGAGTACAATTCACAATCTACTATTCAGTTTGAATTCAATTTGAAGTACGTATCTGACTCAAAGTGATATTGTTAGCGCTGTTCAAATAAAAACAGCCTTGGCAGGATGATTGTAGCCTTTACACAAATCAATAGAATAACTTCCATAATAGTGTTTATAGCTTTAAATGTTGGTGTAACTTAGGTGTTTTCATTTTCGTAACATTGGCAGGATGATTGTAGCCTTTACACAAATCAATAGAATAACTTCCATAATAGTGTTTATAGCTTTAAATGTTGGTGTAACTTAGGTGTTTTCATTTTCGTAACAATATATATTGGTTTATATCATGTTCACACATAAGCAATTAAGGGATTTTAGGCAATTAAGGCCATAATTGAGCTCAATATGAATAAATTGACAAATTTATTTATTATTTGGATCAAGCAACATAAGCAGAAAACATCATCAACATCAACATCATCATCATAATGAGCTAAATTTAAATAAATTGCTCAATTAGTAATTAATTGCAATTTTAATTGAGATGAAGAATACAATTTAACCCTGTGTATGTAGAATGAAGAGTGGCTTAAATATATACAGTATGGAAAATCCGTTTTCATACAAATTTTCAAAAAGCTTTGTACAAATTATTAATTTTTAATAAAATAAATATTAAAAAATATTTTGTATAAAGTTTAAAATAAAGAGGTTTTATTACTTAAAACAAATAAAAAACGGCACTTGAATTAAATCGTTTTTGTTTTTTTTTTTTCATTAGAAAAATAATAAAATTCAAACAAATTATTGGGGTTGTATGAATGCGGATATCGCACACTGTACAATGTTATATGAAATTGTTACATATTGAACAGCAAATTCGATAGTTCAATTTAAAAATTAATTGACTGAATTAAAACCTAAATTAAATAAAACGCACATAAAGCTTTGATTTCGCTGAAACTTTTACCTCATTATAATGCTTGGACTCCGCCATTATGTACGAAATACAATGTGTTATTTAAATGATTTAAAGGATTGCTTGCAGCAGACGATCTTTTTCAGGTAGTTCGGCTGCATATGATTGTGTAATGGGTGAAAATCCTTGCTTAGTGATGTCATCTGGGTGTACGGGAGTCTTCGCCGAGCGGCATACCCAACGGTGCCCCAATGGCGTGAATGAATACAATGCGTCCACCAACGCCCCCATCCATGATACCCACTAGTGAATATCACAAGTGAGTACTAATTCGAAGGTGTGTTGTTAGGACACTCATAACCTTCACACATTGGTGAGGAGTCGGAGACTATTTGAATTCCTGCCGTGATATGGGTCACAGCTCCCGATTGAGATGCTGCGCTTTAGGTTTAACCACAGCCACCACGAAGCTCCCACAAGGGGGCCATCCAACAAACGGGCAGAGATCGGAATCCTTGGAACTCCCGATTCCCGTGACATCAGAATACCTCTGGTCAGGCTTAGTGACATGTGAGTGTAAATACAAACACGTGCCGCCTTCAGTTTCGGCCCCACAACGGTCCTTACTTATTGCAATTTTTTTTCTAGTAGGTGGCGTTTTCTCCTGACCATTCTTCTGATGTTTTTTATCATCGCCAGAGGAAAGCCTGATGGTAAGGAGGGTTTTTTTTTTACAAAGATTTGTCTGGAGGAAAGTTAAAGCGTCTTTATTAAACACTCGAAGCCGCAATTAAATTAATAAATTGATATTTTTCATGTCCTTTGCTGGGTATTTGAAACTGGACCTCTTGTGTTGTATGCTCGCGCTCTAGCTATTTTACCACGCCACCCCTTTAAAAGTTGATCTTCGAATGTTTTCCATAGCAACGCATTCACAGAGAAAATGCTCCGTCGTCTTTTCGTTTCACTGCCTGTACAGGCGACACTCCGAATCAGGTACCACATTGAGATTAAAAAGGTGATATTTAAGATAGTGTGTGGTGTTGTGACACCTGCCTCCTAACCAGAAGATCATCGGTTCAATACAAGAATTTTTCGCCAGCGGTATCACCTCATAACATTAGCTAGTAACTGGTTATCAGTAGTACTACTATTGAAAACTTCTTTAATGCCTTTGCCTGTTCGGAGCCGGCGTTAAACTGTAGTTCTCTTTCAAAGAGTTTAAAAATAGAATCGGCTGCAGCTCATTAACTGAGAGAAGTCCCCATGTTCCTTCATGGAATGTTATGGGAATTAATATATATTTTTAAGATAGTAGTGGCCCGTCAGGAAGCCAATAAATTTTCTAATGCTTGCATTGTCCATAAGGCGCAACTACCTATTATAGGTAAAAGGTCTCTGTAATCGCTTCGCTTGTCTTGGAGCCATGCATTATACGCAATATGACGAGCGGAATTCCGGCTTACATTCAACGATTCCCATGTACTTACTAGTCCACCTTTTCTTCGTCTTTCCTGAAGTTTTTATTCGGGGTCCATGCGTGTGATGTCATCTTTTCGACAGCGGTATCACCTCATAACATTAGCTAGTAACTGATTATGAGTATTACTACTATTGAAAACTTCTTTAATGAATTTGCCGGTTCGGAGCCGGCGTTAAACTGTAGTGCTCTTTCAAAGAGTTTATAAATAAAATCGGCTGCAGCTCATTGGCTGAGAGAAGTCCCCATGTTCCTTTATGGAATGTTATGGAAATTAATATATTTTTAAGAGGAAGCCAATAAGTTTTCTAATGGTTGCATTGTCGATATGGCGCAACTTCCTATTATAGGTAAAGGGTCTCAATAACCGCTTCGCTTGTCTCGGAGCCATGCATTATACGCAGTATGTCGAGCGGAATTCATGCTTACATTCAACGATTCCCATATACTTACGGCTTTCCAGAGGCTTTCATTCGAGGGCCCTGCGTGTGATGTCATCTTGTGGTTTATGGAGGGTGCATCGACTTCTACATGCGACGTTGGATTTACCGTCTTATAGGCAACTGCCCCGTGATTGAACCGGTGTTTTCATTACAAAATTTGTTAAGCCAGAAAACGAGTATAATTTTCCTTACAGCCAAAGATAAATCAGAGAGTTGTATAGATTTTACAAATTTTCATGTCCATACAAATTGTATGAAGCAAACCATAATAGCGCGGCTTCAACGCTTTGCAACTGGAAAATCTAATTTTGGCAATACATTACAAAGTGAAGGTGGCTGCGAAAAAAATAAAATAAAAGAAAGAAAAGAGAAAAAAATGAGTCATTTATGCTATTTTTTCCGCCAAATCTAGCGATTTACTTACTTTTTAATTTCAATTTAGTGATTTTGTTGTTGCAAAGTTAACATTAGTGTACAATTTTAACGCTTCATCGTCAATGCTAGAAAAATGTCAACGCAACGCCCAACGCTCTAATTTAAGTTTGTCAGTTAAACAGCAGTTCAAGAAAGCTTGTAACAATTGCAGTTTTCTCTTTGGTGTGTTCTCTTACTTGACAATTGTACAGAACAGCTGACTTAATGTTCGCATTAAATATTTTTATCTTCACTTCCCTCCAAATGTGGCCCGTTCGCCAAACATTCTCAAGTGAACTGAAAGCTGCTCGGTCTTTGTTTAAGCGGAATCGTATAGCTATCAACTATTAATGAGCGAAAGTCACTATTGGAAGACACGTTACGTTTTTTTAAAATGAGATTGTGCATATATGTACGAGTATAATACTTTTTTTTATTCTTTTGTTTTTTTTCTTGTTTTGTTGTTGTTATTTTTATAATTTTTATTATTCATAATGTTTGCATGTGTGCTTCTTGAAACTAAACTTTGCTCTACTGCTGCTCATCATGTTTATCATGCCAGAATTCTTATTATATTTTTTATTATTTGGATCGACATAAGCAGAAAACATCATCAACACTATCATCATCATCATAATGCTTGTCGTTATCATCATTGTTATATAAAATATTATATCGCTCATTTATTGCAACAGTGTCATAACTCAAAAAACAGAATTTTTCAGGAGAGCTGTTTTGAAATTTCAATATCCCATTACTTAACATTGAAATGGGAATAAACACTTTGCTTCTGTGCTCATAATTTTATACGAATCGCAAAGAATTTTTCACACAATATACATCAGAATGTTCCGCATATTTTAGAATACTTAACTAACAAATCACGTTTTTTGAGTTATGACACTGTTGCAATAAATAAGCGATATGCACGCTCTAGTAGTGATTGCTGATGATGATGCTCTTGTTGGATTTAAAGATTTTTTTTCACATTTTCATTTTGGATCAACCCATCTACCCACATCACTGAATAAGAAGACATTGACATTCTAAATGCATTCTTATCACGCTCAGCCAATATTGTGTGTTAGCTCGTCTTCCTACCTCTGTTTTATCATACTTTTGACTCTTTTTTTTAAGATAAATTTTGTTCAAAATATTTGAGTAATTTTATTGCAAATTAAGAAAATATTGATTTTAAAATTGAATTTTTGCACCTTTATTTCCTGATAAATATAAACATATTTATCATGACATTATTTTGCAGCTGGTTGTTGGAAAGGGATACAATTTTTTATTATATTTTAAATATTGATTGAATAAAGCTTCAATTCAAATGAAATTTAGGGGCTTGAAAAACGTACGTACTTAGGGCAACAAATACTATATTTATTATAACCAGGGAAACCAGAAATACGCAATTGCATATTTTTTCTCATGCAAGCAATCAAGTCGGATGTGAGATATTTAAACGTTTCATAAATTTTTATGAATTTTGTCAGCAGTTTGGTGGTGCATATTTTGCTCATAACAGCATTTTTTGTATATCACAATTTTAAGAGCATGTTTCCGATATTTTTTCGTTTTTTAAGAATATTTTAAACCTTTTTAACGCATATTTGGACTTTTTGTGATCTAAAATATTTTGACAACGAAATTTTTTTTTTATAATTCTAAATCCTGGTCGGGTCATAACCAGGGAAACCAAAAATATGCAATTGCATGTTTTTTTTCATGCAAGCAATCAGGTCGGATGCAAGATGTTTATGTGTTTCATGAGTTTTTATGAACTTTGGCATCAATTTGTTGGCGCATATTTTTGCATATTTTGCTCATAAGAGCATTTTTTCTTATTTCAGCTCTAAGAGCATTTTTGAACATTTTTATCCGCATTTAATGAGCATTTTAAATCTTTTTAGCACATATTTGGATATTTTTGTGCTCCAAAATATTTGCACAATGAAAACAAAAATTCTGATGAGGTCATAACGATGGAAACCAGAAATATGCAATTGCACATTTTTTCTTATGCAACCAACCAAGTCAGATGAAAGCTATTTATCCGTTTTATGAGTTCTTATAAATTTGGCATTAATTTTTTAGATATTTTGCTCATAACAATATTTTTGCTTATTTGAGTTTTAAGAGCATGTTTTCAATTTTTTTTTTTATTTAAAGAGCATTTTAAACCTTTAGATTTTTATGCTTTAAAATATTTTTATAATGAAAATAAATTTTTTTATTATAAATTCTGATCTGGTTATAACGGATGCATGATATTTATCCGTTTCGTTTTTGGCATATTTTTGCATATATTTTGCTCATAACAGCATTTTTGCTCATTTCTGTTTTAAGAACATGTTTTCGACATTATTTTAGTATTAAATGCGCATTGTAAACCTCTTTTGTGCTCTAATATATTTTTACAACGAAAACAAAATTTTTGTTTTAATTTCTGACCAAGTCATGACATTTTGAAATTATCTGTCAATTTAAATTTATGACGCCATCTATATTTCAATAAAGTTTATTTAGATTTTTACTGCATGTTTTATGCGCATAAAACATTTTTTAAGAGCATATTTCTTGTTTCCCTGACTATAAACTTTATGCAACGTTGTAGACGTCTGAGCGGTGGTGCGTACCAGAAATCACCAATGCTACTAATACTCCCTCATGAATTTATACATAAGTATAAGTGGGTACACAACATTCCAATTCAACTACTTATACTCATTCATATTCATTATAACGTTGGTTCATAAGTATAAGTAGCAACGAGTTTGAATCAAACGTAGTACTCAAGCTCATAGCTACTCATGCTCGGCATACATTCATTTTACAGAAAATACTCATATTGCTCATAAATAATTCGTAGGGACTATAATGAATATAAGTATTGGCGATTCAAAAGAAGAAAACACACAAATACGCAACTTTATAATGAGTATTCAAATGTTCATACTCGCATACCCCAATCGATTGACCCATTTTCGGGAAATTTTTCGAGTGTATAGGGTCGTATCTTGGCCTTCAAATTGAATTGTCTCTGATTTGTCGGCATAACACTTGTATTTAACGACGTGTCAAATCGCAACTTCTTAGAGGCCAACTGACATCACCATTTCGGCTAATTAAACGGCCATCAAACTTTTGACGCAATAAATGTGGCATTAGATGTATGGCAAGTTGCACCATCCTGTTAAAACCAAACATCGCTCACACCAATACCATGAAGAGCGGGTACAAAAAGATCGGTTGTCATGGTGCAATAGGTGTCTCCATTGACCGTAATGGTTGCGCCGTCCTCATTAAAAAAAAAATAAAAAATAAATAAATAAATGAGCTAATAATGACTCCGCTACACAAGCCGCACCAAACAGTCACTCGTAATGGGTGCATTGGCTTCTGTAAGACCGCATTTGTGTTTTCTGAGTCCCAAATACGGCAATTTTGCTTATTAACGTACCCACCAAGATGAAATTGAGCTTCATCCGAAAAGATGATGTTTTTTTTTGGCAAAATCGACATCATCGTGCAGTTTCTCATTGGCCCATCTAGCGAAACGAAAACGAAGCGGATGGTCATGCGGCTTCAAGGTGTCATACCGAGGTGTCATTACCCCTTTGTAAGGTGTCACACCGAGATCTTTTCACAAAATTCGACGTAAACTGGTGCGTGAAATGTTCAGTTCTTGAGAACGATGACGAGTTGATTTTGATGGATTCTCACGTACACTCTCAGTCACAGCTTCGATATTTTCGGGTCTATAAGCACGCTTACATCTTAGCGCAACAACAATGAAACCAATTTCAAGGATTTTTGCAATTAACTTACGTATACCGGGCACTGTTCGTCCTTTTGTTGGTGCAAATTTTGTACGACATTTTCGTACAATTTACGACCAATTATCTTTGTTTTGGAAATAAATTTCCAATAAATCCCAATGTTGCTCAAGCGTAAATCGGTTCATTTCGTTCAGTGGAGATAATATAGTGAATTTTGTGACAGAATGGAATGACATAAGTATTGCCAGATTCAAAATAACCGCTGGTTCAAATTTAAACCGATAGATGGCCAACCCGATAGTATGAATGCCTATGAGTAGCCATTGCAATGAGCATAAATGAGATGATTCGAGTATTCTCATGTTTTCAGTATTCATTGCTGAGCTTTGATGCGTATGCTATGTTTGTGTTAAGTGGTTGGGTAAGTGGACTTTTTTGTGATACAGGGACTTTTAGGAACCAAGCTTAATTGTATATTCTTGGTAAAAAAAGGATAATAAATAGAGGGCGTCAATTTATAGGTAACAATAGAGGGCGGCACCATCATGTATCCTCGAACAGCTACAATAGATCAAACTATAAAAGAATTCCTTTCAAAAATCATATTTTTTTCTTTCTAAAATTTTTGATTTTATTTCGATTTTTTTTCTTGGTCTATTTCTCTCAGACGTACATATCTTCCTTTTACCGTCAGTCAGGGTGTTCTTTTTTTTAAATTATTTTTAAAAATAATTTTTTTAAAACATTTTTTTACGTCTTTTGCATGTAAAATGTCTGTTATTTTGAGTTGTTATGGCTGGTTGTTGGTTATTTGCCTGCAAATGTAAACAAATCCAAAGAAATTCTATAGAAAAATTAAAAATGCGTTTAATGGCAATGAAAAGAAGGAGAAAAAAGAAAACTTTGTGTAAAAATGTTTGCTTTACAAATGTTTTCTTTTTTAATATTCAATTCAATACACAATCGACATCTTTATCAATTTTATTTTTAAATTCTATTTTTAGTTATAGAGGGTATTACAATGCCAATGCATGCTTTATCTCTTCCTGGCGCTTGAATAGAATGACGGGACTGGGAAAGAGAATTCTTTTACATCTTAAAATAGCACTGGAACATTTGTTAAGATAATATTTAGAGCAGCTAAGAGTTTTATAGATTTTTGTAGTCCGTATTCTCTGGATACCAATTAGAAGTTATTAATTTATTTTTTAACTTTTACTTTTATGTACAGTATGTCAAAAATGAGTTTACACACAAAAAGAAAATATATTTTTATCTTCATTGGCAGTAAAATGTCAGAGTTTGTTATCTCATACATATTTTGTTGTTGTATATAAACTATGCTGTACCAAAAATGTTCCAGTTTTTGTAAATTATGAAAGAAAAATAAACCAAATATTGCCTAATTTTGTTGGTGTCAAATAACTCTTTACACACCTATTATTTTTTACTCGATATTGCATTTATTTGAAAATCAAATGTGCTTTAACGTGATTTCTGCAGCTTAATAAAACAAGTTGGTGATCAAATTTTTGTAATGCAAATTTCATTTATTTATTTAAAAGATTCCAGGAAAGAGATTATCTTACAACGTCATTATTGATTTTCTATAATCACCGTTTAGAAAAAAGTGTGGTCAAGTTTTCAGAAATGTTCACAGTGGCAGAAAAAACAATTTTCAATGTACAAAATCGAGCTGAAAAAAAGGCAGATTGGAGTTGAAGAGGGGAATTAAGCCTAAGCCCATTATAAGTAAACATGCAGTGAATATAACTAAAGGGTCCGCCAAATAAAAACTACTGAATATTTTCTCAAATTAATTTTTTTATTTGAAAGTATAATCCTTCCGGTTAATAATGGAAAATAATTTCATTCAAATGGCTGCCTCGGCTGGCCATGCAGTAGCCTACACGATCGGTCCAATTTTTAAGCACATTATCGATTGTGTGCAGCTGTATTTCACCAATGGTTTCACGAATATTGTTCTTTAAAGCGTCAATTGTCTTTGGCTTGTTGGCGTAACACTTATGTTTGACGGCACCCCACAAATAATAGTCCAGCGGTGTCAAATCCCAGCTCGGAGGTGGCCAAACGACATCAGCTCTGCGGCTGATAATGCAATCTTCAAAAACAGGGCGCAAAACATCGAGTGTAGCTTCGGCTGTGTGGCACGTAGCGATGTCCTCCTCTTAAATATTTGTGAACAAAAATTCGTTCAACATGGCCCGATAACGATCGCCATTGACTGTAACGGCCACTTCTTGCTCATTTTCGAAGAAAAATGGCCCAATCCGCACCAAACAGTGACTCGTCTTGGGTGTATCGGCTTTTCAATGTATGCGTGCGGGTTTTCTGTGCCCCAAATGCGACAATTTTGCTTGTTTACATACCCGCCAAGATCAAAATGAGCTTCATCTGAAAAGATGATTTTTTTTGGCTAAATCGGCATCTTTTGTAAGTCGATCGCAGGCCCGATCGCAGGCGAAGCGTATACACAACTATTTCCGTTCAGCGGAAGGATAAAACTAATTATCTGTCAAATCAGACATGAGCTAAGTGTTACCATTCACGAAATAAGCACTAGTTGAAAAAAAAAAAACGTTAGATGGCGGACCCCTTATTACAAAAGCCCACAAAACCCTCAATTTCACACAGAAACACTTATGGGAGAGCTTAAAGAGGAGTGTGGTGTTGTCAATTGTTATTAACCGGTTCGGCAAGCAGTTTTAAAATGTAAATGCTAATCAAGCTTGATACACAAGAAATCATACATACGAGTATGTTCAGTAAACATAGAAAAGTGTATTTCTTTGCTATTATGAACGCTTAACATAATGTTCATACTGAAACGAAATTAATGCAGTATTACAACGATAAGCCTATAAGTGTGTGTAGAAAACTCTTAACATCGCTAGAAAGAGAAAATATCATCGCAACTGTGAAATTGAATAAATGTTAGTATTGGCTTGGGGGGATACTCAAGCGTAGGTGTAGAAGACTTGACTTTTAAAAAATCAACAATGAATGCACAGCAATACTAAGACATTTTAAACAGCCGTGCTGCGAAAACAGTGCTAGGAAACTCGGGTTCCTCAGGGAACAACTATTCTAAGCATAATTCGCATAGAGAGGGGATGGAGGTTTTTTATAACTGTGGAAAAGTTATTGATACTTCTGCGCAAAGCCACGAATAGAATCCTATTAAAAAATTTGTGGGTTTTTTTCTTAAGAAAACAGCAGCTAATTGTCAACCAGAGAACATTACAGCACTTAAACCGCCATAATGGAAGAGAGGCAGCAAATAACAACAGATTATGGCCTAAAAAGGTTGGTTAATTCTGTGAAAAAGCTGCTATTATGTATAAAAGATGCAATAGAAGGGCATATCAAACATTAAAAGTCAGAAAAAAGTTTTTGTTGGCCGTTAAATACATTGTGTAAAGAGTATTTGACAATACCAAGGGGAGTTAGTTTTTTTTTTTTTTTTTTTTTTTTTTTTTTTTTTTTTTTTGTAAATTTCTTATTTGTTTTGAACTGAAATTGTATTAAATTTTGCTTAAGATTTTACAAGATATGTATATATACAGTGATGGAAGAAATAATAGAGACACTTTCTGTTTTTTCAATAATATTTCATACAATTTGAAGTATGTTATTGAAGGTTTATTAAATAAAAAGTATTTCTTCTCAGCAAATGGAATAAAAGCTTGGAGTATTCCAAGCAACACCTGCATCATAATAAGTAGAACAACATGCTATGGTCTGACGAAAGGAAAATTAATTTGCTAGTGTTTTCCTGTTATTTCTTATAATCAATCAAAAAATCTGTGTTAAGAACCAAAAACTGACATTTTATTGATAATGAAATTGTAAGCTATTAATTATTTACAATGTGTAAACTCTTTATTGACGCACTGTATTTTGTACAATACAATACCTTTATCAAAAAGTTTCCGAAGTAAACCTCTTTTGGCGGCGGTCCCATCGTTCCGATTGAGTATATTTTTGTTTGTTTGTTAGGTTGGCACATCTGTTGTTGATGTACCCGCTAAATCTTATGTCCATCAATTTAATCATAGGTGGGGGCGTTGGTGGACGCATTGTATTCACTCGTGCTTTGGCACCGTGAGGTAACGTCCTAGGGCAGGTACTCACGTTAAACCACTGACTTAATGTCCATCAATGGTCATGTCCAAATAACATGGCTTTAAATTGGTACTCACTGGTGATTTTGATCATAGGTGGGGGCGTTGGTGGACGCATTGTATTCACTCGTGCTTTGGCACCGTGAGGTAACGTCCTAGGGCAGGTACTCACGTTAAACCACTGACTTAATGTCCATCAATGCTTCCTGCGATTCGAATCGGAACGACGGTACCGCAACACGGGAATTAATCCGGAAACTTTTTGGGGCAAGGTGGTATATTTGCATTATAATGTGTTTTCGATAATAAAATCAATTTCAATAAAGTTGAAGAGAAGCCAATCGGTATATTTGTTTCCCTTTTTCGCTTTTTTGTCCAATGTTTCAATTCACTTATGTACACCATATATTGCCACCCATTCCTTGAGAGGCATAGGCCCTAAACAAATCGCCTAAACATGATCCTATCTTGTGCTATGGTCTTCACGGCGCTTAACGAGCATATAGATTTTTTTTCTTTTTTTGATGTATCATATCACTTGAGATTAAAGCAGCCTTTTTGTGATTTCCTTGGCCTACTTATTTTTCTACCGTTCTATCTCCGAAAGATAACTTAATCGTTATTAACATTCATATTTCATATTCAGTGAATTATTCCATTGTCTTGTGTACGACTTTCTTCTCTGTGTAAATAGCAAATGGAATTGATAATGAATATTTTCTTATTTTTTAATATTATTTTGATTATTCACATATTGTATATGTATGTAAATAAAAATTATTGAAAAAATATTTTGCTAATATAGTCAGAGTTTAATATTTTTCTGAATTAATCTTTTCTTTGTTACATTTTATTTCAAATTATTTACTTTACTTGTCTATAAACGACTACGTAATCGAAATGATCCAATAATTTATTTTTAAAAGAAATATTTAATTTTAATAAAAAAAAAAAAAACTAAACAAACTACAATAAAAGATAATTAAGTTGATTTAGGCAGTAATTTATTAGGGTGTTTTTTAAGTCCGATAGAACCTTAAAATTTTTAGAAAGAACGTAAAAGTTAAAACAAATTTATTTGAAAGATCAATACTTGGCATTAACATTTGAAAATGATTTTGTAGAAATTTACTGACCACAAGGGAGAACGATTATTCGACTTTTTAAAAAACCGGTTTTGAAATAGTTTGAATAAATACAATTTTGGGAAAACCGATTTTCGGTTTTTTTCTTCAAATACAAATATTTTTAATTTTTGTTTTTTAATTAAAAAAAAAAAATTGATAAATTTCCTTCATATAAAGGGTCCGCCAAATATTTTTTTTTTTTGAAAATGCTATAAAAAAAGACTACTGAATATTTTTGCAAATTTCTTTCTTTATTTGAAAGGACAATCCTTCCGGTTAATAATGAAAAATAATTTCATTCAAATGGCTGCCTCGGCTGGCCATGCAGTAGTCTACACGATCGGTCCAATTTTTAAGCACATTGATTTTTATCGATTGTGTGCAGCTGTATTTCACCAATGGCTTCACGAATATTGTCCTTTAAAGCGTCAATTGTCTCTGGCTTGTTGGTGTAACACTTATCTTTGACGGCACCCCACAAATGATAGTCCAACGGTGTCAAATCGCAGCTCCGAGGTGGCCAAACGCTGATGTCGTTTGTCTGCGGCTGATAATGCGATCTTCAAAAACAGATTTTTATCGATTGTGTGCAGCTGTATTTCACCAATGGCTTCACGAATATTGTCCTTTAAAGCGTCAATTGTCTCTGGCTTGTTGGCGTAACACTTATCTTTGACGGCACCCCACAAATGATAGTCCAACGGTGTCAAATCGCAGCTCCGAGGTGGCCAAACGCTGATGTCGTTTGTCTGCTGCTGATAATGCGATCTTCAAAAACAGGGCGCAATACATCGAGTGTAGCTTCGGCTGTGTGGCACGTAGCGCCGTCCTGTTAAAACCAAATGTTGCTAATATTCTCCTCTTCAATTTTTGTGAACAAAAAAAAATTTGTTCATCATGGCCCGATAACGATCGCCATTGACTGCAACGGCCACTCCTTCCTCATTTTCGAAGAAAAATGGCCCAATTATGCCTCTGGACCAAAATCCGCACCAAACAGTGAATTGTCTTGGGTGTATCGGCTTTTCAATGTATGCGTGCGGGTTTTCTGTGCCCCAAATGCGACAATTTTGCTTGTTTACATACCCGCCAAGATCAAAATGAGCTTCATCTGAAAAGATGATTTTTTTTTGGCAAAATCGGCATCTTCTGTAAGTCGATCGCAGGCCCAGATTCCCAGCGTTGTTCAAGCGTATACACAACCATATTCGTTTAGCGGAAGGATAAAACTATCTGTCAAATCAGACATGAGCTAAGTGTTACCATTCACGAAATAAGCACTAGTTGAAAAAAAAAAGGTTAGATGGCGGACCCTTTACATTGTTGATTCCTTCGGCATATTGTAGTTTCCCACAAGTAAGTATGCTAGAACAACGGGTTTTTTTTTAGGTCCTTAAAGGAAAATCTCTTCTTTACAAAACAATATACTATTGTAATACAGCTTTTCAGCTTAGTACAGGGTGTCCGCCGGTAAGGGATACTACTTTGTTTTGCCGCCATTTTGGTAAATATTAGTCTTGACAGTTCATATTTGGCAGTCGTCAAGTAGAGACAAATTTATTATGGGGAAACATTTTATCAAAATCAATCATCAATAACTGTGACGATGAGAAAGTTACGTGAATTTTCTGTGAGAAACAACGTGTCAACAACAAGATTCTTTTGAAGTAAGAGGGACTGTAGCTGATATGCCCAAGCATGGATCACAACGTACTGCAAGATCGGCTGAAAACATTACTGCTGTTCAAGAAAGTGTTCAAAGCAAGTCATTAACCTAAATTCGACTCCAGGAGCTCAGGAGCTTGGTTTTCAAAGAACAAATTTGGTCAGAATTTTGCACAAAGGTTTGCATTTGTTTCCATTTAAGACTAAGTTCACACGTACATATGTCAATAGGATGTTACAGCTCCCCCATGACAACTCTGATTTTCATGAAAAGAATCATAATGAGTGACGAAGCACATTTTTGTTTGAATGGTTATGTGAATAAACAGAATAGTCGGTTCGGGGCAATGGAAGACCCCTAAATCATTAGTCACCTACCTTTTCAACCATTAAAAGTGACAGTCTGGTGTGCAATTTGGTCAACAGGAATCATTGGACCTTACTTCTTTGAAACTGAAAACGGCGTAACGGTAACTGTCAATGGGGAGCGATATCGTGATATGATTGAAAACCTTTTAACGCCACAACTGCTTGCTTTAGGCTTGACTAACATATGGTTTCAATAAGACGGTTGCATACAGCCAGGATTACAATGGAATTACTGCGAGAGATCTTTCCACAACAAATTATTTCAAGGAATGGTGATGTTGATTGGCCTCCACGGTCGCCTGATTTGACTGCTCCGGAATTCTTTTTGTGGGGATATCTGACTGCTGGAGCAAATCAAACACCGCTTAAAACGCCGCTTAAAACGTGTGAGAATGTAATAAAAAATGTGCTCAAAAAGGGCTCGCATTGTGAAGCTAACAGAGGCGGGAATTTATCATTTAATATTAATCCATATAAGATCCCTTCTTTTTCATATAATTAAATATTATAAACAAACAAAGTAGTATACCTTTGCGGCGGACACCCTGTGTTTCAAGACACTGGATACATTACGCCATTGAACACAGAAGTGAGTTTAGTGATGAAGCTCATTTCTGGTTAAATGGCTACGTCCATGAGCAAAATTACCAATTATCATACTTGAAACGATAACAATTCTCTAGTTTTTACGAATCACCATTACATCCATTAAAATCGACTGTTTGGTGCGGTTTTCACACTGGCGGTAAATTGTTTTGACAACAATTTTTTTATATGCAGTTACAGCATAATTACTACAGAAATAGTTAATATCTGAATCCACTTTTTGGGCATTGCAGATTGTATATCAGGTTTGCTGGTTTATTAACATAAACAAGTGACTTAACATAAACAAGTGGCCTCACAGCCAATAATTAAAAGGTGTCATTTAATACGACCGACAGGTGCACTTCTCGAAATCAACTTATCACCAAATTTTGATATCAATGGGTCAATGATTGCTATACGTCACGTAGCGCCATCCTGCTGTAAAGTATACTGAAAACAGTTTCGTGTTGTATTTTCGAGCCTCGATTTAAAAGAAGTTTTTCTTTCTTGCAAATGCAGAGTTTAAATTTCTTGTCTTTTTAGCTTAAAAGTGAGCAATTACTTGATCGCTGATAAGCAACCACAATAGTGGTGGTCTATATAACTTGTTGATCAGTTTGTAAACTGCTATAAAGAGAATTTTTTTCGAAATTAAAAAGAAAAAAAAAAACGAAGGAAATTGTTTTAATGTCTTTTTAATAAATGTTTGTTTTTTTCTTAATAAATAAAAGTGACCACCGATTGGAATATTTTGCAAACTCATATTGTTGACGCTGGCGCCAATGGAGCCACATGTGCCAATTGTAGAATTTATTCTTTTGCTTGGCCTATTCAATTAAAAAGAAAGAAAACAAAATTTAATATTTTTGTAAAAAATTTTGTTTAAAAAAAGAAAATTGGGTCTTTTTAGATTTAAAAATAAATAAATAAAAAAAAAAACAAGCAAAACACAGAGAAAAAAATTGTTAATAATTGATGCTGTCGTCATAAGATTATTGATCTTCATTCATGATTTTTTTTTTGTTTGTTAATATTTTGGAATTATTTTTAAATACTAGAGATTTTAAGATTTTGTTGTTTTATTTATACTACATATGTATGTACATGCATATACAGTGGTGAAAGAAATTAATGGGACACATCAAATTTTTTATTTATCATTACAAAAATGAAATAAAGAAAGCCTTGTAATTGAAAGAAGTTCGTACATACGATTTTTCATTTGAACTAAATAAAGGGTCCGCCAAATAATTTTTTTTTGAAAATGCTATAAAAAAAACTACTGAATATTTTCTCAAATTTCTTTTTTTATTTGAAAGTACAATCCTTCCGGTTAATAATGAAAAATAATTTCATTCAAATGGCTGCCTCGGCTGGCCATGCAGTAGCCTACATGATCGGTTCAATTTTTAAGCACATTATCGATTGTGTGCAGCTGTATTTCACCAATGGCTTCACGATTTTTGGCCTTTAAAGCGTCAATTGTCTCTGGCTTGTTGGTGTAACACTTATTCTTGACGGCACCCCACAAATAATAGTCTGATAGTGCTATCTTCAAAAACAGGGCCCAAAACATCGAGTGTAGCTTCGGCTGTGTGGCACGTAGCGCCGTCCTCCTCTTCAATTTTTGTGAACAAAAATTTGTTCAACATGGCCCGATAACGATCGCCATTGACTGTAATGGCCACTCTTTGCTCATTTTCGAAGAAAAATGGCCCAATTATGCCTCTGGACCAAAATCCGCACCAAACAGTGACTCGTTTTGGGTGTATCGGCTTTTCAATGTATGCGTGCGGGTTTTCTGTGCCCCAAATGCGACAATTTTGCTTGTTTACATACCCGCCAAGATCAAAATGAGCTTCATCTGAAAAGATGATTTTTTTTTGGCAAAATCGGCAAAATCGGAAAAAAGCGTATACACGACCATTTTTGTTCAGCGGAAGGATAAAACTAATTATCTGTCAAATCAGACATGAGCTAAGTGTTACCATTCACGAAATAAGCACTAGTTGAAAAAAAAAACGTTAGATGGCGGACCCTATAAATTAATCTTCGTTTCTTCAGACCATTTCACGTTGTTCCATTTATAGAAAGAAAATGAAAGTGTCCCTATTATTTCTTCCACCACTGTATGTATGAATTTATATATTTGTTTTAATAGGGAAAAAAAGTACTCCGTTTTCAAAAAATATATATGCAAATTATCTCTACAATATTTTCATTTGTATTTTTACTATAATTTAAATCTGGCAATAAATACAAATTATTTTTAGCATGACCCATGAAAAATAGTAGGCAACCCGACGGCATATAAAGAATTTCAAATTTTTTATGGAACATTAAGAAAATTATGCGAATATTTATGTTTAACAATACTGAGTAATCCAGTCAGTATATGTACAAAAAGTTATTCCATTGTTTTGGTATTTTTGTTCAATATATTTAACAAAATATGTGCTATTTTTAAATGAAATTTATTAATAGATTTTAAAAAAATACATAAAGTATTTTAAATGACCCCTTATACAAGTTCTATATCTAGGAAATCATACTGAATGCTGGGAAACAGAATGGAAGGAAATTATTTGGTTATTTTGTTCATTATATTATATGTAATTGAGTCAATTAATTTCTAAATTGAGCTATCGTATTTGGTGTTCACATATAGAGCAATTAAGTTTGTTCAATTAGCATTTTTTTTTAGTGAAAACTTAAATTAGGGAATTTGAAACAAAGCAATCCAATAAATAATAAAACTTAAACATTGAATAGAAAGTAAAGTTTAAAGGAAAAACTTAAATTCAATTCACAAAATTTTGTTCACTTTTTCATTTTGTCAGTATACATATATTTTTTTTGTACAGTGTGCGAATCCGCATTCAACCAAAAAGAATGTAGGTTTCATTATATTAAAAAAAATGTTAACTCAACTGCCGTTTTTTATTTGTTTTAAGTAATAAAGCCTTTTTTTTTAATTTTATTAAAAACTACTGATTTTGAAAAATGCCTTTTGAAAATTTGTGTGAATAATGAAATCGCATACTGTATATATTTGTTACTTCCCACTGAACAGACTTCATACCGAGTTGCATTTTCAATTAATTGTGCATTTAAGTACTAGTTGGGCAATTTATAAATTGTGATTTTGTATGGTAAATTGAAATCAGTTGCCCAAAATCCCTTAATTGGCAATTAAAGCTTATGTGTGAACTCGATATAATTAATTGTGATCCGGAACTCATATAATATGAAAGTTATACTGCTTGACCATCTCGTTGAGAGATCTGCGGTAATCAATAACTGTCAACGTGTGAGATCCCAGAGCTCTTACAGCCACCTGACTATCCGAAAGTAGGCTAATATCTTTCTGGGAGACGTTGCCCTTTTCAGTGATAATTAAAGCAGCCCATATGGCCGACATCTCCGCTTGCAAAACGATACAGTGAAACGGTAATCTTATAGAGGGAGCTACTCGTATATTTGCCGACTTCGAAAATATACCTTCACCCACAGCTACATTCAACTTGGAGCCGTCAATGAAGATTTATTCAAAGTGTTTAATGAGATGCATTACATCATTTGCCCACTCCCTCCTGTCTGGAATCGTAGTCCGGAGCTGCTGTGGAGTCAAACTTGTTAGGACCTTTGAGCGGCATACATTCGAATCGTGCCACTGTCCATTCACCCGTAGACGCTGACATCTACTAGCCGCTGACCTCTTATGATACCCACCCAGTCTAGGGAGATGCAGAAGCACCTTCATCGACGATCTGGGCGTAGTACGTAACGCTCCTGTAATAGTAATAAAAGCGTACCTTTACACCCCTTGTAGTAGGCTAAGATTAGTCGCCTTGCAAAGGTATTCCCACCATAACAGGCATTCATAGGTCAAAATAGGTTTGAACACAGGCGTATATATCCAGTAAGCCCTGAGACCCCATTTGCTCCCTAACACTTTTTTGCAACTGTAGAGGCCAATAAAGGGGTTCTTTATCCTGTTCTTTATATTAGGCTTCCAGGACAGCTTAATTATTTAAACCAAATAAAATATTCGTACCTTCATGCAGCTTTTGTGTCATATATAGTAGTGTTAGCTTTAGTTTTGAAACCATAATCATGTATCCATGATAAGTCAACAGTTATGATTCTTTTTAATACATTAGGACATCAGTGAACAGTTTCTACTTAAGTAATATTAATGAGTCACCAAACGTTTCAAGTTCAAAACATTAAGATTCCCCTCTTTGTCTTTTTGTCTATGTAGAGTCTTTGTCCTCTGTCGTCACATTTTCCACTTCTTGGGCTCTTAGGTGCCTCGCCAGGTCGCTTGTGATCCTACTGTCGTTCATCTAAGCTATTTTATGTTCATAGCAGGAAATTTAACAATATGGTCATTGTCACTTCATATTATATGCCCTAATACCGTAGTCTCTTATGTTATCATTGCGTGTTATCCCGGTGGCTCACCTAAACATTTTAAACTCCGTCACATGCATCTTTTGGTTGTGCTTGGTTTGTTTCGCTTGGCATTCATCATCACGGGTATGACAAAAGTTTTGTATATTTTTTCCTTAATTGCAATTGGCATTTAATTCTTCTGTCGCTTATAACTACTGTTAGGCTACCACACGTTAGGCAGTTTCGCTCATAGTTTAGAATGGATCAAAGCTATTTAAATTTTTATATCTTACTAAAGTATAAAATGCATTTCTCATAAAAAAAATTAAAGGAATGCATACATTCTTGAGTTATAAAATGGCAAACGTAGGCTGACATTTTTTTGTACTTAATGCAATATCCGCTTATTCAAGCTCTCCCAGTTCTTGGCTAAATTTATAAATTTCCACTGCCACGCCCACTTATCCAATCTTGCCCAGTTATTGACTGATGATTTGTCACGTCCAAGAAGTTGCGTAAACCAAATTTATAAACTTACTATTGCAGTTCGTAAGATATACAAAAATAAATAGTTATTATGTGTGGGAAAACCACGCCCATTTATTCTATTCTGCCTACTTTAAAACTGATGATTTGTAATAACTGCGAAATCATTTAGGCAACATGCAGAAACTTCCACTTTAACCGTTCTCAAGATATGCGAAAATCAATATATAGTTTTTATGGAAGGTATCATGCCCACTTATCCAACTCCGCCCACTGTTTGTCTAATGATTAGTATTGACCATTAAGTCCTTTCGGAGGGCGAGGGTAAGAAGGTACATTTGTAGAGGAAATATTTTTCTTTTATTATTAATTTCGTTAAAATTAACGGAGTTTCTGTTTTTGTTGATTGTAAAAAACGATTTAAAAGACACAGCTTTCCCACAATTCAACAATAGTCTGGAGAATTTTAAACTCTTCCATCTTCTGTTTTACCAAAATATTTATAAAAAAATTTCTAAACAAATTATAAAAAACTATCGTTAAACTAATGGCTTATTTACTACAAATGCGTAGTGTTTTAGAAAAAAAAAACTTTATTATGTTTTGTTTATAAAAAAAAATTATTTTTGTTATCAAGACTCTCTGTTTTGCTTGTTTTGACTATAAAACAATACAAATCGTTTGTTGTTTGAATGCCACATAAATTATGAGAAGAATGATTATTTTTATGTAAAAAAAAAATTAAATAAAAATTAACCTTTTAACCTCAACCTTGAAAAGAAACAAATTTATATCAAATTTATGTTTTTTTTTTAATTTTTTTTATAATAAATATTGTAAATAAAACTTTGTTTTCTCTCACACACAAATACGCATATTGCAATATAAAAAATAAAAATTGTGTAATGAAATAAGAAGACCGTATATCGCATTAGTACTTTTTGGTAATATTAAGTACTGATTAAATTCTTCACTGCGATAGAAGTGTGGGCATAGTCATAGATTATACTACGCGACAAAAATGGCCGGAATTGAAATAACCGGTATGCGGTACTTATTTTCAGACAAGCGCGAGTAAAAAAAAACTGTTTTTGACATATTCTAAATCTAGAGTTACGGGTAAAACAAATGGGTTTTTCCAACCTTAAAGCATTTGTAAGCTAATGACCAGGGAAACCGGAAATAAGCTCTTAAAAAAGTGTTTCGTGTGTATAAAATATGCAGTTAAAATAAAAAAATATGACCTAAAAGTTTTAAAATATGCTCTAAAAAACAAAAATTTCTTTCTAAATAATAGAAGAAAAAAAGGTTTGTTCAACAATTCAATACCGTTTAAATATGTGTGGTCGCATGGAAGAGTAGCTTAAGTCGACATATGTAAGCGCAAATTGAGTTATAACGCTTGGAACTTTATATAAGTCAAGGCGCTTAAATATATTTAATCAGTATTTTAAAATTTATATTTTTTGAACCTTAAACGTTGTCTGAGCGCAATTTATAAAGGATGATCCTACCGTAATAATAATAATTCCCTTAACATTCCATGAAGGAACATGTGTACTTCTCTCAGTCAATGAAAGGCCTACAGTTTAACGCCGACTCCGAACGGCAAAGCATTAGAGAAGTTTTCAATAGTAAGTAATACTCATAACCGGTTACTAGCTAATGTTATGAGGTGATACCGCTTTAGACAAAACTTTTTTCTTTATCAAATGTTTTGGATGCACGATGTTAATTGTGAATCACATCTTAACATCAAGTTTTTTGCCCAACCTCATTTGACATTTTTTTTCAGTCTTTGACAAATTCAACCATGGAGAAGTACCCAATTGAGCAGCACTTTAAGATTGTTGAAGCCTTTTACGAAAATCAGCGTTCAAATCAAAATGAATTTCGTGCACTTAATCGACCAAATGTGTCAAAAGTCGGGCGAATGGTGAGCAATTTTCAGCAAACCGGGTCTGTAGAAAATGTGGAAACACCTGTGTATGCTCGTCCAGTTCGTTCTGCCAAAAATATTGCTGTTGTTCGCGATAATGTGGCAGAAAAGCCGTCAACCTCGACTCGTCGTCGTGTCTAACAATTGAACATCTCACGAACATAACTGATGCGTTTTTTTGATAAAGATTTAAATTTACACGCTTGCAAGGTTCAATTGACTCGAGAGCTAAAGCCTATTGATCATTTCAAGCGTCGTCAATACGGTGAATGGTGACTTTACAAAAAAAAATAATTTTCACCGCAGCATAATTGCAGCATTTGGGCAAATAAGAATCCACGAGTGAGTGTTCAAAAGCCGATGTATCCACAAAGAGTGACTGTTTGGTGAGGTTTCTTCGAAAATGAAGTCGGCCATGCAGTTACCGTGAATGGTTTTCGCTATCGCGTTATGATAACGAACTTCTTGTGGCCAGAAATTGAGGATATTGATTTGGACGATAGGTGGTTCCAACAGGCTGGTGCCACTTGCCACATAGCCAACGATACAATGACTCTTTTGCATTAGAAATTCAATAGTCGTGTTATTTCATGTCGTGGCTATGTAAATTGGTCGCCACGACCAAGTGACATCATTAGACTTCTTTCTTTGGGGATGTTTAAAAGGAAAAGTGTACGTCAATAAGCCAAGAACAATTCAAGAGAGAATTCGGCACATTAACGAAATTGAACCTCAATTTATGTCTCAAACTCAATTATGTTCCGAAGACGTGGCGAGCATTTTTTTATTCACACATAATTGTCAAAGATCCCTCTATCATAATAAAAATTCTTAAGATAATTCTCGGAAAACTTTATGTATCATTTTTAGAACTCCCTTTAGTTTGAATATTCTTCAAAAATTTTTCATGTGTCCCGTTAAGCGGCAATAAACTTAATTGAGATATAAATGGCGCTACGAATTTCAACTGACAGACAATTCAAAAATGTCATGACTTGTACAGAATTTAAAATAAAAATGTTGATTTCGCTGAAAAAATATTTTACAACACAAAACATCCAAATACGCGCTAAAAAGATTTAAAATATTCTTTAAATATGAAAAAAAAAAAAAAAATTGGAAAACATGCTCTTAAAATTAAAATAAACAAAATGCTGTTATTTGCAAAATATGCACCAACATATTGATGCCGAAATGCATGCAAATTCGAGAAACGTGGATAAGTATCTTAAATTCGATATGATTGTTTGCATGAGGAAAAACATGCAATTTAAAATTTCTGATTTCCCTGCTTATAATTAAAGCTGTGTCAGTATGAAACAAAAAAATCAGAAAACATGCTCTTAAAATTAAAATAAGCAAAAAAATGCTGGTATTTGCAAAATATGCACCAACATATTGATGTCAAAATGCATGCAAATTTGAGAAACGTGGATAAGTATCTTAAATTCGATATGATTGTTTGCATGAGAAAAAACATGCAATTTAAAATTACTGGTTTCCCTGCTTATGATTAAAGCTGAGTCAGTATAAAACAAAAATATTAGAAAACATGCTCTTAAAATTAAAATAAGCAAAAAATGCTGTTATTTGCAAAATATGCACCAATATATTGATGCCAAAATTCTTGAAAATTCGAGAAACGGATAAGTATCTTAAATTCGATATGATTGTTTGCATGAGAAAAAACATGCAATTTAAAATTTCTGGTTTCCCTGCTTATGATTAAAGCTGTGTCAGTATAAAACAAAAATATTAGAAAACATGCTCTTAAAATTAAAATAAGCAAAAAATGCTGTTATTTGCAAAATATGCACCAATATATTGATGCCAAAATTCTTGAAAATTCGAGAAACGGATAAGTATCTTAAATTCGATATGATTGTTTGCATGAGAAAAAACATGCAATTTAAAATTTCTGGTTTCCCTGCTTATGATTAAAGCTGTGTCAGTATAAAACAAAAATATTAGAAAACATGCTCTTAAAATTAAAATAAGCAAAAAATGCTGTTATTTGCAAAATATGCACCAATATATTGATGCCAAAATTCTTGAAAATTCGAGAAACGGATAAGTATCTTAAATTCGATATGATTGTTTGCATGAGAAAAAACATGCAATTTAAAATTTCTGGTTTCCCTGCTTATGATTAAAGCTGTGTCAGTATGAAACAACTGGATCCCTTAATAACATTCACTAATTTTGATACAGAGGATACATATAACTTAGGGTTTTTGAGAAAGTGTATAGACTTGTAAAGGCTTGGCGTTATTACGGAGTCTAAAATTGTTTTTTTTTTTTAGTGTAACAAACAAAATTACTTTTTAGCTCAATTTCTTGTGATTGGGGTAGAATGGTATAGGGCATGAAAATTATTTAAAGAAACACCAGAATTTTATCAGCGCGCTTTGTTTATAAAATATATGTTTCTTTTCTACAATATTTTGATATAAAAAAACAGCCACAATGTTTGTGAATATTTTTTTAATTAAAAAAAAAAAAAAATCCAAAATTATTAAAAAAAATAATTTGTGTTTTTCATTACGAAAACAAAGAAACTGAAACACCAAATATTTAAATTTTAAAATCATTTTTTTAGTAAAATTTTAAGAAAAAAAATGCGATAAATAATAAAAACAAAACAACATGTTTCATAATGATAAAAAGTTCCTATTTAAAAGAAAAGTGAAATTTTTTATAAAATTTTTATAAAAGATTTTTTTTTTTATATAAAAAACTACTTCTCTATAAAGAAAATCAGTAAATAATTAAAAAAAGCAAAGAAAATAAAATGGATGGCGAACCGGTGGTTGCACCTTCGGTGCGCCGTAATCCCAGCATTAAGAGACTGTTAAAATTTTCCTGGGGTGGACAAGGTAAGAATTAAATGAATTTTATTTTTATATAAATTTTGAAAAATATTAAAAAAATTTTATTTTTATAAATATGTCACCCAAAATCCAAATGGCCGTAAGCGACAAAAAATCAAAACCTGCTTTTCTGCTAGATTATGATCTAAGTAGACAAAATAAATCATAATCCATCAAAAAGTGGATTTTGAAGTTTTTGTCGCTCACGGCCCTTTGGCCTATATTCTTAGCACAATTTTCTCAAAACGATTTGAACAAGAAATAAATCAATTTTTTGACTTGGGCTTGTATTCTGAATTAGCTTTTTAAGTAAAGTTTTTATTTATTATAAAACTACACTGTCTAGGTGTTTGCCTGTCAAATAGTGATGTCTTGAATATCTCGCAGCATCTCTATTAGGTTGAGATATCTAAAGAGATCACTAGTCCCTGAAGGCCTTACAGCGACGATTTATAATGGCCGGATATTTGCGGACTATTCGCTCTACCGTGTTTTTCTTCTGCATCTCGCAAAAACTGGATTAGCAGTTGTTATAACCAATCTCTGGTGCATTGTTTCCAATCCGGTCTAGTGCACAGTAAAAACAACCACCAGTTTATATTTTTGTGATTATGTAGGCTTGTTCGATGCTGAGAGATCGAGGGTCTGTGGGAAGGTTCAGAATTTTTTCTGACAGTCAGTCCGCTATGAGGGGCCTGGTGTCGCCTAGTAGCAACTCGGCTTTAGTCCAATGCACTATTTTTTTGGCACACAGGCAAATCGTTGGTAATGAAAAAGTTGATGAACTTGCTAGGAGGTCTCGATTGATATGGAATTTATCGCCTCCTACTCTAATATCTGCTGCCCTATGAAATCTATAGTTTCCTTCCTGAGAGGGCACAGAACAGGTGGAGTTTCCTTCATTTTTGTGCTATCTCGACGACGCTGTGGCCTCGGTATGACAGTGGCAGGACACTGAAAATACTGAAAACACCCCGTCGCTCTATATACAAACTCATTGCGGGGTACATATGCTATTATATGATCGGAACGTACGTGGAGAATGTTGGCTTGCCCTTCAACCTTCACTGCAGAAGCTTCGAAAGCACCTCTGAGAGGGAGACAATCGTTCACTCTCTCTGTGAATGTCTAGGTCTAGCGAGCAGACGACTTGGGTACTTTGGCGTAACTTTCTTCAATGGTTTTGCGCAAATCTGAATCCGTTTGATCTTTTCTGCTTCATAAGCAGCTCATGGTTTTTATAATCCACTTTCCTTTATGCTTTTTCTCCTTTTGAATGAATGTCCAGGACTGCCAAACAGACTTAATTTCAAAAATGAATGTCCAGGTCTAGCGAGCAGACGACTTGGGTACTTTAGCGTAACTTTTTTAATTGTTTTGCGCAAATGTGGATCCCTTTGATATTTTTCTCTTCATAAGCAGCTCATGGTTGTTGTAATCCCCTTTCCCTATCCTTTTATTTTTACCTGTGGGCTTGGCTTCATTTCAAAACTGCACTTTGTTGGTAATTGTAGTTGATCTCGTCTTGGTTAACTATCCAACTTACCTACCTGCCTACATCTTTTTTATCATGACCAATGAGCGAGTGTGCCTCAAATTATAGCCGTTCGTCCACTTAATTGCATAGAAGTCACCGTGATTCGGAATTCAAAATTCAAAAATCATCTTAGAAGAGAAACAGAGGATAATAAACTTACTGCACTGCATGTGATGCAGCCCGAATCTGGGTGTAGTATCTCGTTCTCTTTGCTTAGACGTTGGGATTAATTGCAATATAACACATAATCGGGTCAAAAGCTTATTCTTGCCAAAATGTACTTAATGAATAGCTGCACTTAATCACCTGGCATGAAGTGTAGTGCCTGTAGTATAACAATTAAGGTTAGGATAACTAGTTTTCGGAATATGAAATTGTAGATATCTTCTGCAAATTTCCTAAAGATCAAGCAAAAGCTATAACAAGCTACCAAGAAGGTCTTCTGAGCCGCAGGATTGATCTGGCCACAGAAGAGGGCTACTACCGTAGTATATATTCTGTTTCCCAGTGAGAACTAAAATTTCTGGTTTACCATTTTAAAAGAAATAAGTTCTTTTCGTGCCGTACTGTAAACAAAATTATAATTTTTTTTCATTGCATACATGGCTTTTTAATCACTTCTGAATTTGCCGATTTTGTCGTTGTGTCTAAAATGAGTCCCGTCCAAGAGGAAGTGTGTATCTCAATTTAACATTCTAGAAAATATTACAAGTTCTTGATCAACGAATCCTCAATATGACGTATAATCGTTTGTATTCAATTCTTCTATTAGTTTAACTTTATACGGATGCAGCACAAAATTTAACAGCAAAATTAGCGATAATTTAACTTATCAACTGTGTTGTCTGGTCATTTCTGTGTCACTTACCTCTGCCTGCCGGTGGCTCAGAATTCGAGATGTCGAATTATTTTGTTTACCATTCGAATTACCTAATTCACAGATAATTTTTAGAATTCGTTTTGGCATTTCTTTTTCCTGTTGATTGTATTTATTGGTTTGTTGTTTGTCGATAAATAGTGTTTAAAAATTGGGAAAGGTGTAGAAAATTAAATGGATACATATAGCGTGGACAAACATCCGTTACAAAATTTGAGATCACATTGGTTTTGTTGTAATTCACAAGATAATAAAACCTCAATTTGGCTGATTCTCTCTTAACATTTCATAAAGAGGTTTTTCAATTCCTAACTAACTCCTAATTTGTGGTTTAATTAAAAATTAGAGAGGGAATCGCAAATCATGTCTTGTTCGACCTCAACACGGTCAAAATTGTAAAAAATCGCCAGCACACATAGATATAGAGATAGATGTACTCTGGCTACGTAACTTTTGCAAATGTCAAGCTGTGACGCTAAGATTTAGCGGGAATATCAACAACAGATGTACCAACTTAAAAAAAAACCCAAATCGGAACAATGGGACCGCCACACGGAGGTTATCCCGGTTATTCTGTCGTGGCATTTAAGGCTACCGATTATCGACTACAAGCTGTCAAAAATAGATTACATGTCTGCATATGAGAATAATTATTTTGACTGCAACACATCTAGCTCGTAGCCAACTTGGGCTTATATCTATTTTTCTTGGCGGCAACAAACAGCTTAGTGCTGTCAATACAATAAGATGCATAAAATGGGCGCTTAAAAACGCGATACATGAAATATATACCAGTGTTATGTTTTGTGTAGGATATGTTCAATGTGTCAAATCAGATGTTTATTTTGCAGCTGTAGTTGTTAAATTAATTAAGAAGCTGGTTACTTGGTTACTTTTGTAGCCAACGTCTTTTGTAGTCGTGTAGTCGATGGTCGGTAGCCGTGAATGTGTTTATAGCACATCGATTTTAAGTTTAGTTTTTTATTTTATTTTAATTTTAATTCGAATAATTTTTTTGTTTTTATTTCCCTCCTACAATCCAACAGCAATAACACTCATAATCACCCATAACGACTTTTCAAAGTCTTCTTAACACTCTTCATTTAAATTCTAATTTTTGTTTTTATTGTTTTTGTTTTTTAATGAAATAATTTCTAAATTTATAATTCGATTTAAAAAACGAACCGTAAAGCAACAGGTTTTCTATGATTCATTTCATTGATTCATGCATTTGGGAAGTTTGAATTGGCTATGGATTCTTATAAAATTTTTGTTTGTTGTAGTAGTTATTGTTGTTGTTGTTGTTGTTGTTGTTGTTATCGTTATTATTCTTTTTAATTTAATTTCTGTCAAACTCTAAAATTGAATAAAAAATATGCAAAAAAACTAGTCTCACTTATGGCTTAAGTAGACGCCATAATTGAACTTATGGTCATGTCCAACAGGAACTTGAGTGGAATAATTAATTTTCTTAGCTTTACATTCATTACTAATTAAATTAATTTTTTTTTTAGTTTTATTCTCTTTACATTTTATAGGTTACAAGTTCATTGCCTATTCCAAATTAGTTTTAATTATTTTTTTATGCCTAAATAATAATAAAAATTAATTTTAAAACTCATTAGAAAATTGTTTAAATTCTGTTCTTTTGAAAAGTCTTCAAGTTTTTACTTAATTTATAATAATTAAAGTATTTTTATTATATTTTAATTTTATTTTATAAATTTATTGCCTTGCAAAGTTGCCATAAATAATAAATAATTTTTGCAAAAATACATAAAAATATTGACTTTAAAATAACTCATAAAACATAATCTTATTAACGGTCATATAATAAGGAGTAAAGACGCGTGTAAAACTTTTAAATCAAAACTGAACAAACAACCAATCTATCAGTCCGTCCATTTAATAAGTCATGGAACCAACCAACCTACCAAACAACCACCCACCTACACATAATAAATCTTTTCCTTCTTTTTTTTAATAAAAATAAAAAATCGAATTATTAACATATGCGTATAATGATAAATAAAAATTTATAATTATTTTAAAAATAATTATTCAAAAAAAGCAAACATATTTTAGAATGGCCTACAACAGGTCTACAAAACAAACAATAAGCCTAGCGCCTCATTTTAGAATTCATTTTCAATAATAACCTCTTTTTTGACTCAAGTCTCATGAGAAAATATTTGAAAAAATACCTTATATTATATGATTTATACATCTCTGATCAGGTAGCGTTCAGGCAATATGGAAAACCGGCATCGAAGTCCAGATAAAGTGGTTATTAAGCGAAATACATGAAAAAATATTTGAAAGAAAATACCCAATATAATGTATACACCTATGATCAGGGCAAAATGGAAAAATGGCTTAGAGGCCCCTGATACCGCGTGGTTATGAAGCGAAATACATGGAAAAAGTATCAAAAACTATGGTTAATTTACCAATTTTCACAAGAAAATATCGATTTTCTGCTTTATGTCACAATAAAATATCAATTTTCTACTAAACTTCAAAATAAAATGTCAATTTTCTACCAAATTTCACAATACAATATCAATTTCCTACGACAATTTGCATCATTCCACACAACAGTTTTAATTTTCTGCTAAATTTACCAAATTCCACACCAAAAAATCAATTTCCCATGAAATTCCTCCCTTACACACACTGAAATTCCCATTTTCGAACTAATTCACCAAAGACACACACAAAAATTTAAATTTTCTACCAAATTTACCCAAGACACACTCAAATGCACACTCAAATTCCCAAATTCCAATTTTCTACCAAATTATCACCCAAAAACACACACCGACTACCAAAGACACACACCTGCATCCACACACTCACCATTTTGACCAAATTCTCTGCAATAATAACCTATTTTTCAATAATAACCTCTCTTACCAACTATTTCTTTAAATTTGAACATTAAAAGTGGTTTCGAGAACTATTTCGAGTGTATGGGGTCGTGTCTCGGCAGTGGCATCACGGCTGTTGTCCTTCAAATTGTCAATTGTCTCTCGTTTGTCGGCATAACACTTGTTTTTAACGGCGCCCTACAGCAAATAGTCCAACGGTGTCAAATTGAAGTCTCTTGACGGCCAACTGGCATCACCGTTTTGACTAATTAAACGGCCATCAAACGTTTGACGCAATAGATCGAAAAAACAAAACGATTATTATGGTGCGATAGGTGTCTCCATTGACCGTAATGGTTGCGCCGTCCTCATTTTCAAAGAAATATGGTTCAATGATGCCTCCACTTCACAAGCCGCACCAAACAGTCACTCGTAATGGATGCATTGGCTTCTCTAAGATCCCGTTTGGGTTTTCTGAGCCCCAATTACGGCAATTTTGCTTATTAACGTATCCACCAACATAAAAATGAGCTTCATCCGAAAAGACGATTTTTTTTTTTGGCAAAATCGACATCATCGTGCTGTTTCTCGTTGGCCTATCGAGAGAAGCGAAAACGAAGCGGATGGTCATGCTTCTTAAACTATTTAAGTAATTGAACATATTAGGGCGTCATACCGAGTTATTTTCGCAAAATTTGTCATAAACTTGTGCGTGAAAAGTTCAATTCTTGAGAACAATGACGAGTTGATGATGGATTCTCACGCACACTCTCAGCCACAGTTAGAATATTTTGGAATGTACACACTGTACGAGCAGGCTTACATCTTGGCGCATCATCGATGAAACCAGTTTGACGAACTTTAGCTATAAACTTGCGTATGCCGGCCAATGTTGGTCCTTCTCTGCGACCAAATTTTGTACGACATTTTCGTGCAATTTTCGACCAATTGTCTTTGTTTTGGAAATCAATTTAAACCCATAGATAGCCTACCTGATACTTAACATCAGCTTAGGCCAGAAAATGTATTTTTGTGTCGCACCATAAGTTAGTGAAAAACGGCACAAATGGTCAGGCGTACGATACTTTTTGGACAGAGAGCTTACTTGGCAGTTGCACCTTAAGTTAATGATAAAAAAGGCTGGAAGGAGCATTTGCACTACGAAAATACTGCATATGTACCTAAAAGGTTCTAAAGCTTGTGTCCTTAAATGACCTACGATACTAGACAACAGCTATCCCGAGACTATGTAGAGTGCAGAAACTTGCTTGTCAATGCATTACAGGAGGGCAATGAAGTCTGACGGAACGATAGGCACGGAAACTTTTCAGAATTGAACACCGCTTATAAGTGAAAGATGTTGTGCAAACAATCTTCATTCAAAAGAAGAAAAGGCCTAAGGCAGGCAGCCTCATTAGTCATCTTTATATGGCTTCGTCGGGAAGTACAGGGTAATTTTTCCGACCAGGAAAGAGTGGAGCGCAAACCCAAGGTGGTTACAAGACATTTCATAAAAATGTTACACGGGTAGATCCAAAAAGCTTCATAAAGTATGAGTAGGAATAGTGAGACCCAGGACACCCAGATCGATAAGTAATAGATAGGGGATACACAGAAGTATGAATCTAAATGCTTTCGAACTATCAAGCGGTCCGAAAGGCCTCAGTACTAGTGTATTTGCTTCCAGAGAAACAAAACGCGTTTCAAAGTCGCGTTGTTAGAACACTATCCTTCACAATTTGGTTGGAGTGTTGGAGACCATCCGAACTTCTGCCGTGATATGTCTGTATTTTAGGTTTAAAACCACAGCCACTACGAGGCTCCCACAAGGAGTCCTACCCAAATGTCAGGCAGGGATCAAAGTCCCTAGGGCTCCTGACTCCCGTGGCCCCTCATTAAAATTAAAGAAACCACACCTCTTCAAAAGTAGGCGTATAGTTAAGAACTAGAAAAAATTGCTTAGAAACTAATTCCATCCTCCGAAGAACTGAATAAGAATTTGTTTTCAAAACCACTTGAGAGCAAAATCGATATTTTTTCTCTGCTGAATTTGGCGTAATTGCGAAATACCTTTTTTTCCTTATTGTTGCAACTGGGAACATAGGGCTTCCACAAGTATGTATATTCCCATTTAATTTGCTATTACGATTCATTTTCATGTCTAGGCATGTTCTATCTATTCTCATTAACTCACTGAATGCAGCTCTGGGTCATATAGCCTTGGGCCGACCGGGGCTTTTATATCTCTGGGAATCATATCTACATTTTTCGCCATGACAATGCGGTTATTGAGTGTATTTATGTTGTCTGCATATCCCAGACTTTCCATAAGTATACACATGCATTCTCTTGCCATAGTTGTGACATACATAATTACTTAGCATCACTGCAAAAAGTAATGGAGAGACATGGCCTAGTTGTTTACTCCAGTGTTAGTATTAAGCGGATCTCTTACAGTTCCGTTGTAGCGCCAGGATCATGTGTATTATTTTCGCCATGAAATGGGCTACTTAATTAAAATGCGGAGAGTATATGTTTGGTCCAAGCAACTAATGTGCGGCCTAATGCCGGCCCTACATTGGGTGTATTTAAAGAGTAAGGAATGAGGAGAGGAGTAGGCATTTATTCATTACTGATTTTCATATAATTTTACTTCCATACGAAATTGCAATAACTTATGAAACACCCTTTCCTAGTTGTCTGGAAAAAAAACGGAAAATATTTCATTAAGACAGCAGGACAAATCGATGAAATTAAATGTTTAAAACAGAAAAGAAAAACATTTAATAACGTCAATAACGTCAGCAGCAGTAAGTAAGCGGCACTGGCAAATATTTCGTTATAAAAACTAATCATTTTAATTAAAATTAAAATAAAAGTAAATTGATACAAGCATTGTCTTGTTTGTTTGTACTACCATCGTATTGTGTTGGCATTTCTATTTTATTATTGTTTTGATTTTTTCTTTGTTAACATATCGTCAGCTAAAACTGAAAATGTTCTATTAAAATTTAAAAATATATAAAATTTCCATCAAGACATAGGGAGCCAACGATAGCCGTCTGCCATCTAATACGATTATGTGTTATTGAGTTCTCTTGATTCCAGGATACGCCGATTTTCCCCATATTATTTTCGGTTGAGTGACGCCATGTTATACGAGGTCTGTTAAAATGGCTCGTCGTTTAGAATGGTTAAAGAATTTCCATTTAGGAGTTCGCTAATGGCTAATCCACTGCCACTTTCTTTTAAGAATTTTCTTTGATAACGATATTTGCCAAGCTTGTAACAACAGATCCTCGTTCGAGGCCAGAATATTCGAATTAGCATTGAAGCATTGAACATTTATTTTAAAAATGTGTAGCTTAGTGGACAGACTGATTTTAGTGCTCTGCCATATTGGAAACAGTATACCTTGGTCCTTAATACTCGATGGCTTTGATGAGAAGTGCGAAAAAGCTCTGAGTTTGAGATAATGTTGTTGTTGTTGTATATTTGGCCACCATACTCTCAATATATGTCTCAGACAGCGCTTTAAAAACACACAGTTTATTTGCCAATCTTCTATTTATCAGCCAGATGTCGGAGGCTGTAAGATGGACTTTACATTTGATCTAAACACTTTTTTCAATTGACACAAAGCCGATTTAGCCATGTTAATACGGTTTTCCACATCATCCCACTTCCGATACGCTGCCCAATTAGCAGAAACTTTTCGATATTCTATGCGTTTGTTCTCGATACAGAATTGTTATTCAAACAATACCGGTGGTAGCTTTTGTCCTGGTGCGGTTGATCATTAGAGCCACTCGCTTAGATGCACGATTAAAATTGTCGACTTTGCTATGAAATATCAAACAGATGTCGTCGACATAGTCGGGGTCTTCGAGATGTACGCTGAAGTTCCATTGAATAACGCGCCAAAGACAGAACATCATCGGGAACGAATAAAAATAATATGGGTGACAAAACAGAACCCTACCTGACACCAGATATTGAGCTGAAACTTTAAGAATATTTACCGTTGTAGAGAACTTTATATTTTAAATTCTCATACCCATCTTCGTAGTGTCAACCATATTGTGTCGAACTTAATGCTGTCGAATGTTTTCTCAAAGTCGGCAAATATAAGATAAATGTTGGAGTTGAATTCTAGGCACTGTCCACTGATTATATGCAACGAGTTAGGAATATCCATTACCGAAACCGGCTTGGCAGGAACTGATGTTATTCTCCAAGTGTTCCTTTAAGCGATTGAGCATTGTTTTAGCAATCAGTTTTGCAATAGTTGTCAAAATACATATACCCTTCCAAGTGTTGGAATTTTTCAAATTACCCTTCTTTGCTATATATAAACTGCTCATATACAAACTTAATATTGGTTTCATTATATCTTGAGAACGGTTACAGCTAAAGTTTCAGTATTTGGTCTGAATAATCTCATTGTCAACAGAAATCATCAGATAAAAAGTGGACAATGCTATGTAAATATTGATTTCAGTATATCTGGAGAATAGTTAAAAGTCTGATTGACTTCATAGTGAGTACAAATCGTCCATCACAAATTGGAAGGATTTGGACAAGTGAGCGTGATACCTCCCATACAAGCTAAATATTTATTTCATTATATGTTGAGAACGGTTAAAGCTCAAGACAAAAAGTGGACGATACCATCTAAATATTGATTTCAGTATATCTTGAGAATAGTTATAGCTAAAGGTTCAGTAGTTGGTCTGATTGACGTCGTAGTCAGTATAAATCATCAATCACAAACTGGGATGATTTGGACAAGTGAGCGTGATACCTCCCATACAAGCTAAATATTTATTTCATTATATGTTGAGAACGTTTAAAGCAAAATCTTCTGAATTTGGTCTAAAGAAATACACGGTCAGCACAAATCATTAGTCAGAAAGTGGGCGAAATTGGACAGTGGGTGTGCTACCTCACATACAAAGTAGATATTAATTTTGGTATATCTTGAGAACTAAATTAGGTTCAAACAACGTCGTGAACAATACATATCATCAGTCAGTAACTGGACGAGATTGGATAAGGGGTGTGGCATAATCCATTCATACTAAATATTAATGTTTGGAGGTGTGAAGAACATCAGCTATTAAGGCTTCGTTAACTATTGCACATGGGGGTGGCGCACGCATAACAACACAAACGACCCAGGTCGAGCCCTAGCAGAGGACATGACGAAGAAAAATTTTAATTGTGGTTTCCCTCCAGACAACTCCATCTAAAAAATAAAGAAAAAAGCCCCCCTGACCTTCCCGCATACCTCTGGCCATGATGACAAACATCAGACGAATGATCAGGAAACACACGCCACCTACTGGGAAAAAATTACAATGCTAAAGTAAAGATCACCACCAATTAGCAAGGATCTTCACCACTACATACACAAAAATCATACGGAGGAAGCTACAGCGGATTAATCATCTTCTTAACTTTAAAACATCAAATTGATTAAAGAAACTGAAACAAAGCAATATATACTTTGTGGGAAGCCAATATGCTCCCTAGAGGGGTGACGGAAAAAGAAAAAACGGAAAACTATTGCACAAAGCACAGTCTATAAAAGCTATTTATATACGTATACTATATAAAATTTGATGCGTGTTTATTTCTTTCTAGAATAAACTAAAAGCTATCTCAAATGATTGGATTTAGACCGTAAGGGTACAAAATGCGGAAAAAGGGCAAACAATTTAACTAATATAACATTTGAGATAATAATTGATGTGGGGGTAGCGAAGCACGCCGGGTGTTAGATAGTCTTTAATAATACAAAAAAAAAATTTTTTTAACATGATTTTTAACATTTAAAATAGTTTTTTCATTAGCGCTATTTGGGTTTTAGGTGGCGATATTTCACAATTGCCGAACAGTGATATATAATTTTTTTTTCCTTTTACGTTGAAAAACAGATTGAAATGAATTGTTTATTTTTATTTTACCACTAAAAATAAAAAACTCATGTTGTTATCGAACGATAAATACTAGCAAATATTGTTTTGATAGTGTAAAAATTTTGGGAAAAAAATATAAAAAAAATAATCTTTAAATTAAAAAAAAAAAAATTTTTTTTTTTGTGTTCCTTTCCTGTTCTTTAAGTTATTGGTGATGTTTGCAGTAGCACCCCCATAAAATACTGAAACAAAAATTAAAGAAAATTATTTATTTTATATATAATTGTAGATATAAAACAGTGCTTAATATAAAGGAAAATATTTGGAATAAAGACTTACCTATAAGGCTATTTACAACCTCAGTTGGTCAATAGCCAAGCATACGAAGCCCTAGCACCTTGATCTTGTGCGCTTATTCTCGAGTTAGTCACAGCAAGTTTCAAAAAATCTCATCAACTAGCTCCTTCCCCAACGCAGTCTTGGTCGTCCTATCTTGCGTTACCCTTCGGTTTTCGTATTAAACACATACGCTCGACTTGCTATAGCCAACGCAATTGTTGCACTTTGATGCGCTTAATCACGTCGATGTCGGGATATAGTGTTCCTTCGATATCGATACTCGTTATTTGGGAAAACAGGTCCGTATATTCTATGGAAAATCTTTCTTTCGTATACTCCTAGAATTGCCTCATCAGTCTGTGTCATTACTCACGATTCAGCAGCCTACAGCAAAACTACTGAAATTAACGTCTTGCAGTTTCATTCTTCTACTCAAAGTCTTATCATAAAAATGCTTGCTAAGTCCGTAATAGCATATGTTGTCAAGCATAATTTTCCTTTTTATTTCCAGGCTGACATTATTATTTCGGTGCATGTCGGAACCGAGATAAACGAAGTAATCCACGATGCCAAAATTAAAGGTATTTACGTCTAATGATGGTCCAAGGTGCATGGTCTGTTTGTCCGCGAAGACTATTAACCTCGTCTTGCTCTTATTCACTACCAAACCCGCTTTAGCCGATTCCGTCTGTCTTGCCTATTATGTCAATATCAGCGACATATGCGAATACCGCAGCATCTCTTACTATTTTTTCCATTACAATGTTGAAGAGATAGCACAATAGACTGCTTCCTGTCTGAGTACTCTTTTAGTTATAAACGGCTCCGAGATGTCTTTGCCCATTTTCACTGTGGACTTTGTATCCGTCTGTGAGCGTCATCCCAAACAATCGTAGAAATTTGGTAGGTATTCCGAACTCGGAAATAGTCTCATACAATTTGCTCCGCATAGGCCTATCAATGGCAGCTTTATAATCGACAAAGATATATTACGTATCGATTTGTTTTTCTCTGAGTTTCTCCGCGATTTGACTTAATGTGAACATTTGATCAGTTGTGATTCAGTCTACCCATGAGAGGTTCCAGTCACTCACACTACGATACATTTTTATAAGAGATGGACTGGTTTCACGCTGTCTTATAAATAGGACAGAGCATTTCGATACTACTACTGAGGGCGTGCTTTCTTTCGACCAAATTGTGTTCTTCATTATGGAACAGATAAGTGCACTGACGACGTTAGCATTTTTTTTTTTTATTTTTATTGTTCCCATTCCACTTTTTTTCTTGTTTAGATCTTGTTGAAGGCAGCAATATCAACGGATTGTACAAAATCTTCGAATTCTTGAATTTTTTCGGTCAACAAATCAATGGATACTTTCTCGTCTTCAATGACACACATAATTTGCAATTTGTTGACACCATAACCGACTGGCTCGTCGACACCAAACTTAAAAATTACTGCTGGGAGGTTACCGGCATACGCAGCTCTATTATCCCGAGTGGGGCTACCGCCTTTTTCCTTCATTGCGTCTGAGGGACTGGGCAGACAGTCTACATTGTCCTCCTCGATTTGGGTGTCGCCATCCTCAGAGTCGTCTCCCATGAGCAACTTAGAAAAGTAGTCTATCCAATTCCTCAGTATACCTTTCTTCCCTGTGACCAGATTGGCGATGTCGTCTCTACAAGAAACGAGCCCGTTACCAAGGTCTGTCAGCCGTCTGGAGATGTAAGTTGTAAGGCAAAGTGTTTGACCAGTTCAATCAGGCGAACTCAGGACGATCCTGTAATATTTCTTTTCAAGTTGACTCAGAACCTCCTTGCGGTGTCGTTATTCAATGATTCAATATGTAGTATAGTGGCTAATGCTAGCGACGAAAACTCTGATGGTTTGGCTTGTCACCCAGTTTATAATGACAATGAAAAAATAAAGGCAATTTTTTATTCAATTTTTGGAACAAAAAATTGTAACTAAAAAGTACAGAAAAAGGGGTGTCATTGTAACACCTCTCGTTATATGTCGCTCTTTTGTCACTTTTCTCTTTCCGCCTCGCACTGTAGTCCTTAAGATTTATATTTAAATTTTAATAAATACCTTATAGTTGTTGTTGTTATTGTTGTATTTTAATTATATTGTTATCGTTCTAACCGTGTTTATACTTTTAAGACGCTAAGACGCAACGCATTCATGTTGTCAACGAAAATTGTTACTTTGACAGTTGACAAGTGGTTTTTACAGTTTTTTTTATTTTTATTTATATTTTGAATGGAATAGAAAATGGAAAGAAAAAGATAAATAATAACAACTTTGTTATAAAACTTTTCTTTATTGTTATTATTTTTTTCCATATCGTGTGTATATAATTTTTTTGTAATTTATTTTATTTTTTGTCGTTAATTTAATTTTATTTTTTTTTAAATTAAATGTGGTTTACCTTTAATTTTCAACATGAATTACCATTTTCAACGAATTTCGTAATTTACAAATGCACTAACGACGCCAATTACTGGAAGTCATGAATTTTTATTAAAGTTCGGGAGAGAAAAAAATAAATGATTGAACATGAAGAAGCTGCCAGATTAAACTTTAAAAAGTAAAGTAAAGGCTCTTTAATTTTTATGAAATAGAAGTTTGGAATTTACGTTATATTTGAAAACCATTAAAATTATATCGGGTGGGTCATCAATCTGCTTAAATTTGAAACAACAGTTATTTCGAATCTGGCAATACTTACTCGTATGCCATTCTATTCTGCCACAAAATCCAGTAAATTATCTCCATTGAATGAAATGAATTGATTTACGCTTGAGCAACGTTGGGATTTATTGAGAATTTATTTCCAAAACAAAGACAAAAAAAGCTCATTTTCATCTTGGTGGGTACGTTAATAAGCAAATTTGCCGTATTTGGGGCTCAGAAAATAACAACGTGGTCTTACAGAAGGCAATGCACCCATTACGAGTGACTATTTGGTGCGGCTAGTGAAGCGTAGGCGCATATTTTTCTTTAAAAATGGGGACGGCGCAACCATTACGGTCTATGGAGTCACCTATTGCACCATGATAGCCGATTTTTTTGTGCCCCCTCTTCATGGTATTGATGTGAACGATGTTTGGTCTCAACAGAATGATGCAACTTCTCACACATCTCATGCCACAATCGATTTATTGCGTCAAACTGTTGATAGCCATTTAATTAGCTGAAATGGTGATGTCACTTGGCCGCCAAGAAGCTGCGATTGGACACCGTTGGACTTTTTTCTGTGGGGCGCCGTTAAAGACAACTGTTATGCTGACAAACCAGGGACAATTGAGCATTTGAAGGCCAACATTCCTGAAGCCATTGCCGAGGTACAAAAAAGTTCTTGAAAATTTTTCCAATCGGTTGGGATGCTGTGAGGCCAGCTGCGGCAGCCATTTGAATGAAATAATATTTTATTTCTAACCGGAACAATTGTACTTCACAACAAAAAACTAAATTTGACAAAATATCAAACGGTTTGTGTTTTATTGCATTTTTAATGGCCCACCCTATATTATTGCGCTTTAATAGGCCGTATAAAGAGTTATAAGTGCATAATGAAGGTTGGGTCAGTCAATCTATTGTAACACTCCTTGTCATTCACTGGCTGGTCCTGCTTACCCATCGTATACGCGTGTAGAATAGCCTTTATTAGAGTCAGTAATCAAGTGCTTTATTCACTCCTTTTCCTCGCAGCATATGATGGTGTTGTATGTGCCCATTTTGCACAGGTACTTATTAGAGGCTTAAGTGTCCTTAAGCTTTTCCTATGAAGTTTTAGGACAAACTCTGCCTTCTTAGCGATGAACGCTAAGCATTTATTAATTTCTCCTTTCGGAAAAGTCTTGTTGAAGCCAAACGATGGAGTGTTCGCAGTGAATGTGCCTACAGACCATCGTTTGGCATGATTTTCTATCATCTCAATCCTCTTGTGTCTTTCATGTCGCGGCACCCATACCAAGATAATCCGATTAATACTCAATGCCGTTTGATACCTTACGCTTGGATTATAAAAGGTCTACTGTGCCACAATGGCTAACAATCAACCTAAAGCGCAGCTGTGTGTCCGCTTAAAAGGAGTGTCCAACAATGTACAAATGCAATTCGAAAGAGTTTTTTCGCCGTTTTTAAAAGACCACAGAAGTAACAAAACAGTGAACTTTTTCAGCTGAACTATCATCATATCTAAGAGGAGTATGTCATGGTCTCAACTTTTTTAGATGCACGCAGTGTCATTCATATCGATTACCTTAAAAGAAGCAAAATTGTTATCAGTACTCATCTAGTGAAAAAAAATATTTATTTACGACAATGCAGAGCACACTTGAAAGGTTTATTTCGCTTTCTCCCGTTAGATTCGGAAGGCTATTGTTGTTAAGAAGGGCCAGCTGTAAGTACTTTTAGGCTTTGTTACCGGACAGAGTTTTTGGGCAATATTGAGAATGATCGGTTAGTTCTGTATGACTTGCACCGCTACATCGAAACACATACTGTGTAAGTGCCCAGTTTTTGAAGAAGTGTAAGGCAAGCACAAGCAACTCGTGTTACGTCCTACATTTTCAGAACCTATCTAGGACGTATAAAGAGGTATGTGTGTATTAGTTTGCGAGATTGCCTAGATGTTTTCAAATGCATTCCAAATGATGCTGTTTGCTTTAACTAAGATTGAAAATATGTTTTTTCACCCCTAAGGGGTTAAGCAAAAAATTAATTTCCCTTTTTTTTTGCGTTTGGGTGCCATATGATTTCAATTTCATTTTGTTATCTATTTTGTTTGTATGACTGATGTTGATTTGTTCACAAACCGGCGTAAATAAAAATGCAAAAAGTAACAAAGAAATTATACTCAAACAAATCCGACAATTTGATACCCTAGGTTGTAATTTGATTGTCATTGTTCAACTTGTTTCTTCCTGCTCGTACAGAATTTACATACATATGTACATACATTATTCCCGCAACATTCCAAGTGGAACAAAGGGAAGCTACTCTCAATTTCTAGACTCATTGAAAGGGATCTACAGTTTAACGCCGGCTTCGAACAGCAGTTGCATTAGCTAGGGAAGTTTTTCTTACCGTAAATACCCATAACCAGTGACTAACAATGTATTATGAGATGATACTGCTGTTGAAAATTGTCAGATGGCCTAGCCTGATATATGGTTGGTAAGCGGGTGTCTTAACTACTATACCATAGTGACGCACACTTTTACGGGTATTACCATCAGATGAGGCGTCTTATGTTTTCTTCATTTTCATAATTCGCTTTTTCATTCATAAAATAAGAGAGTGAGAATGATTCTCAGTCGACTTTTATAATAGGAGTTCCCTTAGTTTTTCTCTCTCTCTCTCTCAATGAGAGGATGTGTGACGTAAGCATAGACATTATTGTTTTGTTTTTTCCAATTTTTATTGAAAAATTTATTTCATTTTTCTTGAAAAACAAAATAAAAAGGTCTATGCTGACGTCACGCACACCTTGTTTTAAAGAGAGTGAAAAATCGGTAAGGCGGAGTCTCTTATTTGATTCATGATCACCCACTATCAACTACAAACTCAGCTTTAGCTATTGTGTAGGGTACACAAATAAAGAAAATTATTGTAGCATTTATTTAATTTAGAAAATAATAACTGAGAAGCTGTTCAGTCAATGAAAACGCGTTTCAAATTTGTAAAATAAAAATAAAAAAAATTTAAAAAAAACATATAATTTTTCATGTCATGTTTTGCCGCTGCTATCGCATACAATCAAATAAAATGTAAGTTTTCTTACTAGACTACTAGTTAATGCGATGAGTATAAGTAATAGTGGACCTGTGAGATAAAATGTGTTATTTTTTATATAACGGGTCCGCCATCTGAGGTTTTTTTTTCAACTAGTGCTTATTTCGTGAATGGTAACACTAAGCTCATGTCTGATTTGACAGATAATTAGCTTTATCCTTCCGCTGAACGAATATGGTTGTGTATATGCTTTTTTCGCTTCGCTAAGTGGGCCTGCGATCGACTTACAGAAGATGCCGATTTTGCCAAAAAAAAAAAAAAATCATCTCTTCAGATGAAGCTCATTTTGATCTTGGCGGGTATGTAAACAAAAAAATTGTCGCATTTGGGGCACAGAAAACCCGTACGCATACATTGAAATATCGGCTTTTCAATTTACACCCAAGACGAGTCACTGTTTGGTGCGGATTTTGATCCAGAGGCATAATTCAAAAATGAGCAAGGAGCGGCCGTTACAGTCAATGGCGATCGTTATCGGACCATGTTGAACGAATTTTTGTTCACAAAAATTGAGGAGGAGGATATTAGCAACATTTGATTTCAACAGGACAGCGCTACGTGCCACACAGCCGAAGCTACACTCGATGTTTTGCGCCCTGTTTTCAAAAAAAAAAAAAAAATTTGGCGGACCCTATATATTTTTTTGTTTATAAATGTTTTAGCTTTTATTTTTGTTGTTATTTTTGTTATTGTTATTTTCTTAAATACAGTCGTTTTACTATTTTACAAGAGATGCTGTAAATTTTTATTTCATGCGCCATCAGACGACAATAGGCATTTACATTATGACTAAAATTTCAAGTTTATCGTTTTTAGAAAAAATAAATGATTTTTTTTTTTATATAAAAAAAAATCACTTTTCTAAACAAGAAAGCAAAAACGATTTGAAAAAATTACTTCCGTTTCAAATAATCATCTTTTCAAAACGGTTGCACTAAGTTGCCATATGTTCTGTAAGAGCAACAATTGTTTGAATTTATAGAATTCTACCTTGTTTTTTGCAAATTAGTATGGCATCTTTGCGGTTTTTGGCGCTTTTAAATGTAATACCCATTATCAAGAATAGTCCCTTACCTTTTTGTTATGGCCGAACAATTGAACTGCAGATTTCGTTTATTCATTGTTGGCAAATCTTTTGCTACCGAGCCATTTTTTCTAGTTTAAAATTGGAATTTAATCCATGAGAGCTTAGTCTGGCGAATAAAGTGCGTGATGAAGCAACTCGTACTTTAGTTCATTGATTTTAAGCCATCGCAGTAGTGGATATGTGAACTGAGGCATTGTCTTGATGTAACAACACTATTATTTCACTATGCTTTTTCCTTGACCCTTAAACACCTGAGACCGACCGTCTATAGATGGTCATCAGAAAAAACAGTATCAAACAAATCAGCAAACTTTGTTCTTTGGCAAGCTTAACAGTTCTGAAAATTACAGTACAAATTAAATTGCAAGCAATAAAGTAATTTGGCAAAAAAGATCATTCTTTTCAGAACGTTCATTGGATTGAATTCGGAATTATTTTGGTAAAATATGCAACTTTTATTTTCATAATTTTTTAATATAACGGTAAATCAAGCAGCGGTTTGGTTTCAATGGCAATTTTTTTAAACACCATCTGTACCTTTGTTTGGTTCCGGAGCTTTCCAGGAACATTTTTTTTTTTTGAGCCTGAATTCGTAATTTTCAGGAAGACACTACAATAGAACCAAGATTACTGTCACAATTAATAAGTATTTTAAGTTGAGGTATATAAGGGTTAATTTTATCGCTTAATTGCTGTTTTTTTTCCTCGTCACTCTTCATGGGAGCATATAGCGTTCGACAAAATATAAATTGAGTTTCATTATTAAACGCCACCAATTGGTGGCTTAGTTGCTGTTTTTTTTCCTCGTCACTCTTCATGGGAGCATATAGCTTTCCACAAAACATAAATTGAGTTTCATTACTAAACGCCACCAATCCATTCGTGTGTTGTTTTATATCATCGCTAGAGTTAAGGTCAAATGTCATTTGTTTTGAAGTCTCTAAATTAAATACTAAATCGCAATTAAATTTTTCGTCATGTCCTCTGCTAGCGATTCGAACCTGTGCTGCTTGTATTTTGTATTGTATGCAAGCATTCTGATCACGCACCACCCAGTACCGTGCTATAAGTCAGTATAATACTTGTCATTGATTATTTCTTCTTTATCACCTTACCTGCGAAACTGTCTTTGCTTTCCTTTCACACGATTATCCTAATCTAGTCCACTGCGTTGACTCTCTTTCTCTCAGGTGGGAAATTATGAACCCAAAAAACATCTATGGCTATGAATCGGGTTAAAACCAAACTTTATCGCTTTGAAATATCACAAAATACTACTGTTGCTGTTTTTGTTCTATTGTGGGCAAATGTGGCTTTCATCTGTGCTCAAGGTTCTTCAAATTTTTATTCTGTATGCAGAGAGTTCTGACCGACAATATCATCGAGAATTAATAGTGCTTTAATTGTTAACGGTTAGGTGTAGCAGACAAAATCCTGCATGGTCAACTCATAACAGATAATGCTGCTAAATTTCAGCATGAAGTCGACTCATAACAGACAATGTCACTAAATTTCAGCACGGAGTCGAAATATTGATTTTTGTATATGTTAAAAATGGTTAGTGAGTGGAAGTATTTGAATTTTGTCTATATGATGTGGTAATTAATACAAATCATTAGTAAAAAAAATGGGCGGAATTAAATAAGTGGCCATTGTACCTTCCACACAAATTAAATACTGATTTTTGAATGTTTTGAGAACTGCTAAAGTGGAAGCATCTGAATTTGGTTCAAATAACATGGTAGCTAATACAAATCATCAGTCTAAAAGTGGACGGAATCTAATAAGTGGTAATGGTACAAATGGGCGTGGCATCTTGCATACATAGCTACTATTAATTTAAGTAATAGTGTAAGTTTTTAAATTTGTTTTAACAAACAATGTCGTTAAATTTCAGCATTAAGTCGACCTCTAACAGCATGAAATCGATACATAACAAAATGTCACTCCATTTCAGCATGGCACGTCATTTCGGCTCATAATAGACAATGTCGCTAAATATCAGCGCGTAGGATACATTCTTCTGCCGCCATTTATACGGTCAGATCGATTAGAATATCCGTTTGCAGTTTAAAACTAAAGTGAGAAACGAATTAAGATTTTATCACTGTGACATCTTGAGACGGTGGGGTAGCCCATAGATGTATATTCGCTATTGCTTTTTTCTTTGTTTTTCTCTTAGTTTAGAGATTATACGTGGCCAGATAAACACTCAAGTGCTTGGGAATTATCTACTCTGTATACGTATACAATCAACCGGAAACAAAAGTATTCAACAGAGAATAAGAAATAAACAACAATTTCATTCAGTTGTGTCATAACTTTTAATGAAAGCAGACGTATGTGGCTTTACGTATTAAAATTGTTTAGTTTTGCTGTTGTTTACTTTGTTGATTTTTTACTTCAACGCACACTACAGAAATTTTCTCCTACCATTACTAAAAACGTAGTTTTCTCTCTGGCCATTCTTGTTTTGGATGAATATATCGCACATTTACGTAAATAGTGTCATAAATCAAAAACATGATTTTTTTAGTTAAAGTATTTTAAAATATGCGGTTTATTGTGTGCGAAATTCTTTGTTACTCGTACAAAATTAAAAGCAAATAAAACAGCTCTCCTGAAAAATGTTGTTCTTCGAGTTAGTACACTATTGAATTAAATGAGCGATATGGAGAATCTTTTGTTTTAAATTTCTTCAAATGCATTTTCGTTTTGTTGCACTTCGGTATTTTTGTTATTCTAATTATTATAAGATTTTTAATTTGTTGTTGTTTTTTATAATTAACATAGTTTAACTAATTTTGTTTTTTTATTTTCTTTTGTTTTTCGCATCTTTAGCTTTACTATTCACCAGTTTTATTCGCAAAATTCTTGTTTAAACTTCTTTTCTTTTCATTTGTGTTATTGAATTTAATTGTAAAAAGGAAAAAAAAAATATTTGTTTCCATTTAAATTGGCGTCATTGAATAGAAAATCTTTGAAAAAATCAAAATCTTCCTTTACGGATAATGTTATAACATTTGTGCGTAAATTGAGTAAAAGGAAGTACTCAACGAAAAGTGTTAAATGGGGCAGCACCAAAATGGGCAATTCTATACGAGAAGGTGGGTAAATGAAGAACATTTTTGGAAAGACAATCGGATGCTTTTTTTGCAGTTGCAAAAAATTAAAGCAAAATAAAACAAAGAAATATATGTTTAATATCAATGAAACGGGCTTTGTTGAATAGAAAATTTTAGACATTTATGTTGAAATATGATATCGGCCATGTGTGTGCTACGTCTGACACGTACTGGCGCGATCTGTAACACTAAGTTTTACATTTACCCAATTAACCAAAAATGGGCTATATCAGAGAAAAAAATTTTGAATGGAAATTCAATATCAGTATGAATTTGTGCTTCAGCAGATTTAACGCATTGCCTTACGATGGTCGCTTAGCTTTAATTCCTACACAAATTGAATCTTGAAACCTTTTAAGTCAAGATCCTTTCGTAAAATTTTCCATATAGTGCAACGCCATAATCTTAGTTGCTGAGAACGGCAACGAATGGATTTATTTGGATCTTCTTCAATGCTGCACTGTACATCTGCTATAGCAGGCGTCTCAAGGAATGCACATTGTAAACATGGTCCGAAAACGATTCATTGTTATTCCATTATTGTTATACAAATTGTGATACAAATTGTGTAAGTATTTCCATAATGAAATGTTAAACCAAACTAAGCAAAAAGCAACGATCAGCTGTTAAATCGCTTGTCAAATAAAGCAGTTTTGCCAACTAAAAAAAAAACACCCGATATTTGAAACCTACAATTGTAACCGATTTTCATTATAGGCTAAAGGAATAAAGGCTCATAAGAACTTTACTCTGGATAGAGGGTGTTTAAAGACAGGTGTAGAAGAGAATTATAATCTAACAAAATCCATTTTCTAAAATTCGAGAGCAAGAGATTTAGAAAAAAAAAAAAAAGAAATTATTGATCTTTTTCCAAACTAGGGTTGCCAGATTCAGCATTGGAAAATTCTTACCATTTATAGAAAAAAATCTTGATATTAAAAAGATGATATGTAGTCATAAAAATCGGGAGTTCGAAAAACTTCGGTTACAAATTGTCGGTAGATGGCACTAAAATGTAATATTTGTAGTAATATTAATTGTATCAGGCAGGTCCAAATGATTACGGGCGATAGTGGTACGACAACAATGTGGGAAAGAGATCACAGATGAAATAAGATAAAGCTTTATAGACGGCGGCAAATCCAGGATTAAATTAAAAAAGGTAATACTGTGTTTATGGTGCGATTGGAAAGGAATTTTGCATTATGAGCTTCTACAAGCTGATTTTGTTTGAGGACGAGCATTCATCGCTACACGACATGGAGGTTAGATATTGGATTTTAAACTTAACGAAGAGTCGATGCCTCCTGACCGAAAGCTTAGGACCATAAAATATTAGGTGTTCGATCGTCTCTAACTCTTCCTCGTCCTGGCACAGCCTACAGTAATTATTGTAAACGAGTCATCACACGAAAACCGCAATGGCCCGTAATAACCGGGGTATGCAGCCCACTGGGTAATCCATTTAAACCCTCCTGGGTGTTATTGGGTATTATATTAAAAAACCCGGTTTGATTTTTTATTTAAAGTACTTTGTAGTTTATTTGCAACAAAAATAAGTATAATTTATGTATTGGAAGTACAAACAAATGCGGTCCCTTCTTTTAGCTCAAAAAAATAATAATGAATTAACAAAGATATCAGAATAGACATGTATCAAATCATTGCTTACATATTTTCCCCACCTCCGAGTTAATATCCGAATCGCGATTCAGAAAAAACTTCTCGTCTTTTGAGGCGATTCAACTTTGAAGCTTATTTTATATTTCTTGAAATGAAGTGCTTTGGGACATGATAAAAGATAAAATAAAACCTGGTCGGCTGGGTTTTTGTAAAAAAACCGGGATTTTGCCAAACCGTAACGCCCGTAGTACGCCTTAGCTTCACTTTATTCATAGAGAGAAGAGTAGACATCCTACGACTGGAAATAACTGGCCATATAGATCTAGCGACCCTGCAAATCGATTCGTTAAACCAGCCTTCCCAGAGAAAAGCCTCTCGAGCACACTGATGTACTGACTCAACATCGGCAGGACGGAGTCTTCAGTCCACAATGACCACAATTAAAGTTGATCATTTTTCCGCAGCCTATCCAAAGCAAATCTGCAGTGCAGAACGACCTTGGATCTGATCAAACACAAAATGAGTACCTTAAGATCAGCCTGATTATCCACGAAAAAAGTCACCGAGTCCTATGCACCCAGTCTCATTCTCGATCATATCCATTGCCTTTCTAACCGCAAAAAACGTGAACAAACGTTCGATTCAAATCTGTTCTGTTAACAATTAACGAGATTGAAGCAAGCAATTCAATTAAAATTGAACAACGGAAAAGGTGTTGTATTTCATCCATACAACGCTAGATCACACACATCTTCGATGAGCCGGCAAAAACTGACGGAGCTTAGCTTCGAAGTTTTGATGCATCCACCAAATAGCCGGACCATATTATCCGTTGTTTTGATCTCTGCAGTGCTCTCCTAATGGTGTTAATTTAAATTCCGTAGAGGCCTGCAAAACGCAATTGAATCTGTTTTTCGCTTAGAAGCTCTACATTGATGAGAAAATGACTATACCTCAGAAATGGCGAGAAATTGTCAAACGGGCAAATTTTTGGTTTCATAAAACTCGTTTCAAATATAAGAAAAATGTGCTTAATTTTTGGTCAACTTGATAGCTTTTCATCAAACATTGTGTAAAAAAACTTAAAAAAAGTGCTTCAAAAATCTTGACAAAACATATTTTTCCTGATTAAAGACAATCTGTAAAGTCTTGTAAATGAAGCGAAATCAAGGCCATATGGAAACCCTATTCTCAACAGTTATTATGATTAAATGTTTTTAAAATAATTTTTATTTTTAAAAGTTTGGCACTATATAAAATACATTTTTTAAATCATCTATTTAAAAGCATATTGTTGAGTTTTAACCTTTTTAAAACGTTTGAGTTGTTGTAACTTGCGTCAAAAAAAAAAAAAAAAAAAAAAAAAAAAAAAAAAAAGAACACCACTTTGTTGTTGTTTTACAGTTTTTATTTTCTCACTATCTTTACACAGATTATATTAATACAGCAACTTAATATTCGTTTATATATATAATACTTTTATTTAAACACGACTTTATTTTATGACAGAACTATTCACTTATGCATAAGGTGTCACCTTTTATTCAAGTGGATTCAAGCGGAATCCCTCCCGCGTTGCTGGGAGCCTTTGTGTTGTTATTCACGCCTAAACACGATTTTATTATATTCACTTACACATAAGGTGCCATCTTTTATGTACAATTAGAGTAATCCCTCCCGCGTTGCTGGGAGCCTTTGTATTGTACCTGCTTTTTGACTGCTGTGGATAGATAAAGAAAACTTTAACTGTTACCGTTCTCTACATATGCAAAATTTAATTTTTTTTAATGATGGGTTGTATTGACTGCCAAGTTATTTAAACCAAAATTTAGAAACTTCAACTCTAATCACTGTCAAGATATACATAAATCATTATTTAATTTGTATGGGCGGTGCCCACTTATCCGACACCGCCCACTTTTTAACTAATGGTTTGTACTATCTAAGAAGACATTTAGACTAAATTCAGATCCTCCATTCTAATCGTTCTCTAGATATACAAAAATGAATATTTAATTTATATAGGAGATGCTACACTCACTTATTAAATTCCGCTCATATTAACAACTAAACTATTTAGACCGAATTTAGAACCTTCCACTATTACCGTACCAAAGATATACACTTATCCAATTGACTGATGACTTGTATTGAACACAAAGTTATTGGGACCAAATACAAATTTTATATGGGCGTGGCACCGCAATAAGGTTTCACCCTAATTTCAATAACACGCGAACCGACGGACCCATAAACGCATATGGATTTAAACCTTGGTATTGAATTTAGGGGCTTACAAAATAAAATCGGTTGGCGCATTTCGGAGAACATCAATTACAATGCGTTTTTATAGTCCTCTTTTATATACGAGTATATAGATTTAAATTACTTCCGAATATTCTTGTTCTTGCTACAACTTTGAATTTATATCCGTTAATTCAAATGTAAGACACAAAGATGCTCGAATTGGCAGTGCTGCCAAATACACAAATAAGTACGGCATTGACAGGGTGACACATTAATACCAAATATACCAAAATACCGCAATATAGTTTTAAAGGCTGATGAGGTGTGTTTTCTTTTTTTAGGCATTTTTATTTTCGCAACAATATGGTTTACAATTTTAAATATTTCATTAATTTATTGTTTCTTTCTTTTTCTTTTTAGGTAAGTTCAAGGCTGAATTATGAAATGAATTGTGAGGGTTTAATTAAAAATTGCATTTAAGGTAAAGTTAACATTAAAAAAATTTGTTTTTCTTTTATCATCTCTGAGTTTCTAATAAAGATTTTTAAAATCAAGAATTTATGTTTGAAACTCTTAATGATATAATCGAGTTTCAAGTAATAAATTCCAACATATTCTTACTGTGTGGCTTATATTAACAAAATCCGTCATATTAACTGCTTATTAAAACTTTGAATCACTTAAAAATTCATTAAAACATTAACTAAAATTATATATTCAAATCGTTTAATCCCCATAATTCATTTAAAGAGTCTTACACGTGTTTTCAGCTGTCAGCTGAAATCTCCCCATTCCTCATCATTTAAATATTGTAGTATTAGTTGTATTATTATTATTATATTTACTTTTTATGTATTTTGCTTTTCTATTCTTGTTTTTCTCTACACGAGTATGTGTATTTCTTTAATGTTGTTTTTGTGCCATTTGTTGTCAACACTGTTCTTGAGTTGACAATTTGATTGGCAATGCAAAAAGAGCAAAAAAAAAATATATAAAATTGTAGTTGTTAACGCAGACAGTAAAGATACTTGAAACATTTTTAACGAATATGCATCTCAGTGTGTTGTTACAGTTATTTTTCTGCTTTAAAATACACCTCTCTGCTTAAGCTCTTATGTTCTCTTACATGTACACACACATTTTCTAACACATATGGCTACAATTTGTATTTGCTGTTGTTGTTTAACATTTTCTCACTTATCCTGACATCAAGTGCTATTCACTTTTTAACACACACTCACCTTTTCACACTTACATTAACTCAGTTAAAAAAAAAAAAAAAAAATAACTGGCAACAACAACAACAAAAAACAACAACAAACAAAATTAACTTTTAAGAAAATATTTCCTTTGTTTAAGTTTATGTGTGTGAGAGCGTGTGTGTGTTTAAAAGTGTAAAAGTCAAGTTAAATATTTATTTTGCTCAAATATACACATGCACAAATACATAAGCGAGTTATATATTTATCATTCCCAATCTTACTTTATTCCCTAATTTCACTCATAATTTTATATAACCTTCCCTTATCCTCTAAATTCCACTCAATAAAAAACCTTGATCCTGAGCTTAATTTCTCCTTTAGAATAAGCATCAGCAATTTTCATTATATATAGTAGTTATGTACCATATTGTTATTGTTTTAGGTTAACGGTTAGGTATAAATAAAGCTTCTCCATACTGTCTGCAGTTCTCCGAATATTGCTTACGCTGTTGTCTACACCAGTTTCTTCATCGCCGTCTGTGTAGATATCAGAAGAGTTGTCTTTATATCATGATGTTTTCCTTGCAGCCTTAGTTTTCTTGACATTTATTCCAAGTTCAAGATTGCGAGCCAGTCTTTCTAATTCCTATAGTTTGGATTGCATATGCGAAAGTAGACGAACATTGAGAGTCTTTCTAAGTCCTCTAGATTGAGATCTCAGGCGAAAGTAGATGAATTTCAAAATCTTCGAGTATGAGTGGGAAACTGCATGTTATTCATCTTTTCTTCTCTTAGCCGGTTCACTTGCCAGTCGTAGTTGCCACGAGTGTTAAGTAATATCCTCATACACCGTATTAAGTATTCCCACATACACTCGAAAACCTCAAGATATCGAGAATAACTCACACCTACTCCGTTAGGTTAAGATATCGAAGGAGATCACCTGGTTCAAAGCAAGATATAGCGGAGATGTGTATAAATCACTAGCAATTTAGTTGGTTTGTGTGGTCACCCGTAGAGTGTCAAGTAGTGATATACCTTTGGGATTTATCACAAACACTTGAAACACACACACTGTCTTGTTGAGATATCGAAAGAGATCATTACTCCCCGAAGACCTTACAGCAATGGCTGTAATGACGGCTCTTGCCGTCATTTCATATTCCACCACCCCATCATAACTGCGATAGTGGTCGTTGTGCCATTATCCCACCCTGTATGCATAGTGTTCCGTCGGACAGTGCCTGGGTAAACGCAGCTATATGTCTGGACATAACACCTTCTACCACGACTAATGGGCGATCGAGTGGGCTTCACATTAAATTTATGTCAAGTGACTTAGTGTTTCTCAGGACCTTTCAAACTTCCACGTGTAGTACTCTAGGTTAAGATAGAATCTTATATGATTCTATAGGCTACGAGGCCAGCCTTCGTCTACTCGATGCAGATGCCACGCAAATCCTCACCCTAATTTCCATAGAAGTCACTATGAATAGGAATTCAAATAAGGGTCGATGAGGGTGTACTCTCTCACCAACCTAGAGATGGTAGTGTGCTATTTAAAACTACAGATGGTACTACAGATAGTAGTGAGCTTGTTTTCGTGACGGCCTATATCTCAGCCTGAAAAATACTCGAGCTGTAGTGGTATTTCAGGTTAGCCTCCACAAGAGAAGCCTCCGGATCGAACACCACACCTCATCTTTGAGCCGTCACTGTAGACCCCAATGTCGAAGCCACAGAGGGGATCGTTCCTATTCCATTCAAAACAGAAAGGGATTGTCACCCTCAAACTCCTGTCAAAGTTAAGCTCCGGAGTGCAGCAGTCGGAAGTAGAATGCGGTCCGACCCGGGGTAGTTAATCATCCAGAATACTAGTGGGATGACCATATGTCTATCTTTGAAATAACTTCACTTATTATGTCATCTAGGATAATAAAGAGAAGCCTCCGGATCGAACACCACACCTCATCTTTGAGCCGTCACTGTAGACCCCAATGTCGAAGCCACAGAGGGGATCGTTCCTATTCCATTCAAAACAGAAAGGGATTGTCACCCTCAAACTCCTGTCAAAGTTAAGCTCCGGAGTGCAGCAGTCGGAAGTAGAATGCGGTCCGACCCGGGGTAGTTAATCATCCAGAATACTAGTGGGATGACCATATGTCTATCTTTGAAATAACTTCACTTATTATGTCATCTAGGATAATAAAGAATAGCTGATATTATAGTGGCCGTCATTATTTTACTGCAACATTGCCGTGGAATGGTTGACTGATGTTTTACTGTGTGAAGAACTGAGAGTTCTACATCCTTGTACATCATTTCTGTTCCTTCCGTATGGTAGTCTGTCTGATGTTATCAAATGCTTTCTTAAAATTGACGAACAAAAGATTCTGAGGGTGCGATATTCTGCGTGCGCGTCTCTGCTGTCTGAAGCGTTTCAAATAACCGAGTGTGCAAGGGTATCGAAACTTTTTTCAAAATCAGTAAATGCAAGGTAACTTAATGGACTGCCGAATAATGATTCTTAGTTTGGTTATGTGATTCGCACGTGTCTTGTGTGCAAGACATGCTGTTCGATCATTTCGTAGCTGCGTATTAAAAGCCTCAGCGTCACGTTTCTAATTTAGGGGACGACATTTTACAATGTTTCAAGCCACCCCTTTTTCATTTCTTAAATTCAACCGGAAGTAAAAATAAATAAGCGCTAAATTCAAATTTCTTAAATTCTGACCGGAAATATAAAATATCAAAACAGTTGAATTAAAATTCGCAAAATTCAGAACGGAAGTAAAAAATAAATAACCGTGTAATCAAAATTTTCAAAATGCAGACCGGTTTTGTAAAATATACAACCGGAAATATATAAAAACCGTTAAATTTCAAATTCAGACCGGAAGTGAAAAATGAAAAAAATGTTTAATACAAAATTTCTTATATTTAGCCCGCAAATAAAAAATTGGAAATACAAAAAACTGTTAAATTTAAATTCAGAATTAAAAAAACTGTTAAATTCAAATTTCTTAAATTCAGACCGGAAATTATAATTAAGTAACCGTTAAATCTAAATTTCCTAAAAACCTTTAAGTTCAAAATGTTCAAATTCAGACCGGAAATGAAAATGAAAAAGTCGTTTAATTCAGTATTTCTTATATTCAAACCGGAAATACATAATAAAAAACCGGAATTATAAAAACCGTTAAATTTAAATTTGATATGGTGTTGTTTCGAAGTATTGTTACTAATTTCGTTGTCAATTTTGCTTTTTATTACGATTTTCGTTATTCTTTCAAAGCTTTTTCACTGGTCTTTGACTAAAATTTCCTACAGGATCTATTTAATTTCCTTCATAGTAAATATTTAGTCATTTGCTGGTACCCAAATTTATTCCGCCTCTATTTTGCTTATTATTGATTTAGTCATGCTTTTAAATTGGGAATTTATCTCTCTTTCTCTCTCTCTCTCTCTCTCTCCCTCAGTCTCTATTGAATGAAAAAGGGTCAAGTTGGCAAATAATGACTTAAAGTGTAAATGAGTGTTTGGAATGTGTTGTTACAAGCATACGAGTATATATATACATATTAATTCCCATAACCTTCCATGAAGGAACATGGGGACTTTTCTCTCAGTCAATGAGCGCACACGATTATATTTTTAAACTCATTGAAAGGGACCTTCAGTTTAACGCTGCCTCCGAACGGCAAATGCATTTAGAGAAGTTTTCAATAGTAAGTAATACTCATAACCAGTTACTAGCTAATGTTATGAGGTGATACCGCTGTCGAAAAACTTAATTCTTTTTTTAAGATGATCTGGCCTGGCATTGAACCGACGACCTTCTGGTTGGGTAGGCGGGTGTCTTACCTACTATACCACAGCAGCACACGTTGTCACAAGTAGTTGATGTTTTTTTTTTTTTCTTTTTGTATTGAAAAGATTATTTGTTTGAAAAATACAAATTTAATCGAGAAAAAAGATATACAAAAAGGAAAAGAAATTAAGGAAGAATTTGCTATAAAAGAAGTTAAGAATGTAAAGAAGAAGAAAAAATTAAAGTTCAAAGGCTATATCTTGTTTGTGCTGCTTACATGTGTTTCCTGTTGAGTGAGTGCGTGTGTAAACAACGTCTTGCAGATTTTAAGTAATTTTCTGGTACTTTTTCTCTCCCTCGCTCTCTTTGTGGGGTTAATGCGTGAGCGAATACGTTTGTTTACATTTGAAAATTACAAACATCCGTTTGTAGTGCAGGGTGTCAATGAGTGTGTGTTGTTAATACAATTTTAATTCAAATATTTTCTCTTTAAATATTTATCTGCATTTTTAAAATTTACCCTCCAATGATTTTAATTAATTTAATTTAATGAAGGTTTTTGTAAAAAGTTTTTAATTTTTTTTATTTTTAAATCCTTTAAAATCAAATGACTTTTTAAATAAAGGGCCCGACATCTTACGTTTTTTTTTTTTTTTTCAACTAGAGCTTATTTCGTGAATGGTAACACTTAGCTCATGTCTGATTTGACAGATAATTAGTTTTATCCTTCCGCTGAATGGATATGGTTGTGTATACGCCTGAACAACGCTGGGATATATTGCGACATTACTTTGAAAATCATGGTAATGTTGCAGAATGTGTGCGAAAATTGCTCAATGAAGCTCATTTTGATCTTGGCGGGTATGTAAACAAGCAAAATTGTCGCATTTGGGGCAGAGAAAACCTGCACGCATACATTGAAAAGCCGATACACCCAAGACGAGTCACTGGGCCATTTTTCTTCGAAAATGAGCAAGGAGTGGCCGTTACAGTCAATGGCGATCGTTATCGGGCCAAGTTGAACGAATTTTTGTTCACAAAAATTGAAGAGGAGGATATTAGCAACATTTGGTTTCAACAGGACGGCGCTACGTGCCACACAGTCGAAGCTACACTCGATGTGTTTTGCGCCCTGTTTTTGAAGATCGCATTATCAACCGCAGAGCTGATGTCGTTTGGCCACCTCGGAGCTACGATTTGACACAGTTGGACTATTATTTGTGGCGTGCCGTCAAAGATAAGTGTTACGCCAATAAGCCAGAGAAAAGTGACGCTTTAAACGACAATATTCGTGAAGCCATTGGCGAAATACAGCTGCACGCAATCGATAATGTGCTTAAAAATTGTAACGATCGTGTAGGCTACGGCATGGCCAGCCGAGGCAGCCATTTGAATGAAATTATTTTCCATTATTAACCGGAAGGATTGTACTTTCAAATAAAAAAAGAAATTTGAGAAAATATTCAGTAGTTTTTTCATAGCATTTTCAGAAAAAAATTATTTGGCGGACCCTTCAATTATTTTTGAAATAATTTATAACGAAAATTCTTTGGAATGTAAATTTTTTTAACTCTTTACGGCTTATTATCCAACATAAATGTTTTCTTTATGGCATCAAAAACAAAATTGTTTATAAACAATTCTAATGGAAAAAATGTTGTTTTTAACCAAATAGCACGTGTTTTTTTTTCGCTGTGGTTTCATAATAATTTTGTGTGTGTGGTGGGCAGGCAGGCAGACAGGCAGGGGCAACAAGTCTATTGATCTGTCAGTTCATTACTCTGGTTCATTATGTACTCGTTTATAACACTTTTTTTAAAGATAAATTTATTTCTTTGAGTTTTTTATGTAAATTGCTTGAAAAGGTAGTTTTTCTTTTGAATTCTAGAAATATAATTATTAATGGATTTTCTTTTGTTGAAAACCAACATTAGTAAACGAAATATAAAATATGGGAAATGAAAACAGATTTGCCTTTTTTATGTATTAATTAAATATTAGAATAAAGTCATATTTGGGTCAAAATTAATTGTCTATTTCAAATTCGTACACCCGATAAAAATTAGGAAATTTAAAAAAATATTCAATGCATAAGCATATTTTTGAAAGTTTCTTGTCTACTTATTGTTTTTATAACAGAATACAAGTTTTTATAACAGAATACAAATGTAGGTGTAATATAAATCGACCGTTAGACGGCGGAGTATTCACATATTGGATAACAAAATCGGTATTCGTAGAGACTAACAATTTCAATAAAATTAAGAATATTGTGCATAAGGATTAAAATTCATATTTTGTTGAATATCCTTTTGGCTTTATGACAGCATTGAGACGTCGTGGCAGTGATTTCACTAGTTTGGAAGTTAATTGTGGTGATATTTTAATCCATTCCGTCCTCAATGCTACTTTCAGGTCGTTTACGTTTCTAATATCATAATGTTTCAAATTTTTCTTAAAAATCAAAGTCGGGAATCCAGCGCTGTATGTTTGGGAATCATTGTCCTGTTGAAAGATAAAATCTCTTGCTTCACATTTTTCTTTAAATATTTCTATAGTCCCTTGCTGTCATAATCCCATTAATGAAATGTAGATTCCCAACTCCTGAGGCTGAAAAGCAACCCTAAACCATTACCGAGCCTCCACCATGCTTGAATGTGGGAATTAGGTTATGGCGAAATAAGCTCGTGTTCTTCTCTCGCCAAAGTTTAACGCGTCCATCCGATAATTTAGACTCCTTATTTTGGTACTTTTTAGCAACCCGTTGTAACTACCAAGTCATACAACAAAAACGTGTTTTTCAGTATGATAAGCTTGGTTTTTATGGCCTCCGTACACCATTTTGACATAGTTTTTATGAGATTTGTTAGAATTATTGTTAGTATTGATTGCCACTTTTTAAACTCTCCATCAGATTCTGCTTATTTTTAAAACGACATGGGCCAGCTCTACGCTTTAAGAATTAGCAACAATTTTATTTAAATAAAATAATCGGTTAACCGGTTTTTTAAAATATTATTAACCGAAACCCGGTTTTTTTAAATGCTACTTTTCGAATTATTCGAAAATTGGTTTTTGGAAAAAGGTCATCACATTTTTTAATGTTTCTTTGGTAAAAATTGTGTGATGCCGAAAACGGCATTACAATAAATCCCGTAAATGTTCTATCGCATTTGGGTCTGAGGACTGTGCTGGTACTTAGGCTATACCCAAACTTACTCGAATTTTGTTTGTTCACTTTATCACACTTTATAGGATAACATTGTTTTGTTAAATTGCAAAATCTGTAAAAAAAAGAATAAAAAAGAAAAATTATTTTGTATACGTTTTCACTTTACATTTATTCAGTAAAAGCTTTCAAAAGTTTGTATTAATTCAAGTGAACATTTATCAAAGACAAAAACCTTTAAAAGAATTAAAATAACACAAAACACTATTATTGTAAAGCTTTAACAGAGATCTTTTGTAAATAACGTAACAACAACAGACATGTTAATGTACAAGTTTATAACGTAAAAATATGTACCCTTTTTAACAGTGATGAGTAAATCGACTAAAAAAAAAAATAGGAAAATAAGTTGAAATCATATTTTTAATAACTCGACTCTTTATGTGTGGGCTACGTTATTTTAGCACCAGCATCTCTGAAATGATTGCCTTAGCGTAGTTCAAAACAACTTACTGGTAACTGCTGGTCGTAAGATCATAAATTCGCTTTATTCTTCCTGTAGGCCATAAAGCCTCATCTATTTTTTTAAGCTATAGCTCATATATTTAAAAGTTATGGAGCTTTAGCTGCAGATAATTGATTAATAGCGCTGCTTTGAAAGATATATGCTAAAACAAACTGTCAAAATTAGTAGTGCGATGACTATAAAGAACTATTAATATGATAACTTTTTTGTAACAAATTTTGACAGTTTTTGGAAACGAATTGGTCATTAAAATTGTTTTGTTAGCCAGCAGTGAGCTTAACAAGTAATTAATGTTTTTAATAGGTTAGTTGGTTAGAATGAGATTGACGATAATATATACATACACTTTCTGCAAATCTGATAGCTTTATATATTTGCCTCCTATATTGGTGGTTTGCTTGCAATGGAGGAGACAATATAGTCTCATGTCCGCTTAGGCTAGAGTGCGAGCCGTTGCGAGCTCGCCAAAAAAAATTCATTTTAGTTTCCCTTCAAAAATATACAAATGTTGTATTCTCGACTCTCTGCAATCGTTACAAATCTTCTTCCTTTCACTGGTCCCTTTACTTTTGACCAGTCATCAATAATCGTTTTGAAAATAAAAAGCGCTATGACAGCGATTCTGTTCTCGTTAGCTGACCATATATTCCATAGTGAATGTTAATACAGTTTGAAATGCCAATTACACGGTAACGCTATATATTGGATACAAACTTATGGTCTGAAATGTAATATCTCTGTGAGAAGGTAACTGGGTGTAATAACGATAAAACTTTAAAACATCACCGTCATATTTTGCTTTTCTATTATTGAAAAGCTAATAATGCGTCCCAGGCTACTAGCAATACAGCAGCAAATTAAGAATAACTAGTACTACTAAAATCGCGTTGCTAAAGAGCTATGCTTTCATCATCAAACATTCATCACAAGGAAGCTCAATGTTTGGGCATCACCGAATTTCCATTTGCGATTCACTGCTAAAACATAACAAAATCGAATCATTTCTGAAGCGTATGGTTACGGGTGAAAAATCATGGACGAAGCAAGGTGAAACTTCGCAAATCGTTACAAAGCCAAGATTGACTCAAGAAAGTTAATCCCGTGTGTCTGGTGGGATTGGCAGGAAAACTGTCCATTATGAGCTTCTACAGCCTGGTAAAGCTATAGATTCTGATATTTACTGGTAACAATTAAAGAGATTGAAACAAGCTATTCAATTACAACGACCAGAATAGATTAGCAGAAAAACTGTAGTGTCGGTCCATCATGACAACGCCAGACCATACACATTTTTGATGACCCAGCAGAAACTGAGAGAGCTTGGCAGGAAAGTTTTAACGGATCTTGCATCTTTAGATTGTCATTTGTTTCGATCACTGCAGAACTCTCTAAATCTTGAAAATAAATGCACACAGATTCCTTAAGTTTACTTAAGTAAAGTATACACCATTTCGTTATCTTTTCAAATCCTCTAATATTTAGCTAAGTTATTAACTTATAAGCTAAGTTAACTAAATATTATCCGATTTTAAGATTCTTTTAAGACGTATTAAATGGCGTATACTTTACTTAAATAAACTTAAGAAATCTGTGTGTATTTATTAAGTAAACACATTCTTTATCCAATTCATTCGAAATTTTCCAAGTTTAGAGAATTTTTACACGATATTCTATATAGTAACTTTGGAGTTATTAAAGTAGAATGTTTGGCTATAAATAAAATGATACTATATTTCTTAAATTCGGATGTAAATTGACGGAATTATAGCATCCATTGTCAAAGCACCACCTTATAAGTGTACGAAAAACCAATTTTTTTTTATGTACTTTATTCGTTTTTGTCGCATAGGTGTTTGTCTTGTAAACTTATTTTTGACGCGTTGTTGTAAAGCGTGTTTTTTAAAGAGGTATAGAATTTTAAGTTGGCATTACTTTTCAAGATGGCGACCGATTTAACAGCTGTCAAGTGATTTATTTTCAGTTTAATTTGGCAATTCATCATGAATAGACTCACGCCCGAATGAGCTCAAAACGAGATTACCGTTGTTCCCGATTTTCATAAGCGAATATTGTTTAGCGATGAAGCGCACTTCTGGTTGAATGGCTACGTCAACAAACAAAACTGCCGCATTTGGAGTGAAGGTAATCCTCAAGTGTATGTGGAAACACCGTTACATCCAGAAAAACTGACTGTTTGGTGCGCTTTATGGGCTGGTGGAATCATTGGTCCGTACTTTTTCAAAAACGATGTTGGCCAGAACGTTGCAGTCAATGGTGATCGGTATAGAGCCATGATTACCAACTTTTTCATTCCTGAATTGAATAACCATGATGTCCAGGAGATGTGGTTTCAACAAAACGGCGCAACATGTTACACAGCTCGTGCCACAATAGAGTTATTGAAAGACACGTTTGGTGACCGCCTAATTTCACGTTTTAGACCTGTGGATTGGCCTCCAAGATCTTGTGATTTAACACCCCTAGACTACTTTTTGTGAGGCTTTGTAAAGTCATTGGTCTATGCGGTAAAGCCACAAACGCTTGATCATTGGGAAGACAACATTCGCCGTGTTATTGTCGATATACGGTCACGAATGTTGGAAAAAGTCATCGAAAATTGGACATCCAGATTGGACTACATCCGCGCCAGCCGTGGCGGCCATATGCCAGAAATCATATTTAAAATGTAATGCCACAAGATTATCTTTCGGATAAATAATATTCATATCAATCGAATAATCCATCGTTGTTTTATTGCAACTTAAAGTTCTATACCCCTATAAAAAACACCCCTTATGACTTTAGTTGTTGTAAGAATTTTGTTGTTTTTTTTTTTGGATTTTGTAGAGCCCTAAATACAGTCGTAAAAAATATAAAATGTTTAAATTCAACATATTTTAAAAGACTAAACTAAAATCCAGAGAATATGTGTGTCTACTTAATTTGGACGCTCATAGTAAAATCACTAAACTTTGTGCAGGTTTTTTAATAACATTTTATTTGCAATTTCTCCACATTTTTTTTCTTTCTTATTTTCTATCAATTTTTTGTTTTACAAAAAAGTTATTTTTAGGTACGTTTTAAATCAAAAAAGTACCTATATTATGACCATCTCTATTATAGAGATTTTTTTGTTTGTGTTGCTCTTTATTTTATTTAACAGTCTCCCATGTTTTAACAGAAAGTAAAAACAGAACAAAAGACATAAGAAATGGAGACTTCCTCGATTCTAAATGAAGATCGAAGCAATGACAATAACAGCAACAGCAACAACAACAACAACAACGGCAACTACATTAAGAAATCATTAAAGCCCCAAAAGCCAATACCAACAACAAGAACAGCAGCACTATATATATGTTAAAACAAACAATTTTGCACAGAAAATGTTTTGGGAAAAAAGTAAATGAAAAAACGTTTTTAGTTTGAATTGTGAGATCATGCGGCGGTGATCGTTGTTGTTTAATTTTATTTAATTCGATTCGATGGGATTTATTAAACGTTTATTGAAATACATATTTTTGAAAAAAGTGTTTAAATTAAACGTGTTGTTAATGAATGCATTATGAGAAAATATGAAAATTTATTTAAATATTAAAAAAATATTTTAAAAATATTGCAAAAAAAATATGAAAATATTGAACAAAAATTTTAATTTAATATTACAACAAAAAAAAAACAATAATATTTGTTATTATGGCAGTTATTTAATATGAAGATTAAAAAACACGAGAAAAATATTGCCGGCAATTGTTTTTTTTTTTTAACGGCAATTTTTTGTTTTTGTGTTTGTTTATTAAACAAATATAACTGTTAAATTAAAAAAAAGTAAAATAATAATAAAAAATTATTAAAAAGAATATACACGAGAAAATCTGAAAAAAAAAATAATTTAAAATTAAAATAAAGAAAAAAATAATTAAAAAGAAAATAAAAGAAGAAAAATTTTGCATAAAAAATTTAATTAAAAATAATAACGTATTGCAAGAATTTGTTTAGTATAACAAAACAATATTGTTAAAATTGTTTTATGTGTGTGTTTCTACTCTTTTTTATATAAAATAATGCCTTAAAGGTTTGCTTAAATATTAAAATAAAAAAATATTTCAAAATATTTCAGTTTATAATTATTTTTCTTGTCATTTTTCGTGCATTTTTTGTGTTTCATTTTCGTTGAATAACATTATTTTCAATTTACACTTCTTTCCTCCTTCTTAAAATTCAAATTCTATTCTATTCAGTGACGTCGAAAACGTACTTGACTTTAACATTGCGACAGTTTACTTCAAAGTAAACGTAACCCTTGACGGTGATGATCCGCGAATAAGTGATAGTCAGCATGTAGGCATGATACGATCAGTTTGCGGAATAGGTTTATGAGAAGAAAAAAAATGAACTGAAAATGAAAGTGATGATATCAAAGTAATGATTTATTGTATTATAAAACTAAAAAATGTTATAAAAACGAATTCAGATTTAATTGCCAATCATCTTTAGATTAAATAAGAAACGACTCCTTCACTCTTAAATCCATTATTTTGAAGTTTTTTATCTTCTCTATGTTTCAAAGTCTATGCACTCCAATATAAAAAACTGAATATAAACAGGAAATCGGTTTTTTTTTTATAAATTCGTTTCAACACCATATGTTTTTTGGAATATTTTAGAACTTTCAAGATAAAGATATAGTCCAACATCAGTGTAAAACACACATTTTTCACAACCACAAATGAAATATGCCTTATGAATAGATGAATGATATAAAAGTTTGCTAACAAAATGGATGGCTCAGCATGACACTGCGGCCATGCGAGCTTAAAAAAGAATTATCTTAGACAATAGATACAGGCTTATCCATTTTAGTACCACAAAAAAGTCTAACAATGTCAAATTGCATGATCGTGTCGGCATATTGACGACGTCACATCTATAAATTACGCATCCGGAATATTCCTCATGCTATAAAGCCAAAATCGGTAGTCAAATGCGGTTCGTGGTACTGTTTTGTTGAGAGATCATAATCTTCAATTGCATACCAGTAAATAGTCAGTTATTCTTTCGCCATAGCGCTCTTAATTGTCGATTTCGAAATAATACGACCCAGTGACACATCCAAATCACAATGTGCACTAAACAATTTTTACGGCTTGAATGGCATAGCCAAAACGAATTATGAATATTGAAATCCAGTATAGCACGTACACTTGATATGGAGTCGGAAAGAGAGATGAAGTCAGACATAGTAACCTCTCTTCCCGTGTTTGGGCTTCTACACAGAAACCCGAAATGTAAAAGATATGCCGTAATTTTTAACTTAACCCAAAAACAGTTAAATTTTCCATCATACATGCTAAGAGCTTGCTGTCTTTGGTACACAACTCTATTGCGAATATAGTAGGGAGATCGGAGGGTTATTATTCGACGGGTTTTGATCGGTTTTTTTGGTTTTGTCGAAGACGGTTTTTTCAAAATCTTCACTCTTCGAATACCCAATAAACCGGTTAATTTAACACGAATAACCGGTTAATTTAAATAAGTATAATTTTTATACGTTCATATATATTTTTTTAAATTAAAAATATGCTTATCGTTTGACTATTTGTATAAATTTAATTATTTTTGTATATATGACAACCTCGAACGTCTCACAAAAACGTGAAAACCAAGGTAGATCGCAAGAGATATGCATATATAATTCTGTAAATAAACATTGATTTTTATATATGAAGAATGATCATCTAGAGCCATTGAAAGCCCCCAAACCCACAAACGCTGGTTCCGAACGGCAGATATATTACTTAGTGAAGTTTTTGACAGCGTAAACATACATAAACAGTCGCTAGTAATGGTGTGAGGTGATATTACTGTTGAAAATTGTCAGATGGTGTGGCGTGGGATTGAATCGACGACTTCTTGGTTGGACACAGTGACACACACACTATTAAATTCGTGGTGCATTAATTTACATACAGTGTTGCTCGAAATCTAAGCAAATTTTCTTGTCGAGGAAATTAAGGGCTCGTATATTCCTAATAGATTTATTCAAAGTAAAACATTTAATTTTTGTTATCTTAGGCACCTAAATTATAACTATAATAACAAACCTTTAATTCCATTCCCTACCAAGTCATACAACAAAAGCTGTTCGAAACTCAAGCATTTTTCAGAACTTCGTATAATAAACTATGTTTTTTCTGGCCTCCGCACACCGTTTTGGCATAGTTTTAATGAGATTTGTTAGAATTATTGTTAGTATTGACTGCCACTTTAATTTTAAGCTCTCCGTCTGCTTCGGCTTATTTTTAAAACAACGTGGTCCAGCTCTGCGCTTCAAAAATTAGCAAGAATTTTATTTAAATTACAGAACCGGTTAACCTGTTATTTAAATTATTATTAACCGAAAACCGGTTTTTTAAAATGTTAGTTTTCGAAAACTGGTTTTTGAAAAAAGTCGAATAATCGATCTACAATTTTCGTTTTTCATAGGCATGTTCTCCGTTATGTCATATATCAAATTATATTCCCTTCGTGGAAGTACATAAATAGCAATAACTTAATAACGTTTTTTTTTTCAACTAGATTTCGTGAATGGTAACACTTAGCTCATGTCTGATTTGACAGATAATTAGTTTTATCCTTCCGCTTTTTTCGCTTCGCTAAGTGGGCCTGCGATCGACTTACAGAAGATGCCGATTTTGCCAAAAAAAATCATATTTTCAGATGAAGCTCATTTTGATCTTGGCGGGTATGTAAACAAGCAAAATTGTCGCATTTGGGGCACAGAAAACCCGCACGCATACATTGAAAAGCCGATACACCCAAGACGAGTCACTGTTTAGTGCGGATTTTGGTCCAGAGGCATAATTAAGTCATTTTTCTTCGAAAATAAGCAAGGAGTGGCCGTTACAGTCAATGGAGATCGTTATCGGGCCATGTTGAACGAAATTTTGTTTTTTTTTTTATATCATAAAAAAAAAATATTTGGCGGACCCTATATAATTTTTTGCAAATTGTATTATATTTGATATAAAAGTTGTTTCCTTAACTGGCATCCTTCTTTTAGTGTATCCGCGATATAGACCATTTTTTATTTACTTGCATTCATTCCTTTATTTCCCTCTTATAGGTCGTTTAATTCTTTCACATTTTTTTTCGTGTTTGCTCGTGACGTTAACTGTTTATATAAATTATTTATAGCATATTAGATAAAAAAAAACAAAATTAATAAATAAGAATTTCTATATATATAATATACATACATATGTATACAATATATTTAAAGCATTTTCTTTGGGTTATTTTTTATGTTTAAACTAAACGAACTATTAGTTTAACTCGAAACAACATAGTGACGCCCTCTTTTATTTAATTTTAATGGTTGTTTGATGTTCCGAACATGTTCTTGCGCATATTTTCGAAGTCAAAGGCAGAATATGTTAAGCAGAATCAAAGAGTGTTGGCCTATTAATACAATTCCAATAAAGTATTGAATATGATGACTGTGGATACGTCCTTACATTTGAACTGAAATTATCAATTTTTTGTGTATATTTTTAACATAACAATTAGGAAGACGGATTATTCGACTTTCAAAATTAATCAAATAATCACTTATCCGCTCTTAAATGTTAATAAAATTATTTTCAATTCTTGTTGTTAAGGCTTTGGTAGGGTCTTAAGAGACATCCTCGCTTTTTGATTTTTTTTTTTTAATTTTAATTTTTAAAAAATTTAAACATGAATTTAACAAAATTTATTTGTTAAATAAACAAAACAAAATAGTGATGCGCAAACAAAATAAAAGAAAGCGGATACTTAATTACTTTTCTCGTTCACAATAAAGATAATGTTTTAAAAGAAAATTTTTGTAATTTTTCAATTTGTTTTGACTTTTTTTTAACAATGATTAATTCCGCGGGAGATGCCCACACCTACCGGGAGCGTCCCCAGGTGGCGGATAGCGAGGGGGTGTATCGGTTATTGTTGCAATTCGGCCTTTGGTTTGGGTTGCAGAGCCTAAACAACCCAGTACGGGCGGCAAATGATATCGTGGCTTACGTGAGTCTCGCCGCGTTGCAATACCCCATGGTGCACGGGTGAATACCATGCATCCGCCAAAGACCCTCACCCATGATATTCACAAGTGAGCACCAAATTCAAAGACGCGTTGTTAGGACACTAACCTTCACACTTTGGTGAAGTGTTGGAGACAATATAAACTTCTGCCGTGATATGGGTTACAGCACCCGTTTGAGGAGATGCAACACCACACCGAGTTTCAGGCTCTGCATGCGTTTTAGGTCTAAACCACAACCACAACGTGCTAGTATTTCAACCAATGATTAATTTTAGCAAGAGTATAATTTGCTGGCGTCTCGGAACTATCTGGTATAGAAACAAGTTTTTTCTGTTGTACAATTACGTCGCTCTAATGCACATATTTGAAGTGGTTAATAAGTCCTAGTGTCGGAGCGCCTTAGTGTAGTCTTTTCGAAGACGAAATGTGTTCTAAATATAGGACGAAATATCCCTGAGTTCTACTAGGCGTTCTGTGCATTATGCCTTAAGGTCAAAAACCAGACTGTGAGATATGGGCAAACCTTTGCCATGATCTTTGGAAACACAGACTGAGACTATAGGACGAAATTTTTATGGCTGGTGAGGGGGCTCCCAATGGAGAGAGGGTCTTGACATTTATCTTGCCCTTTCTTCTCCATATCTGTTCTCTTGTCTAATTTTTTTGTAATACTTTTATTCCATGTTTTGTTTTCGTGGTTATTGGTCATATTTCATTCTTTCGCTTATCTCTCTCTTGTTTTCGGAGTTATTACCATGAACCTATAGTTCGTTAGGAGTTTAAGAAAGTCCTTATCGTGATTGATATCAGGATGTAAAATTACTATTGGGTATACAAGTTAATAATATCGATAATGGCATAACTAATACATACGGTTTGTGTCAATAATATTAAATATGTTATTTTGGAGGGTAAACATCTGTCATTATAATTCAGTATTTGATAGACGCCAAAGTGTGAACACACATTTTTTTCAATCGCTATAATAATGTCGAATTTTGTGCCTAAAAAGGAGAAGTCTGATAATCTTCTTGCATTTGAAAAAAAATCGGCTTCTGAAAGCTATCGAGTGTTGGTAGAAGCTTACGGTCAACATGTACCACTTCAAAAAATTTGTGAACGATGATTTGCGCGATTAAAAAGTGGTGATTTTGACACAGAAGACAAGGAGAGGGCTTGGTCAGCCGAAAAAGTTTAAAGTGGAGAAGTTGAAAGCTCTACTCGACGAAGATTGTTGTTAAACGCTAGAAGAATTTGTATTATCACTGGTAGTCACACAACAAGCCGTTTTCCTACGTTTGAAAGCATTGGGATTTATTAAAAAGCAAGGTAATTGGGTCCCATATGAACGTTGAGTTCCATTGACGTTGAAAGGCGATTTTGTATGTCGGAAATGATGCTTGAACGCTAAAAATGAAGTAAGTTTTGCATTGTTTAGTTACTGGTGATAGAAAATGGATATAAGGGGTCCGCCATCTAAGGTTTTTTTCAACTAGTGCTTATTTCGTGAATGGTAACATTTAGCTCATGTCTGAATTGACAGATAATTAGTTTTATCTTTCCGCTGAACGAATACGCTTGAACAACGATGGGAATCTGGGCCTGCGATCGACTTACAGAAGATGCCAATTTTGCCAAAAAAAAAAAAAAATCATCTTTTCAGATGAAGCTCATTTTGATCTTGGCGGGCTTGTAAACAAGCAAAATTGTCGCATTTGGGGCACAGAAAGCCGCGCGCGCATACATTGAAAAGCCGATACACCCAAGACGAGTCACTGTTTGGTGCGGATTTTGATCCAGAGGCATAATTGGGCCAAAAAAATTTATTTGGCGGGCCCTTTATTACAATAACTCCAAGCGCAAAACGTCATATGTAAAACCCGGTCAACCAGGCAAATGAACGCCGAAGCAGAATATTCATGACGCCAAAATAATGCTTTGTATTTAGTGGGATCTGAAGGTACTATGAGCTGTTGAAGTCGGGTCAGACGATCACAGGGGACCAGTATTGAACACAATTGATTCGTTTGAAGAGAACGATCAACGAAATACGACCAGAATATTCGACCAGGCACTAGGCCATAATTTTCCATCATTACAACGCTAGGCCACATGTTGCAAGAACTATTTGGATGGATAGTTTTGGCTCACTCGCCTTATAGCGCAAACCTTGCCCCATCCATACCATTTGTTTCGATCGATGCAGAACGCTCTGACTGAAATACGCTTCACTTCAGAACAGGTTATCAGAAATTGGCATGATTCATTCTTTATCTAAAAACCGGAGCAGACAATACATTGAATAATGTATCAAATCATTTTTTTACTATAAGACATTATTAACTTGTATACCTAAGAAATAAACGTTTTGGAATAAAAATTTTTTTTTTTTTTTTTTCAAAAAATATTTATCTATTTGCCAAACACGTTTAAGAAATTAACATACATTTTGTAGTATGAGGCAATAGAAGAAGACCACAAACAAAAAAAGAAAAAAAGAAAATAATAATTATACAACATGACAACAGAAATTACACAAAATACATATAAAAAAAATGTGAATAAATAAATGAAATAAAATAAAAATACCAAATCAAATTACAATTAAAGAAAAAATTGTAGAGAAAGGAAAAACTAAATACTAAATTAACATTTTGGCAAAAAAAAAAAAACGTATAAAATTTGAACGGAAAGCATACGATTTGAATAAATATTTCCCCTACAATAGCACGTTCAAGCACTCACTTGCTATAACAAATAACTGACGCATAGTAGGAGTAGCATCCCAGTTGGCCTCCTCTTAAAGAAATCTTTGTATGAGCGGGTGAAAAGACAACACAAAATTCTGCAAGACACGTGACACCACTATTGTGCCAACTAGGATTTTGAACATCACTAACACAACCAGTGTGTCTTTTTCGTAGTGAACATGGCGTTAAGGGTTTATATTGTCAACGTTATCTTTTTTTTCTCTGTTTCTTAAAATATTTATAAATTGTAATTGATGTTTTTGAAACAAGTATCAATGTATTTGCCTTGAAAATGTATTTATTTGTTGTTAAAAAGCAATTTTTTTTCTTTTTACATTTTTTACCTTTCAAAGGCGTTAACAAAACAACGGAAGTGTTAAGAATAAAAACAACACAAAACCGTTTAACTTTGAATTTAATTTATGAAAAATTGTTTTTGTGTTCAAATGAAATGATTAAGGCTTTTTTTACTTTATTTGAGGTTATTAATAGACATAAATTTTAAATGAAATATGTAAACTGCCTAAACAGTTAAAAAAATTGCTAAAATGGCAACACTAATTAATCAACCAATTTGTAGTTTTTTGTCTTTGTTATAGGGTTGTGATTTAAACATATAGACTACCACCGGCAACACAGCTGCACGACTACAAATACAGTTGTCTATTTATGTAATTATATTGAAAACGACAGCAACAATATAAACAGCTGATACTGAAATTTGAGGAGCTGTTTATTGTGGAAATAAAGTAAAGGATGTTCCAAAATAAACACAAAATTTGAATTGAATTCAAAAGACAGTTTTTGGTCTTTTGATTGTTATTTTTTCGAAATTTTCCATGACCATTTTGCATAAATGTGGCTGAATTTCGTTGATGCAGTGTTAAATCTCCTCCTTTAATGCAGGGATGGTTGTAGACTTGTTGACCTCTGACTTCAAATTTCAAATAACCCTCTAAAAAGAAATCGAATGGTGTTAAATAACAGCATTTAGTGATCTGATCACTGGAACGAAAAAGTACACGACCAGGAAATGTCGTCTTGTTGAAACCACACATTGCTAAATCACTATCATCCAATTGCAACAGAAATAACTGTATTATCATGTCGCTATATCAAGCACCAGTAACAGTCACTGCTGGACCGGCCTAATTTTCAAAAAAAGTATGGTCCAATTATGCCGCCAGCCCAAAAACCACACCAACCAGTGACATGTTGTGGATGCATTTAATTTTTGACTATCACATGTGGGTTCCCAGAATCCCAAAAAGTGGCTATTTTGACAACTTACAAAGCCGTAAAGGATAAATCATCATCCTTCAACGAATTCTCTTTCTTCCACATATCGATATGCCTTTTTCCTACTCATCCAGAACTTCTCTCATTATTACTTCCGTGTAGGCATTAAATAGTGTTGGAGACTGTATGCACCTAAGAAATTTAAATTTACGCCATTAAAATAGTTCAGAAGAGAAGTTTAAAGTTCGAGCTATAAGGTGAAAGCATCAAAACTTTCCAGCCAAGCTCTTTCAATTTTCTTCGAGTTCTTAAAGATGTATATGGTATGGTGTTGCCATGATGGAACACAACACATTTTCTGTTGGTTAATTCTGGTCGTGTTAATTGAATTACTTACTTCATAATTGACAGTAGAGATCAGAATTAATCAGTTGACCAGATTGTATAAGTTAATAACGAACAACTATCTTTCAATCGCACCAGACACACAGCATTAACTTATTACCTTATTGTTGTGCGTAACTACTTTTCTTTGCCCAGAATCAATAGCTTCAGAAATGGTTTGATTTTGTTCGGCAAACATTGAGCTTCTTTTTTTTCAAATGGTTTATAACCAGCAATTGTATGTTTTTCCTCACGCTACCAATCAAGTCGGATGTAAGTTATTTATCTGTTTCATGAATTTTTATGAATTTTGGTATTAATTTGTTGATGCATATTTTTGCATATTCTGCTCATAAAAGCTTTTTTTGCATATAACAGTTTTAAGTGCATGTTTTCGACATTTGTTTTTTCGTATTTATAGAATTTTTTTTTTAGCTTATATTTCGATTTTTTGTGCTCCAAAATATTTTTACAGCGAAAATACAATTTCTGTTTTAAATTCCGACCAATTCACGACATTTCCGAATAATCTGTCAATTGAAATTTATTGCGTCATTTATATCCCAATTAAGTTTATTGCCGCTCAGCAGGATCTAAGACAATTTTTGGAAGAATCTACAAACTCTAAAGGGCGTTTGGAAAGCGTTTGGAAAGCGTTTAACGTTAAAAAAAAATTAAATAATGAAATAAATACATTTAAGCGCCTTGACTTCTATAAAGCTTCTAGCGCTATAACTCAAATCGCGCTTATGTCGCCTTAAGCTCTATCAAGTGACCACATAGTGCATATTTTATCATATTTTCGGATTTTTACTGCTTAAAATACTTTTTTAAGAGCATATTTCTGGTTTCCCTGTCGATAACTATGTTGTAATGTCTAGTATGTCTAATGTCTAGTATGTAATGCCTGGTTTTCTAACAATGTTCACGCTGCCTATCTTCATCGACATTTTTGAGTGATTGATTGACCAGACACAGGTGCTTTTTAAATATGTATTAAAATAACCAGATCGAAAACGAGCAAACCATTTAACGACCGTTTAACTAGTTTTAGCATTGTCTCCATAAACTTCACACAGTTTTTCAGTAGCCTGCAATGCCTGTTTAGTTTTTTTATAATAGGAAAGAAAAATATCACGAAATTTCACTAATTTTTTAAAACACAAACTTTTCATAGACAAACAAAGTGAATTTTAAGCATCGCCTTTCAAACACGATATAGTGTTGCTTGTTGCAACTAATAAACCCAAAGATATTGCATTTTAAAATTAACTACCGAAAATTTGTAACCGAACTTTTTGAACGCAAGATTCATTTCGAGTGATGTCACTTTCAAGTTTTGCACATTGTCGCCAAAAAAAAGAAGAAAAAAACTAGTAAAACTGGACGTCAGCGACAGGGGTGTGTTGTGGTCGGTAGCCTGCTGTTGGCTATATGTTTATAATGCAGGGAAAAAGTTCTTTTAATAATTTTGCCGACTTTTCTTCCCACATGTTTGAAGTTAAAGCCAATGTTTATGTTTTATGTTCACTCTCAACTAATAAATTACCATCTTAAAAGTGGTTGGTTTTTAATTGGCTTTTACAGGTACAAAGAAAACATAAAAACAGCACTTTTACTCTGGTTTCTCGACATTCTTGTGAATGACTTGTGCCGATCACTGGTTTAGTGTAACATTAAATTAATAAACGACAACCAAAGTTAATATTACAATAAAAAGTATAAAAACTAAAATTAAAAAAATTATGTTTATGCGGGGGTTGTTGGTAGTGGTGGCATCGGTTAATGGATTATAATAATACGCCCTTAATTAATAAAATATTTGAATTTTATTACCCCGCAAAAGAACACATGTCTTGTATTAATATGTATTCAAAAAGAAAACGATTAAATTTGTTTTTTCTTTTATTTTCTTTTTTCTGCTTTTGTTTACTTTTGGTTTGGGAATTTTTATAGACATTTATTGCAATATCTACTTGTGTATATTGAAAGAAATATGTTACACTGTGAAAAATTATTGGGTATTTTAATGTAATTTTTTTTTTATTAAAATGCCAACAATTTTATCATGTAATTGAAATAGTTTTAAATTCAATTTCGTAAATTCTTAGGTTGCAGAAACTTACAATGAGCAATTTCCATTTAATACCACATAGCCACTGCTTGCGTAGCTTCACCTTACTTCGTCATGTGTTTTTGCACATTTTTGTCGTACGTGATCCACTTTTTATCGTCTGTAGTTAATTGCTGGTCGATTTCGTTGTGTTGTGGCAGATGCAAATTCAGTTTGTAAAACTTTACACTGTTAATTCATGTGGCACCCAAAAATCATGCTTCTTGTGTATCGAGCTTTCTCTAAATGGTTGGTAACTGTTTAGTCATGAATGCCAAGTTCCCTAGCAACGTCCAAGCTGCTTTTTTGTCAGTCAGTGTTTTAGTGATTAGTCCATCTGAGCGATAAGCATGATTAAATTAAAATTATCAGCTCGAGAACAAGCAAACCATATTGCTGCTGTTACAGCAGTTACAGAACCGTCTCCGTAAACTTCACATAATTTTTCAGCAGCCTGTTACGCATTGTTAGCTTTTCTATAATACGTAAGCGAAATATGCCTGTAATGTTTTGTATTTTCACTCTACAGATAACTTTTCACAGAGCTACACTGTTGCCTGGTGTAGTTAATATTGTTACGTTTTTATCTTTTAAAAACGTTTATTTATGAGTTCCTAGATTGTAGTTAAAATAAAATAAATCTTGTGTTTAGTTTTTAATTAAAATCCTTTATTTAACACAGTTTTGTATTCCACTGCTCGTAATCTTTTCACGAGCAATAACGATTTCTATTCTTAATTACACTCTCGTTTACAACTTTGTATACAACAACAATTACTCGACAGATATTTCTACCTGAAGATCTTCCAACCCGATCGTTGTTACAACTTAGTTTCGCTCACAACCTCTTCAACCGGAGTTTAACCACAGTAAACTCTCTGTACGAAGAGTTCAAACCAATAAATCGTTCGCTAAGTTACACCAAATAAACTGTTCGCTGACATAACTAAATTGTTGTCCGCATTTATGAGCTTCTTATATGGCTGAGTAAACAATACTTCGAAAGCTCTTAAACCTCTAGATACTTCAGGTAGATTCCATTTCCTTCCTTTACTTTCTTTTTAGTTCTTATGAAGCCATGCGAATGTAAACATTTCTTTTTTCCAATTCCTCTTGTTTGTTGTTGTTTGTTATTGTCTGTTACTTGTTTTATTTTCTGTTCGTTTTTGTTGTTGCCGTTTTATTTTTATCTACTACATTTCTGCTAATGTTGTTGTTGTCGATTTGGTTATTTGTAAACAGCAGATATAAATGTTTTTGTGGCTTTTGTCTATTTTTTTTTTAGCAATGTAATTAACATCAGGGGTGCCCAACCTGATTTTTTTTTTACCAGATATTTGGAATTTTATAACTCTCTACCTTAAATTTGTAATCCAACTTTGTCATACACCCAATATATCCAAATAATGAAGAAGGAGTTAAATTTTAGCAAAAATGATACTTTACGGGCTAAAATGGAAAATTAGCTATGAACACCTGATACCTTAAAGGCCATAAAGCGCACTAGTGGGAGGAGGATGGAGGTGGTTAGTTTTAGAAAAAATGTTTTTTTGCAGCCAAAAACGAGAAACTGGTCACGTACCCTCGATACCTCCACCGAGAAGACCACTAGAAGAGGGCCATTTTAAGGAACTAGACAATGCATACTATAAACAGGGTATTGAAGCTATTGAATATCTCTGGGAATAGTGTATTTAGTTTAACCAGGATTATGTTGAGAAATCAAAAAAATGCTCCCAAATTTGTTACTTTTTCTTAGTTAGATCGACTAATTATGGAACCGCCATATCTTCTTACATATAAAGATGAATATGTGTTTGTATGTTTGCATTTTTGTTTGTTTGTGCCTTATAGACAGCTAAACGACTGAACCGTTTTTTGACATTTTAACAGTATGTCTGGAAGGAACTATAGGGTATAGAAATTTTTAAAGTTCCAACTGTGTGGTGTCGTGCCAATACAAAGAAAATATTTCATTTTCTATATCTTCAAAATGGTAACAATAAAAGTCTCTAAATTTAGCCCAAATAGATTCATGGTCAATACAAAACAGTAGTCAAAAAGTGGGCAGAATTTCACAAGTTGGCGTGGTATCCCCATACAAGATAAATATTGATTATAGTATATCTTGAGAACGGTTACAGCTAACGACTCAGAATGTGATTCGACTAAATTCAAGGTCAATACAAATCACCAGTCAAAAACTGGGAGGAGGTGGAAAATTGGGCGTGGTAACACCCATACAAATTTAATTTTTATTTTAATTATAGCTTGAGAACGGTTGAAGCAAAATTTTCGGTATAGGGTCTAAGTGACTTCATGGTCAATACAAATCATTAGTCAAAAAGTGGGCGGAATACTGATCTGATTCTTGGTGAGGATAATAGTAGAAATTTCTAAATCAGGTTCAAATAAAATCGTAAACAAACCCATTATCAGCCAGTAACTGGGCAAATGGAATAAGTGGGTGTGGCGCACATATCAGAAAAAAAGCGAATATTGCATAAACACACTGGATAAAAGCTAACTATATATGTATCTTATATATAAAAATTAATGTGTGTTTGTTTGAAGATTGTATACAGCTTAACGACAGATTCTACAGTGTCTTTTTCTGGAAGGAACCTTAGGTTATCTCCAATGTTTGAATTTGAACCGGAAGGGGACAAAAGATGGTATAATGTTGAACAATGTAACTAAAATAACATTTAAGATAATAATGAAAATGGTGGTGAATAACGCCGGTTTTCAGCTGGTATACAATAAAAAGTCTCTACCTATGACCGAGATTTCTTACGCTTAAAATGGACTACATTTTTTCGTATTAAAAATGTGTATATTTTTTTAAATTTATTTTTAAAATATTGTAATAACATTCATAAAAAAATTTATTGACTGTTTCAACGAATTTTGTTTATTTAACATTAAAATAGAATTTTTCTTTTAATAATTTTTTGTTATTTTGCATTTTAGTTGAATGTAAATAAAAATCTAAAACATCATTATCATCATTAGCGTCATACCTCCCTGAATACTCACAAGTTTACTTGAATTTGATTTTTATTTATTTTAAATTTTTTGTCTGTCCCCAGAATAAAAAAAAATTGAACTAAAAATACTAATGAAGCATCAAAGGAAAAATCAACAAAAAAAAAAAATAGAGTAGAGTAGAGAAATAAAATAAACGGAAAATAAATTTATAATTAAATAAAAAAAAGAAGAAAAATATTGACAATTTAAAGAACAAATAATTGGTGCAGAAAGTAGACAAAACGCTTCTAAAACAAACGCAATTTTCATTGTCACACAGGGAATTACAGAATTAAGAAGAAAAACAAAAGAAGAAAAAAATAATAAACAAAAATTGAATAGAAATAGAGACGTTCGATAAAAATGTTTATTTGTTCGAACATTAAAAATTGTATAAATAAATTAAAAATAAAATTGATAATTTAACAACGATATGAAAATTATTTACCTTGACTTAAATGTGTTTAATAGGAATCTAAATATTTAAAAACGAAAAAATGAACTAACCAATCTGATGAAAAAAAAATTTCTATTTTTTTAATAAAATTGTTTTCTGGGTTATTTTCCTTCTAAGAAGTGCAACAAAATATATATATTTTATGTGAAAGAAACAAATGTACAAATAAAAAAAAAATATATAATATTTACGTTTTATTGTTAATATTACATCACGTTCTATTTATTTTTTAATGCTTTTAAGTTTGTTTTGTTGTTGCTATTTTCGCATTTTTAATGAAATTTTGAAACATCCAACACAGGCTGTGTTTGTATCATTTTTGATATCAATATTGTCAGCCCACTATTGTTTCTTTTTCTATTTATTTTATATTATTCATCTAATGTATTTATATTATTTAATATACGTGTTAAGTTATTATCATATTATATTTGTTGTTATTAGCAGTTAATAATTCTTGTTTTTACTTTTTTAAAATAATTTTCAAAGTCAGTAAGCATCCTCTATTATAGTGATGGTATCGTTATCTTCAATACTCTTATGCTTTAAACATGTAGACGACGGCAGGCTGCATGACCACACGACTACACACTTGCAATTGCCGTTAGCAGCATTTGTAGTCTTGTAGTCAGCTACTTAAATATATTGCAAACAATGTCATAATAAGCAGCTGATGCAAACTGATGCATTATTTTTTAGTTCCTAATATGCTATGAGTAAAAGAAGGATTCCATGGTAGTTGAAACAGAAACTATGATCGCCCTCTTTGTACACTGACATAGAATACCGTGGCTACAGTCTTTTGGCATGCCATATCATACAAAGAAGATGATGCATCCATATTACTAGCACTTCACTACTGGTACTTGTAAAGTTCAACTCAGAGTTGTCCATTAGCTTCCGCCCTTCTCTTCTACTTCTGTCGTATAATCGAACCCATTATCTTCAATCGAGATTTTATTGTTGTTATCTGTAGAATCTTCTATTACAAGAAGTTTCGTAAACTGTAAATCTTTTGCGCAGTCTGTGTGTCTAATAACGCAGTCTGTGTGTGCTTATTTCGTGAATGGTAACACTTAGCTCATGTCTGATTCGACAGATAATTAGTTTTATCCTTCCGCTGAACGAATACGGTTGTGTATAAGCTTTTTTCGCTTCGCTAAGTGGGCCTACGATCGACTTACAGAAGATGTCGATTTTGCCAAAAAAAAATCATCTTTTCAGATGAAGCTCATTTTGATCTTGGCGGGTTTGTAAACAAGCAAAATTGTCGCATTTGTGGCACAAAAAACCCGCACGCATACATTGAAAAGCCGATACACCCAAGACGAGTCACTGTTTGGTGCGGATTTTGGTCCAGAGACATAATTGGTCATTTTTCTTCGAAGATAAGCAAGGAGTGGCCGTTACAGTCAATGGCGATCGTTATCGGGCCATGTTGAACGAATTTTTGTTCACAAAAATTGAAGAGGAGGATATTAGCAACATTTGGTTTCAACAGGACGGCGCTACGTGCCACACAGCCGAAGCTACACTCGATGTTTTGCGCCTTGTTTTCCAAAAAAAAAAAATTATTTGGCGGACCCTTTATAAGTTTCCCGCTACCAGCACCCAACACATGAGTTCTATGTTTTATCCTCTGGTAGAATTTTAGGCTGTCATTCCCCCTTATGCCCTTGTTACTTTCTTCGGAATTGGTTGGTCGCTTTTTTTAAATTTTTCTTATATCATTGTCTGATGCAAAGTATTATTTTTCATGGCTGCATTGACCTTCTGTAGGAGGGTGCTATATTTCGACGAAAGTTTTGATCAAGAGCGTTGGAATAGGCTGTCGTTCTACTAAGTGGCTGTAATACAACCTGGTTGTAGAAACTCATAATGTACAATTCCCTACCAATCCCACCAGACACACAGCATTACCTTTCTAGGTATCAATGCTAGTTTTGCCACTGTCTACGAAACTTCAACTTGCTTTGTAACATAATCTTTTTCGCACATTATTGTTGTACTTGATCTATTATTCATCGGCTGTAATAATTCGCTTCAAAAATCTCCAGAATCGCAAATAGAAATTCGGTCCATTAAAATATCGAGCTTTTTTGTGTATCCAGCATTCTGAAAATGGGTTGATAACTGTTTGGTGATGAGTGTCTATTCCAATTTTTTCCCATGTTTTCTAGATCGAAGTGTATCTTTAATATCAAGATTATCTAATGAAGAATGAGTTACCCATTTCGCTGCTATTTTTCTCGTTCTATAACAGAAAAGCACATTTTTAAACGCAGATCACTTTTCATAGAATAACACAATTTTAATAATGTCTTCTAACAAAGTAAAGCTTAAATAATGCCTGAGGCTGATACTGATGATTATTCCTATATAATATTTTGCAAAAAAAAAAAAAAAAAAATATTTTAAATATTTTATTATACTACTTTGTGGCAGCCTTAATATATTTAACTGACGAATTTTTCAAAGCAAAGTCCTTCATTTAAAAGTATGTTTTAGTTACACACAATCAAATGAAAATTTTGCTCTAATTTTCTTTGTTTTGTTTATAATTTGGTTTTTAATTTTTCCTCTTTTATTCATATGTCAGTCTTTCTCTATCTCTTTTATGTTTGTTTATTAATTCATAACGTTAGCGGCGGCACTTGTTGTTGTTGTTATCGTTATCTTTAAGTTTTAATATTTGGTTGTCGTGTGCCATTTTGTTTATTTCCTATTTATGCTTTAATTTTGTATCATGCTGTTGCATATTTTCCGTCATCATTGTTGTTTTTGTTTTGTTTGTTTTTCTTTTTTTCTTTGCTCGCTTTTATACATTTTTCTCTTAACGCATAAACAATATTTAAACAAAAACAATAATAGAGGCCATCTTGAGCAAGTACTCGCAAGTGGTATGTAAGCGTGTGTGTATGTGTGTGTGTATTTGTGTAAAAACCATAAACAACAACAACAAAAGACAGCGTATAAGGGCCTCCTGTGGTTTTATGGCGTTGATTTTCAAAGATTTTCATGCTTTGGCATCTGTTTGTTGTTTGAAAATCGCGGGGAAAGAACATAAAGAATAAAACCACAGAAATAATGAAAGAGCGAAAAAAAACACTATTTTAAGTGGCCTATAAGTATTGCAAAATAAAAATAAATATCGAAACATAATGAAAAGAATTTTAATCACTGAAAAACTGCATTTGGTAGAATTGGAATTTCAATTTGTTTGAGGAAAAAAAAAAGTTCGTTTTTGGACGTTTTTTTACTTAATTTTCTTTAGTTAATGATATGATTTTTAATATAATTTCTGTTTCTTTTTTAATTTTCTATCAAGTGGTAATCGTAGCGGTTTAGTAGTCCCATTCCTACTTATGAGAGATTTTTAACTCAGTGATGTTAGATAGCAACCGAGATTTTAATTTATTTTTGAAATATGCCCCAAATTCTCTACAACGTTGATATCAGGAGACTGTGGCGGCGTTTCCATAATATGGGGACAGTTGTACAATAACCACAATAGCGTATTATGTGCTTTTTACTTCGAATCGTAATATTGATAAAATTTAAAATTGTCCGAAATGCTCAACTTTTGTACAGTGGCTGTCAAATTTTCTTTTAAAATGGTTGTAGATGTAGACATACAGTCCCAAACCGTTACACTTCCATCAGCTGGTGATTTGGCAAAACAAACTGTATAAATGCCGAAAAGTCGGCAGATATAGCTTCAACAATTTGGCCACTATCTTGTGCAGAGGACCCTATTGGAAACACGTTATTAAACAAATTTTTTTAAAGTTGAGCTATATTTCCTTTTTTGTGTTATACTTAAACGAAATTTTAAACCAAGTTTTCTTAGGAGGTAACATTGCGCTGTTGGCAACTATGTAATATTCAACCTAGCTAAGGCTTGGTTAGATTAGTTGGCTAGTTAACCGAAAACATGATTAACTATAATAAGCTATAGAGTGCCGTTTGAATCCATACAAAGACCACAGGTGATCAACTACTCAAAGAGAAAAGACCCGGTTCACCACGACCTTCGAAAAGAACATCACCTTCGAACGTTTGGCAAACATTTCTCTGATAAAACATTCCATAACGGCTGCTTGCTGCAGCTAATCTTCCGAACTCGAAAGTTTGGCTATGATATCAACAGCAATGTCTTAAGCTTTGCTTCGCTCTCTTCTGTTTTCGCCGTTACTTTTGCTTTTGCATTTTTGTTTTGCCTCTCAGTGCTAAAAATGAAAGAAAGTGAAATTAAAAAATCAAAATGAAAATGAAAATCAGCATATACACGCTACGCGCGTTCCTTCGTCGCTGTTTCAGTGACGACTAAAAGCAAGAGCATAAGAATACATATGAATTGAGAAAGAATACAAATCTCATGAAATGAACGGTAATATTTTATGCTGTGTTAAGCATTTTCGTTCGGCAAAAACATATATTTTTGTTTCGAAAATTCTTCGCTAATAGCGAACAATCACTTAATGCGAACCTTAGATCATGCGGGAATGCTAAAGGTACATCCCCCTCGGAGTTGGAAACGATTAAAGTACAAAAAGCATACAAGAAGATAGAACTCCACCTGTTCTGTGTTCCCCTACAGAAAAACGACAAATTTACCTTTTGATGACAGTCAGATAACAGAGTAGGAGGCGACAGATGCCACTTCCATCGAAGCCCTCCTAGCAAATACATCAGCTTCAACATTTTCAGAGATGTTCCTGTGTTTCGGGAACCAGATAGAAGAAATGGTGCATGCAAACGAGCGATCCCTCATCAGCATTTAACATACCTGCAGAATCTTAAAAACTTTTGCTTGAAAAAAGCTAGAGAATAATGTCCTATATATATGAAAAACTTCCCTTAAGGGAAAAGTAATGGCACTAAAATGTTTTCCAAATTTCGCCTTATATTTGGTATTTTTATAAACAGGCTTTGATTAAAGCGAAAAGGGAGCTGATGAAAATTACTTACGTATTAGTTCTTATTTAAATGGAAAGCGTCAAGTCATTATATAGCACACATTTGAAGCGTATATTGCACTGGTTTTTAAGAAAATCATTCACCTCTACAATATTAAAGAAAAAAATGTTGACTCATTAGAAAAAAAAGTATAAAAAGTATATTTTATATTTTTGCCATCCAATGCTAATACACTCCCCAAAATTAGTCATAGAAAAAGTATCGCAAAAAAATGTGTATTTAGCCAAATAATTTTGTAATCTATAAATAATGTAGATTATAATTATTTTTTTTTTTTTGTTGTAAAATGTTTAAATTTAAAATAAATAATGAATTTGGTCAATATATGAAAAAAAGTAATTTTTTTAAGTATTTACGCACAAAATGCCACAGAAATAAAATTATGTCGTTATAGTATTTATTTTATTTATTTATTTTTGTTTACGTATTTAAAACAAAATTTTTTTTGCAGCTGTTTTTTCATGATGCACATGCGATGATTAAGAAAAAAAAGTCCCCACTTTTATTTTATTTTCTTGCTATCTTACAAAACAAATAAAATTCTAATTAATTTTCATTTTTAGACACCATTTTGTCTAAATACAGGCACCGACTGACTGGAATGACGCCAAAAGTATATCAACTAAATATCGCTTCTTTTATCATTTCATTTATTTTTGTTTTTGTTTTTTATTTCAAAAAGGGGCCATGTGTGTTTCTCTAGTTCACATGTTTTGGCCCCTTTTAGTGCATTTTTTATTTTCCCCTTTTATTCCCGTTACTACTTCAAAGAATACAAAAATTACATTAAAGAAGTGGTAGCACTCAAATTTGTGTTTTTAGCGAAAATTTAAAATATTTTTCGGATACTTCAAGCCTGTTGCCTACTTTAAGGGTAATGTAATAAAATTCTGTATTTTGTTTATATTATTGATAGCACACATTGCCAACGATTTCAAATGGAGAAAAAAGGTATTTTCTTTTAAATTTTTGCCCGTCTATGTATCTAAAATGCCATCACCCATAAATACTACTGAATAAATTGTAACATCCAATGTTTTGGCTCCTTTTAGTGCTTTTCTATTATTTTCCCCTTTTATTCCCGTTATTACTCCAAAGAATACAAAAATTACATTAAAGAAGTGGTAGCACTCAAATTTGTGTTTTTATCGAAAATTTAAAATATTTTTGGGATACTTTAAGCCTGTTGCCTACTTTAAGGGTAATGTAATAAAATTCTTTATTTTGTTTATATTCTTGATAGCATACATTGCCAACGATTTAAATTGGAGAAAAGTTATTTTCTTTTAAATTTGTGCCCGTCTATGTATCTAAAATGCCATCACCCATAAATACTACTGAATAAAATGTAACATCCAATGGCCTCTCTGGCATAATTTAAGGGATTAGAAAAATATAACCTTTTTTGCATATTTTGACACAATATACATTCATATTTTATAGCCTTAACATTACCTCAAATTCTAAGTATGAAGTGAATAGAATCTCCAGAAGATAACTTAATACTTTAAATTTGCTTGGGTCACTTATGACAATTTTTGCAAAAGTATGGTATTGTTACGTTTAACCTCTTTAAAACTTAAGTTCTTTTAAATGGAATAAACGTAGCGACTTTGTTGTTTTCTTATTCTTTATTTCCAAATTAACTTTATACACAATGTCCAACTTATGTAACTTCCACTTAATACACAAATTTATTCAAAACTTAATACACAACCTTATTCTTTGACTGGTAAATTGTAACTTACTCACTGAATAGAATGTCGCAGCTTATATAATTCACTGTCATTAGTTTCGAATGTTCTAGTACATTCGACAACCAACTTTTAGTTGCCGTTAGATCAAATGTAAAGACTTAGTACTCATAGTTTAATTGCTAGCACTGTCCAAATAGATACAACCATGGCAGAGTGGTCGTAGCATTGACACTAACCAATAGAATAACTTCCATAATAAAGTTTATAGCTTTAAATGCAGTTTTATTTTTTTAGAAGCTTTCATTTTCGTAATAGTGTTAACAAGCTATAAGTAAAGCTCAGTACAGGGTTGCGTTAGCATGTGAAACACATAATTCCTTTCATAGTTTCACTACTTTCGAAAAGAACCCAAAAATTACATTAAATGTGAAAAGAAAGGACACAAGTGAGCCAGAAGACCCCTCGTGAGGACATAATGGATCATCCCCCTAAATCTGAAACCACTTGGAGCTTTATCATGTCCCAATGTCTGCCCAATGGGTGAATAATCATTTCCATCTTCTTTTCATCCCTGCAACTTTTACAGAAACATTGAAGAGGTGATTCAGGCTCAGACGCCTAACATAAGGGCCCAGTATACAATGCTCAGTAATCACTTTAAAAACGACGCTGAGTGTGCTTTTTTGAAGGTTAAGCAGACTTTTCATGCGCCTATGATCTAGTAGCAGTACAGTTCCCCGGAATATTACTGTAACCCGGTACCCAAATAGTATAAATGTTGTATTGCTCAACCATCTCGACGAGAGATTTGTGGCATTCTATAATCGTTCTTAAGATCATTCTATGAGATCCCAGAGCTTTCACAGCCGAATGGCTATCCGAAAATGCTAACATTTCTCTTCGAGATGCTATTCAATTATAATTAAAGCAGCTCTTATAGGTGAAATTTCCGCCTAAAAGACACTTTAATAGTCTTAAATAGTCCGGTGGCCGTATCGAATGAGTTATATTCTCCGACTCGGAAGATCTGCTCAGAACCATTAAAAACATGCGCTATACCACCTTTCCATTCTTTGCTGTTCGAGTTAGTTGTGCTGAATTTCAATGGGAAACCAAAGTGCGGTGTTGTATAGTCAATGTTTTCAAAAGTACTAAAATTTTTCAGAATTTTTCAAATCTTCAATTTGTAACACTGCTTAGTCACCGCCCATAGGCGCTGTCTCGTTCTATCCGTTGAGCCCTTACAGTATAAGCTTAGCGAAAAGAGATTTAGGATCGTCTCCAGCACCGATGTGGGTGTAGTACGTGACGCACCCCTAACAATAATGAAAACGGGTTTTTGTGTGCTGTATCCGGCTCAGGTTAGTCATTTTGCTCAGCGGTTTTCAACTTACAGGTCATCACCCCCAACCCTTTGTTGCATGTGTGGAGACTAGAGATCATCAATAACGTTGAATTATAAGTATAAGTAGCAATGAGTATGCATCATACTCATACTCATAGCATTCATACATTTCTCAGAAAATACTCGTAATAATAAATGATTCGAATATAGGTATTGACTATTCAAAAGAAAAAGAAAACATAGAAACAAATAACATTATAATGAGTATTCAAAATTTCATATTTGAATCATACTCATTTTACATAGTCTACGCACAATTAGTGTAGAATAGTATGAATAAATAGCGTCATAAATTTTAATAAGTGTGAATATGATGAGTACTTCCAAGGCTTAGAATATGAATGGCTATGAGTAGCCATTGCAATGAGTATGAATGAGTATAAGAATTTTAGAATCATGATTCGAGTATACTCATTCTTTCAGTACTCATTGTAGATCTCTGGTAGTGATAAATAGAGGCCCTTTTTACTCTATTGAGTGTATTAGACTTTCAAAATAGCTTTATAAATCTGCCTTAGGGATTAATTCCGTCAAAATTTGGTATAAATTGGCGAATGCAATCGAAATACATTTTTTTTAAGACTTAATATGTCATGGTTTAAAGTCGTTGATACCTGTCTTTAAAATAACATTTTCCTCTTTAAATGCAAACGAAAACAAAAGCAAAGATTAAATCGAATTTTACTTAAAGTACTTAAGCTTTAAGATAGATTTTAAAAATTGGTATTTCGACAGCTCCTACCAATATGCTTTAATAACATTAACGCAAAATTCTTCAAATGAAAAAAAAAAATTTAAATAAACATTTAAATAATTTTGAATATAAGACGACCGCAATTGGGTGTGTTTGAGCTAAAATTAAATTTTCTTTTATAAAAAAAAAATTCTTAAATACATTCACGTCTAGGCACATATCGACCCCCTTTTTTTTCAATAGAAAAAAAAGAACAACAACAGCGAATAAGTGCATTTTAATTTCTATTGCGTATGGGCAGGTTTGTTCTAAATTTGAACAAAAAAACACTATTAATAATGCATGCCACAACACCGCCACCACCTCTTCTTTTCACAGCAACAACATGTTGCACAATGTTTTTAAGGAATTTTTTTGTTTGTTGTTCTTTCTTGTATATGGGCTTCCGACAAAGCATTTTCATTATGCCAATAGAATTCATAACATTCGTAATTGTTTTAATGCTTCTTTTCTTCTACTTTATTATGAATTTAAATTGAACAATTAAAAGAAAAGAAAAAAATCCAGAAAAACATACCAAATGTCGACAAGTTCATAAATAAAACAAAACAAGATTAAGAAGAAGAAAAAGAAAACAAACGCCATATGAATGCCGGTGCTGATAATACATGTGGTGGCTGAGATTCCCTAAGAAATATCTTACTTTTTTTTTACCAATTAAAATTTCAAGTGCCATGGAAAAAATAACACAATCATAACGAAATTGGGGTCATTTTTATATTATGGAAAGATAGGAAAAGTAAAATTGGGGTCGTGGTTTAATTTTCAATAATTTATTTAAAATTATTAATAAATTATAAAACTTTTGTTTATATAATTTCGATCTAAATTATCAATTAAATTCATTTGTTTTCAATAATGAAAGATATTATCAGCAGGGCGTTAATAATCCCCACATATAAGCATTTAAATATCGGTCACAAATAAGTTCATGATTTCTATCATAAAAAAAAACATGAAGCACGGTATTCTCTACACCAGACTTGGATACAATGTGTTTGTCAGCGACTACTCGAGTTCTAATCAAGGACCACTATCTGCTTGTAGTACCATTCTCATTTTGCTAATGGGTTGTGGTTGTAATATAACTACACATCGGCGTGCCGTCCGTATCATATACGATGGGCTTTTCGTCGCTTGTGCGGCGTATGGCTCGTCGGTGTGGTATAAAACGGTCATGTCTGTAGTTGGACAGAGTAAGATTCTCACGTGTCAGAGAATTGCGCTCTTGGCATGTGTTCCGGTATGTCGAACGGTCTCTACCGATGCTTTGCAGGTTCTTGTTGGTGTACCACCGCTTGACTTGGAAGTGGTGCGTCGTAGCATTGCTTTCAGGGTCAAGAGGGGACTGCCACTTGGACGATTGGCTTTCTGCTTCGGAGCTCGAGAATGGGAGAGATAGGTATAAGGCCCTTTTGCAGGGTTGCCTCGTAGATAGGTGGCAGACGAGATGGACGAACAGCGACAAGGGAAGGGTGACTTATGGATTCATTCCGGACATTACGTTCGTACGGGAACACCCTGACTTTGGTTTCGGCTTGAGTCTGGGGTTCATACTGACGGGACATGGCTCTTTCAATGCATTTTTGCATCGAATTGGCCAGACTGAATCAGCTGACTGTCGGTGTGGGAGGGGAATTGAGGACTGGAGGCATGTACTGACTTCGTGCCCGGACTATGATGACGTTAGGGACTTAGATAGTATGGGTATTACTCATACTGGAGGGGTGTGGGATTTCAGTAGGGTATTGTTGCCCTTGAGGTGTTTAGGCGTAGAAGGACGGCACTGTTAGCGGAGGTTGAACCTGCATCACCATCTTAGCGGTCTCCTGGCTAGCCTTTTCTAGCTCGGCGTCCCGCTGGGGTGATGACGGTTGATGTGTTATGCTGCTTGCTGTGATTGTCTCCTGTTTGCTGTTTCCCGGCCTGCTGTTTGCGTCTTGATTTGTGGCTGCAGTTTTTGGGTGTTGTGTTTTTGTACTGGTCTACTCTTGACTGGTTGTGTTCCTGTTTTTGTGTAATGTGTCCGTGGCGCACGATGTCACTTTGAGTTCTCTCGTGAGGGTGGCTCCGTTTATTGTTGTGTTGTTTGAGTGTTTCTTGTTTGCTGTATTCACCATCTTGGTCACCAGTCCAAAGTTGTTTGGGACTTACACTGGTAGTAGCGTTTATGCTACGAGGCCTGACCGTAGGCTTAATTCTGGTGCCACGTGTGTCGGTAGCCCCAGGAATTTCGGTTTCTGCCCGACTATGGCGAGGCCCCCTTTGTGGGAGCAACGTGGTGGCTGTGGCTTAAACCCAAATCGTGGGGAGAGCTATGCTGGCTCGGTGTGGAGTTACATTTTTAACTGGGTGCCGTGACCCATAGATCGGTAGGAGTTTAGATAGTCTCCGGCACCTCACCAAGGTGTGAGGTCATGTCCAAATAACATGGCTTTAAATTGCTACTCACTGCTGATTCTAATCTTAGGTGGGGGCGTTGGTGGACGCATTGTATTCGCTCGTGCTTTAGTACCGTGAGGTAACGTCCTAGGGCAATTACTCACTGACTTAATGTACAATCAATAGACTCTTTCTACGATTTAAGTTTGAAACTCAACGCCCACTTTCTCTCTATTCAGTGACCCAACTACCTTGACTTCAAAGTTAAGGCTAGGAAAAGGCAAAACAAAAATAATGTTTTTTAAATGGTTCGTTACTACGTTAAAATATGTATCGGCCCGGAACCTTGCTCTGCAGCACCATTTACTACCATCCTCAATCTAATCAGGGATTGGAAAATTGTCAGATGATTGAAAGATTGAAATGCTCAAAAGAGACTTTTTCACTTTTAGGCGGCGATCAATCGGCAGTTTGGACGTCGCTTTGAGGTTCTCAGGCCGGACGAAAAACTTCTAACGAGCCATTGTGGACTAAGAGCACATCTGAAGAGAATGCCGGTCGCAGTTGCGTAGGGTTGTGGACTGTGCTCACAGGCATCAGAGACAGCATAAGACATAACGTGTGAATTTGTGGTTCATGATAGCCTAGATGGATATATTTAGGCAGACACAGGGTCTCATTGGGAGATATATCCACCATTATGCTTTTAGATCTGCTGGTGTTCACTAGGAAGTCTTAAGAAATTAATAAAGCTCTTCGCTGTAAAAAGGAGATGAAGCAACTCAGTAATGCTACATGCATTACTTTAACTCGGGTCACGAGATACAGGAGCATGAAAAAGCTGATGAACTTACTAGCACATGGCCTCGATACAGATGGAATCTGACACCTCTTACTCTGACATCTGAGGCCTATGACTAACGACAAGAGAAAAATCCTCAGTTTTTTTTAGTAGTTGGGTACCTGCTGTGCTATTTCGAAGACACTGTGGCCTCATTATGACAGGGGCAGGACACTAAAGTTTCTGAAGACCCCCGGCACTACAAACTTATAGCGTTGTACACAGGTCATTGGACAATCGAAACGCTTCTGGAGAAATTCGGTTTGTGCTTTAACCTTGACTGCAAAAGCTGCAGGAACACTTTTGAGAGGGAAACAATTATTCGTTTATTCTGTTAGTCTAAAGGTCTGGCGACCAGACGATCAGATATTTAATGGTTCTAGGCAGTGCTCTGGCCTCGATCTTCTCCATTTTGTAGATAACTCAGGATATTGCCTACTGATTGCCACTCTGGTGCTGATTGTAATATATCATGTTTTCTGTTAACTAGTCAGCCCACGTACTGCACAAAATTTTAACTCTAATGACGTAGCCCCACAAAAAAGTCTAACGGCGTCAAATGGCATAATCTTGATGGTCAATTGACCTCTCCAAATCGAAAGATCACGCAACTGGTAAATTTATCATTCAAAAAAGCTAAAATCGGTAGTGTTGTATGACTCGTTGCACAATTTTGTTGAAACTACATATCATCCAGTTGTCGGTTATCATAAGGTTATAGCGCTTTGAATTGACGGTAATAATTCCATCAAAATTTATGAAGCAATAAAGCCAAATTTGGTTGTGTTGTGTGGCTCGTGGCACCGTCTTTTTTAAACTATACATTGTCCAGTTCATATTCTTCAAAAAGTAAGTTACCAAAAAGTAAGTTATCATAAGACCATAGCGCTCTGAATTGGCGGCAACGATTTATCCAGTGTCATTTTCAAAAAATACTGCCCAATGATACATTCAAACCATAAGGCTTTTCCATAATCACTTCTGAGCTCTTCGATCCTCATATGCAACAATTTTGATTTTGAAATAAATTTTGTTTGAAAAATCAAAAATCAGTGGCCTCGTTTGAAACACTACTATCGTAAATTTTAACTATTTTTATGCGCTCCTCGGTTGTAAAACGTTGCTTATGCGTAAATGGTAAACCTTTCACAAAGTAAATGACACTCTGGATGACAAATATTTAACAGCTGATGGCTTTGAGCGGTGGCTTTAAAACCACTGAATGGATAAACCGATTTCATTATTATTATTGATGACAATATATTAGTGCAGGTTTAGGTATAAGCTTGTCTTTAACTCTATACCATTGTCCGGCAACCTAATATTCATTTCACAACTGTGGTAGCAATTTGAGAGCTCTCACTCAAGCCTTTTTGCACAGTATTTTTCCATTTGTTTTCTCTTTAGTTCTCTTTGTTTATTTTCCGATTATTTTTTCCTATGCGCGTGAGTACGTACGTGTGAAAAGAGAAAATAAGAACTGCTCTTTGCGGGAATCTGCTCTATACACAATCCAGTTTAACTCTATACACAATGTCCAACTTATTTAACTATCGCTTCATACAGAGATTTATTGAATACTTAACTCTTAGTACGACCTTACTGTATGACTGCTAAATTATAACTGACTGACTAAGCAGAATACTGCGCCTTTTATAATATATTAACATTAGTTTCGAACGTTTTAGTATATTCTACAAAGCACTATTCAGCTTCCGTTAATATTTGAAATACATATTCGACTTAAAGTGGAATTGGCAACATTGTTCAAACTAATACAGCCTTGGCAGGGTAATCGTAGCCTTGATACCAACCAATAGAATAACTTCCATAATATAGTTTATAGCTACAAATGTTGGTGTATCTTTTTAGGTGTAACAATATCAAGACTACACTTGATGAACTACTCAAGGGGTGTTATGTTTTTAGTTGTTTTCATTTTCGTAACAGTACAATAATTTTAAGATTAAATATCGGGTCCGCCAAATTATTTTTTTTTTTGAAAATGCTATAAAAAACTACTGAATATTTTCTCAAATTTTATTTTCTTATTTGAAAGTACAATCCTTCCGGTTAATAATGGAAAGTAATTTGATTCAAATGGCTGCCTCGGCTGGCCATGCAGTAGCTTACACGATCGGTCCAATTTTTAAGCACATTATCGATTGTGTGCAGCTGTATTTCACCAATGGCCTCACGAATATTGTTCTTTAAAGCGTCAATTGTCTCTGGCTTGTTGGCATAACACTTAGCTTTGACGACACCCCACAAATAGTAGTCCAACGGTGTCAAATCGCAGCTCCAAAGCGGCCAAACGACATCGGCTCTGCGGCTGATAATGCGATCTTCAAAAACAGGGCGCAAAACATCGAGTGTAGCTTCGGCTGTGTGGCACGTAGCGCCGTCCTATTGAAACCAAATGTTGCTAATATCCTCCTCTTCAATTTTTGTGAACAAAAATTCGTTCAGTATGGCCCGATAAGGATCGCCATTGACTGTAACGGCCACTCCTTGCTCATTTTCGAAGAAAAATGGCCCAATTATGCCTCTGGACCAAAATCCGCACCAAACAGTGACTCGTCTTGGGTGTATCGGCTTTTCGATGTATGCGTGCGGGTTTTCTGTGCCCCAAATACGACAATTTTGCTTGTTTACATACCCGTCAATATCAAAATGAGCTTCATCTGAAAAGATGAACAGACATTCTGCAACATTACCATGATTTTCAAAGTAATGTCGCGATATTTCCCAGCGTTGTTCAAGCGTATACACAACCATATTCGTTCAGCGGAAGGATAAAACTAAATATCTGTCAAATCAGACATGAGCTAAGTGTTACCATTCACGAAATAAGCACTAGTTGAAAAGAAAAACGTTAGATGGCGGACCCGATATTACTTACAGTTCACATCAAGCATCAATAACTCCCTTGCGAAATTTGGCTATCTTGCATAGCAACAGTATATGGAAATAGAAAAAAAAATATTTTCATATTTTCAATGAAAATTTAAAATAAGAAGGCAGCTCTTGTTTAAATATTTTCTTTGAGACATAGCTAAAATGACATATTGAAAATAAGAACCTTGTCAAGCCCTTAAAATGTGCTACAGTATTACTTTATTTATTAGCCGAAAACTATGCTATACAATTGTGAATTTTTAATTTTTTTTGTATTCTTTGCATTTTTTAAATTTATTAACATATTTTTAATTAAAAAACGAGGTTTTTATTTAATAGGCATTAATAGTTCTTAACATTACTTTTAATTTGTTTAACAACTTTTTGCCCTTTTAGTAAACTTGAATAACCACTTTAATTTCACTTTTAACTGCTTCTATTACTTTTATTAAAAAATAGAAAAAGAAAAGAAAATAAAATAAAATATTTATTACTTGCTTATCAATAAATTTTTAATTTTTATTTTAGACAAATTCAAAAAATAACAAAAAAAGAAAATAAAAACCATTTTAATAATTGATTGACTATAACTTGTAATTATTACACGAGTAGAGAGATAGATCATCATCAACGCAGTAATTAACTTTTAAACTCTCACGGACATTGGCATGCACACATAAACAACAACAACAACACACATACACATTTTCATTTCAATTGTAATTCTATTTGCTGGCCTCTCCACATCATAAGCTGCATTATGAGCCTGTGTTGGCGTTAGTGTACAAGTATGAGTATTTTATTATTACTTTCATATCAGACCTGACATTTGGTATTTATTCAACCATTTGTAAGCAATTTAAAATATCTGGTTGCCTTTAACACTCACTTACCATGCTCTTTGCCTACTCTCCCATCTGCCACTCAAAACACAAACAGTAATAGACATTTACTTGTGAGTGTGTGTATGTGTGTTAAAGAGAAAGTAGTTTATAATGCATATGAGAAATGCTCAAGTTAATTAAAGTGCAATTGTTAGTATATTCCATATTAAATGTGTGTGAAGAGATAGGAAAAAGAGGAGAGAGAGAGAGAGAAAGTATTTTATATCAAGGAGAAATATTATAGCTACCACTACAGAGTAGCAATTGCGTTGGCAACACCTTAAAATAGGCAATCAAATGGAAAATAACACTTTTAATTCTTTATTTATATTCTTTTTTTTTTATTAATTTTTTATCTTTGGAAAATTTATCAGAGAGTCCTTTAAAAAAAAAAAAGAGAAATTGTGATAATTAAATTAAAATGTGATATTTGTTAGAGGATTGATGGCTGTCTGGTGGAAAAATTAAAAGTGAAAACAATAAAATTAAATGAAAATAAATAAAAATGTTAAGATATAAAAAGAAAGATGAATAACTAAATAAATACACGTGGCCAAGTGGTGTGGACGATTGAAATTAAAAGGAAATGGAAATGAATTTCATAACAAAATTTTTGTTTTGAAACTGAAAAAAATATTATTAATTTTTTTTTTGAAAAATTATTTATTTAATTCCGTTTTGATTGAGACGAAATTTTTTTCCATACCATACACTGTAAAAAAGGTTAAGAGGTGCATTGTGCTTATACTAACCTTGAGTTGAAACAATTTTTAAACATGCCAATTAAGGCCATACATGATGCTCTCTCGTTTGCTTTCAACTCTTTGAGCTCTAAGTTTAAGTTTATTATTTAAAAAAGAACCTTGTAATCCCTTCAAATATGCTACATTATAACTTTATTCATTAGCCTCGAAGTCGACGCCCAAATTGCGAGTTAGGATTGTATTGTCTTGGTGTGTTGGTATCCATTTCTTAACTACGGGTTTTTTATGTTCATAATGATAGCGCTCTGGTAACGTGATGTAATGGTTGGTGCGTTCGCATACAATACAATCGAATCCCCAGCAGAGTATATATTGAGTGTTAAGAAACTTCGTAATTCTTCCAGATCATTCTTCCATCTAAACGAAACTTACCTCTGTCGGCGATGACAAACCATTACACGAATAATCCGAAGAAAACGGCATCTACTCTGGAAAAATGGCAATGTTTAGTAAAGATCCCCACTAGCACAACTTAGCAAGACCCTCACCACTACACAATCACATGGAGGTTAGATGCAGAAGACTAATCATCTACTTATCTGGAAAATTAAATGATTATTGAAATTGGAACAAGGCAATGGATGGTATGTTGAAAGCTATATGCAGGAAAAAATTTCGCGCACTATCAATAGCCATCCTACACAAGAACCACTACACAGGGACCACTCACTCTCACTTTATTTCAAAACAAAATTTATTCACTGGCCTATGCAAGTTTCATAAATTTTTCTTCTCCCCCTTTTGTCATACATTTGCCATGCGATTTGAGATTCAGAACTAGTGTTAGTTGATACGCTGTTTTATTTTTCCAGATTTCCTGTATAATTTTGGAATATTTTGACCATATTCTATGGGTTTTTGCCATTTGATTCACCACGTCGGGGCTCCGTAGCATGTTTTACTCGATGCTACTTTTTTTTGCCGAATGTTTGCAGGTATTAACCGAAATTTTCAACCATTTTTCCATAAGTGAAATAATATTGTAGTCCATCTGCTTTTAATGCCGCGGAAAAATTGTTGCAAAAGTCTTGTTTTAGTCTCTTGCTGAAAGTTGCTCATGATAGAGATGCACGAAGTTAATTGACTATATTTCCACAAGTACAGTAAATGCTGTTGTTGATAACATGAATTTTCAAAAAAGCTAGCCAAGAAGCGAGCTTCCACATAACTGATGGTGCTAGAACCCTTTTGTGGCATAGGGGTATTTAGAGGGGTATTTAGAGGCCTATTTAGCGAAAGGGAAGAGAACGAGAGACATAAATTCTTCTTTTACAGAATAAGCTTGAGACAGTTCAAACTTTTGCTAGGCAATTATAATATTTAGGAAAAGATTGATAACCGGTTTTTGATCAAGCATTGCAGACTCAACGAACATTTCAGTAGAAGGGGAGCAGTTACTGTTTGTGAAGAAGCACATACTTGGTGATTGTTTGACATTTAGGCATTTTAGGTGGGAGGAAGCTAGATGCTTAACATGTACGGAGTGGGACGTTACCACTTCAGTTTCCAATCGATATACTGAAATTCGTCAGGACATCGGAGTTGGAAAGGATATTATAATGTACTGTGTTTATTGAAGTGCTGTGATCAGTACTGCTTGACGATAATAATAGTAAATATAGGTTCGGTTATGTTAAAACTAGCCCACTTCGACCAAAAAGGCCAAATGGATGCCGCACTCTATAATGACCCTGGAAAAAAAGAATAAACGTGCCTACATGACTACCGAGTCGAAGACGGCTTCGATAATGAAGTACTCCCAGCAGCAATTCAGGGTCTATAAGCTGCTTTCCCAGAACCCTAAACCTCAGCCGATGTTACTATTTCCTCCTTACAGCAATAGCTGCACAACGTTGATTTAATAGCCCAAGAGTATACCTACTACATAGAAATTCTTCGTTTGGTTAGGTTTACCAGCTGACTACACCTCCTTTGATGAAACCGGCCATAGCTCTCTCACCTGCCTACAAAAAGAAATCTGTCTCCATCTTCTGGAGCCATTAACCTCAATCGATGTTATTACTACCTCCTTACAGCAATAGCTGCACTACGTTGATTCAATGATCCGAAAGCATACCTACCACAGCCAAAATTCTTCGCCTTGGTAGGTTCATTAGCTGCTTAGACCTCCTTCGTTCAATCATCGGTTATAGCCAGCCTACTCGAAGAAATATGTCTCCATCTCCTGCAGAACATATTGCTGGCAAGTAGAGATATAGATGACAAGTAGAGATTGGCATACTTACATTTTCTTTTGCCGAAAGAACCTGTGTCGTCGTGCCCCTTCTGGCCAGCTCATCGCGCCACACTGTTCTCCGGTATATCGTTGAGTCCCGTTACCCATATGAGCCATATTTCATAGTAAACATATTCAATGCATTTCTTCCTTCTGCATATAAGGCTATCAATTGCCTAATTGTTTTCCCTTGAGCTTTGATATTAGACATGAGGGTTAAGGCCATTTACATCTTCTGTGGACGTTTCATGGACGTTTCGAATTGCCTATTAGCTATTGCATTTAATAAACTGCCATTAATAAATTATATATAATTTCCAATTCAATTTTGTTAATTACAAATCTAATTACATTAAAAAATTAACCACTACATACATATAATTGGTCATTGTTTTCACTAATGGTTAAAGTGATTGGTGATTTTAAAATTAATTTCTAGCAATTTTAAATTACTTTTAATTATTAAATTAAATCAATTAATTGCAATTGTTAATTGTCAATTAAAAGTTGTATTAGTGGTAAATGGCAATCACTAATTACCAATTATGTGTAAGTATGTAATTGTTAATTTTAAAGTACATTTATGTTAATTTCATTCATTAATTAACGATTAAATGTAAGTACTATTTGTCTATTAGAAATTTCATAATTGACAAATGACAATCACGAACTAGTGATGCCAATTGCATGTAATTGTGCATTACCAATTACTAATTACACAATTAGTCACATTTGAATGTTATGCAGTAATGCATTTTCGAATTTAAATTAAGGGGTGTAATTAATGCAAATATTTCCTTTAATGCTGATGCACTTTTCTTTATGCATATTTTTTATGACGGATCTACGTTTAATGTTATTTTCAAAAATTTTTAATAGAGCATTATAGAGCAAAATATAAAACGAAAACGTACAGGTATTTTTTTGTTGTCGATCTTTAAAAGGTTTATATATATATGTGTGTTTTGTTTGGCAATTAAATCATCATTATATTTGAATTCAATTTTTCTAATAAAAATTCTATGATTATTATTAATATTAATAAGATCATATTTAATTATATTTTATTTTGATAATTTGCTAGGTTTTGTTAATTATATTTTTTAGTTTTGTATTTATATAATTCTTTTTCCGTCTGTATGTGTGTATTTCGAAATTTTTATTATCTCTGTTCAATTATTATTTAGCTGATGGACTTACGCAAATGCACTCGTCTCTGGTTAAACAATTTTTGTTTGTCATCATTTTATTTTGCGGGCGAATATAAAAAGCAGCAATTTATAGAAGAACATCTGTGGAAGTTTTTTTTTAAATAATGTCTATTTGTAGTTAGTGGTCTAAGTGTAGGGTATCAAAAAACTAAGCAAAATAAAGCAAGTTTTTTAAGAAATCAATTCATTTTTATATATGTTTTTCATATATTGCCCCTAAAAGTATACTACATTAAGCGGCCACTAATTGTTCCCTAAGGTACGCATGAGAACTTGTTAATTTTATGTGTGTGTTAAAATTGTTCCTATTTAAATATAGGGTCCGCCAAATAAATTTTTTTTTTTTTTTTTTTTTTGAAAATGCTATAAAAAGACTACTGAATATTTTCTCAAATTTCTTTTTTTATTTGAATGTACAATCCTTCCGGTTAATAATGGAAAATAATTTCATTCAAATGGCTGCCTCGGCTGGCCATGCAGTAGCGTACACGATTGGTCCAATTTTCAAGCACATTATCGATTGTGTGCAGCTGTATTTTAGCAGTGGTTTCACGAATATTGTCCTTTAAAGCGTCAATTGTCTCTGGCTTGTTGGCGTAACACTTATCTTTGACGGCACCCCACAAATAATAGTCTAACGCTGTCAAATCGCAGCTCCGAGGTGGCCAAACGACATCAGCTCTGCGTCTGATAATGCGATCTGCAAAAACAGGGCGCAAAACATCGAGTGTAGCTTCGGCTGTGTGGCACGTAGCGCTATCCTGTTAAACCAAATGTTGCTTATATCCTCCCCTTCAATTTTTGTGAACAAAAATTCGTTCAGCATGGCCCGATAACGATCGCCATTGACTGTAGCGGCCACTCCTTGCTCATTTTCGAAGAAAAATGGCCCAATTATGCCTCTGGACTAATATCCGCACCAAACAGTGACTAGTCTTGAGTGTATCGGCTTTTCGATGTATGCGTGCGGGTTTTCTGTGCCCCAAATAATGCTTGTTTACATACCCTTCAAGATCAAAATTAGCTTCATCTGAAAAGACGATTTTTTTTCAAAACCGCCATCTTCTGTAAGTCGATCGCAGGCCCACTTAGCGTAGCGTATACACAACCGTATTCGTTCAATGGAAGGATACAACTAATTATTTGTCAAATCAGACATGAGCTAAGTGTTACCATTCACGAAATAAGCACTAGTTGAAAAAAAAACGTTAGATGGCGGACCCAGTATGTTGTCGTTATATTGATTTTGTGTTAAGCCTAAAAATATGTTGTAAACATGAATTTTTTATATTTATTTACATAAAAGTTGACTATAAAAATATAACAAATTTTAAGTCATTTACCACTAATATAATACATAATTAAAATTATCTACTCATACATAAATAATTTCATGCCATGAGTAACAGTGAGTTAAAAAGTTATACCTACACTTTAAATTGTTTATTATTAAATGCTTAAAAAAATATATTAATTTTTTTTCAACGATATGAAAACACTTTTCACGATTTTGTTTTTATCGAAAATGTTTTTTTGAATGTGGCTCTGTAATTATTTACTTCACTGTATCCGTTTTATAGTTTTGTAATTTCTTTAAAAAATTTTTTTCTATATTGATTTTTGTTCAATTATTGATAAGCCATTTCCACGTTTTAATATTAGTAATAATAATAACAATAACAATAACTACAACAAATAATAATAAAAATATTTAACAAACAAAACAAAATAGACGATGACATCATATGGTGGTAGTACTCGTACTTTGAAACAACGTTAAAAAGGTTCTTTTATCAGTCATCACTTCGCTCACTCATTCACTTACTCACTCATTCACATACTCACTCAGTCATCAATATTTTCTCACATTTTTTGTGTTTTTTTTCGATTTCACTGATGAACTCTATAGGAGTTTATGAAAATTAATAAATTTTTGCGTTTATTCTAAGTGTTAGTACTTTTATTAATGGGTACTTTTTTCTCTTCTATATCATCGCTGTTAAGGGTTGTATGTTAGGTTTATATCATGTTCATACATAACAGTTAAAGGATTAAGCTAAGTTTACCATACAATAGCATAATTAGTAAATTTCTCAATTAGTAGATAACAGTATTGATTTTATTTTGTTTTAAAAATAAATTTTCTCGAACAAAATCTGTCTTAGCATTTTCAGCTTTCAAAAGCTTAATGAGCTAAATTAGTTTCGCTATATATGAACAGCAAATTCGATAGTTCAATTTAAAAATTAATTGACTCAATTAAAATCTATGTCTGAACATGGTGTTATACAGATTGTAAAGTTTGAAAATATGATATATAAGCTATTAGAAGAAGCTATTAGCACTCAACTTTGATTTTGTTACAATGGATTTATTTTTCTTTCTGTAATGTAATGCCAGGTTTTGTTATTAACCTTCTGACCTGTATACCTTTTTTTCGTGTAGGCAAAGAATTATCGGCTACAGCTTTAATACTTAAAAATGATTGAAAAATCTTTTGCACAAACCAAACGGGAAGCTATATATTTCTCCGTCTATAATTTATCCTCACCTTGAGGTAGTAAAACTTTTAATTTTAACCCTTTGCGGTCGTATTCAGTTTATACATGGGTGTCATGCTGGTCGGAATTTATTTTGGTTGTCAAAATTATATTTTATAGTATCTTTTCAAGACAGTCTCCAATATAAAGCCTGGTTTTCGACGACATGTTTTTCTGTTTGAACATACAGAACAATTCATACTTTTCACATATTCTCAGTGCCGCAATATTTATAATTTTCCATTAAGCCTTTCCTCTTTATCCAAGGACGATGATGTTCCTGATTATGAAGGTGATCCATCACTCAAATAGACTTAATCGGACTCAAACACAGTTTATAAAATTTTATTTCGAATTCTACGTATCTCCAAAGTTTGTCGACTTCATACAATATCAGATAAGTATAGTTCTTTGCTGTTGTTGCTGAGAGCAGATATACAACTGAAGCGGTAATAAAGCTTTGGTGGCTGAGAGTAGACGTTCGACCGCAAAGGATTAAACACCTAATAGATAAAACTTAACCATAATAGCCATATTCCATATATATGTATATAACTATTATAAATTTCTCTGTTAGTTTATTTGATTGTTTTCCATCACTCACGCGTGAAGAAGCAGCATACGGAAGTGCAATAGGGTATGCCTTTTTAAAAGTTCGACATGGGTGAGAGTAAAATCGGGCCAAATTGTTTATTTATTTACACACTTACCCTTTAATACTGCGAATTTATTAATTTGACATCCCTTAAAGTATGCAAATAAAACCCAATAATAATTGTGTTTATTTAATTGCTTACGATCCAATCACGCTTAATCTACTAAATTTGGAGCACAGATACATACGAGGGCGGATTGACATTGAAGCTACCTAGCGATAGATGGCAGCACAAACACAAAAACTTTTTCTTTCTTAGAAATTACGATCTGTCAAACGTCAGCTGTTAAAATTTTAGCCAAATTCATCGATTAGTTTATTTGTTGTAGTCGTTTGAAGTAAGAGGTGGTTACTGAAGAAAATATCAAGAAAATCCTCGATATCGTTATGAATGATCGCCGGGTAAAAATACATGAGATTGCTGAAATGGTAAACATATCATATGAACGTGTGTTCAACATTTGATGAACATTTGCATATGAAAAAGCTATCGGCAAGATGGGTGCCGCGTTTGCTCAGTATTGAACAAAAACGAGTTCGACAGATCACTTCACAGCGGTGTTTGGACATGATAAAGCATAATCCTGCTGATTTTTGGCGTAGATTAATAACTGTTGATGAAACGTGGGTCCACCACTACACACTTGAAACCAAAAATCTATTGAAGCAATGGGTGGAAGCTGGTGGGAGTGCTCCGAAGAAGGCGAAGATAGCGAAATAGGCTGGCAAGGGTATGGCCACTGTATTTTGGGATGCACACGGAATCGATTATCATCGATTATCTTGAAAAGGGATCCACAATCACAGGAGAGTATTATAGTGCATTATTGGATCAATTGGTTGATGCAACGCACCGGTTCACTCAGTATTAGATACGATGCTAAAACTACGAGAAGTACACTTCGAATTGGTTGATCATCCATCTTATAGTCCAGATTTAGCCCCTAGTGACTTTTTCCTGTTTCCAAACTTGAAAAAATGGCTCGCAGGAAAAAGATTCATCTCAAACAAAGAAGTGACTACCGAAACTAAAGCGTATTTTAAAAAGTTCCCAAAATCGTATTATTCAGATGGTATAAAAAAGTTGGAAAATCGTGTTACTAAGTGTATTGAGCTAAAAGGAGACTATGTTGAGAAATGAATGGTTTTTGAAAAAAAAAATGTTTTTTTTTCTACTTAGGTAGCTTCAATATCCGCCCTCGTATATCCAGCTATCAAAAGTGCATTAGGATATGCTTTTGTTAAAAATTGACCGTACGACACGCATAAAACTAACAATATTGGCCTTTAAGGCTTCAATTATTGCTGGTTTAGCGGCATAAAGCAGTGTGGCCCAATAGAAAATAATTAATCAATAATCAAGAGGTGTTAAATTGCTCATCTTTGGAGTTTGAATGACAGGTCTATTTCTATAAATTAACATATTGCCAACGTTTAATTTTTATAAGTCAATAGTTGAGAAACCCCATCTCGCATCGGTCAATGTTATTAATATTTTTAAAAACGCAAAATCACTGATCATGGGTCGGTAACGAAACGCAGGTTACGCTTTCATTTTTAAAGAAATAAGGTTCAATGATGCCATCAGCGTGTAAACCGCACCAAACTGTGTATTTTTCTGTATGTAATGGAGTCTGTAGAATCCAGACCCGTTAAGCCAGCGCCATGGGGCTTATTATTGCTCATTTCTAAGTAGTGAGAATAAATGAATGATTTTCAAAGTAAATCTGAATAATTTGGTAGCGTTGCTCAAGCGTCAATCTATTCATTAAGATTTGCCGGACTATATTGATCATAAATTTCAAAAAATTACAGTACGCCATTTCGTTTGACAGTTAAACCTTTCATAAGTTCTATTGGGTTGCCTAATCGTTGATTTGATTCTAAAACCTATTGAAATCGCTAAAAATTTCTGTAAAATTTTGATTAGTTGGTGTATGTTCGGTTTTATTGCTGCAGGGTGTCATAAATTTGGTCTTTATCGACTTTCATTGTCTTATTTGTTTTTATTTATTTTGTCTTTATATTTAATGGTTAAAAAATAAAAATCAAAAATAAAAAACTTTATAAAACACGGCTAAAGAGTAACAACAATTAGATAAGATTTAAATAAAAAAAAAATAAAATAAAAATAATAATTGACAACAGTCTTCATAAGTGAAAAAAATCAATAAGTAGACATTTTTTTGCGATTTTACACCATTTCCATGCTACGTACATAATTGTATGATAAAATCTTTATACAAAATTTTATCAATTGAAAGAAAATGATTTAAGCGAATATTTGGAAATTTATTGAAAATTTAAAACTTTTGCGATTACACGATGCGATAAAAAAAAATACCTGGCAAGTGATACTATTTTTCTGATAGGCGCTACCGAGTAGAACAAGGATTACAATGGTCTACAAAAAATAAAAAAATTTTCTTTTTTTTTAAACAAAATCATATGAAATATAATGATTTTGATGTGCTGAGATTTGAAATCCGTTTTGAAAATTTGATTTGAATTCAGCGAATCAAAATCATTATATTCCTTTATTTAAAGGCTTTTTTGCTGTCTGTCGACCAATGTTATCAAAACGCCTCCAAAATCTCACTTTACGAATAAGAAATCGGTTTATCGGACCTTCATGCACTTATAAGCTAATAACTTTGATGAATATTGCTTGATTGTAAGTTTCTTTGCAGAAGAGAAACAGACCTTTTAAATGATATATAGAACCTTGATTTGTTTTTCACCCAATTTTGTCCACATTTTTTAAGTACAGAAGCGTTTTTGTGCACAATTTTATATGGGAGCCATTCTATTTATGAATTAATTAAGGAATTGTATTAAATTATGAATAAACTGAGGCGTAAGGTATATAAATCCGTTGGAAATTGATGGAGTTATTAAGCTTTTTAGTAAAGCACCTCATGAGAATGATTATTTTTTTAAATTTTTGGATCATATCATGTCATTCTCCTCGGTTCTGTGTTACTTATGGTGTTAGGCCAGAATATTTTGCATATGATTCTGAGGTACTTTTTGCTGAATACCTAAAGCTCTTCGGTGATACCATTCGCCATAAGCCAGGTTTTATTAACATACAGCAAAATTGCTTTAGTGTTCTGAGCTTATAATTCGTCTCGATATAAGTATGTGACTGTACTGTGTATGGTACTGTACCTGCAATCGTTCGTATGCCGCTCTAGCTTTATTGAACTTGTTGTCCACGTCTGTTACTGCTCCACCTTTTATAGTCATTGTACTTTCAAGATAGCAAAGGTATTTATGTGGTCGACTTTTTGACTTCATAGCATGATGTTTTCCGTCTTAGTATTGTTGATTCTCATGGCATTAGTTTTCTTGATATTTACCTCATTCGTGGTATTTACATATCAACCCAATTATTTATATTGTAACCCAATCTTTCTCAGTCCTCCAGTTTTGACTGCATGTTGGAGAGCGCAGACGTGAGGTAATAGTGGGCTGTCTACATACTTCACTGACTGAACTTTCTGCATGATATTTTCCTTACTACTATTGTCAATTCTCATTGACTTGGTTTTCTTGATATTTAGCTCAAGTCCAAGATTGCGAACCAATCTTTCTAAGTTTTCTTATGCGAGAGTAGCCAAATGTTTTCCGCATAGTCTTTGTTATTCCACTTCTCTCTAAACGGCCTTTGTTCATTATGCCACAATATTAAATAGCCGAGGTGTAAGTAGGCATCCCTGTTTTACTCCACTGACTGATATTCTCGTTGTGAATAACTTACATCGCTCTTATTATTCAAATTATTTTCTAAGTTTCTTCCTTTTCCCTCAATGCTTACCATATGACATTCTGTCTGAAAGTATCAAATGATTTCTTCAAGTCAAAGAGCAGTTAATACTGTTACGAAAATCAAGTTCGTGAATCTCTTTCGTTTATTACATCGCTAATATAAACACAAGATACAAAAACAACTGTACGTACATGGTTACATATAACAAAACCGACAACAACAACATAAGCAGAAATTTTGTAAATCAAAATAAACGGCAACAACAAAACAGGCGGAAGAAAAAAACAAATAACAAACAACAACAAAACACAAAAACTGCAAGAAGTAGATGTTTCTAAAGTAAAGAAAACGAATCCTGAAATATCGAGATGTTCGAGAGCATTCGAAGTATTGTTTAAACAGCCATATAGAAAGCACATCGATGAGGATAATAGTCAGTTTATTTGGTGTAAACTTAGCGTGAAGAGTTTGTTGGTGTAAATTCAGTGTAACAGTTTAAATGAAGTAACTTCAGCAAGTAGAGTTTATTGGTTTGAACCAAGGGTAACCATAAAGAGAAATTGTTGTATAGTAGTGTTAGTGAATTTTTGCTGTGTGCCTCTGCAACTAAAAAGGTAAACAACAACACAAACAAACAATTTTTAAAAGCAAAGCGACATCTATTGCACAACTAAACAAAATTTGTTATTATCTGCTCATTTAAGGCTCAAAAGAGCTTATCTGTTCAACTATGGTTTTAACTTAGCGTGAAGAGAGTTCATAGGGGGCAAACTTGTGAAGGGAGTTGTAATCGAACACAAGTTGTAAAGACTACTTTAGTTGAAGCTAACTCAGCGTAAAAGAGTAAAGTGTAGATAATTGTGGTTAAAAAGGTTGTGATTGAAGTAATTGTAGTTGTTTACAAAGTTGTAAACAGTGAAAATAATTAAGAATAGACATTGTTATTGCTAGAGAAATGGTTGCGAGCAGTGGAACACAAAACTGTGTTAAATAAAGGATTTTAATTAAAAACCAAACACAAGAGCTATTTTATTTTAACAGGAATATTAATTCCACTTACATTCATGAAGGAATACAAGTACTTCTCTCAGTCAAAAAGCTGCACATGTTTATATTTTTAGATTCATTACAAAGGACCTACAGTTTAACGTCGTCTCCGAACGGCAAATGCATTAAAGAAGTTCAGTAGTAATAATAGTCATAACCAGTTAGTAGCTAATGTTATGAGATGACATCGCTGTTGAAAAACTTTTTTTTCAGATGGTCTGGTCTGGTATGGAGCCGAGGATCTTCCGGTTGGTAGGCGGGTGTCTTATCTATCATACCACAGCAGCACATTATGTCTTGTCGCAATATATTGTCTATTTTGCTTTGAAGACTTTCCTGTATTATGTTTGCGAGTAGCCCACTCTTTGGTAATTTTACAATTATGCATTTCTTTCACGTTGAAGGCAGCCTTTATTCCTCCCATACTGATGTGATGTATGACCGTGTAAGTATAGCTATGGTTTGAATGTCAACCCGTAGAATTTTCTCTAGTAATCCATCTTTAGCTGCCGCTCTATTATTTTTCATGTTTGCAATCGCATCTTTTATATCATTCAGGTCGGAAGCAGTGCTCAGCATTCTTAAGATATTTTTTGCGTAGCTGTTCTAATCCATTTCGCTATCCTCAGTAACATTTATGAAGTTGTTCACTCCATCTCTGCGTCTATATTATTCGTTAGTAGTGTAAAATTACGATCAGTAACTGCTTGCTTCCTATTACACTTTCCATTTGTGAGATAGTCGATTGTCTGCTGTAGTTTTCTTACGAATATATTATTCTTCGAAATTCGAAAAGAGGGTGGGAGTCCCCTTTTTAGATTTATTCCGTTTCACCGGGAAATGGTGTCATAAGAGTGCAATAAACAAACAAATTTATGAATTTACGATAAAAAAAAGAAGAGGGCAGACGTGAAACGGTGCGGAAAATTTAGGAAAAAAAATTTGCAAAAAAAAGTCGAAATTTTAAAGCATTTAGTATTAAAAAATTCTTGTAACATTAAACATACGAACGAAAAAATATATATTAAAAGTGAAATAAATTTAATTGATATTCTTTTCGATTTATTATTTTCTTGTAAATTAAACTTGACCTTTAAAATAAATAAAAATAATTTTTTTTTTTTTTGTTATTTTTGTTTTATAGTGAAATTTTCATTTTTCCATAAAGAAAATGACAATTTAAAAGAAAAATCTTAAAATAACAAAAACAAAAACAATAAAATAAAATCGAAAAAGATGTCTTTTTGTGTACATAGTCTGTCTGTCCCTGTTGTCTTTAAGGCCATTAAAAACAATTTTAAAAATATTTTGAAAAAAGAAATTTTCTCATAATGCAAAAAGAAGGAAAAGAAGGAAAATAAGAAAATTTTGCAAAAACGAAAATTTTTTTTATTAAAATTCGTTTTGCTGCGTATATGCCAGTATTTTTTAAAATTTTGTTGTGACAACATTAGAGCAGAAAGACATATTTTTTTTTTTTAATTAAAATTCTAAATAGAAATATAAAATTCTAAATAGAAATTAAATTTTAATAATTAATTTAGAAACAAATTTAATTTAAAGGAAATGTTACTGAATTTTAACGAATTTAAACAAAATTTAACGAATTTTACACGAAATGCACGAAAAATAACAACGAATTTTAAACAAATTTTGAAAACCTAACGCAACAGTGTTTGTTACGACAAAGAGTAAGAAAAAAAAGAGAAATTGAATCTCTCATACGCTCTTAAGTGTTTATATCTCGAACTCTGGACTATGTTTTAAGGGTTTTGACAAAGTAGCTGTAGTGGTGATCCTTTAGAAAACGAAAGAATAGTGAAAAATGAGTGATTTATCGAGAATGTGGTTTCGTTTGACGGGTAGTGGTGGCTCCATCACCACCGAGGAGGGAGATGATTTCGCCTCCCAGAATTCTCAGCCAAATTCTTTAAATTTAAAGCTAAACCAAGACAGCAACAACAATAATAACAGCAACGGCAATGAAATTACATCGAAATTTGAGAAATTTCGTCGTGGCAGTTTTCGTAAAAAATCTTCTTCACTGGATCAGCAGTCGCCAGCACCCAAACGAACAAAATCGCCTCATTCTGTTATGAAGCCCCAGGCGTCAACTTCTCTGGAAGAAGCAGACGAAATGGAAGAGAAAGAACTTTTACCCTTAAAACTTAAAGAACAAGCTGACAGACCGTCAAATGTTTGCGCAAATTTAAAATCCCAAAAAACAGTAAAATTAAAAGAAAAGAAACCAAAGAAAAAGGTCAAAGAGAAGGAAAGGCTAAAGGAGAAGGAAGAAGTTTATAACATATTACCGCATAGTGATTCCCTAACCAAGTGTAATGGCAAGAAATATTCCTTGAAATCTTTGAAGAATGGACAAGAGCCACAGAAAAAGAAATTCTATAAAAACTTCTATAATACAAAGTCACCCTCACAGGAAAGTGAGGAAAAAGGGGAAAAGCCTATCGCTAGAGAACAGATCCACACAATATTTCCACCCAATAGTTCTTTTGTTAATGTATCCGCTTTGGCGGAAGATGATGATGAAGACGAAGATGATGATGATGATGAGAATGACAATGACAGCATTAAAGCTGAAGATGATACTGACGATGATGAAGAGACAGAAGATACCGAGGAAAGTAATGAGGAGGAGCGAGATACAGAAAGTTCGGTTTCACCTCAAACACCTGACAATTTACCTCGTTTGGGTAAAGAAAAAATATTCTTAACTGATCGTAAATTTCGTAATAATCGCATAGAGAAAAGTTCCTCCAAGTCCAAAATAGTAAGTGACATAGAGAAACGCGAAAGCATTAAAAGATCACGAAGTAGTCGTAAAATACCCACAGCTACCGCCTTATTGGCAGCAGCCGAAGAGAAGCATAAACATGCACAGCCACCACCCAAAAAAGGTTTGAAAAACGACAATAAAGATGCAAAAAAACCCAATAGGCCCCATTCGAATCTCAATCTACAGGCTCTGGTCAAATTCGTCATGAACAATAAGAAATTCCTGAATACGGATGATTTTAATCTCATAAGACATAAGTCTGTTTCAGAGGCCGCCTCAGCTGTTATACAAGTGGCTGCTACTTGTAAGCCTTTGCCCATAGCTTTAAAATATCCACCAGATAGCGTTGTGGCCGATGCTCCCAAGGACAATGATCCCAAAGCTGAACGTAATGTCGTTTTAGTAAAGAAACAAAGTCTCAATAATTCATTCTGTGATCGTTTACTCAATAATGACACGGACTCTCTTAAGCCGCCCGTTAAGGAGCGTAAAAAGTCGTCCAAACACTCTTTAACCTCAATTTCCTCTTCTTCCTCATCATCCAACAAAGTGAAACGCAATAGCTCGAATAGCAGCAAAAGTAGTGGTAACTATGAGGATGAAGCTTTTTACTCCTGTGATGAACGTGATGAAGATGAAGTTGATTGTGCGCCCTGTCAACGGTCACAGGCTGAAATATTAAGTAGCGAACCTAAGCGTAAATCATATTCCCCTTCTCTAACGTCGAGAGTAGCGGCCAAGATCAATGAGACCACAAATAACTATAAGAATCGTAAAGCAGCCAATAAAAATGCTAAAAAACGAAAGAATTTAGCAGCTTCTGCTGTAGCAGGGGTTGCAGAATGTAATGAGGGACCCGAATATTATAAGCAGTTAAATGTTGGTAAGACTTTGCTAGCGTATAGAGACTTTACACTCTAAAAGTAAACTAAGACCACCTTAAATGCAATTTTTCTTTATTTTGAATAAATTTTTATGTCTCTTGAGTAAAACGAATCTATTTTTAACTTCTTTTCTCCCCCTTTCTGTTTTTCTTTTAAAGAACGTTTAAATTCCACTTCCATACAAAGGCATCCTTCAGACCGCAGGACGGATTCAGCTAATCTATCGATACGCTCCAATGGTAATACATCGGCTCATTTAAATGCTAGCGATTTACAAAGTTCATTTCATGGTGCCGATACCAGTCTGGGTGCCGTGGGTGGTGGTGGTGCTTCTGCTCAAGCTGGTATCAGTGGCAGTGTTATTGGCACTACTGCAACACCCTCTTGCAGTGACGTCACAAACCCAACTTTGGGAGCTTTAGCAGCACAATCACAACAAACAGTTGGTTCTGTCTCGCCCGGTGGTTCGGGTGTCTTAACGGGTACACTTAATGATATAAATGCGCAGGACGCAAATGAGGGTAACTTACGTAGAGAACGGTAAGTGAACGAGAGAAATGTTTTGATATTAAAATATAACGTTTTGTTTTTATTTCCTTATAGTCTACACCAACAACATCAACAAAATAAAAGTGCTCCCGTCTCTGTTAATCGTTCGGAATCGTATAAAGAACGTTTATCACACAAACGTAATCGTAGTCAACGTAAAACTTCAGATCCAAATTTGACATCAAGACCAAAGTAAGTTTAATTTTCTTTTCTTTTTTAATTTTTATTGTATTACGAAGTAAATAATGTTGATATCGAAGGATTCAAGTAATGAAGGCATAATGAAAATCATTTAAAAAAATTTATATTTGGTCAAGTTTGCCACTACTAGTCCCCTAGTATAACCCATATTTTAATACATTTGCCTTACACTTGTAGCGAGTGCGAAAAGGTGGCGTTTGAGCTACTAGTTTGCGCTTAAAAGTGTATCTATCTCAGCTACCATTCCCTAGTGTAAATCTCTCTTCAAGCTAATTACTCCTTATTGATTAGTTTATTTGAAACTATAATTGTTGTTAAATTTATTTACTTAAATTCCCACTTGGAGCATTCAAATATAGCGGTAATTTATATTGTCTCCAGATGCAAAAAACAATCCCAAAATTATAAAATAATGTTTGACGGTTTTTTTTTTATAAGAGGTGCTCGACAAATTTGAGCATAAGTGAAATATCTTTTCCTTATATTTGTAACGAGCACCAAAACTTCCGCGGCAAACTCTCTCAGTTTTTGTGGGTCATTAAAGATATATGTGGTTTGGCGTTGTCATGATGGGACACAAAACCTTTTCTGTTGATCTATTCTGATGGTTTTAATTGAATTGCTTGCTTCAATCTTTTCAATCGTTGACAGTTGATTTCAGATTCAATCATTTGACCAAGTTATAGAAGCTTATAAAGAACAATTCCCTTCCAATTCCATCAGACATTACCTTTCTTGGTGTCAGTCGTGGCTTTTCGACCGTTTTCGATGCTTTGCCTATGATCTTTTTTTCTCACAATATTGTCGTACGTGATCCATTTTTCATCGCCTGTAATCACTCGCGTCAGAAGCGGTTCGCTTTCGTTCTGTTTTAGCACTAAATCGCAAATAGATATTCCGTCCACTTAATTTTTCTTTGTGTGTCCAATTTTTTTGAAATGGCTTAAAATTGTTTGGTGATGAATTCCTAGTTCCCTAGCAACTTCCACGCTGCTTATGCGCAAGTCTTTCTCAATTTTTCAAATGATTTCATAAACCTTTTTAGTGATTAGCCGATCAGAGCGAGGTGCTACTCTAACTTTAGAATTATCAGATCGAAAACGAGCAAACCATTTCAATACTGTTTTTTATAGTTACAGCATCGTCTCCTTAAACTTCACAAATTTTTTCAGTAGCCTGCTACGCATTCTTACCTTTTCTAAGACAAGAAAGCAAAATATAAGAATAATTTTCCGAATTTTATCTCATTTTTAAACATAGGGAATATTTTAATGTGCTTTTAAAAATTTCTTCCAAGAAAGTGAATTTAAAATGATATCTTTCAAACAAGCTATAAAGGAGAAATGCTTCACAAACCATTCGACCTGTCATAGTCCTCGGGCCCACTCCAAATTTGTGCCCCTGAGAGACTGTTCCAATCCAACAAAAAGCTCTGGACCAATAAAGTCCGCTGCAGATCCTGCTCTTTCCAGTCCGTCAGTAGTTTCATGGCCAGCGTCCACGGAGTAGCCCAGGGTCCAGCAAACCATGAACCCATTCGCCGCACCTGGTTGTTAAAGTTGGTCAAAGCATTCCCTAACTATCCGATTTCATCGAACATGGAGACAGTGCCCTTAGAGAGACCTAATTGCGAACATATAGTTATGTGCGCACCTATGATATCCACCTGTAGGTTTATCACAGTGTATGCGCAAACTACTTGAATTTCAGCCTGAAAGGCACTTGACCACTTGTCCATAGGAACGGACTTCTTTCTTTAGGCTCCCGAAGCCCATTCCGCCAATCAGAGAATATAATCTGGAACATTCGGTCAAAAATCAATTTTGAATGCATATGGCAAGTGATCGAGAACATGACAATACGGTCCGAAACGCTTCTTAGAAGGTTCATGTGTCCAAAGTCACCCAGTTCTAATCCTGAGGCGAAGTTTATCTCTCATAACACGTTTCTTTACAAAGATGTGCAGGGGGTATATCCCTAGTATGGCCTCAATGACCACTGTGGGACAGCTGCGTATGACTGCGATTGTAGCCAGGAAAACCTCTCTTTAAAGTCTGTCTACTTGTCTTCTAGAAACCTCTTGTTCATTGTCAGGCAAAGAGCAGCTCTTTTATTCTCTTTTCACGCGTACACTTAGGCCACCAAACAACTGATAATTAAAGTATACATCCAACAAACCATTTTAGAGCATACCTCATGTCCTGCCAAAAAGGCAACGGCATGGCTCTCGAAGCCTATCCAAGTAAAGCACCAGGGTGGAAATTTCAGTGTAGTCTGCGATCTAGGTCAACACCAAGATATTTAAACTCCTTCGAATTGTAATTGCACCAAGGTTCAACTTGAATATATTGGTAAAAATAAATATGACGGGCTTGTTTGGATTCATAGTTGATACTATAATCCCTCAGCATCTAACTCATTTGGTATACTTTTGTTGAAACTTGTTACTTTTGTTTTTGGTAGTAATTTTTCTCTGTCTTTATACGCGTTTTATTATAGATGAAATTTCATCAGACAAGTTCAAGACATATATGTGCTTTATTCTATACCCAACTCTCTTACTTATGAGTCTTCTTTGTTCAACTTCCAATCTACACTTTCGTGGATGAGAGCAATATTTGTCGTTTATATTGTTTTCATAATATGGAAAGCCTTCCGGAGGTTGGGCTGCCTGAGAACGCGTAATATGAATGACACATTCACTTGCAATCTTTAGATAATTTCCGAAAGTAGACGGGTAACACTCTATTTTAAGACATGCAAGATGGTAAAGGCCCAATTAGTCGAGAAGTAACGTAGACGAGACGTGTCAGCTGATACGATAACTAAATGGAGAATACATACAAATGGTTAGTTGTTCTGTAACGAACGTAATTTAGACGTGGTGTCCTGTCTTCAAGAGAATTTTTCCACGTTTTTACTTCACACACAACATCAGGTGACATAAAATTGTAAACAAAGAATACGCGCTTAAATAAAATAAATAAAGAAAAATTTAAAAATGTGCGTTTTAAATTATAATTATTAAATAATAATAAACTTAAATAAAATGGATGATGAAAAATTAATATTGTTGGTGCAAGAGTATGAATTAATTTATAATTTAGTTTTTTACTTTTGTTGTTTACACACACAGTAGAAAACTGCTGACACGTTTTTACTTCACCAACTAAACACACTTGACGTTTTGATCACGTTACTCTTACATCCCGTCTACGTTACTTCTAGACTAATTAGGTCTTAACATGTCGTTTGTGTCTAAAGCGCCGATTAGACGATCATACTTGACATATGTGGCATGTCACCATGTCATCATACTCGTGTAATAGAGCGAAATTCATGTTTGTCAGTTTGGCATGATAGCTTTCAAAAATTTTTGATATTTTGTGTATCCCATCATGTCGTCATGTTTGTGTAATAGCATGTTTTCATCCACACTGCAAATTTCATTTGTGTTTTTATAAAGAAGCAATAAACATGGCCTAGCTAGAGCGCACTTTTTTAAAAGAATTTATGTAAGTTTAGCAGAATTGTGGCCAATAAAATGTGATCTTTTGGGATCTTTTTTGCCTTTTAGCAACCCATTTTTTGTCCAAATTCACGCGCTATCTCTAATATGAACTTTACTCTTCGGTGTCTGCTTGTATACTGATGTATGACATACTTCACATCTCTAATATGAACTTTACTCTTCGGTGTCTGCTTGTATACTGATGTATGACATACTTCACATAATAGTGTAATAGCAAAACACTCTCTTATCATGCCCTGTTCACATGCCAAGTATGATCGTCTAATCGGCGATTAAGGCAGTGTCAGGCAAACTAATATTAATGCATTTTGCAATTGTTCTGAGAGTCTCTCACTTAGACCCATTTGCACTACATTTTATCACTTGTTTTCTCTTTGTTTATTTTTTTGCCTATGCGTGTGAGTACGTACTTGTGAAAACAATAGAGAAGAGCAGCTCTTTGCCTGTCGATAGTCTAAAGGCAATGTTAATATTTGGTAGTCATAAACTCTTAATGTTCTGGACATTAGAGTCCAGTATATTTTTCAAAATATAGTGTAATATTTATTCGGCCCTTGCATCAAATTCTATTTTGTAGCTTCTAAGCACCGAACAGAAAAGGGAAAAATGATAGTTGTATTGTATTGTGTAGCACTGTTTTGTCGATACTGTTATGAATAGGTTTAAATCAAAGGTGAACTGAAAAATGCAATATTACTCGACTTTTTCGTATAGCACACACAGTTGACTTTAGCTTTCAACAGAATAGTGATATCATAGACTCTGGTTCGACCAATTATAAGTTACGTATACTCATTTCTTTTAATTTTAAAAATATCGTTTTCAATGTTTTTTTTTTAATGTTTTGAATAACTTATTTAACGTTTTGGAAAATGTTTAAAAAAAATTGATTAAAATTATTGATTTCCCCATGGTAACAAAAATGGTTTAAAAAATGCAACTAAAAATTCATTGCTACTTGTGCATGTCATTTTATTTTAAACTCAATGCAAAATTTATAAGCCGCCAAATGTCAGAATGGAATTAAAGCAAAAAAAAAATCTTTTTAATGTCAAATATTATTCTTTTCCGCGTATAAAAATCGATAAAAATGAAATTTAAGGAATTTATTCATTAAGTGCAGCCTATGAATCTTTCACATGCAATTATAATTTTTAATAATTTTCCTTAAATGTGAAAATACTCATAAAAATTAATGGTGACCAATCCAATAACTCACTCGCTTTTAAAGGAAAGAATGTTTAAAAATATATATTTTTTTAAATACGAAAGTAAACAGGCAATCGAAAGTTTTGTTCTTATAAGCTTTGTAAGTTTAAAGCAAAAGCAATGTCCAATGAAACAAACCGTTAAAACAAAAATTTGGACCTTAAAGCTTTTACTATATAGCTTTATCGAAAGCTACCAAAGCTTTTCTATTTTTATTTATTTTGTCTCCTTTTTCTTTTTTGTTTTGCTTGCATTGTTCGTGGTATTCTTTTGAAATTCTGTTTTGGCGCTTTTCCTCTTTGGTCGTCGTTGTTTTGTTGTTGTTGTAGTAGTAGTAGTAGAAGTACATCTGTTTTTATTACAATGAAAAAGTGTGTTGTTTTCAAAACATATTTTCGTTTCTATGTTGTTATTATTGTTGTTGCTTTTCTCAATTTTTAGCCATTCTTATTAGCCACAAGTGATTTCAGTCAGTAATAAATAGTACGTACGCTCTTAACGTGTGTGGCTTTCAAAACATTTAATAACGAAAACAAAAAATTTGAACATTTATTTTTAAAATATTAAAAATTTTTATAGTTTATCTTTTATTTTGTAAATAAATGTGTTCGATTGTATTTTTGTTGTAAATCAAAAATAAAATTCGCACGCGTTTTACAATTTCTAACGAAAAACGGATGAATAATTTTCATTTTTATAACAAAAAAAAGTAACAACAACAATACAACAATAGTAATAAAATTAATAATTAATAAAATAAAAACTAAATAAAAAAAAGAAATTTAAAAAAATTTAGATTCGAAATCGTAATTAATAAAGAAAAAAAATTGAAAATAAAAGAATTTAATAGATTTCGGTGTTGTGGTGTAGTTAAAAAAAGTATATATTTTTAAAATATTAATATAAAAAAAGGAAATCATAATAAATTTTTTCAATTCAATTTAATTTTTTTTTTAATATTAAAAATAAATAAAAATCGAAATTTGCACAATTCAATTCAATTTTTTTGATTATTATAAATAATAACCATAATGTTGTTTAAAATTATTTCAATGTTTTTTTTTTTTCATATTTTTTTAAAATAATTTTTGAATAATCGCCAGATGTGATATAAAAAAAAAAAAATTATAAATAATTTTTGTGTATTTTTCCAAAATAAATTTTGTTTATATTTTAAAAGCATTTTTAGATGATTAAAGGTTTACAAATTACTTAAAAAAAAGTACATCCTTTCTATAAAACAAATAAGAATAATAAAAAACCCATTTTGTCGATAAGTACCTCCCTATTATAAAAAATATTTGCAAATTATATATGTATCAAAGTAAATTAATATGCATTTTGTAATAAAGCACGTAGTTTTATTATTATTTTTATTATTTCTCAATAATGTTCATGATTTATAGTTTTTGAAATAACATTTAAACTGAATTCAAAATTCAATACATTATCCAAAGCCGACTACATTTAAAATAGTAATTTTGCTGCATAAAAGCTTTGAATCTAAACAGAGATGAATTTCATAGATTTTTATACTACAGCCAGGTTCTCGATAATGCTTCGAACATTACTGCAGTTAAAGCACAAAGGCGACATTTTAATTTGACAGAATTCTAATGCTTTCCACAGAAATTTCTAACCTAATTAATAATTTACTGAGTATATGCTTGGTGTAGAGTAACAAAACAAGTTTCCGTTTAAAAACGTATCCAAAATTAGACACTGTCGTACTAAAGCCGGGAACACACGATTGTCACAAATACGCCAATTTGTTGCAATTACTATTTTACTTTATTGGCATATTTTGTAAAAAAAAAAATTTTTTTTTGCTTCGTAATGTTCAATAAAAATTAGCGCAATTTTGACATTTCTGTTTCCGCATGAACTCTGAGTAATAGACATTTCGTTGTCTTAAATCAGTGCCTTTTTTTTACAATTTTATGGCCTCTAAATAAGAGAATAATTTCAATTTTCGTATTTCGTCAATTGTCTCTAAATTATCGACGTATACTTGACTTTATATAATCCCAAAACTAATAATCCAATAGGGTTTAATTAAACAATCTTGGTGTCAAATTAATTGGACCATTACATAAAATGCCCTTTCATTAGAAAATTCACCAAAATCGACAATTCTGCTTATTTACATAGCAACATTTGTTTGGATGGCCAAAGAAATGAGATAAGTGCTTAAACCATAAATAGGCAAAGCGCTGCTCTTCTCTCTTGTTTTTACATGTACTTACTCACATGCATAAATAAAAAATGATAAAAAAGTAAACGAAGAGAAGTAAAAAAAAGACAATTGGAAAACTACAAACTCAGTCAAAGTGGCCTGAGAGACTCTTAAATTACTACCACAATTGTTAAATGCATTAATATTAGTTTGCATGACGCTACTTTAAACTACCCAGAGTACATACAATGTGAGTGACTATAACTGACCTTTGAGTACTTGGCAAAAATGTGTTAAGAATCCAATATATTGATGTTTGCAGAGACTGCAATAGTGAAAAGGAGAAGGAATCTATCAAACATCTTCTTTGCGAATTTTCGGCACTTACCGACAAGAACCTCTGGCGATTTGTGAAAAATTCAAACTTTCATTAGAGCGACTAGAAGGACGCAGAAATTTGGACAGCAGCTGTAAGGATTTTGGTATGATAATTGACATATATAAGGCCTCTTTTGAACACAAGTGATCCGTTTTGTGCCGTGGACGACTATTGCCATTCGAGTAGATTACATGGCCCCTCAAAATTTTCTCGATAGGAAGTTTAATTTTGAAAACCCAAATAAGACTTCTTCTCCTGTACACACTATCTTGATCAAAAAGTTTTCGGAATAACCGTATGGCGGTTTTTTTTTTTGTTGTCATAGCTTGACATTTGCAAAAGCTACGTATTTTACAATTTTGACCGTGTTGAGGTTACAAAAGACATGATATGCGAGGCTGAATCTGATACCATTAGAGACGGAACGTGGGTTTATGAGTATGACACGCTAATCAAACATCAGGCAAGTGAATGGAGCTCACCAAATGAGCCGAGACCTTTTCAGTTAAAAAAAGAAGGCAATGCTCACGGTTTTCATGGATTACAACGGTGTAGTGCCAGAAGGCCAGACAGTAAACAAAGAGTAATATTTAGGCGTTATGAGACGTTTGCTTGAAGCAATTCGCCGAAAGAGATCAGAATTGTGGGCAGAATACTGGTGGATTTTTAACCACGATAACGTAATGTCGCACAGTGCCATCATTATTCGAAATTTTTTGACGAAAAATGCAACAAACACCTAACAGCCACCGAATTCACCTTATTTGGCTCCCTGTGACTTTTTTCTGTTCAATCGAGTTAAAAAACCATTACGGGGAACGCGTTGCAGCAGTTATTTCGAAAACTTTTTGGTCAAGGTAGTGTATTGTCATAGTCATACTGTACAGTGCTTGTTAAGTGTTAGGATTTTTCTAACTTACTTACTTCTAACTTACTCGGACAGCCAGGCTGTAATCAAGTTTCCTATAAGCGTCAAATCTTTGATCATTAAAATTGAGCCACATATGGGTTCTGATTTACAGGGATATGGCTGGAAATTGCGCTGCTGCTAAACCGGCAAGCTACAGCGAATTAATCATCTACAAAGCAATAGATGCTTTGTGGAAAGCCAATATGCTCCCTAGAAGAGTGACGGAGGAAAAAAAAATTGTTAAAGAATCGGAAGAACGAGAAGTTGCTCTGTTAAATACAAAAGATTCTTTGTAGAAACATATGGTTACAGAAGAGGAAGAGCAAGAGGTTAAACGCTTTTCAAGCAGCACGTAATTTTCGTGCTAGAACCTGGCTTAGCTTTTCCTTGGTTAAAGGTGGAGCATTTATCTGGTTGGCAGCATGTGAGTATGTGCGGCATTGCAAGGCTCTGCTGGACCAACCAAGATGGGAAGAGGATTAACTGTCTACTTTGCTTAAATCGCGGAGCCATCCAACACAATATTGCGGCTCTCGCTGGCCCTGGCCTTATTAAAGGACACGCCGATAGACTTGGTTTTCCCTCTAGTGACTTCTGCAAAAGCTGTGGTGCTGAAAAAGAGTATAAAACCATCTTCCACCTCAAGTGTCAGTGCCTAGCTCTTCTAATGTAACGGCGGTGTTTTTTTAACTCTCACTTCTTGCCATATTTGAGTGAACTCTTTAGATAGAGTGAGGGTTACCGTAATTGCGAGACTTATTTTGGATTGAAAATGATTTCTAATGGAAGATTTTAAGCTTCAAATTAGCTCCTATGCTTATTCGCCTTAATTATGTCATTAATTAAATGACAGCAGCAGTTCTTGAACAAGGACCCACACTCCACTAGCAGTAGCAGTATGTAACAGCTAGTCGTGGTGGTTTTTAGCAGTTAACATTTTAAAAACATTAATGCCTCGGTGTTTCCTTCCAGAACATAATAAAAAATTTTATTAGTTTACTTTTTTGTTTGTTTCTTTTTCGAATTAATGTTCGAAAGCTGCTATAAAAAAACACTATTTTTAAACCAATTTTTATATTTTTAAATGTGTGTTCGTTAAGAAATTAAAAATGATTGAAAAAAGCAAAAATTTTTTTAATAATTCATTTGATTTTTTTCAGTAAAACTAATTTAATACAAATTTTTTTATGCCGCATTTAGAATATTAATTATACACAAGATTTAAATATTTTAAATAGAATATTGCGAGTGATTACACAAAACTAAACCGCATAAAAATTAAATAAACACAGAAAAAACAAGAAATTTCGTATAAAAAATGATTTCGAAAGACATTGTTTTTGACACAGCCTACACTCACTCACTTTTTCCAATGCCTTAAAATATTGTATAATAAATTACAACAAAAAAATTATTAAGGGGGGAGAAACGAACAGAGCTATGCAACAAGTGATTTTATAAGAAATTTTTGACAACTTCACGCTGTTCGTTCAGCATAAAAATGTAAGAGACTGTTGCACTGACATGAGGAAAAATGTTTAAAAATAAATTTAAATAAAATATTTGAAAATTTTGGTTTGTTGTGAGAAAATTTCAATATAAATGGGATTTAAATTACTTAAGTTCAGAAATATTAAAAAAAACATTGAATTTTTTATTGCAGTATTAATTAGCGATGCCGAAATTTTTTTAGAGAAGTACACATGTTTATTTCAAATGTAATTATTTCATATTTCTAACGAAATTATTTGGCAGTGAAATCTTAAATGTAGAAAAATCTTATCTCTTATCTGGATCAAAAGTCTAAGCAAACTATCTACTGATACAAAGAATTCATAGTATTATTTCGTTTTTCCAAACCTTGATACATATGATGTCTGCTTTTTTGTTTTTCTCTGTCACTCCTCCAGGGAGCATATTGGCTTTCCACAAAGCATCCATTGCTTTATTTCAGTTTCTTTAACCAATTTGATCTTTGAAGCTAAGTGGATGATTAATTCACTGTAGCTTCCACCATATGATTTTGAAGAGTGGTGAAGATTCTTACTAATTGGTGGTGATCTTTACTTTAGCATTATAATTCTTCCCCAGTATGTGACTTCTCTTTCCTCATTATTCGTCTGATGTTTGTCATTATCGCCAAAGTTGAAGCCTCTTAATTAAACATTCAAAACTACAAATTAAAATTTACTTCGTCATATCCTTTGCTGGGGTTCGAACCTGGGTCATTTGTGTTGTTATGTGTGCTGTCTAACCACTACACCTCTCTACCTTAATGTCTGCTTAATTACTATTAAATATTTTTAATGACAACTAATTACAAGTTCTTCTAAGTTTGAAAAACCTATATTTTTAAACAGTTTTTCTTTTTTCCACATATGTATACCACCTTGATAAAAAAGTTCCCGGAATTGATCAGAAAATTAAAAATACAAGTTTATTCATCTAAACCTATATTATTCCCTTCAAAGTAATCCCCATCGACTGTAACACACTTATGCCAGCGCTTGATCCATTCCTCGAAGCATTTTTTATATTATATTTTCGGTATGTCCATCAGTGCTTCCTGCGATTTTTTCATTTTTCCCTCTAGGCTGCTGAAACGCGTTCACCGTAATGGTTTTTTAACCCGATTGAACAGAAAGAAAACACAGGGGGCCAAATCAGGTGAATCAGGTGGTCGTTAGATGGTATTTGTTGCATTTTTCTTTATTATGGTGCAAAATTCACGAATTGTTTCACGCAAATGTCTCACCGCCCAAATAATACTCTTTGTAAACTGTCTGACCCTTTTGCCAAGATTCATGATGCACTACACCGTTGCAATCCATGAAAACCGTGAGCATTGCCTTTTTTTTGACTGATAACGTGGTTTTTTTGGTATCGGCTCATTTGGTGAACGCCATTCACTTGCCCGATATCTGGATTGCGTGTCGTACTCATAAACCTACGGCTCGTCTCCAGAAATGATCCTTTTGATGAATATTGGATCGTTTTCAGCCTCGCAAATCATGTCTTTTACGATCTCTTTTTTGAATGAAATTGAGGTCTTTTGACACCAACTTTGCTGCTACACGACGAAAACCCAAATCATCGTTGTTGCAAATTGAAATCCATTTCTATAATTTTAAAAAATCGACAAGACACTTAGACATAGATGATCTCTTGCCTACGTAGCTTTTGCCAATGTTAAGCTATGACGCTAGGACTTAGTGGAAAAAAACTCAAATCGGGGCGATGGGACCGCCACACGAGGGTTATTTCATTAACTTTTTGATCAATGTGGTGTACGTTGTAGACATCGGTTGGTGACGATTTGTTTGAATGCATTAAGTGATTTCAAATCCGCTTGTCTGCAAAGGTTATCAGCTCTTAAATATCTATCATCTGAAGTGTAATTTATTTAGTGATCGCTTAACAACCGAAGAACGCATAAAACGGTCGGAAAACTCAGAAGTGATTGTGGAAAAACCATTGCATCCGGAAAAAGTGATTAGTGCGTAGTGGCCTGCAATGCTAGGTTTTGAACTGACAATATGTGGTTTCAACAAGACGGTGCCACGAGTAACACAATTCTAACGATTTTGTATTAGAAATTACCTGGTCGCGTATATTCTAATTGGCGGCGTCTGTTGGCCACCAAGATGCCGTTAGATTTTTCTTGTGGATAATCGGCTAACATTTAAGCATTTGAAAATCAAAATTCGTCAAGTTATTGCCGAGTTACCGCCCGTTATGTGCGAAAAAGTGGTCAACTATCTGCAACCAATTCAGAGGCGGTCCTCTAAATGGCATTGTATTTCGTACACAATGGCGGATTCCGAGCATAATGAAATAAAAATTTCATTAAAATCAAAGCTTAACTTTATTTCTGAAACCGAAAAATGGATAATTTGTTAGGTAGCCCACAGGTTTCGCATCCATATAGGAGTATGGACATGTTATTTATAGCACACACGTGTTTTAGGATTTCTGTAGCAGTCAGTCTCTGAAAGGGCTCTCAGTGAATCCCTCAAAGCGGTTGTTGTACCAGATTCAACTTTTCTATAAAGGTTAAGTATCTAGGTGTCATTTTGGATAGAAGGATTCGTTAGAACTCGCACCCAGAACAAGGCGATACGATCCCTCTCGGCAAGTTGCTCTCCTACGGTAATACATGGGGTGTTTCGCCGAGAATGACACTATAGGTGTATACCGCTAATATTCGGCCCATTATTACTTATGCGGCGATAGCTTGGTGGAGAAAAGCTGAGTAAACTGCCATAAATTAGGCAGGCTACAGGGACTCGCTAGCCTCGGTATAACTGGGGCAATGAGAAAATGTCTAACAGCGGACTTGGAGGTCTTCATTGGTTTGACACTACTTCACATTCATGTCTTGAGGATGGCGATATGTTCGGCCACAAAAGGGTCCCGCCAAAGGATCCTGAAATGCGTCCATTCTACGCAGAGTGGTTGGATAAACATCTTCGGTCCAGTGGATCTGTGCGTCAAACGTTTGACGTAATAAATCGATTGTGGCATGAGATGTGTGGCAAATTGCACCATCCTGTTGCAACCAAACGTCGTTCACATTAATACCATGAAGAGCGGGCACAGCAAAACCGGTTATCATGGTGCGATGCCTCCGCTCCATTAACCGCATCAAACAGTCACTTATAATGAGCGCATTGGCTTCTGTAAGACCACGTTTGGGTTTTCTGAACCCAAATACGGGATAAAAATGAGCTCATCCGAAAAGATTTTTGCAATTTTTTGTTTTTGTATTTTTTTCGCAGGGCGATTAGGCAGAGTCAAGCGATGACGCAAACGAAAATAAACATCCTCATCGACCGAAAAATATCCAGCTTAACCGAGTCAGTCGGAATATTTATGTTCGGTTCCACACCGAAAATTTAGAGCTCATTACCCGCTTTTGACAATTCATCAGCAGAGCTATTTCCGACAATATTCTTGTCTAATGGTATCCATATGACAGTTATCTTCGAATGATTCAAGATTTCCATGAGAAATTTTCGACATTCATAGATGAGGATTAACCTCGAGGTGATGCTTTTAGGAGATCTAAGTTCAGTAAATCAGAAGATTTTCATGGAAGATACTGCAACTCAATAAGCATTGTACAGTCATAAACATAGCCTTACTGCCACCAACTTAGCCCTCTGTCTAAATAAAAGGTCGCTAGGGAGCTAATTAAACGGCCATCAAACGTTTGATGCAATAAATCGATAAATCGATGAAACCAAACATCGTTCACATCAATACCATGAAGAACGGGCACAAAAAGATCGGATATCATGGTGCGATAGGTGTCTCCATTGACCGCAATGGTTGTGCCGTCCTCATTTTCAAAGGAAATATGTGCCAATGATGCCTCCGCTCCACAAGCCGCACCACACATTCACTCGTAATGGGGTTCATTGGCTTTTGTAAGATTACGTTTAGGTTTTCTGAGCCCCAAGTTTTGTACGACATATTCGTGCAATTTTCGGCCAATTGTCTTTCTTTTGGAAATGCATTTCCAATAAATCCCAACGTTGCTCAAGCTTTAGTTGATTCACTTCGTTCAGTGGAGATAATTTACTGAATTTTGTGACAGATTAGAATGACAATAGTATTGCCAGATTCGAAATAACCGCTGGTTCAACTTCAAACCAATAGATGGGCATTCGATATATTTTCTATGGTTTTGCTTATCAGAGTGATGTTTAGTCTCAGTCACATGCTTATTTCATTGAGTGTTGGACTCTAAAATTGATTGAGCTTAGGTCGATATCGTACAGCATTTACCGTAATGGCAGCTCCACTTATTTTTGCCATTTTTTATTATGTTTTTATTAATATTTTTACCTGTAACACGTGTACAAACTTTCTTCACTTCTTACGGACGGATATGCCACAATTGGTGGCATTGATATTTGCATTTAAATTATTTAGACCAAACAAATAAGTTATTGGCCAAAATACAAAATCAATGCGTTGTTTCTTCTTTCCTTATTTTTGGTGTATGTTTGTTTTGTTTCGTACAATTTTATGGCCTTTTTGCGATTACAATCGATAGGCAAACAAACTGACCAGGCCATATGAAAACATATTGTGCTCCTGTGTAATACACACTTGTACATAAACTTTTAAGACAAATAATGACCCGTATTTTTGTTTTCTTTTTCGTTTTTCATATAGAAACTACAGCAACAGCAAAAAAAGACTAAAAATCGAAAATATTCTTCTAAAATGTAAAATAAAAGAAGACGAAATAAACAAAAAAAAAAAAAAAAAACTTCTCAATGAAACACCGAGAAAAAAATCTGAATGAAATAAGAAACTTTTGACTTTTCCACATGAATGAAGGCGGGAATGAATGAGTTTTATAACCATTTTTTAAGTATTTGAAAAGTATAAACATTGAAGAAATTAATGGCAAAACATATTGTTTTAATATAGAAAAAAATAGAAAAAAAGTAGAAAAAAAATAAATCATATACTAAAATGTTTTTATTTATTTTTTTTTTTCAAAATATTTCCTTTAAAATCAATTGATTTTGTTTTTTTTTTTTTATAAAAAGAAAAAATCTGCAAAAAGAAAAATATTTACAAATAAAACAAAGTTCAAACGATATAAAAATATACAAACCATTTTAAAGCGTATTTAAGCGCCTAAAATAATACTACACAAATTGATTCCTATACACAGTTTGTTTTTAATGTTTTTTATAATACTTTACGATTGACGCGTACAGTGCTTTAAACAATAACAATACGAGAACGTCATAAGAATTTATAGACAAATTTAATTTGTCAAGGCTACTGTTAATAATCTTAATTATAAAGCCATTATAAATGGCTTATAAATTATTTAAAGCATACCATTTGGGGTTAACTTTTTATTTAATAAATCATACATTTGAGCGTTTTTTAACAACTTAATCTTTAACTCTAGAGATTACAAAGATTACAAATGATGAGTAAATATAAACTAATGACCTAACACGTAATGGACTAAATCCCTTGATTTTTATTATCTAAGCAATATATTTAAAATATTTAAAAATGACCGTTAAAAAATTGTTAACAGGCATTGTTATGTCAAGAGGACTTTAAAGGTCTTAAGCATCCACTACGCTTACCATTTAAAGCGACAAAGTAAAGTTTGGAGTTTAAAAAAAGAAATTTTTATTGTGAACTAATGAGTTGAGAACCTATTTTATTAATAGGTTAGTCTCTATGCATGCAAACATAAAACGTCTTAACTATTATAAAATGGCTTAACTATTTCGTTAAGCTTATAAATTAAGTCTTGGCACTCCCGAATCTACTCATAGATTGGCATTAAAAATATTTATTTACTACTAGAGTAACCTTTCCCGCTTTGCAGGATGCCTTTGTATTATATACCTATAAAATGTATTTCTCATTATTCATTTATATTGACTAGCAAATCTAAAAACCAGGTTCATCAATAAATATTTAATTTGTATTGAAGGTCCATATTTCGTCCATATTTTGACTAATGATTTGGACTGACTGCAGAGTTATTTAGACTGAATTCGGAACCTTCCACTATTACCGTTTTAAAAATATACAAAAATCTGTATTTACTTTGTATAGTAGGTGTCTTTCCCACTTATCCAATTCCGCCCACTTTTTGAGTGATGATTTATATTGACCACAAAGTTATCTGTACCAAATTTAGAACCTTTCACTATTACCGTTTAAATGATAGCTAGATATAAATAAAAATTTTATGTGGGCGTGGCACCGCTCAGTTAAATTAAAACTATCAGGGAAAGAACATATTTCCAACGAATGTATTGGTTTGTAAATCGGGTTATAAAATGGCGAACATGACAACTTATCTTTATATATATAAAGGGTGTCCAAAATTGAGGTATCATTTTAATTTTAATAAAAAAAAGACTCAGATATTACAAAAATTTTTAATTCATTTTATAACAAATAGGTTCCGGTTAAAAATGATAAATTATGTCGGTCAAGACTGTCTCGGCAGGCTCCCAATTTTTTACAAAAATTATCAAACACGTTTTTCAATAAACTGTTGCCGATGGTTCGTATCTGATCGATTTTAAGCTCGTGAACTGTTGTGGAATTATTGCTGTACCCTTTCGATTTAAAAAAAAACCACAAAAAAAATCTAAAGGTGTCAAATCGCACGATCTTGGTGGCCAATAATGCGAACAATAATGCGAACAATAATGCGATTTTCGAACTTTTTTCAAAAGATCCATGTTTCTTTTGCTGTGTGACAAGTGACACCATCCTGTTTGAATCACATATTCTCTACGTCTAAAATCACAAATTTTCCGCCCTAAAAATTTAGGATCATCTTCCTGTAGCGATTTCCATTGACCATAATCGCATTTCCATTTTCGTTTTAAAATTAAATATGGGCCGATGATTCCTCCGGTCTACAAAACACACCAAACCGTAACTATTTGTGGATGTAATGGTTGCTTTAAGATAACTCTTGGATTCTCTTTACCCCAAATGCGGCAATTCTGCTTGTTGATGTAACCATTGAGCTAGAAATGGTCTTCGTCGGTAAAGATTAGTTTGTTAAAAAAATTTCTCATTTTCTTCTTGTTTTTCGATGGCCCAAGAAACAAAATGCCGACGTAATGCGTGTTCAACTGGATCTTATAAGCTTTTAAATGGAGATCATGATGGAAAATGTTGAATAATGTCGATCGTTTGATGTTTAATTACTGCGAACGATGACGAATGGATGTTTTTGGATCTTCTTTCTGTTATCATGAACGGTTCCACTTTCTTCAAATTTATGAATCATTAGCTTGATGGCACGATTTATTGGAACATTTTCTCTACCGAATTGTGATTTAATTTCCTAATTACATCTTGAATACTTTTGTCATTTTCAAAAAATGTTTTAATAATAATAACACGTTGTTCGTTCGCGTAACGTTCCATATCCACTCACCGGAATGTATTTAGAATCTGAAAATAAAAATTCGGAACAAAAATTACAAGTAGAAATAAATGGCAGCAAAACTAACACGATACATCAATTTTGGACACCCTCTATTTTACATATATAGACAGCTTTTATCCAGTGTGATTTCTACAATTCCCTCTTTTTGGCTAATGTGGATAGATAACGAAGCTTTAAGAGTTGTCGTGCTCCATATGTACAAAATCCAATATTTAGTATGAATGGAAGATACCACGCCCAATCTTGCCCAGTTACTGACTGATGAAGTGCATTGTCCACTACGCTGTTTAAACCTAATTAAGAAACTTCTACTATTACCGTTCTCAAGATATACAAAAATTAATATTTACCTTCTATGGGAGGTACCATGCCCATTTATCCAATTTCGCCTACGTTTTGCCTGATGATTTGTATTGAATACGAAGTCATTTAGATCTTATTTGGAAGGTTTCGCCTTAATTGTTCTCAAGATATACAGAAATCACTATTTGGTTTCTATGAGAAGTAGCACGCCCACTTGTTCAATGCCGCTCTCTTTTTGCCTGATGATTTGTATTAATTATGAAGTCAATTTAACCAAATTCTGAAACTTTAGGCGTAACATATACAAAAATCACTATTTAGTTTGTATGGGAGGTACCACACCCACTTGTCCAATCTTGAGAATCCTTGGCTCTATCATCCTCAGCTATTTAGTGGATGTCTATACGGACGTGTCCAGAGTGGAATTTTTTCTGAGAGGCTTAACCTTGGTGTTTCTATTCGCCTCCCGAACTACTGCAGTGTGTTGCAGGCCGAAGTGATGTGAAGTGATTTTTCATGCTGCAGAGTGGATCCGAGGTAATCGCGCTCCTACCTCCGATATCTGTTCTGATAGCCAGGCAGCAATCAAATCTCTTTCGGTTGTGACCTTCAACTCTAAGCTGGTCAGGGAATGCTGTGATTCTCTTGTGCCAGTCTCACGACAGTTTTGTCAACATCTGATTCGGGTTCCTGGTCACAGGGACATCCCGGGTAACTGTGCTGCTCATGAGCTCGCTAGAGCAGGCATACTTCTTCCAGACATTCTTTTTCATGGTTGGGTGTACCTCTTACCTCCTTTGAACTGGCGAACAAGCCAGTACGTGTTGGACGCTGAAAGACGGAGAGTGATTCTTTTTTTTATTGCCATGTACATGACTTTTGTCGTAGGTATGGATTGGCTGAAGAGGGGGGAGGCCGAGGTTCACTTTATCTGCTAGTGTCCATCTCTCGCACTGCGGCGACTTCTCACAATGGCATCTTCCTTTCTCGATGGCTTAACGGAGCTATTGATCCTGGACATCAGGTCAATAGCCATGTTCTTTAGACTGTCGGGCTGTTTTCTGATCTAATCTAGGGAACTCTTCTGTACGATGCCTCTGTTTGATCACCAGGATTCTAGTGAATTGAACGGGGACAACACGTTATGTGGTGTCACAAGTGGCGGCTGTGCGTGCTCAAGTGAGGTCTCCTATCCTATCCTAGAGAATCTTTCTGTTACCATTTTGAAGATATAAATATAGACTTTGTGGGGGCATGGCAGCTTCCAGTTGGAATTTTTAAAATTTATATAGTTTTAGTTTCGTCCAGACAAACGGAGATGCCATATAAGATGCTGTAAAAATTTCAAAAAATCGTTTCAGATGCCCATAGCTGTTCACAAGGCTCAAACAAACAAACTAACGATCATTATTTGAAGCATATCATTTGCTGTTGACTTTTTTAAAGTTAATAAAGTATACGTTTAGGCTTTTCACAACTTTTTTAGTTGGGATTACAAAAATTACATTTGTTAGTAAATATTAATCACCTTATAAATCATGCTATAAACACATTCAAGGCTACCGATCATCGACTACACGACTACAAAAGACGCTGGCTACAAAAGTAGCCAAGTAACCAGCTACTTAATTATTTTATATATGATTATTCGTTTTCAGTGCTGCCACATACATTTTTTCCCCGTTTTTAATGTACATATTTCATATATTGCGTTTTTATGACGCTTACCTTATGCATCTTATTGTATTGACAGCATTGAACTGTTTGTTGTCGCCAAGAAAAATCTAAACAAATTAGCCTAAGTTGGCTATGGGCTAGAACGGTAGTCGTGCACACATGTATTCTAATTTGGACAGCTTGTAGTCGATGGTCGGTAGCCTTGAATGTGTCTATAACATCATACGCAAATTCTCGGGATTTCTATTAAGGTTTTTTTTGACGAATTTTAGTTTTAATTAATTTACAGCATACCTTAAGGCTGGCATATTTCATACTACTGCACAATATTACCATTATCCCAAAAACGTCAGTATTATTACGTAGCCCACGAATTTCCAAATTAGCCCAAAGTAAAAAGATATCACCTTTTCAGTTAATTAATTATTAAAATTAAATGTAACACCCATTATATAATTTACCACGACACGAAAGTGTGACGTTTATCTGCAAACTATAATTAATAAAATCACAACATTATCTATTAGAAAAATGGAAAAAAAACTGCGTAATTTTGTTAACTGAGCGCTCTGTTGTCGTTCTTTTCTAAACGATGGAAACTGATATGCCAAAGCACAGTAGCAGCAGTCGTCATTTCCTTTATTGTTTATCAATAGCCTGTGTTAAAGACCATAAATCTAACTAGAGAGTCTATCTGTCTGTCTCCTTAAGCGCGTGCACCGTCACCTTGTTTTAGGGGAGTTTTTTTATTAGAAAAAAAGTTTAAGGTTTTGGTTTATTTAATGATTTTTGTTGCTGTTGTTGTTGTAGACATATTTTCATTTCAAATTTTTATTTTTGTTTTGCTTTGTTTTCATTTTCATTCACATATTTATTTTATTTTAATTTCTATTAATTATTCCACTTTTTTGAGTGGGAGTAATTGGGTCTTTGTATCGAATATTTGATTTCGCTTTTATGCGGCATTATTTGCATTTCAGTTGTGGTTCTTTTTCGTTCTTTATCTTCTATTTTAAGGGGTTTCTTCTGATTTGTTGATAATTACGCTTTTTTTAATTAAATAGTTTTTTTTTAATTAAATTTATGCTTAGCAATTTGGCAAGCAAAATAAGAGAAATTGTTTTGGTATAGTTTCGATGTGACCAATGCAAATATTTTATATTGGATCCCAAACAATTCAATAAACCAGTAAATTCCTTTTCCCATATCTTAACCTCTAGCTTTATTGACCTTCATATTATTGTGTGAAACAAAATTAAGCTTAACATCGAGATCCAAAGAGGAGCTTACTAAGTCGGCGGGTTCTGTGTTTAATAAAAAGTGGTTAGGAATACAGTTGCTTCTATAAAAAAGAAGTACTGCGGAACACGAAGACCTCGTCTGTTTTCGTATCGAATCAGTAAGGTCGCATCTACTGTTGCAACAATTTATAAATGCCTCCTCTCCAGATCTGACTGTCAGTCTAAACGTCTGATCAAATCAAAAAATAAATCTTACGCAAACAGGCGAGGTCTTCGTGTGCCTCAGTATTGAGGCGCGAAAGGGTATTTACGATCAGCGCCTTCGCCTTCTTACTTTTCCTAGGGAAAGTAAAAGCTTTTGGTCCTTCGTCAAAATACTAAGGAATAGCGCTAGTTCGATTACAGTTATTTTAAAGAATATCCGAGCTTTCACAACACGGTTGAAAAGCAAACTTTTGGCTGAAATGTTTGCAAGTAATTTTCACTTGCCGGAGAGCGTTTAACCACTATCCGAACTTGAAGGAGTATCAGTAACTATGCGTAGTATATTCTCTCAAGCCCGTACTATTAAAAGGATTTTGGCAAATGTCAACGTTAACAACTTTTTTGGCCCGGTTGCGTCATATCGTGCCGGTATATTTTCTATGCTGCTGGAAGGTTGCTAATGTAACGTCAATCCCTAAAAAGTGTGAGGTTACCTACTCTGAAAGCTACCGCCCAATAGTAGTTTGTTCGACTTTTTACATGAAGAGTAGAATTAATCACCAGCAATGTGCTAAACAATCGTCAGTACTTCCTCCGCAAGGGCCATTTTATTGGCGACCTGCTGGTGATGCTCTCCGAAAGATGAAACAAATCTTTTCATGGTTTTGGCGAGAGCAAATTTGTGGCTCTGGATATATCCAAGGCTTTTGGTAGAGTTTAGAATGAGGCGTTGGTATCGAAATTTACTGCTTTTGGTGTCGATAGTCACTTCCTTCGATTAATATCGAGCTTTCTCAGAGATCGCTCTATAAGAGTGGTTATAGATTAGATACCGCACGCTTCCGTTTTTTCTCCCTCTCTATTTCAAATATTTCTTAACGGCTTTCTTCGTTTCACATCCATCCTATCTACTCTTTCGCAGAGGATAGCATTATTTGTCATTCATATTCTTTTGACCGTATTCTTGGAGATTGAGACGAAAAAGCGAAATATGAGCGAGAACCTCTGAGTGGGGTCGTTCAAACAGGGACGATTTCAGTGCTTGAAAGACACATAGACATGATGATTTGGTGTCATCTGTGACCATAGGAAATGTAGATATTAAGGAGTCAGTTGCTCTTGATGTTTTAGGCATGAGAATTCATTATGATGTTCGTGGGAACGGTTATCTATTTCGAGTGTCGAAAAAAGCATTCAATGCCTCGGTTTTTTCAGACGATGTAATAAATACTTCACTCCATCTGATCTCCTTAATATTTACAAGACCTATATCCGATCCCAAATAGAACACAACTCTCATGTACTGGCCGGTTCAGGAGAAGGCAAAGGTACTTATTAATGACGGTGGGGTAGCCGACTGTATTGATTCTTTAAAGTATTGTCACAATGTGGCGTGTGCTTTATTGTTCTATTGGTACTATAACGGAATGTATTCTGACGAAGTTAAGGAACTAATTCCTAGTAATTATGTATTCTTACGTAGTACTCGTATATCTCTTAGAACACATACATTTGTGTTTGATTGTCCATTGAATCGCATACCGCATTATAGAAAGAATTGGTTTTTGGCCGTAGTACAAAATAATATTAAAGTCCAGACTTTGTATAGAATGGTAAGAATTGAGCTTTTCTTTCACGAAAATTGAACAATTCATACTGTATTCGTTTGCAGTCCGCGGATCATTATATCATTTTACAAGGTAGGCTATTTTGCTTCAGAATGTCTAAAACTACTTCCTGCTTGAAGTTATCAAAAGCCACAAACAAAAAATATAGCCTAGACTACAGACTGTTCCACTATGTTTCGGAGTGTGTTAATTTAGTCTAGACATAATCTTTGGGGGTCAGAACGCAATTATGGGTTTAGGACTAGGGCGTTACGGTCAAGTACAGGGTGTACGTTTTTTGGTAAACCATTTTGCCTCCTTTTTGGTAAACCATACATAGCCTTGACAATTCATATTTGGCAGTCGTGAAGTAGAGACGTGTCAAATTTATTATGGAAGAATATTCAGTAAACCATCGTGTTTTAATCGTTAAAACAGCTCGCCCATGACAACCCCGATTAAAAAATCATAATGAGTGACGAGGCACATTTTCATTTGAATGGTTATGTGAATAAACAGAATAGTCGGTTCTGGGCAATGGAAGACCCTCAAATTATTCATTAGTCACCTTTGCATTCATTAAAAGGGACAGTCTGGTGTGCAATTTGGTCAGGAGGAATCATTGGACCTTACTTCTTTGAAACTGAAAACGGCGTAACGGTAACTGTCAATGAGGAGCGATATCGTGATATGATTGAAAACATTTTAACGCCACAACTGCATGCTTTGGGCTTGACTAACACAACCACAAATTATTTCAAGGAATGGTGATGTTGATTGGCCTCCACGATCGCCTGATTTGACTGCTACGGATTTCTTGTTGTGGGGATATCTGAAAAGCAAGGCTTATGCAAACAAACCAGAAACGCTGGAGCAATTCAAACCAAATATTCGTTATGAAGTGAATGTAATGAATGAGGCGGCCATTTATCTGATATTGTATTTCACATACATAATTGCCGACATTAAATAAAACATTTATCAATATAAGATCCATTCTCTTTCATATAATCAAAAACTATAAACAAACAAAGTAGGATACCTTCCCGGCGGACACCCTGTGGATTATAGGCCGCTACCTTTTGAATCGTACTTAGAAGACTTATAGTACATATGCGGCTTTTAAATAGTACGTTTTGTTGCCGATGTTTTAAATTAATCAGTCTGTGGGTTATTTGCATACAAATTCATTGTTAATAATGTTAGAAGACAGCAAAAGGTTAGCAGCAGTTGTTGAGTGCCATTTTCTGAAGCCATGTTGTTGTTATTATTATGGCTTGACAATTTAGTAAGAAAATTTTCGAAAATCGTAGGGATAGAATTTAGTTGAGCAATAACTCTGTAGTTGTTATCAGATTAAAAAAAAAGAAGTTTAAAGTTTGATAGTGATCAAGGGCGTATCCGTTACTTATGAATTACACCTTGTAAAGGGTCCGCCATCTAACGTTTTTTTCAACTAGTGCTTATTTCGTGAATGGTAACACTTAGCTCATGTCTGATTTGACAGATAATTAGTTTTATACTTCCGCTGAACGAATATGGTTGTGTATGCGCTTGAACAACGCTGGGAAATATTGCGACATTACTTTGAAAAATCATGGTAATGTTGCAGATGAAGCTCATTTTGATCTTGGCAGGTATGCAGACAAGCAAAATTGTCGCATTTAGGGCACAGAAAACCCGATACACCCAAAACGAGTCACTGTTTGGTGCGGATTTTGATTCAGAGGCATAATTGGGCCATTTTTCTTCGAAACTGAGCAAGGAGTGGCCGTTACAGTCAATGGCGATCGTTATTGGGCCATGTTGAACGAATTTTTGTTCACAAAAATTGATGAGGAGGATATTAGCAACATTTGGTTTCAACAGGACAGCGCTACGTGCCACACAGCCGAAGCTACAATCGATGTGTTGCGCCCTGTTTTTGAAGATCCCATTATCAACCGCAGAGCTGTTGTCGTTTGGCCACCTCGGAGCTGCAATTTGACACCGTTGGACTATTATTTGTGGGGTGCCGTCAAAGATAAGTGTTACGCCAACAAGTCAGAGACAATTGACGGACAATATTCGTGGAGCCGTTGGTGAAATACAGCTGCACACAATCGATAATGTGCTTAAATATTGGACCGATCGTGTATCGAAATTATTTTTTATTATTAACTGGAAGGATTGTACTTTCAAATAAAAAAAGAAATTTGAAAAAATATTCAGTAGTTTTTTGTCCATAGAATTTAAAAAAAAAAAAAATATTTGGCTGACCCTTTATATTGTTATTTTGAAAGTGGAGGAAGTTGCGCAACATATATTCATGTGGCTCAAAAACGATTCAGTTTATGGAATAAATTAAAAAGCTGAAATTCCGCAATAAAATTAGCCTTGAGACTAAAACTTTTTTAATATTTTATTTGTGATGCATATATGCGTTCCGGCACCAGTATGTCGCTGTGGTATGGTAGGTAAGACACCATCCTACCAACCAGAAGATCGTCGGTTCAATACCAGGCCAGACCACGTTAAAAAAGAAAAAAAAGTTTTTCGACAGCGGTATCACCTCATAACATTAGCAAGTAACTGGTTATGAGTATTACTACTATTGAAAACTTCTCTAAATGCATTTGCCGTTCGGAGGAGGCGTTAACCTGTAGGTCCCTTCCAATGAGTTTGAAAATAGAATCGGATGCGGCTCATTGACAGAGAGAAGTCCCTATGTTTATTCATGGAAAGTTACGGGAATCAATATTATATATGTAAACTACTTATTAGCTTTGCTTACATAGTATGTAATGTGAATCCACCGTTGGACTATTATTTGTGGGGTGCCGTCAAAGATAAGTGTTACGCCAACAAGCCAGAGACAATTGACGCTTTAGAGGACAATATTCGTGAAGCCAGCTGCACACAATCGATAATGTGCTTAAAAATTGAAGCGATCGTGTAGGCTACTGCATGGCCAGCCGGGGCAGTCATTTGAATGAAATTATTTTCCATTATTAACCGGAAGGATTGTACTTTCAAATAAAAAAAGAAATTTGAGAAAATATGCAGTAGTTTTTTTTATAGCAAAAAAAATATTATATATTTATATAATTAATACATATATAAATATATATATACATACTAATTATATATAACATATTTTATATATATTTAAACATATGTGAATAATCTATAGCTACCGCATTGTTGGGAATCAAATAAAACAAAACAATTTCAATCGGTTTTTGGCTGTTTTTTGCCTTTGTAAAATAAACAACAAAAAAAACTGTTTTTTTCACAGATATTGTTTTTAGGTCTGTTTAATTTATTGAATATGATTTTTGTTTTTATTAATATTTTTCGAGATTGTTGCCGTTCTCTTATAAAAATTTTGTGATTGATAAGCCAGGTAGGGAAATTGCACAAAAAGAATTAAGGTGTTTCCAAAAAAATGTTTTTAAATGAATTCATAATCATTTCCAACAATTAAACAATGAAATATGAAATTGAACGAGAGGTGTTGTAAGGATACCCAGTTGATTTTACAAAATTTCGAAGCTTGACCAAAATTGTTTCAGTTGTTTAGCTAGTAGGAGTTTTCATACCTTTCCCGGTATGTATGCTCACATGAAACGTACTTGAAATAAATCGATTCTAAGTAAAAACCTTCTGGATTTTTTAATAGCGCTCTACAGTTTCACAGATCGACGCACAGTGCTTTGTTCCATAGACAAAAATAAAAAAAAAATCATTCTTCACGGATATTGATAAAATATAAGTATTTTGAAAGCTAATCATCGGCTGAGTATAATACTGAACGATTTTTTTTTCGATTTCGTCTCTATAATGTCGAAAAAGTGCGCTAAACTCAACTAATTTATAAAAAAAATACTATGAAAAAAATGGATGCAGTAAGAACTCTATTTGTTAAGGAAATTGCTAAAAGTTTGGTTTTTCAATTACTTATAAACAAATCGGGAAAAAGTTTTAAATGATTTTTATTGTTTTTATCTTTTACTGCTTTAAAAAACACACTTATTTAAACAAAATATATATAAAAAATAAACATATATTTTAGAAACTATTTATGAAACTATGATCTCTCAAATAAAAAAAAAATGTAAACCAACTTTGTCCTCCAACTTAAAAAGTTTGGTATATTAACACGTACGCCACTCATCAATTTTTGGAGGTTTCAATAAAAACTCACGAACAAAAAAAAATTGTCACAATTTTCTCAACAATTTTCTTAGGAGAAACTGAGTGTCACGTATCTGTGTTATACATAAACCCATGCAACGAATTATATCTTCGAATTTTACACGACTCATAGTTGCTTCAAATATACTTTGGATATAAAGCGGATCTTTGCTTCAAAACAGCCTCATTTCCGGATTATTATTAAGAGGCAATGCAATACACAAAGCAATTGATTTTTTATTTCTTTAACGGCCACATCTTTCCATATAAAAAGGTTAGATTTTCCCCCTAGTTTTGTACTTTCAGACCTAAAATTAGCACGTGCATTTATCCACAAAACTATTATCTTCACTAACTCGTCATCAAATATCTGCATAAAATAATCTATTGGTTTTGCATTCGATCGATATTTTATCTTCAACAGTAAATTCAATATTTTGCATTTCAGGGTTCACATCAATCTAATCGTTTTCATTTGTAAATATTCCACCATGATAACAACTTCCAAAGACTTTTCACTATCACTATCTAGAGCAAAACTGCTTCCAGAATCTTCAATATCCACATCACTTTCGCTGGAATTCAAAATAGCGTTAGGAATTCCATGTTCAGATATTGGTTTTTTCTAAGACCCTCCATTCTAAACAACCGTTGAAAAATATACATTCAAACATACGTGTATTTACTAATACTATATAAAGGGTCCGCCAAATAAATTTTTTTTTAAAAATTAAAATTTGAAAGTACAATCCTTCCGGTTAATAATGGAAAATAATTTCATTCAAATGGCTGCCTCGGCTGGCCATGTAGTAGCCTACACGATCGGTCCAATTTTTAAGCACATTATCGATTGTGTGCAGCTGTATTTTACAAATAATAGTCCAACGGTGTCAAATCGCAGCTCCGAGGTTGCCAAACGACATCTGCTCTGCGGCTGATAATGCGATCTTCAAAAACAGGGCGCAAAACATCGAGTGAAGCTTCGGCTGTGTGGCACGTAGCGCCGTCCTGTTGAAACCAAATATTGCTAATATCCTCCTCTTCAATTTTTTTGAACAAAAATTCGTTCAACATGGCCCGATAACGATCGACATTGACTGTAACGGCCACTCCTTGCTCATTTTCGAAGAAAAATGGCCAAATTATGCCTCTGGACCAAAATCCGCACCAAACAGTGTCTCGTCTTGGGTGTATCGGCTTTTCAATGTATGCGTGCGGGTTTTCTGTGCCCCAAAGGCGACAATTTTGCTTGTTTACATAGCCGCCAAGATCAAAATGAGCTTCATCTGAAAAGATGATTTTTTTTTTGGCAAAATCGGCATCTTCTGTAAGTCGATCGCAGGCCCAGATTCCCAGCGTTGTTCAAGCGTATACCCAACCATATTCGTTCAGTGGAAGGATAAAACTAATTATCTGTCAAATCAGACCTGAGCTAAGTGTTACCAAACACGAAATAAACACTAGTTGAAAAAAAAAACGTTAGATGGCGGACCCTTTACTATATGAGCGGTGGGCGTGTCCATTGTTCTATTTTGTTAAAATTTTGCATATGGTGTATCTATATTTTACTCTAATAATTGTCTATACGAAATTTCATTTATCTAAGACAACTCCTTCCGTTTTAGTCCATTTGCTCTATGGGATCGACGTACTGTGCGAGGTGCTCTCTCAAAAGCGTTTTCAGGAGATGGGTATTGTGAAGTGTTGGTTTCGTTATGACAACTATCTTTTGAGGATGTAGGATATAACTATCTCTTCCTTCTTAATGGTAAAACTGTCGCAAACATTCTGTCAGTTGCACGCCTTTGCTTCTAACACCCATCTGCCAACAACACTCGATGAGTAACTTTGTTCCAAAAACAATATTTATTGAACTGTTTAGAAACAGCAACAACAATATATGTATCTTTTTTATAATTTGATTTTAAAATTCTTACCAGATGAAAAACTGCGCAAAATTTAAAACTTTAAGCAAAATTCTATACTTTTTGCTGGTTTTATATGTAAAATTTTAATTTGTAGACCAATGAGAGCGGGTCAAAGTAAAGGGCATTTCATATTTTACATGAAAGATAAACGTTATTTATTATTTTTATTTAATGATTATGATGATGTTTGAATAATATTTTTATTATTAATTCTTGTTATTAAAATGATGAGTTCTTTTCCTTCTTTGTTGCTCAAGTAATTCGAAAATAGTTCCTTTTGAAAAGAAATTTTTCAAAAATGCTTATAAAAGTAAATAATCTTTTATAAAATAAATAAATTTGTGATTTAACTTAAAATGTTTATTTACTTTTTTTAAGTGGTAAACAATTATTTCAAAGCGTTGTTAGGAAATGCTGTGAAAGAAATTAAAATCTATTTATTTTTCCCCCTTAAATAGGCAGAAGAAAGATATTTTTTAACCTCTTTTTAAAACGTTCGAGTTCGTTTATATTGCGCTAAAATAAAATAAAACTATTTTGTTGTTGTTGTTGTTTACAGTTCGTTTCTTTTTTATTTACTGCACCATAATTCTTCTGCACTTTGTCTTAATACAGCAAATTCGCTTATACAATACATTTTAGTTACGCCTGAACGCGACTTTACTTATTGACAGCCAAATGATTGCTAAACTCACCAGCCGCAATGTGCCATCTTTTCTAGTACAGACACGAATCTTCGTTTTTTCGACGTTAAGTTAAATGGTCTAAAATAATTTTATAAACATAAAGCAATCGAACTGGCAACACAATGCGGATGGTAGCACTCTTAATTAGTACAGGTAATTTTAGCAGTTATTAAGACTTGACACAAGCCAATAAATTTTATAGCTAAAAGCTCATAATAAGTCTCTGATGTGGTGAATTTTGGATCTTGTCCTTAGCATTTTCATTTTCGTAACAGTATTCAGCGATATTTTTTCTTCACCATTAAGCTGCAGGTTTATCAATTTCTCGGTTCCAAAAATAAAGTTGCATAAAACGCACATAAAGCTATGCTTTTGATGAAACTTTTATTTCATTATAATGTTGTTATTTGAAGTTTATAGGCAGCTAAATGACTGAACCGGCATTTAAAAGTTTAAATTTAAAAATTCAATAAAACAAAAACGGTTTGAAATTTTGTTGCGAAGTACAATTGTTCCGGCTGGAAATAAAGTATCATTTCATTTATAAAGCTGGCCTCACAGTACCCCATTCTATCGGACAAATTTTCGAGAAATTTTTCGAGTGTATGGGGTCGTACCTCGGCAGTAGCATCACGAATATTGGTTTGTCGGCATAACACTTGTAATTAACGGCGCACCACAGAAAATAATCCAACGGTGTAAATTCGCAACTTCTGGCGGCCAACTAACATCACCATTTTTGCTAATTAAATGTCCATCAAACATTTAACACAATAAATCGGCTGTGGCAAGAGATGCAAGTAGCACCATCCTGTTGAAACCAAACATCGTTCACATCAATACCATGAAGAGCGGGCACCTAAAACTGGGTTATCATGGTAAGATAGGTGTCTCCATTGAACGTAATGGTTGCGCCGTCCGCATTTTCAAAGAAATATGGGCCAATGATGCCTCCACTGCACAAGCCGCACCAAACAGTCTTTCTTATTGGCACGCTTGGGTTTTCTGAGCCCCAAAAAACGGCAATTTTGCTTATTAACGTACCCACTAAGATGAAAATGAGCTTCCGGAAAGATATATTTTTTTTTGGGTCTTTGTTTTGGACATAAACGTTGCTCAAGCGTAAATCGATTCATTTCATTCAGTGGAGGTGATGTACTGAATTTTCTGACAGAATAGAATGACATAAGTATTGCCAGATTCGAAATAACCGCTAATGGAACGGATAACCGTAGATGGATGGATTTTATATGCGCATTAAAGATTGCAATTTTCGTACGTAGAGATAAAAAACACAAGGTCCAGATGCAGTTTAGACGACCAAATGTCTGGTGGGCTTACTGTTATCAGTTATCTATATTCTCATCCGGCCCTTTGCCTGTGATTATGATGTTCCCAAGATAACAAAATCGGTTTACATCCTCTATTTCGTTCGTAACAATTGTAAATTAAGCCTGGGACGTAGCATTGATACGGAGAGTTTTCGTTTTTGCACATTAATCCTTAGATCAGCTGCTTCCGCCGCTAGCGTAAAACTCCCTAGATTCGATTTTGAAAACAAAAAACAAATATTGTCGTGTAGTCAAGATTAGTTCAGCAGCCCTGCATACCCCACGTTATGCCCTTGCCGTTACGAAGGGATTTTTCAAGGATCGTGTCCAAAACTATATTAAATAGCAGTGGTGACAGGACACAACCTTGCTTCGGCCAGTTCCAACTTTCACCGCTCTGCTTAACAGTCTGCCATGTATAATTTTATAGGATGCATTTCGATATAAACCCTTAATAAGGCGTTTAAGGTTCCTACTTGAAAGAAAGCTCCAAATCACATCATGATTTAATTTTTCGAAAGCCTTTTCGAAGTCTATAAAACATAGATACAGTGGAGAGTGTCATTCCACAGACTTCCAGAATAACACGTAATATGTTTATATTATCAATTGTGGATCTATTGGGTTGTAATCCAGCTTGTTCCTGTTCCCAAGACGGTGTTACCCTATCGGAAATCCTTTTGGAAATTATTTGGGCAATTATCTTTTTAACAACGCGGTGCAGGGTGATACCACGCCCTATTTCGGTATATTTATGATAACACACTCTCCCAATATGCTCGAATAATTGGGAGTATTATTCGCGCATTCATAAGCGGGTTGCGGAAATTCAATATATTTTAAAATTTTCAACCGGGCAGTGCCACGCCCATATAATATAAATATAAATTTGTCTACATCTTCAAAATGGTAACGACGAGAGCCTCTAAATTTAGTTAAAATAACTTCAGAGTCAATATAAATCATCATTCGAAAAGTAGGCGAAATTTAACAAGTGGGCACACACAAATCAAATACTGATTTTAGTATTTCTTGAGAACAGTTAAAGCTAAAGTTTCAGTATTTGGTATGATCTACTTCATAGTCAATATAAATTAGCAGTTTAAAAGTAGGTGGAATCAGACAAGTGGGTGAGATGCCCACCATACAGTATATCTTGAGAACGTTAAAACAAAAGTTTCTAAATTTAGTTCAAACAACTTCGTACACAATGCATATCATCCATCAATAATTGGGCGTGACTCAATAAATAGGCGTGACACCTGACATTCCTACTAAGTATGATGTTTTGAATATGTAAAGAATGGCTACAGTTAAAGCGCTAACAAATAGAACCCGTTATCGTGAAAGTTTTACAGTGTCTTTCTGAAAGGAACTATAGACTATACTAAATATTTAGACTTGAACCGGGTGGGTAAAAGCGATAACATAATTGCTAAGATAGAGGTAGTTAAGCTCGTCAGGTGTTGGCTAGTTTACTTATAAATGTAAAAAAAACCCTTTTAAATTTGTAATCGGTTCTATTGCACAATTTCTTATTTAGTTTTTTTTTTTTTTTAAGTTAAGTACTTTTTTTGGTACTTTTGTTTTCTAAAAGACTATCTTTCATTTTTCATAATTAACTGTAACGCCTTTTCCTTCATGGTTAAAGGCAATTACTACATCAAACTTCGAATGGAGTTTTTGCCTTCACTTTTTGAAAATATTTTCTCTTTTTGGATTTTTATTTTTCAAGTCTACAGCGGAAATGAGAAATTTTTATTTTTGTACTATTTTGGTTTTTGTCTTTTTTAGTTTTAATAAAATTTTTTAAAATTTTCCTTTAGAATATTAAAGATATTCTTTTTGGAATTTAATTGATTTGGAATATTTTTCCTTAAAATTTTTCCAACATATTTTTGTTGTTGTTATTCGTTTTATTTATTTTAAAAACAAGCAAATTAAACAGTAAAACGTATCCCACTGAAATTGAAATTCAAATTGAAAAATGATTATTATTTTTTGTATTAAAATTTTATTGGCCGTAGTAGATGTTGTTGTTATTGTTATTGTATTTATTTAAATTGAAATAAATAAATTTAAAGCGATTAATATTGACATTCAACGAATAAACGAATGATGAAAAAGCGTTTGTTGATTCCCTCATTCATTCGTTTTTAGTTTGATATGGTTGGATCGGTCAGTCAGTCAGTCATTCACTTTTACGTTTTTAACATTTCACTTAGAGAAGACACTAAGAAGGTGTTGATTTGTTATTTTTTCTTTTTCTTCTTCTTCTTCTTTAAACGAGGGTAAAAAAAACGAACAAAAAATACAAAAAACAATAAAATGAAATGTATGAACCAAATATAAATAATAACCCCAAGAATATTATATTCATTGACCCCATAGGAAATATGTATTGGGGGGAACCGACTGAACTGAACAATAACCCTTAAAACTTTGTTTACAATTTTCCAACTCGTCCTTAAATTTACTGTCATTGACTTGACATACATTGAGACGAACGACTTACATGCTAAATTTAAAAATATCCAATTGTGGGTGTTAAAAGTCATTTACAAAAAAACACTCTGAGATAACCAAGTAAACCAAGTGATATGACATTAAGAATGATAGTTATTTTTTTATTTAGAATTGTAAACTACATTAAAACTATTACGGGGGAAGTAACAAAGGCAATATATTGGTACGAAAATAAAGTTGGGCACCACAGCGTTTATTACATCGCTAAAATAAATAAACAACAGCTGCAAGAACTACTATACATGCTGTTTACAAATAACCAAATCTACAACAACAACCATTAGCAGAGATAAAGTAAATAAAAATAACATGGCAACAGCAATAATTAAGCAGCAAAGAAAACAAGTAACAGACAATAGACAAGCAACAACAAAAAAATACTAAGAGCTGAAAGAGGTAAATATTCACATACGCATGGCTACAAAAGGACTAAAAAGAAATTAAAAGAAAAGAATGGAATCTACCTGAAATATCGAGAGGTTCGAGAGCTTTCGATGTGTTGTTTACTCAGCCATATAAAAGGCACAACGATGCAAACAGCAATCAATTTATGTGTCGTAAACTCAGCGAGTGCAGATTAAGTAAAGTTAACTCAGCGAATGTGTTATTGGTTTGAAGAGAGTTCATAAGGAGGAAACTCGTGAAGCTAACTTAGTAAAGAGAGATAACTTCTGATTGAAAAGGTTGTGATCGAACCTAAGTTATAACTACGATCGGGTTGGAAGATCTTTAAGTAGAAAGATCTGTCGAGTAATTGTTGTTGTTTACAAGAGTGAAAACAGACAGAGTAATTAAGAATAAAAATTGTTATTGCCTCTAAAAAGATTACAAGCAGTGGTGCACATAACTGTGTTGAATAACGGATTTTTAATTAAAACCAAACAAAATGATTTATTTTATTTTAACTACAATCTACGAACTTATTAAAACACGTTTTTAAGAAGGTAAAAACGTAACAATATGTGTGTTCGCTGTAGTATAACAGACCAGAATCTTTGGTCGGATTGAACCCTCGTCTCTAGCTCTGATAGACTAGCACATAATCTACTAACCTGCATAAGCACCCGATTTTTCATTTATTTGCAGTGTTTCTGTAACACAATTGCATTTTTTAACTATTAATTAGGTTTTTGTATGAAAGGTCAAAGGTCAAATTTTGAATTGAACCTCTATACCATCCGGTTTTACATTTATTTTCATGGCTTTTAAAAATAATATAATTTTTTTTATTTTAAACAATTAATTACGTTTGCTTACATGAAAAGTAAAAGGTCAGATTTTAAATTCAACCCTGATACCACCCAATTTTCACCTATTTTCAGTGTTTTTTAAAAGAACCTAGATTTTTGTTTTCAACAATGATTTATGTTTTTAATTGAAAGGTCAAAGGTCAAACTGTGAATTAAACATAAACTGATACCATATATTTTCAGTGCTTTTTAACAATCAGAATTTTCTTTTTAAACGATTAATTACGTTTTTCACATGAAAGGTCAAAGGTCAGACTTAACATTCACCCAGATACTACCCGATTTCAGATTTATTTTTGTGTTTTCTTATAAACAACCTGAATTTTTGTTTTTAACAATTAATCACATTTTTAATTGAAAGGTCAAAGGTCAAATTGTGAGTTAAACTCTGAAACCATCCGATTTTCCATCTTTTTCCAGTATTTTTTTTAAATTTCCTTTAAACAATTAATTACGTTGTTTACATGAACGGTCAAAGGTAAGATTTAAAATTCAACCGCGATACCACCCGATTTCAGATTTAATTTTATGTTTTTGTGTTAAGAATCTGAATTTTTGTTTTAAACAATTAATTACGTTTTTTAATTGAAAAGTTAAAGGTCAAATTTTGAATTGAAACCTATTAAAATATACACATATTTCTATAATATTGTTAAAAGCAATATAACTACTGTATGTGACATAAGTTAGTGAAATAGGTCAGAAGACAGTCATAGACTCAAAATTAACTTCTGTTTCAAATTAATTGCGGACATACGCTCATCTATTATTATAACCCCATACCCATAACGCAATTTCAGGGAGTATTTTATAAAATTGAAAATAATTGCTTTCTTTTCTATTTTACAATTAGTCTCTATTTAGATCTACTTGCTAAAACGCGCTCACTTCTTTTTATTCGTTCTCCATTTATTTGTGGATGTTTTGTATTTCTCTTAACTCTGTCAAACAAATGAATCGTGCTTCACCGTTCGACTTACCTGACCACAATTTTATCGTTATCATTATACCGACCAGGCACTATTGCAGGACACTACGCCCCATGAAATCTATTGTGCCCCTTACAGTCTGTAGTTTGTTCAGCAGATTTACTGCTTTTCTAATGATAATGTTCGATATGTCTCTCAATGAGACCCTATGTTTTCCTAAACACTTCCATCTAAACCTAACAAGAGCTCCATATTCACTCAGATGCACTCTTAGTGCACAGTGGCCGCTAAAGAAACTGCGTTAGGCGTTCTAAGTCCAGCCTGCCATACTTGAGAACCTTATAAAGATTCCCAGTTTGCACTCTTATCACCGCCATAGAGTTTCAAAATCCCCCTTGAATATTTCTGTGTTCTAAGCATTCGACAAATTTTCCTTTCTTTAATTACTTTGAGGATGGTAGTAATTAGTGCTGCACTGTAAGGTTTCGGACCGATATAAGGTGTCATGGAAACTTTCTGCTGCATCCGCTATTCCATTACCAGTCCAGATCATTACAGTGTCCAGATACGCAAAATAATTGGGCCCTATTTTCAAGTAAAAGCTTTTGCAAATCAATTGGCTTAAATTGGGCATTAAGAACACCAGTCAACTATTGAAGCTTGCTCGTAGACACATCTCTAATGCTGTGTCTATCCTAACAGGTCATCGCGTAATGGGCACGCTTGCGGCAAGGTTACGCTTACCTCCTTTAATTTCTGTAGAGTTTGTAGATTGTTTCATCTCTGGATCAACGTAGACTTCTTAGATTTGACTCGCTTTTTCCGAGTAGGCAATCGTAGCTATCGTTCCATAACATCATGGTCATTGTCAGCTTCATTAAGTTTTCTGGTTGGTTTTCAACATAACAAGGGAATTGAGCTTTTAAGACACACTTGCTGACTGTTGAAGCCTGTTAATACGAGTTTTCTAGTCTTATCTAAGATTTCGTCTGTACTCTATCCTATCCTAAATCTTTTTTTGTTACTTCTCTAGGTAGCATATTAGCTTTCCAAAAACCAACCATTACTTTGTTTCAGTTTCAGTAATCAAGTTGGTTTTCAAGCTAAGTAGATAATATTAATCTACTTTAGCTCGCATCCATATGATTGAATGTAGTGGTGAAGATCCTTGCTAAGTGTGGTGGTGATCCTTACTTAGCATTGTAATGTTTCCCACTAGGTGGCGTTCGTGTCTTCGAAACTGGTCCGTTTGTGTTGTCTGCCAACACTCTAAACACTAGTGTAGTGTGTCCATCTCCAGATCTATCTAGTTCATGTTTAGTTTGAAAGCTTTTATGCCAACCATTTATGCGACTTTCTTGTGGTTTTCAATCAATTGGTAACATTTCCAGCGGGTTTACTCGGTGTATGTCAAATTTATCTCTATTTTCTTCGTAAAATTTCAGTTTTGTGAGGATTTGACCTGTACTGCCGGTTAGAGAAAGTGTGCGGTCAGAAAATTCGTAAAATTCTCGCAGACAGCGCGATAAGTGAAGATCTGAAGAGCACAATTCACACATGCGTTAGAGATGTTCAGTTGGATTTTAACTGATATGTGAGAATTGCCATAATTTATTAAGTCAACCAAACAACTGACTTCCAGAACTTATTCTGCAATATATGTTGCCTCAGTTGCCAAAAGTTGTTAACAAACCACCGTGGTACCAAAATGGCGGCACATTTTCAAGTTCCTGCTTGTTTATAGAGAGAAACCAGATTAGTTAGTGGTATTTACTACCATAACTTTCGTCTTTGCTATGTTTTCTTTTAAGGCTGACTTTTGATGCTTCAGCTTGAATGTTAGATATTAGGATTGTCCTGTGCCTGTGGTAGAGCAAACAGACTTCATCTGCATAGCCTAGATCTTCATAACTTCTGTTTAGACTCCAAGATATTTCTCTTGCCTTGGCTAGCACTCATTGTAGGGCGTTAGAATATTTTGATATTAGCTTTAGTTATGCTAAAATACTTGTCGCTGTAAGATTTTAACAAAAATCGGTCCATACTTGAAATATATTTCAGTCTAGTTCCTATAAAAATATCTGACATTTCTTTTCTTTAATATCTTTTTAAATTGACTGCATAATGGTTCGTTGGGTATCATTATGGATTTGAAAACCAACACCATTTAAATAAGGGTTTGTAGTTTGGCAAAGGCAAACACTGCAAATTAAAACCCACCACTTTGATGACGAAATACTATTTTTGATGAGTTTGCATTTGTAATATTTGAATAAAATTTTTTCACTACTGCCACGAATAAAAAGTTCAATTTGTAATAAAATGTAAATAGAACGAAGAAATAAATAGATTTCAATTTTAATTTAACATTTAAAGAAACAGTTGTAATGACACAATAGGGCAGTCACCATCACCAGTGTACTGCAATCAAGTTCAGATTGTTAAGATTTCTTGTTATTTGTGATATGTCTTTTACTGGCATTATAAATGAACCTTTTTGAAGGTAAACATGCCACCAGAGAAACCAAAAATAAGCAAAATCTTATGATTTTTTTTTTTTTTTTGTTAATTCACACAAAGTAGTACTTTTTCTTATCTCTTTTAAAACTTTTTAGGAATTTTGGTGTTTTTTAATTGCAGTATGGTCTTGCATATATAATTTCAAGATCATGTTTTCATAGACTTTTTGAAGTCATTACATATTAAGACTTTTAATTGATAGCTCGCGATAAAAAAAAAACTGATAAAAATTAAAAATCATATTGATTTTTTTTTACTAATTCATAGGGTAATTAAAACTGAATTACTTACAATTTTAGTGATTCGCTCAAAAAAATTTGTATGGGGAATTATGTAATTCGGATAATAATTGTGGGTTGAATTATGAATGAGAGTCTACATTACGAAATTATTCGTAAAATACTGACTTAAATTTTTTTTTTACTAAATTTGGCACAGTGATATTGGAGGTTACAAAAACTTTTCTTTTCCAATTTGCGAATAAACATTTCTATAAAAGCTAAGAACCGGTCTTCTTCACTATAAAAAATTACAAAAAATTTATTAAAAATTAATTTTATTCATGTTTTTGTAATAGATAATAATAATTTCCCGCCGTTACTACAAGGAGCATATGGCCCAGTAAATTTCTTGAACAATTTCCTATTTTGTGCCAATGACCTCACTTCATTCCAACTCTTTCCGAAGCTGTTTACTTTGGCATAAATCGGTCTTCTTCATGAGCGAGCAGTTTCTTTGTGGATTCAAGTCTACGGCTGTTCTGGTGATATCATTAGGTGATCTTCTAAGGATATGTCCGATTTAGCGCCATTTACGCTTCCTTATTTCATTCGAAAGGTGCTGTTGACCTGCCCCTCGCCATAGCATATGGTTGGAAATAGTTCTTGGCCAGAATATAAGAAGGATATTGCAGAGATCTACCCATATGCGTATCGAAGCATTCCCAGTTTCGCATGGATTTTATTCTGGGCGACTAAATGTCTGACGGACTTTCTGTAATCGATTATCTATATCCTCACCTGATTCTCGTTTGTGGTTATGATGTTTCCAAAATACAAAACTTGCTCGATATGCTCTATTTCATACGTGAAAATTGTAAATCGATCCTGGGACGTAGCATTCATACGAAGAGGTTTGGTTTTTGCTACATTAATCTTAACACCAGCTGCTTCCGCCGACTGGGAGCCAAAAGACAAATATTGTCCACGTAATCAATATTGTTTAAGCTGACGTGCAAACCCTACATTGCCCCCCCGCCGTTACGAAGTATTGCTTGAAGGATTGCGACAGGACACAACCTTGCCCAACGTCAATTCCTACTTTCACCGCTCTACTCAATAGTTTGTCATATTTCTATAGGATGCATTTCGATATAAACCCTCAATATAAGGCATATGTGTATCCGTGGGATCTTCCTACGTGAAAGAGAGATCCAAATCACATCGTGATTTAATTTATCGAAAGCCTTCTCGAAGTCTAAGAAACATAGATACAGTGGAGAGCACTATTCTATAGGCTGTTCCACCATGACACGTGATCTGTTTATGTGATTAATTGTGTATCTATTGGGCCGGAATTGAGCCTGTTTCTGCCTCAAAGCCTGTGTTACCCTATCGAAAGTCCTTTTGGCAATTAGAAGTAGATGTTGGCTATTTTTTTTCTTTTTCCTTTATTCAAATTTGAAACCATTAACAATATTCTCCCTGTTGTCGCTGGGATTCGAACCTGAACTACTATAGTTTTTGTATGCAAGCGCTTGACCATTATTCCATACCATCTCATGTACGGAATATTATTATTAATTCCCATAACATTCCATTAAGAAGCATGGGGACTTCTCTAAGTCAATGAGCTGCACCCGATTCTATATTTAGACTCATTGAAAGGGACCTACAGTTTAACGCCGACTCCGAACGGCAAATGCATTAGAGAAGTTTCAATAGTAGTAATACTCATAACCAGTTATTAGCTAATGTTATGAGGTGATATCGCTGTTGAAAAACTTTTTCTTTTTTTAGATCGTCTGGCCTGGTATTGAAACGAGCACCTCCTGTTTGGTAGGCGGGTGTCTTACCTACCATACCACAGCGGCACACGAAATATAACGTTGTGCGAATGTTTATCGCCGCTTAATTGGGTGGCGTGCATCCGAAATGTTATAATTTTCCTGACTGAGATGCGTAAATCAATCTGAATTTGACTAATGGAATGAATTATGTTAAAGGGGCCAAATCGCTCGTATTCGCTCGCTATTGATAATGATCGTCTATCTATTCTACCTTCCCTATATTACTCTCAAATAAATCTGGGCAACATTAAACACTCTGGGATCTCATGTGGATTATTATTGTATAAATTTCGACAATTTTATGGGTCGATTATGGATGACAACATAACTTTAGTTGAGTCGCCAACTGCCGAAAATTGCATTACGTAGGTAACTGGCATCTAACAATCTACTAATTTCAGTTGACATATAGGCACAAGCAAAACTTCTATTTGCCGTTCATCAACACAACTGGAATGCGGTTGACATCCATAAACAGCTCATTATTTTTTGACGTACTCTTTCATCCAATAACGGATCTTCTTGATGAAGATGATTTTTTAGCGAAAATTAGGGCCAGTTTCCAATACTCATTTTGATAAAACAAGTTTATAATTTTCCGTCCAATCAAAATGTAATGGCAGATGTAGCTTCAACAAAATGACCGCTAGCTTAAGACCATCTAGGTTAACTCTAGCGATGATGACAAACATTAGACGGATGTTCAGGAGAAAGGCGTCATCTAATGGAAAAAAATTACAATGCTAAGTAAGGATCACCATCGCCACCACTTAGCAAGGATCTTCACCACTACGCAACCATATAAAGGCGAGCTACAGTAGATTAATCATTAAAACCAAGTTCATTAATGAAAGTAAAACAAAGCAACGGATGATTTGTGACGGGAAAAAAAACTAAAAACCTTGATGTCAAAATTTCGAAAAAACTCAAAAGTATAAATTTAGTTGAACAATGATTATTGGTTACCCTTAACAGAAAGATTTTCTTTTTCTTAAAAGAAAATTTTATTGAAAGTGATAATCTTTTTAAAAACTTTTCAAATATATTTCTTTTAAACTCACTGTCAATTTTAATTTGTTTTAGTTTTTTTTATTCATTTATTTTTTTTTTTTATAAAAAAATGCAAAAAGTAAAACTTTTATTATGATGCAATATATCAAGGATAGACAAAAGCAATTGTTTTAATTGTTTCTTCTTTTTATTGTGGAAAATGCGGTCAATGGAAAATTAGAAAATTGAGCAGGAAAAAAAGAAACTAAACTACAAACAAATAAATCTAAAGAAAATTGCAACATAACCCTGTGCATCACACTCCTTCCTTAACGGAAGTCGAAAGGATAATAAACCTTTTGTAACATTTAAAAAAGAATTACATCTGAAAGAAATTGTTTTTCAATTAAAATTATTGCCCAACTAAAGCAGAAAATATTTTAAATAATTAATTTTAAAATAAATAGGCAAACACCACAAGTTGTGTGGGGGGTAGGATGATAAGATGAGAAAAATAAGCAACAAAGAAAAATGAGACAAAAGACACACACACACACACAAACTTACACATACTTGTAGGTAACCTATATAACTAATACAAGCTCATGTTTAATAAGAGAGTCAACAAAGTTTTAAGTATAACAACAGCAACAACAACAATATCAATATAGCCGTCACAACAAAACATTACCATCGCCAACATCATCATCATCATCATCATCATCATCATCATCGTGAGTACATGGAATATGAAAGTGATGGAAAAATTAGAGGCATATTTTTAGGGTGCGGTATTTAATTGCAAATGTATAGCAGTAGTTTAAGGGGGCATTTAAACGGATGTTATGATTGTTTCTAATGAAAAGCCAGACTGACGTATGATAAAAAAAAAAACCCTTTTCTTTACAAATAACAAGAAAAACCGTAGCGTATGTATGCAACTGTGACACAACACTTTGCTACGTAAAAACGTAGATAATGATAAAATGATATCATCCATTTTCTACTATATGATCGAAGACAAAAAAAAAAAAAAGAACAAAGTAGGCTATGATGGAAAATTTTATATTGGCGATTGCATGTTTCTTTCCAATAGTTTTAGTTTTCTGCCATAAACTAGGCATGGATATAAAAAAAAAATAAAATGAAATAAAACAGGATAATAAATTGATTTTGTTTTTGCCACAGAATTAAAACGATTTCTAGAAATACGCAAATAGGTGAGAATATAAAGCACATTCTTCGTCCAACATTTTAAGTAGACATTTTTTTAAAAAATGGTAATGGAAACTGGAAAATGCGTTTTGCTATTTTTATTGCAGACATAGAGGCGCTTTTAATAATTATTTTTTAAAGTTGCTTAAAGTAGAAAATGAAAACTTAAGTTGTCTACGCAAGTTTAACAGCTTTTAACAGATTACTAGTGCAATTACTACTTCTACCACTTGATTGTCATTATTTCTTTACCTTTAAATTTTAATTTCTTACTGTGTTAAGGACACACGGTATATACGCTCTCCCATTATATATTTAATTAAAAGTATTTAACTTTTTTTCTCATTTTCATCATTTAAAAGCATATGAAAATAAATTGCTGTAGTATTTATACTTTGTGTGTGTGTGTATTTTTTATAATATTTTATCCTTCAATGCATATAAAGATTATATGCATATATGAACTGATACGATACGTTGTCAATATATCATTGTCATCAGTTTTTATTGTTTTTTATCAGTATGTATTATTGAAATTAAAGCCCCAATAGGAAATCCCCTTTTAAACATTTTTATTACAATCATGACAGAGAACAAATTGCAAACCTATTGTATGTGTGGAGAAGTGCACTTGATTTATTTTTCTCCGTCACTCCTCTAGAGGGCATATTGGCTTTCCACAAAGCTTTCATTACCTTGTTTCAGTTGCATTAATCAAGGTGATTTTCAAGCTGAGTAAATGATTAATCTACTGCAGCTCGCCTTTATATGATTGTGTGTAGTGGTGAAGATCCTTGCTAAGTGGTGCTGATCCTTACTTAGCAATATGTTTTTTCCCAGTAGGTGGCATTTTCTCCTGATCACTCATCCAATGTTTTTCCATCATTACCAGATTTAGCTGGAATGTCAAAAGGGCTTCTTTAGATGGATTTGTCTGGACGGAGGTTGGAAATTTTCGGAACACCGATTAATTTTTGTCATGTCCTTTGCTAGCATTCAAATCTGAGCCTTTTGTGTTGTATTCCTGCGCTCTGACCACTACACCCTGCCATCTCCAATGTGCACTTGATAGTAAATGTATATACATGCCTTTGATTCTTACAAGGTACATAGAGCCTCAACGATCGCATTCCATTGTCTTTTTCTAACGCTTTAAACGTTTTAACAAGTTACGCGGCCGAAAAAATTTAATTGTGGTTTCGAATGTTTAATAAAGAGGCTTCAACTTCCTTCCCCTTACCTGCTCGCATACCTCTTGCGATGATGACAAACATCAGACGAAGGATCAGAAAAATACGCCACCTACTAGGAAAAAATTACAATACTAAAGTTAAGATCACCTGCAATTAGCAAGGATCTTCACCACTACGCAAAATCATATGGAGGAAGCTACAGTGGATTAATCATCTACTTAGATTGAAAGATCAAATTGATTAAAGAAACTGAAACAAAGCATCCAATGCCAATATGTTCCCTAGAGAAGTGTCGGTGGAAAAAAACGAGTGCTCTGCGTCAAATTTTCGCTTTTGTGTGTGGCTGGGTCTGCTTCTTTTTGCCTCTTGGGGTACCATCAGCGGTTCTCGAACTGCATACCCGATCCATCGTAATTTTTTGGCATCTCGCTGATATCTAAACAGTTTCATGCCATAGTTCGTTGCTTATGCTGTTCGGCCATAAGATGATTGCATTCTCTTTAAATCAGCATATGCGGTATACCACGATTCGCAGCTATGTATGCTGGTTTTTGTGTATTTTTGAATGTGCCTTTGCGCCATACTTTTCTCAGCTGGTCGTATGTTTGCTTTACTTTGCAAATGCAGTGTAATATATTTTATCTAAAGCCGCTTCTAACTGTTATAATGATGCTGAGATACGAGTAGGAGAAGGATTTTTTTGTCCCTTTACTCCTCTTGGGAGCATATGGCTTCCACAAAGCATCTCTACCTTACACGGTTTACCGCTGTTGATTTTACATCTTCCCATGTTAGATTGTTCTGTCTTCGTTCTTGGATAATTGTGCGTTTCCAGGTGTTTCTTGTTCGACCACGATTTATTAAGCCTTGAGGATTACACTCGAGTGACTGCTTAGTAGTGAAAATTTCCTATGAATGTACTCCGACAACCATGCTGTCATAACGTCATTTTAAAGTCCAAGCTTGTCCGTGAGTATCAGCTATTTCACTGAAAAATAGTTAATTATTCAACATTCTCTATCACTTGGGTCTCAGGGCGTGGGGCATACCACGAGACTGAATAGCGAACAAATTGGGTACCATACTCGATAACTCCCCATATGACTCGCCTATAGGTGTCTTCTTGGCTATAATAAGGCTGGAGACCGAGAGTAAATTCTACATAATGGTTAACTTTTCCTAGATGGAAGAGAGTAATTGCTCGATCGCTAGGTTAAACTGGGCAAATCTTGAATCAAGAAGGACGAATTAGCTCAGTCTTCTCTCCCGCTTGAACATTCACTACGTCGTCTCTATCCTTACGAGACACTGCCTACTAAGAAAACATACCTATCGGCTAAGCGCCCACTCGCACAATTTCTGCAGAAGTTTTGGATCGATGGAAGATAAAAAGTAGACTGTTTTAAACGTCTGAGTGTACTATTCTTAACATCCTTAACAAAACTGTTGGAAATCAATTTGAAAAACATCGCCCGATACATAAGGCAATCGCAATGGTTCGAATCAAATGACCTTTTCTAATGGTTTACATCATCGTTTTTTACACAATTTTAGTAGCACAATGCGTGAACTGGCCCAAGTGGTAATCTCACTTGACTACGTGTTGTGGTGAAGCCACCTGGACATAACATTAATCCAACGTGACGTTTTCATTTTATTGAAGTACTTAAAGCCGTTCTTTACTCTGAGAACGATCATATCCGAGATGCAGTTTTGAAATTATTAATTGACAGTGTCACTGAAGCAAGGTTACATAGAAAACAAATAAATACACTCACGCTTAATGTTACTTTATATCTGAACCCGATTGTACTAATGCTTTTATAGAGAAGATTCTAAAGATATCGAAAAAGATAAGATTTTAAAGATGTTAGACAAAGGACCAGTTTTATTATTCTGTACGACCGAAAAAATATATTCCTAACCTCTTGCTTCTTGTTATCTTTGACTGAACTCTCCAGAATAAAAGTTGCCTTGATGGCAAGATTGATTTTGTAGTCAAATGGTTGCCTATGGAGACTGCTTGTTTCCCTAGAAGGCTCTTACGCTTGTGTTATCGCAAGGGGCCCAACTTATAGGCTAAATGGAAACTTATTATTCAAGGAAGGTCCGCCAGCTAAACTTACCACACCTATGCTAATATTCCTTGTAACTGCCTGAATTTTTTTTCTAGTTAAGCAACTAAGTGTCTTCGAACGTTATATACTAGTTAATCTATATATATTTGTGCATTTTTTTTTATACATTTTTCTATTGGTTCCTTGATGACACTGCGTTATTCCTTAAGTAATCTGTTGTATTGCTTTATTTCATTTTTTCCTTGCATTCCTGCAGCGCCTTAATGTAGGCAATACATATTGTTAATATGCTATTACTTTTCTGACTTTTAAATCATGAATAATTACACCATTTACAGAAAGAATTTTTTTTAGGTTCTGTTTTCATTTCTTCACAAGTGGTAGTAACTAAAAAATAAATTTTTTTAGCTTTTAAAAAAATCTTGTTGGAAATGGTGTAACAACTCACTTCCTGACATCAAACTAAAGAACTTTGTTAACTGACTTGTCTTTACTCAGTTGACATTTTGCTACAGACATTGAGACTCTTGTGTGCAAGAAATTTCAATTGCAGTTTATTTAGATTAAAAAAAATAAAATAAAAGTTTTCTTAAGTTGAATAATTATTAAATATTTGTATGGCAAGAAGTGTGAGAAAAAATAAATATTTCTTCAACAATTTGGGTAAAGGATAATTGAAACTATATGCTAAGAAACTACATATATATCTGATTACAAAATAGTGCAAATATTTTTGATTTTTTCAAGCAACAGGTGTTTGATATTTAAAACTCATTAAAATAAAATAAAATAGAAAAATTGTGCAAATGTCGTATATTTTCCAACAAATTTTTTGTAATTAAATCTGTGCTTTTAAAGAATTTTTCTATAAAAGCTGCAATGGTTATACAGCTGCTAAATGGCAGCAATTAAAAATAAATAAACAAAAAATAATTAAAAACAAATTTAAAAATAAAAATATAAGATAAAGTCATCATGAAAAGTAAAATACGTTATACGCGTAGTAAAAGCTTTAAGGAAATTTTGGGTTACAATCACGATAAGTAAGTATATAATAAATGCAAATAAATTTAATTTTATTTTTATAAAATATTTTTATTTCTGACTTGGCTGGCTCAATAAAAATAATTTACACTTCAAATAAAGAGATATTTTCAGGCGGCTGGCTTATATTTGTAAATTTAGTATATTTTCAGGCGTTTTGTTAAATTTGTAAATTTTATATATTTTTAGGTGACTTAATTTTAAAATGTTTAAAATTTATCGGTATAAGAACATGTTCTAGAAAATTTATATATAAAATGGGTTATAATTATAATAACAAGGTTCCTTACACGAACATAGGGCCGCAATAGAAGTTTTCTAATTATTTTTTCTTAACAAATTTTTTTGCGTTTGTCAGTATGTATTACTGAAAAGGTATGTCAATTTTTGCTCTAAAATCTGCTTTTAAACCTTTTTATTCCAATCATGGCAGAGACCAAATTGCAAACCTGTTCTATTTGCAGATAATATGCACTTAATAGCCATCGTGAACGGTATATATGTTAATGGATAAGAGAATGGTGTAATTGGTGTATAATAATAGATGATTGGTGTAATGGGTGTATATGTGCATTCATTTGGTTTCTACAAGGAACATATGGCTTCAACGATCGATTCTATTGGTATTTTCTGTCTCTTTCGTTAATAACTCTCTTTCCGCGTCAAATTATGTAGCTAGGTCTGCTCTTATTTAACTGCCTCGTGGGTTCCAGTTCCATCGGCGGTCCTTCGGACTTCATGCCAGATCCATTGTCATTATCTGACCATTTTCTCGACTGATTGAAAAATGTTTGCATTCTCTTTAAGTCAACATGTGCGTTATGGATTATAGTTATTATTAACAAGGTTCCTAAGCGGTACACAGAGTCACAATAGAAATTTACTAATTACTTCTTTTTGTTAAACATTTCTTCTGGTCCACTTATATTCCCGTTTTTGAGTTCGATTCATGCAAGGGATTCTTTAGCAATATTTCTCTCAGTTTATCTCAATTTATGATCTGTCCATCGCCACCTTCAGTCTTTCATTTTCTTATAAATTGGTGTTTGAATGCATTGTTCGTATAGATGTTGGTTCAAAATTATGTTTGGCCAAATATATGTTTACAGATGACTGAATTCTGAACTGTTGCAGCTGAATTCCATATTTCGTATCCTTAGAGTAACATAGATTTAACATATGAGTTTAATATTTAATCTGTGATGATTTCTAAGGAAAGTTTAAAGCTTAAAATGCTTGATTTTTTCATCCCGTTATTTATAACCTGGAGCCACCAATTGATGTTACTGTTGTATTATTAATTCAGATTTGACACAGCTGTAAAACACTCCAACCTATTGTGGTCCTTCGACGCTACTATTTGTTCATCATACATACTTCCTTGTGACCACCATTAAGACCTTCCAAGCACATCCATCTAAATCTATCAAGAAACGTCTTGCCGATTGCCAGCATAATCTACAATCATCTATATCCGTAATCGCCATTCGCTGTAATTAAGCTCTGAAACTACAATGGACCGTAAGAAAATCAGTCAAGAGTCTTCAGGTGTGCTAAATTGTGAACTGATCAACCGCCGTATTGCGTTGTGCCTTCCAGTTTTCCAAACGTTTGGCAATTTTCCAATCCTTAATTAGGTATAGTAAGCGTTGCAGCTTATTAAAGTCCGGACCTACATACGGCTTATTTCATATTGTATAAGTAACCCAATTTTAATCCAAATTGCTGGCTTCAGTTGTTATTATTATCTCAAACATAATATTGAAAAGAAAGGCGGACAAGACTAATCATTGTCTTACGCCCTAACGAAATTAAATTTCTCGGCTGGTCAATCCGTCGCATGCAAGAAGCGTTAGTAAAACTCTTCGTACACGGCTCTTATAAGTTTAATTATTTTTTATGCCGGTACACTTCGTGCAGGCAACACAACCGGCCCAGATTCGAGTATTAATAAAGAGACTTCAACCTACCTCTAGACATATCCATCTAAAGAAAGCCCCACCCCACCTTCCAGCTTATTTTTGCGATGATGACCAACATCACACGAATGGTCATGAGAAAACGTCACCTACTGGGAACAAATTACAATGCTAAGTAAGGATCACCACCGCCACTTTGCAAGTTCACCGGTGACCAATCCAGAGTCGTTGTGGGGCCGAAACTGGTGGCGGCACGTGTTTGTATTTACACTCACGTGTCACTAAGCCTAACCAGAGGTATTCTGGCGCCATGGAAATCTGGAGGTACAAGGATTCCGATCTCTGCCCAATTGTTAGGTAGGCCCCCTTGTGGGAGCTTCGTAGTGGCTGTGGCTTAGATCTAAAGCGCATCTCCTCAACCGGGTGCCTTGATCCATATCACAGCAGGATTTTAGATAGTCTCCGACTCCCCACCAAGGTGTGAAGGTTATGAGTGTCTTAACAAGACGCCTTCGAATTGGTACTCACTTGTGGGTATCATAGGTGGGAGTGTTGTTGGACGCATCGTATTCACCCGTGCCATTGGGGCACCGTGTGGTATGCCAGCGCGGCGAAGACTTGTGTAGACCTAGTGACACCACTTAGCAAGGATCTTCACCACTGCACACAATCATATAGAGACGAGCTACAGTAGATTAAGTAAATAGGTGAACGCTTTGTGTAAAGCCAATATGGACTGAGTGACTCTCTTCAAAAGTGATATACAAAAGCCTTCCTAACTCTTTAATTTCTCTATAATTATTCTGAGCGTGTTGTCGTGAGCATATATAAAAAAATCAAATTTTTGGCATCATTTTAGGATAATTTTCAAAATATAATTTTTCTTCTTTATGGTACAATAGTACCTATTTATAAAATTTTTTTATTATATTAATTGTTAATCCATGCTTCGTTTTTTTTTTTTATTTCCAGTGATGAGCAAGCAGATTTGGGTCTTTCTAATTCCAACTTCACAAATTCAAGTTCAAATTCTAGTCTTTCATCGGGTGGTGGTGGTGGCCCCGAGGGTCCATCCACATCTATGGAACAAATGAGCGGTGCTGGCGTCGTGACACCGACAGCCACCACTTCAATGCATCACCAACACCACCACCATCATCATCAGCACAGTCATCAGGACTCGTTTCATGGCAGTATTGGTGGTTCTTCGAATGCCAGCTTTTTGGGTGGCACAACACCAGCCGGCGGTCAAATGTCACGTTATTGGAACTTTGAAAGTGATGAGGAGGATGATCTCAATGAAGTCGATTGGAGTTCAAATGTGGCAGGAGAAATATTGGCAGCTTTAACAGATGCCGAAAAGAAACGCCAAGAGATTATAAACGGTAAGATTTTGAAATAAATTTCTTTTCATAAAATCAAATTTTGTAAATATCTTTTCTTTGTTGTTATTCTTTTTACAGAAATTTATCAAACCGAACGTAGTCATGTGCGCACCTTAAAACTCTTAAAACATTTGTTTTTCTTTCCCCTCCAAGAAAGTAATTTACTTACCCAAGAACATTTAATGTTACTCTTTCCATCCTCGTTGGGCTCGTTGTGTGATATGCATGGCAATTTTGAACAGAAACTGAAACAGCGCCGTCTAGATCACAATTACATTGTAAACAGTGTAGGCGATTTATTGGCCGGTATGTTTGATGGCAAATCGGGTGAAGATTTACGCGAATATGCTGCACTATTTTGTGCTCGTCAACAGATCGCCTTAGAAGCTCTCAAAGAGAAACGTCGTAAAGATGAACAATTACAGAAACTTTTGTCGAAAGCTGAGTCACATAAAGCATGTCGTCGTCTGCAATTGAAAGATTTGTTACCCACTGTATTACAACGTCTTACCAAATATCCGCTCTTGTTTGAAAATCTGTATAAAGTAACGGTGCGTGTGGTGCCCGAGGATACAGCCGAGGCGGAGGCTATACAAAAGGCTTTAGAATCATCGAAAAAGATATTGGTCGATGTAAATCAGGCCGTAAAGACAGCCGAAGATGCGCATAAGTATGAATTCGATTTGATTTAGACAAATAAATTGATTTATTAAATTTTTATTATCATTCTTATGATTGTGATTTCAGATTGCAAAATATTCAGCGTAAATTAGACAAATCAACATTTGATAAGGACGAATTCAAAGTAAGTATATCAGGAAATAAGAATATGTACATAACTATGTGGTTTAGATTAGATTTGATTGAGAAGAGTGGAGCTACAAGATCGCTCCTCCACTCGAAGACCAATTCGTATATTGTGAGTCCTTTGAGAAGAAAAAGAGGTAGATTTTGATTTTGTTTAAGGTTTAAAATTACGAACGAGAGACCAAAGCAAATATCAAGCACAGTAGAGAATCTTTGTACCCCTCCTAAATTTTATGACCTCCCTCTTTCCGCATACGGGTCTCGAGATTGAGTCGGAGTAGATGGTTGATTTTCAAGTTAAGTAGATGATTAATCTACTGTAGATCGCCTCCATAAGATTGTGTAGTGGTAAAGATCCTTGCTAAGTGGTGTTGATGATCTTTTTTTGCCATTGTAATTTTTTCCCAGTAGGTGGCGTTTTTCTTCTGATCATTCATCTGATGTTCATCATTATCGCCAGAGGTAAGCTGGATGGTTAGAAGCGCATCTCTAGATGGTTTTGATCGTTTTATCTGGAGGGAGGTTGAAGTCTATTTATTAAACAGTCGAAACCGAAATTAATTTTTAACTACCTGGCCCAATAAAACAGAACGTTTCGTTCGTTCGAAATTTTATATGGAAAACAAAAACAAAAATTAAATTGTTTGTTCACCACCACCAAAGATCTTTACAATCACACACATATCACACTATCAACACTTAAAAGGTTCTTTACACGACACCCAGCTGCTCATATAAAGCTCCTCATCCAGTATTTTCATGTCTCTTTGATCTATTAGTTTACATAGTAGTCGCCTCCCCAGGAATGACCAGACTATTTTAAGATCCTAGTTGCACAAACTTCATGAGCTAGTGGCTTTTGATCTGATGAAAATCGTTGGCGGCCAATTTAAAATAGGCAACTAACTTTTTGCTGTCCCATTTATGTTTTGTTTTTAAGGGATTACGCATTTTAACCTCGAATTTAAACAGTTATCTTCTTTGGTTTATTTCGGAGTTTTAAGATTTTAATCGGTGCTGCCTCGAGTTTGTGAGGAATACAACTAAATCAGAGTTTAAAGTATGTGAATATAACCCTTGTTGATTGGGATCGTTATGAAACTAATAAAAATAATGAAAAGCCTGTAGAAGAGTAATTAGTAAAATTAACCTGGTTTTCGGAATACAAATGAATATTACAAAGTGTAAATTAATGTATTGAAACTCGTCAAAATGAGCCATTTTTATGTTCTGGAAAGTCAAGAGGATTTACAACGAAGCTACAATATGGCAGTTATGGGCTTCTATACTTTGGGTGATTTAAAAAATCGGTGTCATGTCATCATTGAAGAACTCAGTCTTTGCAACGTAGTTCTTAAGGACTGTGATTGTTGAAGTTGACGTCCTTTACTAAGTCGTGCTTTAAATGCTCTATCCCAATTTCGGCAAAAGCAAAGCATGCCTAGAGAAAATTTCGAAATGCTGATAAGCAGAATATTTTTTAGAATATATTCAGCTCTAGATTTTAAGATTTAATTTTAAGATTTGTTTATAAAACTCAACTTTTTATATAATTTTGTGTTTTTTTTTTTTTTTTTTTTTTGTGTTTCTTCGTTTCAGAATTTGGATTTAACACAATACCGCTTAATACATGATGGTAGTTTAACAATGAAGAAAAATCCAAGTATACAATTACATGGTTTATTATTCGAAACAATGATTGTTTTGCTAACAAAACAGGTAAAATATAAAAAAAATATTTTTAATAATTTATTTAATAAAATTATTTATTTATTAACTATTAATTACATTTTAAAAATAATTTTAGGACGATAAATATTCATTAAAATATTTACATGCAGCGCGTAATACTGAAGTTAATAATAAACCCGTTAGTCCCATTATGAATATCGATTCGGAAACGTTGGTGCGACAAGAAGCAGCTGATAAAAATTCATTTTTCCTTATTAAAACAAAAACATCACAAATGTTGGAATTACGTGCACCAAGTAGTTCAGAATGTAAAACGTAAGTTGGATTTTCTTTAATTTTTATTAAATTTTTTTAAATAAAAAAAACTCTCAAATGCTGTTAATAAGGAATGCCAACAATGGACTTTAAAATATTAAATTTTTTTTTATGAAATAAGTTTTTAGAAGTATAAAAGAAAATCATATTATTGTATTTTACTTTTCAATTGAATGAAATCGCATTCAGGCGCATTTCCCCTCAACATGAATATTTTCTTGCCAAAATAATTGAATTTTTTGAATTAATTTGTTCATATCATTTTGTTGATTTGGAGCAACATTCGTCACTTAAATATTTATTTTATTTGTTTTAATTAAAATATTTAAGTTTGTATTCAGTGATTTTAGAACCAGAACTGTTAACAAAGTGCAAAATGGCATCAAAATATATAGAATACAAAATAACAGATCTATTGAATGTAGTTTTGAAAAAGATATGTTGGCTAAATGGTAACTAATTGGTAACTAAAGCCGAAAACCTTATTTATTTATAAACAAAAAATGTGCTATTTAAGGTGCATTTAGCTGTGACCACCATAACAACCAAAATTCAATTTATCGGTGACGGTATGGCCCCACTAATCTGACACTGTATTGCTCATAAAGTTGTTAATTTGCTTTGTAATTATGGTGTTAAAGTCATGTCTAATTGAATGTTTTCGTAGTAGTAGTTTTCTTCCTCTGCTTATTTTCCTTTGCAGTAACAATGTCTATTCTCTTTCCATCAATATGTCCCACTATACTAATAATTTCATATTTGTGATATAACTTAATAGTTAATCTGTCAATCTACTCTCTTCTTCCGTTGAACAAGTTATCAACTTACCAAAATCTAATCTATGGTTACTCTTTTATGATACTCGGATGTGTGTGTGCAACTACTGTTGTTATATTCTGTGTTCAGTAGTTAAACTACACACAATGGTTTGCCTGTGTTTAAATTCACAGAAACCAGTAGACTTATGAACGTCTCTGTAACAATATTATAGTTTTATCGTATGCTAATGTTTATTAAAATAAGTCTATCTAATATGCCCTTTTTTGTTAGACGCCTGTTGCATTGCTCCTACAAATTTATAGTTTCTGATTAATATTCTTAATGGAGTGAAGAACCACTGTTTTGGCTTGTCTTTCTCAAGATACCATTGCGTTATTCAAATTACAAAATATGAGCGGGTTTTATTTATAAAAACTTATAGTTTTTGCATAGCCTTGCTTCACTTTCGTATAGAAAAATGGATTTAACGCATCCATAGAAAATAAGATTTTATATTGGTTTTTGTTGTTTGGTCGTCGTGTTGCCTATTTTCGTCCATATCCAAGTCTAAAAATACTGAGGAGACGAGTTTGGTAGGCTATTGCTTATAAAAGCTTGAAATCTCTGATGCCGGTTCATTGCAGAGCCTTGTTTCACTTTTGCAGAGAAGAATGGATTTAACGCACGCATAGAAAATACGATTTTTAGCGGTTGTATTAGCTTATTGATACTATTCCTCGACTTTTTGTCGTCCATATACAAGTTCAGAAATCTTGCTACCTTTACCGGTTTAGCCGGTCAGAAGAACGAGAGGACGAGTTGGGTAGACTTGTCGGGGCAATTAAAAAGTAGCAGCGTGTCGTGAGGTTACATGCTGGACATGTATTTGAGACACTGCCATCAATTCTAGCCCAGTATGAATTGAAGCCGCTAACTCATTCGGATCTAAGTTAGGCCAAAACTTTTCTGGTCCTCCGAAGTAACTTGGGTTCCGGCGGTGCAATTGCTGGTGTGTGGTCTCCGACTATGATATTCACTCCATAACGATAGATATGTCTCCCAACGAGACCCTATGTCTACCTAAGCATTTCCATTTAATCAAGAACCACACATTCGTACAATATGTGTTGCTCTGTCTCTGATGTCTGTGCCTAATATTCACTCCATAGTTATTCACTGCATCTGCTACCATATCAGAGTAAATTTTACGCAAACTTGCTTAATATTACGCTTGGCCTTAAAGCTTCTTTCGTAGCGTTGCAAATCACGATATAGATCATGAATATCTCTATTCATCTGTCTGGGATCGAAAGGCTATTCGTCATATCCTTGTTAGGATGTTTGCTACGATAGCAGATACTGATTAGACAACATTAAGTTATGCTGTTGATTGGGTAAGATCTTCGTATTTCCATGTAGGTGGTGAATTGGAGTCATGAGGAGGTACCCTGCTGCTGTCTGAAGACCGCATCCCGGCAAATTTGTATGTTTCTCCACTGTGTGTTACATTGGATTACCACATTGTTACTGCTAAATTATCCACGGATCGACCTATCGTTTTATATGTGGCCAACAAGGTTTCTTTATCTGCTCCTTAAGTACTGCCAGCTAATGGCTTAAGGATCTTGTTCCTATTGCCCATTCTACCGGACATAGCTGAGGTATGTGTAGACAAGCGAAAAGGGTTGTTAACTGTGAACTCAACTTTCTTATGGTAGTTAGTGGGCAGGATTGTAGCGTCATTAATTTGCGCATTAAGCGATTATTTTATTCCTGCTGTCCATGTCTAACTGACGACTTGATTGATGAGATGGTCTATTTTCTGGCAGTGAAAAAACTAGTAAGATAAGAAATCTAGGCATTAAACCACTCGCATATGTCATTCGTTTTTGAACCCGAACAGGCAAATATAACAATGTCGTTCAAATTTTTTTCTGAATTTCTCCATTCTTACAGTTTTGTAGATTAACCTATTCGCCCAATAAGTCGTCAAATATTTCGTGAATATATATAGTAACTACCGTTGTTTTATAAAACCCACCGTTTCTGTATAATATGAGCAGTTTATTGCTACTGAATACTGATGCAGTTTCAGTATGTAAATATATCAGGTTGTGTTAAAAAAATTCATATCTTTTCTCTTTGATTTAAACAATATTGCAAATTGTTAATTGATTTTTAATGTCACGCCTACAGTGATTATGTTTAATTAACAAGATTTTGTTTATTTAATATTTTCGTTGATTTTTATTTCAAGTATTTTTCTTTTTTTAAAAGAATTTCATTTTAAATACGAGTTATAATATGTTGTCTTTAATGACAGCCTTAATACACTGCATTTTTCATGAAAAATTTTTTTTTTTGGTCGTTATCGAAACGAAATAATGCGGAAATTTTCATCGCTTGACATTAAGAAAAAAATCTATTTAATATATAAGTGATATTCATTTTCGCATTTCAATTTCAATTTTGTTTCACTTTTTTTGTCGAATATCGTATGAACTGTTGTTCTGGTTGCATGCCTCGCTGGCTGACTAGCTGGCTGGCTTGGCTGATCTTTCATTGTTTTGTGTTAATTATGACACATTAAATTAAATTTATAATTACTTATTTTTTTATTGACCACTTAAGGCGTGTGGATACTATGTTCTGCGGTTTATGATCCAATTTTTGGTTTATGGCCAGAAACAAGAAAAATTTGTCTGTCTGGCCACGTTTCGAGCGGCTAATATGTATTTTGCTTTGTAATTGTTTTTACTGTAAACATCTGTGCTAAAAGAATTATTTATTCATTATATACAAGTGCTTGAAATATATAATTTGTTTTGCATGTTCAGGCATAAACATTTACCCTCATATTCATAAAAATTATTTTCGATTTATAAAAGGTTTCTAAAACCTAATCTGTATGAATTTTTGAAATCTTTTCCAATCAATAAACGATAAATAACAATTTTTTTGTAAGAAATGTAGAAAAATGTAACAAAAGATTTCTTTAATGTACTCGTTAAGCATTGTGCTGAAAAAACAACAAAATTCTACCGTAAGCTCCATATTCATAAAAATATTTTTATGTACTCACACATATGTAATCGAAAAAAATTTTTATTAATATTGCGTTTAGAAGTTGTATACATATTTTGTTCCGTTTTTTTTTTTTTCGTAACGAAATATATATTTTTTTGTATTTATATTTTTATGCAAAATATTTTTATTTATCCTATTTTAAAATAAGTTCAGCCGAAATGTCAAACTGAGTTTACGAGGCCATTTTAACAATTCTTTTGTTATATTTTTTTTACATTTATAATAAAAAAAAGTGCTTTTTGTCGTTTATCGATTGAAAAAGATTTCAAAAGTCTGTTGCTCATAGAGATTAACAATTTCCAAAAAGACTAATACAAAAGTTATGGTCAATTATTAACGACTGCAATATACCCTTCATCCTAAGGAGGGTACTTTTTTAAGGAATACCACAAACACATGAAAACCACACGATTTCGGAAATATCACACCTCACTTCTTCAGATTGAAAAATCTGAGGAGATCACCTGGCCCAATGCAGAATATCGCGAATATATCGTGTAGAAACCACTCGCCAAAGGCTTTGCGTCGACGGTTCATAAAGGTCGGACATTCAAATAGTAAGTGTCCAACAGTCTCCTCTTTCTTCACCTCGCCACAACAGCGAGTGGTCGTTGTATCCTAACCACATCCTGCAGTCATGGTGTGTGCGCATCATTAAAGGAATAGTTGAAGGAAATTTTTACAGAAATCCCTTTCTATAAGCGAGGCACTAGATGAAACAAGCGCCAGAGAATGACACAGTCGATGTTACCTAACTCTTTTCTTAACCCCTTTTCAGGATATGGATCTATGTATTGCTCTCCGTCCGACCATTCGACCAGAGTGTACCATAGAGAAGTGAATTTTTGTATATGACTACGATAGTTTTATTTGCATTAAAATCAGTATCTTACCACCAAGCTAATTTTGTATCGTGACCATATATTACCAGTATAATCTAATGATTCTAGACGTAGTCTTGTAACTTTTCCATTCACTGTTAAGGATAGCAGCGGTCATGACAGACATCCTTAACGTACCCTGATAAAGTTTTGAAAGGCTTAGATTATATACCATCATGCCAAAACGAAAATTCGAAATCATCGTAGCTTTTGCTGATAATGGAGATTATCTTTTCTGAGATGTTTCGCATTGTGTGCTGCTCAGGTAAGTAGGTAAGACAGCCGTCTACCAATTAAGAGATCCTCGATTCAATCGCAGGCCACACTATTTGACAATTTTCAGTATAACTTGTTATGAAAAACTTCTCTAATTAATGCATTTGCTATTCGGAGCCAGCGTTAAATTGAAGGTCCCTTTCAACGAGTCTAAAAATAGAATCGGGTGAAGCCTTGTTTCACTTGAAATGTCACGGAAATTTTTTCTGTGTCTGTGGACATGTAACACATTTCAGACCGGATGCAAGATTCTTCTATAGAATAGAATCTTTTCAAAATCTTTGAACAGCATGTGCAGTAGTGAACGATATTCATTGGCTTGCTCGTACATTAAGAATGTATTGATTAGATTAATGGATGATCTTGAGGATCAGCAACCAGCTAGTTCCGGTTCTAGTTTTCTGTCAACATTAACCGCAAAAAGTATAGTAATATCGCACCTGTTTTGTCACCTTTTTTTATGAATTTCTATAACTATGCCGTGGTTAGCTTTAAAAGCTTCAATCGGTTTATTGTCAACACCTTTATCGCTCTTCAATAATTGGATAGTTCTGTTGTTCTGATTGAGCATTCATTGTAATTGGCGGAGGCTGTAAGTAATCATTTATTGTAGAAACTTTCGGACAAAATTTTACCTTAATCTAAACCAAGGGTGGCCATAAAGAGAAATAAATATGTGTGGCAGTATTAGTGAATTTTTACTGTGAGCGGTGAAGAAAACAACTAAAAAGGTAAACAACAACACAAATAAACAATTTTAATGTGCAAAGTGACATACGTTCGCTTTTATAAACGTCTTTCACACAACTGAATGAAGTTTTTGTTTATTTGTTATTATTTTGTTATCTATTCGCTTTCGTCCGGTTGTATACATGTACGGACTAGATTCTTAGCCATATAATCCACTTGAGTAGTTATATGGCGATATATGATCTAAACACATTAAACACCATTACCACTTATGATGGTGTAGGGTATTTATACGCATTATCATAAATCATTTGACTAAAATCTCTACCTTTATACTGGAAACAAAAGGAGAAGACAACATAAATAAACTGACAATTTCTTTACCTTGAAAGTGTCACTCCTTTTCAAAAGTTCATTGTAATTAAATATGTACATACTAAATAAATACATTTTATTTTCATATATTTTTATTTTTGTATTCACAAATACAAAAAAAGGTATTTTTTCTTTCTCCTTTTTCGATATTTAAACAAAACAAACATTTTTCCAAAATGTACAAATTCGTTTAACACAAATGTCATCAATGAATTGCATAGAAAAGCTAAATAAATACAGTGCTAGTCCAAAGTAATTTTACAAATCAAAATTATATTCTAAGTATAAAGAAATTTTTAAGGATGTAATTTCATAAAGAAGTAAATTATTGTTTCACTAACTATATCGCCTTATCAAATACAATAAAAAATATATAAATTTCTTCTTTAAATCAAAAATATTAATATTCAACTTAATTTTTTCTGTCTGTTCTCGTAAACATATTAAAAATAATATTTATTAGCATTATTTATAATTTTATATATATTAATTTTTATCCCCCACTGTGTGCATATTTTACGCACTTTATTTACAAAATAAAAAATTGTAAATAACACAGAAAGTCGCACAGTAATAAATTTACAAAAATCGTAATAAAATGATTATGATGTTTAATAATGATAATTAACATGTCAGCTTCTGTTACACTTGACAATGAAAACGACAATGTCAATAATAAAAACAGCAAAAAAAACACATAATGTCACTCCATATTTTAAATGTATGAAAGCATACACACAATCGAAAATATGACAGATTGCAACCTAGAAGAGAGAACATTTGTTTTTTTTACATTTTATTTTATTACAAGTATTAGTATTGATTTAATGTGGAAAAACAACAACAAAAATTACTAAAAAAGGTTAAACCAGTGGTGGTATTGGTTTCTTAATAAAGTCAGCTAAAACAAAAACAACAGCAATAAAAAATATGCTAACGGCACCTAAAACACATTAGTGAAGTAAAAAAAAAAAACAAATATTAATGGTTGCTGAAAACAAAAACAATAATATTTAAACACATATTTACTTCTTCTGGCACACATACTCACAATACCATTGCGTTTTGTGGGAGAACAAAAAAAAAAAAATTTAAGAAAAGCAAAAATTTAGATAAATTTTGTTTGTTACTTAAAAAAAAGGTAAACAAATGCAAGGCAGGTGCAGTATCAATTATAAAAAATGCAATGCATCACCGTGACAATACATCACTGGGTCGCCTTCGTGCTAGAAATATTTTATCGACACAGACATGGCACACAGAAAGTACTTATATGCTCAGATATCTCAATGCACAACGAGCAAAATCTACAGCGTTCATCCTCAACATTCCAAAATATGACCAGTGAATAGACCGGTCAGAACTCTCAGTTCGCTTATGTTGGTCAGAAACAACCTTCTGAGTCTACTGGGAGAAAAGGAAACACGCTTCTTCGCAGGTCTAATACCGCAGGCACTCTGCCAGAGATGCTGAATCTTTCCTCAACCCAAGAGTCAGTAATTGTCTCTCTTGCATATCCCATAGAGAAACCGAAAAATAACTCAGGCATAATTAAATTCCGTTAAGCTCCTCTTTTTGCCAAACTGTTAGCAGAATATTGCGTAAACTTCCGCATAGAAAATTGAAGGGTATTTGCTTATAGGAAATGGAATTAAATCGGGATTAAAAACCCCGGCGACAGGTTATTTTAGACCAAACCAAATATCTGCTCAACGTTAATGAAAGCGACAAATAGTTACCTTGTTCACGTGCCTGGTACTAGTGTCAAGTAGTGTTCTCGGACACCGTTTTAAAAACTGCCACAAACACTCGAAACTGCACAATGTCGCTCGAGCTAACTCATCCGCCCATAGAGATCACAGTGACCCTGAATCCAAGCAATGATCGTCTCAGAAGAGGGACAAAATATTTTCAATGAGTACTCTCTCAATAACCGGCAGGGGTTAATGTAAGATCACAGGGCTAGAATAGCCGCATGGCTCTCCACACAAGTTCAGACAGTTTAAGCGTACCTCCTCGAAATAGTAGGAAGTATGCTTCCAATGTGGTGTGGTAGATTAGACATCCTCCTATCAACCAAGAGGTCCTGGGTTTAATCCCAGACCAGACTATCTAACAATTTCCAACAGCGGTTATCACCTCATAGCATTACAAGTCACTAGAATAGAAGTTCATGCAGAACGATACTCGTATATCTTAGTCTTCCACACTTCAGAGGTCGAAAAACTCACTGCACTAAATCACTTTTCCTAATGAGGTTGTGGCAATTAAATAGATTTAATATCGCTGTGCGCCCCGCCATGTCGCCAGCCTTCAAGCTGGAAACACCTAATAGTCTAAAAGCAATATAAAAGGCCTTCGCCTTCAATGAATTATGTAATAGAGAAATGTGCAGGAAGTGAAGGGCAGAGCCTCACTTAGAGCTTCGAGTTCAGAATCATTTATTTTGTGAGTAATTCAAGCCAACTAAGGTGGCCTAAACTCTGTTATCATATTTTTTTCTCTACGTCACTCCTTTAGGGCGTATATTGGCTTTGCACAAAGCATCCATTACTTTGTTTCAGTAATCAAGTTGATTTTTGAACGAAGTAGATGATTAATCTCCTGTGTAATGGTGAAGATCCTTGCCAAGTGCTAGTGAAGATCTACATTGTAATTTTTTCCCAGTAGATGGGATCATACGTCTGATGTTAGTCATCACCGCCAGAGGTCACAGAAGCTTCTTTAGATGGATTTGTTTGCAGGAAAGTTAAGGTCTCTTTATTAAACACTTGAAACCGCAATTAATTTTTTTTCCATGTTCTCTGCTGGGATTCAAACCTTGGCCGCTTGTGTTGTATGCCGGCGCTCTAACCACTATACTACGCCACAACCTGGTATCATATACTACAGAAAGAACCAGCTCGATATTTGCGAAATTGTGCCTCAGACGATTCTCTCATGCCAAAATTAAAAGAGCGTCGATCGACTATTCCATTAGCTTCCTTAATGTAGGAATAAATTTTCTCCTGACAAGTAAACTGACTTCATCAGCATATGCCACTGCCTTGGTACCCATGCAATAAAGCCTGAAAAGAATTATAATTCTTTTCATTCTTGAAGTGGTGGAAAAATACCAGCCTGTGGCGTTTCCCTAGTCGCAACTTTCATTGTCTTTCCAATACCCAAATTAGAGTTAATGGCTGTGCTTCCAAGCATTGCTATGCTCCGGTTAACACTCAATTTATATAAAACATCGACTATTGAAAATATAGTTACATTGTTAAAAAGTAGCCTCAATATAAAAGAAAGATAGAATGGTTGTCCAGAGTCTTTCCAGTATTTTCAGCAAAAGCGATGACATATTGATTGGTATATAATACCCTGCAGTTGCATGATAAATTCTGCCCGCTTTACAGCCAAACCTATATCAGTGCGCTAGGCGTTGTCTAGACGACAAAAATTCTCATACCCATACAAATTGCATGAATCAAACCATAAATGCTTTGTAATTGGAAAATCAAATTTTGACAACGCGTTGGAAAGTAAAGTTGGCTGCGAAGAAAAAAATAAAACGAGAGAAAAAGTAGTGCCAGTTTAGCTTTTTTAGAGCTGAATCTAGCGTTTTAGTAACTTTTTAATTTCAATTTAGTGTTTTTTGTTGAAAATTTAAGTTAACATTACTGTTCATGACACAATTCTTTATTTAGGTACATATATAGGTACCTAAACATAAACATGTACCTGTACATATATAGGTACATATATCACTTCGACGTCAACGCTAAGCGCCAGTCAGCGCAACGCTCCACGCTCTAATTTTGGTTGGTCTGGGATAAACAATATCCTAACTAATAAATGCATACTGTAAATAGTTTCCCACAGTGACTACCCTCAAATTTAAAAGCATTATGCTATAGACACATATATATATATTCATATATATAGGGTGTTTTTTTATAGAGGTATACAACTTTAAGTTGCAATAAAACAACGACGGATTATTCGATTGACATGAATTTTATTTATCCGAAAGATAATCTTGTGGCATTACATTTTAAATATGATTTCTGGCATATGACCGCCATGGCTGGCGAGGATGTAGTCCAATCTGGACGTCCAATTTTCGATGACTTTTTCCAACATTTGTGGCCGTATATCGGCAATAACACGGCGAATGTTGTCTTACAAATGATTAAGCGTTTGTGGCTTTACCGCATAGACCAATGACTTTACATAGCCTCACAAAAAGTAGTCTAGCGGTGTTAAATCACAAGATCTTGGAGGCCAATTCACAGGTCCAAAACGTGAAATTAGGCGGTCACCAAACGTGTCTTTCAATAAATCTATTGTGGCACGAGCTGTGTGACATGTTGCGCCGTCTTGTTGAAACCACATCTCCTGGACATTATGGTTATTCAATTCAGGAATGAAAAAGTTAGTAATCATGGCTCTATACCGATCACCATTGACTGTAACGTTCTGGCCATCATCGTTTTTGAAAAAGTACGGACCAATGATTCCACAAGCCCATAAAGCGCACCAAACAGTCAGTTTTTCTGGATGTAACGGTGTTTCCACATACACTTGAGGATTACCTTCAATCCAAATGCGGCAGTTTCGTTTGTTGACGTAGCCATTCAACCAGAAGTGCGCTTCATCGCTAAACAAAATTCGCTTATGGAAATTGAAAATTGAAAAAAATATTCACTTTGAAAAATGAAAATTGCACTATTTGCAAGCGTTGTTCAGGCGTGAGTCTATTCATGATGAATTGCCAAGCCAAACTGAGAATAAATCACTTGACAACTGTTAAATCGGTCGCCAACTTAAAGTTCTATACCTCTATAAAAAACACGCTTTACTTTGAAAGCAGCAATAGCAATGAAATTAGGTTTCATTGTCATCTGTTTTATTTCTCATAAAAATATTTGTTATAGAAAAATATTTTTCAGTGGTGACACTCAAGCTTTTCAAATCCACCAAACTAAAACCCCCTTTTTTAAATATTACTCAAAAATCGAAGAATTAATAGAATCATGTGTTTAAAACTCTTTAATTATTAACGTAAATGTTGTTTGATATAATATTGTTTCGAAAATGAAAATGCTAAAGACAAAATTCACCACGTCAGAGCTTATTATGAGCTTTTAGCTAAAAAATGTATGGGCTTGTATCAAGGCTTAAAAATTGCATGATAAATTATCTGTACTAATTAAAAGTGCTGCCATGGCATTGATCGGTTACTTTTGTTTTGTTTTAGACCAGTTTGAATTAACGTGGAAAATTCGAAGATTCGTGTCCGTACTAGAACATTCTAAACTAAGATGAAATACTATAAAAGCGGTTGTAAAGTTGGTTGTCAAGAAGTAAAGTCTGTTTAAGGTACAAATAAAAAGTGTTTTTAAAAGCGAATTTGGTGTATTAAAGTACAGTGGAATTAATACAGAAAGAGACTGATTGTAAAACAACTAAAATAAAAATAGTGTTTTATTTTAGTTGCAATAAAAACGAGCTCAAACGTTTTAAAAAGGTTAAAACGTAACAATATTTTAATTTTACACTGTTGTTTTCTGATAAATAAAAAAAAATATTTTGTCATGTTTTTTATTTAAAATTTAATATTGTATTGGTATCTCTAATTTTTGTTTTGCTGCCTAAAAAAATAGAAATCATTTTATGTTAAGCAGCAGCACTAAGGGTTGATGTCTAGACTTTTGCTGTGCTGCCTTTAAAATAATTGTTTTCATATAAACGTATGTATTTTAATTTTGACATTTTGCTGTTTGCTGCCTGCTGTCGGTTATGTGTTTAATGCTTTAGTTTTCAAAATTATTTAAAATAAAGATATATTATTAAATTATTTAATTTTTAAAAGGGACGTATACCAAATTATTTATTTATTTTTTTTTTTTTGGGTTTAACACAGTTTATACAAAAATTATAGTCTTTTTTTGTATTTTAAGAATATTTAACTTTTTTACCCATTAGCCGCAAATGTAAATTTGCTAAGTAAAAAGAGATGCTTAAAGAAAAAGAAGCATTTTCCTAAAAAAGCATTTAATTTTATTAAAATAAAGAAATAAAAGCCAAAAGCCCATGTAAACAAGCGGATTTAACTGTTGAATTTCTCTCTCCCTCTCTCTCTCTCTCTCTCATTCCAATATAACTTATAAATAAATAAATTATAAAAAAGACATGACAGTGGAGACAATGAAATCCAACAACATTTGTTTAATCTAAACAAAACTGTATTTACTTAATAAAACAACAACAATATAAAAAAAAAAATTGTTTATATTTTTTTTTTTGCAAGTTAAGACAATTTGCAATGACGTAGAAAAGAAATGAATTATTACCGTTATTTTGAATTAGAAACAAAAAGGCAAAAACAACAACAATAAAATATTTGTTTACATTTCTCTTGTTGTATAATCTTATCTCGCAATACTGCCTCTGCTCTCACACCTCACGGCCACTGCTAACACAGTAGCACACACACACATCTACAAATATAAAAACGTAACGCATACAAAACAAAAATTTAAGATCTTTTAATAACAAACGGATATTATTGTGCTGGCGGAAGTAGTGCGCCATTCGTTTTTAATGCTGTGAGTACACTTTCTTCTTTACTGAAAGACCAAGAGAATTTTAAACAAAATATAAACAGAAAACATTTTTATGCATATTACTCTCTTTTTTCGAATTTAAATAGAAGTTTAATAAGAAATTAAGCTCTGATTTATTTGCATGTTCTTAATGCATAGGTGGAAAAATGTAATAAATTTTAAAAACTTAAAGAATTATTTAAATAAATGGAAAAACAAGAATATTAAACATGTTTTAAATAGAAAATAATTCCTACATAAAAAATGAAATGTTTCATTCGTTATTATTCTAATTTTTTTTTCTCATTCAATATTTATTTTATTTATTTTTTCTATTTCTATGGTTTATTTGTGTTGGCATTCAATTCAAAAGAATTATTTTCTTTTCTCTATACATTTTTTATTATTATTTTCATTTATTTGTGTCTGCAACTATACAATTCATAATTATTATAAAAGAAAAAAATAAAGTAGAAAACACAATAATAAAAAAAGAAATACTTTAATGTGTAGTATAGGGAGAAGACAATTAATGTTAATAAAGAAGAGGGTATGGTTGGCAAGTGATAATGTTTAGGTAGTTAGTCTTATGGTCAATAGTTAATGTAACTTAAATATAAAGAAAATGTTATGATGGAAAATGTGAAGAAAGTTTACTTTGTTATATAAAGTAAAGATTGCCAAATATTACGCTAAACCCTTATTCTCAAAAGCCTTTAAATGCAATTAATTAAATTTGCGAAGATATATTTCAAATAATAATGAAATAACACTAAGGTCTTTAAACCTATAAGACAATTTTATTAATGTTTAACACTAAAGATACGGTCACATATGGCCAACATTTGCCTCAAACATGTTGGCTCATATTTGCCTTAAATTTTTACGTAGTTTATTAAGTTCACACTGGGGGCAAATATATGTTCAATTTTTTTTCCAAATAACAAACAAACAGCGTCAAATATAAATTGTGGCAAACATGTGTTTGTTGCGGTCACATTTAAGCAAATATTTTCAGTGACAATTCATTTAATCTAACTGTCAGAATTGATAAGTTATTTTTCTCATAAATAAAAATTGCTATGGAAGTATTTTTTTCCATATTGGCTTTCCACAAAGCATCTATTGCTTTGTTTCAGTTTCTTTAATCAATTTGATATTTCAAGCTAACTACTCGTAGATGATTAATCCGCTGTAGCTTCCTCCTTATGATTTTATTTTTTTTTTTTGTGTAGTGGTGAAGATCCTTACTAATTGGTGGTGATCTTTACTTTAGCATTGTACTTTTTTCCCAGTAGGTGGCGTGTTTTTCCTGATCATTCGTCTGATGTTTGTCATCATCGCCAGAGGTATGCGAGAAAGGTCAGGGGGCTTTTTTCTTTATTTTTTTAGATGGATTTGTTTTGGAGGGAAGAAGTTGAAGCCTTTTTTTATTATTAAACATTCGAAATCACAATTAAATTTTCTCATCATCATGTCCTCTGCTGGGGCTCGAAACCTGGGTCGTTTGTGTTGTTATGCGTGCGCTCTAACCACTACACCACGCCACCCCTGGAAGATTAAGTACTGTAAAAATGTTTATATACTGTAAGAATTAGATCTTAAAATTTTTTTGAAATGTAGTTAAAACAACAAAAACAAAACGAAAAACACACATACTTTGTAGAATTAGCTCCTTCATACGTTCCTCTTCCAAGCATTTTAAAAATAATATGATTACACGTTTTCTTATAACTACTGCTGAATCTGGCTTTATTGATTTCAGCTCACTTATAAGATGATTGGCAAATGTGTTGTTGAATCTCAAGCGCTTTGTTTTCGCTGACAGCCATACACAGGGGCTCAGCTATCTGTGTGACTGCTAATTGGGTAGGAGCATTTGATTGTTTCCGTTTTATAGCTTTGCTACATCTATGTTAATAAGCCTAAATGCATAAAATGTTATTAAAATATTTTAAAAATAGTGATTTATTTACTTGCAATTATTTTCCTCTTTCACAGTAAAAACAATATTTGACACAGTCTGCTGTGTCTGTTTGTCCTCAGCACGTCCCACAACTCTCATTGCATTGTAATATCTCCATTTAGGAGCTTCCACAATACCCTGTGCCGATTTCGTTTTGGCTTTTCCAGCATAGTCTCGAAATTGAATACGAAGATTTGTCCATTTTGTGCTTCTCTGTTTCAACAAGCGCTGTAAGTTTCAACACATCTTCCTCTTCCCATTCCCTTACTACTCTTGGTTTTTTTCTTGGCCCTTTTAACCTTTCGATTGCCTAAAGAATTCATAAAAAATATACATGTGTGTGTATGTATGTATTTGTAATGTTTTTTAGTGAGTTTTTTATACGCTTTCTTCAAATCTTAATATCCTAAAATGTTTTATTTTATTTTATTTTATTTTATTTGATTTTTCGCCAACAAATAAAGTTAAATCACACAGCTGTTTGATTGTTTTTGTTATGCATATCAGTGTAGACAATTCTGGTTCTTTTCAACGAGTAGAGAAAATAGCGTAAACAGGTTATGTTTCAAGAAATGTATTGATTATTTGCTACAACAACGTACGTCATAACTCAAAAAACGAGATTTAATAATAATGCAGTATTATTCGTTATATCGATCTTCGATTCACAGAAATAACTTGTAACTCACCCTTTGAGAGAAGTATATTTTATTTTTCCATTAAATCATCATTGAATTGAAAACTTTGACTCTATTGGAAAAAAAGAACGACATTATTTATCTTATTTAAAAAACGAAGACGATTGTTGTCATTTTAATATAAGTATTCTATTAAGGTAGTGATAATTATCATTGGTTATAATCAGAGTACGAATTTGAACGAAAATGCAAGACTCTATTAGTGATATATTTATAAGAAAACATTGATAACCGAAATTATAAGAAGTTGTTAAGTTGTGCTTTTAAACTTATAATCAAATTTAGTTTTGTTTCTATTGTAGTGATTTTATTAAAACTTTTCATAATTTATTTTTAAAATTGGCAACAGTGCTTGTAACAGCTGTTATTGTTTACTACTGTTTGTTCTTACAATAACATTGCAAGATTAAATAATTATTTGCCCAAAAAAGCGGAAAATGTTTGACATAGGATGGTCACGCTTTGTCACATTAGAGACATTTTTGTTTGCTAAAAATATTTTATGGTCACATTAATACAAAGATATATTTGATGTTGTTTGTCAAATATTTGCCATATGTGACCGTAGCTTAAGCTTAAGTAAAAATGCAATTGTGTTTAGACACTAAGCAGAGTATCTTGATTTGCGCCTATAATGTCCACCAAAAATTGAAGAGCTGTCGTAGATTAATAGAAATTTTCGAATATTATGTCGCTCATTTACTTCAGTAGTGTCATAACTCAAAAATTAATTAATTAATTAAATATTATGAATTATGCGGAATATTGCGGTCTATATTGTGTGCAGAATTTTTTTTTTTTGTGATTCGTACGAAATTAAAAGCACAGTACAGTTAATTTAAAACTTAATTGTTAATTTAAAATGCCCTTGTTTACTTGCGACATTTGGCTATTTTTTTATGATAAAAATTTTGCAAAAAAAAACTTTGAAAATATTTTTTTGCGGTTTTTGATTTTTGTTTAAATAATTATTTATTTATTAAATGATATTTTTTTCTAAATAATTTGCTGTTGTTTTGAAAATTATATTCATTATACGCCACATAAACCATTAAACGCATTTAAATAAATACTTTTGACTATAATTTCTTTAAAGCGTTGGTGGGATGGGGGCTAGAACGAATAATAAAGCAACCAACATTAAAATTTTGTTTTGTTTGCTTTTTAAGTCAAGTATGGCTTGATCGTCGTCTTCTTCTGTTGCCTTGAGGATTCCAGTCAATGTTAGCGTATAGCAGATCCTTTTCTATTTCCGTTGCTTGATTTTAACTGCTATAGGTATATGGTATATTGTCTCTCATAATTTATGGTTGTTTATGGTGTTTTGCAAAAAAATCAAGAGTATTCATTTAGGCATCTATTTGTAAATACTTGTAGGGCGTTTATATCACGACTTGCGGCATAGCACTCTGCAACCATACCACAGCACAGATTTCTCGCATCTGTTGCACAGGTCTCATTTTGTGCGTGTTAAGCTGCCTAAAAGCTTGTCTCCCCGCTGCCGAGGTAACAGAAGTATTTAACTGGTATATGGTTGGTAGTTAGGGAATGTTGGTGTTTGCCATCATGATATTTCTAGAGATGCTCGGTCTAAAACTGATATCGGCAAAGAGCTGTTCTTCTCTTTTAAACAAAGAGTGAGGGACTCTCAAGTTACTACCTCAATTGTAAAATACATTAATATTAGTTTGCTGAACGCTGGTCTAAAACTACCGTATTGCATCGCTGCCTTTGCCAAGGTCGTCTTGTTTTTCTTAGATATCGTAGCAGTTATGAGACAGTAAGCAGATATCATCTTCATGGTCTAAATCAGTGATGTGCAAAAGTGAAAATGAGTTGTATTAGTGAGAACGTGGAAATTATTCTCTCTGAGAGAGTAAAATTGATGCTTTAAAAAAATTTAAAAAAATCAACATACATCCGCCACACATGTGCATTCGTCGCTGTTTCAGTGACGACTTAAAACAAGAGCGTAAGAATACGTATGAAAAGCTTATGGCTGGTGTAAAGCCTCTAATCAACCGCTCAGTCCCCAGCTAATGCCTCTGAGTGCTGAGGTTTTGTGTCTCACTACACTATCTATGGCCAAGTTAATCGGGTAGGCGTGATGTATTAGGAGTTCTCGTGATGTAGTTGGAGTTTTCGAATCCCCAGCAGATCATATGACGAAAATACTTAATTGCGGAAAGAAAACGCCTCATATTGGGGAAAAACGGCGATGTTAAGTAAGAATCACATGGAATCGCACTACAATAGACTAATCATTGATTCAACTGATTAATGAAACTGAAAAAGCAGTGAATACTTTATGAAAAGCCATATGCTTCCAACAGGAGTGCCGAAAAAAAATTGCCAAATTAAACAGTAGTGGTGACAAGAGGGGGGCATCCTAGTCTCTAATCTTTGTTTGTTCACTTACCAGGTCCCCTTGAGCTATGCGGTAGCAGGCGTTTTCATATAGCCTTTGCATTTCAGAGTTCTCCATACGATTGCCTGGTTGATAGTTTTAAAGGCCTTTTTGAAGTCGACGAAATTTAGGTGTAACTGTGACCACTATCCATACCACTGCTCTGTTATTATTCCAAAACTATTTCCTTAGTCGAACATACATGTTCGTTGCGCATATTTGTGGAAGTGCCTCTGAGAATCTTTTTTTTAAAATATGCGCCTTGACCTTATATACCATGAAGAGCAGTATTTCCACATCCTGTTAAGTCGTTTTTATTTGGGAATCTTGGTGATCATTCGCCCCCTGAGTTCTACATCTTAAGTGTTTGTTAGCCAACACCGGTTCTATGACTGGCGCTATAATCGGGGCGCATATAGAAGGGTTGGTGGTGTAGAGTTCTGTTTAGATGTTGTCCAGTCCTAGGACTTTGTTATTTTTGAAACATTTGAAATCTCATCCTTCATTTCTTTAACATTTGGCCGGTGGATTGGTATATCTTCACGTTCTCCATGTTAAAGACAGTTGTAATGCAACTTGAAGGTTCAGGTAATGGTCTATCCAGATTCCAATTTGTACCGTTTGGGATGTTTTCGTAGCTTGCTTATCGGTACTTCCTTTTTGTTTTTGAAAATTGCTATTTGTTTGTTAAATATGTTAAAATTATATTTTGAAATATAATTTGTTTCAACCACATATGACCATGGCACCTCCCGTTTTGTTACATAATGAAATTCTATATATTTAAAGTCAATATATGTATGTGTATGTAACGATTTTATAAGTTTTGAAAATTTTTTTAATTGTCAAATTAACCACAAAAAAATGTCGAAAAAAATTAATAGAAAAATAACTTGAAATCAGTTATTGTACGTGGCTTTTATAAAGAAAAATGTTATTTCCGCCTGCATAAAATGAAATTAATAAAATTCAATAATTATGTCATTATTTAATTATTCATTTTATTACAAGTGCTTAGAATTAAAAGGAATTACTTTACATAACATTAAACGCAGATGAAGGCCAACATACACAACTTCTATGAATTCAAATTGAAATCAGCGCATAACAGCAAATGTAGTGTTTGGACACAAACGGTAAATAAAATTGACAAAAAGTTTATTTCATTATCACAATAGTGCTGTTCTGGAAAGTTGTTACATGTTCTCACGAAACTTTGAGTTAATCTGGTTGCTGTTTGAATTACTCTTACTAATTACCCCGTTCACATGGCATCTTAGTAATTCGTTTTGATTGTTGTTTTTCTTCATGGTTATTTATTGCTTTATTATATGCCAATAAATTGTGTCTTAAAAATGGAAAAAAGCTTGGACCAAACACTTGGTAAATATTAAAATTCACATTGGTTTTTTAGTATTACACAGAATAGTTGAAACTTTTACTATTTACAGCGAAAGTTTTTCCTGCCACTTACGGCAAGAGTAAATTTAAATCTAACATCCATAAACACTACTCCTTCTGTCCTCCTTCCAATAACCTATTTTCTTAGTTCCAGCGCAGTGCACTGCATAAGTAGGGGCCATCCTCTGGGTGCTGGTGTTATATATATAAAAAAAAAGAATTGGGTAATTCGCTCTTAAAATAATATATGTTGAATTATGTAATTCGACTCATAATTGGGGTTTGAATTATAAATAAGAGATTGAATTACGAATGTACGTTCTTGTGGGCACATGACGTTAAATAATCTCTCTTTAAATAAGCTTTCTTTATGCCCATGTTCTTATAATTAACTTTTTGACTTTTTTCTCTTACATTTTATTTTTTATTTTCCATTTGTAATTAACGAAATATTTTTTAAATCTTATCCTGCTGCTGGCTATGTATAAAAATCCTTGATTTTTTTCAATATCATTTTGCAAAAGAATTCTTCTGAAAATTTTTCTTAAGGTTTTCTAGCGGTTTAAAGAAAAGAAATTAATCTTTTTCAAAATGCTTGAAGAAAAGTAGTGAAAAATTCATTTTCCCTGAGGGGAAGGGAGGGATAATGTAACAGCATTTTTTGTGGTTCATTCAAGTGTTTCAATTATTAATGACGTTGATGCTGATGCTTATAATGATAATTGAAGGGTATGTTGGTAATCATGATGTGCATTTTCTATTAATTACGACCTTGATTTTGTAGAAAATACTAATAATGAAATTTATATAAAAAAAACCTTTAAAGTGTTTTTTTTTTTTTTTGTATGCAACATGATGATTAATTGATTATTTGTAAAATATTTTTATATTTGATTGTGTCATTAAAATGAGACATACAGAGAGAGAGAGAGACAGACAAAAAAAAACATTAATTATAAATCCATTTATAGTAGCGTATAAATGGAAAGAAAATAATTGTTAATCAAAAAATTATTTGACAGTTTATTTTGACAATATAAATATATTAAATATTGAATTACAGTTAATATAAAAAAAAATATGAAGCTATTTTTGTCCCCCTTAAAACGAATCCAGGTTTATTGAATGTCAGGCTTTGTTTCGGTTTCCCACTAAGTGACTTGCTGTATAAAATATGTATGAATACTTTTTAAAAATAAATTTTAATACAATTTTTACCAAATTTACTTTATAATTATTTTGTATGAATTTAATTTTTCATTCCAAACATTTGATAGTTTGCTTAAATTCGTTGGCGTATTTGAGCGACATTGTCAGTATAATATTTTCAACGATGAACCATCGTTCCAAAATCAGTATCAAATCGAAATTTGTATGAAATTATCGTAAATGAAAATTTTGATTGATGGCATTGACACAAAAAACGGAATTATGCATGACAATTTGGTGACATTGTCTGCTATGAGTCCACTATATGTTAAAATTTTATAATATTATCTGTTATGAGTCGACTATATGTTAAAATTTTATAATATTATCTGTTATGTCCAATTTTAGCGACATTGTCTGTTATGAGTCGACTATATGCTAAAATTTAGCTACATTGCCTGTTATGCGTCTACTACACGTCTGCTATACTTCGCCGTTAACCCATAAATTACTAATGATTCTCGATGATATTTTCTGCTATGACCCACTACTACACAGATTCAATTTAGCTACTTTGTCTTTTATAAGTCGACTATATGGTAAAATTTAGCGACTTTGCTATGAGTCAACTACATGTTAAAATTTAGCTACATTGTCTGTTTTGAGTCAACTACATGTTAAAATTTAGCTACATTGTCTCTTAAGAGTCGACTACATGCTTGCTGTACATATCCTTTAACGAATTAAGCATTAATGATTCTCAGTGATATTTTCTGTTAGGACTCAATATTACACAGATCAAAATCAATTTCTATCATCTATGAAAAGTTGATCATTTATACTGAAAAGTCATGTATCTGTAACACCAATGAAATTTTTTTGTTAGTCATCGATTAGTTACCGTTATCTGTGTCTGTCATATTAATCTCTACGACTTTCGCCACCGGGGAATCAAAAGGCTGACAGTATTTCTGTATTTATTTTGTATAAGCAAGCTACTGATTAAGTGTCTAAAAAAGTGTAAAACATAATAATAATGCAGTGTGCTTATCGAAATTTCCTTTATTTTTTATAAAATAAAAACATTGCTTTTTCATATAAGGTTTTCCAGAGGTTTCATAATAATATCTAAAAAAGCAGTATTTTCCAACAAAGTTATTTAATTACACTATGCAACAAGTAATAATACCTTGGATAACCGCTGTATTTTTTTTTATTTTTTATTTTTTTTTTTTTTTTTTTTTTTTGATGCGCTATGGTCGCCTAACTTCAAAAATTACAACAACATATTTTTTATTTTCAAAACTAGATATTTTCACTTTATTGAAAAAGTTTTTTTTAAGTTTTTGTAATGAGTTGCCCGATTTTTACAGTGAGCGACTGTATGTAGATCAACAGTCTTTTTTTTGTACCTTATTTTACGTTTGAATTTGTACTTATACCAATGTTGGCTACCACCTGGGTAACCCACTTAAACCAACCCGGGTTTTATTGGGTATTATATTTTAAAAAAAAAACCTGGGTAGGTTTTTTATATAGCTAATTTACAACAAAAAGAAGTATAATTTATGTATTGGGATTACAAATTAATTCGGTCCGTTTTTAGCCCAAAAAAGTTAATAAATTAACAAATTCATCAAAAACTGCTTACTTCTTTTCCCCACCTCTGAGCCAATTTCCGAATCCTGTATTAGTTAAACCTCTCGTCCGTGAATGAATCCAACTTTGAAGCCGATTTTACAGTCCAATGAACCTGGCTATTAACCTGATATCAATCGTCAATAGTTCCGATAAGCTATCGATAAAGATCGAGTCAAGTGTAAGTAATCTACGTCTACCTGGAGACGGTCACTGGCAAACTGGGCCACACTCTCCTCTTCCTCAATCGATCTACAACCTCGGCAGTAGTCATTCGCCGGTAAGAGCAGCCTTTGCGCGTGCCTGCCCATAACGAAATGCCCAATGAAGATAGCCACAGTAGAGATTATTGGAACACTCTATATAGTAGTCCTTAGATCAATGGGAATAATTTTATTTTTAATTTAATATCATATATCATTGCTTAGCAGAAAATGTCATAATACTAATACTAGTGCGTATAAGTAATGGCTGAATTCACAATTAAATATTACGTATACGCTTCATAATCAAAATTTTGGTTTTCTTAAGAAAACAAGAAATATTTTTAATATTTTTTATTACATACTCGTTTTTGGAAGTACGTACCCCAATTGATCTCTTGATTACAATTCATTAATGAATTTTAATAAAACTTGGATGAATTTTAATTTATTTTTTATACGATTGATAAAAGGTTTATAAATCATAATTTGTATGAAAATAATTTTTATAATTTTTTTTTTGTTAAACTGTTTCTTTAATACCTATTGTCTTTATCATTTTAGGTATTGAGCTCTTATACTGAAATTAGTCTTTTACATAAATGTGTGGCAGTGTTTGCTTTTATAAATTCATCAATAACGTTTCATTTTTGTTATTGAATTTCAGTTTTTTTTTTTATTATTTATACATCAATAATACATAGCATACACATACATAGGCAATACTCCTTTTGTTATGCTATTTATCATGAAATTTTCTTTAAACTGTTTTCTTTTTATAC